>CM077024.1:123763676-125163388 GCA_039090855.1 Macrothele yani | reverse complement strand
AGGAGTCCGATTTAAAAAATTCCTTCTTTGTTGGATAGTGTTTCTAGTGTGACATGTGGTTCATATAATTTCAAAATTTTCAAATATTTCATAAACTTTTCGCTAGGGGGCGTAAGAGTAAATTGCGTTTCCTTATATCTCTGCTTCTAAATCTCCGATTTGAAAAATTCTTTTCTGCACCGCATACAGCTACTGATGGGAAATCGTTTGCACATAATTTCTAATTTTTGTAAGAAATGGTTTTGCCACTAAGTGGCGTAAGTCTTAATTTCTGCTTCTGATGTATTTGCAGCAAAATTATGAGCTTCTAAAATCTCGATTGAAAAAAAAGTTGTTTGTTGACCGATACTACTCATGTCAATAAACCTTTTAGGAACATTTTCTTCTTGAAAAAATGCATAGCTTCTACGCCAGAGGGCGTAGATGTATATCTAAATTTTGTCAATATCTCTACTTCTAAGAGTACGATTTGAAAAAATCCTTCTTTGTTGGATAGTGTTTCCGATGCGAAATGTTTTCCCTATAAATTCAGTATTTTCCAGCAAATCATAGACTTTCCGCTAGGGGGCACAAAGGTAATTGCGTTTTCTGCGTTATTTCTGCTCCTAAAACTCCGATTTGAAACATTCTTCCTGTATCGCATACAAAACCTGATGGAAAATATTTTTCACATAATTTCTAATGTTTGGTTGAATGGTTTATCCACCAGGGGTCATAAGTTTTAATTTCTGCTTTTGAAGTATTTGTTACAAAATCTGGGCTACTGAAAAAACTCGACTAATTTTTTTTTTCTTGGACCGATACCGCTTTATATGGATAAACCTTTTGAGAATACTTTCTTCCTAAAATAATGCATGGTTTTCCCACCAGGGGACGTAAAGTCAGTTGATCTCTATTTTTGTCGATATCTCTGTTTCTAAGAGTTCGTAAGCTCACGATTCCGTTTACAGCAATATTCTGAAGGCTTAAAAACCCGATTGGAAATCTTTCTTTTCGTCAGATCTATTGTTTTCCATACCGGTTCCATTGACTTTGATAAATTTAATTTGCGTCAGAACGGATTCAAAAGAGACGTGCTTATTACACCCGAAAATTCGGTGTCATTTTTCTTGTTCTTCGTGTGAGAAGCAAAGTCCAATTCTTTAATGGCTACAAGCAAAGCGCGAGAATTAACACAAAATTATGGAAGTGAATGTTGCAAAACTGAAGCACTTTACACAAAATAATATAATGATAACAAAGGTACCTGAAGTCCGACAAGCAGCATCGTTCTGCGTACAGATGTAATAGTAATCAACCCTGCTTCATTGTCCATTACATCGGGGGTAACACTTCAAAAAGGCTAGGACTCGGTTGCAGGCTCGAAGTATGTAGTATAATACTAGTCCAATGCAGGCTCCACTGTCCTATATATCGGAATATCACTTTGCAAAGGTTAGGACTCAGTTACAAGTCGAAGTATGAAGACAGTTCAAAAGGCACATCCAAACTCACATTTAGTGTAAAACGCTGCATAACGAATGAAAGGTGAACAAACTTTAACTCCCCCACTCTGGCTACAAAAAAAAAAAAAAAAAAAAAAAAGAGACGGAAAACTCGCTTCTTCACAAAAATATAAGCAAACATCGTGCGATATTAGTGCACATGCTATGCATTTCGGTACTTGTTCTTGCCATTATCAAGCTGTGTTCTGGTGGCTCTGCTGGAAGATCGGGTAATTATATCCGAAGACTGCCAATCAGTGGCTGCATACCTCTGAACTTTACTACATTCTCTCCGTAGTAGGGAGGAAATAGCAGGGTAGTAAGGGAAAATACCACAATATACTATTTTTTCTTTTTCCTGTTGTCTTGGTTTATGTTTAAATTCATAAATAAGTTTCTTAATCATTTGACTCCTGTACCCATATTCCTCTGCAAAATTGGTGATAAAATTCAATTCATTCTTCGTTTCGAAGTCTACCAGTGCTGCACAAGGCAAATGCTCGCTGTATTAAATAGCGGAATGCCGTAATCTTATGGGCCCACGGATGAAATGACTTTGCAGGTATAAATACCGGAGTGTAAGTATTTTTTGTAAATACTCGGAAGTCAACACGCCGCCCCGGTGGCGCAGTGGTCTAAGGCGTTGGCCTCTGATCATTCGTCCGAAGAGGTCCGGGTTCGAATCCCGGTGAGGCATGGATGTTGTGTTTGTCTTACGGCACTGGCTCCTCCCTTCCCTGGAACCAGTGACCCTAAATTAGGGACGGGCGACTGCTTATAGCCCATTGAGTTGCTCACGGTGGTCGTTAAACCTCCCCCCAAAAAAAGAAGTCAACACGTTGTTCCCTTTTGGAAACTACGACATCTAAAAAGGATAGTTCTTTATTTTGTTCTACTTCTTTGGTAAAATTAATAGTTGGGAAGTAACTACTGAAGGTTTTACGAACTGTTTCAATTATTTCTTGGTTTGACTTTCTGAAAATTAAAAAGGTATCGTCTACATATCTGGCATATAGAGCTATATCATCAGCAAACATAGGAAGCAAATTGTATTCTATTTCTTGCAGCACAACAACCGCAAATAGTGTAGACAGAGGGGAACCCATCGGTGCACCGGATTTCTGCCTGTAAATTTTTCAAAAAAATTCAAATAAGTTATTTTCTTGTATGTATCATAGCGCTGAAATGATATCGTCAATTTCTTTAGGTAACAAGTCTTTGCCTTTTTGAAGTGTTACCCCGAAGTACTGGACAATGAAGCAGGTTGATTACTACAACATTACATCTATACAGAACTATGTTGTTTGTCGGACTTAAGGTAATTTTTTTAACATTATACACTGATGGCCATCCAAAATGCAACACCGAGAAGGATACGAGATAGCAGAGCCAGATTTACTGGACACATAAGAACAGATACAAAGATGAAACGATTGAGCTTAACGGCCCGTGCGAGTTGCGGAACACGCAGTCATCAATAGCTCGTGTGGCCCCATGGCTGGCAATAACGGCCGCTACACGCCGCGGCATCGAACGAAAGAGGCTTTGGATGTGGGCTTGGGGTATGTCGGTCCAGGCTGCTTTCCACACGTTGCCACAGTTCATCAGGCGTAGTCGCAGTTGGTGCTTGCCGTGCCACTCGCTAGCCGATCAGCGACCAGACGTGTTCGATGGGCGACATATCGGGAGAACAGGCAAGCCACGGCAGCAGTGACACCTGGTGGGCCTTGAAGAATTGTAGCACGATGAGTGCCGCGTACGGGCGCGCATTGTCCTGTTAAAACATGGCCGTTGGCAGGTTCTGCAGGTAAGGGAGGAATACAGGCTCCAAAACGTCGGAGATGTAGCGATGGCTGTTGAGTGTACCGGCGATGCGTACCAGAGGGGTGCGATAGTCATATCCAATTGCGCCCCAAACCATTACGCCAGGCAAGGGACCGGTATGACGATGCATACTGCAGGCGTCATACAATCTCTCTCCGCGGTGCCGCCACACGGGATCCGACCATCGCGGTGTTGCAGGAAGAAGCGGAATTCGTCGGAGAAGACAATGTCGTGCCATTCCGTAGTCCAGGCGCGACGTTCAACGGCCCACTGCCGCCGTACTCGCCGGTGGTGTAACGTCAATGGTAATCGGAGTAATGGGCGCCGTGCGACAAGTCCCCGCTCCTGCAGACGACGTCGAACGGTACGTGCTGACACAGGTTGTTGGGCAACACACCCTAATTCCTGCGCTAACGTTCGTG
This sequence comes from Macrothele yani, assembly GCA_039090855.1. Classification (NCBI taxonomy): domain Eukaryota; kingdom Metazoa; phylum Arthropoda; class Arachnida; order Araneae; family Macrothelidae; genus Macrothele; species Macrothele yani. The sequence goes on along the minus strand of CM077024.1, from coordinate 125,159,658 downwards.
ATGTGGCGGTGTGAGCCGTCAATGCCCGCCGCACAACATGCTGGTCCTCTCGTTCGTTGGTGTGCCGTGGCTTGGGCAAGCCCTCACGTCGGTCCGTCTGTCCCTCCTGCACCTACCGAATCCGTACTCGCTTCACTGTGGCTGGATGTCGTCCTCACGTGCGCCGATGTCTCGGTACGATAAACCGCTGTCGAGATAAGCCACTATTCGTCCTCTTCCGAACTCCGAAACGTGCTGGAATGACTGCCGTATTCTGCGACGAGGCATCAGGAAGCCTCGCACGCACAGGTCCGGCAGCACAACACACTTCCACTATTTACACCCCGCCTTCTGTGCACCTTTCTTATAGTGCTTCTCTGTGGCGTGCCGGGCGGCGCACATGATTTTCATATGCCTGGAATGCTAATCGTTTGCATGTCCTCTCGCTGGCGACGCATGCTGCGAATTTCAGGCCAATCGGATGCTTCCTTCTTGGTGTCGCATTTTGGGTGGCCAGCAGTGTATTATTTTGTGTAAAGTGCTTCTGTTTTGCAACATCCACTTCCATAATTTTGTGTCAATTCTCGCGCTTTGCTTATAGCCATTAAATAATTGTAATTTGTGCACATTTTTCTTTATGTGAGAAGCAGAGTTTTTTAATATTTTGAGTAATGTATGATGTGCATCTCAATTGATTAGCAGTTTCAGCACATTACAATTGATCATATTCATATGGTTATAATATACAGTAGAGCTCTCATCGTCGTGATATTATCTATATTGCTCTGCAGTCCCTCTGCTCTGCTGTACTGATTGTTCTGAACATCATTTTCTGTCTAACTTGAAGCGTTTACTCAGTTCTTTTCTCGTGGCCGGTTTCCAGATTCAATTCTTCTGGATTCCCTAGTCACGTTGGAATCCCGGACAACGAGTCAGTTGGTGCTTCTGCCAGTTCTTTTCCTCTTAAGTTGTCACACCCTTACCAATCTTTCATCGAGATTTGCGTTTTCTGGTTCGCAATTGTATCATGAGAATGCAACATGAGCTGAGGGACCAACTGGTGGAAAATAAGTTGCATCGTATATCAAACCAGTTCTTGGAGTCTAGATTTCATCATGTCGCCGGAAGCGTATGGGGATTTATGCGGCTCCGCTCTTTGCTGCGTGCTCTGCTCTTGCTTTTACTCACTCTACCAGACGACTCAGAAACCCTGAGTCACCGTTTAAACGATCACTTTGATGTATTTTTGTGGTCTCTTTCCTCCGTTGTACGTTTTGCGCAGTGTTATTATGTTTTCGGCTTTTTTTTCACTGCTTGTTGATATTCTTTTTTGTGAGATATTTTTTTGTTATGATTTACTCTATTTGTTATTGTTCTGAAGCGTTGCACATGGCGCTCTTTGGCCGATTGAGATCCTTGAACCTATGAACACAGTTCAGCCAGTTAGCCAACTGGGGATGACCATTATTTACTATCGGTAGAAAACCCAATGGGAAAAGGTAAGATATAGTATTGCCAACCAGATGCTCCCATGCGAAGTGCATCGTCAGAATTTGCCGTCTTTAATGTTCTGTGCGTTTATGACTGCAGCATTCTGGTCCTAATTTACAGGATTAGGATATCCACTTCTTTCTCAAGTATCTATATATTAGATCTGTAAGGTTTTTACTCTGAGTCCTATTTTGAGAGAACGGCTGAACGTAAAGATATGGTTGAGGTATCAAAATAAAAGTCTTACCATGTAGATGCACCAGTCGAAGAGAAAAATGAGATTGGGGCAACGGTTCGGGCGGTGTGGGGCTGTAAAGTTCCCATGTAAAGTCTATGGGAGAAGCGTGCGGTTGACATTCGATCGCCTGAGGTTGACTCACGCGCTGTTGAGGGCGGAAACATGGAAGGACTGAGATAGTCCAAAGTCAGAAGCCTTTTCTTTTCTGAGTGAACCGCTGCGCAAAGCAACGCCAGCAGGCATTCGTATCAAAGTTCTTCTCATCAAAATAGCGAACACTCTCGAAGACCTGATTGCGTTATGCCGTTGGACTGTGTGATTCATATATACAATTTAATATTCATTCGATCTAGTTTATTCACGCAGGTAAGACGTTTCCCATTATGTAAAGATGTAAATAAACATTCCGTTGACCATTGTTACTAAAATTATTAAAAATGTACATATTGAGTTGCGCCATCTATATCTTCATTCTATAAGGCTTTTTACTGTGAGACTCATTTTGAAAGAACGACGGAAGGTAAAAATATGATTCAGGTATCAAAATAAAGGTCTTACCATGTAGAGGTGCCAGTCGAAGAGAAAACTGAGATTAAGGCAACGGTTCGTGCTTGGCGGGACGGCAAAGTACACGTGTAAAGTATATGGGAGTAGCGTGCGGTCCTTATCAACATCAGGCGCTCAGTTCAGTGTCAGATTTGGTGTGTGCATGGTGTTCTATGATCAGTTCTAAAGTAAGTAAATATTTTATTGCATACTTATCCTTAACAGAATGTCTCTTCCGCAGGAAAAAAAAGAAAACGCAAGAGCCTTACTGAAAGGCGTGAGCGATCAATGGGTAGCAACTATAAGTCTCAGACAAATGAGAAAGAAGAGTATTCGCAACGCGAATCTCATTCCAAAAGCATTTACAAACACAGTTGTTACTGAAGATGAAAGTGAAAGAGTGCGCTATGCAGTTGAATATTTGCACGCGATCGAGATGAGTGGACTTCCTTCTGTATCACAATTTACGACTGAAAAAGGGGGCAGTCGCTGGCTTACGATTTTAGTCAGTGGTCTAAATGCTGGCTTCTGATCATTCGTTCGTGAATGGTGCAGGTTCGAACTCCCTGTGAGGCATGGATGTTGCCTTTGTCTTACGGCACTGGCTCTCTCCCTTCCCTGGAACCAGTGACCCTAAATTAGGGACCGGCGACTGCTTATAGCCCATTGAGTTGCTAACTGTGGTCGTTAAACCTTCAGTCAAGAAAAAATATTAAGAACCTTGTCCTTACCGAAGTAGTTGTACGAATTTGTCAATCAAATAAAATTATTATTTGTTGTTTCATATGAGTTGATTCTTTCAAAAAAAAAAAAAAAAAACTGAACGTCGATTCCGACGGGTTTCGTCTAGTTGAAGTTTATTACGGTCCAGAATTTACATATGCTGAATAAACTAAATATGACAGGTAAGATCCTCTCATAAGGAAGACATAATACATTGTAGTGAACACCGAAAAATGGGCTTGTTTTGGCATGACAATCATTAAATAGCTAACATTAATTACTCAAGACAGTTTTGCTCTTTTCTACTATAAAGTACCTGTAATAAAGGTATTTTTATCACGTGATACAATTATCTGTCTTTAGGCACCTCATTTAAATATTGTTTTTCATCTTAAGCATCAAACGGTAGGCGCTAATCACGACGAACAATTCTTATATTGTCAACATAGAAATTTTTATATCGTTAATATACACTAACGGACAATGAAATTTGCGCACCAAGAAGGAAGCATCGGATTGAACTAAAATTTTATGGACGTAATGATACTGATAAAGGATACACGTGATGTCAAAAACAGAGCTCCAGGACAATTACAGAGGGAACTGTGGCACGCGGTCCGGTCATCTTTAATAGCACGTCGCACTGCCCGTGCGGCGATACATGCTGCAATACAGTCCCGCATGGAGGCGAACAGACGCCTGATTTTGTCCTGCGGCAGACTAGCCCACACCTGTTGGACGGTGTGCTCCAAATGCGCGGGTAGTGCGGCACGGCGGAAGCTGGCGTTTCAACTGGTCCAATACATGCTCGATAGGGGACATGTGCGGGAAGTGGGCACGCCATGAAAATGTCTGGACATGACGTAGGCAATTCTAGGCAACCCGAGCCATGTGCAGGCGGGAATTATCCTGCTGGTATAGAGCACCTGGAATCCCAACCAGGAACGGGAGCACATGGATCCGTAGGATCTCATCCAACATACACGCTGGCACGTCAATTATCTACGTACCACTACTAGAGCTGATCGGCTATTGTAGACAATGGCTCCTCAGACCATAATGCTTGCAGTAGGGGAGGCGTGGCGCTTGATAGCGAGGTTGGGACTGTGCCGTTGGCTATGGACCTCCACACCCTGATACAATGATAATCTGTCTCCAAAACGAAGCGACACTCATCGCTAAACACTACACGTCGCCAGCCTGTGGCGTTCTACGTCGCTCTGACCTGGCACCACTGCACACGGAGCCGGTGATGTTCCGGTGGTTATGGCTGCACACGTGAGGGACGCTGGGATCGCAGATTCGTAGCGTCCCTCAAAACAGGAGCCACTACATCTGCCTGTATATTGGACCGGGTTCTCGTGAGATTCGTTCGTACCTGGCGTACAATCCGTGGATCCTCTCTACCGGTGGCCCTCCTGGTCCATCCGGATACGCTCCGCCTTGTGGCAGTGCCGTCACATGTGCACCGCTCCAAACGCTGTCGGACGGTATGGTCAGAACGATTCACGTGGTGGGATATACGGCTCGCCGACCACTCTGATTTTCAGCCCGCTGATCAGGCCTCTCTCAAAGTCCGTAAGTTGCGTAAATCGACATCTCTATCGTCTACCCGGCATTCTTTTCACTCCGTACTGTTTCTTGTGTCGGCCGGCTCTTTTCTCTTTCATGGGGCATCGACTACACGTCGGTCTATAAGGCTGCCGGTTCGTGCTTGCAGTGCCACCACAGGGTGTGCGGTCATGCGCAATTGCACCAAACGTGGATCATTTGAATACCAACATGCACCCTTGCTATTTGCAAAGTTCCGCGGTTGTGGAATGCTTTCTTCTAGATGCGCAAATTTCATTTTCCGTGAATGTATATGGATTTGTTTTCTAACGTCAAGTATGAGCTGTCAGATGTTAATCATAATCTTTAAAATAAGTTCTATTATTCAGTTCAAAGCCCACATTCTTTTACCATATATGACTTCCATTTTTTTTATCTCGACCTGACTGGCACGATCACAGATTTCATTTTTAATAACCCAGATGTTTCACAAGCAAGTCACATGATGTAAATTACATCACTATGTTCATATAAAGATGTTAGCTTGAATAACAATAATGAAACACAGAGTATAAAATTAAAAAGCAACAACTTTTATTTCTTCATATATAAAGCATTACAAAAAAGGCCAAATACTATCTTTTTAAAAAGTGAATGCTTTTTTCCTATTTTAAGGGCAATTTTAGCAATAAGAACAGATTTTTGCATAACAAAAAGATTTTTCTTTTCACGATATCTGAAGCAAAATTGAGGAACATCCGTTTTTCACGTGAATGTTTCAACATTGGCTCTCACATTACAAAATCATTGGTGTATCGACGATAAGAATCAAATTTAAAAGAAGTGTTTTTGTTAATCCTAGGCAATGGTTAATAATAAATTTCATCGCGCATAGCTTAATTAGACAAATGTACGGTGACGAGGAGGCACCCGGAAGAAATACCGACATTCGCATCTGGAAAGGAAATTCGTTCAGGCTGAATATTTTTTCAGATCTCTGATTCTGACGATCTCTTATTCTGACGATATGATGCTTCGACCTTCAAAATATGTCGCCAATTTTGGAAGCGTGAGCAAGAGATTTGGGAATACGATTGTGCGATTATAATACGTTGTTGCTTTAAGATTCGCTAAATACAACTTCTGCAAAAATCGATGAAAAAGGAATTACAGCTGTGAACAGCATTTCCAAAATTAAACAATTCAATTATGCTGCTGAAGTAAGCTCGAACTTTAAATATACCTCCTCTACACCCTTGGAAAAAAATAGAAAACTGGTGAACTTTAAAAGCATAGCTACGGCGAATATGTTTAGTAAAACGGTTAAAAAAAAAAAAAGAAAAAAAAGATAATTCCTAAGAAAATTAGAAGGCCTTAAATACTTCAGTAAGTCAATGTAAATTTGTTCATTGTGGCCAGGTTGTAAGAGCAACTGAATGATTTTTTTCTCTTAAAAGTAGATTGAAAGGAAGACAAAAAAAAAAAAAAAAACTAGGAATAAAACGGCCGGAACTTAAGGATGATATGAGAGTTTAAGCTGCTTAAACTGCATTATGAAAACTTGATTGTTGAAGGACCTATTTGAATGTCTCAATATTTACAGCAAATTTTAGAGAGAAAAAAGACAGGAAATTTTAAATCTGGTAACACAGAAGAAAAATTTAAATCAGATAATCCAGCTCTACTAATTCCAACTCAATATTGTTTCCCTTGGCAATCGCTTTGCAATCTTTAATAACTTGATTCTGCTGTTTACAGTTAATAAATTCTATTCGCTTTAATTTATTGTTCAGCCTAATTATTTCCTCTAAGTGAATTTTTGTAGCATCAGCATTTCGTAGTCGAAGTATTTGCAGTTCAGGAAGGGTTCTGTGGTACAGTACACTCTCTGCCAGTTCACCTGTTAAATTTAGAACCCTGACGTTTCGCGCATGTGATAATATGTTCGAAATATTGCGTACACATATCCAGCCTGCTTCACGAATGTTACACGTCATTTCTTCAATATTGGGCAAAGCGATTTCTTCACGAGATAATATGTAATTATCAGTCTCTCCACTGCAATCAATTACTAGTTTCTTAATATTGTGGCACTTTTGAAAGAAGGTATTAATTAAACTGAACTTTAGTCGTAATTTGCAAAAGACAAGATACAAACTTTCTACTTCACTGCCAACGTTACTTAAAACCTGTTCAAGCTCCATGAAATTTGGGTTAAACTCATAAAAATCATAAAAATACAAATCATTAAAAATTCGGGAAGTGAGCATTTTTAAAACGCCAGGTTTCCTCGGATACGGTCCAAGATGGATTGAGCTCAGCTTAGGACAGCTGCTGAGAGTAATGGTCGCCTCTGTCAGCGTGGAGTTTGGTGCCACATTTATTTCAGTGAGTTGTAACGTTGCAAGAGGTCTTCCATTTACTGCAGCAGCTGTTTGAAGTTTCACAATGCCTTTCATAATATCCGGAAAGGGACTCAATAACCAAATGTACTTCATTAACAAATTCAAGCCGAAAACTTCTATCATTGGCAGGTGCTGCAATGCGCAGGCTATTGCATCTTCAGATGCACCGCGCAGTTCCACTTGTAATTTCCGAAGTTGCTTGCCCACTTTTCTGCAGTCTCCATTCTCTGGACAAAAAACAAATTCACTTTGTCCGGAATTATATTTGCAAAAGGATAACAAGAGGTTTTCCGTGAAGTGGCCAGAGTATGCACTGAGACTCTCTATAAGAGGACTTCCGTCAAAGATTCTTTTCACGACCTGATCGTTGGAGTCCTGAAGTGACACAGACTGTAAGTTCTGGAACCTGGGACCAACACTTGAAAATCTGTCATCCACCCACCAGCAGCGCTCGCTGTTTATAATCTTTATATTCTAAACAATAAAAGACAGATGTAAAGAAATAGGATTAGATTAAGCAAATTAAATGTATATTTTAGATCAACAGATCTACAATACAAGAAATCTCAAAAAAAGAATATCCTTGCGACTAAAATGTGTAAATCCTTCAAAGTTATCATTACGACTCTTTAGTTATAAAAATGACCCCTGTCGAACCAAGTTTGCTGATCATCCTAAAAATCAATGAAGGAAGAAATATTCTTCATAATACATCGAAATTTCCCAGAATATTCAAGCAAAGCAAACTGAAGTTGCTTGTACCCCCTTACTGGTCATCCATCTAACGATTCTCAGAAAACTTGGAAATTTCAACGTCCTGGAGCGCAACCTATATATCAGTTGCTTGGAACTTCACTGTTCTGGGTAGTGTAGTGGTTAGCATTTACCGGCAATCGGGAGACGAAGGGTTCGATTCCAGATCTAGGACGATAAAATTTTCAAGTTTTCTGCGAAGTGTTACATTACATGGATGACGAGTAAGTGGTGCAAGCAACTTCAGTTTGATTTGCTTGAATGTCCCATAAAATGTTTTTAATCAGCCCGTCGTAATTCGGATGATTCACATGTTCAAGTTCTATGCTTCTGTAAACTGCCTAGTACCAATAAATACACACACACACACACAAAACAACAACGTTGTAGTCTATATATATATTTTTTTTAATGTAACGAAGTTACAAATATCTTTCAAATACGTTACAGTGAAACTTAGAAACATTCGTTACGTTGCATAATTTTGAAACATAACCCATACGTTACAGTGAAAGATATTTGTAAATTCAACATACCAACTTCATGTTACTGTTACGTATTTGAAAGATATTTGTAACTTTGTTGTATTACTGTTCGTATTTACTATGTTGAACATTATAGTTTTAACAAACTTTGTAAAATCACAATAAAAAATATTGCCCTCGACAGCTGTTTCAAAATAAACAACAGTGGTATTACGAGTTGCTTACGTTTTCACAGGTTCAACGCAGTCCGCGGTCCATTGAAAAGAGTGGCGGCGTTTATATATTGATAAAAAAAGAACTAAAAATCTGTCCCAAATGAGGGTGTCGAATTTCTCTTATACATGTGAAACACTATTTCGGCGAAAAGAAGAAAGAAAATCATATTTGTCATTTCTCTAAATACCTACCAATATGAAATTTCTCAGCTTCTCTAGTAAAACAAAACATGCTGGTATAGTATACTAACACTACAACAAAGCCATCTACTTATATTCCACAAAACGCTTTTTTTTTACATCAAGGTAGCAATTTGTGCAACGGAAACTATAAAACAGTAGTATCGGTGAATGCTATTTTTAACGTAATCGTAATGCACAAAGAGTTATGTTCCAAACTAGATGTTGCTGAAACGTAATTGAAAGGATATCTCTGAAAGTGTAACGAAAATGAGAGATTGCTGTATTACTGGTACATACGTATCTGAAACGTTTTGTGCTGTATGGGTAACTTGAAATTTGAGAGAAAATCGATTTTTGATATTTGAAATTATATGTCTTCAAAATTTGGGGCAGAACTTATAGAAGGTTACATTTTTAAAAATTACCACATATGGTTTACTTGCGTTACTCCTAGGAATCTCGATATAAATCACAACGCCAGTCTGTTGAATAGTGAAGCTGTGTCGCCCTACTGCCAGGAAACGTAGATCCCTCTACTGGCATCTATAATATGTATATATTATTTTTAGTTATGTTGGGTTATTTATATATACATAAGTGTATACAAATAACCGGGATGTAAGGTCAGGTGATGCGTAACATCACAGAATCTCCTTGACAAATGTCAACCCCGCCTTCTCGTGGTGCATCCTGTTCCCACTAAAGAGGCTCTGATGACCGCCAATAGCGGTATAACTATACAATCGGGATTAGAGGAAATGCTATCCTACACTCACCAACCCGCTTGGCCACCGTGGGGAGTTATGGCCAAACCCTCCAAAATGACTCCACAACTTAAATCTTGGCCCTCAGTCTCCAGCAGCTGGAATGTACCTGGCCAAGGCAGCGGTCAGTGCGACATGAAGGCAGAGCGTGCTAAGAATCTCCGGAGGACCGGACTATGCTGCCATCTGATGCTGACCTTGGCTACGTATAATGGACGCTCCCTATCTTCTGATTCAAGGCTCCTTGAATTGGAAAAGGAACTACAAAGGATCAAGTGGGACATCGTCGGGCTCAGTGAGGTAAGGAGAAAAGGAGAAGATCTCATTGAACTGAAAAGTGGACATCTCTTCTACTATCGTAGGACAGATACTGGCAGAACTAGTGGTGTTGGACTTATAATAAACAAGAAACTGAAGGATAAAGTTGTAGAAGTTGAAAGTTCCTCTGACAGAGCTGCACGACTCGTTGTCCAACGCTCGAGAAGATACCAAGCTCAGATTATTCAAAGTTATGCACCCACCACAAGTCATCCTGAAGAAGAAATTGAAGAATTTTATGAGGAAATTCGTCATCTAAATAATAAAGGTAAGCATCACTTGAAGATAATTATGGGAGATTTCAATGCAAAAATAGGGCAACGGCAACAGAATGAAACTTCAGTAGGTGAATTCGGTCACGGCAACAGAAACCATAGTGTAAATACTCTCGTTAAGTTTGCAGAGGCAGAAGAGTTTTTCATCTTGAACTCCTTTTTCAAGAAAAAGCCACACAGGAAATGGACATGGAGACATCCAAATGGGACGACAGGTAAAATTGATCTTATTATGTGTAACAAAAAATTCGTCATAGAAGACTGCAGTGTGCTAAACAAGTTCAACACAGGTAGTGACCATAGATTGGTGAAATGTAAGATGCACCTCAACACTAAACTCGAACGTGGCAAACTCATAAGACAAACAAAATGTATTGACATAACCAACCTTAAAAAACACCATAATACCTTCAAGTTGGAACTGAAGAACAGATTCTCTGCTTTAGAAGGCCTAACATCGGAAGAAGTGGATATTTCTGAAGTTAACAGAAAAGTAACCAAAGCTCTTATGGAAACAGCAACAAAATTAGCTGGGTCTAAGAACAAGTTGCATGTGAACAAACTATCAGGAAAAACCAAAATGTTGATGCAAAAAAGAAGAGAGTTCAGGACAACTAAAGAAGATGTGACTTCCAAAGTGGAATACATAGAGTTGTGCAAGACAGTACGAAAAAGTATCACTGAAGACGTAAGGAAATTCAACTGTGAACTAGTGAGGAAAGCAATTGAAAAAACCAAAGCCTAAAGACAGCAAAGGGACATCTCAGTAAGGGAAGAAAACAGATTATGGCACTGAGAAAATAAAATGGTTCTGTAACAACAAATAGAGGCAAATTTTTGACAAGAGTGAAAGATTTCTACTAAAAGTTATATGAAATGCATGATGCATGTACTCTAGACATCATGGAAGGTACCAGTACCAGAGTTCTTCCAGTCCTCCCAGCAGAAGTTGCACATGCAGTCAAGAACATGAAGCGGGGAAAAGCTCCAGGAGAAGATGGAATTACTGTAGACATCATACAAGTAGCAAGTGGAGAAATCGAAACAGTACTCGCCCAAATTTTCACTCGATGCCTTAATGAAGGGAAGATTCCTGAGGATTGAAACAACGCTATAATGATCCTGCTACATAAAAAAAGGTGACATTGAGGATCTCAGGAACTACAGACCTATCAGCCTCCTATCAGTGGTTTATAAAATCTTCACTAAAGTTCTTTCACGCCGTATAAAGGTAACACTGGACATGGCTCAACCGAGAGAAAAAGCTGGATTCTGGAGTGGCTACAGCACAAGAGATCACATCCACGTACTGAGAGAACTAATTGAAAGAGCAAGGGAATATGAACTTCCATTGTGCATGGCTTTTATCGATTATGAAAAAGCCTTTGATTCGGTGAAATCATCAGCAGTTACAATGGCTCTGAAATTCTGCAGTTTTGAAGATGCATACATTAATATTATTAATAACATCTATGAAAATGCAAGTGCAAAGATTCGGCTGTTTGAAAATACAACACACATAAAAATTGGAAAGGGAGTGAGACAAGGTGACACCATATCTCCGAAGCTCTTTAACGCCACACTGGAAAATGTCTTTCAATCACCGAATTGGGAAAACAAAGGGATAAAGATTAATGGAGATTATCTAACCCACCTTCGGTTTGCTGATGACATAGTCATTTTTGCAACTACCCCATCAGAGCTGCAGAGTATGATCCAGGAACTTGCTGACAAGAGTAAAGAAGTGGGATTAAAAATGAACTTTCAGAAGACAAAAGTGATGCTCAATGCTTTCACAAGAAATGAAGATTTATTGATTGATGGGGAAAGCTGGAGATAACAGACACGTACGTTTATCTTGGACAGCAGATATCAAGTGAGGGTCACATTGATGAAGAAATTAATCGGCGTACAAAACTTGCCTGGAGAGCTTTTGGAAGAAACAGCATAATTTTCAAGAGCAATATGCCATTATGCCTTAAAAGAAAAGTGTTTGATCAATGCATCCTTCCAGTGCTTACGTATGGTGCAGAGACGTGGACCTTAACTAAAAGAGACATACAAAGGCTGCAGACAACTCAAAGCAGCATGGAGAGGTGCATGCTTGGTGTAACCAGGAGAGATAAGAAGAGGAACTCGTGGATCCGAAAAATGACAAGAGTGGAAGACATCATGATCAGAGTTAAATCCCTGAAATGGCAATGGGCTGGACATACTGCCAGATGGACAGACCATCGATGGACAGCCGAAATTTTAGATTGGATTCCAAGGGACAGGAAAAGACCCAGAAGAAGACCACATGGGAGATGGGTGGATGAAATTCGAAAAAATGCGGGAGTGACATGGAGGAGACTGGCACAAGACAGACCGTTGTGGAGGAAACTTGGGGAAACCTTCGTCCAGCAGTGGATTGATAATGGTTGACAATGATGATGATGATACAAAAAACCGAACATAAATAAAAAAAACATTTTTTTTTTTTTTTTTTTCTGGAAACAGAATACCCAGTTTCTTGTGACAAACGTCATAGTCACTTCTTCGGTGATGCCATCAGCCTGTGTTTCACCTCTTCGGACTTTTCTTTCGCTAAAGGAGGACTGCTTGCTGTTTCAGATTTCTTCGCTTACCTGGAGATGTAATGTTTGCCTGGTGCTTTTCTTTCTCCAAACTTTTGCAGGAATTCTTGCTGCATTACCTTTATAGAGTTTTATATCTAATAACTTTTCACAATAAACACCGGCTCTGCAACGGTAGACACAGCCGCCCTGAACGACGTTCAACGACACAGTAAAACTCCCTGATTTCCTACGGACACAATTAAGGTGCCCGGGCATCTAGTGGAGTGACGTCACAATGAATCATCGCTTTATCAGAAAAATCCCGCTGTCATTACTTAAGGATCAAGGTCACTTTTAAACCAAACGTCTAGTTTCTATGTAGAGTGGGAAGAAAACAACAGTAACGCCCCAGTTGCGTGCGGTCAAAGCGGTGGTTTCTGATCATTCGTCCGAAATGGGTTCGGGTTCGAATCCCGGTAAGGCATTGATGTTGTGTTTGGCTTATAGCGCTGGTTCTATCTCTTCTCTGGTAACAGTGGCCCTTAATAAGGGACGGGCGACTGTTTCACTGAGTTGCTCACGGTGGTCGTTAAACCTGCAATCAAAATAAATAAATAAATAAAATCTCGAATTAAAAAAACAAGTAAAACAATAGTTTTTGTTGTTTTTTATTGGAGGTTACACGACCACCGTGAGCAACTCAATGGGCTACAAGCAGGCATCCGTTCCCAATTTAGTGTCGCTGGTTCCTGGGAAGCGACTGAGCCAGTGTCGTAAGGCAAGCACGACATCCATGCCTCACCGGGGAATCGAACCCGGCCCCTTTTCGGACGAATGATCAGAGGCCATCGCTTCAAAACAATAATTGGTTCTTTGGAGGGACTACCAAGTGAAATAGAGGTGGAAATTTATGGTGGAAATTTCGACTTATTATTATGCAGTCCCTCGATTGTGGATTCTCTCTGATGCTAGGAGTCAAAGGTTTTAAAAGGCGAGAAACAACAAACAGTATTTCCACAAGAAAAAAACGTAATCATATTCCTCAGGCTCGTGATTTTTAACATCAGACTGAAAGAAGCATGGTTCCGCAAGATCAAGCCAAGGACGGTTGCAGGAGGGTGGGGGGCAAGTGCCTCCCTAAAAAGGACGAAATCTTTAATTTTCTGTATTTTTACACTTTTTCAAAACACACACAGATCTGTCTATTAATTTTTTGTACTGTTAGAGCTTGCAAAATAATCCAGGTAGTTCTTGAAACCCTTGAGGTCGCTTTTTTTTCAAACAGAAATCAATCACACCTCAAGCGGCAAGCCGATGTGAAGCAGGAAAGAAAGTATAATATTTCCCAGAATTTACCATAGAATGCATTACAGCAATTCAGACCAATGAAGATTTAATTTACTTGATCAACATCAAATGTCTGCTAACAGTATTAGCTGTTATTTCCGTTACTACAGTGACGCCAGAGACATCTTTCTGAGCTATAAAAAGGCTGGAAACATATCTAAGAACCACAATCGGCCAGGAGCGTCTTGCAGGATTAACGTAATGCATATTCACCAAAATATTGCCCTAAAACTGTTGATGAGATTTTGGGTAGACTTGACCGAATTCATCCAAGCAGACTCACTTTTGTGTAGCATACATTCCATTATTTATTTAAAGGCGTTATTCAATAAATGTGTGCACTTAAAATGACACTTCAATAGACTCGATCAAAATGCTCATACAATCAAGCATCTCATTCTCCGGAAAAAAACAAAAAAAATGTAAGATCGATAATACATATATCGAACATATGTCCCCCACCCTCCCATTCTATAACGTTAAGGTAAGATATTCTGACATTCGATCAAACAGATAGTGGTATTAAGGTGCCCCCCCCCCCCCCAACCCCTTTTTCAAAATTCTGCAACCGCCACTGTATCAAGCCATTCAAAATAATCCCAGTAGTTGTTGGAGCATGTACGTCGCGGATGCATCAGTATTTTCTGATAGGAATACATAGTTCTCCGTTGAAACAAAATATTCGGAGGAATATGACGTCTCTTAAAGGAAAGCAATGTTCTGGTACTTCATTCTTTTGCTAAATATTACAGGATTTCTGCCACGCTTTGCCATGATAGTTTCCATTAGTAATTCGTGAGGAAAAAAACACAAGCTCTCTTTCTCTCTCTCTCCTTGGCAGTTCGATTTCAACTAAAACAAGAAATATGACACTGAATTTTCGCTTGTAATGAGCACGTCCTTTGAATCCCTTCTGTTGCGAATTAAATGTATCAAAACTATTCAAAGTCAATGGAACCGGTTAGGTAAACAATCCAACGGTTTCTACAATCGATAAAACATCCAAAAATAAAAACATCTACTTAGTTCCACAAGCGGTTAAAAAGCAGGTTGCAAAAATTAATAAACAGAGCTCAAAAAGTTTCTTATAGCACAAAGAAGGTATCAGAGACAAAGTGATTTTCAAATCGAACAGATAAAAAGAAGAAATGTAGTAGGAAGCATGATATACGAGCTATAAGTTTACATCTGCAAGCCGAAGAATTTTTGCATAATAGAAAAGTTGAAAATTGGCGAAATATATTCTTCATGGAAAAAGCTATGATAAGGGCAAAAAAAGTCATCTCGCAGAAGCAGAGACAGGGGGAAAAAAAGTCTAGGCCTTTACGCACCTAGCGGAGAATCTTTGCATTATTTAAAGAGATAGTAGAAATTGATACTTATAAAGAGATTGTAGAAATTAATACTCATGATCAGTGGTGTCAAAACCGTTCCTTACCAAATATTATAAATTATATGCAAAGCATTTCCCACCAGAAGCTGTATCCTGTGCAGAAAGAATTTTTCAAATCGAATTTCTAGAAGCAGATATATATTGACAAAATATAGAATGCAATTTACATTTATGGCCCTATGCTGAAAGTCTATGCGTCTATGGTGGCACAGTGGTTTAAGCGATGGCTTCTGAACATTCGTCCAAAAGGGGTCCGGGTTCGAATTCCGTCGAGGCATGGATGTTGTGTTTGTCTTACAGCTTTAGCTCTCTCCCTTCCCTGGAACCAATGGCCCAAAGTTAGGGACGGGCGACTGTTTATAGCCACTGAGTTGCTCACGGTGGTCGTTAAATGTCCAATAAATAATAATAAAAAAAAATGTGAATTACATGACAATTTAAATTACACCAAAAACATTTCGCGCCAGAAACTCTATTCAACAAAGAAGGAGCTTTAACAAGTCGGACTCTTAGAAGCAGGGATATCAGGAATATTGACAAAAATAAGATGTAAAATAAAATCTACGGCCACTGGTGGAGAAACCATGCATTATTTTAAGAAGAAAATATTCGGAATAGGTTTATCGACGTGAGTAGTACCGGTCGACGAAGGATTTTTTTTTCAATCCAGATTACCGATACAGAAGCTCAGATTTTCCTGCAAATACGTGAAAAGCCGAAATCAACACTTACGCCCCCTGGTGGCCAAACTATTTTTTACCAAAAGTTAGAAATCAGATGCAAAAGATTTTCTGTATCCTCTGCAGGAAGAATTTTTCAAATCTTAATTTTAAAAGCACAGATATCCGAAAAAACGCAACTTACTTTTACACACCCTAGTGAAAAATCTATGCGTAACTTGAAAACGTGACTGTACCTAAAATAATCTTCGATATAAATGGAATCGAAGGTATGAGAATTTTTAATCGGATATTTAAAAGCACATACATGGAATAAAATGTATTTTGAATTCGATATCATCTGCTTTTACGCCCTGTAGCGGTAAAATTGTACATCATAAGAAAAAACAATAAAGGATCATCATTCATACATTTCAAGATTCCTAGTGCAGAAATAATATTTCAGATCGGAGTAATAGTTGCAGAGATAGTGTCCATAGGCGGACGCAGAGAAAACCCGATAACATAAGAACGATCTTTTTTTACAAAAGACGTGATAAAAAAGAGATAGTGTTAACCGCTGTAACTAACGTCCTCCTTGCATACGATAAGATCGTGATTATCATGTGACCTGTGGAAAAGAACTAATTTTTGTATTCCTTCGAATAGAGTGGGAAAGGGGGGGGGGGGCTGGGCGACCCTTCATGCTCAGCATGAACGAATGGAATATAACTCGTTTTCTTTGGAAACATTTCCCAGCAAAATCAAGTCGATTACAATCGAAGGCGGAAATAAGACGATAACAAATGTTGAGCGCATAATCTCACCTTTGTAGAAAGAGTGTTAGAAGCATCTGAATACAATTTTCAAAGATCAAGAAACAGCGGAATAGAACTTACCTACTGAGACAACTGGAAATTCACGATGCCACCTTACAAGGGAAAATATATTACACTTTTCAAATAAATTTGTTAAGAAACGCATTCCAAAATTTAACAAACCTGTAATTATCGCAGCTGGAAATGAAACACTACTGAGAAAAAAATTACTTCACTTCCATTAACCTTTAACACATACAGTCTGCTTACGCAAAACTAAATGATTTCGTTAGCAGGAAGAATTAATTTCCTTAAGGAAAGTCGAGTACACTAAAAATTAGCGAAAAATTCCATACGAAACAATTTATCGTAGAAGAAGAAATACGTTAAACTTGAACACAAACGCTCAACTACAGAAATCCATCAAAGAAAAAGTAATTTCCTTATAAAAGATCGAGTACGTGAAGAATTAGCGAAAATTACATGTGAAAAAAAATTAAACTAGTGGAGAGAATATAATACACGATCGAATGACGAATGCAAATTATCATTCGTTGTCAAACACAAATTCGATGGGCGACGGTTAAGCTGTTTGTTGATAACGTTATCGAAATCATTTAAATTCTTCCTTCACGTTCTCTAAAAGTGACTCCAAAGAAACTTTTTCGATTTCGCTCTGGACAAAGCTTAATTTACAGATCAATTGCAGGGAGAGTGTCCATTTTTTTTAAATACGTGAATTTATTTATTCCAAGAGTTAGATGATTGGTCTGCGTAAAAGTATGTAGAGATAATAGCACTGGGCTAATCGTCTTGTTAAAATAAATGACCTCAAAAATAACATTAAAAACTGCAAAATAAAATATTTGACAGTATCGAACTCTAAATGAAGTCCCGGATAACAAGAAGGTTTAAAATGACATGTGGAACATGATCAGAAACGAAAGCCTGACGGGCATGCGTTCCTCCAATAGTAGACAAAAAGTCACACACACACACAAAGAACTTAACGCACCGTGTTTTCCATTGAGAGTATCAGGAAGATTCACTCTTGATAACAAAATTACCTACAATAAAAAAGATGAAAGAAAAAAATGAAAAGAAAACGAAGAAAAAATTAACAATTTACCTCGCAATGAGAAGCCATGTAAGTTAAAATATCTGGTGATTCCAGACATTCCGTCTTTTCTGGGTCATACGGACTAAAGGTCGTGTACTTGTTGAAGATTAAACTCAAACACGGCCAGGCTTCAACATTCTTTGGATCTCCATGCCGAAATAGGAAGTCAATAAAATGGCTTAATTCCTCATTCTTGTGGCCATTTTCGCAGAAGATTTGGAAAATTTTCTTTAGCAATCTGTCGGTGTAGTTAATTCCTGGAAACGAGATTTATAAACCAATAAAGGGAGAGTCTTTGAGCAAAATACAAAGCAAGTCAATGTGACAGAGTTTGTAAAACAATAAATTGGCAGTGGCAAAGACATTCTGAGTAGTTGGACATGATCGAAATGATCCTTGAGCTATGTTATTTCTTCAAGTGCATTCACAAGAGCAGAGTTCACACGTACACAACTGATGACTCGGCTAAAGTCTCACAGCAAATATTTTTGTGGATTACGTTTGAGGGTAAAAAACGACATGCAGGCACAATACCTTTCCTCTCAAGAAAAAAAAAAAAAAAAAAAAAAAAAAAAAAAAGAAACAAAGAAAAAGGATCCAGTGGCCAATAAGTGCTACTAAGGAATTGTATAGGGGTACGCTGGAAGTCATCTTGAAACTTTTCTTGCCGACGCAGCCGCCCACCAACTTGCTATTTAACATTTTTTTTAACTTTACAGTTTTATCTGTGATTTGCCAGTGATAATGATCTGCTGTTTTTTGTCCTGTATCGCTACGAATTCTTCATTGTTTTCTTCTCCCTAAAATGGTTATCTAACAGAAATAACATCCATAGAGCCATGAAAATTGCACTGTCCTCCACTCTTCCTAATAATTTACTTCAGATAGGTGAATAAGATCACTAAGTGTTCATTACTATTTGCTCTGCTGTTTGTTTGTCTTATTAAGGCCGAGATTCCCACACAAAAAAGTATTATAAAGCTATACCAGCGCTTGTAAACCAGTCCCGGGGTAGTGATGGACCAAGATGTAACTAGCATCTGCCCAAGGTTAATAGTGAAGTCTATTGACCCTGACTCTACTTTAAAAGAGGTAAGTGCAAAACGAGGATGCTGGCTTGAGGGAAAGTAATCAAGGAGAAGGGAGGTATATGTCGTATATGTTATATCTGCGTATCTTTATCTCCCCTTAACCCCAATCTATGAAAACTTTCAGGTCCGTCTCGTAGGCACAAAATTTTATTTTACCCAGGCTATTGGTGCTGACGGCGGTGTCTAATGTTTGTTACATGGATATGCACTCTTCAGATTTTACTAATTTCATTAAAAAACGATGGACGGAACATTAACAAAAGTTTAAAAAAAATGACCACAAACTTTGAATTGTTTTATGTTCCAAAAAGTGAAAAAACTTCGAGACAATTCTAAAATTAATAAGTATGTATCCGAGTGAGGAGAGGGCGATTTCACGAATTCCTTTGCAGTCTGTATAGTAAACAGCATTAAAAATTCTTTGTTTCAGTGTTTCGTAAATGAATTTGCTATCAAACTTCCCCTAGCGAAAATAACACTCGCACACACTGATTTCGAAGTTTAGCAACTTTCCTGACATGTCGTCCCACTTGCATTTCGTTCTGTCCGTCTTAGTGATTCACATTTCAGTCTGGTGCCCGAATTTTTCCCGGTATCTTTTATATCTTTTGCCAAACTTCAATAAACAGCCCCTCTTCCTACTTCTCTGTCAGGCTACGGGCCTGGCGTGACGTCGTACAGTGTCGAAAACACTTTCTCTGCCTACATAATAATCACAACTTACAAGGTGTAAAAGTTTTTCGACTATATTTGATTGACTGCCATGACGATAGTACTAGCCCATTGTTAGAACTATTCATTATCAAGTCTGAAGTGGCTCGGTGGAAGTTTCAGCAATGTGCACAAAGTAGATCTACTGGAAAGTCGTATTTAAGTTGGAAAAGTTAAGTCACATCGTCATGGATTTAAATACTGAAAGTGGCAATTAACTATTGTTTTAAATCTGGAAAATATGAAAATAAAATAATCAAAAACGTGCCTGCGTCTTAGGCTGAACTTACACGTTCAGTATACTGCCATTACTTAAAAGTAATGAGAGTGATATTGAACCTGAAAGGCCCCTAGAGATGGAATGACCCCAAGTAACGATATTGTAATAACGCGGATCCGGATATTCTGATATCGGAACGTCAGTATTGGCGGTTGTAGGGGATACTGTCATTTATACTGATCGTGTGAGTGCTCGCGAGTCGGTAATCCCGCATTACTCAGTTCAAATTGTCTAGCACTGATGAACGGTTATCTAATCATTAGCAGTGAGCACACGGAGTGCGAAGTCCACGCAAGCGAGGCATTGAAGAGGAAGATGATTCAAAAAGAGATCTAATCTTGGAACCCCATTAAAACATATGAAGCCTTTTCAGAACTGTGGAATTCTTCATACCTATCGTACATGAACAAAACTTAAAGAAATGTAGCTCTAGATAAGCTGGTAAACATTTGAGGTGAAATGAAACAAGAGGCCAATCGTACTGAGGTGAGGAGGACAATAAATACACTCAGATCAAATTCGCATGACATTGTGTTTCCGATAACACCGTCTTTCCTTCCTAAAAGCTGTTCAATCGTTCGACGTAATATATTAAATGTCTCTTCAGTTATGCGAAAATAGTTCTTATATTAATCCACTTCCATAGCACTTATCTCCACCAATAAAACGGCTTGTGAATACTTATCACGTTGTTTTAGCCATTCTTTCATCGAATACCGGGGCTTACCATGACGTTTCGTTCTTAAAGCTAAAATTATAGCTAAAGAGCCTTTTCTTTGCACATCCATTCTCGAAAGCAGACAAAATCGGTGTACTCTCCGTGACGACTGAACTGGCACTGATGCAAAGTAATTGCGCTTAACAATGAGCGTGTAAGGTGTGAAAGTACTGACGGGGTAATAATGGAGTAATAACGGCGCCGTAAATGAAGTGCAGGAATGACAGTATTATTAGGCGCATGAAGTTTGCTTTAGGGAGATAACACAATAAGCCGCCTAGGTCGCGCAGTGGCCTAAGCGCTGGAATCTGATCATTCGTCCGAGATGGTCCGGGTTAGAATTCCGGGGAGGCATTGATGTTGTGTTTGTCTTAAGGAAATGGTTCTATCCCTTCTTTGGAACCAGTGACACGAAATAAGGGACGGGCGACTGCTTTTAGCCAACTGAGCTGCTCACCGTGGTCGTTAAACCTCCAATAAAAAAAGAAACACTATCATAGTCCAACGTTTTTGTTGGTATGCATTCATTCGTAAATATAAATCATTTCACTTCTTAAGGTTTAAAGATCTCCTAGTATAGGCACTCTACAGCTTCACTTCTTGCTACCTGGATATAGTATTTATGAAAACGAA
The DNA here is from genome assembly GCA_039090855.1 of Macrothele yani. Lineage (NCBI taxonomy): Eukaryota > Metazoa > Arthropoda > Arachnida > Araneae > Macrothelidae > Macrothele > Macrothele yani. The sequence continues at coordinate 125,138,404 of CM077024.1, read as the reverse complement.
TTTATAGCAAGTTTCGTTAACTTGGTGTTACACAGAAAATAAAACAATTTGGAAGAAAGAATTGAAAGTTGAGAAAAAAGAAGGCAGCTTTCACTTTAAAAATAACATAAGCATTACTTACGTAAGACCGTATACCAAGATCTGCTCTTTTCTTCTTCGTCGTATTTCCCATACTTCTGGCCATGACGCACAATATTCGTTGCAACATTATCGAAACACAAATCTTGCAGACGAGGAAATTCGCTTCCGACGGACATATTTTACTTCGTCCTCAGCTAAGGGAAAATTCCAGAATCAGATCTCAAATTTTTATCACCGGTAGCAGATGTGTGCATTTATAAATTAAGAATAAACATCATATTAAAGACCATCGAAAATTTCTATTACACAATTATTGAAATCACATTTCACAGTGCGCAATAGACACAAATTATGACTTCCTTCAAGGCACAATAAAAACACATTTCTATTACACAGTTTTTGAAATCACATTAAACAGTGTGCAGTAGACACAAACTCTGACTGCCTTTATGGCACAATAAAAACACAAGAAAGATGACACTGAGTTCTCGGGTGTAATGAATACATCTTTTAAATCCTTCAGACACGAAAAAGATATTTATTTCAAAGCAGGTTTACAGAAAACCTGAAGATTCAGCAAAAAAGGAAATATCCTAATCCCACCATGGGAAAATGTGCATAGACAACTGATAATTTAAAATAAGCAACGTGAAAGGGTTATTTATAACAGTGTCAGAATAAGGAATAAACATTTTGAAGGCCCAGCCGACCTTTCGAATTTGCAGATCATTGACCTGCCAAAATGTCCAGTGGAAAAAACCCTTACACATTTACGATTTATGTAAACAATAGCGTGTTACGGAGATGTAATATAGGAATTTCTGGATGATATATTAAATCTTTTCTTGGTAGCATTTCTATTCCCTAGTTTTTTTCCTTTGTCTTTGGGCCTGGGAAAATATTATTTATTTTCTCTAGTCAGAAAGTAACGGATTTTAGACGAAACCTTCCAGCTGCATTTTAGGATTCCTCTCCAAAGACATCACAATTGAGAGAGCCATTTGAGACACTGCTTTGTGCATTTCGTAGCTCATTCGGGTTGGTCAAGCGCAATTAGCACCTTTTGCCGGCCTTTGATCAACAGTTTTCGAAAAGAACAGATCATACCATATGTAGAGGATTTTAGGAAGCGAGAGTGTGACTTCAACGGCTGGCTCATACGGCAGATTTCAGTTGCCCCCGTTGCGGCTGGTGACGTAGCTGGGATGCATCGCTGAGTGTTAGGAATCGCGTTTGCTTTACTCTGTGCGGGGAACTCTGATGATAAATACAACTACTGAGCTGCCGAATACGAAACAAAATGGTGAAATGAATTAAAAAAAACAAAAGGAGTGAAGCATAATATTATATTGATGGTTTCCACTTTTATATATATGTGTGTGTATTACTTCCATCAAACGCGAAAATAATGCGTTTTTGTTAATAACAAAACCACGGCTACTGTGATTTTTGTGAAACGTTTCGGATGTTCAACTGCCCATTTACTTCGACTTTTACCATCTACAAGTGAGCTTACCTGTGTTTTTGTAAGTATGTTTCGAAAACATTTGTCGTTTTTTTTTCTTTCAATTTTTTGATTTTTCGTATTTTGGTGTTTTAAGTTAATTTTCAGTTCCCTGATTAATTTTAATAAAAGTCAGCCCGAACGATTCCATCTTCTGGCTTTGCGAGAAAAGCTCTTTACAATTTTTTTTTTTTCCTGTTTTCAGAAAGTTTAGCTCTTTTTCAGTTATTAACATTTTGTCATTTAAAAAATTGTACTTTTTTTTCTTTATTTGAGCATATCACATTTCACGCAGAAAACTATCTCTTCATCTGATGCAGGTTGAATAGCAGTCGCGTTTTCGTCCAAAGACCTTCTTCTGGGACTAAGATTTTTAAGTGTATCAAAATCATCATGCAGTATTTTTCTATTTCTTTATCTTTCAACTCTTGAACTGACATTTTCAACGTTTAATCTCCGTAAATTGACTTGATATAGCCAACGATTTCAATATCTTTTTCATTAGTAAACTAAGCAAACGATACATCATATCGTCTTCATACTTACTATTTAAAAAGTACTCACTTCAAATCGTGGCAATTTTCTCATTAAAAGAATCTGCTGTGCAACACCTGTTAACCCAGACTTTTGTAAGTACTGGGTCGTTTCGAGGGAAACAGCGAAACATTACAATATGTTTCTCCCTTTCGCATTCCCGCTGGTATTTCGACACGTAGCAAAAGCGCGAGAAGTCCTTATTAATATAGTACCCATTGTACGAAAACGATGTACTAAAGAAATTAAATAAAAAAATCGATGTCAAAAATGCAACCAAACATACAGCAGATAAATAATGCGAATGCAACAAACGTGGGTCAACAGCATCCACCGAACTTTTACATCGCGCACTGATAAGTGACATGCAGCCTCGTGACGTCACTGAGCGGAGCAGGCGAGGACCACTTCAACGACCAGAAACACAAAGGGATGAGCCAGCCCTTGCTATAAGCCCTGGTCTGACCCAAGGTCTTTAACGACCCTTAGAAGTAGGAAGCTAGAAGATTTGGGCTAGAGTGCCTGGAAGCAAAGGGTTTCCGAAAAGGACATCCGTGGTTCCAGGTTTTAACGGGTTGGCGCCTTTAATCTGTGGAAGATCGTTACCGATGTGTATATTGGAGGTCTGTGGTTATTTTCCTACTGGTATAGGTAGGAGGTTATTTTCCTACTGGTGACGTAATCATTTTTGCAACTACTCTATCAGAGCTGCAGAGTATGATCCAGGAACTTGCTGACAGGAGTAAAGAAGTGGGATTAAAAATGAACTTTCAGAAGACAAAAGTGATGTTCAATGCTTTTACAAGAAATGAAGATTTATCGATTGACGGAGAAAAGCTGGAGATAACAGACACGTACGTTTATCTTGGACAGCAGATATCAAGTGAGGGTCACATTAATGAAGAAATTAATCGGCGTACAAAACTTGCCTGGAGAGCTTTTGTAAGAAACTGCATAATTTTCAAGAGCAATATGCCATTATGTCTTAAAAGAAAAGTGTTTGATCAATGCATCCTTCCAGTGCTTACGTATGGTGCAGACACGTGGACCTTAACTAAAAGAGACATACAAAGGCTGCAGACAACTCAAAGTAGCATGGAGAGGTGCATGCTTGGTGTAACCAGGAGAGATAAGAAGAGGAACTCGTGGATCCGAAAAATGACAAGAGTGGAAGACATCATGATCAGAGTTAAATCCCTGAAATGGTAATGGGCTGGACCTACTGCCAGAAGGACAGACCATCGATGGACATCCGAAATTTTAGATTGGATTCCAAAGGACAGGAAAAGACCCAAAAGAAGACCACATGGGAGATGGGTGGATGAAATTCGAAAGTATGCGGGAGTGACATAGAGGAGACTGGCACAAGACAGACCGTTGTGGAGGAAACTTGGGGAGACCTTCGTCCAGCAGTGGATTGATAATGGTTGATGATGATAGGTATGTAGGAGCAAGTGAGTGGGACAGTCAGCGACGAAGAAAGAGTGGTCGCATGAAATGTCCACGAGTAGAGTCTCTCGGGCAGGAAGTTTTAGCTGGCGCAGATATCGCCCCCCCCCCCCCTTCCCCTCCTTCCTACCGCGGGAAAGAAATGAGAAAATGAAAGCAGGTACCGCAGGGAGAGAAGAAAAATTCTTTAAACTGGGTCCTAGGAAGCGAGAAAGCAAGTGCTGTAAGACAAACACAACAGCCATGGTTCACCGAACGGGATTCGAACCCGAACCCATTTCAGACGAATGATCAGAAACTAGCGCTTAGACAACTGTGCCACCGACATGGACCTTATTTTTCGCATGTGAACTTAAAACAAATGCTGTATTTTAATTCGAAAATACTTATTTTTCTACGAAATATAATCCAAAGTATTTAAAATATTATTAACCTCTACGAAACTTAATCAATTTCGGCTTAAACATATTATATTTATTAACATCAATAAATAACTATAATTTCTATACCATTTCAATTTCACGTAGTCAAAAATTTTCTATTATGTTGTAATAGCACCAACTGATAGTCTGACAACTTTCATTTACATTTTTTCCAAGCTTAGAACTGGCAGTTAAAAAACCTGGGTTTTTAAAAATTGTGAGCAGAACATGCTCTTATCTGGTATGAGCCAATACAGGGCCATATTTTGAGAGTGGGAAGGACCTCGCTCACCCAAAAGTGTTTCTTTTTTTACGTTTTCGCGTTAAAATACAACTTACATTAGAAGAAAAAATGCCTTATTTTAATAAGAATACGTTAACTTACGTTAGTCGACTTACATTTAGCCCAACTTTGCAACGTAAGCAAGAGCTGTTAGACACTTAAACTTTTTGTTGTATTATAGGTTTCTAATATGTGCTCAGTCTTTCTATCTAGAATCACATATTTCTTCTCACGTGTTTTGTCAGAAATATTCAAGTTCGCACAGTCGATTAAATAATAATCTGCGTTTTTCCTTCTTCTCTTGAAATAGAAATAGGCCTTTAAATGATGGATGGCGTCTCCCGATTCATTTGTATAGGCGGTGATTCCAGACCATGGCGTTATTTGTTCCATGGAACTGATTGTGACAATTCCACTTCTCAATGTGGATATCTCTTCCTAACTAAATAATTAAATATCTCTCTAAGTTTTGGTTCTTCAGGGCAATCATTTATCTTGGTTGTATAGCATAAGCAATATGCCCAATTCGTGCTTCATCCACTGAACTTCCTATATCAGCGTGCACAGTGTACAGCTGACAAAATTGCTTGTCACTACTTTTGAAAGTTCTACCAATGGAAAATGATGAATATGTTTGCAACGTTTCTTATCCCTTCGCAGTGGCAAAAAAAGTAATTCTTTTTCTTCCTTATAAGAGAAAACTGGATCGTTGTCCATTTTGATGCATGGGGAAGTCCTCCACATTCCGAAAACTTCCACACCTTTTTCAGTCAGGGACCGTGCACATATTGCAGTTTACACAAAATATAAAAAGTGATGGAGATTTCCGATGTCACCATTTCTATTTTTACGCTGTTTAAAACAAGATGCAGCTGTATAGCTAACACAAATGTGTGGGAGAAATTTCTGGTGTCAGCATTTCGACCTTTACTACAGTTTATAGTAACCGGTGGTCGTACAAGAGCAGGCGTACAAAGTGGGAAACATTTCCGGGGTTGGTATTTTTTATTCCGTCGTGCTCATGTTCATAACGTTTACATAACATGTCAAATTATTAATATTGCGATAATACTCAGGAAGGAAATATTAATTGTTAGGCCTACGTCTAGGCCCTTTCAACAGTTTTCTTTACGTCATTCCCACATTTCTAAACTTCACATAACAAGTAATGTCAATATTATTTCGCTTTTACTTATGCGCCACATGTTAATTTACAAAGTGTTCGCCTAGGCCCTTTTAACACTTTTATCTTCGCCGATGTGATATTCGTAACTTATATGAAAAATCAAGTTAACAGCTTTGTGCTTTTACTTAATTATAAAAATATTAATTATTACGCCTTATGATTAGACTATTTTAACAGTTGTTTTTCTTCCGATGTCATATTCATAACATTTACATAACAAGTAAAATGAAAAATATTGTGTTTTTCCTTTGGCACCAAATATTAATTAATAGGCTTGAGACCTAGGCTTTTTTAACAGTTTTTAATCTGTCGATCTCATATTCATATGTTTTACATAAAAACTTCATTTAAGAGCCCTGTGCTTTTATTTGTGCCCTAAATATTTATTTCTAGGCCACAGGCCTTGTTTTTTTTTAAGTATGTTAATCCTCAGACGTTATATTCATAACGCGTGCATATTAAGTGAAGTTATTAAAGTTGTGCCTCTACTTTGGCACAGAGCATTAATTAACAGCCTGTAGGACATTTTAAAAGTTTTTACTTCATCACACTGAATATTCTTGGCCACCTGGAACCAGCCAGTGGCTCTAAATTGGGGACGGGTGACTGCTCACATCCCAGTGAGTTGCAAATTGTAGTGGTCAAAACAAAAAGGTATAAATATTTATAACGTTTGGGAGGATGTCAAGTTCTTAATATTGCTCTTTTATTTAGGCATAAATTACTAGGGCCCATGACATCAGAGAATAAAAACTATTAAACGAGAATGTATTTAAAAATGGCAACTGAAATTTTTCCTACAGAAATAATGCCCACTTTTCGAAAATACCAGAATACCAACTTCTAAAAAATAGGAACAAATGCCCACAGAAAGAACACCCCGGTAAAAATGCCGACTTTTCGAAAATATGTCAACTGTCGACTGATATCTCTTTCGTCTCTTAAAAATATGGTCTTTTCTTCTATTTCATTAAGAAAGGCCTTAAAATTAAGTAGCCGACAAATCCCGTGAGATCGGGAATCGGACAAGTGACCACAAAAGTTTAAGGGGTCATATAAAATTTTGCAGTTTCTTGGCCCTATACATAATAATTTAACTGGGAACTTCATATAAATTTCGATAAAACTTTCTATAGTCGGACTTTTTTTTACTTGGCACTTGATGATAATGGAATCGCCTATTTTTGAGTGCGACGTGCCGATGGAGGTGATTCCCCATGTTCTGAGACAAAAAGCGAAAACTTCTCCAATCATTTGTTCTCTGCGGGGCCCGAAAATTGTGACGGACCAGAGCCTACAGAAGTGTTAAGACGGCACTGCCGTCGTAATACAGGAAGAACTATCGATGGGCCGCCATATTGTGTGCCGACAGGCCTTACTCAAGAAAAAACAAAGAAAAAGTAAATATGTATTTGCAGATGCAATCTTGTAGGAGGAAAGAGAGAATACTAAAACGACAAAGTCTGTCTACCATTTGGAGGGCTTCGAGAAACTAGAAACACAAGTAGCAAATGTTCCGAACCCTGTTTTGGTGCATCCAAATTCCTAATAGAAGCCCGTCCCTTTGGTCTGATCGCCTCTACGTCAGACCGTTTTTGCCAGCAGTAGTTGAATAATCAATACAATTCCATCAAATATACTATTAACAGTCTGGGATCGAAACTCGAAATTTACTGTGTACGTTAATGCATTGAGGTTCACCTACGATAAAAATTTTGGGTTGCTGCTTTTTATATGTACATATTTTTTTGCCTTTTTGCACGAGATCTGCATCTGATTTACTTACCTTTTGGACTTTCCAGTAAAGCGAATTCTTGAAATGCAGTTCTGGGAAGTCTATTTCAGCTACAGCAAACAAACTTTTTCCAGTTTAAAGTAGTTAAAAAATAAAATAAAATTCGCATTCTAGAATTTCTCTCACTTTATAAATTTGCACTGAAATTCTAAACATTTTCGATTTTCTCAAGAGATCATTTTATAATTATTTTATTATTAATCACAGGTAAATCTTCAAAAAAAAAATAATTTTTGACAAAAAAAGAGAATAAACTATTAGAAATTAGGATTTCAGTTTTACCACAATGAAATTCGTCTGTTGCTTCTCAGCAAAGGAAGTAATTTTTTTTCTTATACCAAATCTTACTATAGAGACGCGGTGTGTTCAGAAATATGGGTAAAATGTTATTGTTTCAATACAAAATCCCACAATGTTTCGTTCATTTTTGCTGAAATAATGTTTAAACAGTAAATAATGATCTGACTTAACGGTTTTTTTTCTGGGGAGGTGTGTGGGGGGGGGGCGTACCTTCATATTTTCTTATAAAAATGACACCCTCAAAATCAACTTCCGTGGCCGTTTATGGATCGACATTACGCCACTGCTTCCACCATTTGGGAAACAAGCTACAGTGGCCTTAAAATGCTAGATATCGTATGTGTTTAAGCGGAAGAAGTGTTCTGATTAGACTTTTCAAATGCATAGTTGAAATTAAACTATTTTTTATGAAATTAAGAAAGGCGTCATTTCTTCTTTCTGTTGACATTTCCTCTTATTTTCGAGAAGTGGGCATTTTTTCCGCGCCCATTCTTTCCTCATACCATTAAAAGGGCCTAGCTAATGCTTATGAATTAACGTTTAATACCTAAGTAAAAGCACAATATTTCTAACGTTCCATGTAATGAATATGAGATCGGCAGATTAAAAAACTGTTAAAATCGCCTAGGTCTAGGTATTTTTTTCATGAAATTAGAAAGATCTACATATTTCTAACAGATTTAAGAAAACATCAGTCAACATCTGGCGTATTATCCTATTTTCGAAAAGTTAACATTTTTCTGCAGGCATTTTTTTAAAATTCGGTGACACAGAAAGTCTGAACTGTAACCTGTCCCTGGTAATAAATGATTTTGCCGTACTATGGCAACAATCGCTTCTTCCTTCTTTTGCCAAAACGGAAAGGATTGTACAACGCACAACCGATGTAGGGTGAAAATATCTACGCGAATGACTTTCTGTTAGGAATATAACTTATTGACAGCCATGGACTTCTCACGTAACTTTAATCAATAGAAATACAAAATAAAGAAAATTTTACCTGATGTAATTTAAGACACTAATAAACGGTGCTCCACAGCAGAAATGTTCTACACCTGTCAAGGTAGAATAAACTGAACTCACTCAACTTCAAAGAAGGCAGGTTTCTATATGAGCGAAGATTTTCAGATAGAATTTAATCCAAACCCTAAGGGAGCAAAGTAACGTTGCGCTTTAGAAAAAGCATGGAGGTCAGTGATGATTATGTCGCGGCCTTGCCCATTGGCAAAAGGAATCCCTACCTATAAAATGTCGTTGTTCAAGATATAGGGGAGAAACGCAAGATGTGGGAATGGCATATTTTATTCCCTCTTTTTGATGCTCCCGGGGGTGATTACTGACAGAAATCTGCATGAAATCATTTGCTAATCTTTATCGTCTGAGAGGAATTTGCAAAGGATAATGTTGATATATATGAGAGAGATGCTGCTGGCAGGTGTTTATGAAAAATTTAAAATTGGTGTGGTGCTAAAACTTTAGAAAAGGTATAGGAAGTGGGAAGGGCGTGAGTGAAAGCACAGTTTTGATGGCTAGAAGTTTTTAGTGAAACATTTAGGCTTTGAACATAGGATTAAACAAGAAAGATGACATCGAATTTTCGAGTGTAATAAGCACGTCTTTTGAATCCGTTCTGACGCAAATTAAATTTATCAAAGCTATTCAAAGTCAATGGAACCTGCATGGAAAACAATAGATCTGATGAAAGAAAGAAGATTTTCAATCGGGATTTCAATCCCTCAGATATTGCTGTAAACGGAATCGTGAGCTTACGAACTCTTAGAAACAGAGATATCGACAAAAATAAGATGTGATTTTACGTCCCCTGGTAAGAAAACCATGCATTATTTTAGGAACATAGTATTCTCAAAAGGGTTTTCCATATAAGCGGTATCGGTCGAAGAAAAAAAAATTAGTCGAGTTTTCAGGAGCCCAGATTTTGCAACAACTACTTCAGAAGCAGAAATTAACACTTATGATCCTGGTGGCTAAACCATTCTATACCAAACATTAGAAATTGTGTGAAAAATATTTTCCATCAGGTCTTGTATGCGATACAGGAAGAATTTTTCAAATCAGAGATTTAGGAGCAGAAATAACGCCGAAAACGCAATTTACCTTTGTGCCCCTTAGCGGAAAGTCTATGATTTACTTGAAAATTTTGTATTTATAGGAAAAACATTTCGCATCGGAAACACTATCCAACAAAGAAGGAATTTTTCAAATCGTAATCTTAGAAGTAGAGATATTGAAAAAAAAAAAAAAAAAGATATACATCTACGCCCCCTGGCGTAAAAACCATGCATTATTTCAAGAAGAAAATTTTCCGAAAAAGTTTGTCGACATGAGTAGTATCGGTCAACAATTGATTTTTTTCCAATCGAGATTTCAGAAGCTCATATTTTGCGGCAAATACAACAGAAGCGGAAATTAAGACTTACGCCACCTGGTGGTAAAACCATTTTTTACAAAAAAAATAGAAATTATGTGGAAACGATTTCCCATCAAGAGCTGTATCCGGTGCACAGAGAATTTTTCAAATCGGAGATTTAGAAGCACAGATATAGGGAGAAACGCAATTTAGCTTTACGCCCCTTAGCGGAAAGTCTATGAATTACTTGAAAATTTTGAAATTATATTAAGCACATGTCACGCTGGAAACACTATCCAACAAAGAATGAATTTTTCAAATCGGACTCCTAGAAGTAGAGATATTGACAAAAATAGGATATACGTCTACGCCCCCTGACGTAGAAACCATGCACTATTTTAAAAAGAAAATGTTCCTAAAAGGTTTGTCGACATGAGTAGTATCGGTCTACAAACGACGTTTTTTTTAATCGAGAATTTAGAAGCTCATATTTTGCTACAAATACATCAGAAGCCGAAATTAAGATTTACGCCCCCTGGTGGCCAAACGATTTTTTTACAAAAATTAGAAATTATGTGCAAATGATTTCCCATCAGGAGCTGTATCCGGTGCAGAAAGAATTTTTCAAATCGGAAATTTAGAAGCACAGATATAGGGAGAAACGCAATTTAGCTTTACGCCCCTTAGCGGAAAGTCTATGAATTACTTGAAAATTTTGAAATTATATTAAGCACATGTCACGCTGGAAACACTATCCAACAAAGAATGAATTTTTCAAATCGGACTCCTAGAAGTAGAGATATTGACAAAAATAGGATATACGTCTACGCCCCCTGACGTAGAAACCATGCACTATTTTAAAAAGAAAATGTTCCTAAAAGGTTTGTCGACATGAGTAGTATCGGTCTACAAACGACGTTTTTTTTAATCGAGAATTTAGAAGCTCATATTTTGCTACAAATACATCAGAAGCCGAAATTAAGATTTACGCCCCCTGGTGGCCAAACGATTTTTTTACAAAAATTAGAAATTATGTGCAAATGATTTCCCATCAGGAGCTGTATCCGGTGCAGAAAGAATTTTTCAAATCGGAAATTTAGAAGCAGAGATATAGGGAGAAACGCAATTTACCCTTACGCCCCCTAGCGGAAAGTGTATGACTTACTTGAAAATTTTGATATTATATGAAAAACATGTCACACGGAAAACACTATCCAACAAATAAGGAATTTTTCAAATCGGACTCCTAGAAGTAGAGATATTAAGAAAAATAAGATATACATCTACGCCCGCTGGCGGAGGAACTGTGGGATATTTTGGGAAGAAAATATTTTGAAAAAGTTTATCGATGTGAGTGGCATCAGTCCACGAAATAATTTTTTCAATCGATATTTTAGAAGCTCAGATTTTGTGGCAAATACATCAGAAGCAAAAATTAACGCTTACGCCCCCTGGCGGCCAAAGTATTCCTTACCAAAAAATTCGAAATTATATGCAAAAGATTTTCCATCAGGAGATGTATACGTTGAAAAAAAATTTTTCACATCGCAGTTTTAGGAGAAGAGTTCTCGGGGAAAATGTTATTTACTTTTACCCCACTAGCGGAAAATCTATGCGTAATTCGAAAAGGAAACTATATCTAAAACACTCTTCGACATAAGTGGAATCGAAAGAGAAAATAATTTTTTCAATTGGATGTTTAGAAACAAATATGTGGATTAAAACGTAGTTTTGAATTCGATATCATCTGAATTTACGCACTCTAGCGGCAAAAATGTACATCGTAAAAAACAAAACAAAATAAAGGATCATCATTCGCATATTTCAAGCTTCGGAATGCGAAAAGAGAAGCACGATCTTTTTTTACAAAAGACGTGCTAAAAATGTATATGTTTCTAAAGGTAGATGTAGATATTTCAACAAATCTTCTGCATGCTGAAATGATTCAGAAAAGTATCTACAAATTTTGTAATGGACGAAAATTGAGAGATGCATATATTTTGCAGTTGCAATGACTGATTTGAAACATCTGCTTTTAAGGGGAAAAATAAAAAATAAAAATTAGAATGCTATATATACATAAAGCTCAAATTTAAAAAAAGGAAAATTATTGCATCACCGTAGAAAATTTTGAAGCAAGATTCATGTAAATGTTTATTGCTATTAACAATGATGCTATATGGTAATAGAAAGGACTAATACTTAAAAATTAAACTGTTAAAGAACAGTGTTTCTGCGTTTTACTGGACAAATGGTCGCTACCGAGTAGCTGTGGTAATCACTCCATGGCCGCCCCGGTTGCGCAGTGGTCTAAGGCGCTGGCCTCAGATCGTTCGTCCGTAAGGTGTCCGGGTTCGAATCCCGGCAGGCATGGATGTTGTGTTCGTCTTACGGCACTGGCTCTCTCCCTTCCCTGGAACCAGTGACCCTAAATTAGGGACGGGCGACTGCTTATAACCCATTGAGTTGCTCACGTTGGTCGTTAAACCTCAGATAAAAAAAAAATAAAAAAAAATCACTCCATGTTATATTCAGTCACGTTTAATGTCATTTATATGTAGGCTCAGAAGGCATATATGTATGTGTGCGTTATACACTTTTAAACGGGGAAAGGTGCGATTTTATGTAGTTGGGGCTGTCTGAGAAAAAAAAATTTGGCGGGGGGTAGGGGGGTCGTGTGTGTATATATATCTCCCTGTGTTGTGGGGGGAGGGGCGTTGGGTGTGCATATATATCTCCCTGTCTTGGGGGGGGGGGTTGGAAAGGGTATATATCCCTGGCTGCGGGGGCCGGTGTTTAGGCTTCTCTGGTTTATTTCTCATTCTACCAAAATATATTCCAACGGTTTGAAAACATATCAAATGCATCGATCTTATATTTTTTTTAAACTGGAAGGAATACATGTAATATTCACATGATCTTTTCGGTTTTAGGAAACATCAGTGAAATACCTAACTCTTCAGTCAATGATTCAATCTACCAGTAAGACAAATAGATAATAAATAAATTGAAAAAATAAAAAATTGAAATATTAGTCGATAAATAGAGTGGAGTGGTTGTCTTGAGTTCGGTGAGCACTGATACCGCGCCACAGCCAAAAACAGGGAACTACTTAATCTACTCACTAAGCAAAGAGCCTACGAAAGACTTAATCACTTAATATAAGGAAGTTTAGGAAAAGTGGCCACACAGAAAACTTGTCATAGAGATGGGATTTGATTCATTTCAAAAAATCAAACCACTTCACCTGAAAGTCCATTTCAACGAAAGGTCGTTTTATTTAGAAGTTCATTTCAATTATTTTTATCTTAAATATTCAGTTCCGTAATGCAAGCTGTAGTTTGAAAACAAAGCTGTTAAAACCAGTGTGGCCTTAATTTATTTTTTGATCCCAACCTCTTCCTTGCACAGCTACGTAAGAAAAAGAAAAGAAAATGCTTCATTCAATTTACGAATCTACGTATTGTTTTTTTCAGATGTGGCTTCTGAGCGTTAAAATAGGAGGAATTTTCGTGACGCAACTTTTTTTGTCTTTCAAAGACCTGCTGAAACGACTCTGATCTGTGACGCAATGTAGGTCTGACGTTAGTTCAGAATGCTGTGGATCAGATGACATCACAGAAAACTGGCTCTTGTAGGTATGGCAACAATGCACAATGCTTGCTCATGCAATTACAACATTGATTGGTGGAGAAGTAATTATAATATGCTAGTTGTTGAAAAAAAAAATGAATAAGAGGTAATTTTAACTTCTCAATTATAACATTGTTGTACAAAGGTAATGCATTGTTTGTCTTTTTTTAATTTGGGATGGGGACGCGAATAACGACCGTCATGAACTCCTTGTTAGCAATCGACCGGTGCTTCTTTCGGGATGTGCCGCGGGTGGCCTAGTGGTCAACGTTCGTGACTGCCACGGAGATGACTTCGGGATTGATCCCAGGCAGACACGAACTCTCGAACCATTAAATATCCGCCGTGCGTCGGATGAGAACGTTAAGCCGTCGGGCCCTGGGTATTGGTCCCCCGGTTTTAAGTAAGGTCATCGTCCTCTCCATTTCTACCTCACTTCCGTGTCACTTTCCTATGGCGTACTATAGCCCAAGGCTCCTAGCTTCCGATTTCTAAGGGTTGTTTAAAACCTGGGATCAGACACTCCCTTCCTAAAACCCTCTACGTATGATCTGATCTAATTCAGGGCTGCAGTTTCTAGAGAAGGAAGAGAGACAATGACAAACGCACCCACACCTCTGCCAGGACTAGGACCGACCTCAGACGACTAGTCAGATACCTATGCCTCTGACCACTCAGCCACCAGTGTGAGCTTCGCAACTGATCAGAACATTTTAATACATTTTGCATCTTATTCTCTGAGAATAATTTTTAGATAAATATCTAAGTGATTGTGAGTTTGTACTACATGCTACTGTATGTAGTCAATTATATTTTCGAGCTGCTAATAATGTGAATAACTCTTCCGTTTAAATGCATCTCTTTATCTTTTACCTCAAAGTGGCCGCGGATGACCTTGTGGCCGACGTTCGCGACTGCCACGGAGGAACCTGAGATTCGATCCCGGGCAGACACGAACTCTCGAAATACTAAATATCCTCCGTTCGTCGGATGGGCACGTAAAGCCGTCGAACCGTGGATACTGCCCCCCCCCCGTAATAAATCTTTAAAATAAAATCTTTTTTCTCCCGTTCTACCTCGCTTCCGTGTCACTTTCCTATCGGGTACTCTAGCCTAAATCTCCTAGCTTCTTATTTCTAAGGGTTGTTTAAGAATTGGGGTCAGACACTCCCCTCCTAAAATCCTTTATATCTGATCTGAGCTTTTAACTCGATTTATTGGTTTCTGAGATTGTAGAAAATACTTTGTGCTGGTATATATGTTAAGCAAACGCCCAACATATATCTGGATAGAATGAAACGCCATCTTGTATAGACAATAACGTTTTAGATGGTAATATAAAGCTCAAGTGAAGTAGATTCTTATGAATAAGTACGGAAATTGTTATTCGTTCTTTCACAACAGTCCAAACAAAGAGGATATATGAGAAATAGTTGGACATTTCTTGATTAGTAGACGGAAAATGTCCCAATGTATATCCACCCATGGAAATATTCGCCCATTGCAAAATATCACAAAGAAAAAAATGACAACTACTTTTATATTAGATAATTGTCAAATTGAATTAAATAATAAATCATTAATATATCCATAAGATATAATTTCATAAGTATGCGTTAAAAAACTTATTTACTCTAGATATCGAATATTTCTGCAGTTATAGAATAAAATGATGACAATGGTGAGCTATTGAACTTTTCAATTACTGCACTGCAAGAACCGCAAAATGAGTTCATCAAATCAAGAGGGATATATTTATAAGCAACTGCTTAGATTGCAAAAAATTCATTACTTCACTATTTTATAAATACCTCGGATTTTCAAATAAATTAGTAGCTAGAAGGCCATTCCGGGACTGAAGCGGAATAAAATGTTCATGAAATGTTCTATACAAAAGGAAATGCAATTTCAATTATAGCTACAAAGAATTGGTTACATTAAAAAAAAATAATAAGAAGAAAAAAGTGAGCACTTACCTTTTTCCTTTACTTGAAATTTGAGATTCACAAATAGCTGCTCGTTCTTTCCGGTTGACTTCGTAATCCACCCAAAAATTTCTTGAATGTGTCGTTCTCCGTTGATGTCTAACCGAATTCGACAACGCTGCTGAATTACACTGAGCTAATATCTTTCCCAGACTGAGGCAATTCTCAGCATGCCGATAGCACAGTTTTTTATATTGGCTGTTGTAGTATTTTGCACGTGACGTCACCATGCAATACAGCCAATGGGTGACTTACTTGGGGGAAAGTATGAACACCTGCTATTTTATCCAGTGCAGACACACCTTGATAAGTATAATCCTTTAATCCTTTTGAACCCTTAAGCTCCCTTTGACTATAAAATATCTGAACAGTGAAAATTGGAAATTACCAGAGATTAGATCAGATCACTGCTAGAGGATTTTAGGGAGTGTCTGACCCCAGGTCTTAAACAACCCTTAGAAATAGGAAGCTAGGAGGTTTGGGCTAGATAGCCCGATGGGAAAGTCACACGAAAGCGAGGTAGAAAGCCGCCTTGATGTATAACTGGGGGGCTAGTACCCAGGGCCCTATGTCTTAACGTGCCCATCCGAAGTTTATTTAGTGGTTCGAGCGTTTGTATCTGCTGGAATCGAACCTGAGGTCTTCTCCCTGGCAGTCACGAACGTTGACTAAAATTACTGTAGTGAAAGAGGGATTGTTTAAATACGGACTTACATAACTGGTCGTGGTCGCTATAAAGACTGCCCTAAGAAATAATGTTTGAAGAAGATTCGAAATCAGCAAAACTTTTATTTTTTCAATAAAAAAGCTCTGCATAGTCCTATCAGAATAATATGACCACCTAATAATATAATTAATATGACCACCTGATATTAGGAATAATCACCCTTGGCCCGGATGACAGCGACTAGATTGCGTAGCATAGACCCAATGAGGCTCTTGATGGTTGCCCGAGGCACACGTGCCCATTCGGACTGCAGAAGAGCACGGATGTCCCAGAGATGACGTGGCTGTGGGTCTATAAGTCAAATCTGTCGATATAATAGTCCGATAAATGTTCTATGGGATTGAAGTCGGGCGATTTCGCTTGCCAAAGAAAAAGGGAGACATTGCTGTCGTGTTCCTGGATCCAGTCATGCAACCCATTAATGACGTTGCACGGCGCATTGTCCTGTTGGTAGAAAACATCACCGCCAGGGTAAGCTGGTAGCCTGAAGGGATGCATGTGGTCAACGAGGGTGAACAGGTAGCCATTGGCGTCCAGGGACCCATCCAGTTGTATCAGCGGTCCCAGATCATAGCAGGAAAACATCATCCAGACGTGCACACGGCCTGTACTTGACCAACAAGGGTGTCGTGGTGTTGTTTCTTGTGTGTCTAACGCCGTGCCCACCACTGCCTGTAACTTCTGAGGAGCAAAAACCTCGATTCGCCAGAAAAGGCAACGTTTTCCCACTCTTCCAATATACAATGACGTTAGTCCATTGCGATCTGCAGGTGTCGTTGCCGATGAGCCTGGGTTAACATCGGCGCCTTGACCCAGCGTCGACTCCGGACACTCATGCGTAACGGTGTTCGCACTACTGTTATTGGAGACACGTACCTGGTTGCCCTAGCGATCATTTGCGTGGTCAATTGTTGCACTGTTGCATGTCGATTACCCTTTAGCAGTCGACGTTCTCCTCTGGGGTTAATGGCTTTTGGGTCACCATAGTTATGACGTTGGGACGTACTCGATGTGCCAGAGTTTCATTCCTGATTCACCCTTACTACAGCACCTCGCAAATAACCAGACTTCCCCCTTGATGCTCCTAGACTTTCGCTCTGTGGTCTACCTCGTCTACTGACTGACCATTTTAGCTCAGTGGTCTGGCTCGTTTACTGACTGACTATTTAACTCTGCGGTCTACTGACTGATTATTTTAGCTCTGTGGTCTGGCTCGTCTACTGACTGACTATTGTAGCTCTGTGTTCTGCCTCGCCCACTGAGTGAACATTTCAGCTGTGTGTTTTGCCTCGCATACTGAGTGCACATTTTAGCTCTGTAATGTTACCCAGCAAAAACATAAGTGCTAGGAAACTGCTGGCCACTAGTTGGCAGTGATGGGTCACTGCAGTCTGAAATCTGCCGCTCACGGCACAGTAGTGGTCCGTTGGTGGCAGCGCTATCATTTGACGAGCCATTGATGGCCCTGCAGCGTCGCCGTGAATTGAGGGCCTCCAAGCAAGTGCCACTAGTGGCCCGTTGCTGGCAACCAATGCAACCTCCAACAGCAAGTGGAAGCAACGGGACTGCGCATGCGCAGAAGCAACACTTGCTGTGTCTCTCATGGTGCCAGTTAGTTGAAGACGATGCTATTGTTATTTTAGTGGATGTTAAGAAAAAAATACATGTGTGGAGAGGCGAATTAATTTTCTAATGGAATTTTACGTCGACGAAGATATCAGATTAAGCCGTGAAATACTAGATTACAGCCATGAAATACACCCACTCCATTCCCATGAATAACAATTCATAGAATGGAGTGGATGAATAACAAGAAAAATTTGAAACCGCTTGAAACAAATATCCTGGAAAACCATTAAAACAATGTTTGTTGAAAAAAAAAAAAGAATGATGCGCGTACAAAATTTATTAATTATTTGAAAGAAAAAAAAGCAACGCTATGTGGTGTACTCATCCATGGGTTGAAATACACAAGACAATGAGGAATTCGCTTCTAAAAATAACTAGCAGTAAAATAAAATATTTTTTACTCTTTAAAACAAATGTAGCTTCGGACAACGGAAAAGAAAGACACAACGTTAAAAATGTAACAGAATGTGGCATGAACCCGGGTAAATATATATTTATCCAACAATCTGTTTTCAAGACGGCAAGGACAGTACAAAACTTTGGAAAGCGACTCTAAGTGTAAAGTAAAAAAAAAAAAAAAAAAAAAACTATTGTTACGTTGAAAAATTAATTTATCAATTATATGAAACTGACTGTTATATGAAACTTTTCTGACTAGATTTGATTGAACCAGGGCCGTGGCAGCTGAGCTCTCTACCGACCGGGCTAATTTGCCTCGCAATATTGTAAAATGAAAGAGGGAAGCATTCGATTACACATTGCATACCAAACAGACAGCTTTAAGCATATGCTCGAGCGTGGCAAATTAGTCAGGTCGGTAGAGAGCTCAGCTGCCACGGCCGTGGTTCAAATCTAGTCAGATGCAAACGGGCTTTTTTCCGGTCTGTTGATAAAATTTCCCCAGCGCAGTGCGTTAATTCACAAGCTTCGTAAGGGTAGAAAAAAAAAATTGTAGCTTTGGGAAACTGCGGTTAACCTTGCTTTTTTTTTATTATTATTATTATGGCTAGTACTGGGAAATTGGCGGACAAGGTTCGGCAAGCCACCAGTTACGTCACGTGGTTGCTGGCTGCCACTAACGGCACACTAGCGTACCTTATTAGGCTAGCCATCATTTCTGGCACGTGCTTGCAGGGCAACTTGTGGCAGCTACTGCCTGTGATGGACCACTGATGGCCCTGTTGTGGCACATGACAACTGATGGGGTGCGAACTGCTGGCCCTTCTGTTGGCCGCCCGGACATTTTATTGACGGTTCGGCAGCGGTAACATAGTGCTGGCCCAGCAAGAGTGTTTTTGCTGGGTATGCTTGTGTCCTGCCATTGTATTGCATCTGTCCATGTGTTGCGTTCTCTTGCTAACGTTTTATTGTACCCCGGATTTTCCCGTTCTTCTATGTAAAAGTCCCTCAGACCCAATAAAGCGAAGATGAAACCTCGCGAACAGCCCACGGAGTCTGCTGTTTCTGAGATGCTTCCACCTTTGGCGCTGTAGCCGATGATCATTGCTTCTTGAACGTCCGTCAAACCACTACCTCTGCCGATTGTGCTCACGTTACGCACTACGGCTCATCAAGATTCGCAGTTAAAAATGTCTCATGTGGTTGTCCGGTGGTTCAGAGCGCATTCCATCATTTGTTTACCAGTTAGTTGTCCAGCGTTTGATTCTATTAGGAGACGAGTTCTGGCTTTGGACTTTACGTGGAACATTGCCCGGATTATGACTTCAGAAAAATACAGAAAGCGTCGTTCATCAATGATCAGATGGATTTGGGAAAACCCAGTTACGGTTTTCGCAGCACTCACGACAGACTGGTCATTTCATAATGTTTTATCCTGTTTTATTCAACCCTCAGGATTGAAGGGTTTCTATTTTTCCTGTTAATTGTCTGTCCTCAAGTTTGAGATTTCTATCGTTTTATAAATATGACTTCGGATATTATTTCTGTAATGTTGATTTATAGCTGAATGTGTTAAAAAAATTTATTTTGCAGTTCGTGTGCTGATAGCTGCTTTGGTTTATCTGAAATGTAATCTGGTAGAATTTCCTAGATATAATCTATTTTACTTATGATTATACGGAAATGAAATTTGAGCACCAAAAAGGAACCAAAAGAATGAACTGAAATTTTATGGACGTAATGAAACAGATTAATGACACACATGATGGCGAAAACAGAGCTGCAGCACAATAACAGATGACACGCAGTCTGGTCATCTTCAATAGCACGTTGCCATAGCCTCGTGCCGCGATAAATGCTGCAATACGGTCCAGAATGGAGGCGAACGGAAGCCTGATGTTTTCCTGCGGCAGGCTGGCCCACGTGTATTGGACGGTGTGCTCCAAATTCCGAATAGTTCGGCACGGCGGCAGCTGGTGTTTCAACAGGTCCTGCACATGCTCGATAGGGGACATGACCGGTGGGCGGGCAGGCTATGGAAGTGTCTGGACATGACATAGGCATTCCTGGGCAGCCCGAGCCATGTGAGCGCAGGTATTATCCTGCTGGTATAGCGCACCTGGAAACCCGGCCAGGAATGGGAGAACATGGTGCTCTAGGATCTCATCCACATGCCGCTGGCCCGTCAGTGATCCATGTACCACTACTAAATCTGATCGTCTATCGTAGGCTGTGGCTCCCCATACCATAAAACCTGCAGCGCGGGACGTGTGGCGCTCGATAGCGAGGTTGGGATTGTGCCGTTGACCCGGTAACCTCCACACCTGGACACGATCATCATCTGTCGCCTAAACGAAGCAATGCTCATAGCTAAACACTATACGTCGCCAATCGGTGGCGTTCGACGTTGCTCTGTCCTGCTACCACTGCATTCGGATCCGTCGATGTTCCGTTGTTAATGGCAGCATACGTAATGGGCGCTGGGATCGCAGATTCGCTTCCGCAAGGCGTCGGGAAATGGTTCGAGGGTTCACTGTGTGTATAGTAGACCGGGTCCAAGTAGTATCCGTTTGTGCCTGCTGCACGATCCGTCGATCCTCTCTACCGGTGGTTGTCCTGGTCAGTCCGGAGCCGCTCCGCAGTGGGGCAATGGCGTCAGGTGTCCACTGTTCCCAACACAGTCCGACGGTATGGTCAGAACGATCCACGTGGAGGGCTATACGACGCGCCGACCACCCTGCGTCTTTCAATCCGATGATCAGGTTTCTCTCAAAGTCCGTAAGTTGCATAAATCGACGCCTCTGGCGTCAATACGGCATTCTTGTCACTCTGTACTCTTGCCTGCGTCGGCCGGTACTTTTCGCTTTCATGGGACATCGACTACAAGCCGGAATATACGGCTGCCGTTTCGTGCTTTCAGCGCCACGATAGGGTGTGAGGGCATGAGCAATCGCACCAAACGTGGACCATTTGCATACTAGCAGGGTCTCCAGCTATTTCCAAAGTTTCGTGGTTGTAGCATGTTTTCTTCTAGGTGCGCAAATTTTCTTGTACGTGAGTGTATTTTTAAATTTGTCAGTGTTAAGATATACTTGCGTTGTTTGTGAGTGATTCAAACTGTTAGTTACATTTGATTGTCGGTGTGTCTTTTCATCGATGAGACATTCCATTATGACCACCCCCAGCCTAGAGAAATGAGCGCGTCAGGAGACAGAACGATGGCGCAAGTGAAGTACACGGTGCAGAATATACATATACAACCCGAGGACTAGCTTAGTAGAGTGTTCGAAGTCAGAATGGGAAAAGCTGCAGATTTAACGGAGTTTAATAATGGAAAAGTTGTGATGGCCCTGCGCCTCAGAACTATGATCCCGGAAGCGCGGCTTCTCGGTTGTCCACGTGCCGCTGTAGTGAGTAAGCATCAAAAGTGATGCACAGTTGGCCAAACGACAAAATGTCGTCCACAGCTCATTGATTGCTGATGGGAGCGGAAAATGTCGCGCATTGTTAACAGCGATCGCAGGGTCGCAGTGCGACAAATCACCCGTAGTTGCGACAGTGGCAATCAGTTCAATGTGTCACAGCACACAGTTCATCTGAGCCTTCTGCGCATGAGCTTTCGTAGCAGAAAATCCAGCCTGGTTCTAATGCTCACTGGTCACCATCGCCAACAACGCATGAAATGTGCCCAAGATAATTGAGATTGGACCGTGGATGATTGGAAGAAAGTGGCTTGGTCTGACGAATCAAGATTCTTGGTGCATTCGTAGACGGCCGAGCGCGGATACGCCGATTACCAACTGAGTCTATGGCACTTGGATACACTGTTAGGAAGAAACAGGCCAGCGACGAAGGTGTTATGCTGTGGGCGATGTTTTATTGGAGCACTATATGCCCGATTATCCCAATAGAACAATGCCCGACAGCTGTCAGGTATCTGAACATCGTTGCAGACCAAGTTCACCCATTCATGGCAACTTTTTCCTTTGCTGGTGATGGCCATTACCAACAGGATAATGCGCCATGCCACACTACCAGAATAGTGAAGGAGTGGTCCGAGGAGCATGCTGGTGACTTTCTGTTAATGCTCTGGCCTCCAAATTCCCCTGACATGAACCCAATCCAACATTTGTGGTTCTACTTGGAAAAGCGGGTTCGCGCTAAATCACCACAACCACGAAATATACGGGAACTGGAGAACCTGCTGTTGAGATCATGGTACCAGATACCGCAGGATACCTATCGCCATCTCATAGAATCGATGCCTCGCCGAGTGGTCGCTGTTCTGCGGGCTAAAGGGGGTTCTACAGCTTATTAGGTAGGTAGTTATAACGTAATTGCTCATCGGTGTATATGACTGTGTTTTTGAACTTGCCATTGTGTCAAGATATACCTGTGTTTGCTTGCGTAAAATATTTAACCGGTTATATGCATTTTATTGTCGGGTGTTTATGTGAAACGCTCTTCTGTTTAGGTTGTTCGATTCAATTGAGGTGTGAGTGTCTTTTATTGAGAATTTGGTTTTATTGGTGATTTATTGGGAGAATTTGGTTTTATCGCTTAGTTTGTTGTTTCAAAGTAACACTGCATTTTGATAAATTCGTGAGTTTGTATCTTTGTATTTAACGGTGTGTAAATGTGTTAGGTAGTTATTCTCAGTTATATGTTCTTGGAATTCGAACGTACTAAACTGAAGAAAATTAAGCGTTTCGATGTTTATTTCACGATCTAGTAATGTTTTTTTTTTTTTTTTTTTTTTGCAAAGGACCGGGTCGGTTCCGTTCCGTGCGAGCGAATCTCCTAGGATCGGTGATTCACCTTGGTTGGGGCTGTTAACTTCACCTCGTGCGATTTAATGCATTCCACGCATTTTTCAAGAACAGATTAGCTCTAACTAGGGCAATAAAGAAAGCTCTGCGGTGGTCTAATGAGACAAACTGTTTAAATTGTTAAAAGGATAGTAAAGTGGGTTTGCGAATAATAAGCTTTGGTCCTTTTTTGCTGAGGAGCTAATATTTGATAGAAGGGTTAGCATGGAATATCTGTTTGTTCAGCATTGCATTGCGGTTACACTCTAAATTAACCGTCAACCATTTTTAATCCACTGCTGGATGAAAGTCTCCCCAAGTCTCTTTCACAACTTTCAGCCTTGAGGCAGTCTCCCCTATGCCACTTCGGCATGCTTCCCAGTTTCATCCATTTATCTACCACGGGGTCTTCTTCCGGGTCTTCTGCTGTTTGTTGGAATCTAGTCTAGTATTTCAGGTCGAACCACTGTAACGTGTGCGTGTCCTGCTTTTTTTAAAT
Organism: Macrothele yani; assembly: GCA_039090855.1. Classification (NCBI taxonomy): domain Eukaryota; kingdom Metazoa; phylum Arthropoda; class Arachnida; order Araneae; family Macrothelidae; genus Macrothele; species Macrothele yani. The sequence goes on along the minus strand of CM077024.1, from coordinate 125,114,802 downwards.
TTGTTCCTTTTAATGGAAAATCATACTGTTTTATCTGTATGAAAAGAATGAAAGAATGTTATCTGTTGGTTATACTTTTTATTTAGCATTATTAGTATTTTGAAAACTTTCATGACAGAGAATGTGTGTGTGTGTGTGTTACTGCTTCAAAAGAAAGTGATTTTGCTTTAATTAAGTTCTTAATTAACAATTCACCAAGGTAGATAAAAAAGTAGAAATCAAGAATTCTGAAATACAGCAATCACGTGTTAGAGACTGTCGTTACCAACTTCTGTTGTCATAATTCGTGTTTACACCAAGCATGCATCTGTTATGGTGGGAAAAAAGAGGTTAGTTATTATTCTGTGTAATTACTATTTAAAGTTAAGCAAATAATAAAATTGAGGTAAAAGTTGAATCTAGGTGAAAATTAAAATTTGGGAAATGGGTGGATGCATTTTGAAACAAAAAGTAAATTCAATTATCTTAAGGCCGTGATAAATGAAAATATAAATAAAATGCAACACTGATGTTTAAAAATTCCCAAAAGTTATTATTGTAGTGCGTTGTTTGAATATTCGATGAGTTGAGGCACCTGCAAGTGTAAAATAAGTAATTTTTGTTTACATGTGTACCAAATTTGTAAACACTAAAAATTCGAAGTTATACAATGTACACGTGTAATAACTTTTGAAGGCTGCGATGATGAAATTAGTGGTTAGGACAAAATGCATTAATTAAATAAAAACAAAATTCTCAAGTTCGTTTCTGGCCTTAAGCAAGCTAAGGTGGATTAGCATGTGACCCTGCGGTGAACTTCAACTGAGTCAACTAATTCTTCACTGCACAAGGTTTGGGATTTTGAAAGGCCACTTGGCCTGCATTTATTTTAAAAACTTAAAACCATTTAAACAACAACAAACAAAACAACAAAGTGTTTCAAGGAGTCGGAGAATACCCACGTCAACAAATGTTTTCTGTTGACACAATCAGCTTTTCTAATTTCTCTTAACTTTGGCCACTGGCCTTATAAATATCAGATCACACCTTTAGCTTAATCGCTTCACAAGAAACAGGGCATCATCCACAAATATATATATATATATATCATCATCATCATTGTCAACCATTATCAATCCACTGCTGGACGAAGGTCTCCCCAAGTTTCCTCCACATATATATATATATATATATATATATATATATATATATATATTCTATAAAGATACCTAAGCAAAAAAATACATATATAATTTTGACTCACACCTAGTACAACATAGAAAAGGTTATGTATCTACCTGTGTGAGTAAAAGGAGAAAAGAAAAAATAAAATAAAACAACTGAATGTAGAAGGTGTCGAGAATACTGAGCCTTGGCTTTATCAAGGACCAGCAAAAACTCTGCATTTTCTCACTTCCACAAAGACCTAGTTGGAAATGGGTTTCTGCAAGGCCATAGATGCAAGTAACATTCCCACCTAAAATAGTTTAAAAAATATATATATAAGTCATGTCCTCCGTAGAGTAGCATGACCTAGCACTAGTTAACAATTTAGGTTATTTTGCACCCTTCGTTTTAAATTCTAAAATTTTTTCCTTAGTCTTTAGTTTTGCTCTTATATATATATATATATATATATATATATATATATATTCTATTAAGAAGATACCTAAGCAAAAAAATACATATATAATTTTGACTCACACCAAGTACAACATAGAAAAGGTTATGTATCTACCTGTGTGAGTAAAAGGAGAAAAGATAAAAAAATAAAATAAAACAACTGAATGAAGAAGGTGTCGAGAATGCTGAGCCTTGGCTTTATCAAGGACCAGCAAAAACTCTGCATTTTCTCACTTCCACAAAGACCTAGTTGGAAATGGATTTCTGCAAGGCCATAGATGCAAGTAAATTTTGCAACTTTCGTTTTAAATTCTAAAGTTTTTCCTTAGTCTTCAGTTTTGCTCTTAAGTATATATATATATATATATATCAATTCTCCTATGATTAAAAATACAGGAATTGTGTTTGAAGCCTATGAAATGAATACATGAATTGTGTATTTGTTTCATTATAACTTTTTTGTGTCCACCTATGAATTGAAACCGGAAAAGAACTCAATACCTTATGTACAGAAATAGAGAGAAGAGCACAGCACAGTGTCGGAGTGCAACAACAAACGGCATTAATGAACAACCAATAGAAGACAAGTTTTTTTTCTGGCTGACCAAACAATGCAAAAGGTTACTCTTTAAATGAATATATATATATATATATATTGTCACGACCCCCCCCCTCGCATAATTAATTGGCGAAAGGCGTGGCTAATTAACAGTGATTGAAACTTGATTGGGGGTTTTAATTAACAGAGAGTTATAATTTAAACACTTGCGAGGGGCGGTATATTAAGAAAAGATCTGCTGGCACTTGGAATTCAAGTGGCGAGTTGCAGATGTTTGTCACGAGAACAAAGAGCCCATAAACGGAAATGGGACGGGTCAGAGTTTAAAAGCTATTTCCCATGACTCAAAAATGTTTGGACGGCAAAAGCGTTTGAAGCTTTTGTCTGTGCCGCGTGCGAAACAATGGGAAAGCCCTTGGATTTGAAGAGCGGTATATAATAAATATGTCTCTTTTAGTTAAGGTCCACGTCTCTGCACCATACGTAAGCACTGGAAGGATGCATTGATCAAACACTTTTCTTTTAAGACATAATGTCATATTGCTCTTGAAAATTATGCTGTTTCTTCCAAAAGCTCTCCAGGCAAGTTTTGTACGCCGATTAATTTCTTCATCAATGTGATCCTCACTTGATATCTGCTGTCCAAGATAAACGTACGTATTTGTTATCTCCAGCTTTTCTCCATCAATCGATAAATCTTCATTTCTTGTAAAAGCATTGAACATCACTTTTGTCTTCTGAAAGTTCATTTTTAATCCCACTTCTTTACTCTTGTCAGCAAGTTCCTGGATCATACTCTGCAGCTCTGATGGGCTAGTTGCAAAAATGACTATGTCATCAGCAAAACGAAGGTGGGTTAAATAATCTCCATTAATCTTTATCCCCTTGTTTTCCCAGCTCAGTGACTGAAAAAACCCTCCAATGTGGCATTAAAGAGCTTCGGAGATATGGTGTCACCTTGTCTCACTCCCTTTCCAATTTTTATGTGTGTTGTATTTTCAAACAGCCTAATCTTTGCACTTGCATTTTCATAGATGTTATTAATAATATTAATGTATGCATCTTCAATACCGCAGGTTTTCAGAGCCATTGTAACTGCTGATGGTTTCACCGAATCAAAGGCTTTTTCATAATCGATAAAAGCCATGCACAATGGAAGTTCATATTCCCTCGCTCTTTCAATTAGTTCTCTCAGCACATGGATATGATCTATTGTGCTGTAGCCACTCCTGAATCCAGCTTGTTCTCTCGGTTGAGCCATGTCCAGTGTTACCTTCAAGCGGTGTGAAAGAACTTTAGTGAAGATTTTATAAACTACTGATAGGAGGCTGATAGGTCTGTAGTTTCCGAGATCCTCAATGTCACCTTTCTTATGTAGCAGGATCATTGTAGCGGTGTTCCAATCCTCAGGAATCTTTCCTTCATTAAGGCATTGAGTGAAAATTTGGGCGAGTACTGTTTCGATTTCTCCACTTGCTTCTTGTATGATGTCTACAGTAATTCCATCTTCTCCTGGAGCTTTTCCCCGCTTCATGTTCTTGATTGCATGTGCAACTTCTGCTAGAAGGACTGGAGGAACTCTGGTACTGGTATCTTTCATGATGTCTGGAGTGCATGTATCATCCCTTTCATATAATTTGGAGTAGAAATCTTTCACTCTTGTCAAAATTTCGCCTCTATTTCTTGTTACAGAACCATCTTCTTTTCTCAGTGCCATAATCTGTTTTCTTCCCTTACTGAGATGTCCCTTTGCTATCTTTAGGCTTTGGTTGTTTTCAATTGCTTTCCTCACTAGTTCACAGTTGAATTTTCTTACGTCTTCAGTGATACTTTTTCTTACTGTCTTGCATAGCTCTATATATTCCACGTTGGAAGTCACATCTTCTTTAGTTGTCCTCATCTCTCTTCTTTTTCGCATCAACATTTTCGTTTTTCCTGATAATTTATTTACATGCAACTTGTTCTTAGACCCAGCTAATTTTGTTGCTCTTTCCATAAGAGCTTTGGTTATTTTTCTGTTAACTTCAGAGATGTCCACTTCTTCCGATGTTAGGCCTTCTAAAGCAGAGAACCTGTTCTTCAGTTCCAACTTGAAGGTATTATGGTGTTTTTTAAGGTTGGTTATGTCAATAGATTTTGTTTGTCTTATGAGCTTGCACGTTCAAGTTTAGTGTTGAGGTGCATCTTACATCTCACCAATCTATGGTCACTACCTGTGTTGAACTTGTTTAGCACACTGCAGTCTTCTATGACGAATTTTTTGTTACACATAATAAAATCAATTTCACTTGTCGTCCCATTTGGATGTCTCCATGTCCATTTCCTGTGTGGCTTTTTCTTGAAGAAGAAGTTCAAGATGAAAAACCCTTCTGCCTCTGCAAACTCAACGAGAGTATTTCCACGCTGGTTTCTGTTGCCGTGACCGAATTTACCTACTGAAGTTTCATTCTGTTGCCGTTGCCCTATTTTTGCATTGAAATCTCCCATAATTATTTTCAAGTGCTGCTTACCTTTATTATTTAGATGACAAATTTCCTCATAAAATTCTTCAATTTCTTCTTCAGGATGACTTGTGGTGGGTGCATAAGTTTGAATAATCTGAGCCTGGTATCTTCTCGAGAGTTGGATAACGAGTCGTGCAGCTCTGTCAGAGGAACTTTCAACTTCTACCACTTTATCCTTCAGTTTCTTGTTTATTATAAATCCAACACCACTAGTTCTGCCAGTATCTGTCCCACGATAGTAGAAGAGATGTCCACTTTTCAGTTCGATGAGATCTTCTCCTTTTCTCCTTACCTCACTTAGCCCCACGATGTCCCACTTGATCCTTTGTAGTTCCTCTTCCAATTCAAGAAGCCTTGAATCAGAAGATAGGGAGCGTCCATTGTACGTTGCCAAGGTCAGCATCAGATGGCAGCCTAGTCCGGTCCTCCGGGGATTCTTAGCACCCTCTGCCTTCATGTCGCACTGGCCGCTGCCTTGGCCAGGTACATTCCAGCTGCCGGAGACTGAGGGCCAAGATTTAAGTTGTGGAGTCATTTTGGAGGGGTTTGGCTATAACTCACCACGCTGGCCAAGCGGGTTGGTGAGTGTGGGATAGAATTTCCTCTAATCCCGATGGTATAGTTATACCGCTATTGGCGGTCGTCAGAGCCCCTTTAGTGGGAACAGGATGCACCACGAGAAGGCGGGGTTGACATTTGTCAAGGAGAGGCTGTGATGTTACGCATCACCTGACCTTACATCCCAAATATGATATACTGTGTCCTTAATGTTTAAGAACTAAATACACAAGGGTTGGAAAAATATCAAGCAACTAACATACCAAAATAAAATAAGGCTCCTCTCGATAAAAATACAGAAAAAAAAAATATAGAAAAACATAAACAGATATGAATACACAAACTGCAGCAAGAACACAGATAGCCTTTAGCTACACCTACATTTTTTTTATTAAAAACAAGGCTGTGAAAGTACTACTTGATTTATCTTCCAGCATTTCACCTCACTTTTCTAATAATCTATCAGCAGAATTTCAGATATGTCTGAAAAACTGTCATTGATGACAACACAACTGACCCCGTTTTATGTTGCGACACTTTAGATGTTAGTGGTATTAAAATGTCTACTATATGTTACAGGCGTTTTTTGTCGTAAGACTTAAATATGAGCAACTGTATTCCCAAGAAAATAGTAACAGCCACGATGAAGCCACTAAAATGGACTTGTGGAGTCAAAACATGTTTTATGAAGTCGTATACCTTGTGAACAATAAATTTATAATGTTGAGAGATTGTGTTGTAGTAGTAACTGTGATAGAAATTCTTTCTTTTTTATAACGTTACACCCCTAACAAAGTCATGTCTTATAATGTTTCATCAAAAATAAGTGATAGTAAAAATAACTTTTAGAAACAGGAAAAGTTTTGTGAAGGGGCCCTCATATGATGAAACTGATTTTTTTATGGCATTCTGAATAAGATAACCCTTTAATACTTTATTAAAAATGAGTGGAAGTGAAATAAAATGTTGCTTAATCAAAATTTCTATTATGGTAATTTCTACTAGGAAATTTTTTATTTTAATTGCAAATTTATTGAGAAAACTCTTCTCCTTCAGGCTGCCTTTTGTTGTCACATTTTGCCGTCACTAGGTTTCTCCGAAAATTTTCAATTAAACTAAAGTTTCTGGTAGAAATTTCCATAATGGAAGTTTTGATTAAGTAATTGAATTAAGAAACTAAGAAGCCAATTTTCAACAAGCGCTTTATTAAGAAAAAAAAAATGTGCCCAACAGAATTCTGTTGCGAATCTCAATCAGATCTACCTATTTTTCACCAAATATTAACATTAGTATTTTGGCAAACTGCAACAAAATGTTCTCTTCAGAAACAATTTTTTTCTGGAAAAGCATCAAAATTCATCTACTCCAGCTTCATGTTGGCATAAGACCCTGAGTACAGCAACTTACAATATTCTTAGGAGCTATAGCAGTGAATTTTGTCATGCTGCTAACAAGCCTTAGTAATAAAATTGCATATAGTATTCTCAAAAAAAAAAAAAAAAAAAAAAAAAAAGAGTAGTGCTCCATTTGTTAAATTGCACTGCGAAGAAAGAAATCTCATCGATGAGATTTTTGGCCAACAAATTTTTCATATAAGGGTCATATTTGTTGAATTAACTACTGACAAGTGTAAAGAAGTTTGACATTATGAAACAGAATTTTTACATAAAATTGCTTTTTTATGCCTGTGCTGACACAGTTAGGCTTAGTTTTTATATTATTAAGAAGAAATATTCAAAGTTAAATGACTTTTAAGATAACATTTAATGGGGAAAAAAAGATGTGCCAAACAGAAGTTGTGAAACTTAATGAGGTCTACTCATTTTTCACCAAATATTAGCATTGGTTGGCAGACTACAACAAAATGTTCTCTTAAAAGCAAACTACAACTAGTGAACAGAAATTGTGAGATATCTACATAGTAATATGTAAGCCCACATTTTGCCCGGATAAGGGTAGTCACATGACACAGTATTAAGTTCACTAGTTCATAAAAGCACCACAGGTATTTCTCATGGTTGCTTTTAGCTGAGTGTTGAAAAGTTGACGGAGATGCATAAATGTTTCTGGGCTGACAAGTACCTATTTTTGGAATCGTTTCATTTCTTAGATAAGAAAGATACACAGGAAATTTTCTCAAAAGAGGGGAAAAAATCATGTTTTTGTCTTTTTGAAAAAAAAATCTCAAGGAGGAAAAAGTTGGGTGTATTAACCAAAACTACACCTGACAAACAAAAAAAATGTGTACTGGTATGTATTTTTTGAAAGTGAATGTCAGTATATGGACTTTTTTACATTCATTTAAAATTTTTATATATCACTGATCTACCTGCACACTATATTCCAAAACTTGCTAAAACAAGAGGAACTTCCATTGCCATCCCAGTGGCACAGTAATACCGTGTTCTGACGATTCATCAGAGTCCCAAATCCAGTGAGGCATGGATGTTGTGTTTATCTACCTGCACCGACCCTTTCCTTTCCTGTAGTTAGTGGCCCTAAAGTGCTTATAGCCCATCGAGAGTCTTACTGTGGCCGTTATACGAAAGAAAAAAAAACTTGCCTTAATATATCCTTTAACTATGTAATGTATGTAGAAAATGTTGAAAACTGTGGTAGATATGTATCAAACATTGGGGTCACACCAAAACTCAGGAAAAACACGGAAAGAAGTGACATTTGTCCAACCTGTAAAAATGTGCAGAAAACAAGTTTTTGGCATATAAGCATCTGAATTTCTTGTTTGTTTTGTTCCCCATCTGCAAAACAGGGAGTTTGGATACTCTTATGTGTGCCTCCTTGTGCAAATATTTATAGCATTTTCAAAGTGGACTTCAAGTTGGTGCAGCTGACATGAAAATGTAACTAACATTTTCAGATTAACGATGGGAACTGGTGTGGAAATTTATACATTGTTTAAAAAAAAGTTAGAAATAGAGAGAGAGTCCAAAACTATTTTCAATAGCTCGCACAGAATTTTAATTGCAGTTCCCATGCCACCTGATTATCCTTTAGCATTTCCAGGAATTTCGAGCAATGATATATTGTAATTCATCTCGTCCATTACTGTAACTTTGAAAGAATTTTCCGCACGCTAGCAGCATGAGGTGAATGGCTGAACCAAAATTATGTTCAATACTGCATAATTTTTTGTTTCAATAAAGCCCAGTTAAGATTGTCAAACCACTCCGGTTTCCCAAGAGATCTGTGGAAAAATTTTAGTCTTCCAACCCTTTAAAAAGTGGCCTCTGACAATGGGTGATTTGACGACTACCTTAAATGAACCAAACATTGATGTGGAAATGTATCTTGGTTTGGTTCAAGGTTGTACCAAAACTGGAAATTAAAGCACGAAAATATGGTTCAACCTTGTATTAAATTATGCAAATGGAAGCATTAAACTGTGGTTTAACTTTTCACCATTAGTTGGTTCAGGTGGAAGCACAAAATTATGGTCGACCTTTCATCATTAGTTGGTTCAATGAAAGCACCAAAATATGTTTCAACATTTGACCATGTTTAGGTGCACGCAATAGCTCCAAATGATGGTGTTCTGTTTAACCATTTTTGGGTTTCAGCCAATTTTAACCCTCTTTTTAGTTCAACCAAGCACCAACTTTTTAACAGTGTAGCACCTTGGATCACTTGATCTCATTTTCAAGGCTTCTCACCTCCAAGAGCCTTCTCCAGGAGTTTATTGGGGGGGGGGGGGTATTGAGACCATTTTTGGACTTAAAGAGTCGTGTATGATCTCTTTCACCTTTTGGTAGCATGTAGGTCTGCTTAGTCCCTTTGTTCTATTTTCAGGAGTGGAAGCATACAAGGACCTCGAATCACTTGATCTCAATCTCAAGGCTTTCCCCTCTGTGGGCCCCCTACAGAAGTTTATTGGGGGAGGGGGCGGCATTTTTTTTAAACCTAAAAAGCAGTGTATGATCTCCTTCACATATTTTGTTAACCAAGAAAATTAGCATTCCAAGTTTGTCTCCACAACAAATCCGCAAAATAGCTTGCCACTGTAACTGCAACACACTAGAGCTGAAACATTCTCAATCTGAAAATAAAACAGAACAGAAGTTCTAGCATCCCAAGAAGGGATACCGACTTTGGTAAATGTATACTTTAGCTTCCTAAATTATTTCGTCCGAAAAATTTAACTGTGTGGGAAAAGTGCGACGTACAATTTATTTAGCATGCAAAATAATGGGGAAAGGTGCGGAAAAAATAGAATTTTTACATAAAAGGAAATAATTTTTCCGAATTATCCGAAGTATTTACCTGTTACACGACGGTTTGCAGCAGTTCGTGCGGGAGGGTGAAGGGATGCTAACGGACACGATGTCATGGTTCCGTGCGTCGGAAGGGAGTAACAGTTGGTAGTGACTGCGCGGAAGAACACAACAGTTGAGGCTATTTTTCGAAGGACTATGATGCATCGTGTGCAAGTAGAAGTAGTTCTGATTTTTTTATTAATTTTTGAGAAAAGAATGTGCGAAATGTCATTATTAGTTTTACAATGTCTCCGAATGAAAAGAAATGGAGGAATGTAAATGTTTTCATGTACCACAGAAGTGTTCAGTAAGAAATTTAGGTTCCGGTTGAATGGCAAGTTTTGATTATGGTTTCGAAGATGTACAGGGTAGTAGATTTGTTCAACCAATTCATTTGTATTTGTGCTTTTATTCCGTACATCGTAGCCCACATTTCCCCCTCCTGAAACGGGTATTTTTGAAAATGAAGGAATTTCTTCAATTCAAAAATCGTAGTATGGCAGGGAGCCCAAGAGCTTGTTGTCATATTGTGCCGGAAAATGAAATTTTAAGCCCTAACGAAATCCGAAATGAAGTATGGAGACTCACGACTTTGGAAAGAGCCACTAACGCTGTTGAAAAAGCTACTAACACCACTTACAATGCTGCGTGAACCGCACCTCTTTCCTTCAATGTATTCCTATAAGACGCTTGCATGACTACGTACTGCTCAACCACTTCCTGTTGGATTCTTCCGCTAGTAACTTGCCCTTCTCAACGAAGCTTCCATTCACCGGCTTACACCTTGACGCCGTCGCCGCTGTGTCGACCTGGGCCTACCGCACGTATTCTTCCAAACCATCGCAGTCCCAGGTAAATACTTCGAAAAAATTATTTCCTGTTCCCTACAAATACTATATTTTTGCGCATTTTTCCATTATTTTGCATGCTTAAAAAATTGTACGTCGCACTTTTCCCACGCAGTTAAATTTTCCGACGAAATAATTTAGGACGCCAAAGTGCACATTTACCCAGACTTTATTCATCCATTTGGGTGTTTGACTGTGCTGATTGCATATGAAGCTGACAAACTGAGTCCCTCCCCCCTTCCCCTTATTGCAGTGCTGCTGGAAGCAATACGAATCTCATGATTTTGGTGGAAATTAATTTCTAAATTTAATGGCTTTACAACTGAGCCCGCCTCTAAACTTGCTGAACAAGCACTGCTTTTGCTGACCAGTCCTGCGAGCTTAGCTTCAGTTGAAATTTTTTTCTATGGATTTATACGCTCTAAGCTCAGGAATCATTTAGGTGTCAACAAATGTGCTATCGGATGCTACGAGGGAAAAATGAACCAGATTACTGGTTCTGTAATTCATTTGCAGTTGCATAATTTTAGTTCAATGAAATCAAATCTTAAAGAATAAAATATTTTGACACTTTTCTGCTCTTAATAATTGTAATAAAATAATAATTATAAGAATAAAGACGGACATTGCAGTTTGCTTGAAGGCAAGTTTCTTACTATTTAATTTATCTATTAATGCTTACAAATTGTTTAAAAGCATGTTATATGTTTTCGACAGTTTTTGAAGGTATTAAACCAGTTTTGAATGCTCATGTCAAAATCATCAAAAACCCAACCCTGGTTCGCTGTCTCAAAAATGGGCCAAAGAATGCGGAAACGATTGGGCCTGCACATCAGAAAGTGTTTGTTATCTCAAGCGATTACTTAGGGGGATGATTACGAAGCATTTGTTATTAGCCTTGTTATTCAAAGTGCTCATTAGGAGGATAATAGACAGCAGTCATCTTTGACTGCTTGCCTGCTGAAAGGGCTACAAACCTAATATATTAGGTGCTTGAATTAATTCCCGATGTTGCCCAATAGAGAGCAGCAGTAGTGCGCTATGACCCGGGCCACACGTGACCCCTTGCGCACGCACGTACCGTCCGTAGTCTGGGCGAAGCAGTGTGTGACACGCGATCGGAGGGCGCAGAACACGAGTTTGTATCGCATTCACGATGTCGAGTTTCGTACCAAAAAGGAGCATCTGCGGGAAGCATTTTTCTTCTGCTTTCATCTCAAGAAATCATCAGCGGAAAGTCATCGTTTGCTAGTGCAGGCCTATGAGTAACATGCCCCATCGGAAACAACATGCAGAGAGTGGTTCCGACGCTTCAAAGATAACGAATATGACGTGAAGGACAAAGAGCGCCGGGCAGCCGAAAAAGTTCGAAGATGGCGCATTGGAGGCCTTATTGGACAAGGATTCATGTCAGACGCTCCACGAGTTGTCTAAAACACTACGGGTCGATGAGTCAACGGTTAGTAAGCGTTTAAAGGCAATGGGAATGATCCAAAAGGTCGGAAACTGAATCCCACATGACAAGGTTATTCTTCTCCTCGACAACGCTAGACCTCATGTCGCCAAATCCGTGAAGGAACTCTTGGATGCACTTGGCTGGGACTTCTTACCGCCCCCGCCTTATTCCCTGGACTTTGCTCCCTCGGACTACCATTTGTTTCGGTTGCTACAACATGGCCTGTCACAGCAGCACTTCCTGTCTGTGGCGGATATCCAAAAATGGCTTGATGAATGGTTTGCCTCGAAAGAACCTGCATTTTTCTACCGCGGAATCCATTTGTTACCCCAACGGTGGGAAAGAGTCGTAGCTGCCAACGGACACTACTTTGAATAGCCTATCCTGTACCGTTCTGTGGCAACACACAGGTGTTTGTGTTGTAAAAAACAGCGGGAATTAATTCAATAATCTAATAGAAAATGTTTCGAGTCGCATGTTCCTATAGGTAACTCCAAATATTGATGAACTTTGCAAAGCTCATACATCTCATTGAAACTTTATCACTTTTATTTGATTTTTCTAGCCATTCATGCAATTTCTGTAACATCAATGTACGCAATTTTTGCAAAAATACATGTGTGTATTTGTATTTCTTACACCCACATACACACACACATAAATGCAGTGGGATAAACTTTTCGTTTATTAATAAGATATCTCCCTAATACACAAGCGGACGCAGTTTTTTCAGCATAAAATATTCCCAAGGGGTACTACTTTAAGAAAAAAGTTTGAGAACCACTGTTATAGACGCAATGTACTCAGATGCCAGTTCATACGTTGTTTGACTATTTCCTCGTCATCAATATAACATAAATAAAAGAATATGTCTGTACATATCTGTACTCCATAGCTAACCTTTGTATTAATCCGTGCAAATCATTGGCGAGTGCAAATCTCCTCCAAGGAGGTAAAGAACGATGTATGTCACAAATTAAACATTCAAATTTATTATTTTATATGTTCAAAAAATTACATAGTGTCTCACATGGTGTCTTCTCCCCAAAGCCCCAAAGAGATTAAGAAGGACGTACATTGCAAATTAAACATTCAAAAATATTACAGGGTGTTTCAGAAAATTTGATATCATTTGTGATATAAATATCTGAGTAACTAAATAGTTTACCCAAATAAAACTAAACAGGCTTGATATTAAGCAAAATAAGATTTATTCATCAAAATTTGAATGAGAAATTCAAAGGTATATGGATTTCATGAACGATTTCACAAGTACATACATGAAAAACTACCGAAATGACATAAATATTTTAACTCCAATGTTAAAATATTTAATATATACATTTAAAAAGATGATATAATAAAATATGTACACACATGAGATCTTTCGGTATCCAAAGTGGGTACCATCTTCAGATGCTGTTAAAATTCACCAAATGAACGAGGCAAGCACTGTGATATTTACACTGCTGGCCACAAAAACTGCAACACCAAGAAGAAAACATCCGATTGGCCTGAAATTCGGAGCATGCGTCGCCCGCGAGAGAACAGGCAAACGATTAGCATTGCAGGGCATACGTAAATCATGTGCGCCCGGCAAGCCACCGCGAAGCACTATAAGAAGGGCGCACAGAAGGCGGGGTGTAAGTAGTGGAAGTGGGCTGTGCTGCCGGACCAGTTCCTGGGAAGCTTCCTGATGCCTCGTCGCAGAATACGGCAGTCATTCCAGCACGTTTCGGAGTTCGACACAGGACGAATAGTGGCTGATCGCAACAGCGGTATATCGTACCGAGACATCGGCGCCCGAGTGGGACGACATCCAGCCACAGTGAGGCGAGTATGGATTCGGTGGGTGCAGGAGAGACGGACGGACCGACGTGAGCGATTGCCGAAGTCGCGGCACACCACCGAACGAGAGGACCGGCATGTTGTGCATCGGGCATTGACGGCTCGCACTGCCACATCACAAATGTTAGCGCAGAAATTAGGATGTGTTGCGGAACAACATGTGTCAGCACGTACAGTTCGACGTCGTCTGCAGGAGCGGGGACTTGTCGCACGGCGCCCGTTGCTCCGATTACCATTGACGTTACACCACCGGCTAGTGTGGCGGCAGTGGGCCGTTGAACGCCGCACCTGGACTACAGAATGGCACGACATTGTCTTCTCCGGCAAATCCAGCTTCTGCCTGCAGCACCATGATGGTCGGATCCACGTGTGGCGGGACCGCGGCGAGAGACTGTATGACGCCTGCATTAAGCATCGCTATACCGGTCCGTCGCCTGGCGTTATGGTTTGGGGCGCAATTGGATATGACACCCGCACCTCTCTGGTACGCATCGCTGGTACACTCAACAACTACCGCTACGTCTCCGACGTTTTGGAGCCTGTAGTACTCCGCTACCTGCAGGACCTGCCAGCGGACACGTTTGAACAGGACAATGCTCGCCCGCACGTGGCACGCATCGTGCAACAATTCTTCGCGGCCCACCAGGCTTCACTGCTGCCGTGGCCCGCCTGTTCTCCCGATATGTCGCCCATCGAACACGTCTAGTCGCTGATCGGCAACCGAGTGGTCCGGCAAGCAACACACGCGGCTACGCCTGATGAACTGTGGCAACGTGTGGAAGCAGCCTGGACCGACATATCTCAAGCCCACATCCGAAGCCTCTTTCGTTCGATGCCGCGGCGTGTAGCGGCCGTTATTGCCAGCCTTAGGGGCCACACGAACTATTGATGTGTGCGTGGCCCGCAATTCGCACATGCCTGTAAGCACTATCGTATTATCTTTGTAACTCTTGTTATGTGTCCATTAAATATGGCTTTGCTATCTCGTGTCCTTCTTAGTGTTGCATTTTGGGTGGCTAGCAGTGTATATAAGACACACAGTCGTAATGACGTAACTAGTATGAAATGGGTTTAACTGAAAAAAGTGTGGGACAACATTTGTTACTTGTCAAACATAACAGTAACAGGTTAAGTCTATTGATTTATTAATACCTGAACCAACAAACCTAAGTATGTTTTCCACAGTGTAGGTATAAATTCTAGTAAATTATCATTGCACACTGTATTCCCATATTTCATAATATACAAACTCTCAACAAATCTTAAAGTTGTTCTAGATTTTGGTGTGTTGAGAATTTTAATCTCGTCCCAGGCAACACCTTGGTTTACAAGTCGTGTTAAAGCTGTTGTTGTATCTCTATTTTTAACATCATATTTATGTTCTTTTAATCTAGCTGATATTGAACGAAAAGTGGAGCCTATGTACACATTTTTTGTTGTTCATTTTCTTCTATGCTGTTAAGAGAAATAATGTATACATCATGTTTCATATCAAAAGAAACAGGTCTCTGTCTTTCAGAAGTAAGGACCTAATGTTGTTTTTGTTTATTCCAATATCGAAATCATATTTATGACATATCGTTTTCATGGAATAGCACAATTTCGGTACAAAGGGAAGAGAACCAATGTATTTTCTTTGTTTTGGTTCATATACAGATGTTAATGTTGTAGTCCTGCTCCTTTTAATACTGGCTACTATCCTAGGTATGGTTTCACCTGAATATCTGTGATTACGGGTAATATTATAAATGCATCTGTGATTACGGGTAATATTATATATTTTCCAGGTGTGCCGATGCCCATGGTAACTAAAGTTACATAAGACTGATCACCCTCTTAGATTATTAGTTGCTGCTCAACATAGCCCTAACCCGCCCACTGGAAAAAGCTTTAGCTCAATATTTGCGACCTCTCATTAATAACTCAACTTTTTCTGTTACCAATTCCACTCAAGTACATTATCAAATTAAATCAATTTCTCCAATTACACAACCCTTTACCATGCGTTCCTTAGATGTTGTATCTCTGTTCCCGAGTGTTCCAGTGAAACAGGTACATGACATCATAAAATCCTCTCTTTTGACAATGGGCATTCCATCTCCTGAGGTGGAAGTTGTATTACAAGCACTATCTCTAGTTTACAAGATATCTTACTTTAAGTTCGATGAGATAATATATCGGCAATGTGAAGGGGTACCAATGGGATCTCCCCTTTCCCCAACCATTGCAGGAATCTGCTTTCAAGAATTGGAAAACAAAGTTCTTCAGTCAACTAGTAACTCTCAGATATGTAGATGATATTTTGGTACTCTGGAACCATCCTTTGGAATACCTATCAGCATTTGTATCTGGGTTATCAAATATATTTAACACAATAAAATTTACTGTAGAATATGAAAGTTATTATAGTTTACCGTTTCTGGATATCATGCTCACTAGAAACCCATCTAAATCAACTATTAATCATTCAGTATATAGAAAACCAGAATAAGATGCGATACTAATACCTTGGGCATCGTACACCCATGGAGCTACAAGGAATCATCGATATCTTTTCTTATAAGAAGAGCTTTCCCTCATTCGTCCACCACAGCTCTTCGAAAGCAAGAAATGAATACTATTTGTAATATCACCCGTAATCATGGATATCCAGATGAAACCATACATAGGATAGTAGCCAAGATTAAAAGGAGCAGGACTATAACATTAACATCTGTGTATGAACCAAAACAAAGAAAATACATTGGTTCTCTTCCCTTTGTACCGAAATTGTGCTATTCCATGAAAACGATACGTCATAAATATGATTTTGATATTGGAATAAACACAAACAACATTAGGTCCTTACTTATGAAAGACGGAGACCCTGTTTCTTTTGATATGAAACATGATGTATACATTATTTCTCTTAACAGCATAGAAGAAAATGAACAACAAGAAGTGTACATAGGCTCCACTTTTCGTTCAATATCAGCTAGATTAAAAGAACATAAATATGATGTTAAAAATAGAGATACAACCACAGCTTTTACACGACTTGTAAACCAAGGTAATTAATTACCTTCCTGCCTGGGAGGAGATTAAAATTCTCAACACACCAAATTCTAGACCAACTTTAAGATTTGTTAAGAGTTTGTATATTATGAAATATGGGAGTACAGTGTGTAATGATATATTACGAGAATTTATACCTATACCGTGGAAAACATACTTGGGTTTGTAGGTTTAGGTATTAATAAATCTATAGACTTAACCTATGACGGTTATGTTTGACCAGTAACAAATGTTGTCCCACACTCTCATTGGTTAAGCCCATTTCATACTAGTTACGTCATTACGACTGTGTGTCTTATATAGATATCACAGTGCTTATCACGTTTGTTTGGTGAATTTTAACAGCATCTGAAGATCCACTTTGGCTATATATTAAATATACATTGGAGTTAAAATAGTTATCGTGTCATTTCGGTAGTTTTTCATGAATGTAGTTATCAGCAAGAGTTAAATTCACAGTGATTTCAGAAGTTTTTAATATGCACACCGCCTGTGACACTGCACACGTCAAGTCGATAGTCCAGCTCCTGCCAAGCACGATGCACATCCCTCATGTGCTCAAATGTGGCATGGGGATTTTTCTTCGCCCCAAATGAGAACAATATGCTTGTTGACTTTGCCATTCGTATGAAATGTGGTCTCATCACTGAAAACAAGAATATTTTCAAACTCGTCTTTTTCAAGTTTCTCTGACACAGAATGGCTTACGCTTTTGCTTGTCATCTCTCTTTAAGGCCTGAACAAGCTGTTGTAGCTTCTGGGGTGTCATTCGAAAGCGTTTCCTTGCAACAATCCAAACTGTCTGTAGAGGAATCTGGGTGTTCCAGACTGGCTCTTCTTATGGATTTCCTGGGACTTCGCAGAAATGTTTCCCGAACCTGCACGACCATCTGTTCCACTACTGGTGGTCGTCCAGATCCCTTTGCCCTGCACAGACAGCCTTCCTCTTTAAACTTTTTGTGCCATGTCCAAATCTGCATTGCAGGTGGTGCATTTCAGCACATCAGGGACATACTGCATCGTGTTTGGCAGAAGCTGGACTACCGACTTGAAATGTGCCGTGTCACAGGCGGTGCGCATATTGAAAACTTCTGAAATCGATCATGAAATCCACATACCTTTGAATATTTCATTCAAATTTTGACGAATAAATCTTATTTTGCTCAACATTAAGCCTATTTGTTTAATTTCCCTAGACTGTTTAGTTACTCAGATATTTACATCTCAAATTTTCTGAAACACCCTGTACTTTACATGTTCAAAAAATTACATAGTGTCTTCTCCACAAAGCGATTAAATGCGACGTACGTCAAAAATCGTGGTTCCTTCGCGCAGTTGTTTTACGTAGACAAAATCAGAATGGGGGAAAAAAAAGAAAAAGAAAGCTGTCAAATCTAGCTGCTGTTCGATAAAGCAGAAGTGAATACCTCCCCAATCTCAGGATAACAAGTTGATAAGCGCCTGTAGGATTCAGTCAGGGCTGAATACAGGGGCGTATATCAAATTTTAGTCGGGGAAGGGGGAGGGGGTGATGGTTCTTCGACGAAAAATGGAAGTTTTTGTAATCCACCAGAACAAAATATAAGTTGATGAAAAAAATTAAAGCATTTTTTCTAATGTAAGAAACATGCAAAAACACTATTTTACGTTCAAAAAATTACATAGTGTCTTCTTCCCAAGACCCCACTGGTGGAAATACTTCATAAGTACAGGAGCAAATCAAGAGGCATCGAAAAGAAACAAAATATTGTTCAGCCAATTGTGTGCTTTAGAAATAATTCTGCCTAAATTCACAGGTTGAACACTATGCAGTGATTTTAAACTACATGGGAGAATTACTTCTAAGAGAAAAACATACGTGTTAATTCCCCACTCAACATATTTAGATTGATTTTGCTGAATTTACTCAAAATCATGATCAGACCCATCTCTAGACCTACACGGAAAAAAAAAAAAAAAGCACAAACGTGTAAATCAATAGATGCACGTTATTATATGGCAAAATGGAAAGTTCCACTACGAAGGACCATTGGTACAAAAAAAAAAAAAAAAAAATGTGCTGTCCTACGTAATTCCCTAATCAGACTGTACAGATCGAATTTATTCAGCATCATAGTCACCACTAGGTATATACATGGCCATACACAGAAAAGTAAAACAGTTATATACCTGGCTTGCACAGAAAAGTAAAACACTGTATCACATTTGATAGTAAAACATATGCTTAGAATAATGTACCCTCTCCAGTCAAAGGAATCTTTAACAATACAACCCACTACATTGGTATTCCCGTGACAAAGCTATTCGAAAAGCATTAAGTGGTTTGTCATGAGATAACCCTATCAAAACATCGAATAACGCTGTTCACAAACGTAACGATTAAAACTAGGCTTTATTTCAAGTCGCATGCGTTTGCTTTCGGCATTTTGGTTATCTCTAACATACATGTACACAGTTCGTGAGCTTAATAGCAAACATGAGTAACCGATGTCGTTGTTTTTATTATTATAATAAACGTAATTTTAAAAAGTATCTACTCACGTTTTCTTCACACACATGGAGCATAGTGTGTAGTGTAGGATCAGATATCACAGACGGCCGCCCGGTGGCGCAGTGGTCTAAGGCGCTGGCCTCTGATCATTCGTTCGTAAGGGGTCCGGGTTCGAATCCCGGTCTGGCATGGATGTTGTGTTTGTCTTACGGCACTGGCTCTCTCCCTTCCCTGGAACCAGTGACCCTAAATTAGGGACGGGCGACTGCTTATAGCCCATTGAGTTGCTCACGGTGGTCGTTAAACCTCCAATAAAAAAAAAAATATCACAGACGAATGGCTTTGGAAACGACCAACGGTCGAGGTGAGCGGTTGTTCGTTGCCATTGCGCAGCTAGAAATTTCTTAAGGGGAAAGGGAGGTCCATGGGCTTGGTTAATTGGTGTAAGCCCCGTATACACGTATATATCGCTTTAAATTCGTGCTCAGTCTCCCCTCAAGAGAGGGGTTCAACCCCCCCCCATCTGGCTACGCCACTGTTCGTTGCTAATTGCTATTCTTCGGCTATCTCCGCCATTACATATGATTTCCAGCAGTGCTATTGGTTGAGAGGTTGAACCAGATTTTGATGCCCGAATTGCCAACAGATACGTTTGCTGCGGGTTGCACCAAATATTGGTTCAAATGTTTGCTTCCTTAATTTTGAATTAACCTTTTTTTCGGGAAATTCATTCAATTGAACCATATTATGGTAAAACGTTGAACTGAAATTTTTAATAGTGTTCCTTTGTACAGTGAGATTTTTACGCACAGTGATAATTTTCTGGAAATAAGTGATTCTGCAATATGGTGTATTTTTCTGGAAATAATGAGATAGGGTATTTTTTCTGGAAATAGAGAAATGGTGTATTTTTCTGAAAGTGATGTGAGTCTTAGTGTAGTGTCTCTCTGGAAGCTGTGCACATGGGGAAGAATAATTTAGGGCAAGAGAGCTCTTGCAGGAGGTTTTCTCCCTACGTGGACATGCTTCGTGTTTTGAAAGGGTGTTGAGAAGATAAATTTGGGGGAATTTGTTCATCGACCTCGAGTAAAACCGTCGGCCAGTAGGAAGTAGCTCCGAGCATGGTGCGTTAGAGTGTTGTCCCAGAAAAAAGTGAGCGGAAAAAATAGTACAAGGTGATGGGTCACACCTGACTTCCCATTTCGTTGCATAAGCTTGATTAGCTTCACGATCCAATCTCGCCTTCAGCCTGAATAATATTTCTTCAGAATGTAAGTCTTGTTTTAAAAAAAGTGGGTCTGATAAACTAAGAGTTTGCCTTGCCAGTACCTCACTTGTTTACTACATGGGTCTGTTAAAATTGGTAAAACTTACATAGGAGAATTTTGGAAATTTGGATTCATTTGTTTATGAATTCCCTTTTAGAAATAGTTGTGTAAATTAAAATTTTGATAAACAGTAGGAATGCACATAAATATGAGTTCAAGTTCAGGAGTGTTGGGAATTAGTGTTTGCCTTTTTATTTACATGGTAAGATATTGATTGAGTACTCAGTGCAACTTTGTGTTTGTAAAGTATTTGAATTTCAGGATGAGAGTGTGAATTTTAAGTCTTTTTTGGTCAGAATTGCAATTTAATGAAAACTTTTGAGGGAATTGAGTAAGGTATTTAGTGCAGTATATTTGGAATGGTGTCTAGAATTGATTTTGTATCAGAGTGTTGTGCGGTGTTACTCGTATTTTAGGGCAAAATTTCCTGGGAATGTAGAACCGTATATTAATGCAATTTTTGGTTATTTGTAAATTTGTGCCCAGTTGTTGTAATATGTTGTAATATCTAAAATTAAGATTGGGTTGAGGAAACTGGTTTGAGGAGGTTGTTCGAAAGGGTCAATCAGAGCAACATAGTGTACACATATTCTTACAACTTCCCAAAATGAGAGAGAGAGAGAGAAAATTTCATTTCAGCTACCGAACTTACCCACCATGCTAATTGAGTCTGGTGCTGTGCAATTAATTGAAATACACGTGTTTATATTGATAAGTAATGTGCCTGGTGCTATAGGCCAGATGTCAGAGATGTAAGATATTATGCTAATATGAGTAATCAGGTGTGGTTGAGCTTTTGACCTGCTATGATAATTTAAAATTTAGTGTAACCTCTTGTTAGGAAATATCACATTTGTAAAGAAAAACATCTAATTTTATTAGGAAACATCTCATTTTTTGTGTATAAATATTTTGTTTCTTTGAAAGCACCTAAGCGGTGTGGCATCTGATTGATTTTCGTTTATAAGGCCTTGTTGCCAAAGTTAGAATTGTCAAAAAAAGGAAAAAATGTTAAAAGCTGATTGTGTTCGAAAAGAAAAACAGATGGTTGTCTTGGTGACTCTCCGACTCCTTGAAACTCATTTTTTTGTTGTTGTTGTTGTTGTTGTTGAGGTTAAGTTTATAAAATAAATGCAGGCCACGTGGCCTCTCAAAAACCCAAACTTCGTGCATTGAAGAATAAGGTGTCTAGGTTGAATTTCATCTTAGGGTCCACTGCTTATCCAACTTAGCGTACCTAAGAGAAAATACGTTCTTGGGGTATTGTTTTTATTTAACCAATACATTTTGTCCAGCCACTAAAATTGACCTTCACCGCCTCCAAATGTTATTACACATGTATATGGTATACCACTGAATTTTTATTTCTCACACATTGGCACACATGTAATACTAATTACCTAATTTGTACTTGCAGGTGTTTCAACTCTACAGTGACGCAAAAACCCTATAAAAACCTATACAATGATAAGTTTTGGGATTTCAAATATCAGAGTTGCATTTTATTTTTATTTTTATTTATCATGGCCTTAAATAGATTGAATTTACTTTTGTTTCGAAATGCATCTTCTCATTTCCCAAATTTTAATGTTTACCAAAATTCAATATTCAACTTCAAATTTAATATTTGCATAACTTTAACAATAAATACACAAAAGTATTTATTTTTCGCAATAACACAGCCTTTAATGTCCTGTGCGTTTATGACTGCAGCATTCTGGTTCCGAATTTACAGGGTTAGGATATCCATTTCATTCTCATGCATTGAAGATTATTACGCTCCCGAATTTACATATGCTCAATAAACTAGATTAGAAAGGCAATGTCCCCTCATGAAGCAGACATAATACATTGTAATGAACTCCGAAAAATGGGCTTGTTTTGACATCACAATCATTAAATGGCCAACATTAATTACTCAAGTCAATTTTGTTCTTTCTCTACCATGGAGTACTCATAATAAAGGTATTGGTGTCACGTGGTACAATTATCTGTTTTTAGGAACCTCATTTAAATATTGTTCTTCATCTTAAGGATCAAACGGTAGGCGTTAATCACGACGAACAATTCTTATTTCGCCAACATGGAAATTCGTATATAGTTAATATACACTCATGGACAATGAAATTTGCGCAACAAGAAGGAAACACCGGATTGAACTGAAATTTTCTGGGCGTAATGATGCAGATGAAAGATAAACATGATGGCAAAATAAGAGCTCCACGACAGTTACAGAGGGATCAGTGGCACGCAGTCCGGTCATCTTCAATAGCGCGTCGCACAGCCCCGTGCGGCGATACATGCTGCAATACGGTCCGGCATGGAGGCAAACAGATGCCTGATGTTGTTCTGCGGCAGACTGGACAACATGTGTTGGACGGTGTGCTCCAAATCCAGGATAGTGCAGCACGGCGGCAACTGGCGTTTCAACTGGTCCAATACATGCTCGATAAGGGACATGTCCAGGAAGCGGGCAGGCCATGGAAGCGTCTGTACATGAAATAAGCAATTATGGGCAACCTGAGCCGTGTGCGGGCGAGCATTATCCTGTAGGTATAGCGCAGTTGGAATCCCGGCCAGGAATGAGAGCACATGGAGCCGTAGGATCTCATCCACCATACACGCTGGGACGTCAACGATCCACGTACCACTAGAGCTCATCGGCTGTCGTAGGCAATGGCTCCCCAGACCACAAAGCCTGCAGTGGGAGAGGTGTAGCGCTCGATAGCGAGGTTGGGATTGTGCCGTTGACCTAGGGACCTCCACACCCGTATACGATGATCATCTGTTCCCAAAACGAAGCGGCACTCATCGCTAAACACCACACGTCGCTCTGGCCTGGCACCACTGCAAACGGAGCAGGCAATGTTCTGGTGTTAATGGCAGCACACGTGAGGGGCGCTGGGATAGCAGATTCGCTTCCGCGAGGCGTTGGGAAATGGTTCGTGAGTACACAGGAGCCTCTACATCTGCCTGCATAGTGGACCGGGTTCCCGTGGGATTCGTTCGCGCCTGGCGCACGATCCGTCGATCCGCTCTACCGGTGGCGCTCTTGGTCAGTCCGGAGCCACCCTGTTGTGTGGCAGTGTCGTCACGTGTCCAACGCTCCCAACACAGTCGGACGGCATGGTCAGAACGATCCACGTGGCAGGCTATATGGCGCACCGACCACTTTGCGGTTTTCAGCCCGCTGATCAGGCCTCTCTCAAAGTCCGTAAGTTGCGTAAGTCTACGTCTCTGGCGTCTACCCGACATTCTTTTCACTCTGTATTGTTTCTTGTGTCGGCCGGCGCATTTCGCTTTCATGGGGCATTGACTACACTTCGGTTTATAAGGCTGCCGGTTCGTGCTTGCAGCGCCACCACTGGCTGTGCGGTCATGCGCAACTGCACCAAACGTGGATCATTTGCCTACCAACATGCACTCTTGCTATTTGCAAAGTTCCGCGGTTGTGGAATGTTTTTTTCTAGGTGCGCAAATTTCATTGTCCGTGAGTGTATATGGATATGTTTTCTAACGTCAAGTATGAGCTGTCAGATGTTAACCATAATATTTAAAAAGGTTCTATTATTCAGTTCAAAGCCCAACTTCTTTTTCAATATGACTTTAATTTTTCATCTCGACCGGACTGGAACGATCGCAGATTTCATTTTTCACAAGCAAGTCACATGATGTAAATGACATCACTATGTTCATATAAAGATGTTAGCTTGAATAACAATATTGAAACACAGAGTATAAAATTAAAAAACAACTTTTATTTCTTCATATATAAAGCATTACAAAAAAATGACAAATACTATATTTTTGAAAAGTGAATGCTTTTTTCTCCTTTAGAACAATTGCAGCAATAAGAACAAATTTTTGCAAAATAAAAAGACTTTTTTTTCACGTTATCTGAAGAAAAATTGAAGAACATCCGTTATTCACGTGAATGTTTCAACATTGGCTCTCACATTACAAAATCATTGGTGTATCGACGATAAGAATCAAATTAAAAAGAAGTGTTTTTGTTAATCCTAGGCAATGGTTAATAATAAATTTCATCGCGCATAACTTAATTAGACAAATGTACGGTGATGAGAAGCTACCCGGAAGAAATGTAGATACTCGCATCCAGAAAGGAAATTCGTTCAGGCTGTATATTTTTTCAGATCTCTGATTCCGAAGACATGATGCATCGACCTTCAAAATATGTCGCGAATTTTGGAAGCGTGAGCAAGAGATTTCAGAACACGATTGTGCGATTTTAATACGCTGTTGTTTCAAGATTCGCTAAACACAACTTCTGCAAAAATCGATGAAAAAGGAATTATAGCTGTGGACAGCATTTCCAAAATTAAAGAATTTGATTTCGCTGCTGAAGTAAGCTCGAACTTTAAAACAGAAATCTGATGAACTTTAAAAGCAGAGCTACGGCAAATATGCTTAGTAAAAAAAAAAAAAGAGAATTTCTAAGAAATTTAGAAGGCCTGAACGAGAATGGAAATTTGTTCATTGTGCTCAGGTTGTAAGTGCAACTGAATGATTTTTTTTTTTCGTAAAAGTATACCGAAAGGAATACTTAGAAAAAGAAAAAAACAAAAAAACAAGGGATAAAACGGCCGGGACTTAAGGAAGATAAGGGAGCTTAAGGTGCTTAAATTGCATTATAAATACTTGACTGTTGGAGGGCTTATTTCAATGACTCAATATACACAGCAAATTTAGAGAGAAAAAGAGAGGAAATTTTAAATCTGGTAACACAGAAAAAAATTTAAATCAGATAATCCAGCTCTACTAATTCCAACTCGATATTGTTTCCCTTGACAATCGCTTTGCAATCTTTAATAACTTTATTCTGCTGTTTACAGTTAATGAATTCTATTCGCTCTAATTTATTGTTCAGCCTTATTATTTCCTGTAAGGGGATTTTTGTAGCATCAGCATTTCGTAGTCGAAGTATTTGCAATTGAGGAAAGGTTATGCCGTGCAGCGCACTCTCTGCCAGTTCACCTGTTAAATCTAGAACCCTGACGTTTCGCGCATGTGATAATATGTTCGAAATATTTTGTACACATATCAAGCTTGCTTTACGAATGTTACACGTCATTTCTTCAATATTGGGCAAAGCGATTTCTTCACGAGATAATGGGTAATTACCAGTCTCTCCACTGCAATCAATTACTAGTTTTCTGATATTGTGGCACTCTTGAAAGAAGAAATTAATTAAACTGAACTCTAGTCGTACTTTGCAAAAGACAAGATATAAACTTTCTATTTCGCTGCCAACGTTACTTAAAACCTCTACAAGCTTCATAGAATATGGGTGACAGTCATAAAAATACAAATCATACAAAATTCGGGAAGTAAACATTTTTAAAACTACAGGTTTTGTCGAATACAGTCCAAGATGAATTGAGCTTAGCTTAGGACAGCTGCTGAGAGTAATGGTTGCCTCTGTCAGCGTGGAGTTTGGTGCCACATTTATTTCAGTGAGTTGTAACGTTGCAGGAGGTGTTCCATTTACTGCAGCAGCTGTTTGAAGTTTCACAATGCCTTTCATAATATCAGGGGGACTCAATAAACAAAGGTTCTTCATTAATAAATTCAAGCCGAAAACCTCTAGCATTGGCAGGTGTTGCAATGCGCAGGCTATTGCGTCTTCAGATGCACCGCGCAGTTTCACTTGTAATTTCCGAAGTTGCTTGCCCACTTTAATGCAGTGTCCATTTTCTGGACAAAAAACAAATCCACTTTGTTTGGAACTATATTTGCAAAAAAGAGAACAAGAGGTTTTCCGTGAAGCTGCCAGAGTATGCACTGAGACTCTCTATAAGAGGACTTCCGTCAAAGATTCTTTTCACGACCTGATCGTTAGAGTCCTGGAGTGACACGGATTGTAGGTTCTGGAATCTAGGACTAGCACTTGAAAATCTGTCATCCACCCACCAGCAACGCTCGCTGTTTACAATCTTTATATTCTAAACAATAAAAGACAGAAGTAAAGAAATAGGATTAATTAGGTACATTAAATATATATTTTAGATCAACAGATCTACAGTACAAGAAATCTCCAAAAAATATCCTTGCGACTAAATTGTATAAATTCTTCAAAGATATCATGAAGACTGCTTAGATATAAAAATGACCCCTGTCGAATCAAGTTTTCTGATCATATCATAAAATCAATGAAGGAAGAAATATATTATCATATTTATTATATATATATATATTTTAATATTATATATATATATATTTTAATATTATATATATATATATTTTAATATTATATATATATATATATATATATATATTAATATTATATATATATATATATATATTTAATATTATATATATATATTTTTTAATATTATATATATATATATATATATATATATATTTTAATATTATATATATATATATAAATTTTACTCTTTCAGAAGTAACACAATGGAACGTTCACACAGACGACACAAGACATCACGTTATCACTAGAAGTTCTTGTAAAAGGCAAGCCTCAATCAGAGGCCTAATCCTCGGACAAGTATCGGCGAATAATTGCTGTAGTGCCGATGATTGCAGTCTTTTGTAACTCGGCAGTTGTTATTAATTTTGTTCCAACTCGGGTAAACTAGTCCATGAATTTGGGTGATATAATCCCTAGCGCGGCGATTATTATTGGCCGCACTGTCGTATTTTTCTTCCAAAGTCGGGTAGTTGCCAGAGCCCTGTATTTGTCTATTTTCTCCTTCTCCTTTTCCAGTACTCTACTATCTCCAAGGATGGCAATATCGATTAGGGTCACTTGTTGATTTTCAATCACAGTGATTTCGGGTATATTTGCGGTTATGTACTGATCAGTTTGTATTCGAAAGTTCCATAAGTCTTTCACCCGGCCATTATCCAGGACTTTATCTGCTATATGTTGCCAGGCCTTTTCAGAAGTCGGGAATCCAAATTTGTTGCAGAGTGCCCAGTGGACTTTTCGGGCCACATCGTCATGCCTCTTTTTGTACTAGGTGTGGGCAATGACCGTGCACTCGCAAACCAAATGATGAACTGTTTCTTCACGGTTGTTAGACGTGAAGAAACAGACAGCAAAGGCGATATATACATGTATATATATATATATACAGGGTGCATAGGAAAGTCCCTTTAGCCTGGAATAACTTGCGAACGGAGAGATGTACAGTTATGCAAGTGTGATAACGGTGTTGTAAAGCGCCTACGCCCGATCGAATGCAACTAATAGCAGCGGCCCTAGAGGTGAAATGCAAAAGTTAGCCATTGCAAATCGAAAACGAAGAGAGATAGGGCAAAATTTCCAAATACAAAGTTGTAGAGCATCAATTAATTAGTACAAAACGACATTTTATTCACACGGATAAGATAACTTACTGCCTGAATACTCGAAATGTCCGAATTCGATGCGCGACCTATTGTGTGAGCGTTTGAAGGGAACAGGCATAGATAGGTATGAGCAAATACACACAATTTATTGCATAAATGCGTATCTATGTCAATACAGTTTGATGACGTCAGACAAAACGAAAACAAAAAAGGCAAACTGGCGCACAGTGATAAAAAGTTAATGTCGAGTATGTTCGAAGAGTTCGCCATTGCCCACGATATACATTTGTATTCGTGAAAGTAACTCTGCATGCACATTCCTCAGCATAGATGATGTCATACTATTGCAAGCATCTGTAACACGACGACGTAGACCCAGCAGACTTGTAGGTGCTGTTGCATACACCTGATTTTTTACGTAACCCCAGAAATCCAAGCTTGCCATTCTCACACAGCGTACGTAGTTTTAAACTTCTGATCAGGATATTTTATTTTTTTTTTTATGTGGAGGGTTTTAGTAAGGGAGTGTCTGACCCCAGCTCTTAAACAACCCTTAGAAATAGGAAACTAGGAGATTTGGGCTAGAGCGCCCGATAGGAAAGTGAAACGGAAGTGAAGTAGAAAGGGGGATGAAGACGCCCTAATTTATTACCGGGGGCCATTACCCGAGGTCCGACGTCTTAACGTGCCCATCCGACGCACGGCGGATATTTAGCGGATCGAGCGTTCGTTGTGCCTGGGATCAAACCTGAGGCCCTTTCCGTGGCAGTCACGAACGCTGTCCACTAGGCCACCCACGGCCCTTCTGATCAGGGTGCATCCTGCTACTGGTTTTTATATCGTAGGTACGGTACAAAGTCACAATCTGCATTTTCATACGGCTACATTTGCGAAATGTGAATATGCAGATTCGAATAGTCGCGCATCGATTTCGGACATTGTAGGGTATTCAGGCGACAATTTACCTTATCCGTGCGAACCAAATGCCATTTTGTACTAATTAATTGATGCTCTACAACTTTGTAATTGAAAATTTTGCTCTCTCTTTTTGTTTAACTTCCGCATTTGGAAATATTGGGAAACTTTGCTCTATCTCTTGTTGTCTAACTTCCGCATTTCGCTACTAGGGGTGCTACTATTGGTTGCATTTCGATAGGGCGTAGTCGCTTTACCCTACCGTTATCTCACTTGCATAACTGTACCTCTCTCCGTTCGCAAGTTGTTCCAGGCTAAAGGGACTTTCCTATGCACTCTGTATATACAGTATAATATAATTTTTAAGTTCTAAAAAAGCATTTTAAAAAATGTAAGTAGATGGCTTTGTTGTATTATATAGTATACTAAACCAGCATGGGGATTTTTGCTTGAAGCTGAGAAATTTCATATTGATAGGTATTTAGAGAAATGACGAATTTTATTTATTTTATTTTTTTCGCTGAAATATAGTCTATTCAGCATGTATAATAGAAATTCGACACCCTCATTTGGGACCGATTTTTAGTTCTTGTTTTATCAATATATAAACGCCGCCATTGTTTCCAAAGGACAGCGGACCGCTTTGAACCTGTGAAAATGTAAACAACTTGTAATACGACCGTTGTTGCTTTTGAAACAGATGTCGAGTGTAATATTTGTTATTGTGGTTTTACAAAGTTTATTAAACTATAATGTTCAACGTAGTACATATATAACAGTAACATGATGATGTCACAAATATCTTTCAAATACGTAACAGTAATGTAACGAAGTTACATATGTCTTTGAAATACGTAACACGCAGTAACATGAAGTTGGTATGTTGAAGTTACAAAGATCTTTCACTGTAACGTATCTGTTATGTTTCAAAGTTATGCAACGTTTGAGGACATTTTGACGTAACCATAAGGTTTTTGAAAAAAATTACAGTTACATTGCGCAATGTATCTGAAAAGTCTCAATGTTTCAGTGCTACGTAATTGTAACATATACGAAATATTCTGTGCTGTGTGGGTTATGAACACACACACACACAAACACAGGCGCGCACGCGAACGCAAGATCACAAACACACACACACATTCCTCTATTGGCCTCAAAATACCGGTGGTTCGCACGGCCGGGAATATGAACTCAAAATAAAAAAACAAACAAAAAAACAAACGTGAAACTTGATTTGAATAACAGAATAACAATTTATTACGCTTTAGGCCGCCCTGGTGGCGCAGTGGTCTAAGCGATGCCTTCTGATCATTTGCCCGAGATGGGTCAGTTTTTGAGTTCCGGTGAGGCATGAATGTCATGTTTGTCTCACGGTGCTGGTTCTCTTCCTTCCCTAGAACCAGTGGCCCTAAATTAGGTACCGACAACTGCTTGTAGCCGACTGAGTTGCTTACGGTTGTCGTTAAACCTCCATTAAAAATAAAATTATGCTTTAGCGAAACCTTAACATTTTTTCACTGTTCCTAGGAACCTTGATACCAGTTAGACTGAAAATATTGCTATCAACTTTCTCATTTAATTTAGTAGTTACCATTAAAGATTTGTTCTGATCATTTCTTATTATTCGGTATCAGCCATTTAACTCCGACTGTTTCCTTTTCTATTTAGAGTTCACATACACATACATATCACTAAGCTGTTCTCTGAGATTCAGAGGTTTCCCGTTACCAACAAATTACCAGATTCTTATGAAACAGCAGTGCTAGTGCTACCATCTTTATTCTTTACAACACAGGATCCTTTCGTCCAATGAACTTCATTAGTTTATTCTTAGCTTTCCGATTCGCACAGTTCTTCCGCATTGCATGTAGCCCATTATTAAGCCAAACGATTTTTAAAGCACCTACTCCTGCGATAGAGTAGGTGCTTTAGAAATATTTCCTTACTACTTTTGGATATCCTTCACTACAAAACTTTGAAATCAGCAAAAAAAAAAAAAAAAAAAAAGAATCAAACAAAAAT
Source organism: Macrothele yani (assembly GCA_039090855.1). Classification (NCBI taxonomy): domain Eukaryota; kingdom Metazoa; phylum Arthropoda; class Arachnida; order Araneae; family Macrothelidae; genus Macrothele; species Macrothele yani. Next base: position 125,084,011 of record CM077024.1, on the reverse strand, counting down.
AAATAATAAATAAATCAAATAAAAATAAAATAATAAGTAAATAAAATAGAAATAAATAATCAATAAATAAAATAAAAATAAATATTAAATAAATGAAATAAAATTAAATAATAAATAAATAGAAGGAATTCAGGGAACTGTGTCACCAACGCTCCTAGAGTTTCCAAAAAATATGTAGGTATGTCTCATATCTAAAATAAGTAGTATACCGAGGCAATCAAATGGTCAAAAAATGTCCTTCCTTCCATCCTTTCGTCAGTTTGCTAAATTCTGCTGTAACATTCGGTGACTGAATTCGAATGTTACAGATAAGAACTAATTTCTGCATTCTTTGGAAAAGGGTGGGGGTGGGGGTGACTCTTCACGCTGAGCGTGAACGAATGGGATATAGCTCGTTTTCTTTGGAAACATTTCCCTGAAAAACCAAGTCGATTACAATCGAAGTCGAAAATTAGGTGATAATAAATGTTGAGCGTATAATCTTACCTTTATAGAATGCGTGTTAGAAGCATCTGCTTACAATTTTCAAAGATCAAGAAACAGCGGAATGGAACTTACCTACTGAAACAACTGGAAATTCACGATGCCATCTTGCAAGGGAAAACATATTACACTTTTCAAATGAATTTGTTAAGAAATGCATTCCAAAATTTAACAAACATAATTATCGCTGCTGGAAATGAAACACTACTGAGAAAAAAATTACTTCACTTCCATTAACCTTTAACACGTACAGTATGCTTACGCAAAACTAAATAATATGCTTACGGAAAACTAAATAATATCCGTACGCAAAACTAAAATAATAAATAATTTCGCTAACAGGAAGAATTAGTTTCCTTAAGGTCGAGTACACTAAAAATTAGCGAAAATTCCATACAAAATAACAAAACAATTTATCATAGGAGATGATATAAGTCAGACTTGAACACAAACGCTCAACTACAGAATTTCATCAGGGAAAAATGAATTTTCTTATAAAAGATGGAGTACTTGAAGAATTAGCGAAAATTCAATGTGAGAAAAATTGAACTAGAGGGGAGAATATACACTGGTGTGCAAAAATTAAGGACGAAGAGGAGAAATTAGCATAACAGCGGAACGAGCAGGCAGAACGGACCGAAAGACCACTCAGGAGATAGACTAGGGTCCGGTACGGTAGGTCATGCGCATATATACAGCATGACGTAGGGCGGGGAGGGTGTCGGAAGGGTATAAAGCACACGGGCGGTGTACGCTCAGCTATTCGGTGAAAGCTATTGCACGGTGTACATTGGTTTCAACGACGTCGAGTTGCTGCCACCGTGTGATATGGCCAACAGACAATTCAGTAGACGACATCTCGATGCTCGCGTCATTGGGAAGTTGGAAAAAGGTCGAAGTGTGACTAGTGTGGCCGAGGAGTTCGGGATCGCTCACAGCATCGTTTCACGAGCTTGGAGAGCATTTCAAACGACAGGAACAGCTGCCCTGTCGTTTGAACTACTACAGAACAAAAGACTAGGAAGCGCCAGCTGTCTGAGAGTGAAAACAGTGACCAAGAAGATTTGCTACCAGCAATGAAGTCCTTACAGATAGATGGGATTGATCGAGAAAACAAAGTGACTAATTATGTTCGTGGGACTGATGAACAAGAAACTTTGCAAATGGAATTTTGCGAAGAAAAGAGTGAACAAGAAGTGAATGGATTGTCTCTAGAGGGAAACGGTGAAATTGAAATCATCAATGAGATAGTGAGGACACCGAGTGAGCCACAACTACGTGTTGCATCGGTGATCAGTATGAGCACAGAAGAACCTGAAGAATATGTTAAAGAGGAAGAACCGAAAATGACTGTCGAAGAAGAACCTTATGAACCTGTTGAAGTGACGGTTAAAAAATATTTTCCGGAAGAATTAGAATCTGCGGACTCGGATATGGAGGAAAAATCTCGGGAACAGAACGATGAAAAGGAGTAAAAATCCAGGTTTTTCAAAACTGGGGAGACATCGGGAGAAACCGATTCCGACATTGACTATGCCACCGTATCCGAAATGAGAAGGCAATTCCTGAAACCAAAGGTTAGAGCAAAGGTCGGGAAAAAGAACCCAGCTCAAATACGTGCCGAAATCGACCTGAAGAAGGCGGGGGGAGTGATGTTAGAAGGTCTGTCACATGTTACCCCTACTAACAGAGGGGCAGTGTTCAAAGATAAGAATTAACCTAAGGGAAAGAGAAACTAGTTTTGTGTCCCTATGTTTCCCTGGTCGGAGAAAGTGGTTTTTCATTACCCCATGTCCTTTTGCTCAATATCTTTGTTTCTTCCATTGGGAGTTTGCTTAACGGGAAAGTTTTGTTTCCCTAGGAAACACGTGGAGGAGACGGGAATTATCAGATATTTTTGGGGGTAATTTCGTACAGGTTACTATGAACACACAGAGGTTTATAAATTTTGCTTCTTGCAATATTTTAGGCCTTAAAAGGCGCCCGAGGCAGGATTGGGTAAAAGGTTATATGGAGAAGAATAAAATTGATTTTCTCCTGGTTCAGGAGACCCATTTTCGGGATGTTAAGGATGTTTATGCTTTTAAGAAAGCCACGAATTTAGGGGTGAGGTTCTCCCTCGGGAATCATGGGTACAAAGGAGTGGCTATTTTTTTTGAGAAAAAACATGATAAGAAGGTTGGGAGGCCTGAAATTGATGAAGAAGGTAGGATTGTGGCGGTCAGGATTAAATTTCCGGATAATTGGGTTAAGGTTATTTGTATTTATGCTCCGAATGTTGCGGCGGAAAGAAAGATATTTTTCAGTAAGCTGACCCATTTTATTAATGGGGGGAGATAACATCATTATGATGGGGGATTTCAATACTGTCATGGATCCACACTTAGACAGAACCATGACTACGGCTCATGGAGCCCTGTGCTCTAAGGTTTTCAGGAACATTATGAGTAATTTTGGGATGGGTTGAGTAATTTTGGGATGGGTGATGTTTGGAGAAAAATTTTTCCCGATCAGCCTGGGTATACCTGGTATCGGGGAATTTGTGCTACCCGCATCGATTACTGTTTTTCTAGGAATATGAGTGACATTAAAGGGATTGAACTTGATAACCCAAACAGTGACATATTTTTTGTTTCTGACCACAGGATTCTCCGTGTCAAAATGGTCCTTGGGGGAAAGTTTCAAAAAAGGAAAGGCTATGGAGAATGGATAATTCCCTTCTCAAAGAGGAAGCGGCTAGGAAAGCTTTCATTGATATTCTTGTGGAAAGGGAGGATGTTGACAATGGGGACGACCCGGAATTTTGGGAAGGGAAAAAAGGCAAAGTGGCGGAGGTGGGAAAAAACCTGTCCAGGACTAAAAATATGAAGGAGGTGGGATATCACAATTTCCTGAATAATGTTTGGAGAGCACTCTGTAAAGGGGAAAAGGATAACGTTGATAACTCTCGCCCCAAAAAGGAAATTGAAGACCTCTTGAACGAATTTTATGTTGAAAGTGGGAAAAGAAATCGAATGGATATTTTGCATAACGAAATATCGGAGGAGGAGGATATCAACCAAGTTTATGCAAAAAGGGAAGCAAACAGGCAAAGGGAGGTTCTGAGGGAATTAAAAATTAGTGATAAGATTTGTTGTGATAGAGAAGCTATTCTTAGTCAGGTCGCTGACCATTTTGAGGAATTCTACAGGAAAGACCAGATTAACAATTTGGATATCTTGGACTGGATTGGTGACTCCCCGGTCATTTCGGAGGAGCTTAGAGAGGAAATGGAAATTCCAATTGAGGTGGGAGAGGTTAGGGCTGCAATTAAGGAGTTGAATAGTGGGAAGGCTCCGGGTTTGGACGGGCTCACTATTGAATTTTATAAAGAGTTTAGTGGTTATGTAGCCCCCTGGCTCACTGGAGTTTTTAACAGCATCATTGAAAGGGGAGAAATGACAGAATCTATGAAAACATGTAAGATTACCCCTTTTAATTAAAACGCCTGGCACGGTAAATAGAGAAATTCGGGGGTGGAGGCCGGTATCGCTTTCCACCATTGATTACAAAATTTTGGCTTCGATAATTCGGAAGCGTATTGCCAGGGTTTCTGGGATTCTAGTGGGTGAAGAACAAACGTGTGGTATTAAGGGAAGAAATATTTATCATAATTTGTATATTTTCAGGGACGTTATAGAGTACGTGGGGAAAAAGGAGTTCAAAATGAGTCTGGTTTCTTTGGATCAGAATAAAGCTTTCGACCGGGTCTCCCATGATGTTATCGTCAAAATTATGGAGACGCACGGGTTTGGGGATTTCATGTGTCAAGCCGTGAAAGTTCTTTATAAAGACATGAGAGGGGTTATCAATATTACTGGGGCTAATTCTAGAAGCTTCCAGATTACGAAAGGTGTTAGGCAAGGATGCCCTTTCTCTACTTTGTTGTTCGTTATCATCTTAGAAACATTTCTGCGGAAAATTCGCAATGATAATCAGATTGAGGGGTTTAAAAGGCCGGGGATGGGAAAGAATAGGGTTAAGTTTCAAGCCTACGCCGACGATGTTATCTTGTTTTTAAAAAATGAAAATGACGTCATCAGGATGAGTAAGATTTTAGAAGGGTATTGCAGGAGTACAGGAACTGTAGTTAACAATGTTAAGTCCCAGGTTTTGCTATGGGGTCGGTGGGACAGGGCGATGTTTAGAAATTTGGCCATTACGAATGGCCCAATTAAAATACTTGGTCTGTACTTTGATGGAAAAGAGGTGCACGAAAAAACTTGGTCTGAAATACAAACGAAGATTGAAGCTGAGAGAGATTTTTGGAAGACAATTCCTCTCTCTCAGGTAAACAGAGGGAAACTTGTTAACGCACTTTTCAATAGTAAAATTACGTTTGCGGGGCTATGACGCCGGGAAAAGCATGGATAAGGATCTATACGAGAGTTATGTTTAATTTTGTATGGAGTGGGCACAATGGGGAGGAAGTGAGTAGAATCAAACTTTATAGGCCCCTTGAGGAAGGGGGTTTTGGGGTAAAAGACCTTGGGAAATGGTTAAGTATACGGGGCAGTTCTTTAAAGTTAAGGAACTCTTAACTGGAAATTTCATGGGTTGCAATTTAATTGCCTATTTTCCCATGATCGAACTACGTAATTATGGGGTGGAATTTGATTATGTGGGTCCTAAACGTGAGTTGGGGGACAAAATGTACAAAATTGACGGAAAATTAAAACACATTATACAGAACAATAGCGGGGGTAACAAACACTCTTGGCAAAGTGTGTATGACTCTTTGTTGGAGAAACCTCAGGGAAAAGTTATAGAATTTCGCACAAGTCCTGAATTTGATTAAAAAAAGGGGTGGAATAATATTTTCCGTACTCAATGTCGGATGAATGAAAGAGACTTTTTGTGGAGGTTGGCTCACGATGTATTATATCTTAGGAAGAAGATGGCTAGATGGGGGGTCACGAAAACTGATAGGTGCCTCTTTTGTAACCAGTGCGAGGATAGGGAGCATCTTTTTTTCTCGTGTATAGAATTGCAAAAAAAGTTCGGGAAAGAATTTGTAAATGGATTGGGAAGCCCTTGTTTACTAGGGATATGGTCATTTTTCATTCCCCTATTGAGGGAAGAGGGAAAGTGGTTCACAATCTACTTATTGCGGTCACCAAATTTAAAATTTGGAAAGAAAGGAATAGACTAATTTACTGAGATGTCAATGGGGGTCCCCGGCTAACATTAACACGATGATCTGGAAGACTAAATGCGAAATTAGGGATAGGGTGTGGGTTGATTCCCGTCGTCTCACGTGTTCCCAGTTTAGAAGCAAATGGCTGGGTTGGCCCAGAATTGTTACAGGGACTAGGAAGAATATTTTCTTTCATTGGTAAATCATCTCTGGCTGGCTATGGGGCAAACTTGTTCTTTGTGGGTTTTTCTTGGTTTTGTTTTGGTTTTGTGGTTTTGGTGCTTTCTTGCTTGGATGATGGAGAACTCTCTCTCCAATTTCCCCCTTTTTTGTTCATCCACATGGTGGGTTGGGGATGTTGGGTATTCTTTCTCCAAATTTACCTGCCCTGCTTATGAGTTAACCGTCCTTTTTTTTCCTTTTTGAGGTTGTCTCTGGGTTATTTGCGGTTGTCTCTGTTTTTTTTTTCCCCGCTTCTGGTTTTTTTCTCCTTGTGGGGGCCCACCTGTTTTTCTTTTATCTTTTATTGTCTTCTTTCGGGTGTGGGTTTTAACAGTTCGTTGCGGATTAGGCTGCGGGGCCTTGTTTTCTGTCCTGTCCTGGAATGTTGGGTGTGGTGGTATTAAATAGTCCACGGATTAAGGGATTAAGATAATCTACTAATTTCCGGTGTGGTTTTCTGACCGCTCTCTGATGCTATCTGCTTATTTCCGGCTCCAGTGTGTTGATTTTTAATCCGTCTATCTTCCTTCAAGGTCTAAGGGTTTCATTGTTTGTTGAGTTATTGCCTTGGTGTTCTCATGATTCTGCGTGCTGTCGGATAGCATCTTTCGTTTGTCTCTTTCCGCTTCCTTCTTGATCGGCCTTGTGCCTTGCCTGTTTCACGAACATCCGGTTGGTTTGTTTTTCGTTTTTTTTCTCTTGAAGCTTTCTTGTGCAGTTTTTTTCTTGGTCTCTTACTGTTTCTTTCTCCTCTGCCCCGAACTGGGAAACCTCCCATGATCCATGGGCGTATTCCATGGGTGTGGGAACCCCTTAGCGGTGCCTTTGTGCTACTTTGTGTTGTATTTTCTTGTGTGTAATTCTTTTCTCTCGAACCTACCTTTGCCTTCGGGTGGTAGGGTTGAGATCCTTTCCGTTCTTTGGTTTCCTTTCTTCGTTTGTGTTGAAATCAACTCGCGGCGTCTCTCTTCCGGGAGGGACAAGGCGAGCGGCATCGCCTCCCTTGATGCAGTGTTAAATGGTAAACTGGGTCTCTGGAGGATAAAGGGTGTGGGTTGTTGGTAGATAAGAGTCCCACACCCTGATAGATCTTATCACATCTTGATGTCGACAAAGTTGGAAGAAGGTCGAAGTGTGACTAATGTGGCCGAGGAGTTCAGGATCGCTCACAGCATCGTTTCACGAGCTTGGAGAGCATTTCAAACGACAGGAACAGCTGTCTGAGAGTTTAGCAGTGGTCGTCCACGAGCAACCACGACGGCGGATGACCGGTATATTGTCCTACAGGCGAGAAGAGACAGACGGCAGACAGCGGGAGAAATCGCAAGGCACACGCAACATACAACTGGACGTTCGTTATCGCGTTTTACCGTATCCAGGAGGCTACACAAAGGTGGTCTATTTGCACGACGACCAGAACGGGTGTGCCATTAACGCCTGCTCATCGGAGACGGCGGTTTCTGTGGCGCCAGGAACACAAGAATTGGACACATCAGCAATGGGGTCGAGTTCTCTTTACGGATGAGAGCCGATTTAGTCAGACGAGCGATTCTGGACGTATAAACATTTGGAGAGAGCAGGAAACACCCAATCACACCTCCATCATCATTGAAAGGGACAGGTTTGGAGGTAGCGGAGTTCTGGTTTTGGGCAGTATCATGCTTGGTAGCCGTACTGACCTCCACATCTTCCCAGGAGGTTGAATCATTGGTGCCCGCTACTGTACCGAGGTTCTGCTGCCTCACGTTTGTCTGTTTAGAGGTGCTGTGGGTCCTGAGTTCCTCTTCATGGACGACAACGCTACACCTCATCGTACAGTGGCTGTCGCAGAGCTCTTGGAGAGTGAAGATATTCAACACATGGATTGGCCCGCAAGATCCCCGGACCTAAATCCAATCGAACACGTGTGGGAACTTCTCGGGAGACGCTTGGCAGCACGTCACCAGCCGCCAGCAACTATTTCGCAGCTGCGATTGGCGCTACAAGAGGAATGGGCCGCGATGCCTCAACAGCTCCTTAGCAATTTCGACCTCATGGACAGAAGTTGTAAATCATGCAACGCAGTCAGGGGAGATCGTATCCCCTACTAAAGACTGGATTTTTCTTGGCAGCCGCCTGTCACATGGACGTTTCTGTCTTCTGTGCAGTTGTGCTCGAAGCTACTTTTTCAACAAAGTGCCTTTGTATTCCTTGTTTGGACGGTTTTGCTCACTTGTCCCATATTCTTACATCTTGGGGATCTTATGGTATGATTTGAGTCGATGTGGAGCACTTCTGCACGACGTTACCTTCGAAAAACCGCCTCGTCCTTAATTTTTGCACGCCAGTGTAATACACGATCGAATGACGAATGCAAATTATCATTCGTTTTCAAACACAAATTCGATGGGCGATATTTAAGCTGTTTGTTGATAACGTTATCGGAACCATTTAAATTCTTCCTTCACGTTCTCTGAAAGTGACTCCAAACAAACTTTTTCGGTTTCGCTCTGGACAAAGCTTAATTTACAGATCAATTGCAAGGAGAATGCCCATTTTTCTGAAAAACGAAAATGTATCCGTTTCAAGAGTTCGATGATTGGTCTCCTTAAAAGTATATAGAGATAATACTGGGCTAATCATCTTGCTAAATTAAATGACCTCAAAAAATAATATTAAAAACTGTAAAATAAAATATTTGACAATATCGATCTCTAAATGAAAGCCGGAATAACAAGAAATTTTAAAATGACATAAGGAACATGAACTGAAATGGAAGCTAGACGGGCATGCGTTCCTCCAATCCAACAATCAGACACACACATACAGACACACAAAGATCTTAACGCACAGTGTTTTCCATGGAGAGTATCAGGAACATTCACTCTTGATAACAGAATTATCTACAATAAAAAAAAAGAAAGAGCATTTAAAAGAAAACGAAGAAAAATTAAAAATTTACCTCGCAATGAGAAGCCATGTAGGTTAAGATATCTGGTGATTCTAGACATCCCGTCTTTTCCGGGTTATATGGACTAAAGGTCGTGTACTTGTTAAAGATCAAACTCAGACACGGCCAGGCTTCAACATTCTTTGGATCTCCATGCCGAAATAGGAAGTCAATAAAATGGCTTAATTCCTCATTCTTGTGGTCATTTTCGCAGAAAATTTGGAAAATCTTCTTTAGCAATCCATCGGTGTAGTGAATTCCTGGAAACGAGATTTATAAGCCAATAAAGGGAGAATCTTAGGGAAAAACGCAAATGAAAGCAAAGTGACAGAGTTTGTAAAACAATAAATTGGCAATGGCAAAGATATTCTGAGTAAGTGGACATGATCGAAATGATCCTTGTGCTATGTTATTTCTTCAAGTGCATTCACAAGAACAGAGCTCTCTCTCCCTCACACACACACAGAACTGGTGGCTCGGCTAAACTCTGACAGCCAATATTTTTGTGGATTAGGTTCGAGGGGGAAAAATACATGCAAGCACAATACCTTTCTCCTCATGAAAAAAAAAAAGAAAGAAAAAGAAGAAAGGATCCAGTAGTCCAGGAATGTTACTAAGGGAGTACAAGGGTGCGCGGGAGATCATCTTGAAATTTTCTTTCCGACGCAGCCGCCCACCAACTTTAAGATGTGCTATTTAACATTTTTTTAACCTTACAATTTTATCTGGGCTTTGTCAAGTGATAAAGACCTCCTGTTTTTCGTCCTGTATTGCTACGTATCTTGCATTTCTTATCAAAGAAATGCAAAATACGCAGCGGCCGTGTTTGAGTTTAAATTGGTTATCGAACCGAAATAATATCCATAGAGCCATGAAAATCTAATTGTCTTCCACTCATCCAAATAATTTGCTTCAGGAAGGTGAATAAATTTACTAAGTGTTCATTACTAATGGCTCTGCGGTTTGTTTGTCCTAATAAGTCCGAGATCCAACACGGAAAGTGGAATCTAAAGCTGTACCAGCGCTTATTAGCCTGTCCCGGGGTAAGGATGGATCAAGATGTAACTAACATCTGCGCAAGGTTAATAGTGGAGTCTACTGACCGAGACTGTACTTTGAAAGAGCTAAGTGCAAAACGAGGATGCTGGCTTGAGGAAAAGTAATCAAGGAGGAGGGCGGTATATGTAGTATATGTTGTATTTGCGTATCTTTATTTCCCCTCAACCTCAATCCATGAAAACATTTGCTTTCAGGTCCGTCTCGTAGGCACAACATTTTCATTTAACCAGTGCCAGCTATTGGTGCTCATGGCATTGTTTAATGTTTGTTACATGGATATGCACTCTTCAGATTTTACTAATTTCATTAAAAATGGATAGACGGAACATTAACAAAAGTTAAAACAAATGACCACAAACTTTGAATTCTTTTATGTTCCAAAAAGTGCAAAAACTTCGAGACAAATTCAAAATTAATAAGTATGTATCCGAGTGAGGAGAGGGCGATTTCACGACTTCCTTTGCAGTATGCAATAAACAGCATTAAAAATTATTCCTTTCAGTGTTTCGTAAATTAATTTTCTATCAAACTTCCCCTATCAAACATAACACTCGCCCACCCTGATTTCGAAGTCTAGCGACTTTCCTGACCTGTCGCTCTACTTGCATTTCGTTCTGTCCGTCTTACTGATTCACATTTCAGTCTGGTGCCCGAATTTTACCGTCACTTTTATATCTTTTGCCAAACTTCAATAATCAGCTGCCTCTTCCTACTTCTCAGTCAGGCTACGGGCCTGACGTGACGTCGTACAGTGTCGAAAATATTTTCTCTGCCTACATAATAATCGCAACTTACAAGGTGTAAAAGTTTTTCGACTATATTTGATTGACTGCCGTGACGATAGTACTAACCTATTCATTATAAAGTCTGAAGTGGCTCGGTGTGAAGTTTCAGCAATGTGCACAAAGCAGATCTACTGGAAAGTCGTATTTTAGTTGAAAAAGTTAAATCACATCGTCATGGATTTAAATACTGCAAGTGGCAATAACTATCGGTTTAAATCTGGAAAAAAGGAAAATAAAATAATCAAAAATGTGACTGCGCTTTTGGCTGACGTTACACGTTCAGTAATAGTGTCATTACTTGAAAGTATTGACAGTGATATCGAACCTGAAAGGTCGCTAGAGATGGAATGACCGCAAGTAATGATGTTGTAATAACGCGGATCAGGATATACTAAAATCGGAGCGTCAGTATTGGCGGTTGGAGGGGATACTGTCATTTATACTGATCGTGTAAGTGCTCGCGCGTCAGTAATAAAACATTAGTCAGTTCAAATTGCCAAGCACTATGGACGGTTATGTAATCATTAGTAGTGAGTAGCCAGAGTGCAAAGTCTACGCAAGCGAAGCCATTGGAGAGGAAGATGATATTTCGATGGGGTTCGAAGATAAAATCTTCGAACCCCATCGAAATATATAAAGCTTTTCCAGAACTGTGAAATTCTTCGTACCTATCGTACATGAACAAAACTTAAAGAAACGTAGCTCTAGATAAGCTGGTAAACATTTGTGGTGAAATGATACAAGAGGTCAATCGTACTGAGGTGAGGAGGACAATAAATACACTCATATCAAACTCGCATGACACTGTCTTTCCGATAACACTATCTTCCCTGCCTAAAAGCGGTTCAATCAATCGACGTAAGTTATTAAATGCCTTTTCAGTTATGCGGAAATAGTTATTTTTATCATCCACTTCCCTAGGATTTATCTCCACCAATAAAACGGCATGTTAATACTTATCACGTTGTTTTTTGCAGTTCGTTCATTAAATACCGGGGCTTAAGCTAAAATTATAGCTAAAGAACCTTTTCTTTGCACATCCATTTCCGAATGCAGACAAAATCGGTGTATTCTCCGTGACCATTGAACTGGTACTGATGCAAAGTAATGACGCTTAACAATGAGCGTGTAACGCGTGAAAGTACCGACGGGGTAAATATGGAGTAATAACGGAGCCGTAAATGAAGTGCAGTAATGACAGTATTATTAGGCGTATAGTCTGCTTTAGGGAAAAAACACAATCAGCCGCCCAGTTGGCGCAGTGACCTAAGCGTTGTATTCTGATCATTCGTCAGAGATGGTACGGGTTCAAATCCCAGGGTGGCATTGACGTAGTGTTTGTCTTATGGAGCTGTTTCTATCCGTTCACTGGAACCAGTGCCCCTAAATAAAGGATAAAGGATGGCTGACTGCTTATAGCCTACTGAGCTGCTTACCGTGGTCGTTAAACCTTAAATCAAAAACAGAAACACTATCATAGTTCAACGATATGTTGGCATGCATTCATTCGTAAATATAAATCTTTTCACTTCTTAAGGTTTAAAGATCTCCCAGTACAGGCAATCTACATCTTCGCTTCTGGCTACCTGGAGATGGTGTTTATGAAAACGAATTTATAGCAAGGTTCACAGACTTGGTGTTACACAGGAAATAAAACAATTTGGAAGATAGAATTGAAAGTTGAGGAAAAGAAAAGCGACTCCCGCTGTTCTTTAAAAATAACATAAGCATTACTTACGTAGGACCGTGTACCAAGATCTGCTCTTTTCTTCTTCGTCGTATTTCCCATACTTCTGGCCGTGACGCACAATATTCGTTGCGACATTATCGAAACACAAATCTTGCAGACGAGGAAATTCGTTTCCGATGGACATATTTTACTTCGTCCTCAGCTAAGGGAAAATTCCAGAATCAGATCTCTCATTTTTATCACCGGTAACAAATGTATGCATTTATAAATTAAGAATAAACATCATATTAAGGATCATGGAAAATTTCTATTACACAGTTATTGAAATCACATTTCACAGTGTGCAGTAGACACAAATCGTGACTTCCTTCAAGGCGCAATAAAAACACATTTCTATTACACAGTTTTTGAAATCACATTAAACAGTGCGCAGTAGACACAAACTCTGACTGCCTTTACGGCACAATAAAAACACAAGAAAGATGACACTGAATTCTCGGGTGTAATGAATACATCTTTTAAATCCTTTCAGACACGAAAACGATATTTATTTCCAAGCAGATTTGCAGAAAACCTAAAGATTCAGCAAAAAAAGGAAATATCATAATCCCACCGTGGTAAAAATTGCATACACAACTTGTAATTTAAAATAAGCAACGTGAAAGGGTTATTTATAACGGTGTTAGAATTAGGAATAAATCTTTCACAGGCCCAGCGTACGTGTTACGGAGATTTAATATAGGAATTTCTGGAAAAAAATATTAAATCTGTTTTTGGTAGCATTTCTTATCCCTAGTGTTTTTAATTTTTCTTTGGGGGTGGGAAAATATTATTTATTTCCCCTAGTCAGGAAGTAACGGATTTTAGACGGCGCCTTCCAGTTGCATTTTAGGATTCCTCTCCAACGACATCACAATGGAGAGAGAGAGAGTAATTTGAGACATCGCTTTGTGCATTTCGTAGCCTCATTCGGGTTGGTGAAGTGCAATTAGCACCTTTTGCTGGTCTTTGATCAGCAGTTTCCGAAAAGATCAGATCATACCATATGTAGAGGATTTTAGGAAGGGAGAGTCTGACCCTAACGGCTGTCTCCTACGGACTCCTTTCGGAACCGAGGGCGTGGCATGTTCAGGCCTGGAGAATCTAGCCCGCCCTTATTAGGAATCGCGTTTGCTTTACTCTAAGCGGGGAACTCTGATGATCAATACAACTACTGAGCTGCTGAATATGAAACAAAATGGTGAAGTGAATTAAAGGAAACGAAAGGAGTGAAGCTGAATATATCATTGATTGTTTCTATTTATATATATATATATATGTGTGTGTGTGTGTGTGTGTGTGTGTGTGTGTGTGTGTGTGTGTGTGAGTGTGTGTGCGTGTATTACTTCATCACCAACCCGCTTGGCCAGCGTGGTGAGTTATGGCCAAACCCCTCCAAAATGACTCCACAACTTAAATCTCGGCCCTCAGCCTCCGGCAGCTGGAATGTACCTGGCCAAGGCAGCGGCCAGTGCGACATGAAGGCAGAGGGTGCTAAGAATCCCCGGAGGACCGGACTAGGCTGCCATCTGATGCTGACCTTGGCTACGTATAATGGACGCTCCCTATCTTCTGATTCAAGGCTTCTTGAATTAGAAGAGGAACTACAAAGGATCAAGTGGGACATCGTCGGGCTAAATGAGGTAAGGAGAAAAGGAGAAGATCTCATTGAACTGAAAAGTGGACATCTCTTCTACTATCGTGGGACTGATACTGGCAGAACTAGTGGTGTTGGATTTATAATGAACAAGAAACTGAAGGATAAAGTTGTAGAAGTTGAAAGTTCCTCTGATAGAGCTGCACGACTCGTTATCCAACTCTCGAGAAGATACCAGGCTCAGATTATTCAAACTTATGCACCCACCACAAATCATCCTGAAGAAGAAATTGAAGAACTTTATGAGGAAATTCGTCATCTAAATAATAAAGGTAAGCAGCATTTGAAGATAATTATGGGAGATTTCAAGGCAAAAATAGGGCTACGGCAACAGAATGAAACTTCAGTAGGTAAATTCGGTCAGGGCAACAGAAATTAGCGCGGAAATACTCTCGTTGAGTTTGCAGAGGCAGAAGGGTTTTTCATCTTGAACTCCTTTTTCAAGAAAAAGCCACACAGGAAATGGACATGGAGACATCCAAATGGGACAACAAGTGAAATTGATTTTATTATGTGTAACAAAAATTCGTCATAGAAGACTGCAGTGTGCTGAACAAGTTCAACACAGGTAGTGACCATAGATTGGTGAGATGTAAGATGCACCTCAACACTAAACTCGAACGTAGCAAGCTCATAAGACAAACAAAATGTATTGACATAACCAACCTTAAAAAACACCATAATACCTTCAAGTTGGAACTGAAGAACAGATTCTCTGCTTTAGAAGGCCTAACAGCGGAAGAAGTGGATATTTCTAAAGTTAACAGAAAAGTAACCAAAGCTCTTATGGAAACAGCAACAAAATTAGCTGGGTCTAAGAACAAGTTGCATGTGAACAAATTATCAGGAAAAACCAAAATGTTGATGCAAAAAAGAAGAGTGATGAGGACAACTAAAAAAAATGTGACTTCCAAAGTGGAATATATAGAGCTATGCAAAACAGTACGAAAACGTATTACTGAAGACGTAAGGAAATTCAACTGTGAACTAGTGAGGAAAGCAATTGAAAACAGCAAAAGCCTAAAGATAGCAAACGGACATCTCAGTAAGGGAATAAAACAGATTATGGCACTGAGAAAAGAAGATGGTTGTGTAACAAGAAATAGAGGCGAAATTTTGACAAGAGTGAAAGATTTCTACTCCAAATTATATGAAAGGGATGATACATGTACTCCAGACATCATGAAAGGTACCAGTACCAGAGTTCTTCCAGTCCTCCCAGCAGAAGTTGCACATGCAATCAAGAACATGAAGCGGGGGAAAGCTCCAGGAGAAGATGGAATTACTGTAGACATCATACAAGAAGCAAGTAGAGAAATCGAAACAGTACTCGCTTAAATTTTCACTTGATGCCTTAATGAAGGGAAGATTCCTGAAGATTTGAAGAACGCTACAATGATCGTGCTACATAAAAAAGGTGACATTGAGGATCTCAGGAACTACAGACCTATCAGTCTCCTATCAGTGATTTATAAAATCTTCACTAAAGTTCTTTCACACCGCTTGAAGGTGGCACCGGACATGGCTCAACCGAGAGAAGCTGGATTCAGGAGTGGCTACAGCACAATAGATCATACCCACGTACTGGGAGAACTAATTGAAAAAGCGAGGGAATATGAACTTCCATTGTGCATGGCTTTTATCGATTATGAAAAAGCCTTTGATTCGGTAAAACCATCAGCAGTTACAATGGCACTGAAAAAACCTGCGGTATTGAAGATGCATACATTAATATTATTAATAACATCTATGAAAATGCAAGTGGAAAGATTCGGCTGTTTGAAAATACAACACACATAAAAATTGAAAAAGGAGTGAGACAAGGTGACACCATATCCCCGAAGCTCTTTAATGCCACATTGGAAAATGTCTTTCAATCACTGAACTGGGAAAACAAAGGGAAAAAGATTAATGGAGATTATCTAACCCACCTTCGTTTTGCTGATGACGTAGTCATTTTTGCAACTACCCCATCACAGCTGCAGAGTATGATCCAGGAACTTGCGGACAAGAGTAAAGAAGTGGGATTAAAAATGAACTTTCAGAAGACAAAAGTGATGTTCAAAGCTTTTACAAGAAATGAAGATTTATGGATTGATGGAGAAAAGCTGGAGATAACCGACACGTACGTTTATCTTGGACAGCAGATATCAAGTGAGAGTCACATTGATGAAGAAATTAATCGGCGTACAAAACTTGCCTGGAGAGCTTTTGGAAGAAACAGCATAATTTTCAAGAGCAATGTGCCATTATGTCTTTAAAGAAAAATGTTTGATCAATGCATCATTCCAGTGCTTACGTATGGTGCAGAGACGTGGACGTTAACTAAAAGAGACATACAAAGGCTGCAGACAACTCAAAGCAGCATGGAGAGATGCATGCTTGGTGTAACCAGGAGAGATAAGAAGAGGAACTCGTGGATCAGAAAAATGACAAGAGTGGAAGATATCATGATCAGAGTTAAATCCCTAAAATGGCAATGGGCTGGACATACTGCCAGATGGACTGCCGAAATTTTATATTGGATTCCAAGGGACAGTAAAAGACCCAGAAGAAGACCACATGGAAGATGGGTGGATGAAATTCGAAAGTATACGGGAGTGACAGGGAGGAGACTGGCACAAGACAGACCGTTGTGGAGGAAACTTGGGGAGACCTTCGTCCATCAGTGAATTGATAATGGTTGACAATGATGATGATGATGATTACTTTCATCAAACGCGAAAAAAATTCCATTTTGTTAATAACAAAGCCTCGGCCACTATAATTTTTCTAAAACCTTTCGGATATTCAAGTGCCCATTTAATTCGCCTTTTACACTCTACAAGCGAGTTTACCTGTGTTTTTGTAAGTATGTATCAAAACATTCTGATCTTCTCTGGGGTTTTCTATCCCAGTCTCCTTGCTTTCTACTTTTCAGGAAGATTTAGATCAACTTGGTCAGATTCTAACATGCGCTCATCGGATCCCGGGAGATTGGTACCCGGCAAACTCGTACCCATGCAATTTCATCCCCTCCTGTTCAGTTTTAATGTCTGAATTTCAGGATTTAACATCGTCTTCACCCCATCTAACTATTCCGATACTTCCCTCCTCCCCCTTCAAATTCTTAAATTTTTTCACAAATTGAAGCAATTACAGCATTTTCCTAAAATTGAATTTTAGAAATCTCGTACCCGGGAGATTGGTACCCTTCTGTTGGTAAGACATTACGGGGGCATATACAAATTGCATTAACGGAAGATCTTTCCTCTTTGGTGATTGTCGTTGTTTAGCAGCTGTTCTCTTGGCGGAAAACTCCTATTCTTTTTTCCACCGTTAGCAAAACACACCGCAGAAAACTCCTACACCTTATATAAGGGAATGTACATAAATTGCATTTCGTACTAGATTTGTTAGGGTAGGAATTATTATAGTGGCATAAAATGATAATAGGAGATTCCTACTGACATAAAATCGTATGTACGATCAGGTTCACTGTAAACCGCCACACAGGAAAACTGCCACGTGTTTTTTCATTCAGGGGCCGGGCAAAAGTTGCTTTTCTCCCTAGGGGCACTTCAAATATGTGGCAGTTTTCCAAGTTTCCGAATTATGTTTAGCAGTTTTCCAAGGTTTCTGATGACAAGATGAGCTCTTTTGTTTGTCTTTATTTTGAGGTTGGTACGTACGACTTTAGGGTAACTGGCCACAAGAGTTTAAGGGGTGGGGAAGCATAAAGATTGCCGTTTTTTGGCCTATACTGAGAATTCAAGTTATTAATATTTCTCTTTTACTTAATTCACGTGCTCTAATTTAGGCCATTCACGTGCTCTAATTTATTGCCTTCATATTCATAGCGTTTACGTATGAAACCAAGTTCGTAATAGTGCGCTTTTACTTAGGCACTAAATATTAATTCATAGGCCCAACCTAAGACTAGGCCCTTTTAACAGTTTTTACTCTAGCGATGTCATTTTCATAACGTTTACATACCAAGCCAAGTTAATAATATTGCGTTTTTACTTAGGCACCAAATTTTAATTCATATTCCTTAGGCCTAGGCCTAGACCTGTTAAACTGCTTTTATTCTGCCTGTGTCACATTCATAACGTTTACGTATCAACTCACGTTAAGCCGCCCCGGTGGCGCAGTGGTCTAAGGCGCTGGCCTCTGATCATTCGTCCGTAAGGGGTCCGGGTTCGAATCCCGGTGAGGCATGGATGTTGTGTTTGTCTTACGGCACTGGCTCTCTCCCTTCTCTGGAACCAATGACCCTAAATCAGGGACGGGCGACTGCTTATAGCCCATTGAGTTGCTCACGGTGGTCGCTAAACCTCCAATCAAAAAAAAAAAAAAACTCACGTTAATAATATTGCGCTTTTACTTAGGCACTAAATATTAATTTATAGTCCTTAAGCCTAGGCCTTTTAAACAGTTTTTATTCTACCAATGTCATATGCACAACGTTTACGTATCAACTCATGTTAAAAATATTGCGCTTTCACTTGGGCACTAAATATTTAAATATTAATTCACAGACTAGGCCTTTTAAACAGTTTTCATTCTATCGATGTCATATTCATAACGTTTACATATCAAGTGAAGTTAATAATATTGGCATAACTGGGAAGTAAGAGAAGGAAGTCTTGGATCAAGAAAATGACTAAAGTGGAAGCCATCAGGATCAAAATGAAATCTTTAAAATTGCATAGGCTGGACATATTGCTATGAGAACAGACCACGATTACTGGATTACTGAATAAATTATTAGACTGGGTAACATGGGGCATTAAAAACAGAAGATCGCGTGGGAGATGGGTGGATGAAATTTTAATGCATGACGGAGAGGCATGGACATGGAAGAGATTGGCTCAAGGCAGACATTTTTTTAAAGAAATTTGGGGAGACCTTCATACAGCAGAAGGCTGATAGATTTAAAATTCGAGATGTATATTAACTTACGTTTTATCGATATAATTGTTCTATCTGTAGCACGTCCTACTGAAAATGAAGGAATTTCGAATGATCGTGTTACACTCGGTTCACGCTTTATGGAGTTTCTGGAATCACAAGAGTCTGTGTTATAACTTCATTGTTACGAGAGCGATCTTCACAATAACGTTATAGGAGGTAGATTCTCCGTATGTTAAAACTTTACTAACAAGAAATAAATCAACATAGAAAAACTAAACAAGTACATATATAGCGGACGTAGGTAAAAATACCACCGGAGAAAATACCCCTGAAAACTGGAAAGCAGAAAAAATGCCCCGGGAAAAAATACCCCTTAAAACTGAAAAGCAGAAAAAATACCCCCAGAACAAACGGTTTACTGTAAACTGCCACACAGGAACACTAATGTGTGGCAGTGTTCCGGGGTTGCATATTACCGGCAACCCTGCCACACATCTTTCAGCAACTTGGCTACAAAAGTTCAAAGGAGGGGGTCTATAAAGATTGCCGTTTCTGGGCCTATATTGGGAACTCCAAACGAATTTCGCGAAATAAATTGCCGAGGATCCGAGGTACACTTGGTTGGAAGAGGGGGGGGGCTCTACCCCGAATTTCCGTAATATTATATTCTGGGCCGCTGGAGTCTGTCAGTGTATCCAAGAAGTTCCCCTTGAAGTGTCCGCGAGGTTCATAAGGGAGAGGGGCTTTCCCCCAAAACAAAATGTTAAAATGGACGTAGAGCTGTAAACATTTGTACCATGCTTTATACAATGATTCTGTACACGACCACGAATTTTCAGGAGGATGGAGTAACCCCCCCCCCGTTTCTCAGAGCTATTCAAGGGTAACATCGAAGATATACTGACCGACTCTAGAGGTCCAGAATATAAAATTACGGAAGTTGGGGGTAGAGCCCTCCCCAAACCAAGTGTACCACGGATCCTCGGCAATTTATTTCTTCAAATTAAAGTATAATTATCGCTTGGCTTACATGGAACGTTTTCTTGAAATTCGTTTGGAGTTCCCAATCCAGTTCTCAATATAGGTCTTGAAATGACAATCTTTATAGGCCCCACCCCCTCCCCTTGAACTTTTGTGGCTAAACTGCTGAACGATGTGTGGCAGGGTTGCCGGTAAATTGCCACACAGGAACACTGCCACACATCAGTGTTCCTGTGTGGCAGTTTACAGTGAACCGTTTGTTCTGGGGGTATTTCTTCCGGGGGCATTTTTTCCGCTTTTCAGTTTTCAGGGGTATTTCTTCCGGGGACATTTTTTCCGCTTTTCAGTTTTCAGGGGTACTTTCTCCGGGGGTATTTTTTCCAGGGGGTATTTTTACCTACATCCGTGATGAGGAGTGCTTGTAGAAACTGTCCTAACGATCACGGGTGTTTGCTGTATATTACCTTTTCCCTTCGGAGTAGGGTGATGAAGTTCTTCCTCAGCTTTAATCTCTTAAACCAGCTTAAACCAAAATAGCTGATAGACTATTGCCCCCCCCCCCCCAAAAAAAGCGGAGCGCCAAGAAGCAATCATCCAATCGAGATGAAAATTGGTATGTACATATAATGTACGTGTAGGAAATGATCGCAATTCCACAGCAGTTGGGTCATTTATTCGGATAAAATAGCTACACGAGTGGAACAAGTCAGTACGTTATAGCGTCATCTCTCGCTCGGATACAAGCAGTAACTCATCGCGATAAAGACTAAAGACATGTACTTTACAGTTTACGGATACTGTTCTGAGTTAAAGCATGCCAGATGGTGTCCAAATAGCGCGCCAGTTCGCCGATATTTCGGGATGTTCGTAGGTAAGGTTCCATCATGTCCCAAACATGTTTGATCGGGGATATGTCAAGCGATCGGAGTGGCCCTAGAATGGTGTTGGCATTACAGAGGCAGACCTGAGAGAACCGAGCCGTGTGTGGCCGGGGATTATCCTGTTGAAAAATTGCTCGGTGATGCTGCGACAGGAAGGGCAACATAGAATGTCGTCGGCATACCTTTGAGCCGTGAGGGTAGTACGACGGAGGACTACAAAAGGAGTCCGGCTATCGTAGGATACAGTTCCTTAGATAGTCACTCCTGGTGTGACTATCTAAGGAACTGTAAAAATCTCCGGATCGGAGCAGAATTTCTTTGTATATTATATTTTTGGTATTAAGCACCCCCCCCGTCTCCCCCTCCGGACAGGTTTACTGAGTTTGCACATGCCCGCAGAGAATTTCATCGAAAATCTCCCGATTGGGCTGCAAATCCTTTGTGTTTTATATTTTCGGTTTTGAGCCTCTCTCTCTCCATCCCCGGACAAGTTTCTTGTGTTAGCCTAGACCCCCAGACAAGTTCTTAAGCTGTAGTTTGTAAATGACGAAAATCTCCCGATTGGGCTACAAATTTTTTATATTTTACATTTCCGGCATTAATCCCTGCCCCTCTCCCCCCGTCAGGTTTCATGCGTTAGCATATGGCCGCAGAAAATTCTTTGAGCTTCAATTTATTAACTGTGAAATTCGTTTTATTGAATTGCAGAATATAAACATTTTTTGTGAAGAAATACATAAAATATCGCAAACAGGAAAATACGAAGTGATTGAAACTTTATGTGATTCAGATAAACAACATCTGGAGACGTGACAACGAAGCGGTTGAAAGCGCAATTTTTAAACGGCCCCTTAAATTTTTTCTGACCAGTTCTCCGGTCGAAAATTCTCTTACGCCTCACTTCACTGGCTATAATCTGAGGTGGTTTCTGTAAACAAATGAAAAGTCTACGGGACGGATATGTTCTTAGCCACCATACCCCCCCCCCCCCCCCCCAAAAAAAAAAAACTTGTATTAAAGAGATAAAGAGAGAGAAAGTACTCTGGCCGCGCCAGCCCTCACTGCACTCCTGACGACACCTACATCAATTCTTTTTAGTGAAGGGCGCATGACAAGGAAAGCAACTTTATTTGAGTTTGCCAACTGAATCTGAGACATAGTAAAATCAAAAGATCTCCCACCTTATGAACAAAGCATCGCTTAGGTCAACTATATACCTATAGTAAGGTATTTTGAAAATGGTAATTCATAAACTCAGGACCTTCAGTATCTCCCGAGGAAAAATATCATAGTTATTGGCTCTTGATAATATTTTAATAGATATTTACACGTATTAAAATTATGTTTCTTCGAACAATGAGGTTCTGCCATTTTGAGAACACATTGTACGAAGTCCATGTAATTCTTGGACCCGAAACGTGGTTGAGCAGAGAAAATGTTCTTATTAGTTTTGTCGATTGCTCAGATGAAATCAAGATATTTTTTCGTGAAAATAAAAAAAACTTCATGTTTTTATCAGACGTAAGAAAACATCAGTCAACAGCTGGGGATAATTTTTGAGACTTGGGCATTTCTTTCTGTTTCCGAGAAGTGGGCTTTCATACCAACCTTAGTTGCTTAGGCCTCAAGCCCTTTAGGCAATTTTTAAGTTCAATGCTTAACATTTCCTTTGTGTACAGGGGTGATAAATACTATAAAAAAAGTCAGAAGCACAATTTTCAAGACACTCATGCTAAGCATTTAGGCTTCAGACGTTTTCGGTAAAATTAGTCTTAATATTTGGTGTTCTTACAAAATAAGAAAAATTAATAAACAGAATTCAACGTATGAATCAGCGAGTGTTCAAAAGGGGTCGAATGCTGCAAGCCTCTTTTCGAATGATGAAAGTCGTGGGTTTATGAATTGGTATTTTCAAAATGCCTTTCCAGATTTATTATTTCAGTGCATCCTCGCTATCCAAAACGATTCTTTGTTTATGAGGTGGAAGTTGTTTTGATATTACCACGTGTCTGAGATTCAGATGAAAACTTACTTTAAGTTGTTTCCCGGGCTCCACTCACTAAAAAGAATTCCCTTAGGCATAGTTACTGTAACTGTACGTGGCTGAGCCATGCACGTGTTCCTTCGAACGATGAACCTCATCTGTCATTTTCGGAGCAGACTACGATATACTTGCCAATTATCGTTGTGTGGTTGATCAGGAGAAATACTCAGAACAGATTGTCGATTGCTGACTTGAAATTAAGACATTTCTTCGTGAAATTAGAAATACCTCCCGATTTCTAACAAATTTAAGAAAACATCCGTCAACAGCTGGCATATTTTCCTATTATCGAGAAGTTGACATCATTCTTTCGTACATTCGGTGACACAGAAAGTCTACAGTATAACCATAGTTTAGTTCGAAACTTTTGTCTTTCTCGCGTTAAAAAATTCAGTAATTGCTCTCGACTTCAAAATTGCTGTTTGTAGCGTCATAAAAATTCTAGGTAGAATGAGTTTGCTGCACTATCACAACAATTGCTTTCTGGAAGCTTATGTAAAAAGCAAAAGCAAAACGCAATGGCAACCGAACCGATAATAAAATCTGTGTGTTAAGTGAAATAGGTCTTTAAATGATGGATGGCGTGTCCCGATCAATTTGTATAGGTGGTAATTCCAGTCGACGGTGTTATTTGTTCCATGTAACTGATTGTGACAATTCCACATCTCAATGTGGATATCTCTTCCTAACTAAATAATTAAATATCTCTCTAAGTTTTGGTTCTTCAGGGCAATCATTTATCTTGGTTGTATAGCATAAGCAATATGCCCAATTCGTGCTTCATCCACTGAACTTCCTATATCAGCGTGTACAGTGTACAGCTGACAAAATTGCTTGCCATCACTTTTGAAAGTTCCATCAATGAAAAATGATGAATATGTTTGCAAAGTTTCTTATCTCTTCGCAGTGGCAAAAAAAGTAACTCTTTTTCTTCCTTATCGTATAACAGAAAACTGGATCGTCCTCCATTTCGATGCATGGGGAAGTCCCCCACATTCGGAAAATTCCCCACCTTTTTCAGTCAGGGACCGTGCACAAATTGCAGTTTACACAAAATATCGAAAGCGAGGGAGATTTCCAGGTTCACCATTTCTATCTTTATGCTGTTTAAAACAAGATGCAGCTGTATAGCTAACACAAATGTGTGGGAGAAATTTCTGGTGTCAGCATTTCGACCTTTAATACAGTTTTTAGAAACCGGCGGTCTTACTAAAGCAGGCGTACATGGTGGGAAAAATTTTCGGGCTCGGTATTTCGACTTTTACTACAGTTTGTAGTGACAGGCGATCTTACAAGAGCAGGCTGAGAAGGTGGGAAAAAGTTACGGGGTCGGGATTTTTTATTACGTCGTGCTCATGTTCGTAACGTTTGCATAACATGTCAAATTAGCAATATTGCGATAATAATGCGGAAGGAAATATTAATTGTTAGACCTACGTGTAGGCCCTTTAAACAGTTTTCTTTACGTCATTTCCACACTTCTGAAGTTTACATAACAAGAAATGTCAATATTATTTCGCTTTTCCTTATGCACCACACGTTAAGTAACAGGGTGTAGTCCTAGACCCTTTTAACACTTTTTCCTTTGCCGATGTGATATTCGTAAAGCTTATATGAAAAGTCAAGTTAACAGCTTTGCTCTTTTACCTAATTATAAAAATAGTAATTATTACGCTTTATGTTTAGGCTATTTTGACAGTTGTTTTTCTTCCGATGTCATATTCATAACGTTTACATAAGAAGTAAAATTTAAAATATTTCGTTTTTCCTTTGGCACCAAATATTAATTAATAAGCTTTATGCCTAGGCTTTTTTTAACAGTTTTTATTCTGTCGATCTCATATTCATACGTTTTACATAAAAACTGACTTAAATATTTATTTTAATTCCTCGGGCCTTGACCTTTTTTTAAATATTTTATTCCGCAGATGTTATATTCATAACGCGTACATATTAAAGTTGTGCCTCTACTTTGGCACAGAGCATTAATTAATAGCGTGTAAGCCATTTTAACTGTTTTTACCTCATCACAATGAATATTCTTTGCCACCTGGAACCAGCCAGTGGCCCTAAATTAGGGACGGGTGACTGCTTATATCCCAGTGAGTTGCACACTGTAGTCGTCGTTAAACTCCTAGTGAAAACAGAAAGATATATATTTATAACGTTTGTGAGCATGTCAAGTTATTTATATTGCTCTTTCATTTAGGCATAAATTACTAGGGCCTAGGACATCAGAGAATAAGAACTATTAAACGGGAATGTATGAAAAAATTCCAACTAAAATTTTTCCTTCAGAAATAATGCCCACTTTTCGAAAATACAAGTATACCCACATCAAAAATAAGAAGAAATGCCCACAGAAAGAACGCCCATTGTAAAAATGCCGACTCTTCGAAAATATGTCAACTGATATCACTTACGTCTCTTAAAAATATGGTCTTTTCTTTTATTTCATTAAAATAGGCTTTAATTTCAATTAAGCAGCCGACAAATCCGGTGAGATCGGGGATCGGACAACTGGCCACGAAAGTTTAAGGGGTCTTAAAAAATTTGCACTTTCTTGGTCCTATATATAATAATTTAACTGGGAACTTCATATAAATTTCGATAAAACGTTCCATAGTCGGACATTTCTTTACTTGCCACTTGATGATAATGGAATCGCCTATTTTTGGGGTGCAAGCATTTTGTGTGCGAGGTGCCGAAGGAGGTGATTTCTCATGTTCTGAGACAATAGGCGAAAACTTCTCCAATCACTTGTTCCCTGCGGGGCTAAGATTTTAATATCCATTACCATGGCAGTCCCACTCTTTGGTTCATCCCCACCCACCAATCTCCATTGTTGTCATCCACCATTGTCTGACATTGCTTGCTAGGAACAAAATCGCTGTGGAGAGAGATCTCACTGTTCCCTCAAGAAGGATCACTTAAGAGACGAAGAAGCCCTTTCCCCATTTCAGATCAAGCAATGTTTACTGCCAAGCTTTCAGCCCTAGAGTGAGATTACTATGGAACCCTTCGCCTGCTCCCTTTTTGCTGCAAATCACATCTGTTTAGGCCCGGAAAGTGCTTAATGCACCCCTAAAATCAGGAGTTTTCCATTATCGTCAAATGCCAAGAAAAACATATCCGACTGTACGTAAATCAAGTAAAAATTGTACTTCAATTTGGGCAAATAAATTGCCACGACTTGTACATTTTTTGAAACTGCGGTGATCGACGAAACAAAGGAATTACAGCATGACTCATGCACGGGCGGCGAAACCCAATAATTTCAGAAGGGGGGGGAGACAACTCCTCTGAGAGTTAAAACAATAAAGAGAGTGAAAACATTGTATACATATATATATGCAAGTACTCGTACAAATCATCTTTAACTATGATCAGTCCGCTGCTGGATGAAGGTCTCTTCTGTAACTTTGTGCCTTCAGCATATGTCTTCCAAGTCCCTACAGCATGCTTTCGAATTTCATCCACCCATCTCTCAGGTGGTCTGCTTCTGGGTCTTCTCCTGCCCCATGGTGAAATCCAATCTAATATTGCAGTCGTTAAACGATAGTCAGTTCTTCTAGCAATACATCCAGCCCATTGCTATTTCAGAAATCTTTAATGATCTTCATTAAAGTGAAAAACACACCAGTGAGATAACTTTTCAATTAATTTGTGCAAAATGAATTTTGAAAGTTGTACATGAAACGTTTTCCAGAAAACGGACAAACGTGGTAACGGTTCCCAGGAAATTTTCATAAAAAAAAAAAAAAAAACACTTTGCATCATATGTGAACAATTAATTTTAAAGATGTTTCTTTGCGACACCCCTCAGCGAGGGGACCGTGAAATTCCAGGGGGTCCGGACACCAGTGTTCGCTATCTTACGCCGCCCCAATACTCATGCTATGTTCGGAAAAGGTCAAAAAGGTGCGATTTTTAATAACGCTGCGCTTTTACTTAGGCACTAAGTATTCACATAACATGCCAAGTCATTTGTAATTCTTTTTTACCTAGGTATAAAATATTAATCACGGTGTCATATCCATAACGTTTACAGAACAGGAAAAGTTAATAATATTGCACTTTGACTTCGGCATCAAACATTAATTAATATCCCCTTGGCATAGGCATTTTTAATCCGTCGACCTCATATTCATATGTTGGACACAAAAAAATTAAGTTTACAGCACAATGCTTTTACTTAAGCCGCAAATATTAGTTTAGAGGCCCTAGGCATAAGCTTTTCCACAATTTTAATTCTGTCGGTGTTATATTCAAAACACTTTCATATCAAGGCAAGTTATTAATGTTGCGCCTGTACTTTGGCCCTAAACAGTAAAAATTATGCTTAGGGCTTTTTAACAGTTTTTAATCCATCACACTAAATATTCGTAACGTTTACATAACATGTCAATTTACTAATATTGCTCTTTTACTTAGGCATAAATATACCTAGACATAAAATATTAAATGCTATGAACTGGGAGGTCGGTAAAATAAAAACTGTTACTATAAATGGACCTCTGAATTGATATTTAGTGCCTAAGTAAAAGTGCAATATTACTAAGTTTACTTGTTATGTAAACATTGTACATATGACATCTGTAAAATAAAGTGTTAAAATGACCTAGGCCTAGTAATTAATATTCAAAACCATCGCAAAAAGGCAAAGTTATTATTTTGACTTGTTACGTAAACTTCATGAATATCAGATTGGTGGAATAAAAACTACACACCGCACGACCACTTTGAGGGGACAGAAATAAAATTGTAAACTGTAGGGCCAGACATATCAATTCTTAGATAATACCTTTTGTTTCCCGCCTTATAGCGTGCTACCGCCTCACCTTTACTATACGATCTGACTATCAAGGCGTCCTTGTGTAGACGAAGAATTACCTCGACAAAACTCAGTCCAGTACAGGGAAATAAAAAACAGCAAGATTTTATTATTCCGATAACATTTGCTTCACGAGTTTCCGATGGCTTCCCGCTCATGGTCCCCGTGCTGACCACGTGCTACTTTTTCACAATTCTTTCCGCGATACCCGGTGGACGAAGGAATCCTCCTTCCCGTCCACCACGTTGTACTTCTGCGGTACCCGCAGGCCTTCCGTCAAAAACCGGTGTCCAAACTAGGACCCTCTCTCCTTGACGACCGAAGCTCAACTGTCCCCCTGTCAACTGTCTCACTAATTCTCTTGGCCCTTTTTGTCCTCTACCACGCATGCGCAAGAAAACTATAGGTATGCGCCACTCCCTAATTCCCCATGAAAACAATGCTAGAGATACTGTGCCTTAAGAGTATTTACTCTACTTGGAAGAGCCGAGCACATACCTGTTCATTCAAACAATGAACGTTTTCCGCCATTTTGAAAACAAACTACGATGTCTTTATAATACCAGGTAACGTAATATGGTTGAGCAGATGAAGTGTTTGGATTGGTTTTGTGTATTGCTCAATTGAAATTAAGATATTTTTTCATGAAACTATACTTTATGTTTCTCACGTAAAAAGCACGTGTTCATTTGAACAATGAAGTGCTTCCACCCAGTTGCGGACTGTGCCGCCGGGATACCGAAAGAATTCTCGGTGGGCCGCCATATTCTGTGCCGGTAGGACTTATGATAACTCAAGAAAAAACAAACAAAAAGTAAGTATTGTAATCTTGTAGGAGGAAAGCGAGAATGCTAAAACGACAAAGTCTGTCCACCATTTGGAGGGTTCGAGAAACAAGAAATATAAGTAACAAATGTTCCGATGAGCCAAACCCTGTTTTGGTGTATGGAAATTCCTAATATAAGCCCCGTCCCTTTCGCCTGGTCGCCTCGACCTCAGACCGCTTTTGCCAGCAGTAGTTGAATAATCAGTACAATCCCATCAAATATACTATTAACAGTCTGGGATAGAAACTCGAAATTTACTGTGTACGTTAATGCATTGAGGTTGACCTACGGTAAACATTTTGGGTTGCTGTCTACATCTGATTTACTTACTTTTTGGGCCTTCCAGTAACGCGAGTTCTACATCTGATTTACTTACTTTTGGGGAGTCTGTTTCAGCTACAGCAAAAAAACTTTTTTCAGTTCAAAGTAATTAAAAAAAAAAAATCGCGTTCTATAATTTCTCTCACTTTATAAATTTGCACTGAAATTCTGGACATTTTCCATTTTCTCAAGAGATTATTTTATAATTATTTTATTATTAATCACAGGTAAATCTTGAAAAAAAAAAGTGTGGGAAAAAAAGAGAATAAACTATTACAACAAATTATGATTTCACTTTTAACACAATGAAATTCGTAAGAATGGAGTAAAATTTTCATAATATCCGTTAGAGAACGTCTGTTGCTTCTCAGCAAAGGAAGTAATTTCTTTTCTTATATTAAATCTTACTATGGAGATGCGGTGTGTTCAGAGATATGTGTAAAATGTTATTGTCTCAATACAAAAAACCTCAATGTTTCGTTCATTTATGGTGAAAAGAAGTTTAAGCAGTATATGATGATCTGACATGACGTTTTTTTCTGGAGATGAGGGGGGTGGGGTGGAGTACCTTCATAATTTTTTCTAAAAGTGCCCCACACAAAATCAAATTCCAGGACCGTTTATGGATCGACATTACGCCACTGCTTCCACCATTTTGGAAATAAACAACAGTGGCCTTATAATGCTAGATAGCGTATGTGTTTAAGCGGAGGAAGAGTTCTGATTAGACATTTTTTCCGTGCCAATTCTTTCCTCATACCATTAAAAGAGCCTAGGCCTGAGCCTTATGAATTAATATTTAGTACCTAAGTAAAAGCACAATATTTCCAACGTTCCATGTTACACAAACGTTATGAATATGAGATCGGCGGATTAAAAGACTGTTAAAATCCCCTACGTCGAAGTATTTTTTCATGAAATTAGAAAGACCTACCTATTTCTAACAGATTTAAGAAAACATCAGTCAACATCTGGCGTATTTTTTCCTATTTTCGAGAAGTTGACATTTTTCTGCGGGCAGTTTTTTTACATTCGGTGACACAGAAAGTCTGAACTGTAACCTGCCCCTGGTAATAAATGATTTTGCCGTACTATGGCAACTATCGCTTCTTCCTACTTTTGCCAAAAGAGAAAGGATTACCCAACGCACAACCGAAATAGGGTGAAAATACCTACGGGAATGACTTTCTGTTAGGAATAGAAGTTATTGACAACCATGGACTTTCACGTAACTTTAATCAATAGAAATGCATAAAAATGAAGATACAAGATTACCTGATGTAATTTGAGATACTAATAAAAGGTGCTCCACAGCAGAAATGTTCTATCTACACCTGTCAAGGTAGAATGAACTGAACTCACTCAACTTCAAAGAAGGCAGGTTGCTATATGAGCGAAGATTTTCTCATAGATTTCAATCGAAACCTTAAAGGAGCAAAGTAATGTTGCGCTTTAGAAAAAGCATGGGGCCAGTGATGATTATGTCCCAGCCTTGCCCATTGGCTCAACGAAATGATCAGGACTATTTCCTGTTCGGAAAATGGAATACAATCCCCACCTGCCAAATGTCATTGCTCAAAATACTGAGGAGAAGCGCAAGATTTGGGGGTGGCATATTTGATTCCCTGCTTTTGATGCTCCCGGGGGTGATTACCGACAAAAATCTGCATGAACTCATTTGCTAATCTTTATTGTATGAGGGAAATTTGCAAAGGATATTGTTGATATATGTCAGGGAGTTGCTGCTGGCTGGGGTTTATTAAAAACATTAAAATTGGTGGGGCGCTAAAACGGTGAGAAAGGCGTGGGTGAAAGCAGATTTTTGATGGTTAGAAGTTTTTAGTGAAACATTTAGGCTTTGAACATAAGATTAACAAGAAAGATGACACCGAATTTTCGGGTCTAATAAGCACGTCTTTTGAATCCGTTCTGACGCAAATTAAATTTATCAAAGCTATTCAAAGTCAATGGAACCGGTATGGAAAACAATAGATCTGACGAAAGAAAGAAGATTTTCAATCGGGTTTTTAACCCCCAGATATTGCTGTAAACGGAATCGTGAGCTTAGGAACTCTTAGAAACAAATAAGATGTGACTTTACGTCATTTGGTGGGAAAACCATGCATTATTTTAGGAAGAAAGTATTCTCAAAAGGTTTACCCATATAAGCAGTATCGGTCCAAGAAAAAATAATTAGTCGAGTTTTCAGGAGCCCAGATTTTGCTACAAATACATCCGAAGCAGAAATTAACACTTATGACCACTGGTGGCCAAACCATTCTTTACCAAACATTAGAAATTATGTGAAAAATATTTTCCATCAGGTCTCGTATGCGATATAGGAAGAATTTTTCAAATCGGAGTTTTAGGAGCAGAAATAACGCAGAAAACGCAATTTACCTTTGTGCCCCCTAGCGGAACGTCTATGATTTACTTGTAAATTTTGAATTTATAGGAAAAACATTTCGCATCGGAAACACTGTCCAACAAAGAAGGAATTTTTCAAATCGGACTCTTAGAAATAGAGATATTGACAAATATAATATTTACATCTACGCCCCCTAGCGTAGAAACCATGCATTATTTGAAGAAGAAAATTTTCCTAAAAGGTTTGTCGACATGAGTAGTATCGGTCAACAAACGACTTTCTTTTCAATCGAGAATTTAGGAGCTCATATTTTGCTGCAAATACATCAGAAGCGGCAAATAAGAATTACGCCACCTGGAGGCCAAACCATTTCTAAAAAAAATTAGAAATTGTGTGCAAACGATTTCCCATCAGGAGCTGTATGCGGTGCAGAAAGAATTTTTGAACTCGGAGATTTAGAAGCAGAGATATCGGGGGAAACGCAATTTACATTTACGCCCTCTAGCGGAAAGTCTATGAATCACTTGAAAATTTTGAATTTGTAGGAAAATCATTTCACATAGGAAACACTATACAACAAAGAAGGAATTTTTCAAATCGGTCTCTTAGAAGTAGAGATATTGACAAAAAGAAGATATACATCTACGTCCCCTGGCGTAGAATCTATGCACTGTTTTAAGAAGAAAATGTTTCTAAAAGGTTTGTCGACATGAGTAGTATCGGTCAACAAACGACGTTTTTTTTCAATCGAGAATTTAGAAGCTCATATTTTGCTGCAAATACATCAGAAGAGGAAATTAAGATTTATGCCCCCTGGTGGCCAAACCATTTTTTTACAAAAATAAAAAAAGATGTGCAAACGATTTCCAACCCGGAGCTGTATCCGGTGCAGAAAAAAATTTTCAAATCGGAGATTTAGAAGCAGAGATATAGAGGAAACGCAATTTACCGTTACGCCCCCTAGCGAGAAGTCTATGAATTACTTGAAAATTTTGAAATTATATGAAAAACACGTGACATTGAAAACACTATCCAACAAAGAAGGAATTTTTCTAATCGGACTCCTAGAAGTAGAGATATCGACAAAAATAATATATACTTCTACGCCCCATGGCGGAGAAACTGTGGAATATTTTAGGAAAAAAATATTCCAAAACGGTTTATCGATGTGAGTGGCATCAGCCGACGAAAAAAATTTTCAATTGATGTTTTAGAAGCTCAGATTTTATGGCAAATACATCAGAAGCAAAAATTAACACTTATGCCCCCTGGTGGCGAAATTATTCTTTACCCAAAATTTGAAAAGATATGCAAAAGATTTTGCATCAGGAGAATGTATCCGCTGAAGAAAAGATTTTTCAAATCGGAGTTTTAGAAGAAGAGTTATCGGGGAAAATGTAATTTACTTTTACGTCCCCTAGCGGAAAATATATGCGTAATTTGAAAAAGTAACTATATCTAAAATACTCTTCGACATAAATGGAATCGAAAGATAAAATAATTTTTTCAATCGGATGTTTAGAAGCAAATATGTGGAATAAAACGTATTTGTGAATTCGACGTCATCTGCATTTACGCCCTCTAGCGGCGAAATTGTACATCGTAAAAAAAAAAACGAAATCAAGGATCATCATTCGCACATTTCAAGCTTCCCAATGCAAAAGAATTTTTCAAGTCGGACGAATAGTTGCAGAGATATCGTGGGTACAGGCGGACGGACAAACCGATGACATAAGCACGATCTTTTTTTACGAAAGACGTGCTAAAAATGGGGAGAACCGTGTGCCGTGTTTATTTTTTTATATATCACGTCTAAATAACCAAGTAAACCAGGATGAAGGGGGAAATGTATACATATGTGTATGTTTCTGAAGGGTAGATGAGGATATTTCAGCAAATCTTCTGCATGCTGAAATGATTCAAGAGGGTATCTGCAAATTTTGTAATGGACGAAAATGGAGAAATGCATATATACTTGAAACATCTGCTTTTAAGAGAAAAACTAAAAAAGAGAATTTATAATGCTATATATACATAAAGCTCAAATTTAAAAAAGGAAAATTATTGCATCACCGTAGAAAATTTTGAAGCAGTTGATGTAAATGTTCATTGCTATTGACAATGATACTATATGGTAATAGAAAGAAGTAATTCTTAAATACTTAAAAGTAAACTCTTAAAGAACAGTGGTTCCGAGTTTTCCTGGACAAATAGAGGCTACCGAGTAGCTGTGGTAATGGCTCCATGTTAAATTCAGTCACGTTTAATGTCATTTATACTGTATGTACGCTCAGTAGGCAAATACAAATATATGTGTATTTGTGTGTTATTCACTTTTAAACGGGGGAATGTTGTGATTTTATGTGGGTTGAGTTGTCAGAGGAATTTTTTTTCAGGAAGGGGGTAGTTGGATGTGTGTATATCTCACTAGCTGGGGTGGGTGGGGGTGTTTGTTGGGTGTGCGTATATCACCCTGGCTGCGGGGCAGGCGAGTTTGTTGGGTGCTTGTACGTATATATAACTGGCTGCGGGGGATGTTTAGACTTCTGTGGTCTATTCCTCATCCCATTGAAAAATTTTCAGTTTGAAAACATATCAAAGGCACCGATCTTATATTTTTCTAAACTCTAAGGAATACATGTAATATTTACATGAACTTTTCGGCTTTAGGAAACATCAGTGAAATATTTAACTGTTTTATCAATAATTCATTCTGCCAGTAAGAAAAATAGATAATAAATAAATTGAAAAATAAAAAATTGAAGGATAAGTCGATAAATAGAGTAGAGCGGCTGTCGTAAGTTCGGTGCTTTATTGACCTCGAAATTGGAAATGTGCAGTTCAGTGAGCGCTGATACTGGGCCACAGTCAAAAGCAGATAGCTACTTAATCTACTTACTCAGCAGAGAATCTATGAAAGACCTAATCACTTAATATAAGGGAGTTTAGGAAAAGTGGCCACACAGAAAACTGGTCATACAAATGGGATTTGGTTCATTTCAACGATGAACCAAATCCCATTTGTATGACCAAAATTTGGTTCATTTCAACGAAAATCACTTCACCTGAAAGTTTATTTCAACGAAAGGTCATTTCACCCGAAGTCTATTTCAATTATTTTTATTTTAAATATTCAGTTCCGTAATGCGAGCAGTAGCTCCTAAACAAAACTATTAAAACCAGTGGGGCAGTAATGTAATTTTGGAACCTCACCTTTTCCCTTGTACAGCTACGTAAGAAAAAAAAAAAAAGCAAATGCGTCATTCAATTTACAGATCTACGTATTGTTTTTTTTTTTTTAGATGTCGTTTTTGAGCGTCAAAATAGGAAGAATTTTCGTGACGCAACTTTTTCCTGTTTCGAAGAGTTGCTGAAAAGACTTTGATCTGTCGCGCAATGTAGGTCTGACGTCATGTCAGAATGCTTTGGATAAGAGGACATCACAACAGCATCGGAGAAAACTGGCTCTTGTAGCTATGGGAACAATGCAAGTATTAAAAAATGGACAGTTTAAACACAAAGGAAGACCCCACCCACAGCCGTCTACGAACCACGTGGCCTCTCCGACGCCACCTTGGATCACTACGTGCTTGCCACGTGGTCACCTACGGTTGCGTGTGATCAGGAGGAGGGAGGGAAGGACCTCGCCGCCAATTTTTTTTTCACGTGATCTTTTCCACCATTTTTTTCCCCGTGATCTTTCCCACCATTTGTTTTTCACGTGATCTTTCCCACCATTTTTTATACGCCATTTTATTTTCACCACGTTAACATTTTGTACGCCACGTGTTTTGGGATGAGTCACCATTTTCTCCGTTAATATATCCATAAGAAAAAAACCCCACAAGTAAGCGTTAAAAAAACTGATTTACTCTAGATATCGAATATATCTGCAGTTATAGAACAAAATGATGACAACAGTGAGCTGTTAAACTTTTCAATTACTACTGCACTGCAAGAACCGCAAAATGAGTTCATCAAATCAATAGAGACTTATTTTTAAACATCTGCTTTGATTGGAAGTAACTTATTATTTTGCTATTTTAAAAATACCTCGGATTTCCAAATAATATGGTAGCTAGAAGGCCATTTCATGACTGAAGCGGAATAAAATGTTCATGAATTGTTCTGTACAAAAGAAAATACTTCAATAATAGCTACCAAGAATTCGTTACATTAAAAAATAAAATGAGCACTTACCTCTTTCCTTGACTTCAATTTTGAGATTCACAAATAACTGCTCGTTCTTCTCGGCTGACCACGTGAACCACCCTAAAATTTCTTGAATAGGTGGTTCTCCACCGATGTCTAACCGAATTTGACAAATCTACTGAATTATACTGAGCTAATAGCTTTCCCAGACTGAGCTCATTCTCAGCATACCTGAGCACAGTGTTTTATTGGTTGTTGTAGTATTTGCATGTGACGTCACCATGCAGTAAAGCCAATAGGTGACTTACTTGGGGGAAAAGCATTAACACCTGCTATTTTGTCCAGTAGAGACACACCTTGATAAGTGTAATCCTTTAATCCTTTGGAAACCTGAAGCTCCTTTGATTATAAAATATCTAAACAGTGAAAATTGGAAATTACTAGAGATCATATCAGATCACTGGTAGAGGATTTTAGGAAGGGAGTGTCTGACCCCAGGTCTTAAGGTGGTTCTTATCACATCATGATCAAACAAATCCAATAGATGGTGTTGAAGATCGCAGGGTAGCAAATCATCTTCATCATTACGACACTTTCAAATGACATCACATCACATGCTTTACCGTGACCCCCGATCACAGATATCTGTGCCCCTCACAAGTTTGGAAGGCGTCATACCTAACTCCCCCGCTTCTGACCCCACTCCACCTGCCGAACCTGGTATTCTTGAGCTTTCCCATGAGCTTTGCCTGTGTATCTGAATTTTCTAAACTATAGGAGTGTGAATGCTTCTTCCTCTTCGTGGGAGTTGGGAAGTAGCGTCGGTACGTGAATTTCCGATCCGAAAACCGAAATCTGTAGGCAAATGTCTGATGCTTTTCTTTGGGTTTGTGAATTTGTCACTGAAAGCATTTTATCCCGTACGGTATGTTTGTTTCCATTTCTCGGTACGCAGTACTCAGGAGTGGCACAAATATACGTATTGGTGAAAAATAATTAGAAAGATAAGCTGATGTGAATTGAAAGTGGCAGAAATTGAAAAATTTCGAGAACTGCATAGTTACATTTTTTTTTCTATCTTCAATTGTGCAAATGAATTCTGGGATCCACAACTATTATCAGGACTACCGAATTCGGGCCGCAGAAGGTTACGAATTTTCAGAACTGTATAGGTTAGAAATATAATGTTTTCGTTTCATTTTCAAAAAATATATGTACTGAAACAGAAGCAGCTGAAGAGAAAATGCGAGTGCTGTGAGATTAGAGTTTTAAAGAGAACATTGTAGAATTTGAAGCACTTTTTTTATTTTAGTATATTTTTAAATTGATAACAGTAGTATTCTTATGTAAAATGTAAGAAAAAGAAAGGCCGCTATAATATTTTGATCACTGCATTTTCCTAAAAAAAATCTTCTGGCCTTTCTTATATCGTTTGTGTACTACAGTTGTTTCACAGTTGTAACATATCTTTATATTTCCAAAAAAAAAAAAAAAAGAAAATAATTTATCTTATGGATTCATGCTGAAATTACGCCTACAATTAGCAATTACTTGTAGCCCGGATTCATTCAACGTCTGGCATCCAAAAAATTACTTTACCACTTATCGGATACATCCACACATATTTGATGCTTTTCACTTACGTTTTGAAGGACAGGAAACTGTTAGTGTGGAACATTTATGGAGAAAAACAAAATAAAAAAACGCGCATACAGTGGCGATATCAGCAGTTCAAAGTTGTAGAGGGCTACAGGGGTGACGACTTGACCAAATTATTGGGGGGGGCACGTCTCTTCCATTGTCAGGAGGGAAAATAAGGGTGCAAAAAATAAACTACGAGTTTCGATATATATTTTAAAAAACAATTGTAATGGCTCATCAGCAAATGAAAATAAGAAAACAGAAATATTCTTTTGCTGGATATTAATATTTTTAAATATAAAATTCAGCCTCTGATTTTATAAAAACATTGAGAGAGATTTTATTTCCAAATATTTAATTAAAAAATGAGATATTAGCTAGGTTACTTAAACAAAGAACGAGAAGCAGAAGTGCAAAAAATAAATAGATAAATAAAGGCACTAGAGATTATACATTTCTGTATTTTTATTTTATTTTTGTTAATTGCTTTAAACATTTACTACATATTGCGAGAACATATTAAACACAATACTTGCCTGACAATCCAGTTTCTTGTCAAATGAACAAAGCTGAATATGGGAAAATATAAATTAGGTTATGGAAAAAAAGGTTATTTATCAATTTTTCGGAAATACATAAATCGCTTTGGCCTCATAAGGTGAAGAGCTAACACGTTTATTCAATTAAATAGGACGACATTTTTTGGGTAGGTGCTGCCCCCCCCCAGTAAAATTTTTGGTGGGGTAAGATTCACACCACACCCCACACCCCTATTTGGTGCTTATGCTATTGAAGAACTAAAGAGGTCTTTTAGTGTCTGGTAGAAAGGAGAGGTCTTTTAGTGTCTGGTATATTTTCCCAAGATAAATTTTGTTTCATGGTAAAGACGAAGTACATGAGTCTACTGCAACACTTGTCAGATTAAATTAGCTGCCCCGGTGGCGCAGTGGTCTGAGCGATGACTTCGGATCATTCGTCCGATGGAGGTCCCGGCTCGAATCCCCGTGAGGCATGGATGTTGTGCTGGTCTTACAGCACTGGTTCTCTCACTTCCCTGGAACCAGTGGCCCTAAATTAGGGATAGGCGATTGCTTATAGCCCATTGAATTGCTCACGGTGGTCATTAAACTTCCAATAAAAAATACAATAAAAAGATGAAGTCATGCAGTGACCTGGGGTCAATGGTGCACATTGGAAAGCATTAAAAACCCAGAATCACCCCCATTACCCTGCTTAAGTTTTTTTTTTTTTTTTTTTTTTTTTTGCTGGAGAGGTATTTATGACCTGGCTTTGTTTGTGTGCCTGTAAAATAACTCCAGTAAATTAGTATGATTTCAACTATATTTTATTATGTTGTTCGGGAAGACCTAGGGGTTCGCCTCGGTGCTGCAGTGGTCCAAGGCTGTTTTCTGATCATTTCTTCGAGATGGAACCTAGTTCGAATGTCAGTAAGGCATAGATGTTGTGTTTTTTCTTACAGCACTGGCTGTCTCTCTAGCCTGGAACCTGGGGCCCAATCATTGGTCAGATTCAAGAATGGGATTTCTCCCTGCTCACTTTTGCTCACCCTTGTATATACTATTCAATTTCACCAAAATTTTACAAATTCAAAGAAAAAATGCTTAAACTTTATACACACAAGATCTCGGTGCTCAGTACTTGGACACCTGAAACGCAAACATTTTTCAGGGAAAGATAAAAGTAGTCAGTACATGGGGCCCACCAGGAAATGTCCCGGTATCACATTGGACCAATCTACTCCAGTTGTCCCTCAAAAATAGTAAAGAAGGAATCAGGCATCTAGTAGCATTGAAAGATTCATACCCCAGTGGTCAAGTTCTTGGTTTGGTATGTGAGTACTTCTTTCAGATGCGAAGTAAAAAGTGCTGAATTCACATAGCAATCTGAATTTCATTTTCATTGAAACTGGAATTGTTACAGTTCCAGGTCAAGATTATAAAAAAGGGTGTCACTCAGTTCTTATTCAGATATTTAATTCAGCAAAATTGGTATATTGCGCAACAGTTTTGGTAGTGTTGCATGTGGAGTTAAAAAATAGCAAAATTTGGCTATACAAGGTTAAATTCCCAAACCTTTCCAAATGTAGCTGCTGGATCCCAAAATACTGCAGTTGTTTTGGATTCATTCATCTTTTAGTGTTTTTGATTCATCCATTGTTTCAGAGCCACTGAAAAAAATATAATACGTATTTTTATATATAAATCAAGAGGCATCTTTTCAATTCTAAATAATTGCTAAAAAGTGCTTGAATATGTAAAACTCTTCAAAATTTACACTGCTAATGAAAAATTGCATCCACTGTCTGGTACAATCATAGTAGCAGAAACTGATTGTTATCCAAGAAAAAACGTTTGTATGCGTTTTAATTCATACCGCTTTCCATGTAACCTAGGAGGTATGTTGCATGAAACGCTGTACCAATTTTAGCTTTTAAAACAAGGCAGGTTTTCCAAGAGGCTTATGTCCTTAATAAACAGTTGGATCTTTTAAAATCACATTCCCTTTTTTTCAACATCAAAATGGAAAAATGGTAACTAAGTTCACTGAGTCATAAATTTATGAATTAGCCATTTCAAATGCGATTAGAAAAGTTGCACC
The DNA here is from genome assembly GCA_039090855.1 of Macrothele yani. Lineage (NCBI taxonomy): Eukaryota > Metazoa > Arthropoda > Arachnida > Araneae > Macrothelidae > Macrothele > Macrothele yani. The sequence goes on along the minus strand of CM077024.1, from coordinate 125,044,407 downwards.
CAATTGTGCCACACTGGAACAGAAAGGTCTGTTTTAATAGCCTTATTTGAACCAGAATGCAGATGTTTCTTTTTTCTGATGAAACCTTAAGATATAAAGTTTCACAGTTATAAGTTTTTCATTGGGTACCTGAAAAAAAAAGCTAAATGATGTCACTGCACTTATTGATTGAACTCCAAGCTTAGCAACAGCAGTCCCTTAGAACATTTTGGTTTTCATATAATTGAATGAGTTGCAGACATTTTTTAAATTAAATTTCTGTTGTTACTATCTTTGCTGGCAACACACAATTAAAAGTTTTCCTTTACCATGTCAGCAAAACATAGCAATGAAAATAATGTATACATCATATGAAGGATAAGAATTATTATTATTCTTTACAAACTATTTCTTCATTTAGGTATATTTACATACCTGCCAAATGCTACACATTTCCATAACACAAAACTGAATTAGCAAGTATGCATTTCCATTAGACAGATTTCATCAGATTCCCCCGCCCCTCACCCCCTTGGAACTGCTAACTAAATAAAAACCATTTTTTTTAATTACACTTCAGAGTTGTACAAATCAACGGCACAGCTGGCAGTCTCATAGTTCTTTTTTTTTAATTACATTTGACACAAACTTTAGTTTTTTTTTAATTAAAAAACATACAACTTCATTTGCTGATGTGATTATTATATAAGGCTTTTTGACGAAGTACAACACTGCTATTTCACATTATCAAAATCGGTAGGTTATTTCAAAATTTAGGTCAATGTTGCAAAACTCTTAAAATAATTTCACCACATTGACTGATGAAGAGAAAAAAAGTTGAACTTTTTAACAGTGTGAAAAAATCAGAATGTGTGGCGGAAAAATGCGAATATATCACATGTGCAAGACTGATTTGTTTACTATTGTTTACGTAAATAATAGAACTATTCTTTCCTTCGCATTTATTATTTATGTAAATAATATGCTGTATTTTTTATTATGTATGTAAATAATAGTGAAAACACTTTCCCTTCCCATTTCTGAATTGTCACTTTTTTTTTTTTTTTTTTTTTTGTCTCAGATGATGCTTTCATCATCATGCTAATAGAACTTTTAGTCTGAGGATCAAGAATGCATGATACCTGTGCTTATGAAATTTCCAACTTCCTCGCTCAGGTTCTCAGAAGTTTTTCTGTCCAATTTCCATTTTCGGACATTTCCCTCAGTTTTCATGCTTCTAGAGCAAATAAGTATTAACACAGGTTGCTAAAATGGTAAGGATACGTTCACAAATTTTGTGCATGCTGACATGATTCAAATCTGTATCTGCAAACCCTGTAGCAGACTAAAATGAAGAAATGCATACTTTATGGTTGCAATGACTTACCTTGAACATAAGAACTAAACAAGAAAAACTAGGAAAAAAGAAACACACATGTCTGCAATATGCTTAGACTTCAAATTAAAAAAGAAGATAAATTATTTCACTATATGATAAAATATACTTCAAGTTAAAATTGGGGAATTTATGTAAAACGATAACTGCTGTTGGCAATTTTGCTATGTGATAGAGAAAATGGACAAATACAAAAATTAAAAAGTATATAATATTCTGTGTGTGTTGCACATGGAGGGGTGATGACATCTTTATTGGGGGATTGAGAAAATTTGGAGTGGTGTTGGATGGCGGGGGTGCATAAATCCTTGCTGTTCTTCGTCAAATATTGGCGATTGGCATGTAATGGTGCTATATCAAATACTAGTAATCTCCAGATCACTCTTTCTGTATGAGTTGGCAAAAACATTGGTGGGAAACAACTTACAGAAATTTTCCAGTGCCCTGAATTTTTAACTGGAAAAAATAGCTACTTTACTAAAAAAGTTGGTTACTGGTTATGTAGTCCAGAAATGATATAAATTAACTTCATGTAATCACCAGGGTAAAAAGATAAGATCAGTACGAGACAAATTAGGTGTGACAAACTCAGCTGTATAAGTTCAATGTTATGTGAAATATTTATTTAATATGCTTATCTTGGAGAATATTTGTAAAATTTTGTATTATTGTATCTTCCATTGTGATTTTTGGCAAATTCTGTAACAGATTTTTTTAAAATAAATACTGTATGTTATTTGATAATAACTAATTAAATATGGAATGTAAGGTCAGGTGATGCGTAACATCACAGCCTCTCCTTGACAAATGTCAACCCCGCCTTCTCGTGGTGCGTCCTGTTCCCACTAAAGGGGCTCTGACGACCGCCAATAGCGGTATAACTATACCATCAGGATTAGAGGAAATGCTATCCCACACTCACCAACCCGCTTGGCCAGCGTGGTGAGTTATGGCCAAACCCCTCCAAAATGACTCCACAACTTAAATCTTGGCCCTCAGTCTCCGGCAGCTGGAATGTACCTGGTAACGGCAGCGGCCAGTGCGACATGAAGGCAGAGGGTGCTAAGAATCCCCGGAGGACCAGACTAGGCTGCCATCTGATGCTGACCTTGGCTACGTATAACGGACACTCCCTATCTTCTGATTCAAGGCTTCTTGAATTGGAAGAAGAACTACAAAGGATCAAGTGGGACATCGTCGGGCTAAGTGAGGTAAGGAGAAAAGGAGAAGATCTCATTGAACTTAAAAGTGGACATCTCTTCTACTATCGTGGGACAGATACTGGCAGAACTAGTGGTGTTGGATTTATAATAAACAAGAAACTGAAGGATAAAGTAGTAGAAGTTGAAAGTTCCTCTGACAGAGCTGCACGACTCGTTATCCAACTCTCGAGAAGATACCAGGCTCAGATTATTCAAACTTATGCACCCACCACAAGTCATCCTGAAGAAGAAATTGAAGAATTTTATGAGTAAATTCGTGATCTAAATAATAAAGGTAAGCAGCACTTGAAGTAATTATGGGAGATTTCAATGCAAAAATAGGGCAACGGCAACAGAATGAAACTTCAGTAGGTAAATTTGGTCACGGCAACAGAAACCAGCGTGGAAATACTCTCGTAGAGTTTGCAGAGGCAGAAGGATTTTTCATCTTGAACTCCTTTTTCAAGAAAAAGCCACACAGGAAATGGACATGGAGACATCCAAATGGGACGACAAGTGAAATTGATTTTATTATGTGTAACAAAAAATTCATCATAGAAGACTGCAGTGTGCTAAACAAGTTCAACACAGGCAGTGACCATAGATTGGTGAGATGTAAGATGCACCTCAACACTAAACTCAAACGTAGCAAGCTCATAAGACAAACAAAATGTATTGACATAACCAACCTTAAAAAACACCATAATACCTTCAAATTGGAACTGAAGAACAGATTCTCTGCTTTAGAAGGCCTAACATCGGAAGAAGTGGATATTTCTGAAGTTAACAGAAAAGTAACCAAAGCTCTTATGGAAACAGCAACAAAATTAGCTGGGTCTGAGAACAAATTGCATGTGAACAAATTATCAGGAAAAACCAAAATGTTGATGCAAAAAGAAGAGTGATGAGGACAACTAAAGAAGATGTGACTTCCAAAGTGGAATACATAGAGCTATGCAAGACAGTACGAAAAAGTATCACTGAAGACGTAAGGAAATTCAACTGTGAACTAGTAAGGAAAGCAATTGAAAACAACCAAAGCCTAAAGATAGCAAAGGGACATCTCAGTAAGGGGAAAAAACAGATTATGGCACTGAGAAAAGAAGATGGTTCTGTAACAACAAATAGAGGCGAAATTTTGACAAGAGTGAAAGATTTCTACTCCAAATTATATGAAAGGGATGATACATGTACTCCAGACATCATGAAAGGTACCAGTAAAAGAGTTCTTCCAGTCCTTCCAGCAGACGTTGCACATGCAATCAAGAACATGAAGCGGGGAAAAGCTCCAGGAGAAGATGGAATTACTGTAGACATCATACAAGAAGCAAGTGGAGAAATCGAAACAGTACTCGCCCAAATCTTCACTCGATGCCTTAATGAAGGGAAAATTCCTGAGGATTGGAACAACGCTACAATGATCTTGCTACATAAAAAAGGTGACATTGAGGATCTCAGGAACTACAGACCTATCAGCCTCCTATCAGTGGTTTATAAAATCTTCACTAAAGTTCTTTCACACCGCTTGAAGGTGACACTGGACATGGCTCAACCGAGAGAACAAGCTGGATTCAGGAGTGGCTACAGCACAATAGATCATATCCACGTACTGAGAGAACTAATTGAAAGAGCGAGGGAATATGAACTTCCATTGTGCATTGCTTTTATCGATTATGAAAAAGCCTTTGATTCGGTGAAACCATCAGCAGTTGCAATGGCTCTGAAATCCTGCGGTATTGAAGATGCATACATTAATATTATTAATAACATCTATGAAAATGCAAGTGCAAAGATTCGGCTGTTTGAAAATACAACACACATAAAAATTGGAAAAGGAGTGAGACAAGGTGACACCATATCTCCGAAGCTCTTTAATGCGACATTGGAAAATGTCTTTCAATCACTGAACTGGGAAAACAAAGGGATAAAGATTAATGGAGATTATCTAACCCACCTTCGTTTTGCTGATGACATAGTCATTTTTGCAACTACCTCATCAGAGCTACAGAGTATGATCCAGGAACTTGCTGACAAGAGTAAAGAAGTGGGATTAAAAATGAACTTTCAGAAGACAAAAGTGATGCACAATGCTTTTACAAGAAATGAAGATTTATCGATTGATGGAGAAAAGCTAGAGATAACAGACACGTACGTTTATCTTGGACAGCAGATATCAAGTGAGGGTCACATTGGTGAAGAAATTAATCGGCGTACAAAACTTGCCTGGAGAGCTTTTGGAAGAAACAGCATAATTTTTAAGAGCAATATGCCATTATGTCCTAAAAGAATAGGGTTTGATCAATGCATCCTTCCAGTGCTTACGTATGTGCAGAGACGTGGACCTTAGCTAAAAGAGACATACAAAGGCTGCAGACAACTCAAAGTAGCATGGAGAGGTGCATGCTTGGTGTAACCAGGAGAGATAAGAAGAGGAACACGTGGATCCGAAAAATGACAAGAGTGGAAGACATCATGATCAGAGTTAAATCCCTGAAATGGCAATGGGCTGGACATACTGCCAGAAGAACAGACCATCGATGGACAGCCGAAATTTTAGATTGGATTCCAAGGGACAGGAAAAGACCCAGAAGAAGACCACATGGAAGATGGGTGGATGAAATTCGAAAGTATGCGGGAGTGACATGGAGGAGACTGGCACAAGACAGACCGTTGTGGAGGAAACTTGGGGAGACCTTCGTCCAGCAGTGGATTGATAATGGTTGACAATGATGATGATGATGACGAATGAAATATAATTTATGATTCTTTAAAATCAGTTTAAATATAAAATCATTTACCTTTTCAATTAAATGATAAGTATCTGATATGTTTTCATTTTTCTGTAATTGAAACACTCCAGTCCTGCAAAAGCTTTTTTGGGTGGGATCTTATTTCTTTTATATAAATTGAAAACTTCTAATGTTAATTAAATATTTAAAAACTGCTGAAGGGAATTAAATATTTAAAAATTTCTGAAGTTAATTAAATATTTGAAAACTGCCGAAGGTAATTAAATATTTGAAAACTGCTGAAGGTAATTAAATATTTGAAAAGAACTGAAGCTAATTAAATATTTGAAAACTGCTGAAGGTAATTAAATATTTGAAAACAACTGAAGTTAATTAAATATTTAGGCTTTGTGTGGAACCTAGAGCATGTTCTTGATATTGTTTTCCTGTCAGCTGTGCTGAAGCTTTTCTGATTTTACTGCCCCAGTCCTGAAAGAAGTTCAGCCCACCTTTTCAGATTTACGGAGGTTTCTTTGCTTGATTTGAAGACACTAATATGATTGGGTGCTTCTGATTTAGCTTGTGTTATGAATCAAATGTGCTTCTCTTCCAAGATCATTCAAAACACAGAGAAAAAACGCATGTTTTTCTTTTGTGCAAGTTGTGAGCCTGTTTGAGAGACATTCTGTGCTTCTGGCTGTTTTCTCCTGAAGTTTCTTTGAGTGAACAATCACTTGATTTCATGGAAGAGACTTTAAATAATGTTTTGGGTTCTATGGGTAAAATTCCTCATATAATTTGCGTGTTCTCCTTATTAAAAACTAAGGCAAAACCAAGACAATTAAAATGTGCATGTTCAGTTTTGTGCTTTTCCGAGCCAAATTGCTAGGTGAACTCATTTCTGAGAAGTTCAAACATGGCTTGGAGTTTAACACTGTTAAACTATTGTGAGAAACTCTCTATAGCAAGACTATCTGTGAGCAGATCCAAAATTAATTTCGGAGCCTGCTTCGGAAAACAACTTTGCTGCCTGCTTGTAATTTCCTAAGAGCATTAAATGTGTTCTTGATTTCAAAGACTACAGTCTTGTGACATTTATACACTGGCGTGCAAAAATTAAGAACGTGACGGTTTTTCGAATGTAACGTCTTGCAGAAGTGCTCTACTTCGACTCAAATCATACCATAAGATCCCCAAGATGTAAGAATATGGGACAAGTGAGCAAAACCGTCCAAACAAGGAATCCAAAGGATACAAGGGCACTTTATTGAAGAGGAAGCTTCGAGCACAACTGGACAGAAGGCAGAAACGTCCACGTGACAGGCGGCTGCCAAGAAAAATCCAGTCTTTAGTAGGGGAGATAATCGCCCCTGACTGCGTTGCAGAATTTACAACGTCTGCCCATACTGAGGACGAGGTTGTCAAAGAGCTGTTGAGGCATCGCGGCCCATTCCTCTTGTAGCGCCAATCGCAGCTGCGGAATCGTTGCTGGCGGCTGGTGACGTGCTGCCAAGCGTCTCCCGAGAAGTTCCCACACGTGTTCGATTGGATTTAGGTCCCGGGACCTTACGGGCCAATCCATGCGTTGAATATCTTCACTCTCAAACAGCTCTGCGACAGCCATTGTACGATGAGGTGTAGCGTTGTCGTCCATGAAGAGGAACTCTGGACCCACATCACCTCTAAATAGACACACGTGAGGCAGCAGGACCTCGGTACAATAGCGGACACCAGTGACTGAACCTCCTTGGAAGATATGGAGGTCAGTACGGCTACCAAGCATGATATCGCCCCAAACGAGAACTCCGCCACCTCCAAACCGGTCCTTTTCGATGATGTTGGAGGTATGATTGCGTGTTTCCTTCTCTCTCCAGATGTGTATACGCCCAGAATCGCTCATCAGACTAAATCGGCCCTCGTCCGTAAAGAGAACTCTACCCCATTGCTGATGTGTCCAGTTCTTGTGTTCCTGGCACCACAGAAACCTCCGTCTCCGATGAGCAGGCGTTAATGGCACGCGCCGTACTGGTCGTCGAGCAAATAGCCACCTTTGTGCAGCCTTCTGGCCACGGTAAAACGCGATAATGGACGTCCAGTTCTCTGTTGCTTCACGTGCCTTGCGATTTCTCCCGCTGTCTGCCGTGTGTCTCTTCTCGCCTGTAGGACAATATACCGGTCCTCCGCCGCAGTGGTTGCTCGTGGACGACCACTGATAAACTCTCGAACAGCTGTTCCTGTCGTTTGAAATGCTCTCCAAGCTCGTGAAACGATGCTGTGAGCGATCCCGAACTCCTCGGTCACACTAATCACACTTCGACCATCTTCCAACTTCCCAATGACGCGACCTCGGGTAAAGTCATCCAGATGCCCTCTACTGAATTGCCTGTTGGCCATATCACACGGTGGCAGCAATTCGATGTCGTTCAAACTGATGTACACCGTGCAATAACTTTCACCGAATTGCTGAGCGTACACCGCCCATGTGCTTTATACCCTTCCGACACTCCTCTCCCCCCCCTCCTACGTCATACTGCATATATTTGAATGCCCTAAAGTACCGGACCCTAGTCGATCTCCTGAGTGGTCTTTCGGTCCGTTCTGCTTGCTCGTTCCGCTGTTATGCTAATTTCTCCTCTTCGTCCTTAATTTTTGCACACCAGTGTATATATATCCAGTCACGCATTCCTTTAGCGACGTTGAACGGCGCATTGTCCTGTTAGTAGAAACCATCACCCCCAGGGTGAACGTCCTTCCTGCAGGGATGCATGTGGACAGGTAGCCATTGATTGGCGTTCAGGGACCCATTCGGTAATACCAGCGGTCCCATGTCATACCAGGGAAATATCTCCCAGACGTGTACACTGACCTGTACTTGACCGACAAGCATGTCGGAGTGTTGGTTCTCGAGTGTCTAAGGCCATATCCATCACCAGCCATCACTTCTGCGGAGTAAAAACCTCGATTCGCCGGAAAAGGCAACCTTTTCCCACTCCTCCAATATCCAAGGATGGTAGTCCCATGCGAACTGCAGGCGTCGTTACCGATGAACCTGGGTTAACATGGGAGCCTTGACGCAGCATCGACTCTGCAGACCCATGTATAACAGTGTTCACATGGGTCTCCAGAGTCGATGACCCATGTGTAACAGTTTTCTCTCTACTGTTATCGGGGACACATAGTTGGGTAACCCAGCGTTCATTTGCGTTGTCAATTGCTGCAGTGTTGCACGTCGATTGCCCTTTACCAGTCGACGGAGGCGAAGTTCTCCTTTGGGGCTCCATAGTTGTGACGTTGGAACGTACTCGGCGTGCCAGCGGTTCATTCTTGGTTAACCCTTACTACAGCATCTCGTGAACAGCCCACGAAGTCTGCTTCAACCTTTGGCGCTGTAGCCGGTGATCATTGCTTCTTGAACGTCCGTCAAACCACTACCTCTGCCGATTGTGCTCACGTTACACACTATGGCTCATCAAGATTCGCTGTGAAGAATGTCTCATGTGGTTGTCTGGTGGTTTAGAGCACATTTCATAATTTGCTTACCAGTTAGTTGTCCAACCTTTGATTCTCTTAGGAGACGCGTCGTCCTTCTTTTGGGCTTCACGTGGAACACCGCCAAGTTTATGACTTCAGAAAAATATAGCAGCGTCGTTCCTCAATGATGAGGTGAATTTCGGAAAATCAAATCACGGTTTTCGCAGCCCTCACGACAGACTGATCATTTGATAATTTTTTATCCAGTTTTATTCAACCCTCAGGATTGAGGAGTTTCTGTTTCTCCTGGTAATTGTCTGTCCCAAAGTGTTGAGATTTGCATCGTTTTATAAATTTGACTTAGGATATTATTTCGGAAATGCTGTTTTGTAGCTGAATGTGTTCACAACAATTTATTTTGAAGTTCGTGTGTTAATAGTTGCACTTTGGTTTATCAGAAATGTTATCTGGTATAATTTCCTAGATATCATCTAATCTAGTTATTATTATACAGTATACTCACGGACAATGAAATTTGCGCACCAAGAAGGAAGCATCGGATTGAACTGAAATTTTATAGACATTATGATACAGATGAATGACACGCATGATGGCGAAAACAGAGCTGCAGTACAATTACAGAAGGATCTATGGCACGCAGCCCGGTCATTTTCAATAGCGCGTCGCACCGCCTCTTGCGGCGATACATGCTGCAGTACGGTCCGGCATGAAGGCGAACAGACGCCTGATGTTGTCCTTCGGCAGACCACTACCTCTGCCGATTGTAGCATCTCATCCACACGTATTGGACGGTGTGCTTGAAATCCGGATTATGCGGCACGGCGGCTGCTGGCGGTTCAACTGGACCCGCACACATGCTCGATAGGGGACATGTTCGGTGAGCGGGCAGGTCATGGAAGTGTCTGGACTTGACGTTAGCAGTCCAGGTCAACTCGAGCCGTGTGCGGACGGGCATTATCGTGCTTTTATAGCGCATCTTGAATCCCGGCCAGGAATGGTAGCACATGGGGCCGTAGCATCTCATCCACATACTGCTGGCCAATAAATATCCCGTGTACCACTACTAGAGCTGATCATGTATCGTAGGCTGTGGTTCTCCAGATCATAATACCTGCAGTGATGGGGGTGTAGCGCTCGATAGCGAATTTGGGATTGTGCTGGTGACCCGGGGACCTCAACACCAGGGCACGATGGTCATCTGTCGCCAAAACGAATAGGCACTCATCGCTAAACATCACACGTTGCCAGTCTAAGGGTTTCCACGTTGCTCTAGCCTGCCACCACTGTATACGTAGTTGTCGATTTTCCGGTGTTTATGGCAGTACACGTAAGGAACACTATGATCGCAGATTCGCTTGAGCGAGGCCTTGGGAAATGGTTCGTGGGCACACAGGAACCGCTACATCTGCTTGTATAGTGGACCGGGACCCCATGGTATTCGTTCGTGCCTGGCGTACGATCCGTCAAACCTCTCTACTGGTGGTCCTCCTGGTCTGTCGGGAGCCGCTCCGCAGTTAGGAGGGCCAGCACGTGTCCCCTGCTCCCAACACAGTCGGACGGTATGGTCAGAAAAATCCACGTGGTGGGCTATATTTCGCGTCGACCACCATGCGGTTTTGAGCCCGATGAGCACGCCTCTCTCAAAGCCCGTAATTTACGTAAGTCGACGTCGCTGGCATCTACCCGATTTTCTTGTAAATGTGTACTCTTGCCTAAGTGGCCGGCGTTTTAAACTTTCATGGAGCATCGACTACACGCCTGTTTATCAGGCTGCGGGTTTGTGCTTCCAAGGCCAACAAACGGTGGGCGGTCATGCGCAATCGAACCAAACGTGGATCATTTGCATACCAGCACGCACTCTAGCTATTTGCAAAGTTTCGCCGCTGTAGCATGTTTTCTTTAGGGGCGCAAATTTCATTGTCCGTGAGTGTATTGTTGAATTTATCAGTATTAAGATATACTTATTTTGCTTGTGAGTGATTCAAACTGTTAGTTGCATTTCATTGTCGGTGTGAATTTACATTGATGATGACAATCCATTATGACCACCCCCAGGTTAGAGAAATGAACGCGCCTGGAGACCGACCGGTGACGCAAGCCTCCAGGCGTGCTGATTTCTCTAGGCTGGCACAGAATGAAGTTCAGAGTGATATATGTACATATACAACCCGAGGACCAGCTTTCGTTTTGTACAGTGTTTGGAGACAGAATGGGAAAAGTTGCCGATTTAACGGAGTTTAACAGAAAAAAAAATTCTGATGGCCCGGCGCCTCAGAACTACGATCTCGGAAACGGCGCGGCTTATGGGTTGTTTATGTGCCGCTGTAGGGAGTACGTATCAAAAGTGGTGCACAGATGGACAAGCGAATAACCATCGTCCAGCTTTGTATCGTTTGCGGCTAATTGATGCCAGAGGGGAGCAGAGACTGTCACGCATTGTTTACAGCGACTGCAGTGCCACATTGCGACAAATCACCCCCAGTTGCAACAGGGACGATGAGGTCAAAGAGTCACAGCACACAGTTCATCGCAGCCTTCTGCGCATAGGCCTGCATAGTCGAAGACCCAGCCGGATCCCAATGTTCACTGCACATCATTTCCAACAACGCATGAAATGGGCCCAAGATCATCAAGATTGGACCGTGGATGATTGGAAGAAAGTGGCCTGGTCTGACGAATCAAGATTCCTGGTGCATCACGTTAATGGCCAAGCGCAGATACGCCGATTATCAGCGGAGTCTATGGCACCTGGATGCTCTGTTGGGAAGAAACAGTCCGGCGGCAGCGTTTTTATGCTGTTGGCGATGATTTCTTTGAACACTTTAGGCTTGATTATGCCAATCGAACAATTCCTGACAGTTGTCAGTTATCTGAACATCGTTGCCGACGAAGTTCAATCATTCATTGCAACTGTGTTCCCTGCTGGTGATGGACATTACCAACAGGATAATGCGCCATGTCACACTATTAGAGTCTTAAAGGAGTGGTTTGAGGAACATGCTGGTTGCTTTCTGTTAATGCTCTGGACGTGATTCACCTGACCTCCAAGTTCACCTGACGTGAACCCAATCCAACATTTGTGGTTCGACTTGGAAAAGCGGATTCGCGGTAAATCACCACCACCCCGAAATGAACGGGAAGTGGAGGACCTGCTGTTGACATCGTGGTACCAGATACCCCAGGATATCTATCGCCACCTCATCGAATCGATGCCTCGCCGAGTGGTTGCTGTTATGTCGGCTAAAGGGGATCCTACAGCTTATATTAGGTAGATGGTCATAATGTAATGGCTGATCGGTTTATATGACTGTGTTTTTGAACTTGCCATTGTGTCAAGATATAAATGTGTTTGCTTGCGTAAGTTATTTAACCTGTTAGATGCATTCTATTGTCGGGCATTTATTTGAAATGTTCTTCTGTTTAGGCTGTTCGATTCTATTGACGTGTCAGTGTGTTTCATTGAGAATTTGGTTTTATTGCTGATGCAACAGTTTTCCTGTTACGATTAATTTGTTGTTTCTAAGTAACATTGTATTGTGATAAATTGGTGCGTTTGGTATCTTTGTATTTAATAGTGTGTAAATGGGTTAGACAGTTATTCTCAGTTATATGTTCTTGGAATTCGAACGTACATAACTTGATAAAATTAAGTATTTCGATGTTCATTTAACGATTTAGTAATGTATTTTGGAATTTTTATGAAGGACCGGATCGGTCCAGTTCCATGCGAGCGAATCTCTTAGGATCGGTGAATCACTTGAAGTGGAGGTCGCGATTCTTCTGGCAGGGCCGTACCGAGAATCGCGATTGAGAATTTGCTTTTCAGCCCGTCCTAGCGATCTCAGCTGGAACGAAATTTTTGATAAGGATAATTCAGTGTAATATTAAAATATATGGCACTGATAAATCATAGTTTAATACGAGTAATGTACCAAACGAGAAAAAAATTAGGTTGGAGGAAGACCGCCACACAGGAAGACTGCCACACATTTTTCAGCAACTTAGAAAACTGCCACACATTTTTCAGCAACTTAGAAAACTGCCACACATCGGAAAACCGCCACACAGGAAAACTGCCACACGATTTTCATTAAGGGGCCGGGCACAAATTGCTATTCCTCCGAGGTACACTTTGAATGTGTGGCAGTTTTCCAAGTTTCCGAATTAGGTGTGGCAGTTTCCCAAGGTTCCAGACGATGGGAAAGAGCTCTTTTGTTTGTCTGAATTTTCATTTCGGTAGGGCAACTGGCCACAGAAGTTCAAGTGTTGGGGGGGGTATAAAGATTGCGCCGTTTCTTGGCCTATATTCAGAATTGTATTGGGAACTCCAAACAAATTTCGAGACAACGTTCTATGTAAGCCGAGCAAAAATTGTTGTGTTCAGGAAAGGCCAATAAGGTGGGAATTTTTTAATAACGCTGCACTTTTACTTAGGCACAAAATATTTACATAAGATGTCAAATTTGTAATATTTTTCTTTTACCTAATTAATTCATAGGCACTACACCTCGGCCTTTTTAACAGCTTTTAATCCGCCGACTTCATATTCATAACGCCTACATATCAAAACAAGTCAAAAGCATTGCGTTTTTACTTAGGCACGAAATACACTGCTGGCCACCCAAAATGCAACACCAAGAAGGAAGCATCCGATTGATCTGAAATTCGCAGCATGCGTCGCCCGCGGGAGGACATAGAAACGATTAGCATTGCAGGTATATGCAAATCATGTGCGCCCGGCACGCCACCGAGAAGCACTATAAAAAGGGTACACAGAAGGCGGGGTGTAAGTAGTGGAAGTGTGTTGGGTTGCCAGACCTGTGCGTGGGAAGCTTCCTGATGCCTCGTCGCAGAATACGGCAGTCATTCCAGCACGTTTCGGAGTTCGACAGAGAACGAATAGTGGCTTATCGCGACAGCGGTTTATCGTACCGAGACATCGGCGCCAATGTGGGACGACATCCAGCCACAGTGCGGCCAGTATGGATTCGGTGGGTGCAAGAGGGACGAACGGACCAACGTGAGCGATTGCCGCAGCCGCGTCACACCAGCGAACGAGAGCACCGGAATGTTGTGCAGTGGGCATTGACGCCTCACACCGCCACATCACAAACGTTAGCGCAGGAATTAGGGTGTGTTGCGCAACAACCTGTGTCAGCACGTACCGTTAGACGTCGTCTGCAGGAGCGGGGACTTGTCGCATGGCGCCCATTGCTTCGATTACCATTGACGTTACACCACGGCGAGTGCGGCGACAGTAGGCCGTTGAACGCCGCACCTGGACTACAGAAATGCACGAGATTATCTTCTCCGACGAATCCCGCTTCTGCCTGCAACCCCAAGGTGGTCGGATTCGCGTGTGGCGGCACCGCGGCGAGAGACTGCATGACGCCTGCATTATGCATCGCCATACCGGTTAGTTGCCTGGCGTTATGGTTTGGGGCGCAATTGGATATGACACCCGCACCTCTCTGTTACGCAGCGCCGGTACACTCAACAGCCACCGCTACATCTCCTACGTTTTGGAGCCTGTAGTCCACCCTTACCTGCAGGACCTACCAGTGGCCACGTTTCAACAGGACAATGCGCGCCCGCACGTGTCACGCATTGTGCAACAATTCTTCACGGCCCACCAGGTGTCACTGCTGCCGTGGCCAGCCTGTTCTCTCGATATGTTGCCCATCGGACATGTCTGGTCGCTGATCGGCAACCGAGTGACCCGGGAAGCACCACCCGCGGCTACGCCTGATGAACTGTTGCAACGTGTGGAAGCAGCCTGCACCGACATACCCCAAGCCCACATCCAAAGCCTCTTTGGTTCCATGCCACGGCAACTAGCGGCCGTTATTGCCGGCCATGGAAGCCACGCGAACTACTGATGTCTGCGTGTTCCGCAAGTCGCACGGGCCTGTAAGTTCAATCGTTTCATCTTTGTATCTGTTGTTATGTGTCCAGTAAATCTGGCTTTGCTATCTCGTGTCCTTCTTGGTGTTGCATTTTGGGTGGCCAGCAGTGTATATATCTATAGCAATGGGCGGATTGGAACATTGGGATATTTCTCGTCTACTAGTCGAGAAATGTTCCCAATGTCTCAATACGTCCATTGGGCTGATTGGGACTTCATAAGAATCTTCAACTTCATTTTAACTTTATGTTATCACCTAAAACGTTGTCTTTAAAAAATGGCGTTTTAGTATTATATCTATATATACCACTATATTGACAAAAGTCATCGGACAACCCTTCAGAAACAAATGAACGGACCCGCTGCGTTGTTAAGATGCGCGGTGAAGCTGCAAACGGTGTAAACACAAGCCTGCAGCTTACCGCAATTATATCGCACTGTGAGGTTGAGTGAAAATGTCGCGGCTGGAGAGAACTGACTTTGAGAAAGGAAAGATTGTTGGGTGTTATATTAGTGGGTTGTCCATAAGAGAAACCGAGAGGCGTTTAAACATACCCAAGTCAACTGTTTTGGATGTACTGAATAAGTGGAAGTCAGAACTGTTTAATAAAGCTTCATGAACATATGTACAAAATGAGATGAAGGGAACATAAAGGAACCCACGATTTCCTGTTTAAAACATTGGGTGAAACAGGTGCTGATAATAAAACAGTCCAGGATGAGTATCGCAGAAAGTCTAAGTCACGTGGTGTAAAATGTTCTTCTGAGGAAAACGTAAAGTAGGCACTTACATTGAAGCGAGAGTAATAAATCTGCAGGCGATGTAGATGATAGTAAAACACCTGTCGAAGTGTTCCTCATGAAGGCGAAGGCACAAACTATACAAGGTATACACGGGAGAGAGTTCAAAAAGAAGGTAGGCACAGGAGTGTGAGTGAGCATCAGGTGAGATGTCTAGGATGTGAGGAAGCTGGAACGGTGTAAATAGTAGCAAGTAAAAAAGATGTAAGCGTACGCAAGTCATCGAGTCCGAAGGCGGATTCAATTTTGATACACTGAGATCTACCAGTTGCAGTTTTCCAAGAAGAATGAAATTGATTGAGCTGAGCAGATTGTCGAGATGCTGTTTATTCCAATTGAAGACATGCAAGAAACTGGGAAACGAAACCGAAGAAGCAAGCGGCGACGTGCAAGCCGCAGTGGAGGAACTGGCGGAGAAGTAGCATGTTCGAGAAAAAAAATAATACATCCTGGATTTGGTAAGATAAACAAATAGGCACAAAGTGCGGCACGACATGTAGTGATAGGATTGTGGGCGGGTGTAAACAAAATATCGTAAAGAATGTGCTGTGTAGCAAACCTTTGAAGTATTACGGAACAAAAAACGCAAGATTTCCGAAAGAACAGAGCGTTGGGAATATAGTACATTAAGAGTTTCACCGGTAGCATTGTAAAAAGAGCAGATGTCGGAAGAGATGACGTTGAACAGATGAAGGCGGGTGTAAGATAGAAGGAGACTGTGCAGGAATAACCATTGATGATCTCGTCCCTTGGGAGTTGAAATGGGGTTAGAAACTGCAGACCAACTACGTTGAAGGGAAAAAGACGGTAAGTCCTGGATTGTTGTTGGTTGAGCATCGGATGTAAGCAGAAAACGATAAAAATGCTTTGTTGACAAACAGAACGCACAGACAATCGACTGGTTGACTTCGAGAAAAAAAGGTAAAGATAAGGCTGCCGAAGGAAGATAAAGTAATCCAGAAGCGGTGGTCAGATGAGGGAAATGGGCGTGAATGGAGTCTTGTAAGATGCGAAGTTTCAGGCGGTTGGCAGCAGTATCAAGGATGGAACCAGCGAAATCAGCAATAGTCATCCACGAAAGATTAGGAAGTACAAGATGATGGACATGTGGAATTCCGGCACGGACCCAGCACGGAAAATAAAAATGTATGGAGCGGCGGATGGAAAAACGAATTGTAGGACAACGACTCTTGAAGTTAGTCTGGCGTAGATGAAGGAAGAAAACGTTGAACGTGAGGCGAACGAAAGAGCGTAATACCTTCCCGAATGACGGTCAGTAATCGAAGCAGAAGGTATTGGTTCATTCGAAGAAATAAGCGGAAGGTGAGAGCGGGATGGATTGGACTAATAAACAAATCGAGGAGGTCATTAGGTACGGACGGAGGTCCCGAAAGCTAACGAACAAGTTGTATAATGCGGAAGGCTTTGTAGCGCAGTGAAATGGACGGAAGATTAATGCCCCTGCAAGATTTAGGGGAGAGAGAGAGAGAATCGCAGTGCGGACGTGATGCATTAGAGGCCAGACAAAATTCACCAATGAAAGCTGTAAGGAATGATGAAAAAATCCTGGAGGTGAGGTAGTAATCCAGATGTGATATAATCGCGGCATGATGTAAGTATTGAGAAGTGCTGCGTTTTGAGAGTAGGAAATGAATGATGAGAAACGAGTCCAAGCCTGAATGGACTGTTGGATGCGAATGAGTGTAGGATGCCAGGTATTATTAGCAAGATGAACAGATTTACCGAACCATGACCCAAGAAATTTTAAACTGTAAGATGTCCAAGGAGCGCCTCAGGGTTGGGACGAGTGGCCAGCCCACTTGCCCAAACAAAGTCCTGAGGACTTGGTGATATTCAGTTCAGCTCCAGAAATGGACGAGTAGGCAGCATACGTATAAAAAATGATTTGGAAATCGAAAGATTTCCAAATCATTTTTGATACGTATGCTGTCTGCGTAAGCGGATAGCATACGTATCAAAAATGATTTTTGATAAGTAACGCCGTCTGCGTAAGCGGATAATATAACGGACTGGTACCGTAGACGCGGAGAGAGATAGCATGAAGAAGGAGTGAGTCGTGAACGAAAGTGGAACAGAAAAGGTTCAAAGGCAAGAGTGAAGAGTTGGCCCGACAAGGGACAACCCTGACTAACCCCAGTATTAAAAAGAATAGCTGCTGTTAAAAAAGTAGAGTTTTTAACATGATTTTTCATGTTAAAAACTCTACTTTTTAACGGCGCCGTCGCAGAGATTCAAGATAACCCGACAGAAAAGTGTGGGGAATCCGAAATTGAGAAGGGTGAATTGGAGATAGGAATGATTAATGCGATCAAACGCATGGCGCTGATCGAGGTTTAAGGTAAGAGGTTCGTTGGAAGTATGAGCGATAGTTTGTAAGTTATTAAGTAGAGTCAGGTTCTGATTGATCGAGCGGTTAGTAACTGAATAAGTTTGGTCGGGGTGAATCACGTCCGGAAGGACGTGACCCAGCCGAAGAGAAAGGACTGTGGAATAAAGTTTATAGCCTGTGTTAAGGATAGAAATCGGGCTCCAGTTTGAAAATAGCTGAAGATTACCGGATTTAGGCAACAGACGAAAGATGGCAACAGTACAGCTAGGAGGAAGAGCAGGAGAAGAGAAAAAGGCATTAGATACGATAGTGAAATTAGGAAGAAGTTCGGACTGGAATGCGAGACAGAAAGAGGCCAGAAGACCGTTAGCTCCAGTAGCAGAGTGACTGTTAAGACGAGAGAAAGCAGAAGAGATTTCAAAGCCAGTCATTGATCCGAGAAGAGAGTGGTGAGAAATATTAACCTGAGAAAGATGTTGTAAAAAAGTGGAAGTTCGTGGACAATGTTCTGCAGGCTGACGGAATGTCTCAGTGAAGTAAGCGTGGGTGTGGTCACAGATGATATTCGGATTATCAGTAACCGTGCCGTCAGGCAGGAGATGATGAATAAAGCTGTGAGAATTTCGGTGATATTTTTCATAATCATGGATTAAATTGATGGGAATATCAGAAGAATAAATCATTTTGCCGAATTTTAGTTTAAAAACGGAAAAACCTGGAATTTACATTTCTGAAATAAACGGAATTTCTGTCTACGGAAAATCTGTGAAAATACGAAAGTGAAAATAATACGCACTTTTAAAAACAGGAATTTCTGAAAAAGACAGATACCTACAAGCAACTTTGCTACACGTTATTTTCAGAAATTTTCAGTGAATTCGCACTGCGTATTTTTTACAGTGTATGAAGTCTGTCCTATGAAATGATGTATGAAGAAGCAATTCCAAATACAGCAAAGCTTTTAGTTTCTCAATAAAAAAGCTCTATATAGTCCTATCAGAATAGTATGACCACTTACCTAATAATAACCCTTGACCCGGATGACAGCGGCTAGACTGCGCAGTATAGACGCGACGCAATGATATTCTTAATGGTTACCCGAGGCACACGTGCCCATTTGGACTGCAGATGAGCACGGAGGTCCCGGAGATGAAGTGGTTGTGGGTCGATACGTCGAACTTGAGGATCCAAATAGTCCCACAGGCGCTCTAAGGGATTGATGTCGGGCGATTTCTCCTACCAAGTGAGAAAGGTGGCATCGCTGTCGTGTTTCTGGAACCAGACACGCTCCCCTTTAGTGACGTTGCACGGCTCATTGTCCTGTTGGTAGAAACCATCACCCACAGGATAAACGTACAGCCCGAAATGATGCATGTGGTCAGCGAGGATGGACTGGTATATAATCACTGGCGTTCAGGTACACATCCAGTGTTACCACGGTCCCAGGTCACACCAGGAAAACATCCTCCGAAAATGCACACTGCCACAGCCGCTTGTACTTGATCGACAAGCGTATCGGGGTGTTGGTTCTCGTGTGTCTAACACCGTATCCGCCACAGCTCGTCACTTCTGTGGAGTAAAAACCCCGATTCGTCGGAAAAGACAACCTTTTACCACTTTTCCACTGTCTAATGACGGTAGTCCCATGCGAACTGCAGGATTCGTTGCCGATGAACCTGTGTTACCATGGGCGTCTTGACGCAGTGTCGCCTCCTGAGACCCATGCGTAACAGGGTTCACTCTACTGTTATCGGACACACGTCCTTGGGTATCCTAGCGTTCATTTGCGCAGTCAATTGCTGCACTGTTGCGCGTCGATTTCCCTTTACCAGTTGACCGAGTCGATGTTCTCCTCTTTAGTCAATGTCCTTTGTGTCTCCACAGTAATGACGTTGGGACGTACTCGGCGTGCCTGCGGTCTATTCTCGGTTCACCCTTATTACAGCACCTTACGAACGACCCACGAAGCCTGGGGTTTCTGAGATGTTTTCATCTTTGGCGCTGTAGCCGATGATCATTTCTTCTTGAACGTCAGTCAAATCAGTACTTCTTCCCATTGTGCTCACGTTACGCACTATGGCTCATCCAAGATTCGCTGTGAAGAATGTCTCATGTAATTGTCCGGTGGTTCAGAGCACAATTCATCATTTGCTTACCACTTGCGACGATTGCTGCTTTTGGACTTCAGATGAAACACCACCGGGATTATGACTGCAGAAAAATATAGAAAGGGGCTTTCTTCAATGACGAGGTGGATATCGGAAAACCAAGTTACGGTTTTCTCGGCCCTCACGGCAGACTGATCATTTCGTAATGTTTTAACTTTTTTTTTTTTTGTTCTACCAGCAGAATTCAGGTGTTTCTGTTTTCCCTGTTAATTGTCTCTCTCAAAGTTTGAGATTTGCATCGATTTATAAATATGAATTAGGATATTATTTCGGTAGTGTTGTTTTGCAGCTGAATGTGTTGAAAACAATTTATTTTAAAGTCGTGCGCTGATAGTTGCTTTTGGCTTATCAGAAATGTTATCTGGTTGAATTTGCTAGATATCGCCTATGCTAATTATGATTATACTGTATTTTTAAAGTTGTCAGTGTTAAGATGTACTTGTTTTACTTGCGATACTGATTCAAACTGTTAATTGTATTTCATTGTCGATGTGTATTTACATCAATGAGCCATTCCATTATGACCACCTCCCAGTCTAGAAAAAAGAGCGCGCCTGGAGACCGAGCGGTGGAGCGGGGGAAATTCACAGAGCAGTATATATATACAACCCGAAGATCAGATTTCGGTTAGTAGAGTGTTCTGAGTCAGAATACGAAAAGCTGTCGATTTATCAGAGTTTGATAAAAGACAAATTGTTATGGCGCTTCAGAACTACGATCTGGAAAACGGCGTGGCTTGTGGGTTGATCACGTGCCACGGTAGTGGGTACGTATCAAAAGTGGTGCACAGGTGGCCAAACGCGACCCGTCGTCCTGCCGTGTATTGTCCGCAGCTCACTGATGCCATAGAGGAACGGGGACTGTCGCGCATTGTTCACATCGGCCGCAGAGCCAAACTGCGATAAATCACACCCGCAACTACAACAGTGGTGATCAGGGCAATGTGCCACATCACACAGTATATCGCAGCCTTCTGCGCATGAGGCAGCGTGGCCAAAGACTCAGCCGGGTCACAGTTCTCACTGCACGTCATCTCCAACAACGCATGAAATGGGCCCAAGATCATCGAGATTGGACCGTGGATGATTGTAAGAAAGTGTCCTGGTCTGACGAATCAAGATTCCTGGTGCATCACGTAGACGGCCGAGCGCGGATACGACGATTACCTGCTGAGGCTGTGGCAACTGGATGTACTGTTGGTCGGAATAAGGCCTGCGACGGTGGTGTTATATGTTATACTGTGAGAGATGTTTTCATGGGACACTTTAGGTCCCATTATCCCAATAGCACAATCCCAGACAGCTGTCAGGTATCTGAACATCGTTCCGGACCAAGTTCACCCATTCAGGGCACCTGTGCTCGCTGCTGGTGATGGTCATAACAAACAGGATAACGCCATGCCACACTGCCAAAATGACATAGCGCATTATCCTTTTGGTCCAATTAACATGCTGGTGGATTTCAGTTAATGCTCTGTCCACCAAATTCACTTGACATGAACCCAATCGAACATTTGTGGTTCGACTTGGAAAAATGGGTTCGCGCTAAATCACCACCACCCCGAAATGTGCGGAAACTGGAGGACCTGCTGTTGAAAATCATGGGACCACATACTATAGGATACCTATCGCCACCTCATCGAATCGATGCCCGCCGAGTGGGCGCTGTTTTGCTAGCTAAAGGGGGTCCGCAGATTATTAGATAGGTGGTCATAACGCATTGGCTCATCGGTATACGCTAGTTATGACGGTGTTTTTGAACTTGCCATTGTGTCACGATACACCTGTCTTTGCTTCCGTAAGCTATTTAACATGCTAGATGCATCCTATTGTCGAGTGTTTATTTGAAATGTTCTTTTGTTGAGGCCGTTCGATTCTATTGACGTGTCAGTGCATTTTATTGAGAATTTGGTTTTTTTCTGGTGATGCAACAGCTTTTCTGTTACAATTAGATTGTTGCTTCTAAGTAACACTGTATTGTGATAAATTGATGCGTTTGGTATCTTTCTATTTAATAGTGTGTAAATGTGCTACATAGTTTTTCTCAGTTCTGCGTTCTCGGAATTTGAATGTACTTAACTTAAGAAAATTAGTCTTTTAGTTTTTTTTTAAAAGATCTATGCTTTGATTCACCCTATGATGACACTGCGGTTTAAGGTACAAGAGCCTACGCACTCACTGAGCCTTCGGGGACGGCCGAGAGTTATGTACTTCCGCGTCACTCCACACTGTGCCCTGCTGTTAGCAACTGTCAATCACTTCCCCCATCAACTCAATGGCATCTTTGTCTCTCCATATCTACGCATGCGTGTTTTGGTCAAATTTTAAGACTTAATTTCTGAAAATTAATCATTTTTAGATTTGTCTGAAATAACTATATGTAAGGGGCTAGGACAATATAAAGTATGATTCTGGGCAACAAATGCTTTGGTTTTAACGGAAAATGTTGCGAACTACTTTTAGTCATGGCGATAGGTTTCACGTACCTTCCCCTTCAGTGTCATCATAGGGCAGTGACGTACCCAGAGGGGGTCGGGGGCCGGGTCGTGGTTTGATCCCTCCCTCCAGGGGAGACTGAGCACGAATTTAAAGTAATATACACTGTAAGGCATTTGAATTAGAGACAGCTGGCGTTATGCAAATGTAGCGCTGTGGACCCCTGTAAACGGAAACGACATGGCGTATTCAGCGATCCGACAATATGAGGAGTGATGCGACGGGAATCAGTAAGAGTCCGACGCAGTATGAGTAAGACCGACGAATGGGTCACTCCATCTCGGAAGTCATGCAGGCACTGGGATTCTTACGAGCCACTCTGTCACGGGTGCACAGTGAGTACATCGAATCCGGTGAAACCATCCCTGCAAGGGCCAACTGCCGTGGACAACAGCGTGTGGATGAGCGGGGTCATCGTCGGCTAGCTTACATTGTGACAGCGGATAGACGGGACACAGTGCAAAAAAATCACCCGGCAATTTAACGATGGTGCACAAAAACGTGTAGGCAGCTACACCATCCAGAACCATCTAGTCGCTATGGGGTACAAAGCCATCGTCCCACGAGGGTACCGCTACTGACCGCACATCACAGGGTGCAAAGATTAGCATGGGCGCGGGAACATCGCCACTGGACCCTAGACATGTGGGAAAATGTTACCTGGACTGATGAGTCGAAATTCACGTTGGTACATGCGGGTGGCAGGATACGAGTACGGCGCAACCACATGAAGCGATGGATCCTTTTTGCCAGCAGGGCACTCCTCAAGCTGGTGGGCGTGGCATTCTCGTCTGGGGACTATTTACGTGGACTGAAACGGGACCCCTGGTACGCGTGACATCGTCCCTCACAGGTCAACGTAACCGGGATATCCTGGACGACCATTTGCTCCCATTTGTGCGTCTTCAACGTCCCACTGGGGATCTCATCCTGCAACAAGACAATTCACCGTGCCATCTCTCCCGAATTGTATCCGAATGGTTGGATGAACACTCCACCGACGTGACCTCGCTTCCTCCGCCAGCTAGGTCACCTGACCTCAATCCCCTCGAGCACATCTGGGATGCCATGCGAGAGAGATGTTCGAGGCTCTGACCCCCCTCCATCAAATCTTCGAGAACTGTGGGAGCTTGTTCAGGGGAAGTGGATCCGTATGGCTTCCCAACGCTTCCGGTGTCTTGTCGAGTCCATGCCGAGACGAATCGCCACCGTCATTCAGGGCGAAAGGTGGTGCTACACGTTACCAGACAGGTATCACTAATTCAATTGCTCTTCAGTGTATGCTGAATGTGTATCCGAGGCTTTCACCCTTTAACCAAACCCTTGACCACCCCCCACCCCCATTAAGAAATTTCTTGCTAAGCCACTGTCTTAGGGTGAATGGAAGTATAGTAATGTATTTTGTGTTGTTAATAAAGGACCGGGTGAGTCGCATTCCCTGCGATAGAATCTTCTGGAATCCGTGAGCTCTGGGGGGGGGGGTTGAGATTCAGGGGGAGGGGAAGGTTGTCGTGAACTGGGTGTGCGACTTTTAGGGGTGTGGTGGAATTGCTTTCGCAATTTCCTTGAAATGCTCCATTAATCCCTGTTATGCTTCTGACGAGGCGACTCAGGATCAATTCTATCAGTGTTCTTACTTGGCGCATAATGATTATTTCAAACAATTTTTTCATGGCCGCTTCTTTAGATTTCTTAGTGTTTTCATCTAGGAAAGAACAAAAAAATAAGAAATATAGTTAAGCTCTGAGTTAATGAATTTTCGTTATTACCCATACAACTTCTAGGTAAACTTGTGTTTGTTATTTGAGGAGTCAGTAAATATGGAATAAAACGGTAAAAGTATTTACATTCATTCCGTTGTTTCACGAAAGAACCGAATCTTCGAACTACAACTATCGTGATACGCTTATGGAATTTAGCTTCACTTAGTACGATTAAACGCATTTCACACATTTCTCAAGAACAGATTAGCACTAACTAGGACAAGAAAGAAAGCTTACTACTGTGGTCTAATGAGGGTAACTGTTTAAATTGTTAAAAGGATAGTTAGGTGGTTTTGGTGAATAATAAGCTTTGGTTCTTCTTGAGGGGGAAAAATTGATAGAAGGATTAGCACGGAATGTCTTTTTGTTCTGCATTGTATTGCAGCGACTCTCCAAATTCACCATCAACAATTATTATTAATCCACTGCTGGATGAATGTCTCCCCAAGTCTCTCCCACAACTTTCTGCATTGAGGCAGTCCCCTATGTCAATTCGGCAGTTTCATTAATCGATCTACCACGGGGTCTTATTCCGGGTCTTCTGCTGTTCGTTGCAATCTAGTCAGGTATTTCAGATGTCGAACGACAATCAGTTCTTCAGAAACAAGTGTGAGCTACCTTTTTTTTTTTTAATTTCAGTTTCGTTTGATGGAAAATCATGCTGTGCTATTTGTATGAAAAGAATCAAAGCATCTTATCTGAATTATACAATGCTATTGGTTGTACATTTTTAGCATTATTAGCATTTTGAAAACTTTAAAGATACAGGATGTGTGCGAGCGTCTTCCTGCTTCAAATGAAAGTGTCTCTGCTTTAATTAGGTTTTTCATTAACAATTTACCAAAGTAAATAAAAAGGTACAAATCAAGAATTCTGAAATACAGCAATCACGTGGTAGAGACTGTCGTTACCAACTTATGTTCTTATATTTCGTGTTTACACCAAATATGCGTCTCTCCAGGATATCTTCAGTTGTCTGCAGTCTTTGTATGTCGTTTATAATTAAGGTGAAGCACTTCTCTTTTAGTACATAATGGTTGCTCCTGCCACACATTTTCATACATAACCCATTTCTTGTCATCTGTCTCAATTCTGTCCAAGAATGGTTCAACATAGTCACGTAAAAGCAGCGAAACGCATGCGCTCATGTCATTTGCTTTCTGCACGTGAGTTAATCGTGTATTAAAACTCCCCTCTTGTGCAACTTCCAAATTTGATGCAGGTCCATGAAAATGCTCGTGAGATTAGTCCCCAGCTGTTCGGTTAATTCCCGCGTGGTCACACGTGAATCGGTCTCCACTAAGGTCTTCACTATGTCCATATCCCCTGTTGAGGGTCTTCCTGCTTTGGGACGATCTGACAGGTCCACATTTTCTCCTCGAAACCTCTGGAACCAACAACACTGACGATGTGATATGGTAGTTGGGTACACACTGGAAATGTTCCCTGCGGCGCACGCGGTGGTGCTTTCGCGACGAAATTCATGCAATATTCAATGGCGGATGTTGCTCCTTTTCAGTTTTTTCATATTGGCTGGCGCTGACACTATTCGACTTCTGACGGCAAACTGCTACTTATTTAAGCCACATACTTCCTGATGTCATGCCGGTGTGTTGCGCAATTTCAGAGGCCAATGTGCGCAGTAGGCGGGACTTCGATTTCGGGTTCCTTATCATCGGACACTATTTTTCCTTTATCTCAATGCAAAAAATAGAAACGCAGCGTAAACCAGTAATAGAGAGTGATTCAGAAGTTCCCGAAATCTATATTTTAAAACGTATTTGCTGTAAAACCGGAAAAGATATCCCAGTATTGCTGCTTGTGGCTGTAGTGTGTGACCTTGTGGAACGAGCTGCGCCACGTGATACTACGCTTACACGGGCGCTGGCAAGCAGTAACGTTTAGTCAGCCATGAGTTTCACGCAAGAGCAGAGAGTCGCTTTGTTAGAAGTTTATTTTGCGGAAAACTCTTACTAACGTTGCATTCAGCTCTTTCAAAGGAAGTTTCCTGATGCTCCTGTACCAGGGAAAACAACTATGTATGACTTTGTGTACCGGTTTCGCGAGATTGGCAGTGTTCAGGACAAGCCTAAAAGCGGCCGTCTGTCCGTGGTGACGACCACGTTTCTAGAGAAAATTCCCGTTTCCCGGCAGCGCTTTCCCCGGAAGTCACTTCGGCGGCTGTTTCAAGAGTTAGGGACATCGTATTCAGCCTGCCAGAGGTCTACTAAAAGTCTAAAGCTACGGTCGTACAGAATTCGAGTAGTACAAGAGCTACGTCCTTTGGATTCGGAAAAGCGCATTGCTTACTGCAAATGGTTTAAGAGTTTTAAGCGCAACAATGCGACTAACCAGCTTAACAACACTTTTTTCAGTGACGAGGCATGGATTCATTTGAATGGATATGTCAATAGCCAAAACATTCGCACATGGGTTGCTGAGAATCCACACGCATTGCATGAGGTTGGACTTTCCTGTCAGAAAGTTGGTGTGTGGTGCGCCATGTCTAGACGGCGAATTATAGGGCCATTTTTTTTTCGACGCAACTGTAAATCCGCTGTATATGCAGACATCGTCCACCATTTTGTAGCGATGCTGGAAGAACACGAAAGTTACTGTTAGTTTGAACAAGATGGAGCAACATGCCACACATCAAACGACACAATGAAGATGCCCCGTGAGTTCTTCCACGATCGATTAATCTAAAAAAAACTTTGGACGCCTCGCTCACCAGACTTTTATTTGTGGGGCTATGTGAAAGACAGTTTACCACAACAACCCTAAGACGGCACAGGACCTGCGGAACAACATCAATACAGCCGTGAGGGACATACCAATCAACACGCTGAAAAGAGTGTCCACCAACATGTGTCGTCGGGTGAATTTGTGTCTTCAACAGAATGGTGGACAATTGCAGCATCTATTGTAAAGTGGTTTTCATTACCTGTAAGTATGAGTGTCAATATAACACTACGTAAAAATAGTCATACATCACTACATTCGTGGTAGAAATATTTGAATTCAGAGTTCAGGGACTATTGAATCACCCTCTACTATATTAGTACATAATACGTATTGTAAATACTTCTATTTAAGTACCAAAAATACAGTCTAACTACGTACGTAGGAGGACTTGTCACTGTCTGGAAAGATCTTGGACTTTGAAGTCCCTCCCTGGCTCCTTCTGGGTGTCGTTGGCTGACACAAGTTCCTCTATATATCAGCAGCCTTCGCTGAACCCAGTTTCCTGAATGCTAACAACATTTTCATTTTCACTGAAGAATCTTGGATGGGCTGGATTTGGCGGATTCGCGGCTGGTTGTACTGATCACGTGTCTGTATTGCCGATCCCAGCCAAAGCCACGGTGTTGTCGGCGAAAATGCAAGCTGTGTATCTTGCCCTTTCTCACCTACAATAGAGCTAATCAATTGCGATGTATATACATTACTCAAAATGGTAAAAACTTCACGTACATTTTTAGCACGTCTTTTGTAAAAAAAGATCATACTTCTGTTATCGGTTTGTTCGTCCGTCCGTCCATCTGTACCCACGATATCTCTGCAACTATTAGTCCGATTTGAAAAAATTCTTTTTGCATTGGGAAGCTTGAAAGATGCAAATCATGATACTTTATTTCCTTTTTTTTTTTACGATGTACAATTTTGCCGCTAGAGGGCGTAAATGCAGATGATGTCGAATTCAATAATACGCTTCATTCCACATATTTGCTTCTAAACATCTGATTGAATTTTTTTTTATCTTTCGATTTCATTTATGTCGAAGAGTATTTTAGATATAGTTACTTTTTCAAATGACGCATATATTTTCCGCTAGGGGGCGTAAAAGTAAATTACATTGTTCTCGATAACTCTTCTTCTAAAACTCCGATTTGAAATTTTTTTTTTTCAGCGGATACATCTCCTGATGGAAAATCTTTTGCATATAATTTCAAATTTTTGGTAAAAAATACTTTGGCCGCCAGGGGGCGTAAGTTTTATTTTTGCTTCTGAGGTATTTGCCATAAAATCGGAGCTTCTAAAATATCGATTGAAAAAATTCTTTCATGGACTGATGCCACTCACATCGATAAACCTTTTCGGAATATTTTCTTCTTAAAATAATCCACAGTTTCTCTGCCAGGGGGCCTAGATGTACATCTTATTATATATATTTTTTTCAATATCACTACTTCTAGGACTCCGCTTTGAAAAATTCCTTCTTGTCGGATAGTGTTTTCCGCGTGACATGTTTTTCATATAATTTCAAAATTTTCAAGTAATTCATAGACTTTCTGCTAGGGGCGTGGTGGTAAATTGCGTTTCCTTCTATATCTCTGCTTCTAAACCTCCGATTTGAAAAATTCTTTCTGCACCGGATACAGCTCCTGATGAGAAATCGTTTGCACACAATTTCTAATTTTTGTAAAAAAATCGTTTGGCCACCAGGGGGCGTAAATCTTAATTTCGGCTGCTGTTGTATTTGCCGCAAAATATGAGCTTCTAAATTCTGGATTGAAAAAAACGTCGTTTGTTGACCGATACTACTCATGTCGACAAACCTTTTAGGAAAATTTTCTTCTTGAAAAATGCATGGTTTCTACGCCAGGGGGCGTAGATGTATATCTTATTTTTGTCAATATCTCTACTTCTAGGAGTCCGATTTAAAAAATTCCTTCTTTGTTGGATAGTGTTTCTAGTGTGACATGTGGTTCATATAATTTCAAAATTTTCAAATATTTCATAAACTTTTCGCTAGGGGGCGTAAGAGTAAATTGCGTTTCCCCCTATATCTCTGCTTCTAAATCTCCGATTTGAAAAATTCTTTCTGCACCGCATACAGCTACTGATGGGAAATCGTTTGCACATAATTTCTAATTTTTGTAAGAAATGGTTTCGCCACTAAGTGGCGTAAGTCTTAATTTCTGCTTCTGATGTATTTGCAGCAAAATATGAGCTTCTAAAATCTCGATTGAAAAAAGTTGTTTGTTGACCGATACTACTCATGTCAATAAACCTTTTAGGAACATTTTCTTCTTGAAAAAATGCATAGCTTCTACGCCAGAGGGCGTAGATGTATATCTAAATTTTGTCAATATCTCTACTTCTAAGAGTACGATTTGAAAAAATCCTTCTTTGTTGGATAGTGTTTCCGATGCGAAATGTTTTCCCTATAAATTCAAAATTTTCTAGCAAATCATAGACTTTCCGCTAGGGGGCACAAAGGTAATTGCGTTTTCTGCGTTATTTCTGCTCCTAAAACTCCGATTTGAAACATTCTTCCTGTATCGCATACAAAACCTGATGGAAAATATTTTTCACATAATTTCTAATGTTTGGTTGAATGGTTTATCCACCAGGGGTCATAAGTTTTAATTTCTGCTTTTGAAGTATTTGTTACAAAATCTGGGCTACTGAAAACTCGACTAATTTTTTTTTTCTTGGACCGATACCGCTTATATGGATAAACCTTTTGAGAATACTTTCTTCCTAAAATAATGCATGGTTTTCCCACCAGGGGACGTAAAGTCACATCTTATTTTTGTCGATATCTCTGTTTCTAAGAGTTCGTAAGCTCACGATTCCGTTTACAGCAATATCTGAAGGCTTAAAAACCCGATTGGAAATCTTTCTTTCGTCAGATCTATTGTTTTCCATACCGGTTCCATTGACTTTGATAAATTTAATTTGCGTCAGAACGGATTCAAAAGACGTGCTTATTACACCCGAAAATTCGGTGTCATTTTTCTTGTTCTTCGTGTGAGAAGCAAAGTCCAATTCTTTAATGGCTACAAGCAAAGCGCGAGAATTAACACAAAATTATGGAAGTGAATGTTGCAAAACTGAAGCACTTTACACAAAATAATATAATGATAACAAAGGTACCTGAAGTCCGACAAGCAGCATCGTTCTGCACAGATGTAATAGTAATCAACCCTGCTTCATTGTCCATTACATCGGGGTAACACTTCAAAAAGGCTAGGACTCGGTTGCAGGTCGAAGTATGTAGTATAATACTAGTCCAATGCAGCTCCACTGTCCTATATATCGGAATATCACTTTGCAAAGGTTAGGACTCAGTTACAAGTCGAAGTATGAAGACAGTTCAAAAGGCACATCCAAACTCACATTTAGTGTAAACGCATAACGAATGAAAGGTGAACAAACTTTAACTCCCCACTTGGCTACAAAAAAAAAAAAAAAAAAAAAAAAAAAAGAGACGGAAAACTCGCTTCTTCACAAAAATATAAGCAAACATCGTGCGATATTAGTGCACATGCTATGCATTTCGGTACTTGTTCTTGCCATTATCAAGCTGTGTTCTGGTGGCTCTGCTGGAAGATCGGGTAATTATATCCGAAGACTGCCAATCAGTGGCTGCATACCTCTGAACTTTACTACATTCTCTCCGTAGTAGGGAGGAAATAGCAGGGTAGTAAGGGAAAATACCACAATATACTATTTTTTCTTTTTCCTGTTGTCTTGGTTTATGTTTAAATTCATAAATAAGTTTCTTAATCATTTGACTCCTGTACCCATATTCCTCTGCAAAATTGGTGATAAAATTCAATTCATTCTTCGTTTCGAAGTCTACCAGTGCTGCACAAGGCAAATGCTCGCTGTATTAAATAGCGGAATGCCGTAATCTTATGGGCCCACGGATGAAATGACTTTGCAGGTATAAATACCGGAGTGTAAGTATTTTTTGTAAATACTCGGAAGTCAACACGCCGCCCCGGTGGCGCAGTGGTCTAAGGCGTTGGCCTCTGATCATTCGTCCGAAGAGGTCCGGGTTCGAATCCCGGTGAGGCATGGATGTTGTGTTTGTCTTACGGCACTGGCTCCCTCCCTTCCCTGGAACCAGTGACCCTAAATTAGGGACGGGCGACTGCTTATAGCCCATTGAGTTGCTCACGGTGGTCGTTAAACCTCCCCCCCAAAAAAAAGAAGTCAACACGTTGTTCCCTTTTGGAAACTACGACATCTAAAAAGGATAGTTCTTTATTTTGTTCTACTTCTTTGGTAAAATTAATAGTTGGGAAGTAACTACTGAAGGTTTTACGAACTGTTTCAATTATTTCTTGGTTTGACTTTCTGAAAATTAAAAAGGTATCGTCTACATATCTGGCATATAGAGCTATATCATCAGCAAACATAGGAAGCAAATTGTATTCTATTTCTTGCAGCACAACAACCGCAAATAGTGTAGACAGAGGGGAACCCATCGGTGCACCGGATTTCTGCCTGTAAATTTTTCAAAAAAATTCAAATAAGTTATTTTCTTGTATGTATCATAGCGCTGAAATGATATCGTCAATTTCTTTAGGTAACAAGTCTTTGCCTTTTTGAAGTGTTACCCCGAAGTACTGGACAATGAAGCAGGTTGATTACTACAACATTACATCTATACAGAACTATGTTGTTTGTCGGACTTAAGGTAATTTTTTTAACATTATACACTGATGGCCATCCAAAATGCAACACCGAGAAGGATACGAGATAGCAGAGCCAGATTTACTGGACACATAAGAACAGATACAAAGATGAAACGATTGAGCTTAACGGCCCGTGCGAGTTGCGGAACACGCAGTCATCAATAGCTCGTGTGGCCCCCATGGCTGGCAATAACGGCCGCTACACGCCGCGGCATCGAACGAAAGAGGCTTTGGATGTGGGCTTGGGGTATGTCGGTCCAGGCTGCTTCCACACGTTGCCACAGTTCATCAGGCGTAGTCGCAGTTGGTGCTTGCCGTGCCACTCGCTAGCCGATCAGCGACCAGACGTGTTCGATGGGCGACATATCGGGAGAACAGGCAAGCCACGGCAGCAGTGACACCTGGTGGGCCTTGAAGAATTGTAGCACGATGAGTGCCGCGTACGGGCGCGCATTGTCCTGTTAAAACATGGCCGTTGGCAGGTTCTGCAGGTAAGGGAGGAATACAGGCTCCAAAACGTCGGAGATGTAGCGATGGCTGTTGAGTGTACCGGCGATGCGTACCAGAGGGGTGCGATAGTCATATCCAATTGCGCCCCAAACCATTACGCCAGGCAAGGGACCGGTATGACGATGCATACTGCAGGCGTCATACAATCTCTCCGCGGTGCCGCCACACGGGATCCGACCATCGCGGTGTTGCAGGAAGAAGCGGAATTCGTCGGAGAAGACAATGTCGTGCCATTCCGTAGTCCAGGCGCGACGTTCAACGGCCCACTGCCGCCGTACTCGCCGGTGGTGTAACGTCAATGGTAATCGGAGTAATGGGCGCCGTGCGACAAGTCCCCGCTCCTGCAGACGACGTCGAACGGTACGTGCTGACACAGGTTGTTGGGCAACACACCCTAATTCCTGCGCTAACGTTCGTGATGTGGCGGTGTGAGCCGTCAATGCCCGCCGCACAACATGCTGGTCCTCTCGTTCGTTGGTGTGCCGTGGCTTGGGCAAGCCCTCACGTCGGTCCGTCTGTCCCTCCTGCACCTACCGAATCCGTACTCGCTTCACTGTGGCTGGATGTCGTCCCTCACGTGCGCCGATGTCTCGGTACGATAAACCGCTGTCGAGATAAGCCACTATTCGTCCTCTTCCGAACTCCGAAACGTGCTGGAATGACTGCCGTATTCTGCGACGAGGCATCAGGAAGCCTCGCACGCACAGGTCCGGCAGCACAACACACTTCCACTATTTACACCCCGCCTTCTGTGCACCTTTCTTATAGTGCTTCTCTGTGGCGTGCCGGGCGGCGCACATGATTTTCATATGCCTGGAATGCTAATCGTTTGCATGTCCTCTCGCTGGCGACGCATGCTGCGAATTTCAGGCCAATCGGATGCTTCCTTCTTGGTGTCGCATTTTGGGTGGCCAGCAGTGTATTATTTTGTGTAAAGTGCTTCTGTTTTGCAACATCCACTTCCATAATTTTGTGTCAATTCTCGCGCTTTGCTTATAGCCATTAAATAATTGTAATTTGTGCACATTTTTCTTTATGTGAGAAGCAGAGTTTTTTAATATTTTGAGTAATGTATGATGTGCATCTCAATTGATTAGCAGTTTCAGCACATTACAATTGATCATATTCATATGGTTATAATATACAGTAGAGCTCTCATCGTCGTGATATTATCTATATTGCTCTGCAGTCCCTCTGCTCTGCTGTACTGATTGTTCTGAACATCATTTTCTGTCTAACTTGAAGCGTTTACTCAGTTCTTTTCTCGTGGCCGGTTTCCAGATTCAATTCTTCTGGATTCCTAGTCACGTTGGAATCCCGGACAACGAGTCAGTTGGTGCTTCTGCCAGTTCTTTTCCTCTTAAGTTGTCACACCCTTACCAATCTTTCATCGAGATTTGCGTTTTCTGGTTCGCAATTGTATCATGAGAATGCAACATGAGCTGAGGGACCAACTGGTGGAAAATAAGTTGCATCGTATATCAAACCAGTTCTTGGAGTCTAGATTTCATCATGTCGCCGGAAGCGTATGGGGGATTTATGCGGCTCCGCTCTTTGCTGCGTGCTCTGCTCTTGCTTTTACTCACTCTACCAGACGACTCAGAAACCCTGAGTCACCGTTTAAACGATCACTTTGATGTATTTTTGTGGTCTCTTTCCTCCGTTGTACGTTTTGCGCAGTGTTATTATGTTTTCGGCTTTTTTTCACTGCTTGTTGATATTCTTTTTTGTGAGATATTTTTTTGTTATGATTTACTCTATTTGTTATTGTTCTGAAGCGTTGCACATGGCGCTCTTTGGCCGATTGAGATCCTTGAACCTATGAACACAGTTCAGCCAGTTAGCCAACTGGGGATGACCATTATTTACTATCGGTAGAAAACCCAATGGGAAAAGGTAAGATATAGTATTGCCAACCAGATGCTCCCATGCGAAGTGCATCGTCAGAATTTGCCGTCTTTAATGTTCTGTGCGTTTATGACTGCAGCATTCTGGTCCTAATTTACAGGATTAGGATATCCACTTCTTTCTCAAGTATCTATATATTAGATCTGTAAGGTTTTTACTCTGAGTCCTATTTTGAGAGAACGGCTGAACGTAAAGATATGGTTGAGGTATCAAAATAAAAGTCTTACCATGTAGATGCACCAGTCGAAGAGAAAAATGAGATTGGGGCAACGGTTCGGGCGGTGTGGGGCTGTAAAGTTCCCATGTAAAGTCTATGGGAGAAGCGTGCGGTTGACATTCGATCGCCTGAGGTTGACTCACGCGCTGTTGAGGGCGGAAACATGGAAGGACTGAGATAGTCCAAAGTCAGAAGCCTTTTCTTTTCTGAGTGAACCGCTGCGCAAAGCAACGCCAGCAGGCATTCGTATCAAAGTTCTTCTCATCAAAATAGCGAACACTCTCGAAGACCTGATTGCGTTATGCCGTTGGACTGTGTGATTCATATATACAATTTAATATTCATTCGATCTAGTTTATTCACGCAGGTAAGACGTTTCCCATTATGTAAAGATGTAAATAAACATTCCGTTGACCATTGTTACTAAAATTATTAAAAATGTACATATTGAGTTGCGCCATCTATATCTTCATTCTATAAGGCTTTTTACTGTGAGACTCATTTTGAAAGAACGACGGAAGGTAAAAATATGATTCAGGTATCAAAATAAAGGTCTTACCATGTAGAGGTGCCAGTCGAAGAGAAAACTGAGATTAAGGCAACGGTTCGTGCTTGGCGGGACGGCAAAGTACACGTGTAAAGTATATGGGAGTAGCGTGCGGTCCTTATCAACATCAGGCGCTCAGTTCAGTGTCAGATTTGGTGTGTGCATGGTGTTCTATGATCAGTTCTAAAGTAAGTAAATATTTTATTGCATACTTATCCTTAACAGAATGTCTCTTCCGCAGGAAAAAAAAAAAAGAAAACGCAAGAGCCTTACTGAAAGGCGTGAGCGATCAATGGGTAGCAACTATAAGTCTCAGACAAATGAGAAAGAAGAGTATTCGCAACGCGAATCTCATTCCAAAAGCATTTACAAACACAGTTGTTACTGAAGATGAAAGTGAAAGAGTGCGCTATGCAGTTGAATATTTGCACGCGATCGAGATGAGTGGACTTCCTTCTGTATCACAATTTACGACTGAAAAAGGGGGCAGTCGCTGGCTTACGATTTTAGTCAGTGGTCTAAATGCTGGCTTCTGATCATTCGTTCGTGAATGGTGCAGGTTCGAATCCCTGTGAGGCATGGATGTTGCCTTTGTCTTACGGCACTGGCTCTCTCCCTTCCCTGGAACCAGTGACCCTAAATTAGGGACCGGCGACTGCTTATAGCCCATTGAGTTGCTAACTGTGGTCGTTAAACCTTCAGTCAAGAAAAAAATATTAAGAACCTTGTCCTTACCGAAGTAGTTGTACGAATTTGTCAATCAAATAAAATTATTATTTGTTGTTTCATATGAGTTGATTCTTTCAAAAAAAAAAAAAAAAAACTGAACGTCGATTCCGACGGGTTTCGTCTAGTTGAAGTTTATTACGGTCCAGAATTTACATATGCTGAATAAACTAAATATGACAGGTAAGATCCTCTCATAAGGAAGACATAATACATTGTAGTGAACACCGAAAAATGGGCTTGTTTTGGCATGACAATCATTAAATAGCTAACATTAATTACTCAAGACAGTTTTGCTCTTTTCTACTATAAAGTACCTGTAATAAAGGTATTTTTATCACGTGATACAATTATCTGTCTTTAGGCACCTCATTTAAATATTGTTTTTCATCTTAAGCATCAAACGGTAGGCGCTAATCACGACGAACAATTCTTATATTGTCAACATAGAAATTTTTATATCGTTAATATACACTAACGGACAATGAAATTTGCGCACCAAGAAGGAAGCATCGGATTGAACTAAAATTTTATGGACGTAATGATACTGATAAAGGATACACGTGATGTCAAAAACAGAGCTCCAGGACAATTACAGAGGGAACTGTGGCACGCGGTCCGGTCATCTTTAATAGCACGTCGCACTGCCCGTGCGGCGATACATGCTGCAATACAGTCCCGCATGGAGGCGAACAGACGCCTGATTTTGTCCTGCGGCAGACTAGCCCACACCTGTTGGACGGTGTGCTCCAAATGCGCGGGTAGTGCGGCACGGCGGAAGCTGGCGTTTCAACTGGTCCAATACATGCTCGATAGGGGACATGTGCGGGAAGTGGGCACGCCATGAAAATGTCTGGACATGACGTAGGCAATTCTAGGCAACCCGAGCCATGTGCAGGCGGGAATTATCCTGCTGGTATAGAGCACCTGGAATCCCAACCAGGAACGGGAGCACATGGATCCGTAGGATCTCATCCAACATACACGCTGGCACGTCAATTATCTACGTACCACTACTAGAGCTGATCGGCTATTGTAGACAATGGCTCCTCAGACCATAATGCTTGCAGTAGGGGAGGCGTGGCGCTTGATAGCGAGGTTGGGACTGTGCCGTTGGCTATGGACCTCCACACCCTGATACAATGATAATCTGTCTCCAAAACGAAGCGACACTCATCGCTAAACACTACACGTCGCCAGCCTGTGGCGTTCTACGTCGCTCTGACCTGGCACCACTGCACACGGAGCCGGTGATGTTCCGGTGGTTATGGCTGCACACGTGAGGGACGCTGGGATCGCAGATTCGTAGCGTCCCTCAAAACAGGAGCCACTACATCTGCCTGTATATTGGACCGGGTTCTCGTGAGATTCGTTCGTACCTGGCGTACAATCCGTGGATCCTCTCTACCGGTGGCCCTCCTGGTCCATCCGGATACGCTCCGCCTTGTGGCAGTGCCGTCACATGTGCACCGCTCCAAACGCTGTCGGACGGTATGGTCAGAACGATTCACGTGGTGGGATATACGGCTCGCCGACCACTCTGATTTTCAGCCCGCTGATCAGGCCTCTCTCAAAGTCCGTAAGTTGCGTAAATCGACATCTCTATCGTCTACCCGGCATTCTTTTCACTCCGTACTGTTTCTTGTGTCGGCCGGCTCTTTTCTCTTTCATGGGGCATCGACTACACGTCGGTCTATAAGGCTGCCGGTTCGTGCTTGCAGTGCCACCACAGGGTGTGCGGTCATGCGCAATTGCACCAAACGTGGATCATTTGAATACCAACATGCACCCTTGCTATTTGCAAAGTTCCGCGGTTGTGGAATGCTTTCTTCTAGATGCGCAAATTTCATTTTCCGTGAATGTATATGGATTTGTTTTCTAACGTCAAGTATGAGCTGT
Source organism: Macrothele yani (assembly GCA_039090855.1). Lineage (NCBI taxonomy): Eukaryota > Metazoa > Arthropoda > Arachnida > Araneae > Macrothelidae > Macrothele > Macrothele yani. The sequence continues at coordinate 125,006,887 of CM077024.1, read as the reverse complement.
CAGATGTTAATCATAATCTTTAAAATAAGTTCTATTATTCAGTTCAAAGCCCACATTCTTTTACCATATATGACTTCCATTTTTTTTATCTCGACCTGACTGGCACGATCACAGATTTCATTTTTAATAACCCAGATGTTTCACAAGCAAGTCACATGATGTAAATTACATCACTATGTTCATATAAAGATGTTAGCTTGAATAACAATAATGAAACACAGAGTATAAAATTAAAAAGCAACAACTTTTATTTCTTCATATATAAAGCATTACAAAAAAGGCCAAATACTATCTTTTTAAAAAGTGAATGCTTTTTTCCTATTTTAAGGGCAATTTTAGCAATAAGAACAGATTTTTGCATAACAAAAAGATTTTTCTTTTCACGATATCTGAAGCAAAATTGAGGAACATCCGTTTTTCACGTGAATGTTTCAACATTGGCTCTCACATTACAAAATCATTGGTGTATCGACGATAAGAATCAAATTTAAAAGAAGTGTTTTTGTTAATCCTAGGCAATGGTTAATAATAAATTTCATCGCGCATAGCTTAATTAGACAAATGTACGGTGACGAGGAGGCACCCGGAAGAAATACCGACATTCGCATCTGGAAAGGAAATTCGTTCAGGCTGAATATTTTTTCAGATCTCTGATTCTGACGATCTCTTATTCTGACGATATGATGCTTCGACCTTCAAAATATGTCGCCAATTTTGGAAGCGTGAGCAAGAGATTTGGGAATACGATTGTGCGATTATAATACGTTGTTGCTTTAAGATTCGCTAAATACAACTTCTGCAAAAATCGATGAAAAAGGAATTACAGCTGTGAACAGCATTTCCAAAATTAAACAATTCAATTATGCTGCTGAAGTAAGCTCGAACTTTAAATATACCTCCTCTACACCCTTGGAAAAAATAGAAAACTGGTGAACTTTAAAAGCATAGCTACGGCGAATATGTTTAGTAAAACGGTTAAAAAAAAAAAAAAAGAAAAAAAAAGATAATTCCTAAGAAAATTAGAAGGCCTTAAATACTTCAGTAAGTCAATGTAAATTTGTTCATTGTGGCCAGGTTGTAAGAGCAACTGAATGATTTTTTTTTCTCTTAAAAGTAGATTGAAAGGAAGACAAAAAAAAAAAAAAAAAACTAGGAATAAAACGGCCGGAACTTAAGGATGATATGAGAGTTTAAGCTGCTTAAACTGCATTATGAAAACTTGATTGTTGAAGGACCTATTTGAATGTCTCAATATTTACAGCAAATTTTAGAGAGAAAAAGACAGGAAATTTTAAATCTGGTAACACAGAAGAAAAATTTAAATCAGATAATCCAGCTCTACTAATTCCAACTCAATATTGTTTCCCTTGGCAATCGCTTTGCAATCTTTAATAACTTGATTCTGCTGTTTACAGTTAATAAATTCTATTCGCTTTAATTTATTGTTCAGCCTAATTATTTCCTCTAAGTGAATTTTTGTAGCATCAGCATTTCGTAGTCGAAGTATTTGCAGTTCAGGAAGGGTTCTGTGGTACAGTACACTCTCTGCCAGTTCACCTGTTAAATTTAGAACCCTGACGTTTCGCGCATGTGATAATATGTTCGAAATATTGCGTACACATATCCAGCCTGCTTCACGAATGTTACACGTCATTTCTTCAATATTGGGCAAAGCGATTTCTTCACGAGATAATATGTAATTATCAGTCTCTCCACTGCAATCAATTACTAGTTTCTTAATATTGTGGCACTTTTGAAAGAAGGTATTAATTAAACTGAACTTTAGTCGTAATTTGCAAAAGACAAGATACAAACTTTCTACTTCACTGCCAACGTTACTTAAAACCTGTTCAAGCTCCATGAAATTTGGGTTAAACTCATAAAAATCATAAAAATACAAATCATTAAAAATTCGGGAAGTGAGCATTTTTAAAACGCCAGGTTTCCTCGGATACGGTCCAAGATGGATTGAGCTCAGCTTAGGACAGCTGCTGAGAGTAATGGTCGCCTCTGTCAGCGTGGAGTTTGGTGCCACATTTATTTCAGTGAGTTGTAACGTTGCAAGAGGTCTTCCATTTACTGCAGCAGCTGTTTGAAGTTTCACAATGCCTTTCATAATATCCGGAAAGGGACTCAATAACCAAATGTACTTCATTAACAAATTCAAGCCGAAAACTTCTATCATTGGCAGGTGCTGCAATGCGCAGGCTATTGCATCTTCAGATGCACCGCGCAGTTCCACTTGTAATTTCCGAAGTTGCTTGCCCACTTTTCTGCAGTCTCCATTCTCTGGACAAAAAACAAATTCACTTTGTCCGGAATTATATTTGCAAAAGGAGAACAAGAGGTTTTCCGTGAAGTGGCCAGAGTATGCACTGAGACTCTCTATAAGAGGACTTCCGTCAAAGATTCTTTTCACGACCTGATCGTTGGAGTCCTGAAGTGACACAGACTGTAAGTTCTGGAACCTGGGACCAACACTTGAAAATCTGTCATCCACCCACCAGCAGCGCTCGCTGTTTATAATCTTTATATTCTAAACAATAAAAGACAGATGTAAAGAAATAGGATTAGATTAAGCAAATTAAATGTATATTTTAGATCAACAGATCTACAATACAAGAAATCTCAAAAAAAAAAAGAATATCCTTGCGACTAAAATGTGTAAATCCTTCAAAGTTATCATTACGACTGTTTAGTTATAAAAATGACCCCTGTCGAACCAAGTTTGCTGATCATCCTAAAAATCAATGAAGGAAGAAATATTCTTCATAATACATCGAAATTTCCCAGAATATTCAAGCAAAGCAAACTGAAGTTGCTTGTACCCCCTTACTGGTCATCCATCTAACGATTCTCAGAAAACTTGGAAATTTCAACGTCCTGGAGCGCAACCTATATATCAGTTGCTTGGAACTTCACTGTTCTGGGTAGTGTAGTGGTTAGCATTTACCGGCAATCGGGAGACGAAGGGTTCGATTCCAGATCTAGGACGATAAAATTTTCAAGTTTTCTGCGAAGTGTTACATTACATGGATGACGAGTAAGTGGTGCAAGCAACTTCAGTTTGATTTGCTTGAATGTCCCATAAAATGTTTTTAATCAGCCCGTCGTAATTCGGATGATTCACATGTTCAAGTTCTATGCTTCTGTAAACTGCCTAGTACCAATAAATACACACACACACACACAAAACAACAACGTTGTAGTCTATATATATATATTTTTTAATGTAACGAAGTTACAAATATCTTTCAAATACGTTACAGTGAAACTTAGAAACATTCGTTACGTTGCATAATTTTGAAACATAACCCATACGTTACAGTGAAAGATATTTGTAACTTCAACATACCAACTTCATGTTACTGTTACGTATTTGAAAGATATTTGTAACTTTGTTGTATTACTGTTCGTATTTACTACGTTGAACATTATAGTTTTAACAAACTTTGTAAAATCACAATAAAAAATATTGCCCTCGACAGCTGTTTCAAAATAAACAACAGTGGTATTACGAGTTGCTTACGTTTTCACAGGTTCAACGCAGTCCGCGGTCCATTGAAAACAGTGGCGGCGTTTATATATTGATATAAAAAGAACTAAAAATCCGTCCCAAATGAGGGTGTCGAATTTCTCTTATACATGTGAAACACTATTTCGGCGAAAAGAAGAAAGAAAATCATATTTGTCATTTCTCTAAATACCTACCAATATGAAATTTCTCAGCTTCTCTAGTAAAACAAAACATGCTGGTATAGTATACTAACACTACAACAAAGCCATCTACTTATATTCCACAAAACGCTTTTTTTTACATCAAGGTAGCAATTTGTGCAACGGAAACTATAAAACAGTAGTATCGGTGAATGCTATTTTTAACGTAATCGTAATGCACAAAGAGTTATGTTCCAAACTAGATGTTGCTGAAACGTAATTGAAAGGATATCTCTGAAAGTGTAACGAAAATGAGAGATTGCTGTATTACTGGTACATACGTATCTGAAACGTTTTGTGCTGTATGGGTAACTTGAAATTTGAGAGAAAATCGATTTTTGATATTTGAAATTATATGTCTTCAAAATTTGGGGCAGAACTTATAGAAGGTTACATTTTTAAAAATTACCACATATGGTTTACTTGCGTTACTCCTAGGAATCTCGATATAAATCACAACGCCCGTCTGTTGAACAGTGAAGCTGTGTCGCCCTACTGCCAGGAAGCGTAGATCCCTCTACTGGCATCTTTAATATGTATATATTATTTTTAGTTATGTTGGGTTATTTATATATACATAAGTGTATACAAATAACCGGGATGTAAGGTCAATTGATGCGTAACATCACAGCCTCTCCTTGACAAATGTCAACCCCGCCTTCTCGTGGTGCATCCTGTTCCCACTAAAGAGGCTCTGATGACCGCCAATAGCGGTATAACTATACAATCGGGATTAGAGGAAATGCTATCCTACACTCACCAACCCGCTTGGCCACCGTGGTGAGTTATGGCCAAACCCCTCCAAAATGACTCCACAACTTAAATCTTGGCCCTCAGTCTCCGGCAGCTGGAATGTACCTGGCCAAGGCAGCGGTCAGTGCGACATGAAGGCAGAGCGTGCTAAGAATCTCCGGAGGACCGGACTATGCTGCCATCTGATGCTGACTTTGGCTACGTATAATGGACGCTCCCTATCTTCTGATTCAAGGCTCCTTGAATTGGAAAAGGAACTACAAAGGATCAAGTGGGACATCGTCGGGCTCAGTGAGGTAAGGAGAAAAGGAGAAGATCTCATTGAACTGAAAAGTGGACATCTCTTCTACTATCGTAGGACAGATACTGGCAGAACTAGTGGTGTTGGACTTATAATAAACAAGAAACTGAAGGATAAAGTTGTAGAAGTTGAAAGTTCCTCTGACAGAGCTGCACGACTCGTTGTCCAACGCTCGAGAAGATACCAAGCTCAGATTATTCAAAGTTATGCACCCACCACAAGTCATCCTGAAGAAGAAATTGAAGAATTTTATGAGGAAATTCGTCATCTAAATAATAAAGGTAAGCATCACTTGAAGATAATTATGGGAGATTTCAATGCAAAAATAGGGCAACGGCAACAGAATGAAACTTCAGTAGGTGAATTCGGTCACGGCAACAGAAACCATAGTGTAAATACTCTCGTTAAGTTTGCAGAGGCAGAAGGGTTTTTCATCTTGAACTCCTTTTTCAAGAAAAAGCCACACAGGAAATGGACATGGAGACATCCAAATGGGACGACAGGTAAAATTGATCTTATTATGTGTAACAAAAAATTCGTCATAGAAGACTGCAGTGTGCTAAACAAGTTCAACACAGGTAGTGACCATAGATTGGTGAAATGTAAGATGCACCTCAACACTAAACTCGAACGTGGCAAACTCATAAGACAAACAAAATGTATTGACATAACCAACCTTAAAAAACACCATAATACCTTCAAGTTGGAACTGAAGAACAGATTCTCTGCTTTAGAAGGCCTAACTTTGGAAGAAGTGGATATTTCTGAAGTTAACAGAAAAGTAACCAAAGCTCTTATGGAAACAGCAACAAAATTAGCTGGGTCTAAGAACAAGTTGCATGTGAACAAACTATCAGGAAAAACCAAAATGTTGATGCAAAAAAGAAGAGAGTTGAGGACAACTAAAGAAGATGTGACTTCCAAAGTGGAATACATAGAGTTGTGCAAGACAGTACGAAAAAGTATCACTGAAGACGTAAGGAAATTCAACTGTGAACTAGTGAGGAAAGCAATTGAAAAAAACCAAAGCCTAAAGACAGCAAAGGGACATCTCAGTAAGGGAAGAAAACAGATTATGGCACTGAGAAAATAAAATGGTTCTGTAACAACAAATAGAGGCAAATTTTTGACAAGAGTGAAAGATTTCTACTCCAAGTTATATGAAATGGATGATGCATGTACTCTAGACATCATGGAAGGTACCAGTACCAGAGTTCTTCCAGTCCTCCCAGCAGAAGTTGCACATGCAGTCAAGAACATGAAGCGGGGAAAAGCTCCAGGAGAAGATGGAATTACTGTAGACATCATACAAGAAGCAAGTGGAGAAATCGAAACAGTACTCGCCCAAATTTTCACTCGATGCCTTAATGAAGGGAAAGATTCCTGAGGATTGGAACAACGCTATAATGATCCTGCTACATAAAAAAGGTGACATTGAGGATCTCAGGAACTACAGACCTATCAGCCTCCTATCAGTGGTTTATAAAATCTTCACTAAAGTTCTTTCACGCCGTATAAAGGTAACACTGGACATGGCTCAACCGAGAGAAAAAGCTGGATTCTGGAGTGGCTACAGCACAAGAGATCACATCCACGTACTGAGAGAACTAATTGAAAGAGCAAGGGAATATGAACTTCCATTGTGCATGGCTTTTATCGATTATGAAAAAGCCTTTGATTCGGTGAAACCATCAGCAGTTACAATGGCTCTGAAATCCTGCAGTTTTGAAGATGCATACATTAATGTTATTAATAACATCTATGAAAATGCAAGTGCAAAGATTCGGCTGTTTGAAAATACAACACACATAAAAATTGGAAAGGGAGTGAGACAAGGTGACACCATATCTCCGAAGCTCTTTAACGCCACATTGGAAAATGTCTTTCAATCACCGAACTGGGAAAACAAAGGGATAAAGATTAATGGAGATTATCTAACCCACCTTCGGTTTGCTGATGACATAGTCATTTTTGCAACTACCCCATCAGAGCTGCAGAGTATGATCCAGGAACTTGCTGACAAGAGTAAAGAAGTGGGATTAAAAATGAACTTTCAGAAGACAAAAGTGATGCTCAATGCTTTCACAAGAAATGAAGATTTATCGATTGATGGGGAAAAGCTGGAGATAACAGACACGTACGTTTATCTTGGACAGCAGATATCAAGTGAGGGTCACATTAATGAAGAAATTAATTGGAGTACAAAACTTGCCTGGAGAGCTTTTGGAAGAAACAGCATAATTTTCAAGAGCAATATGCCATTATGTCTTAAAAGAAAAGTGTTTGATCAATGCATCCTTCCAGTGCTTACGTATGGTGCAGAGACGTGGACCTTAACTAAAAGAGACATACAAAGGCTGCAGACAACTCAAAGAAGCATGGAGAGGAGTATGCTTGGTGTAACCAGGAGAGATAAGAAGAGGAACTCGTGGATCCGAAAAATGACAAGAGTGGAAGACATCATGATCAGAGTTAAATCCCTGAAATGGCAATGGGCTGGACATACTGCCAGAAGGACAGACCATCGATGGACAGCCGAAATTTTAGATTGGATTCCAAGGGACAGGAAAAGACCCAGAAGAAGACCACATGGGAGATGGGTGGATGAAATTCGAAAGAATGCGGGAGTGACATGGAGGAGACTGGCACAAGACAGACCGTTGTGGAGGAAACTTGGGGAGACCTTCGTCCAGCAGTGGATTGATAATGGTTGACAATGATGATGATGATACAAAAAACCGAACATAAATAAAAAAAACATTTTTTTTTTTTTTTTTTTCTGGAAACAGAATACCCAGTTTCTTGTGACAAACGTCATAGTCACTTCTTCGGTGATGCCATCAGCCTGTGTTTCACCTCTTCGGACTTTTCTTTCGCTAAAGGAGGACTGCTTGCTGTTTCAGATTTCTTCGCTTACCTGGAGATGTAATGTTTGCCTGGTGCTTTTCTTTCTCCAAACTTTTGCAGGAATTCTTGCTGCATTACCTTTATAGAGTTTTATATCTAATAACTTTTCACAATAAACACCGGCTCTGCAACGGTAGACACAGCCGCCCTGAACGACGTTCAACGACACAGTAAAACTCCCAGATTTCCTACGGACACAATTAAGGTGCCCGGGCATCTAGTGGAGTGACGTCACAATGAATCATCGCTTTATCAGAAAAATCCCGCTGTCATTACTTAAGGATCAAGGTCACTTTTAAACCAAACGTCTAGTTTCTATGTAGAGTGGGAAGAAAACAACAGTAACGCCCCAGTTGCGTGCGGTCAAAGCGGTGGTTTCTGATCATTCGTCCGAAATGGGTTCGGGTTCGAATCCCGGTAAGGCATTGATGTTGTGTTTGGCTTATAGCGCTGGTTCTATCTCTTCTCTGGTAACAGTGGCCCTTAATAAGGGACGGGCGACTGTTTCACTGAGTTGCTCACGGTGGTCGTTAAACCTGCAATCAAAATAAATAAATAAATAAAATCTCGAATTAAAAAACAAGTAAAACAATAGTTTTTGTTGTTTTTTATTGGAGGTTACACGACCACCGTGAGCAACTCAATGGGCTACAAGCAGGCATCCGTTCCCAATTTAGTGTCGCTGGTTCCTGGGAAGCGACTGAGCCAGTGTCGTAAGGCAAGCACGACATCCATGCCTCACCGGGGAATCGAACCCGGCCCCTTTTCGGACGAATGATCAGAGGCCATCGCTTCAAAACAATAATTGGTTCTTTGGAGGGACTACCAAGTGAAATATAGAGGTGGAAATTTATGGTGGAAATTTCGACTTATTATTATGCAGTCCCTCGATTGTGGATTCTCTCTGATGCTAGGAGTCAAAGGTTTTAAAAGGCGAGAAACAACAAACAGTATTTCCACAAGAAAAAAACGTAATCATATTCCTCAGGCTCGTGATTTTTAACATCAGACTGAAAGAAGCATGGTTCCGCAAGATCAAGCCAAGGACGGTTGCAGGAGGGTGGGGGGCAAGTGCCTCCCTAAAAAGGACGAAATCTTTAATTTTCTGTATTTTTACACTTTTTCAAAACACACACAGATCTGTCTATTAATTTTTTGTACTGTTAGAGCTTGCAAAATAATCCAGGTAGTTCTTGAAACCCTTGAGGTCGCTTTTTTTCAAACAGAAATCAATCACACCTCAAGCGGCAAGCCGATGTGAAGCAGGAAAGAAAGTATAATATTTCCCAGAATTTACCATAGAATGCATTACAGCAATTCAGACCAATGAAGATTTAATTTACTTGATCAACATCAAATGTCTGCTAACAGTATTAGCTGTTATTTCCGTTACTACAGTGACGCCAGAGACATCTTTCTGAGCTATAAAAAGGCTGGAAACATATCTAAGAACCACAATCGGCCAGGAGCGTCTTGCAGGATTAACGTAATGCATATTCACCAAAATATTGCCCTAAAACTGTTGATGAGATTTTGGGTAGACTTGACCGAATTCATCCAAGCAGACTCACTTTTGTGTAGCATACATTCCATTATTTATTTAAAGGCGTTATTCAATAAATGTGTGCACTTAAAATGACACTTCAATAGACTCGATCAAAATGCTCATACAATCAAGCATCTCATTCTCCGGAAAAAAACAAAAAAAATGTAAGATCGATAATACATATATCGAACATATGTCCCCCACCCTCCCATTCTATAACGTTAAGGTAAGATATTCTGACATTCGATCAAACAGATAGTGGTATTAAGGTGCCCCCCCCCCCCCAACCCCTTTTTCAAAATTCTGCAACCGCCACTGTATCAAGCCATTCAAAATAATCCCAGTAGTTGTTGGAGCATGTACGTCGCGGATGCATCAGTATTTTCTGATAGGAATACATAGTTCTCCGTTGAAACAAAATATTCGGAGGAATATGACGTCTCTTAAAGGAAAGCAATGTTCTGGTACTTCATTCTTTTGCTAAATATTACAGGATTTCTGCCACGCTTTGCCATGATAGTTTCCATTAGTAATTCGTGAGGAAAAAAACACAAGCTCTCTTTCTCTCTCTCTCTCCTTGGCAGTTCGATTTCAACTAAAACAAGAAATATGACACTGAATTTTCGCTTGTAATGAGCACGTCCTTTGAATCCCTTCTGTTGCGAATTAAATGTATCAAAACTATTCAAAGTCAATGGAACCGGTTAGGTAAACAATCCAACGGTTTCTACAATCGATAAAACATCCAAAAATAAAAACATCTACTTAGTTCCACAAGCGGTTAAAAAGCAGGTTGCAAAAATTAATAAACAGAGCTCAAAAAGTTTCTTATAGCACAAAGAAGGTATCAGAGACAAAGTGATTTTCAAATCGAACAGATAAAAGAAGAAATGTAGTAGGAAGCATGATATACGAGCTATAAGTTTACATCTGCAAGCCGAAGAATTTTGCATAATAGAAAAGTTGAAAATTGGCGAAATATATTCTTCATGGAAAAAGCTATGATAAGGGCAAAAAAAGTCATCTCGCAGAAGCAGAGACAGGGGGAAAAAAGTCTAGGCCTTTACGCACCTAGCGGAGAATCTTTGCATTATTTAAAGAGATAGTAGAAATTGATACTTATAAAGAGATTGTAGAAATTAATACTCATGATCAGTGGTGTCAAAACCGTTCCTTACCAAATATTATAAATTATATGCAAAGCATTTCCCACCAGAAGCTGTATCCTGTGCAGAAAGAATTTTTCAAATCGAATTTCTAGAAGCAGATATATATTGACAAAATATAGAATGCAATTTACATTTATGGCCCTATGCTGAAAGTCTATGCGTCTATGGTGGCACAGTGGTTTAAGCGATGGCTTCTGAACATTCGTCCAAAAGGGGTCCGGGTTCGAATTCCGTCGAGGCATGGATGTTGTGTTTGTCTTACAGCTTTAGCTCTCTCCCTTCCCTGGAACCAATGGCCCAAAGTTAGGGACGGGCGACTGTTTATAGCCACTGAGTTGCTCACGGTGGTCGTTAAATGTCCAATAAATAATAATAAAAAAAAATGTGAATTACATGACAATTTAAATTACACCAAAAACATTTCGCGCCAGAAACTCTATTCAACAAAGAAGGAGCTTTAACAAGTCGGACTCTTAGAAGCAGGGATATCAGGAATATTGACAAAAATAAGATGTAAAATAAAATCTACGGCCACTGGTGGAGAAACCATGCATTATTTTAAGAAGAAAATATTCGGAATAGGTTTATCGACGTGAGTAGTACCGGTCGACGAAGGATTTTTTTTCAATCCAGATTACCGATACAGAAGCTCAGATTTTCCTGCAAATACGTGAAAAGCCGAAATCAACACTTACGCCCCCTGGTGGCCAAACTATTTTTTTACCAAAAGTTAGAAATCAGATGCAAAAGATTTTCTGTATCCTCTGCAGGAAGAATTTTTCAAATCTTAATTTTAAAAGCACAGATATCCGAAAAAACGCAACTTACTTTTACACACCCTAGTGAAAAATCTATGCGTAACTTGAAAACGTGACTGTACCTAAAATAATCTTCGATATAAATGGAATCGAAGGTATGAGAATTTTTTTAATCGGATATTTAAAAGCACATACATGGAATAAAATGTATTTTGAATTCGATATCATCTGCTTTTACGCCCTGTAGCGGTAAAATTGTACATCATAAGAAAAAACAATAAAGGATCATCATTCATACATTTCAAGATTCCTAGTGCAGAAATAATATTTCAGATCGGAGTAATAGTTGCAGAGATAGTGTCCATAGGCGGACGCAGAGAAAACCCGATAACATAAGCACGATCTTTTTTTACAAAAGACGTGATAAAAAAGAGATAGTGTTAACCGCTGTAACTAACGTCCTCCTTGCATACGATAAGATCGTGATTATCATGTGACCTGTGGAAAAGAACTAATTTTTGTATTCCTTCGAATAGAGTGGGAAAGGGGGGCTGGGCGACCCTTCATGCTCAGCATGAACGAATGGAATATAACTCGTTTTCTTTGGAAACATTTCCCAGCAAAATCAAGTCGATTACAATCGAAGGCGGAAATAAGACGATAACAAATGTTGAGCGCATAATCTCACCTTTGTAGAAAGAGTGTTAGAAGTATCTGAATACAATTTTCAAAAATCAAGAAACAGCGGAATAGAACTTACCTACTGAGACAACTGGAAATTCACGATGCCACCTTACAAGGGAAAATATATTACACTTTTCAAATAAATTTGTTAAGAAACGCATTCCAAAATTTAACAAACCTGTAATTATCGCAGCTGGAAATGAAACACTACTGAGAAAAAAATTACTTCACTTCCATTAACCTTTAACACATACAGTCTGCTTATGCAAAACTAAATGATTTCGTTCGCAGGAAGAATTAATTTCCTTAAGGAAAGTCGAGTACACTAAAAATTAGCGAAAAATTCCATACGAAACAATTTATCGTAGAAGAAGAAATACGTTAAACTTGAACACAAACGCTCAACTACAGAAATCCATCAAAGAAAAAAGTAATTTCCTTATAAAAGATCGAGTACGTGAAGAATTAGCGAAAATTACATGTGAAAAAAATTAAACTAGTGGAGAGAATATAATACACGATCGAATGACGAATGCAAATTATCATTCGTTGTCAAACACAAATTCGATGGGCGATGGTTAAGCTGTTTGTTGATAACGCTATCGGAATAATTTAAATTCTTCCTTCAGGTTCTCTAAAAGTGACTCCAAAGAAACTTTTTCGATTTCACTCTGGACAAAGCTTAATTTACAGATCAATTGCAGGGAGAGTGTCCATTTTTTTTAAATACGTGAATTTATTTATTCCAAGAGTTAGATGATTGGTCTGCGTAAAAGTATGTAGAGATAATAGCACTGGGCTAATCGTCTTGTTAAAATAAATGACCTCAAAAATAACATTAAAAACTGCAAAATAAAATATTTGACAGTATCGAACTCTAAATGAAGTCCCGGATAACAAGAAGGTTTAAAATGACATGTGGAACATGATCAGAAACGAAAGCCTGACGGGCATGCGTTCCTCCAATAGTAGACAAAAAGTCACACACACACACACACAAAGAACTTAACGCACCGTGTTTTCCATTGAGAGTATCAGGAAGATTCACTCTTGATAACAAAATTACCTACAATAAAAAAAGATGAAAGAAAAAAATGAAAAGAAAACGAAGAAAAAATTAACAATTTACCTCGCAATGAGAAGCCATGTAAGTTAAAATATCTGGTGATTCCAGACATTCCGTCTTTTCTGGGTCATACGGACTAAAGGTCGTGTACTTGTTGAAGATTAAACTCAAACACGGCCAGGCTTCAACATTCTTTGGATCTCCATGCCGAAATAGGAAGTCAATAAAATGGCTTAATTCCTCATTCTTGTGGCCATTTTCGCAGAAGATTTGGAAAATTTTCTTTAGCAATCTGTCGGTGTAGTTAATTCCTGGAAACGAGATTTATAAACCAATAAAGGGAGAGTCTTTGAGCAAAATACAAAGCAAGTCAATGTGACAGAGTTTGTAAAACAATAAATTGGCAGTGGCAAAGACATTCTGAGTAGTTGGACATGATCGAAATGATCCTTGAGCTATGTTATTTCTTCAAGTGCATTCACAAGAGCAGAGTTCACACGTACACAACTGATGACTCGGCTAAAGTCTCACAGCAAATATTTTTGTGGATTACGTTTGAGGGTAAAAAACGACATGCAGGCACAATACCTTTCCTCTCAAGAAAAAAAAAAAAAAGAAAAAAAGAAAAAGGATCCAGTGGCCAATAAGTGCTACTAAATAATTGTATAGGGGTACGCTGGAAGTCATCTTGAAACTTTTCTTGCCGACGCAGCCGCCCACCAACTTGCTATTTAACATTTTTTTTAACTTTACAGTTTTATCTGTGATTTGCCAGTGATAATGATCTGCTGTTTTTTGTCCTGTATCGCTACGAATTCTTCATTGTTTTCTTCTCCCTAAAATGGTTATCTAACAGAAATAACATCCATAGAGCCATGAAAATTGCACTGTCCTCCACTCTTCCTAATAATTTACTTCAGATAGGTGAATAAGATTACTAAGTGTTCATTACTATTTGCTCTGCTGTTTGTTTGTCTTATTAAGGCCGAGATTCCCACACAAAAAAGTATTATAAAGCTATACCAGCGCTTGTAAACCAGTCCCGGGGTAGTGATGGACCAAGATGTAACTAGCATCTGCCCAAGGTTAATAGTGAAGTCTATTGACCCTGACTCTACTTTAAAAGAGGTAAGTGCAAAACGAGGATGCTGGCTAGAGGGAAAGTAATCAAGGAGAAGGGAGGTATATGTCGTATATGTTATATCTGCGTATCTTTATCTCCCCTTAACCCCAATCTATGAAAACTTTCAGGTCCGTCTCGTAGGCACAAAATTTTATTTTACCCAGGCTATTGGTGCTGATGGCGGTGTCTAATGTTTGTTACATGGATATGCACTCTTCAGATTTTACTAATTTCATTAAAAAACGATGGACGGAACATTAACAAAAGTTTAAAAAAAATGACCACAAACTTTGAATTGTTTTATGTTCCAAAAAGTGAAAAAAACTTCGAGACAATTCTAAAATTAATAAGTATGTATCCGAGTGAGGAGAGGGCGATTTCACGAATTCCTTTGCAGTCTGTATAGTAAACAGCATTAAAAATTCTTTGTTTCAGTGTTTCGTAAATGAATTTGCTATCAAACTTCCCCTAGCGAAAATAACACTCGCACACACTGATTTCGAAGTTTAGCAACTTTCCTGACATGTCGTCAAACTTGCATTTCGTTCTGTCCGTCTTAGTGATTCACATTTCATCTGGTGCCTGAATTTTTCCCGGTATCTTTTATATCTTTTGCCAAACTTCAATAAACAGCCCCTCTTCCTACTTCTCTGTCAGGCTACGGGCCTGGAGTGACGTCGTACAGTGTCGAAAACGCTTTCTCTGCCTACATAATAATCACAACTTACAAGGTGTAAAAGTTTTTCGACTATATTTGATTGACTGCCGTGACGATAGTACTAGCCCATTGTTAGAACTATTCATTATCAAGTCTGAAGTGGCTCGGTGCGAAGTTTCAGCAATGTGCACAAAGTAGATCTACTGGAAAGTCGTATTTAAGTTGGAAAAGTTAAGTCACATCGTCATGGATTTAAATACTGAAAGTGGCAATTAACTATTGTTTTAAATCTGGAAAATATGAAAATAAAATAATCAAAAACGTGCCTGCGTCTTAGGCTGAACTTACACGTTCAGTATACTGTCATTACTTAAAAGTAATGAGAGTGATATTGAACCTGAAAGGCCCCTAGAGATGGAATGACCCCAAGTAACGATATTGTAATAACGCGGATCCGGATATTCTGATATCGGAACGTCAGTATTGGCGGTTGTAGGGGTTACTGTCATTTATACTGATCGTGTGAATGCTCGCGCGTCGGTAATTGCGCATTACTCAGTTCAAATTGTCTAGCACTGATGAACGGTTATCTAATCATTAGCAGTGAGCACACGGAGTGCGAAGTCCACGCAAGCGAGGCATTGAAGAGGAAGATGATTCAAAAAGAGATCAAATCTTGGAACCCCATTAAAACATATGAAGCCTTTTCAGAACTGTGGAATTCTTCATACCTATCGTACATGAACAAAACTTAAAGAAATGTAGCTCTAGATAAGCTGGTAAACATTTGAGGTGAAATGAAACAAGAGGCCAATCGTACGGACGTGAGGAGGACAATAAATACACTCAGATCAAATTCGCATGACATTGTGTTTCCGATAACACCGTCTTTCCTTCCTAAAAGCTGTTTAATCGTTCGACGTAATATATTAAATGTCTCTTCAGTTATGCGAAAATAGTTCTTATATTAATCCACTTCCATAGCACTTATCTCCACCAATAAAACGGCTTGTGAATACTTATCACGTTGTTTTAGCCATTCTTTCATCGAATACCGGGGCTTACCATGACGTTTCGTTCTTAAAGCTAAAATTATAGCTAAAGAGCCTTTTCTTTGCACATCCATTCTCGAAAGCAGACAAAATCGGTGTACTCTCCGTGACGACTGAACTGGCACTGATGCAAAGTAATTGCGCTTAACAATGAGCGTGTAAGGTGTGAAAGTACTGACGGGGTAATAATGGAGTAATAACGGCGCCGTAAATGAAGTGCAGGAATGACAGTATTATTAGGCGCATGAAGTTTGCTTTAGGGAGATAACACAATAAGCCGCCTAGGTCGCGCAGTGGCCTAAGCGCTGGAATCTGATCATTCGTCCGAGATGGTCCGGGTTCGAATTCCGGGGAGGCATTGATGTTGTGTTTGTCTTAAGGAGCTCGTTCTATCCCTTCCCTGGAACCAGTGACACGAAATAAGGGACGGGCGACTGCTTTTAGCCAACTGAGCTGCTCACCGTGGTCGTTAAGCCTCCAATAAAAAAAAACACTATCATAGTCCAACGTTTTTGTTGGTATGCATTCATTCGTAAATATAAATCATTTCACTTCTTAAGGTTTAAAGATCTCCTAGTATAGGCACTCTACAGCTTCACTTCTTGCTACCTGGATATAGTGTTTATGAAAACGAATTTATAGCAAGTTTCGTTAACTTGGTGTTACACAGAAAATAAAACAATTTGGAAGAAAGAATTGAAAGTTGAGAAAAAAGAAGGCAGCTTTCACTTTAAAAATAACATAAGCATTACTTACGTAGGACCGTATACCAAGATCTGCTCTTTTCTTCTTCGTCGTATTTCCCATACTTCTGGCCATGACGCACAATATTCGTTGCAACATTATCGAAACACAAATCTTGCAGACGAGGAAATTCGCTTCCGATGGACATATTTTACTTCGTCCTCAGCTAAGGGAAAATTCCAGAATCAGATCTCAAATTTTTATCACCGGTAGCAGATGTGTGCATTTATAAATTAAGAATAAACATCATATTAAAGACCATCGAAAATTTCTATTACACAATTATTGAAATCACATTTCACAGTGCGCAATAGACACAAATTATGACTTCCTTCAAGGCACAATAAAAACACATTTCTATTACACAGTTTTTGAAATCACATTAAACAGTGTGCAGTAGACACAAACTCTGACTGCCTTTATGGCACAATAAAAACACAAGAAAGATGACACTGAATTCTCGGGTGTAATGAATACATCTTTTAAATCCTTCAGACACGAAAAAGATATTTATTTCAAAGCAGATTTACAGAAAACCTGAAGATTCAGCAAAAAAGGAAATATCCTAATCCCACCATGGGAAAATGTGCATAGACAACTGATAATTTAAAATAAGCAACGTGAAAGGGTTATTTATAACAGTGTCAGAATAAGGAATAAACATTTTGAAGGCCCAGCCGACCTTTCGAATTTGCAGATCATTGACCTGCCAAAATGTCCAGTGGAAAAAACCCTTACACATTTACGATTTATGTAAACAATAGCGTGTTACGGAGATGTAATATAGGAATTTCTGGATGATATATTAAATCTTTTCTTGGTAGCATTTCTATTCCCTAGTTTTTTTCCTTTGTCTTTGGGCCTGGGAAAATATTATTTATTTTCTCTAGTCAGAAAGTATCGGATTTTAGACGACACCTTCCAGCTGCATTTTAGGATTCCTCTCCAAAGACATCACAATTGAGAGCCATTTGAGACACTGCTTTGTGCATTTCGTAGCTCATTCGGATTGATCAAGCGCAATTAGCACCTTTTGCCGGCCTTTGATCAACAGTTTTCGAAAAGATCAGATCATACCATATGTAGAGGATTTTAGGAAGCGAGAGTGTGACTTCAACGGCTGGCTCATACGGCAGATTTCGGTTGACCCCGGAAGTTGCGGCTGGTGACGTAGCTGGGATGCATCGCTGAGTGTTAGGAATCGCGTTTGCTTTACTCTGTGCGGGGAACTCTGATGATAAATACAACTACTGAGCTGTCGAATACGAAACAAAATGATGAAATGAATTAAAAAACAAAAGGAGTGAAGCAGAATATTCCATTGATGGTTTCCACTTCTATATATATGTGTGTGTATTACTTCCATCAAACGCGAAAATAATGCGTTTTTGTTGATAACAAAACCACGTCTACTGTGATTTTTGTGAAACGTTTCGGATGTCCAACTGCCCATTTACTTCGACTTTTACCATCTACAAGCGAGCTTACCTGTGTTTTTGTAAGTATGTTTCGAAAACATTTGTCGTTTTTTTGTTTTCTTTCAATTTTTGATTTTTCGTATTTTGGTGTTTTAAGTTAAATTTCAGTTCCCTGATTAATTTTAATAAAGGTCAGCCCGAACGATTCCATCTTCTGGCTTTGCGAGAAAAGCTCTTTAAAATATTTTTTTTTCCTGTTTTCAGAAAGTTTAGCTCTTTTTCTGTTATTAACATTTTGTCATTTAAAAAATTGTACTTTTTTTCTTTATTTGAGCATATCACATTTCACGCAGAAAACTGTCTCTTCATCTGATGCAGGTTGAATAGCAGCCGCGTTTTCTTCGAAAGACCTTCTTCTGGGACTAAGATTTTTAAGTGTATCAAAATCATCATGCAGTATTTTTCTATTTCTTTATCTTTCAACTCTTGAACTGACATTTTCAACGTTTAATCTCCGTAAATTGACTTGATATAGCCAACGATTTTAATATCTTTTTCATTAGTAAACTAAGCAGGCGATTCATCATATCGTCTTCATACTTACTATTTAAAAAGTACTCACTTCAAATCGTGGCAATTTTCTCATTAAAAGAATCTGCTGTGCAACACCTGTTAACCTAGACTTTTGTAAGTAATGGGTCGTTTCGAGGGAAACAGCGAAGCATTACAATATGTTTCTCCCTTTCGCATTCCCGCTGGTATTTCGACACGTAGCAAAAGCGCGAGAAGTCCTTATTAATATAGTAGCCATTGTACGAAAACGATGTACTAAAGAAATTAAATAAAAAAAATCGATGTCAGAAATGCAACCAAACATACAGCAGATAACTAATGCGAATGCAACAAACGTGGGTCAACAGCATCCACCGAACTTTTACATCGCGCACTGATAAGTGTCATGCAGCCTCGTGACGTCACTGAGCGGAGCAGGCGAGGACCACATCAACGACCAGAAACACAAAGGGATGAGCCAGCCCTTGCTATAAGCCCTGGTCTGACCCAAGGTCTTTAACGACCCTTAGAAGTAGGAAGCTAGAAGATTTGGGCTAGAGTGCCTGGAAGCAAAGGGTTTCCGAAAAGGACATCCGCGGTTCCAGGTTTTAACGGGTTGGCGCCTTTAATCTGTGGAAGATCGTTACCGATGTGTATATTGGAGGTCTGTGGTTATTTTCCTACTGGTATAGGTAGGAGGTTATTTTCCTACTGGTGACGTAATCATTTTTGCAACTACCCCATCAGAGCTGCAGATTATGATCCAGGAACTTGCTGACAGGAGTAAAGAAGTGGGATTAAAAATGAACTTTCAGAAGACAAAAGTGATGTTCAATGCTTTTACAAGAAATGAAGATTTGTCGATTGACGGAGAAAAGCTGGAGATAACAGACACGTACGTTTATCTTGGACAGCAGATATCAAGTGAGGGTCACATTAATGAAGAAATTAATCGGCGTACAAAACTTGCCTGGAGAGCTTTTGGAAGAAACAGCATAATTTTCAAGAGCAATATGCCATTATGTCTTAAAAGAAAAGTGTTTGATCAATGCATCCTTCCAGTGCTTACGTATGGTGCAGAGACGTGGACCTTAACTAAAAGAGACATACAAAGGCTGCAGGCAACTCAAAGCAGCATGGAGAGGTGCATGCTTGGTGTAACCAGGAGAGATAAGAAGAGGAACTCGTGGATCCGAAAAATGACAAGAGTGGAAGACATCATGATCAGAGTTAAATCCCTGAAATGGTAATGGGCTGGACAAACTGCCAGAAGGACAGACCATCGATGGACACCCGAAATTTTAGATTGGATTCCAAGGGACAGGAAAAGACCCAGAAGAAGACCACATGGGAGATGGGTGGAATGAAATTCGAAAGTATGCGTTAGTGACATAGAGGAGACTGGCACAAGACAGACCGTTGTGGAGGAAACTTGGGGAGACCTTCGTCCAGCAGTGGATTGATAATGGTTGATGCTGATAGGTATGTAGGAGCAAGTGAGTGGGACAGTCAGCGACGAAGAAAGAGTGGTCGCATGAAATGTCCACGAGTAGAGTCTCTCGGGCAGGAAGTTTTAGCTGGCGCAGATATAGCCCCCCCTTCCCCTCCTTCCTACCGCGGGAAAGAAATGAGAAAATGAAAGCAGGTACAGTAGGGAGAGAAGAAAAATTCTTTAAACTGGGTCCTAGGAAGCGAGAAAGCAAGTGCTGTAAGACAAACACAACAGCCATGGTTCACCGAACGGGATTCGAACCCGAACCCATTTCAGACGCATGATCAGAAATTAGCGCTTAGACAACTGTGCCACCGACATTGACCTTATTTTTCGCATGTGAACTTAAAACAAATGCTGTATTTTAATTCGAAAATACTTATTTTTCTACGAAATATAATCCAAAATATTTAAAATATTATTAACCTCTACGAAACTTAATCAATTTCGGCTTAAACATATTATATTTATTAACATCAATAAATAACTCTATAATTTCTATACCATTTCAATTTCACGTAGTCAAAAATTTTCTATTATGTTGTAATAGCACCAATTGATAGTCTGACAACTTTCATTTACATTTTTTCCAAGCTTAGGACTGGCAGTTAAAAAACCTGGGTTTTTAAAAATTGTGAGCAGAACATGCTCTTATCTGGTATGAGCCAATACAGGGCCATATTTTGAGAGTGGGAAGGACCTCGCTCACCCAAAAGTGTTTCTTTTTTTTACGTTTTCGCGTTAAAATACAACTTACATTAGAAGAAAAAATGCCTTATTTTAATAAGAATACGTTAACTTACGTTAGTCGACTTACATTTAGCCCAACTTTGCAACGTAAGCAAGAGCTGTTAGACACTTAAACTTTTTGTTGTATTATAGGTTTCTAATATGTGCTCAGTCTTTCTATCTTGAATCACATATTTCTTCTCACGTGTTTTGTCAGAAATATTCAAGTCCGCACAGTCGATTAAATAATAATCTGCGTTTTCCTTCTTCTCTCGAAATAGAAATAGGCCTTTAAATGATGGATGGCGTCTCCCGATTCATTTGTATAGGCGGTGATTCCAGACCATGGCGTTATTTGTTCCACGGAACTGATTGTGACAATTCCACTTCTCAATGTGGATATCTCTTCCTAACTAAATAATTAAATATCTCTCTAAGTTTTGGTTCTTCAGGGCAATCATTTATCTTGGTTGTATAGCATAAGCAATATGCCCAATTCGTGCTTCATCCACTGAACTTCCTATATCAGCGTGCACAGTGTACAGCTGACAAAATTGCTTGCCACTACTTTTGAAAGTTCTACCAATGGAAAATGATGAATATGTTTGCAACGTTTCTTATCCCTTCGCAGTGGCAAAAAAAGTAATTCTTTTTCTTCCTTATAAGAGAAAACTGGATCGTCGTCCATTTTGATGCATGGGGAAGTCCTCCACATTCCGAAAATTTCCACACCTTTTTCAGTCAGGGACCCTGCACATATTGCAGTTTACACAAAATATAAAAAGTGATGGAGATTTCCGATGTCACCATTTCTATTTTTACGCTGTTTAAAACAAGATGCAGCTGTATAGCTAACACAAATGTGTGGGAGAAATTTCTGGTGTCAGCATTTCGACCTTTACTACAGTTTATAGTAACCGGTGGTCGTACAAGAGCAGGCGTACAAAGTGGGAAACATTTCCGGCGTTGGTATTTTTTATTCCGTCGTGCTGATGTTCATAACGTTTACATAACATGTCAAATTATTAATATTGCGATAATACTCAGGAAGGAAATATTAATTGTTAGGCCTACGTCTAGGCCCTTTCAACAGTTTTCTTTACGTCATTCCCACATTTCTAAACTTCACATAACAAGTAATGTCAATATTATTTCGCTTTTACCTATGCGCCACACGTTAATTTACAAAGTGTTCGCTAGGCCCTTTTAACACTTTTTTCTTCGCCGATGTGATATTCGTAACTTATATGAAAAATCAAATTAACAGCTTTGCGCTTTTACTTAATTATAAAAATATTAATTATTACGCCTTATGATTAGACTATTTTAACAGTTGTTTTTCTTCCGATGTCATATTCATAACATTTACATAACAAGTAAAATGAAAAATATTGTGTTTTTCCTTTGGCACCAAATATTAATTAATAGGCTTGAGACCTAGGCTTTTTTAACAGTTTTTACTCTGTCGATCTCATATTCATATGTTTTACATAAAAACTTCATTTAAGAGCCCTGTGCTTTTATTTGTGCCCCAAATATTTATTTCTAGGCCACAGGCCTTGTTTTTTTGTAAGTATGTTAATCCTCAGATGTTATATTCATAACGCGTACATATTAAGTGAAGTTATTAAAGTTGTGCCTCTACTTTGGCACAGAGCATTAATTAACAGCCTGTAGGACATTTTAAAAGTTTTTACTTCATCACACTTAATATTCTTGGCCACCTGGAACCAGCCAGTGGCTCTAAATTAGGGACGGGTGACTGCTCATATCCCAGTGAGTTGCAAATTGTAGTGGTCAAAACAAAAAGGTATAAATATTTATAACGTTTGGGAGGATGTCAAGTTATTAATATTGCTCTTTTATTTAGGCATAAATTACTAGGGCCTATGACATCAGAGAATAAAAACTATTAAACGAGAATGTATTTAAAAATGGCAACTGAAATTTTTCCTACAGAAATAATGCCCACTTTTCGAAAATACAACAATACCAACTTCTAAAAAAATAGTAACAAATGCCCACAGAAAGAACACCCCGGTAAAAATGCCGGCTTTTCGAAAATATGTCAACTGTCGACTGATATCTCTTTCGTCTCTTAAAAATGTGGTCTTTTCTTCTATTTCATTAAGAAAGGCCTTAAAATTAAGTAGCCGACAAATCCCGTGAGATCGGGGATCGGACAAGTGACCACAAAAGTTTAAGGGGTCGTATAAAATTTGCAGTTTCTTGTCCCTATACATAATAATTTAACTGGGAACTTCATATAAATTTCGATAAAACTTTCGATAGTCGGACTTTTTTTTACTTGGCACTTGATGATAATGGAATCGCCTATTTTGGGGTGCGACGTGCCGATGGAGGTGATTCCCCATGTTCTGAGACAAAAAGCGAAAACTTCTCCAATCATTTGTTCTCTGCGGGGCCCGAAAATTGTGACCGCCCAGAGCCTACAGAAGTGTTAAGACGGCACTGCCGTCGTAATACAGGAAGAACTATCGATGGGCCGCCATATTGTGTGCCGACAGGCCTTACTCAAGAAAAAACAAAGAAAAGGTAAATATGTATTTGCAGATGCAATCTTGTAGGAGGAAAGAGAGAATACTAAAACGACAAAGTCTGTCTACCATTTGAAGGGCTTCGAGAAACAAGAAACACAAGTAGCAAATGTTCCGATGAGCCGAACCCTGTTTTGGTGCATCCAAATTCCTAATATAAGCCCCGTCCCTATGGTCTGATCACCTCTAACTCAGACCGTTTTTGCCCGCAGTAGTTGAATAATCAATACAATTCCATCAAATATACTATTAACAGTCTGGGATAGAAACTCGAAATTTACTGTGTACGTTAATGCATTGAGGTTCACCTACGGTAAAAATTTTGGGTTGCTGCTTTTTATATGTACATATTTTTTTTTCCTTTTTGCACGAGATCTGCATCTGATTTACTTACCTTTTGGGCTTTCCAGTAACGCGAATTCTTGAAATGCAGTTCTGGGAAGTCTATTTCAGCTACAGCAAACAAACTTTTTCCAGTTTAAAGTAGTTAAAAAAAAAAAAAAATAAGCATTCTAGAATTTCTCTCACTTTATAAATTTGCACTGAAATTCTAAACATTTTCGATTTTCTCAAGAGATCTTTTGATAATTATTTTATTATTAAACACAGGTAAATCTTCAAAAAAAAATAATTTTTGACAAAAAAAGAGAATAAACTATTAGAAATTAGGATTTCAGTTTTACCACAATGAAATTCGTCTGTTGCTTCTCAGCAAAGGAAGTAATTTTTTTTTCTTATACTAAATCTTACTATAGAGACGCGGTGTGTTCAGAAATATGGGTAAAATGTTATTGTTTCAATACAAAATCCCACAATGTTTCGTTCATTTTTGCTCAAATAATGTTTAAACAGTAAATAATGATCTGACTTAACGGTTTTTTTTTCTGGGGAGGTGTGTGTGGGGGGGGGCGTACCTTCATATTTTCTTATAAAAATGACACCCTCAAAATCAACTTCCATGGCCGTTTATGGATCGACATTACGCCACTTCTTCCACCATTTAGGAAACAAGCTACAGTGGCCTTAAAAGGCTAGATATCGTATGTGTTTAAGCGAAAGAAGAGTACTGATTAGACTTTTCAAATGCATAGTTGAAATTAAACTATTTTTTATGAAATTAAGAAAGGCGTCATTTCTTCTTTCTGTTGACATTTCCTCTTATTTTCGAGAAGTGGGCATTTTTTCCGCGCCCATTCTTTCCTCATACCATTAAAAGGGCCTAGCTAATGCTTATGAATTAACGTTTAATACCTAAGTAAAAGCACAATATTTCTAACGTTCCATGTTATGAATATGAGATCGGCAGATTAAAAAACTGTTAAAATCGCCTAGGTCTAGGTATTTTTTCATGAAATTAGAAAGATCTACATATTTCTAACAGATTTAAGAAAACATCAGTCAACATCTGGCGTATTTTCCTATTTTCGAAAAGTTGACAGTTTTCTGCAGGCATTTTTTTTACATTCGGTGACACAGAAAGTCTGAACTGTAACCTGTCCCTGGTAATAAATGATTTTGCCGTACTATGGCAACAATCGCTTCTTCCTTCTTTTGCCAAAACGGAAAGGATTGTACAACGCACAACCGATGTAGGGTGAAAATATCTACGCGAATGACTTTCTGTTAGGAATATAACTTATTGACAGCCATGGACTTCTCACGTAACTTTAATCAATAGAAATACAAAATAAAGAAAATTTTACCTGATGTAATTTAAGACACTAATAAACGGTGCTCCACAGCAGAAATGTTCTACACCTGTCAAGGTAGAATAAACTGAACTCACTCAACTTCAAAGAAGGCAGGTTTCTATATGAGCGAAGATTTTCAGATAGAATTTAATCCAAACCCTAAGGGAGCAAAGTAACGTTGCGCTTTAGAAAAAGCATGGAGGTCAGTGATGATTATGTCGCGGCCTTGCCCATTGGCAAAAGGAATCCCTACCTATAAAATGTCGTTGTTCAAGATATAGGGGAGAAACGCAAGATGTGGGAATGGCATATTTTATTCCCTCTTTTTGATGCTCCCGGGGGTGATTACTGACAGAAATCTGCATGAAATCATTTGCTAATCTTTATCGTCTGAGAGGAATTTGCAAAGGATAATGTTGATATATATGAGAGAGATGCTGCTGGCAGGTGTTTATGAAAAAATTTAAAATTGGTGTGGTGCTAAAACTTTAGAAAAGGTATAGGAAGTGGGAAGGGCGTGAGTGAAAGCAGAGTTTTGATGGCTAGAAGTTTTTAGTGAAACATTTAGGCTTTGAACATAGGATTAAACAAGAAAGATGACATCGAATTTTCGAGTGTAATAAGCACGTCTTTTGAATCCGTTCTGACGCAAATTAAATTTATCAAAGCTATTCAAAGTCAATGGAACCTGCATGGAAAACAATAGATCTGATGAAAGAAAGAAGATTTTCAATCGGGATTTCAATCCCTCAGATATTGCTGTAAACGGAATCGTGAGCTTACGAACTCTTAGAAACAGAGATATCGACAAAAATAAGATGTGATTTTACGTCCCCTGGTAAGAAAACCATGCATTATTTTAGGAACATAGTATTCTCAAAAGGGTTTTCCATATAAGCGGTATCGGTCGAAGAAAAAAAAATTAGTCGAGTTTTCAGGAGCCCAGATTTTGCAACAACTACTTCAGAAGCAGAAATTAACACTTATGATCCCTGGTGGCTAAACCATTCTATACCAAACGGTGTCACGACAATTCGTCGCGTGCGTCAATTCGTCGCGTGCGTCAATTCGTCGACTACGTCAATTCGTCGCCTGCGTCAATTCGTCGCGCGTCAATTCGTCGACTACGACAATTCGTCGCGCGTCAATTCGTCGCATGCGTCAATTTGTCGCGCGTCAATTCGTCGACCACGACGATTCGTCGCGCGTCAATTCGTCGCGGACAAATTCGTCGACTACGTCAATTCGTCGACTACGTCAATTCGTCGCGTTTACAGATTTTGGTTACATACAAAACGAAAGCAGGAAAACGTACGATTTCGAACGTCTTGCTCCCTGATCAAATTTATAAAGTTTGGACACGCAGACAGGATAGGAATATTACGTTTTTCTTTGGCACTAAAAATATTAGACGGTAGACGGTTTTTGGAACGGGGCAGGGCCCGGTTGGACAGAGCCCCCATATACAAAATTTTCCTAAAATCTACAGTTTTCAATTCAGAACCACCAAATCTGGTATACTATCTCGTGGTATTCTAACTTAGACTGTAGACGGTTTTGGGAAGGGGTTGGAGAGGGGGTAGAGCCCCCCTACAGAATTGCCGTAAAATATAGTTTTCAATTTAGAACTACCAAATTTGGTAGATTATCTCATGGTACTCTAACTTAGACGGTAGACGGTTTTTGGAACGGGTCAGGGGCCCGGTTGGTAAGAGCCCCCCATACACAAAATATTCGTAAGATCTACAGTTTTCAATTCACAACCACCAAATCAGGTATCCTATCTCATAGTACTCTAACTTAGACGGTTGTCAGTTTTTGGAACGGGTCAAGGCCCGGGGAGTCAGAGCCCTCCCCCCTTCGTACATACAAAATTTTGGTAAAATCTAGTTTTCATTTCAGAACCATCAAATTTGGTATCATGAAACTCTAACTTAGACGCTAGACGGCTTTTGGAAGGGGTTGGAGCCCGCGGGGTCGCCCCCCCCTCATAAAAAATTTCGTAAAATCTACAGTTTTTATCTTAGAACCACCAAATTTGGTATACTATCTTATGGTACTCTAACTTAGTCGGCAGACCGTTTTTGGAACGGGTCAAGGCCCGGGGGTCAGAGCCCCCACATGCAAAATTTTCTTAAAAACTACAGTTTTCAATTCAGAACCACCTAATCTGGTATACTATCTCATGGTACTCTAACTTAGACGGTTTTTGGAAGGGGTTGGAGCCCGCGGGGTCGCCCCCCCCTCATAAAAATTTCGTAAAATCTACAGTTTTTATCTTAGAACCACCAAATTTGGTATACTATCTTATGGTACTCTAACTTAGTCGGCAGACCGTTTTTGGAACCGGTCAAGGCCCGGGGGTCAGACTCCCCCGAATAAAAACTTTTTTCGTAAAATCTACAGTTTTCAATTTAGAACCACCAAATTTGGTATACTATCTCATGGTACTCTAACTTAGACGCTAGACGGTTTTGGGAAGGGGTTGGAGCCCGCGGGGTCTGCCCCCCCCTCATAAAAATTTCGTAAAATCTACAGTTTTTATCTTAGAACCACTAAATTTGGTATACTATCTTATGGTACTCTAACTTAGTCGGCAGACCGTTTTTGGAACGGGTCAAGGCCTGGTCAGAGCCCCCACATAAAAATTTTTCTTAAAACTACAGTTTTCAATTCAGAACCACCTAATCTGGTATACTATCTCATGGTACTCTAACTCAGACGCTAGACGATTTTTGGAAGGGGTTGGAGCCCGGGGGTCAGACCCCCGAATAAAAACTTTTTCGTAAAATCTACAGTTTTCAATTTAGAACCACCAAATTTGGTATACTATCTCATGGTACTCTAACTTAGACGCTAGACGGTTTTTGGAAGGGGTTGGAGCCCGCGGGGTCGCCCCCTCCTCATAAAATTTCGTAAAATCTACAGTTTTTATCTTAGAACCACCAAATTTGGTATACTATCTTATGGTACTCTAACTTAGTCGGCAGACCGTTTTTGGAACGGGTCAAGGCCCGGGGGTCAGAGCCCCCCACATAAAAATTTTTCTTAAAAAACTACAGTTTTCAATTCAGAACCACCTAATCTGGTATACTATCTCATGGTACTCTAACTCAGACGCTAGACGGTTTTTGGAAGGGGTTGGAGCCGGGGGTCAGACCCCCGAATAAAAACTTTTTTCGTAAATACTACAGTTTTCAATTTAGAACCACCAAATTTGGTATACTATCTCATGGTACTCTATCTTAGACGATAGAAGGTTTTTAGAAGGGTTGGAGCCCGGGGGTCAGACCCCCTTCATAAAAATTTCGTAAAATCTACAGTTTTCATCTTAGAACCACCAAATTTGGTATACTATCTTATGGTACTCTAACTTAGACGGCAGACCGTTTTTGGAACGGGTCAAGGCCCCGGGGGTCAGAGCCCCCCACATACAAAATTTTCTTAAAAACTACAGTTTTCAATTCAGAACCAACTAATCTGGTATACTATCTCATGGTACTCTAACTTAGACGCCAGACGGGTTTTGGAATGGGTTGGAGCCCGGGGGTCAGACCACCCCTCCGAATAAAAACTTTTTCGTAAAATCTAGTTTTCAATTTAGAACCACCAAATTTGGTATACTATTTCATGGTACTCTAACTTAGACAGTAGACCGTTTTTGGAAGGAGTTGGAGCCCGGGAGTAAAGCCCCCCATAAAAATGCCGCGTAAAATCTACAGTTTTCAATTTAGAACCACCAAATTTGGCATACTCTCTCATGGTACTCTAACTTAGACGGTAGATGGTTTTTGGAACGGGTCGGGCACGGGGTCAGAGTCCCTCCGCCCATAAATATTTTTCGTAAAAACTAAAGTTTTCAATTTAGAGCTACCAAATTTGGTATACTATATAATGGTGTTCTAAATTAAACGGTAGACGGTTTTCAGAACGGGTCGGGGCAGGGGTGGTCACCCCCCCCCTACATACAAACTTTCGTAAAATCTATAGTTTTCAATTTAGAACCACCAAATTTTGTATATTATCTCATGGTACTCTAACTTAGACGGTAGAAGGTTTTGGAACGGATCAAGGCCCGGGGATAAGACACCCCCCACATACAAAATTTTCTTAAAATTTTTATTTTTCAATTCAGAACCACTAAATTTTGTGTCATGAAACTCTAACTTAGCGGGAGACGGTAAGTGAAAGCGCAACATTATTAACTTGATTTGTTATGCAAACCTTATAAATACGACCACAGCGATTAAAAGTTACTAAACAGTCCTTGTAAGTAATATTTTTTGACCGAGTGCAAGTACAATTTACGAAATGTCAACAGGTCAAAATATCTAAAGTAACAATGAAATTCGGAATATTTCTTTTTCTTTCTTTTTATTTCAGTTTTGACACTTGTATTAAGTTTTAAAAACATATATTTCTCCTATCGTATACCTTCATTGTGCTTTCAACAGAATTTCTTACCATGTTTTGGGTATTTTGTTTCGTGTGGTTGCAGTTTTTTTAATGTTTTGGGCATTTCATTTTGTGTGGTTACTTCTTTTTATGTTTTGGGCATTTTACTTTGTATGGGTGTTTTTGTTATGTTTTGTTATTTTCTTTTCTGTGGTAGTTGTAATGTCGACAGGATGAAAAGGGAAACTTGGGACAGTCACGATGCCTACTTGCTTCTAATTTTTTTTTGCAAATACAGCACATGATTTTGTATTGAGTTATACCACTTACTCATTAAGCGACTACAGGTTTCTTTAAATATGAACGTTTTCTTAGAGCCTTTTGTTTCCTCTACCTAGCTTTTTCGGTTCCGCTATTTCTTTTTGGGTTTTAGAATATTTTCCTTATTATTAATCTATTTTCTCGTGCAAACTCTTTATGTAAGGTATGTTTATTATATCGAAGTATTTTGCAATTATACGTGAAGCCCTGTTGCTGAAGTAAAAAAAATATTTCCAACTGAAACAACGCAGTTCAGATATTTTCCCGCTGTTAACTCAAAGAATGAAAACAAAAACAACAAATCTGTGCAATGGTTGAGGCATGAGACAGTACTTACTGGTAACCAGGCAAAGTTTTTAGTAAGAATGAGCTTAAGAATTTCTAACTGCAACAAAAAAGAGCATCCGCACTGTATCCCTCCCCATCCCCTAGTGCCGGCCTTTGGACGTCTTGAAAGAGAAGTCTTAAGGACACATCTGTATCGTAATTGCCTGAGCATTCGCGACAATCTTCTGGTGTCGTAGTAGAAAAACACACTTCCTACTTCGCCTAAATTGCTTGGATGTAATGCCAACGAACAAAGTTTTGCTCTCGCATTGGATTTCTGTTGCTTTTGATGGAATACTTTTCCCTGGGGTTCACCGATTTCACTATAGTCTTCAGGACAGGCGGCAATACACCCCAACGTAAAACACCAATTTCACGGCAATTAACTGCAATTAGCGAAAGAGAGGGGCGGTACAGGAAATAAGTCGAACGAGACAGATCTGAACTTAGAAAGTCGGGAGAAGGTGTTGCATGAAAAACTGTGTTTGGCTTGCAGATCATTTGGCACGTAGGGACGTAGGTTTCGTTTAATATGTTACGGGGTAAACAAATTGTCTTTTCAGTATAACAATTTTCTTTCATACGCATGGTGCAACACAAAAAAATTGAATTTATTTTTTGAGAATTAGCATGACGCCTACCGGCCCAGAGTACAGCTGCCCAGTCCGCGCCTGCTGCCGCCACCGGAACCTGGCTCCCGGGTTCTTCGCATCAGTTGATCCCCGCCTGGAGCGTCCCAGCTGTAAAATACATGTACCTCTGCGTTTTGGAAAAACAAAAGATAAGATGCCGATCCTTAAAATTAACCACTTCTTGTGACCGCAGGTACGAAAATCTTGAACTTCGCTTAAACCCTAACTGGAGGAACAAGCTTCACGTGATTGTCTGTATTCTGAGTGTTTTATTGAATGGTTGCTCATTAGTTCGTAGTTGACTGGAGAACAGAGAACGTGCTTGTTGAAACCTTTGTTGTGCGTTGTCAAGTGATAATAGTGGAAATATATCATTCTAAATATTTTGGAAAGAGAAAGTGCATTGTTTTCCGAAGGCACTATGCAGATGAAGAATGCAACATAAATAGTTAACTCACAAAAAGAAAATGATTTGCTGAAATGGAAAGGGTATTTATTTTGCCATAACAGAGTGTGAGGTGATTTACGGTATTGTCACTGTATTGAAAGAAATTATGGAAATTGTACTGGCTTTGCTAGTACTATTCTTATTGGAGATGAACACAGGATGCGCAATGAGAAACCACATAATCATGCTCCAAGACCGGAGAAAAGTGATGTTGCTGTTGCAAGAGCGCAAATAAAAGAACGAGCGAGAAATACGGACGAAGCCCCTGCACAAATTATTCAAACCGTGACAACGTCAATGGCTACAGTAAATGCAGCTTACATGCCTAATATGGATGCACTAAGGCAAGTTGTAAAAAAGAGAAGACATGCCAAGACATGCCTGCGGAGCCTACGACTTCAGAACGGATCGATGCCCCAATAAATTTACAGGAGAAGATGGTGCAAAATTTCTTGGCAGAGATAGCGCATTTGGACATCAAAGAATTATTTTATTTTTAACAGAGAATAATTTACGAAAGCTTAAAGAAGCACCCCTCTGGATTATGGATGGGACATTTGAAACTTGTCCAACCCTTTTTAGGCAATTATGTTCCATTCATACTATGGTTGAAACGAATCCAGTTATGCACAGACTTGTCCCACTAGTTTATGGGTTACTTTCCAGCAAGTATAAATAATATAATACTATTATAAAGTATTTTTGTAGGATTTACAAGACTATGCATCAGACTATGATATTCAGCTGGCACCACAATATACGCATAATAATAGATTTTGAAATAGCTACCGTTATAATGCTGCTAAAAATTAATTTGGAAGCAGCACACACAAATGTTGTTGGTTTCATCTCGGAAAAAAATGTGCTGAGGAATATCCATCCTCTGGCATAGCCTTGGAATATAAGGAAAACAGTGAGTTTGCTCTCAAAGTCAGACATTTGCAAGCACTCGCATTTTTTTCATCTGATGAAATTCCAGCTGCTTTTGAAGAAGTGAAATCAATTTTACTAGAATATGCAGATTCTGTAGTTCAGTGGTTTGAGGAAAATTATGTTCTTGGAAAATTTCGTGGAAGCAGAAGAAACAATCCAAGCAGAAGCCCTCCGCTGTTCCCGCCAACAATTTGGTCAGTTAGTGAAAACAATTTATTTGGCTTTCCCAGAACACAAAACGAACTTGAAAGATTAGACAGACGCTGGAATACAATTCTGGGAGAGAAAACCTGTGACTGTACGAAATAATCAGTGAAATTGCGAAAGAGCAGAGAACAACTATGGCTAAAATCGAAAGAGTGATAGCACAGATTCCAACAAATCCACCCAGAAGGGAAACGTTGGCAAGATAAAAAGGAATTCGAACTTCTTTGGTGCACAGAGACAATGTTAACATGCTGGACATTTTAAGAGGAATTTCATATAATTCTACCCTTTACTAAAATGTGCTGGTATTTCTCACTAATTGAATTATACCTTTTACTAACTTGTATTTGAATTTTTCAAGAATGTAATTCCGCCGAAGATGCAAGAATGTAAAACACAACGCAAAATTAAAAAAGTCAAAATTTTCAAAATAGCATGTCAAAAACATAAAATGTCAAAAAGTAATCCAAAATGTGAAACATATAAAAATTCAAAATGTGAAACAAATAAAAATTCAAAATGCAATCACAAGTCACAAGCATTACAAAAATGCGAAACGCTATGTAACAAGTACAACACAAAATAAAACAAATGCCAAAAAAAATGCATACGCTTTGTAAAATGTACAAAATAAAATAAATGCCATATTCACAAGGATTTCATGACGAGTCAAGTTAAAAATGAGCTTTTACTTAGACTTCAAATAATAATTACTAGCCTCTACACCTTTTTAAGTCTTTAATAAGTGCAACATCATTAACCTGACTTGTCATCAAACATTATCAATATGACCATAGCATACAATCACTTAAAAGACTTGTTAATGGATGAATTGAGGAATCACCAAGTTCAGCAGGTGAAAGTTAATGGATGTTTATAGTTTTGTACGCGCAACACAGTAAACTTGACTTTCTCTGAAAATTTTATGTATATGAGCACGGTTGATTGAAAACTGATAAAAAGGCTTAAGGCCTGTTTATTAATTTTTGTGCCTCAGTCAAAACGCAGTACCATAACCTTGGCATGTTATCGAAACCTTATGAATACGTCGACTAAAAATTCCTAAAAAAAGTTTACGCCTAAGGTCTTGTAACTAAAGTTTTGTGACAGGGTAAAACTGCAACATTAATAACTTGACATGTTATGTTAACGTTGTGAATATGAGCACGGCGGATTAAAAATTTCAACAAATAGCCTTTGGGATTAATGTGTTGTAGCTGAGTAAAAATGTAACATTATCTTGATTTTCTATATAAACCAAACTACGTGCTGAAATGGCCCAACTATATATACGTATACTTCAGTCATATACCGAAACGCTGACAAGGTGAAAACAAAAGTGCAATTTTGTACGGTCCCCTAACATTTTATGGCCAGCCTACATGGAAGTGGACACTTTGATATCAAAAACATACTTTTTGTACGGTCCACAACAAATACAATGGACACGTCGCAATCTTTGGGGGGGGGGGGTTAACGACCACCGTGATCAATGCAGTGGGCTATAAGCAGTCGGACATTCCCAATTTTGGGCCACTGGTTCCTCGGAAGGGGGACAACCAGTGCCAGAAGTCAAGCACAACGTCCATGATTCACCGAGATTTGAACCAGGATCCTTCTCGACAAGTGGTCAGAAGCCAGCGCCTAGATCACTCCGCCGCCGTAGCGGCACACGTTGAAATGTATTTTTCATACGGCTCCAAACGCTCTGATGGACATACTAGATTGAACTGGACGCAAATAAATCATTAATATAATTTGTACTAGCAGGGATACCAGTTATTTGCCAGGTACATATTACTATTTGTGGAATCACCAAGTTCAGCGGGTGAAAGTTAATGAATGAAAAAGATATTCCTGCAATTTTCCAGTAAACTTATTTTAAATTTTTTGATTTAGTTAATTTAATTTTTGCGAAACAAAAAAGAAAGAAAAAGGAATGGGAATACTTACCTTCTAGGAGACATCTATAGAACTGCCGTACATCTGGCGTGTGCTTCTGTGAATCCCGCGACACAGAAATGCAATGTACCTATGTGATGTCGCATGCATACGACTTCACATTGGCATTGATCATATTTTTCTTACCGTTTTGAATTTTGAATATCTGGAACTCTCTGTTTACATTACATTATATTTCTTTCTGATAAGCCGTTCGTTGGTAGTGAAAGCTAAACTATAAAGATTTGTGTTTTTAATACACCATTAAACGCATATTTTTGCACTTTATTGTTATCTACAGTTCCTAACTTAGACCGTAGGTTGGTTAGTTGGTTGGTTGGTTGATGGTTTATGGTGCAAGGCCCTCAAAGAGCCAAAGAGCGCCTTAGAACGTAAATAGGGTATTCTTAAGAGTAAAAAACGGAACTTTTTACGAAAATTTTGCATGGGGCTACCTTGACCCGGGCCCCGACCCCTTCCAAAACCGTTTACCGTCTAAGTTAGATAACCATAAGTAGTATACCAAATCTGGTTGTCCTAAATTGAAAACTGTAGATTTTACGAAATTTTTATGAGGAGGGGGAGGAGCTCTCACCCCGGATTTCCAGCCCCTTCCAAAAACCGTCTAGCGTCTAAGTTAGAGTTTCATGATACCAAATTTGGTGGTTCTGAATTGAAAACTGTAGTTTTTAAGAAAATGCTGTATGTCTGTGTGTGTGTGCGGGGGGGGGCTCCGACCCCCAGTGCCTTGACCCGTCGCAAAACCGTCGACCGTCTAAGGTAAAGTACCATGAGATAGTATACCAAATTTGGTGGTTCTAAATTGAAAACTGTAGATTTTACGCGGCATTTTAATGGAGGGGGGGGGGCTCTTACCCCAGGGCTCCAACCCTTCCAAAAACCGTCTAGCGTCTAAGTTAGAGTACCATGAGATAGTATACCAAATTTGGTGGTTCTAAATTGAAAACTGTAGATTTTGCGCATTTTTATATGAGGGGGGCCTTACCCCCGGGCTGCAACCCCTTCAAAAAATCGTCGAGCGTCTAAGTTAGAGTACCATGCGATAGTATACCAGATTTAGTGGTTCTGAATTGAAAACTGCAGTTTTTAAGAAAATTTTGTATGTGGGGGCTCTGACCCCCGGGCCTTGACCCGTGTTCCAAAAACGGTCTACTGTCTAAGTTAGAGTACCATGAGATAGTATACCAAAGTTGGTGGTTCTAAATTGAAAACTAGATTTTACAAAAAAAAAAAATTTCGGGGTTTGTCTGACCCCCCGGGCTCCAACCCCTTCCAAAAACCGTCTAATGTCTAAGTTAGAGTACCATGAGATAGTATACCAGATTAGGTGGTTCTGAATTGAAAACTGTAGTTTTTAAGAAAATTTTGCATGTGGGGGGCTCTGACCCCCCGGGCTTTGACCCGTTCCAAAAACGGTCTGCCGACTAAGTTAGAGTACCATAAGATAGTATACCAAATTTGGTGGTTCTAAGATGAAAACTGTAGATTTTACGAAATTTTTTATGAGGAAGGGCTCCGACCCCGCGGGCTCCAACCCTTCCAAAAACCGTCTAGCGTCTAAGTTAGAGTACCATGAGATAGTATACCAAATTCGGTGGTTCTAAATTGAAAACTGTAGATTTTACGAAAAAGTGTTTATTCGGGGGGGGGCTAACCCCCGGGCTCCAACCCCTTCCAAAAACCGTCTAGCGTCTAAGTTAGAGTACCATGAGATAGTATACCAAATTCGGTGGTTCTAAATTGAAAACTGTAGATTTTACGAAAAAGTGTTTATTCGGGGGGGTCCAACCCCCGGGCTCCAACCCTTCCAAAAACCGTCTAGCGTCTAAGTTAGAGTACCATGAGATAGTATACCACCAGATTAGGTGGTTCTGAATTGAAAACTGTAGTTTTTAAGAAAATTTTGTATGTGGGGGGAGTTCTCACCCCCCGGGCCTTGACCCGTTCCAAAAACGGTCTGCCGTCTAAGTTGGAGTACCATAAGATAGTATACCAAATTTAGTGGTTCTAAGATAAAAACTGTCGATTTTACGAAATTTTTTATAAGGGGGGGGCTCCGACCCCGCGGGCTCCAATCCCTTCCAAAACCGTCTAGCGTCTAAGTTAGAGTTTCATGATACCAAATTTGATGGTTCTGAAATGAATACTAGATTTTACGAAAATTTTGTATGTAGGGGTGGGGGAGCTCTGACTCCCGGGCCTTGACCCGTTCCAAAAACCGACAACCGTCTAAGTTAGAGTACTATGAGATAGGATACCTGATTTGGTGGTTCTGAATTGAAAACTGTAGTCTTACGAATATTTTGTGGGGGGGGGGGCTCTGACCAACCGGGCCCCTGACCCGTTCCAAAAACCGTCTAAGTTAGAGTACCATGAGATAATATACCAAATTTGGTAGTTCTAAATTGAAAACTATATCTTACGGCAATTCTGTAGGGGGGGGGGGCTCTAACCCCCCTCCCCTTCCTCTCTGCAACCGCTTCCCAAAACCGTCTACAGTCTAAGTTAGAATACCACGAGATAGTATACCAGATTTGGTGGTTCTGAATTGAAAACTGTAGATTTTACGAAAATTTTGTATATGGGGGGCTCTGTCCAACCGGGCCCTGCCCCGTTCCAAAACCGTTTACCGTCTAATATTTTTAGTGCCAAAGAAAAACGTAATATTCCTATCCTGTCTGCGTGGCCTAACTTTATAAATTTGATCATGGAGCAAGACGTTCGAAATCGTACGTTTTCCTGCATTCGTTTTGTATGTAACCAAAATCTGTAAACGCGACGAATTGACGTAGTCGACGAATTTGTCCGCGACGAATTGACGCAGTCGACGAATTGACGCGCGACGAATTAACGCGCGACGAATTGACGCAGTCGACGAATTGACGCGCGACGAATTGACGTAGGCGACGAATTGACGCGCGACGAATCGTCGCAGTCGACGAATTGACGCGGTCGACGAATTAACGCACGCGACGAATTGACGTAGAACCTACCAAACATTAGAAATTATGTGAAAAATATTTTCCATCAGGTCTTGTATGCGATACAGGAAGAATTTTTCAAATCAGAGATTTAGGAGCAGAAATAACGCCGAAAACGCAATTTACCTTTGTGCCCCTTAGCGGAAAGTCTATGATTTACTTGAAAATTTTGTATTTATAGGAAAAACATTTCGCATCGGAAACACTATCCAACAAAGAAGGAATTTTTCAAATCGTAATCTTAGAAGTAGAGATATTGAAAAAAAAAAAAAGATATACATCTACGCCCCTGGCGTAAAAACCATGCATTATTTCAAGAAGAAAATTTTCCGAAAAAGTTTGTCGACATGAGTAGTATCGGTCAACAATTGATTTTTGTCCAATCGAGATTTCAGAAGCTCATATTTTGCGGCAAATACAACAGAAGCGGAAATTAAGACTTACGCCACCTGGTGGTAAAACCATTTTTTACAAAAAAAATAGAAATTATGTGGAAACGATTTCCCATCAAGAGCTGTATCCGGTGCACAGAGAATTTTTCAAATCGGAGATTTAGAAGCACAGATATAGGGAGAAACGCAATTTAGCTTTACGCCCCTTAGCGGAAAGTCTATGAATTACTTGAAAATTTTGAAATTATATTAAGCACATGTCACGCTGGAAACACTATCCAACAAAGAATGAATTTTTCAAATCGGACTCCTAGAAGTAGAGATATTGACAAAAATAGGATATACGTCTACGCCCCCTGACGTAGAAACCATGCACTATTTTAAAAAGAAAATGTTCCTAAAAGGTTTGTCGACATGAGTAGTATCGGTCTACAAACGACGTGTTTTTTTTTAATCGAGAATTTAGAAGCTCATATTTTGCTACAAATACATCAGAAGCCGAAATTAAGATTTACGCCCCTGGTGGCCAAACGATTTTTTTACAAAAATTAGAAATTATGTGCAAATGATTTCCCATCAGGAGCTGTATCCGGTGCAGAAAGAATTTTTCAAATCGGAAATTTAGAAGCAGAGATATAGGGAGAAACGCAATTTACCCTTTACGCCCCCTAGCGGAAAGTGTATGACTTACTTGAAAATTTTGATATTATATGAAAAACATGTCACACGGAAAACACTATCCAACAAATAAGGAATTTTTCAAATCGGACTCCTAGAAGTAGAGATATTAAGAAAAATAAGATATACATCTACGGCCGCTGGGGGAGGAACTGTGGGATATTTTGGGAAGAAAATATTTTGAAAAAGTTTATCGATGTGAGTGGCATCAGTCCACGAAATAATTTTTTCAATCGATATTTTAGAAGCTCAGATTTTGTGGCAAATACATCAGAAGCAAAAATTAACGCTTACGCCCCCTGGCGGCCAAAGTATTCCTTACCAAAAATTCGAAATTATATGCAAAAGATTTTCCATCAGGAGATGTATACGTTGAAAAAAAATTTTTCACATCGCAGTTTTAGGAGAAGAGTTCTCGGGGAAAATGTTATTTACTTTTACCCCACTAGCGGAAAATCTATGCGTAATTCGAAAAGGAAACTATATCTAAAACACTCTTCGACATAAGTGGAATCGAAAGAGAAAATAATTTTTTCAATTGGATGTTTAGAAACAAATATGTGGATTAAAACGTAGTTTTGAATTCGATATCATCTGAATTTACGCACTCTAGCGGCAAAAATGTACATCGTAAAAAACAAAACAAAATAAAGGATCATCATTCGCATATTTCAAGCTTCGGAATGCGAAAAGAATTTTTCAAATCGGACTAATAGCTGCAGAGATACCGTGGGTACAGGCGGACGGACGGACAAACCGATAACAGAAGCACGATCTTTTTTTACAAAAGACGTGCTAAAAATGTATATGTTTCTAAAGGTAGATGTAGATATTTCAACAAATCTTCTGCATGCTGAAATGATTCAGAAAAGTATCTACAAATTTTGTAATGGACGAAAATTGAGAGATGCATATATTTTGCAGTTGCAATGACTGATTTGAAACATCTGCTTTTAAGGGGAAAAATAAAAAATAAAAATTAGAATGCTATATATACATAAAGCTCAAATTTAAAAAAAAGGAAAATTATTGCATCACCGTAGAAAATTTTGAAGCAAGATTCATGTAAATGTTTATTGCTATTGACAATGATGCTATATGGTAATAGAAAAGACTAATACTTAAAAATTAAACTATTAAAGAACAGTGTTTCTGCGTTTTACTGGACAAATGGTCGCTACCGAGTAGCTGTGGTAATCACTCCATGGCCGCCCCAGTTGCGCAGTGGTCTAAGGCGCTGGCCTCTGATCGTTCGTCCGTAAGGGGTCCGGGTTCGAATCCCGGCATGGCATGGATGTTGTGTTCGTCTTACGGCACTGGCTCTCTCCCTTCCCTGGAACCAGTGACCCTAAATTAGGGACGGGCGACTGCTTATAACCCATTGAGTTGCTCACGTTGGTCGTTAAACCTCAGATAAAAAAAAAAAATAAAAAAAAATCACTCCATGTTATATTCAGTCACGTTTAATGTCATTTATATGTAGGCTCAGAAGGCATATATGTATGTGTGCGTTATACACTTTTAAACGGGGGAAAGGTGCGATTTTATGTAGTTGGGGCTGTCTGAGAAAAAAAAAATTTGGCGGGGGGTAGGGGGGTCGTGTGTGTATATATATCTCCCTGTGTTGTGGGGGGAGGGGGCGTTGGGTGTGCATATATATCTCCCTGTCTTGGGGGGGGGGTTGGAAAGGGTATATATCCCTGGCTGCGGGGGCGGTGTTTAGGCTTCTCTGGTTTATTTCTCATTCTACCAAAATATATTCCAACGGTTTGAAAACATATCAAATGCATCGATCTTATATTTTTTTAAACTGGAAGGAATGCATGTAATATTCACATGATCTTTTCGGTTTTAGGAAACATCAGTGAAATACCTAACTCTTCAGTCAATGATTCAATCTACCAGTAAGACAAATAGATAATGAATAAATTGAAAAAATAAAAAATTGAAAGATCAGTCGATAAATAGAGTGGAGTGGTTGTCTTGAGTTCGGTGAGCACTGATCCCGCGCCTCAGCCAAAAACAGGGAACTACTTAATCTACTTACTAAGCAAAGAGCCTACGAAAGACTTAATCACTTAATGTAAGGAAGTTTAGGAAAAGTGGCCACACAGAAAACTTGTCATAGAGATGGGATTTGATTCATTTCAAAAAATCAATTCACTTCACCTGAAAGTCCATTTCAACGAAAGGTCGTTTTATTTAGAAGTTCATTTCAATTATTTTTATCTTAAATATTCAGTTCCGTAATGCAAGCTGTAGTTTGAAAACAAAGCTGTTAAAACCAGTGTGGCCTTAATTTATTTTTTGATCCCAACCTCTTCCTTGCACAGCTACGTAAGAAAAAGAAAAGAAAATGCTTCATTCAATTTACGAATCTACGTATTGTTTTTTTCAGATGTGGCTTCTGAGCGTTAAAATAGGAGGAATTTTCGTGACGCAACTTTTTTGTCTTTCAAAGACCTGCTGAAACGACTCTGATCTGTAACGCAATGTAGGTCTGACGTTAGGTCAGAATGGTGTGGATCAGATGACATCACAGAAAACTGGCTCTTGTAGGTATGGCAACAATGCACAATGCTTGCTCATGCAATTACAACATTAATTGGTGGAGAAGTAATTACAATATGCGAGTTGTTGAAAAAAAATGAATAAGAGGTAATTTTAACTTCTCAATTATAACATTGTTGTACAAAGGGAATGCATTGTTTGTCTTTTTTAATTTGGGATGGGGACGGGAATAACGACCGTCATGAACTCCTTGTTAGCAATCGACCGGTGCTTCTTTCGGGATGAGCCGCGGGTGGCCTAGTGGTCAACGTTCGTGACTGCCACGGAGATGACTTCGGGATTGATCCCAGGCAGACACGAACTCTCGAACCATTAAATATCCGCCGTGCGTCGGATGGGAACGTTAAGCCGTCGGGCCCTGGGTATTGGTCCCCCGGTTTTAAATAAGGTCATCGTCCTCTCCATTTCTACCTCACTTCCGTGTCACTTTCCTATGGCGTACTATAGCCCAAGGCTCCTAGCTTCCGATTTCTAAGTGTTGTTTAAAACCTGGGATCAGACACTCCTTCCTAAAACCCTCTACGTATGATCTGATCTGATCTAATTCAGGGCTGCAGTTTCTAGAGAAGGAAGAGAGACAATGACAAACGCACCCACACCCCTTCCAGGACTGGGACCGACCTCAGACGACTAGTCAGATACCTACGCCTCTGACCACTCAGCCACCAGTGTGAGCTCCGCAACTGATCAGAACATTTTAATAAATTTTGCATCTTATTCTCTGAGAATAATTTTTAGATAAATATCTAAGTGATTGTGAGTTTGTACTACATGCTACTGTATGTAGTCAATTATATTTTCGAGCTGCTAATAATGTGCTTGTGAATTTTTTTTACTGATGGATCGATAATGTGAATCACTCTTCCGTTTAAATGCATCTGTTTATCTTTTAACTCAAAGTGGCCGCGGATGGCCTTGTGGCCAACGTTCGCGACTGCCACGGAGGAACCTGAGATACTAAATATCCTCCGTTCGTCGGATGGACACGTTAAGCCGTCGAACCGTGGATACTGCACACCCCACACCACCCGTAATAAGTCTTTAAAATAAAATCTTTTTCATCCGTTCTACCTTGCTTCCGTGTCACTTTCCTATCGGGTACTCTAGCCGAAATCTCCTAGCTTCTTATTTCTAAGGGTTGTTTAAGACCTGGGGTCAGACACTCCCTCCTAAAATCCTTTATATCTGATCTGATCTTTTAACTCGATTTATTGGTTTCTGAGATTGTAGAAAAAACTTTGTGCTGGTATATACGTTGTGCAAACGCCCAACATATATCTGGATAGAATGAAACGCCATCTTGTATAGACAATAACGTTTTAGATGGTAATATAAAGCTCAAATGAAGTTGATTTTTATAAATAAGTACGGAAATTGTTATTCGTTCTTTCCCAACAGTCCAGACAAAGAGGATATATGAGAAAAAGTTGGACGTTTCTTGATTAGTAGACGGAAAATGTCCCAATGTATATCCACCCATGGAAATATTCGCCCATTGCAAAATATCACAAAGGAAAAAATGACAACTCCTTCTATATTAGATAATTGTCAAATTGAATGAAATAATAAATAATTAATATATCCATAAGATATAATCTCATAAGTACGCGTTAAAAAAACTTATTTACTCTAGATATCGAATATTTCTTCAGTTATAGAATAATTAATATATATGAAATACGTGGAGATAATGTAAATGGACGATGTCATCACTCTTTCCACGTTATTATTATAACGTGGAAAGAGTGATGACATCGTCCATTTACAGTTATAGAATAAAATGATGGCAATGGTGAGCTATTGAACTTTTCAATTACTACTGCACTGCAAGAACCGCAAAATGAGTTCATCAAATCAAGAGGGATATAATTATAAGCAACTGCTTAGATTGGAAGTAACTTATTATTTTACTATAATATAAATACCTCGGATTTTCAAATAAATTGGCAGCTAGAAGTCCATTTCGTCACTGAAGCGGAATAAAATGTTCATGAATTGTTCTGTACAAAAGAAAATACAACTTCAATTATAGCTGCCAAGAATTGGTTACTGGTTACATTAAAAAAAAAAAAAAGAAAAAAGTGAGCACTTACCTTTTTCCTTTACTTGAAATTTGAGATTCACAAATAGCAGCTCGTTCTTTCC
This sequence comes from Macrothele yani, assembly GCA_039090855.1. NCBI lineage: Eukaryota > Metazoa > Arthropoda > Arachnida > Araneae > Macrothelidae > Macrothele > Macrothele yani. The sequence goes on along the minus strand of CM077024.1, from coordinate 124,963,977 downwards.
GGTTGACTTCGTAATCCACCCAAAAATTTCTTGAATGTGTCGTTCTCCGTTGATGTCTAACCGAATTTGACAACGCTGCTGAATTACACTGAGCTAATATCTTTCCCAGACTGAGGCAATTCTCAGCATGCTGATAGCACAGTTTTTTATATTGGCTGTTGTAGTATTTTGCACGTGACGTCACCATGCAATACAGCCAATGGGTGACTTACTTGGGGTAAAAGCGTGAACACCTGCTATTTTGGCTAGTGCAGACACATAAGTATAATCCTTTAATCCTTTTGAAACCTTAAGCTCCCTTTGACTATAAAATATCTGAACAGTGAAAATTGGAAATTACCAGAAATTAGATCAGATCACTGCTAGAGGATTTTAGGGAGTGTCTGACCCCAGGTCTTAAACAACCCTTAGAAATAGGAAGCTAGGAGGTTTGGGCTAGATAGCCCGATAGGAAAGTCACACGGAAGCGAGGTAGAAAGCCGCCTTGATGTATAACGGGGGGCCCTATGTCTTAACGTGCCCATCATAAGCAAGGCATTTATTTAGTGGTTCGAGCGTTTGTATCTGCCTGGAATCGAACCTGAGGTCTTCTCCCTGGCAGTCACGAACGTTGACTAAAATTACTGTAGTGAAAGAGGGATTGTTTAAATACGGACTTACATATCTCGTCGTGGTCGCTATAAAGACTGCCCAAAGAAATAATATTTGAAGAAGATTCGAAATCAGCAGAACTTTTATTTTTTCAATAAAAAAGCTCTGCATAGTCCTATCAGAATAATATGACCACCTAATAATATAATTAATATTACCACCTAATATTAGGAATAATCACCCTTGGCCCGGATGACAGCGACTAGACTGCGTAGCATAGACCCAATGAGGCTCTTGATGGTTGCCCGAGGCACACGTGCCCATTCGGACTGCAGAAGAGCACGGATAGTCCGATAAATGTTCTATGGGATTGAAGTCGGGCGATTTCGCTTGCCAAAGAAAAAGGGAGACATTGCTGTCGTGTTCCTGGATCCAGTCATGCAACCCCTTAGTGACGTTGCACGGCGCATTGTCCTGTTGGTAGAAGCCATCACCGCCAGGGTAAGCGTCCAGCCTGAAGGGATGCATGTGGTCAACGAGAACAGGTAGCCATTGGCGTCCAGTGACCCATCCAGTTGTACCAGCGGTCCCAGATCATAGCAGGAAAACATCATCCAGACGCGCACACGGCCTGTACTTGACCAACAAGGGTGTCGTGGTGTTGTTTCTTGTGTGTCTAACGCCGTTCCCACCACCGTCTGTAACTTCTGTGGAGCAAAAACCTCGATTCGCCAGAAAAGGCAACGTTTTCCCACTCTTCCAATATACAATGACGTTAGTCCATTGCGATCTGCAGGTGTCGTTGCCGATGAGCCTGGGTTAACATCGGCGCCTTGACCCAGCGTCGACTCCGGACACTCATGCGTAACGGTGTTCGCACTACTGTTATTGGAGACACGTACCTGGTTGCCCTAGCGTTCATTTACGTGGTCAATTGCTGCACTGTTGCATGTCTATTACCCTTTAGCAGTCGACGTTCTCCTCTGGGGTCAATGGCTTTTGGGTCACCATAGTTATGACGTTGGGACGTACTCGATGTGCCAGAGTTTCATTCCTGATTCACCCTTACTACAGCACCTCGCAAATAACCAGACTTCCGCCTTGATGCTCCTGGACTTTCGCTCCGAGGTCTACCTCGTCTACTGACTGACTATTTTAGCTCAGTGGTCTGCCTCGTTTACTGACTGACTATTTAACTCTGCGGTCTACTGACTGACTATTTTAGCTACTCGTCTACTGACTGACTATTGTAGCTCTGTGTTCTGCCTCGCCCACTGAGTGAACATTTCAGCTCTGTGTTTTGCCCCGCACACTGGGTGCGCATTTTAGCTCTGTAATGTTACCCAGCAAAAACACAAGTGCTGGGAAACTGCTGGCCACTAGCTGGCAGTGATGGGCCACTAGCTGGCAGTGATGGGTCACTGCAGTCTGAAATCTGCCGCTCACGGCCCAGTAGTGGTCCGTTGGTGGCAGCGCTATCAGTTGGCGAGACATTGATGACCCTGCAGCATCGCCGTGAATTCATAGCATCCAAGCAAGTGCCACTAGTGGCCCGTTGCTGGCCCCCAACAGCAAGTGGAAGCAACGGGACTGCGCAGAAGCAACACTTGCTGTGTCTCTCATGGTACCAGTTAGTGGAAGACGATGGTATCGCCATCGTGTTATTTTAGTGGATGTCAAGAAAAAAATCCATATGTGGAGAGGCGAATTAATTTTTTAATGAAATTTTACGTCGACGAAGATATCAGATTAAGCCGTGAAATACTAGATTACAGCCATGAAATACACCCACTCCATTCTAATGAATAACAATTCATGGAATGGAGTGGATGAATAACAAGAAAAAATTTGAAACCGCTTGAAACAAATATCCTGGAAAACCATTAAAACAACGTTTGTTGAAAAAAAAAGAATAATACGCGTACAAAATTTATTAATTACTTGAAAGAAAAAAAGCAACGCTATGTGGTGTACTCGTCCATGGGTTGAATACACAAGACAGGGAGTAATTCGCTTCTAAAAATAACGAGAAGTAAAATAAAATATTTTTTACTCTTTTAGAACAAATGTAGCTTCGGACAACGGAAAGGAAAGACACAACGTTAAAAATGTAACAGAATGTGATATGAACCCGGGTAAATATATATTTATTCAACAATCTCTTTTCAAGACGGCAAGGACAGTACAAAACTTTAGAAAGCGACTCTGAGTGTAAAGTAAAAAAAGAAAAAAAAACTATCGTTACGTTGAAAAAATTAATTCATCAATTATATGAAACTGACTTTTATGAAACTTTTCTGACTAGATTTGAACCAGGGCCGTGGCAGCTGAGCTCTCTACCGACCGGACTAATTTGCCTCGCAATATTGTAAAATGAAAGATAGAGGCATTCGATTACACATTGCATACCAAACAGACAGCTTTAAGCATATGCTCGAGCGTGGCAAATTAGTCCGGTCGGTAGAGAGCTCAGCTGCCACGGCCGTGGTTCAAATCTAGTCAGATGCAAACGGGCTTTTTTCCGGTCTGTTGATAAAATTTCCCCAGCGCAGTGCGTTAATTCACAAGCTTCGTAAGGGTAGAAAAAAATTGTACCTTGGGGAAACTGCGGTTAACCTTTGCTTTTTTTTTATTATTATGGCTAGCACTGGGAAATTGGCGGACAAAGTTCGGCAAGCCACCAGTTACGTCACGTGGTTGCTGGCTGCCACTAACGGCACACTAGCGGACCACATTAGGCTAGCCATCATTTCTGGCACGTGCTTGCAGGGCCACTTGTGGCAGCTACTGCCTGTGATGGACCACTGATGGCCCTGTTGTGGCACATGACAACTGATGGGGTGCGAACTGCTGGCCCTTCTGTTGGCCGCCCGGACATTTTATTGACGGTTCGGCAGCGGCAACATAGTGCTGGCCCAGCAAGAGTGTTTTTGCTGGGTATGCTTGTGTCCTGCCATTGTATTGCATCTGTCCATGTGTTGCGTTCTCTTGCTAACGTTTTATTGTACCCCGGATTTTCCCGTTCTTCTATGTAAAAGTCCCTCAGACCCAATAAAGCGAAGATGAAACCTCGTGAACAGCCCACGGAGTCTGCTGTTTCTGAGATGCTTCCACCTTTGGCGCTGTAGCCGATGATCATTGCTTCTTGAACGTCCGTCAAACCACTACCTCTGCCGATTGTGCTCACGTTACGCACTATGGCCCATCAAGATTCGCAGTGAAGAATGTCTCATGTGGTTGTCCGGTGGTTCAGAGCACATTCATCATTTATTTACCAGTTAGTTGTCCAGCGTTTGATTATATTAGGAGACGAGTTCTGCCTTTGGACTTTACGTGGAACATTGCCCGGATTATGACTTCAGAAAAATACAGAAAGCGTCGTTCATCAATGATGAGGTGGATTTGGGAAAACCCAGTTACGGTTTTCGCAGCACTCACGACAGACTGGTCATTTCATAATGTTTTATCCTGTTTTATTCAGCCCTCAGGATTGAGGGGTTTCTATTTTTCCTGTTAATTGTATGTCCTCAAGTTTGAGATTTCTATGGTTTTATAAATATGACTTCGGATATTATTTCTGTAATGTTGATTTGCAGCTGAATGTGTTAACAAAAATTTATTTTGCAGTTCGTGTGCTGATAGCTACTTTGGTTTATCTGAAATGTAATCTGGTAGAATTTCCTAGATATCATCTATTTTACTTATGATTATACACTCACGGAAATGAAATTTGAGCACCAAGAAGGAACCAACAGAATGAACTGAAATTTTATGGACGTAATGAAACAGATGAACGACACACATGTTGGCGAAAACAGAGCTGCAGCACAATAACAGAGGTATCTATGACACGCAGTCCGGTCATCTTCAATAGCACGTTGCCACAGCCTCGTGCGGCGATAAATGCTGCAATACGGTCCGGAATGGAGGCGAACGGAAGCCTGATGTTTTCCTGCGGCAGGCTGGCCCACGTGTATTAGACGGTGTGCTCCAAATTCCGAATAGTTCGGCACGGCGGCAGCTGGTGTTTCAACAGGTCCTACACATGCTCGGTAGAGGACATGTCCGTTGAGCGGGCAGGCCATGGAAGTGTCTGGACATGACATAGGCATTCCTGGGCAGCCCGAGCCATGTGAGCGCAGGTATTATCCTGCTGGTATAGCGCACCTGGAAACCCGGCCAGAATGGGAGAACATGGGGCTCTAGGATCTCATCCACATGCCGCTGGCCCGTCAATGATCCATTAACCACTACTAAATCTGATCGTCTATCGTAGGCTGTGGCTCCCCATACCATAAAACCTGCAGCGCGGGACGTGTGGCGCTCGATAGAGAGGTTGGGATTGTGCCGTTGACCCGGTAACCTCGACACCTGGACACGATCATCATCTGTCGCCTAAACGAAGCAATGCTCATAGCTAAACACTATACGTCGCCAGTCGGTGGCGTTCGACGTTGCTCTGTCCTGCCACCACTGCATTCGGATCCGGTGATGTTCCGTTGTTAATGGCAGCATACGTAATGGGCGCTGGGATCGCAGATTCGCTTCCGCAAGGCGTCGGGAAGTGGTTCGTGGGTTCACTGCGTGTATAGTAGACCGGGTCCACGTAGTATCCGTTTGGGCCTGGGGCACGATCCGTCGATCCCCTCTACCGGTGGTTGTCCTGGTCAGTCCGGAGCCGCTCCGCAGTGGGGAAATGGCGGCAATTGTTCATTGTTCCCAACACAGTCCGACGGTATGGTCAGAACGATCGACGTGGACGGCTATACGGCGCGCCGACCACCCTGCGTCTTTCAATCCGATGAACAGGTTTCTCTCAAAGTCCGTAAGTTGCATAAATCGACGCATGCCTCTGGCGTCAACACGGCATTCTTGTCACTCTGCACTCTTGCTTGCGTCGGCCGGTACTTTTCGCTTTAATGGGACATCGACTACAAGCCGGAATATACGGCTGCCGTTTCGTGCTTTCAGCGCTACCATAGGGTGTGAGGGCATGAGCAATCGCACTAAACGTGGGCCATTTGCATACCAGCTGGGGCTCCAGCTATTTCCAAAGTTTCGTGGTTGTAGCATGTTTTCTTCTAGGTGCGCAAATTTCCTTGTACGTGAGTGTATTTTTAAATTTCTCGTTGTTAAGATATACTTGTCTTGTTTGTGAGTGATTCAAACTGTTAGTTGCATTTGATTGTCGGTGTGTCTTTTCATCGATGAGACATTCCATTATGACCACTCCCAGCCTAGAGAAATGAGCGCGTCAGGAGACAGAAGATGGCGCAAGTGAAGTTCACTGAGCAGAATATACATATACAACCCGAGGACTAGCTTAGTAGAGTGTTCGAAGTCAGAATGAGAAAAAGCTGCAGATTTAACGGAGTTTAATAATGGAAAAATTGTGATGGCCCTGTGCCTCAGAACTATGATTCCGGAAACGCGGCTTTTCGGTTGTCCACCTGCCGCTGTAGTGAGTAAGCATCAAAAGTGGTGCACAGTTGGCCAAACGACGAAACGTCGTCCACAGCTCATTGATTGCTGAGGGTAGCGGAGATTGTCGCGCATTGTTAACAGCGATCGCAGGGCCGCAGTGCGACAAATCACCCGTAGCTGCAACAGGGGCAATCAGTTCAATGTGTCACAGCACACAGTTCATCTCAGCCTTCTGCGCATAAGCTTTCGTAGCCAAAAATCCAGCCTGGTTCCATGGCTCACTGGTCACCATCGCCAACAACGCATGAAATGTGCCCAAGATAATTGAGATTGGACCGTGAATGATTGGAAGAAAGTGGCTTGGTCTGACGAATCAAGATTCTTGGTGCATTCGTAGACGGCCGAGCGCGGATACTCCGATTACCAACAGAGTCTATGGCACCTGGATACACTGTTAGGAAGAAACAGATAAGCGACGGAGGTGTTATGCTGTGGACGATGTTTTATTGGAACACTATAGGCCCGACTATCCCAATAGAACAATCCCTGACAGCTGTCAGGTATCTGTACATCGTTGCAGACCAAGTTCACCCATTCATGGCAATTTTTTCCTCGCTGGTGATGGCCATTACCAACAGGATAATGCACCATGCCACACTACCAGAATAGTGAAGGAGTGGTTCGAGGAACATGCTGGTGACTTTCTGTTAATGCTCTGGCCTCCAAATTCACCTGACATGAACCCAATCCAACATTTGTGGTTCTACTCGGAAAAGCGGGTTCGCGTTAAATCACCACAACCACGAAATGTACGGGAACTGGAGGACCAGCTGTTGAGATCATGGTACCAGATACCGCAAGATACCTATCGCCACCTCATAGAATCGATGCCTCGCCGAATGGTCGCTATTATGCGGGCTAAAGAGGGTTCTACAGATTATTAGGTAGGTAGTTATAATGTAATTGCTCATCGGTGTATATGACTGTGTTTTTGAACTTGCCATTGTGTCAAGATATACCTGTGTTTGCTTGCGTAAGGTATTTAACCGGTTATATGCATTTTATTGTCGGGTGTTTATGTGAAACGCTCTTCTGTTTAGGTTGTTCGATTCAATTGAGGTGTGAGTGTGTTTTATTGAGAATTTGGTTTTATTGGCGATGCAACAGTTTTTGTGTTGCGCTTAGTTTGTTGTTTCAAAGTAACACTGCATTGTGATAAATTCGTGCGTTTGTATCTTTGTATTTAATGGCGTGTAAATGTGTTAGGTAGTTATTCTCAGTTATATGTTCTTGGAATTCGAACGTACTAAACTGAAGAAAATTAAGCGTTTCGATGTTTATTTCACGATCTAGTAATGTGTTTTTTTTTTTTTTTTTTTTTTTTTGCAAAGGACCGGGTCGGTTCCGTTCCGTGCGAGCGAATTTCCTAGGATCGGTGATTCACCTTGGTTGATGCTGTTAACTTCACCTCGTGCGATTTAATGTATTCCACGCATTTTTCAAGAACAGATTAGCTCTAAAAAGGGCAATAAAGAAAGCTCTGCGGTGGTCTAATGAGGCAAACTGTTTAAATTGTTAAAAGGATAGTGAAGTGGGTTTGCCAATAATAAGCTTTAGTCCTTTTTTGCTGAGGAGCTAATATTTGATAGAAGAGTTAGCATGGAATATCTGTTTGTTCAGCATTGCATTGCGGTGACACTCTAAATTAACCGTCAACCATTTTTAATCCACTGCTGGATGAAAGTCTCCCCAAGTCTCTTTCACAACTTTCAGCCTTGAGGCAGTCTCCCCTATGCCACTTCGGCATGCTTCCCAGTTTCATCCATTTATCTACCACGGGGTCTTCTTCAGGGTCTTCTGCTGTTTGTTGGAATCTAGTCTAGTATTTCAGATGTCGAACCACTATAACGTGTGCGTGTGCGTGTGCTGCTTTTTTTTTAATTTGTTTCTTTTAATGGAAAATCATACTGTTTTATCTGTATAAAAAGGATGAAAGAATGTTATCTGTTGGCTATACTTTTTATTCAGCATTATTAGCATTTTGAAAACTTTCATGACAGAGGATGTGTGTGTGTGTGCGTGTGTTCCTGCTTCAAAAGAAAGTGTTTTTGCTTTAATTAAGTTTTTAATTAACAATTCACCTAGGTAGATAAAAATATACAAATCAAGAATTCTGAAATACAGCAATCACGTGGTAGAGACTGTCGTTACCAACTTCTGTTGTTATAATTCGTGTTTACACCAAGCATGCATCTGTTATGGTGGGAAAAAAGAGGGTAGTTATTATTCTGTGTAATTACTATTTTTTAAAGTTAAGCAAATAATAAAATTGAGGTAAAAGTTGAATCTAGGTGAAAATTAAAAGTAAATTCAATTATATTAAGGCCATGATAAATGAAAATATCAATGTTTAAAAATTCCCAAAAGTTATTATTGTAGGTTTGCGTTGTTTGAATATTCGATGAGTTGAGACACCTGCAAGTGTAAAATAAGTAATTTTTGTTTACATGTGTACCAAATTTGTAAACACTAAAAATTCGATGGTATACAATGTACACGTGTAATAACTTTTGAAGGCTGCGATGATCAAATTAGTGGTTAGGACAAAATGCATTAATTAAATAAAAACAAAATTCTCAAGTTCGTTTCTGGCCTTAGGCAAGCTAAGGTGGATTAGCATGTGACCCTGCGGTGAACTTCAACTGAGTCAACTAATTCTTCACTACACAAGGTTTGGGTTTTTGAAAGGCCACTTGGCCTGCATTTATTTTAAAAACTTAAAACCATTTAAACAACAACAAACAAAAAAACAAAGTGTTTCAAGGAGTCGGAGAATACCCACGTCAACAAATGTTTTCTGTTTGACACAATCAGCTTTTCAAATTTCTCTTAACTTTGGCCACTGGCCTAATAAATATCAGATCACACCTTTAGCTTAATCGCTTCCCAAGAAACAGAGCATCATCCACAAATATATATATATATATATATATATATATATATATATATTTGGATGTAAGGTCAGGTGATGCGTAACATCACAGCCTCTCCTTGACAAATGTCAACCCCGCCTTCTCGTGGTGCATCCTGTTCCCACTAAAGGGGCTCTGATGACCGCCCATAGCGGTATAACTATACCATCGGGATCAGAGGAAATTCTATCCCACACTCACCAACCCGCTTGGCCAGCGTGGTGAGTTATGGCCAAACCCCTCCAAAATGATTCCACAACTTAAATCTTGGCCCTCAGTCTCCGGCAGCTGGAATGTACCTGGCCAAGGCAGCGGCCAGTGCGACATGAAGGCAGAGGGTGCTAAGAATCCCCGGAGGACCGGACTAGGCTGCCATCTGATGCTGACCTTGGCTACTTACAATGGACGCTCCCTATCTTCTGATTCAAGGCTTCTTGAATTGGAAGAGGAACTACAAAGGATCAAGTGGGACATCGTCGGGCTAAGTGAGGTAAGGAGAAAAGGAGAAGATCTCATCGAACTGAAAAGTGGACATCTCTTCTACTATCGTGGGACAGATACTGGCAGAACTAGTGGTGTTGGATTTATAATAAACAAGAAACTGAAGGATAAAGTTGTAGAAGTTGAAAGTTCCTCTGACAGAGCTGCACGACTTGTTATCCAACTCTCGAAAAGATACCAGGCTCAGATTATTCAAACTTATGCACCCACCACAAGTCACCCTGAAGAAGAAATTGAAGAATTTTATGAGGAAATTTGTCATCTAAATAATAAAGGTAAGCAGCACTTGAAAATAATTATGGGAGATTTCAATGCAAAAATAGGGCAACGGCAACAGAATGAAACTTCAGTAGGTAAATTCGGTCATGGCAACAGAAACCAGCGTGGAAATACTCTCGTTGAGTTTGCAGAGGCAGAAGGGTTTTTCATCTTGAACTCCTTCTTCAAGAAAAAGCCACACAGGAAATGGACATGGAGACATCCAAATGGGACGACAAGTGAAATTGATTTTATTATGTGTAACAAAAATTCGTCATAGAACACTGCAGTGTGCTAAACAAGTTCAACACAGGTAGTAACCATAGATTGGTGAGATGTAAGATGCACCTCAACACTAAACTTGAACGTGGCAAGCTCATAGGACAAACAAAATCTATTGACATAACGAACCTTAAAAAACACCATAATACCTTCAAGTTAGAACTGAAGAACAGGTTCTCTGCTTTAGAAGGCCTAACATCGGAAGAAGTGGACATCTCTGAAGTTAACAGAAAAGTAACCAAAGCTCTTATGGAAACAGCAACAAAATTACCTGGGTCTAAGAACAAGTTGCATGTGAACAAATTATCAGGAAAAACCAAAATGTTGATGCAAAAAAGAAGAGTGATGAGGACAACTAAAGAAGATGTGACTTCCAAAGTGGAATATATAGAGCTATGCAAGACAGTAAGAAAAAGTATCACTGAAGACGTAAGGAAATTCAACTGTGAACTAGCGAGGAAAGCAATTGAAAACAACCAAAGCCTAAAGATAGCAAAGGGACATCTCAGTAAGGGAAGAAAACAGATTATGGCACTGAGAAAAGAAGATGGTTCTGTAACAAGAAATAGAAGCGAAATTTTGACAAGAGTGAAAGATTTCTACTCCAAATTATATGAAAGGGATGATATATGCACTCCAGACATCATGAAAGATACCAGTACCAGAGTTCCTCCAGTCCTTCCAGCTGAAGTTGCACATGCAATCAAGAACATGAAGCGAGGAAAAGCTCCAGGAGAAGATGGAATTACTGTAGACATCATACAAGAAGCAAGTGGAGAAATCGAAACAGTACTCGCCCAAATTTTCACTCGATGCCTTAATGAAGGAAAGATTCCTGAGGATTGGAACACCGCTACAATGATCCTGCTACACAAGAAAGGTGACATTGAGGATCTCGGAAACTACAGACCTATCAGCCTCCTATCAGTAGTTTATAAAATCTTCACTAAAGTTCTTTCACACCGCTTGAAGGTAACACTGGACATGGCTCAACCGAGAGAACAAGCTGGATTCAGGAGTGGCTACAGCACAATAGATCATATTCACGTGCTGAGAGAACTAATTGAAAGAGCGAGGGAATATGAACTTCCATTGTGCATGGCTTTTATCGATTATGAAAAAGCCTTTGATTCGGTGAAACCATCAGCAGTTACAATGGCTCTGAAAACCTGCGGTATTGAAGATGCATACATTAATATTATTAATAACATCTATGAAAATGCAAGTGCAAAGATTAGGAAATACAAAAAAATACAACACACATAAAAATTGGAAAGGGAGTGAGACAAGGTGACACCATATCTCCGAAGCTCTTTAATGCCACATTGGAGGGTGTTTTTCAGTCACTGAGCTGGGAAAACAAGGGGATAAAGATTAATGGAGATTATCTAACCCACCTTCGGTTTGCTGATGACATAGTCATTTTTGCAACTAGCCCATCAGAGCTGCAGAGTATGATCCAGGAACATGCTGACAAGAGTAAAGAAGTGGGATTAAAAATGAACTTTCAGAAGACAAAAGTGATGTTCAATGCTTTTACAAGAAATGAAGATTTATCGATTGATGGAGAAAAGCTGGAGATAACAGACACGTACGTTTATCTTGGACAGCAGATATCAAGTGAGGGTTATATTGATGAAGAAATTAATCGGCGTACAAAACTTGCCTGGAGAGCTTTTGGAAGAAACAGTATAATTTTCAAGAGCAATATGCCATTATGTCTTAAAAGAAAAGTGTTTGATCAATGCATCCTTCCAGTGCTTACGTATGGTGCAGAGACGTGGACTTTAACTAAAAGAGACATACAAAGGCTGCAGACAACTCAAAGAAGCATGGAGAGGTGCATACTTGGTGTAACCAGGAGAGATAAGAAGAGGAACACGTGGATCCGAAAAATGACAAGAGTTGGTTGGTTGGTTGGTTGGTTGGTTGATTTTAGTGGCGCAAGGGCCAGATTTGGCCAAAGAGCGCCAGACAAAGAACTATCAGCTACAGATTTTTAAAAGCGTGGAAAATGATTAAGAGCAGACAGGCTTGGTAAAAGTTGGAAAAAAGGATGATGAAAGCCGGGAAGACAAGTTAGTTAATTGGGTTTATATAAAAATTTATTAACTTACTATTATAATTATTATAATTTGTTTTTTATTTAACACAACTACACAATGGATGAGTCACAGGAGGGGGACGAACCGTCACTCTCCTCCCCCACACACTCCAATGCAATGCTGGCCGAGGGCGGGGACGAACTGTCACTATCCTCCCCCTCATGTTCCTCTGCAATGTTGGTTGAGGCTGGGGACGAACTGTCACTCTCCTCCCCCCGATGTTCCTCTATAATGTTGGTTGAGGGTGGGGACCTCGCTGAGTCCGAGACAGGTGCAATGGTGGTCAGGTGGACCGCGACAGTTGGATGGACACTGCACACCTTTGCGGATTGAGGGCCGGGTCTTCCGCACGTGCAGGCTTTCTGCTGGGAACTGGAAGAGTCGGTCGTCTTCAAAAGAGAAGGCGCAGACTCAGCTATTCGAAAAACCTGGAGCTCGGGGAAATCCACCTGTGTCGCTTGTTCAGCTGTAGATCGCTTGGCAAGTGCGGCGAGAGCTACAGGGCGCAGAACAAAGGACTGCACGGGTTGTGGCAGAGACTGAACTACTGCGGCAAAAGTACGCTGTCGGTTGTTGGGAATACCCAACTTGGCCTTGGCAGCAGGGTACGAGAAGGCCTTCCAGGGTCTTGAGGCGCTGGATCGCCATCTCGTCCTTCCATTTCATACAGTTGCGGGAGTAAGCTGCATGGGCCTCACCGCAGTTAACACAGCAGGCCGCAGAAGTGCAACCTTCCCCGTCATGTGCACTGGAGCCACAATTTGCGCAACGAGCAGAACTCTTACAAAATCGTTGTGAATGCCCGTACCTCTGGCACCGGAAACAGCGCAGAGGACTGGGAATGTACGGGCGAACTCCACAGACCAAATAGCCAGCCTTGATTTCGGTCGGAACTCTCGGGGAGTTAAAAGTCAAGATTACATTTTTAGACTTAATCAAGGATCCATCGCGCCGGAACATCATACGACGTGCAGCAATAACACCCTGTTCTGCAAGTTCAGTCACCAATTCTTCCTCACTGCATGGCAAGAGATCAAACTCCGAAATAACACCCCGAGAGGTGTTAAGAAACGGGTGAGGTGCCACTTTGACAGGAATGCCTTGAAGACTAGTGAGGTGCATAAGAGTGTTACTCTGAGAAACACTGCAAGTTTGGACAAGCAGGTCCCCAGAGCGAAGCTTCCTCACAGACTTCAAGGGGCCAACCGCAGCGTCCAAGGCTTTAGAAATGAAAAAGGGAGATCTGGTGGACAGTCTCTCATTCGGATCGATGGATTCTACAAGTAAGTGTGTAGCATGCGTAGTCACAGCAATCGAGGGGAGACGACGCTTCGGAGCGACTGGTACAGCTGCCGAAGAAGAGGTTCCACATTCTTGGTCCAGGTCAAGGTCTAAAGACCGTTTAAGGGTATGAGACTTGGTAGGTTGAGAAGACGAAGGAGAGTCGTTGTCAACGATCAGTTTCTCAGGTGACTTAAATCTGGAGTTTTTGTTCTTGTGTTTACCCATGGAAAAAAGGAGGAAGATTCGTCTGCAGACTACTCCACCCACCACCGAGCCCTACAAGGGAGAACTGGAGGTCTGCAAGCCAAGAAAATGACGCTGGACACAGTTCTGGAGCTTATACGTTGCAGATATAGTCCGTTGGCTGTGATCACACGCACTCGGCGGACACTTCGGCCTCCGGGTACCGTCATGCCAACGCCTTTGGCATGATCCCACAGCCCCCGGGCTTACCCTGCCGTGCTATACGACAAAAAAGCCGCTAAAGCCCTGCACACAACTTGGTACAAGACTTCTGACTAGAGGTGGGTTAGTCTCTAGCCTCCCGTTTACAGCGAAGCCGGGGTCGAAGAGGAGTGTTGGTACACAGGAGGCACTTATCCGGTCTCCTGCGACCTCAGCCGCCAGACATCCCATTTCCGCCTCACGGGTCTCCGCACGCGGCAAACATGCAGGTAGGTCTAGCACCCAAACCAGCTAAAAGGAAAAAAAGAAATCCAAAGAAGACAAATCCTGGCAGGGAACCTAAACGGAATCTCAGCAACCTACGAACTGAGCGGTTAATATAAAACAGTTAGTGGTGGAGGGTAACAAACCCACAAGACCGGGGTGTTAGTACATAACGTGGTAGCGATTAGGTAGAGAATACAACACGGGAAACTAGCCAGTGGAGAAAATAAATAAAAACAAAAAAGCGAGACACAAGACCAGCTCGGGATCGTGGGGCCGCGACTCCCCAACAGCTGGATGAACAGCCGTCCCTGCAAACACCAACAGTACCAAAATAAAAAACAAGCGGTGGCATGACATCAGATGTTGACCAGTCACAAGGTCAGCTCGGGCAGTGGGGGCGCCGCTCCCCAAATAACTGGAAAACCAGTTATCCCCGTGCGGGGAAAATGACAAGAGTGGAAGAAATCATGATCAGAGTTAAATCCCTGAAATGGCAGTGGGCTGGACATACTGCCAGAAGGACAGATCATCGATGGACAGCCGAAATTTTAGATTGGATTCCAAGGGACAGGAAAAGACCCAGAAGAAGACCACATGGGAGATGGGTGGATGAAATTCGAAAGTATGCAGGGGTGACATGGAGGAGACTGGCACAAGACAGACCGTTGTGGAGGAAACTTGGGGAGACCTTAAGGCTAACGGAATTCGATTGCGTCATGTCGAGTTATGCATTGCGTGGATAACTTCTTACCTTAAATCACTGTAACATAAAATTATGTAATGGTTCTTACTTATCTTCACCTGTATTCAGAAATATCAACTGATAGTATTTCAATGCAGATAGCATTTCGTCTTACTGTTAATAACATTATGTGCACTTTTTTCTAATTACTATATACTGTAAGTAAAAAAATTCCGATTTACCTGTACATGAGTTTTACCTAATTTTGTGCATCCAGTCATTAATTCAAAAATGCTTTGAAGTAAATAAATATGTTAAGCCTGAATTGTTGTTTCTTTACACTCGGGGCCATTAACTACAGTGCAGAATTCATTTATCAGATGTGTCCCTAAAAATCTCCGTTAATTTTTTATTTTGGTATGCTAAAAATGGACGTAAAGACCCCGACACCTTTCCACCCCTTTACGTGTGAAGTAAATTAGTTTTGGAACTTCACGAGAACGATCACATTTCACACACGCCCACTCCTTGTTCGACAGAATGTCATTAGTTCTTCTTTTCCTTAACGTATTTGAGGCAGCGAACGTTTTTTTGTCAAACAAGGCCATACACACAAAATACAAAGGCAGTTCCATAAAAATTGAGAGTATTTTTTTTTTTTTTTGAGTTGTCAACAGTGCGAAGGGAAAAAATAATCACGCAGACGACTAACTGAATTAAGGAAGTATCTATGAAAACAGTTATTAGCCGTGGCAGATAATTCTGGGTTTTTTTACTGCGCAGTTGTTTAAGGTACGTCTGCATTTCGCCATACAGCTATGGAGGTGAGTGATTGAGAGTTAAAAAGTGAAATGCATCCTGCAAAATTTTGTTGATATCGTTTGGGTAAAACGGCTCCAGAAACAGTTGATTTAATGAAAAAAGCTTACAAAGATAAATGCTTGGGTGAGGCAACGATTTTTCGATGCACCATGATTTCAAAAAAGGGTGTTTGTCGGCAGCAGAACTCACTCTTAGGTCTGGAAAGTTTTGTCACGGAGCGTATTGTTAACACTGTTTGGGCAATCCTACAAGAAGATCGAAGAATGACGTGTGAAGACATAGCGGCGTCAACAAATATTTCCAAAACGTCGGCATTCCGCATTATCCGCAACAAATTACTGCTGCATCGTGTGTGTTCCAGATGGGTACCTCATCATCTGACGCGAGAACAATTGTTAGACATAGTTCAGGTGTGTCACGAGTGGAAACAAATGATTGCAGAAGTTACAAACTTTCTAAACACAGTAATAACTGCCGATGAAACATGGATCCAATACTTCGACTTCCTCACGAAGCGCGCAACGAGTGTCTGGAAACACACAGGTTCGCTACCTCCGAAATTATTAAAAAGTTAGTAAAAGTTAGTCCGTTTTATTAACAAGTTAGTAAAATCATGCAATGCACTGATTATGATACGCTTTCCAACATAACAGAAATCATTACTCAAGTTATGAGGATAATAGCTGTGGGATAAATCTCGCTCCTGTGCCGTGACCTTTGACCCCATTTCGATTATATTAAATAGAATTGGTGCAGTATACCTCCGGAAGAACAAGATAAAATTTTGTCGTAATTGAAGCACTTTTACGTAAGTTATGGCACATAAGAACGATGGATTGGATCCCGGTCCTATGTTCTTACCTTTGACCCCATTGCGCCCATTTTCAACAGAGTTCGTTCCCAGTTGGTCTCCTACCACATACCAAAATTTCATCGAAATCGAACTATTTTTTTACCAAGTTATGACGCATCCTTGGCAATGCAATGGATGTCGCTCCTATGTCCTGACCTTAGACCCCATTTCGCCCATTTTAAATAAGGTTCGTCCCCAGGTAGTCTACCACCTGGGGACGAATCCTATTACGCGAGTTATTGTGCGAACGAAAGGACGGTGGGACAAAGCTGGAGCATATACACTTCTTCAACCTATACGGTTGGAATGCGTAAAAAACTCTAAATCGTTTTGCCTTTCATTTAGACTATGTATTAAAACGTTTAATATAATGTATAAATGAAAGGAATGATAATTGGCAACCACCTCAGGGTAGTGGCATGCAAAATCAGTGGGCTTCAAACCCAATGACTGACTGATATCTTTTTCCTAACGCACAAAATTGTGGTTGTATCAATGGCAGTAAAAATATTTGAATTGAACAGTCAAAATGTTCTGATCATTTTGGGAAAGGTCACATGACACTGCTAATTTTCTACATTGAGAACAAGGGTTACATTGTGGAAGACATTAACAATAAGAGAAAAATTGAGCACAAATTATGCTGTTTGAAAAAAGATTGGATCATCTTGGATCATCAATATAAAAATGCACTGCTGGTCCACGTTTTTAATCAAAATGAACTTTACTTCATTACTTAGGCCTGATAAATTCGAGAGGTTGTAAATTATTAAAGCATTTCCAATTTCTTTTCTACTTCTTTTAAATTTTGAGGTAACATCATAATTTAAGTCATGAATTTTGAGGTAAAATCATAATTTAAGTCATGATCATAGGATAAATACAAATTTCGGCCCTTAAACAAAATCATAAAAGTCCCCTTCCCCCTTCTGATGCTACGCTATTTTCCAAAACTAGCTATACACTGGTGTGCAAAACTTAATGACGAAATGAAAAAGTGAAATAACGCCGTAAATAGCAGGAGAACCCAAACACAAACTCAGAACCGTGTCTGCGAACAGGAGAGCACATGCGTAATAATAGAATTATGACGTGTGGTACACGTGACCTTACAACAATGGGTTATTGGCGTGCTCTCCCGTAGTCCAATAACCCATTGAGCTGGGCAGGCATCAAAATCACTTGGGCAAAAAATTTTAGTTTCTCAGCTTCGCAGTAGAAGTCGGAACTTGGATTGAAACCCTTATTTTTTCTAATACCCCCATTTTTATCACCGTTCTTTCCGCAATTGATTTTAAATAGTATAATGAATTAGCTTTATTTTGCTTTCCGCTAAGCTAATGATAATGAATAAACTCTTTCTACCAGCTAAGTATATTATCGTGAATATAGCTTGCACGAATATTATACTGAATTCAAATGGTTGTTGTTACTAGTTAATTAAGAACATGAATAAAGTCTTAACGCTGGTTGTTAATGGTAATTAATGATATAAACCTAACAGATAGACAGAGGTCTGACAAAAACTATGAATGGAGAAAGACGTACTTACGACAGCTTTTTTATTCGGTACGCTTGATCATCCAAAGCACACACACACACACTTGTTTCACAATAATGAAGAATCACTAATCACATACAACAAAATCTCTCCTTATAACAACAAAATCTCTCCTCGTATAACAAACGCTCTCCTCGGCTATCGTTGAACGCGCCTATTTATACTGGCTACCACCACGTCATGACTTACACTCATTGCCGGATCTCATTCATCGGGTGAAATAATATTTCGTTCAGTAAGAAGATAATTTACATAGTAAAATAAAATAACCAGAGATAGTAAAATCAAAAGGAAAGTGAATATAGAGTATACGTTACAATAGGAAAAAGCAGTAAAAACATTTCATTAATTAAAATTTTTATTTTATAAAAGAGAGAAGCTCAAACTCAGTTCTGGAGTGCTTACACTTTAATTGACCAGATCCAATTTGAATGATCGGAATGCTTTTCCCCCGCCAACTAGCATGGGTGTATTAGTTGATTTCTACGAGTGATTTTTAGTGGTTTGGGCCCTGGTCTCACTCTGCGAAACATCACGTATCCACACATTCTTACCTTCAAGAATGATTTCTTAATTATTATTTTTTCTCATTGATTTTTTTTTTTAATTCCTTTTTTGGTTACGGTTTGCTGTGATTGGCTGGCGCTGCTGATGTGTTGTTTTGATAAAAGACTCAACATCTGCTTCTTTCTCGGCGTGGGAAAATCACTAATCCACATTCTCGCGTTCACTATCTGTCCGCATGAGGCAAATTTGCAAGAAGCCTTTGAGAATGAAGAGACCAACTTAGAACAGGCGAACGGCATTTAAGAAAAGTGTTGTTTTGACTTTTGAGAGCTCGAATTTATTTATTTATTATTTTTGCAGGTAATTGATTTTCGATTTATGAAAACTAATTAGGGATTAGGGAATTTTAATCTAAAATTGCTTACTGTGCGGAGGAAGATGATTAGCTACACGGCAGCGCACATTGTTCTTGAAATAGTGTTTTTGTTGCCGCACGCCAACAGTCCTATTTCTGCTTTCTCATATATAGTGATTCCTTGAAAATTTTTCTACCTTTGGTAAGCTATAGCTTCGTGTAACATAGTGCTCTACGTTAATCTGGGTTTACACAGATTGGTACACTTTGAAACCTAGGAAGCTATAACTTGGAAAATAATTAATGCAACAATCTGAAAATATCCGTATTAAATCTCCATAACAATACAGGGAAGACGTGGGGTGATACATTTTATCCCTGCTTTTGATGCTTATAGGAGAGAGTCAAGGGGAGAGAGTGGCGATAGATATACTCGGAGATTAGGCAGATTGAACAAATGATCATATGTAGGGGATTTTAGGAAGGGAGTGTCTGACCCCAGGTCTTAAAAAACCCTTAGAAATAGGATACTACGAGATTTGGGCTAGAGCGCCCGATAGGAAAGTGATACGCAAGCGAAACAGAAAGGGGGGGGGACACCCTTATTTATCACCGGGGGCCAGTACCCAGGGTCCGACGGCTTAAAGTGCCCATCCGACCCACGGCGCGTATTTAGTGGATCGAGCGTTCGTACCTGACTGGGATCGAACCTGAGGTCCTTTCCGTGGCAGTCACGAACGTTGCCCACTAGGCCACCCGCGGCCGTGATTAGGCCGATTGATCATATGTAGAGGATTTTAGGAAAGTGTCTGACCCCAGGTCTTAAACAACCCTTAGAAATAGGAAGCTAGGAGGTTTGGGCTAGATAGGAAAGTGACACGGAAGCGAAGTAGAAAGGGGAGGAAGACGCCCTTATTTATTACCGGGGGGCCAGTAGCCAGGGTCCGACGGCTTAACGTGCCCATCTGACGCATGGCTGGTATTTAGTGGATCGAGCGTTCGCACCTGACTGGGATCGAACCTGAGGTCCTTTCCGTGGCCGTCACGAACGTTGCCCACTAGGCCACCCGCTGCCCTAAGATTAGGCCGATTGATTATCCTACCTCCTTTTAGCTGATACTGCACCTCAGTCAAAAGAGTGTCTTCCCAACAGCGGACAGGGGGAAAACAAGAAAACACACCTCATTCCTAATCCCTCACCAGAAGGGTTGACTTTTATTTGAAGTCATTCAAATATTCGGGAAAGTGGTATACGGACAAATGGGCGATTTATTTCATTCTATTTGAATATCTTCTCATCAGCCTATTTCAAAAAGTATGGGGCGTTTTTATTGCTTTTTTTTTTTTTTTTTTTTTTTTTTTGAATTTTTTGTACGCTACTGTGGGTCATCCACAGAAAACCGTAGAGTGTATAAACATAAATTTATACAATATAAAGCCAGGGGTTAGTTCATCTATGAGAATGAACTCCTAGTGCAGATATAACTTTTTTCAACCCCTATTTCTGAAGAAGTTATTATTTTTTATTGATCTGTTTTATTTTATTTCGCCTTCTTTAATTCAAAACAAAAACTGAAATAGATTACGCAAATATTCTCATAAATCGCACAACTGTACTGTATATCAGTTTCAAAACAAATGAAAATTAATTAGGGATTAGGGAATTTTAACAACAAAATTACAAAACTGAAGGTTGATTTCTTCTTCATTATTCCAACTTCTGAACGAACGATAGATTCTTCAAACAACGTCGGATATTCGCGGTTGGGTAAAACTCTGCCATAGTTTTGCTGATCCGCTCATCCAATTTGATTGTTACCTTTTGTCTTTTCTTGCCCTCGAGATTTAGGCACTTTCTGTCCTACAGGAAGTCGCTGTGCGACGCTTCATCTTTCAAGCACTTTATTAACTCGCGACTTTAGGATGAGGATTATTGATAGTTGCATTCAACCGATGATTCGAGCCTTCGACGACATTTTTTGTTCTGTGTCGTTTGTTGCGGCAATTCCACATTTCTACAATTATTATCGGATTTTCCAGCCAGTTATTTAAGAAATATTCATAAAATTTCTGAAAGTTTTTATTAATGGGACTGGATTCTTGAACGCAAATCCAACCATGGCCTACATTTTCCACAGAAAGACAGGCCAGTGAAGCACACATTCGGAGGTGTTGCGTTATATCCTCGTTATTGTTATACCCATTCACTAATCCCAGTTCTTGAATTTTTCGCCAAAAGGGATGTTTACCTAATCTCTCATTGAAACTCTTCTTCCTCTTTTCCCAGTTGCGGGCAGAACTGGATCTGTCAGCAAATGGCACTGTTTTTCAGGGCTTAGATTGTTTTTCAGGTGTCGTGGCGTTAGCGGACGTGGCATTAGCGGGCGGAAATGCAATGAGTAAGAAACACTCACCCCTTCCCAGACACAGGACGAATAACGGCGTAGAGGGTTGGATTTCAAAATTATTTATGATTGTGAGCCAAAATTAACCAAGTGTGCAAGTAGAGGGAAAGGACGGATCCGAGCTTAAACCGCAGCCCACAGACTTAACATTAGGCTGCGGCCGGGCGGACGCAGCCAGCCGCAGCCGAGCGAACGGAGGGGGCGTGGTCAGTAGCAGCCTCCAGTTCCCCGCTGCAATTTTCCCCCCTCGACCGAAGTGTGTGCTTATCTCCGAAGATAGTAGTATTTATTGGACTTTGTCGAATTTTGGGGAGAAATCAATGAAGGTTTATTCCTTTTTTTTTAAATTTAATGAAGGTTTATTCTTTATTTATTTTCCCCTCTCTCGACCCATCCCCTTAGGTTATTGTTATGTAAAACGTTTTAACGTTTTTTCCCTCGTAATTTGTTGATGTATTTTTTTTTCAATTAATTTTCATGAATTCCTCATGTGTCTTCCATAATGAAAATTATGTAGGGTAAGTATTAATTATTCATTTCCCTTTTTTTTTTCTCGAATAATACGGTCATGTCCTCATCTCAAGAAATGTTATTATGATATCTTATTTTTGCTCATAAATGTTTGATTTTGAGGGATGGCAACGCCCGAGTGGAAAAGGGGTTGGATATAGGGGGATGTCAACTCGATGTGTTGCCCCCTAGCGGTGCTTCTTGGAACTTTCGATTGATCTTTGATTTTGAGGGATGGCAACGGCCGAGTGGGAAAGGTGTTGGATATAGGGGGATGTCAACTCGATGTACTACCCCTAGCGATGCTTCTTGGAACTTTCGATGGATCTTTGATTTTGGGGGATGGCAACGACCGAGTGGGGAAAGGGCACTGCGTAGGTGTTAGATATGATGGTGCTTCTTGGAACTTTATTATTTCGATGGATCTTTGATTTTGAGGGATGGCAACGACTGAGTGGGGTCCGTTGGGAGTTTTTTCATTTATTCCTGTGGTTTGCAAGCAGGATTCCCCCCCCCTTCTTCAATACTATTTTTCCCCCGGAGGAAATTTTTACGTAACGATGCTGGGGAATTTTCTTTCCAAGGGAAAAAAATGCTCCGATGGTCTTAGCGAGGTTCTAACTCACGATGATTTGGTTTCCAAAAATAGTCAGGGGGTCAAATGGTTTTCGTGTACTACGTATTCCCTATATATATTTTTTAAATTACTTTTACGTTATTTTTTCATGTGTTTTTATGTATTTTTTGTATGTTTTGAGGGAGTTTTTTCGTGTAGATGTAATGAATTTTCTGGGGAACTTTTCTTTTTCCTCCATTCAATTTTATTTCAGACCATGAGACGAGGAAATGCTTCTTTAGAAATTATTTCGTTCTTGTTCGCAGTAATTACTGGACATAGACTTCATGCTAATTCTGAGTCTTTCACCCCTGCAATAATATTTTCTCGTAATTTTTTCGTATGTTCAAGAAGTCTACAGATCTTTCCCAGTTAAAATTCTGCTCAAACAATATTTTCGGTCTTTATTTCATTATAGCTTCCCAATTTCCGATATTTTTCTTCTTCTATCTTTGAAATTTCATTAAACTTCTCAATAGGTCAGGATTCTTTTTTTTTTTTTTGGACAAACTTATAAGGCCTTTTATTCACACTATCTTTTTTTTTCCATTTCATTTCAGCAAACGATTATTTTAGATGCAACATATCGTCAGATTTTGGTTTCCTTATATAGCATATTTTCCAACTTGCTTAAAAATATTCCTCAAAGCTTGCATGTATGTCAAATATACATTTTTTTTATTCTTTCGTAGTTAGCCATACTTTTCGTGGACTGTCTCGACAGGAAAGCATTCAATGCCAAGACATACAATCTAAAACCTTTTTCTTTCGATAAAATTTGTATTCTTTGGGCTGAATATTTTTCTGTCTCGTCCGAAAAAACATTCATTCTAGAGGCAAAGCGACTAATTCCGTTCTTCCCATAAACATTATTTTTTTATTTATTTGATATTCAGAGTTGTATACATTTACTATCCAAAAAAGAGATATATTTAATGTAAAGGTATATTCTTCCAAGCTGGGGAAATATATGTATATATTAGTTCATATCCAGTTAAAGGAAATGCATCTTTATATTTCAATATGAAAAAAGAAGCCCTATAAGTGAAAGCTCAACCTAAAGACGGATAGATTGTTCACACTCTCTCTACTCTATGACATTTCTTTACTGAATGAACCATGGCCTTTTTTTCATGAACTGCTTTAAAATCTTCGTTCTCACTTTACTATTGTCAGATTCCATGTCCCTCCAGTTCTTTACTGAGAAACAGAAGCATTTATTCAATTTTAATTCATTAAGAGAGTAGAACTCTTTTAGGCTTTCGAAGTACTTTCAAGTCTTTCATTACGAAAATTTTCATTGTCATGAAAGAAGCCATAATCGAGATGATTTACTGTCGTTTCAATGAAAGTGTTTACGCATTCATTGCTATGATGTCAGATTTCATTTTCTTATACTTCGAACAGAAATGAGTTTGAATCATTCGTCGAGAAAACATTTTTCACACACTGACACACACACATATATATATATATATATATATATATATATATATATATATATATTTTTGCCACCGAATCAAACGAACTCAAAAAATAAGAGACGCACTTTAATATTTTTTTCCTCTTATGAGAGGAATACGGGAATATGATACCAAAATTAAAGAATAAAGAATATCGACTTTCCTCTCAACACCTTACATCTACGTTTTTTTTTTTTTTTTTTTATTTTCAATAAGCTGTTTTTATATTTTTACAACTGAATAGAATTATTTATTGAAAAATTCTAAGTAAGACGAAAAATGGTTTTGTTGATTTCCTAAGAGAATGATTTTGGAAATTTTCGTTTTCTGGTAATTATAAAAATCTCATAGAATAACATGGGAAAACTAGCATGCATAAAAGACTGTTTTGGATCGAGTAAATTGAAAGAATTTTACAAAGTTCATTTCAGAAAAGTACATTCCTTCCTAGTGTCAAAAACGAATCACTTCGTTTTTTTCTAAGATACACTTTGGAATCTTATAAAACTGCATAGGGTCAAAAATGATTTTGATGATTTTACTAAGATGACAGATTTCGGATTTCTTATGATAGAAAATACAGTGAATTTCCCATTGAATAACATGGGAAACTACGAAATTTAAGAAGCACGTTTTCGTTCAAGTAAAATATTTTAAGTCTTTTTGCGAATCAGTTGAAAACAGACAGGTTGTGTTTCTGAACAGTTCATTATTTCCTAAAATCAAAACGAATCACTTCGTTTATTTATTTTTTTTTCCTAATGTGCGTTTCTGAAAGAAGTAAAAATAGTGTTTAGGTAGAAAATTGGAAAGATATTTTTATGAATCCTAGACTGTTTATTTACGTATAGCTAGAGGGGTCTTCAGTGAGAGCACTTATTCTCTTTTCAAACTAAGAGAATGAAGTGTAGTCAGTTTGAAAAAAAATTTCAAACTCCCCTAAATTTAGTCTTTTGTCCTGGTTTCGACTCAATACTGTAAAGCATTGCTCTCAGACCAGTTGAATTCCTGGCCCTTAATGAAATACATTAAGCCTTTCCCTTAAAAATAAGCAATCTCTTCTTCAATACCAGATTCCCCAATAAATTTCTTTAAGAGTTATTCATTCACCCTTTTACTTTTAAAAACTTGAAATTCATTATTATTTAACTCCTTACAAAAAATGAAACTCATGCATACAGAAAAAATATAAATGAATAAAAATAAATAAAGTAGTCCTAAAAAGGACTGTTTTTCTGGGTCCCCTTCATAGAGCTGCTCCATGGTCGGTATAAGGAATTTTTTTTTTTTTTACCTGCTGATATCTCAGCACATTGACTTCACAGTCTCTAGCAAGTTCTTTACAATTATGCTTTCCAAGAACGCTTTGGACGGGACATGGTCTCCAGTGACTGCAACAAAAGATTCTGCTAGAACCTTGGGGTTAAGCAATGCAACGGCATCATCGAAATACTTTTGCCACTTGGATTCGGGGGTGGCATATGCACAGCTGTAGGTCGTGATGTTTGCGAATATGCGATTTTGGGGTTGGTGGCACTCCATACAATAATATAAGTTATTGACATGTTCCTGAAGGCGATCCCTAAATATGTCAGCAAGCATGATGAAAAACTCTTCATCTGAGATGGAAGCAACAGGGGAAGAAGTCCTTGGATGGAGCAAAGCAGCCTTTCTAAAGACAGGTCCAAATAGTAGTTGAGTAATGCTGTTCCATATTTTTCTACATTGATCAATAAGAGTTCCAAATTGTTGACAAGTCAGCTTTATCGAAACAGGATTCAATCGACGAAAACCATGAATTCTGGGGGAAAGCACTTCTAACGTGTAACTGCCAGAAGCATCTAATAGGGAAGGACAGCAGGAAACGATAAGTTCACGATTAATCAAGATGTCACAATTCATGCCTTGAATCCAGTGTGATTTTCCCATGAATTTTCGGAACGTTGAAACTGACATTGTTATTCCATTCTTAGAAAAAGGGTAGAAAGATTCCCCATCTTTCCTATAACTTCGAATATGAACTCGGACCGTGTTGTTAATACCGCATACTTTTGCAAACGTGTTTTCACCTAAATGAAAATGATGAGGTGCAAGATTTTTCATAGAAATTCTTGGGAGGAGAACTTCTCCACACGATTTGGGCTTTAAAGGAACGGACTCACATGCCTTCTTAGTGGGAGTAGCAGAAATTTCAGCACTTTGCTTCATCGTGGAAATGGAATCGGTAGCACTCAAAGCAACAGACAAAAATGAAGTGACTCGTTTGAAGACTAAAGACAAACTGAAGGAACAGCTCTTATTCTAAGTCAAAACTGAGAAGAGGTTGGAGTTCGTCACTTGTTTACTGCTTGAGAGGGAAAGAACAGAGTCAAGGGGCAAAGAACACTCGGTTATCTTCTTTCTAAAGGTCAAATTCAATCTAATGTTTGGAGCATTCTTTTGTCGAGGAAGACCATGACTCCAATACGAATTAGTTGGGGGCAGGATCTGTAGTAAAGTTCCAGATCTCAAAGATAAGGAAACTGGTTTAAACCCGTTTCGCTTGAAAACAAGAGTCTCTTTCCTGTCCGAGAGATACTGATGTAATACAAGACAAAGGATCTAATTCAGCTTCGTCATCACGGTGATCACCGATTTGGTTATCCCCATTTCTTATAAAAGTGCATGGGGATCAAAAAACGATTTTGATGATTTTACTAAGATGACAGATTTCGGATTTCTTATTATAGAAAATACAGTGAATTCCCCATTGAATAACATGGGAAACTACGAAATTTAAGAAGCACGTTTTCGTTCAAGTAAAATATTTTAAAAGGTAATCAGTTGAAAACAGACAGGGTGTGTTTCTCAACAGATCATTATTTCCTAAAATCAAAACGAGTCACTTCGTTTTTCCCTAACGTACGTTTCTGAAAGAAGTAAAAATAGTTTAGGTCAACTTAAATCGACAGATCGCTCTATTTTATAAACTTTCCATTGTACAGGAAATAACATCTTTCTCAAACACCATAGTTCATGGGACCTTCTAAGGAGGTAAAAATATTCTAACGCGTATCTAATCAATGTTCTGTATCGTTAAACATGGAACATGCATGTAGTTGTATACTTAAGACCAAGCGTAAATGGAATCGATAGCACTCTTCCTCCCTGAAGGAAATGACGTCTGCATACATCTCAAAATCCTTTGTTCCCTAAGTCAAACGCATGGAGGGAAAATCAAGTAATCTTATCTGTATTCCTTCGTTGAAAGTGTATGTTTGTTTAGAAAAGATACAAAACATTTCCTTTCTCAAGTTAAATTCGAATCAGCATTACATTGGATTGAGGGTTCACGTGTTAAAAGCAACACAATCGCAGTTGTTTACCAAAAGTTAGATTACAAATTTCCTGTGAAAGAGGAAACTATGATATTGAATGCTGGAAATCAGATTCCTTTCTGAAGCAAATCAAAACTGATTGAAAAGAGTCTGTATAATAGACAAAAAGGAAATACAAAAAAAATCCCCTGAGAAGTACTTCAGAAATGAATCTCAAAGCAGAGAAAAATAAAAATATGCTAGATTAAAGAGTAACGTAGGTCAGATAAAAGAAATGTCAGAAAAAGAAATATGATAGGTAAAAAAAAATAACTCCCCATTAAATGTACTTCGAATCAGCATTACATTGGAGGGAGGGTGCTAAATGTCAGGTTTCGAGTTAAAACTCATATCCTTTTCTTTGAAATTCAAAGTATCGTGTCTAAAAGATAAGAAAATAATGCAAAAATGTTAATACCCCAAAAGCAACATGACTAAATGAGACATGAGTTGAAGTACAAGTCGAAGTTTCCTGATTTATTCATTATAACTTTTTCCGACTCCCCAACTTAGAATATATATATTTTTATCCCTTATGAAATACGGATTTTTTACTCATAATTTGTTCGTATATTATTTCATCTCTATTTTTACTAAATAACATGAAGAATTAGTGTAAATGATGTAGAAAACAAATTATGAGTAAAAAATCCGTATTTCATAAGGGATAAAAATATATATATTCTAAGTTGGGGAGTCGGAAAAAAGTTATAATGAATAAATCAGGAAACTTCGACTTGTACTTCAACTCATGTCTCATTTAGTCATGTTGCTTTTGGGGTATTAACATTTTTGCATTATTTTCTTATCTTTTAGACACGATACTTTGAATTTCAAAGAAAAGGATATGAGTTTCCACTCGAAACCTGACATTTAGCACCCTCCCTCCAATGTAATGCTGATTCGAAGTACATTTAATGGGGAGTTATTGTTTTTTACCTATCATATTTCTTTTTCTGACATTTCTTTATCTGACCTACGTTACTCTTTAATCTAGCATATTTTTATTTTTCTCTGCTTTGAGATTCATTTCTGAAGTACTTCTCAGGGGATTTTTTTTTTTTGTATTTCCTTTTTGTCTATTGTACAGACTCTTTTCAATCAGTTTTGATTTGCTTCAGAAAGGAATCTGATTTCCAGCATTCAATATCATAGTTTCCTCTTTCACAGGAAATTTGTAATCTAACTTTTGGTAAACAACTGCGATTGTGTTGCTTTTAACACGTGAACCCTCAATCCAATGTAATGCTGATTCGAATTTAACTTGAGAAAGGAAATGTTTTGTATCTTTTCTAAACAAACATACACTTTCAACGAAGGAATACAGATAAGATTACTTGATTTTCCCTCCATGCGTTTGACTTAGGAACAAAGGATTTTGAGATGTATGCAGACGTCATTTCCTTCAGGGAGGAAGAGTGCTATCGATTCCTTTTACGCTTGGTCTTAAGTATACAACTACATGCATGTTCCATGTTTAACGATACAGAACATTGATTACATACGCGTTAGAATATTTTTACCTCCTTAGAAGGTCCCATGAACTATGGTGTTTGAGAAAGATGTTATTTCCTGTACAATGGAAAGTTTATAAAACAGAGCGATCTGTCAATTTAAGTTGACCTCAAAGACCAATCTATTCCGTGTATGTTATCACATGATCCCTCCTTATCAATCCTTCTGCGAGTATAATAGTAGCATGAGAGATCTCAGAATCCCACAGCTTCTCGAAATTTTCTTCTTTTCTTTGAAGTAACGCATACTATTAGAATCAAAGATGTTGAAAGGAAATAATTCCCCTACATCTCCCCTGGACTTCGACTCGGTAAGAATATTTTTAATTTTTCTTTTTGCTTTATCTAGGATGTAGGGTTTTATTTTTTTATTATATATATATATATATATATATATATATATATCTTCTACTATCGTGGGACAGATACTGGCAGAACTAGTGGTGTTGGATTTATAATAAACAAGAAACTGAAGGATAAAGTTGTAGAAGTTGAAAGTTCCTCTGACACAGCTGCACGACTTGTTATCCAACTCTCGAAAAGATACCAGGCTCAGATAATTCAAACTTATGCACCCACCACAAGTCATCCTGAAAAAGAAATTGAAGAATTTTATGAGGAAATTTGTCATCTAAATAATAAAGGTAAGCAGCACTTGAAAATAATTATGGGAGATTTCAATGCAAAAATAGGGCAACGGCAACAGAATGAAACTTCAGTAGGTAAATTCGGTCACAGCAACAGAAACCAGCGTGGAAATACTCTCGTTGAGTTTGCAGAGGCAGAAGGGTTTTTCATCTTGAACTCCTTCTTCAAGAAAAAGCCACACAGGAAATGGACATGGAGACATCCAAATGGGACGACAAGTGAAATTGATTTTATTATGTGTAACAAAAAATTTGTCATAGAAGACTGCAGTGTGCTAAACAAGTTCAACACAGGTAGTGACCATAGATTGGTGAGATGTAAGATGCACCTCAACACTAAACTTGAACGTGGCAAGCTCATAAGACAAACAAAATCTATTGACATAACCAACCTTAAAAAACACCATAATACCTTCAAGTTGGAACTGAAGAACAGGTTCTCTGCTTTAGAAGGCCTAACATCGGAAGAAGTGGACATCTCTGAAGTTAACAGAAAAGTAACCAAAGCTCTTATGGAAACAGCAACAAAATTAGCTGGGTCTAAGAACAAGTTGCATGTAAATAAATTATCAGGAAAAACGAAAATGTCGATGCAAAAAAGAAGAGAGATGAGGACAACTAAAGAAGATGTGACTTCCAAAGTGGAATATATAGAGCTATGCAAGACAGTAAGAAAAAGTATCACTGAAGACGTAAGAAAATTCAACTGTGAACTAGTGAGGAAAGCAATTGAAAACAACCA
Source organism: Macrothele yani (assembly GCA_039090855.1). Taxonomy (NCBI): domain Eukaryota; kingdom Metazoa; phylum Arthropoda; class Arachnida; order Araneae; family Macrothelidae; genus Macrothele; species Macrothele yani. The sequence goes on along the minus strand of CM077024.1, from coordinate 124,933,855 downwards.
AAGCCTAAAGATAGCAAAGGGACATCTCAGTAAGGGAAGAAAACAGATTATGGCACTGAGAAAAGAAGATGGTTCTGTAACAAGAAATAGAGGCGAAATTTTGACAAGAGTGAAAGATTTCTACTCCAAATTATATGAAAGGGATGATACATGCACTCCAGACATCATGAAAGATACCAGTACCAGAGTTCCTCCAGTCCTTCCAGCAGAAGTTGCACATGCGATCAAGAACATGAAGCGGGGAAAAGCTCCAGGAGAAGATGGAATTACTGTAGACATCATACAAGAAGCAAGTGGAGAAATCGAAACAGTACTCGCCCAAATTTTCACTCGATGCCTTAATGAAGGAAAGATTCCTGAGGATTGGAACACCGCTACAATGATCCTGCTACATAAGAAAGGTGACATTGAGGATCTCGGAAACTACAGACCTATCAGCCTCCTATCAGTGGTTTATAAAATCTTCATTAAAGTTCTTTCACACCGCTTGAAGGTAACACTGGACATGGCTCAACCGAGAGAACAAGCTGGATTCAGGAGTGGCTACAGCACAATTGATCATATCCACGTGCTGAGAGAACTAATTGAAAGAGCGAGGGAATATGAACTTCCATTGTGCATGGCTTTTATCGATTATGAAAAAGCCTTTGATTCGGTGAAACCATCAGCAGTTACAATGGCTCTGAAAACCTGCGGTATTGAAGATGCATACATTAATATTATTAATAACATCTATGAAAATGCAAGTGCAAAGATTATTCTGTTTGAAAATACAACACACGTAAAAATTGGAAAGGGAGTGAGACAAGGTGACACCATATCTCCGAAGCTCTTTAATACCACATTGGAGGGTGTTTTTCAGTCGCTGCGCTGGGAAAACAAGGGGATAAAGATTAATGGAGATTATCTAACCCACCAACGTTTTGCTGATGACATAGTCATTTTTGCAACTACCCCATCAGAGCTGCAGAGTATGATCCAGGAACTTGCTGACAAGAGTAAAGAAGTGGGATTAAAAATGAACTTTCAGAAGACAAAAGTGATGTTCAATGCTTTTACAAGAAATGAAGATTTATCGATTGATGGAGAAAAGCTGGAGATAACAGACACGTACGTTTATCTTGGACAGCATATATCAAGTGAGGGTCACATTGATGAAGAAATTAATCGGCGTACAAAACTTGCCTGGAGAGCTTTTGGAAGAAACAGCATAATTTTCAAGAGCAATATGCCATTATATCTTAAAAGAAAAGTGTTTGATCAATGCATCCTTCCAGTGCTTACGTATGATGCAGAGACGTGGACCTTAACTAAAAGAGACATACAAAGGCTGCAGACAACTCAAAGTAGCATGGAGAGGTGCATACTTGGTGTAACCAGGAGAGATAAGAAGAGGAACTCGTGGATCAGAAAAATGACAAGAGGGGAAGACATCATGATCAGAGTTAAATCCCTGAAATGGCAATGGGCTGGACATACTGCCAGAAGGACAGATCATCGATGGACAGCTGAAATTTTAGATTGGATTCCAAGGGACAGGAAAAGACCCAGAAGAAGACCACATGGGAGATGGGTGGATGAAATTCGAAAGTATGCAGGGGTGACATGGAGGAGACTGGCACAAGACAGACCGTTGTGGAGGAAACTTGGGGAGACCTTCGTCCAGCAGTGGATTGATAATGGTTGACAATGATGATGATGATGATATATATATAGATATATAGATATATATATTTTATATATTTTTTTCTCTCCTCCAGGAATCTAGAGACGATTTCTACGTTAATCAGTGGATTAGGTCTCTTCCTCCCCCTCACAGTGGGAAAACTTCTTGGTTGTGGAAGACTCTACCCAAGAACCGGAGGTTGTTGACTTAACTTCTGAAGATCCAGAAATTATTGATCTTACTTGGGATTCAGATTCCGAAGTTGAAATTATTGATCTTACTTGGGATTCAGATCCCGAAGTTGAAATGATTGAATCAAAATCACAGCCTGGGGTGGTCAACCTCGAGTCAGACAGCTTGCATGGAGGAGCTAGTGAGAATAGCTCACATCCTTCAACAGTTTTAGTCCAATTGAATGATAGATGGAGGTTTTTCCCACCCATCTTGACACCTCCATGCAGCTCAAATAGCACTATTTAATTTGGTTTTCTGAATGCATGAGTGTGAATGAGAAAGTGAACCTATGTTCTGTATCATCTATTTTTCTATAATTTTAAAAGTAAAAAAAGTGAATGGGTTTCATTTTTGTATGAAGTTATTTCAAGTTTTTTAAAGTAAAAGTGTGAATGTGTTTCATTTTTATAAGGAGTTAAATAATAATGAATTTCAAGTTTTAAAAGTAAAAGGATGAATGAATAACTCTTAAAGAAATTTATTGGGGATCTGGTATTGAAGGAGAGATTGCTTATTTTTAAGGGAAAGGCTTAATGTATTTCATTAAGGGCCAGGAATTCAACTGGTCTGAGAGCAATGCTTTACAGTATTGAGTCGAAACCAGGACAAAAGACTAAATTTAGGGGAGTTTGAAATTTTTTTTTCAAACTGACTACACTTAATTCTCTTAGTTTGTAAAGAGAATAAGTGCTCTCACTGACGACCCCTCTAGTTATAAAAAAATAAACAGTCTAGGATTCATAAAAAACTATTTCCAATTTTCTAGCTAAACTATTTTTACTTCTTTCAGAAACGTACGTTAGGGAAAAACGAAGTGACTCGTTTTGATTTTAGGAAATAATGATCTGTTGAGAAACACACCCTGTCTGTTTTCAACTGATTACCTTTTTAAATATTTTACTTGAACGAAAACGTGCTTCTTAAATTTCGTAGTTTCCCATGTTATTCAATGGGGAATTCACTGTATTTTCTATAATAAGAAATCCGAAATCTGCCATCTTAGTAAAATCATCAAAATCGTTTTTTGATCCCCATGCACTTTTATAAGAAATGGGGATAACCAAATCGGTGATCACCGTGATGACGAAGCTGAATTAGATCATTTGTCTTGTATTACATCAGTATCTCTCGGACAGGAAAGAGACTCTTGTTTTCAAGCGAAACGGGTTTAAACCAATTTTCCTTATCTTTGAGATCTGGAACTTTACTACAGATCCTGCCCCCAACTAATTCGTATTGGAGTCATGGTCTTCCTCGACAAAAGAATGCTCCAAACATTAGATTGAATTTGACCTTTAGAAAGAAGATAACCGAGTGTTCTTTGCCCCATGACTCTGCTCTTTCCCTCTCAAGCAGTAAACAAGTGACGAACTCCAACCTCTTCTCAGTTTTGACTTAGAATAAGAGCTGTTCCTTCAGTTTGTCTTTAGTCTTCAAACGAGTCACTTCATTTTTGTCTGTTGCTTTGAGTGCTGCCGACTCCATTTCCACGATGAAGCACAGTGCTGAAATTTCTGCTATCCCCACTAAGAAGGTATGTGAGTCCGTTCCTTTAAAGCCCAAATCGTGTGGAGAAGTTCTCCTCCCAAGAATTTCTATGAAAAATCTTGCACCTCATCATTTTCATTTAGGTGAAAACACGTTTGCAAAAGTATGCGGTATTCACAACACGGTCCGAGTTCATATTCGAAGTTATAGGAAAGATGGGGAATCTTTCTACCCTTTTTCTAAGAATGGAATAACAATGTCAGTTTCAACGTTCCGAAAATTCATGGGAAAATCACACTGGATTCAAGGCATGAATTGTGACATCTTGATTAATCGTGAACTTATCGTTTCCTGCTGTCCTTCCCTCTTAGATGCTTCTGGCAGTTACACGTTAGAAGTGCTTTCCCCCAGAATTCATGGTTTTCGTCGATTGAATCCTGTTTCGATAAAGCTGACTTGTCAACAATTTGGAACTCTTATTGATCAATGTGGAAAAATATGGGACAGCATTACTCAACTACTATTTGGACCTGTCTTTAGAAAGGCTGTTTTGCTCCATCCAAGGACTTCTTCCCCTGTTGCTTCCATCTCAGATGAAGAGTTTTTCATCATGCTTGCTGACATATTTAGGGATCGCCTTCAGGAACATGTCAATAACTTATATTATTGTATGGAGTGCCACCAACCCCAAAATCGCATATTCGCAAACATCACGACCTACAGCTGTGCATATGCCACCCCCGAATCCAAGTGGCAAAAGTATTTCGATGATGCCGTTGCATTGCTTAACCCCAAGGTTCTAGCAGAATCTTTTGTTGCAGTCACTGGAGACCATGTCCCGTCCAAAGCGTTCTTGGAAAGCATAATTGTAAAGAACTTGCTAGAGACTGTAAAGTCAATGTGCTGAGATATCAGCAGGTAAAAAAAAAAATTCCTTATACCGACCATGGAGCAGCTCTATGAAGGGGACCCAGAAAAACAGTCCTTTTTAGGACTACTTTATTTATTTTTATTCATTTATATTTTTTCTGTATGAATGAGTTTCATTTTTTGTAAGGAGTTAAATAATAATGAATTTCAAGTTTTTAAAAGTAAAAGGGTGAATGAATAACTCTTAAAGAAATTTATTGGGGATCTGGTATTGAAGAAGAGATTGCTTATTTTTAAGGGAAAGGCTTAATGTATTTCATTAAGGGCCAGGAATTCAACTGGTCTGAGAGCAATGCTTTACAGTATTGAGTCGAAACCAGGACAAAAGGCTAAATTTAGGGGAGTTTGAAATTTTTTTCAAACTGACTACACTTCATTCTCTTAGTTTGAAAAGAGAATAAGTGCTCTCACTGAAGACCCCTCTAGCTATACGTAAATAAACAGTCTAGGATTCATAAAAATATCTTTCCAATTTTCTACCTAAACACTATTTTTACTTCTTTCAGAAACGCACATTAGGAAAAAAATAAATAAATAAACGAAGTGATTCGTTTTGATTTTAGGAAATAATGAACTGTTCCGAAACACACCCTGTCTGTTTTCAACTGATTCGAAAAAAGACTTAAAATATTTTACTTGAACGAAAACGTGCTTCTTAAATTTCGTAATTTCCCATGTTATTCAATGGGAAATTCACTGTATTTTCTATCATAAGAAATCCGAAATCTGTCATCTTAGTAAAATCATCAGAATCATTTTTGACCCTATGCACTTTTATAAGATTCCAAAGTATATCTTAGAAAAAACGAAGTGATTCGTTTTTGACACTAGGAAGGAATGTACTTTTCTGAAATGAACTTTGTAAAATTCTTTCAATTTACTCGATCCAAAACAGTCTTTTATGCATGCTAGTTTTCCCATGTTATTCTATGAGATTTTTATAATTACCAGAAAACGAAAATTTCCAAAATCATCCTCTTAGGAAATCAACAAAACCATTTTTCGTCTAACTTAGAATTTTTCAATAAATAATTCTATTCAGTTGTAAAAATATAAAAACAGCTTATTGAAAATAAAAATAAAATAGAAAAAAAACGTAGATGTAAGGTGTTGAGAGGAAAGTCGATATTCTTTATTCTTTAATTTTGGTATCATATTCCCGTATTCCTCTCATAAGAGGAAAAAAATATTAAAGTGCGTCTCTTATTTTTTGAGTTCGTTTGATTCGGTGGCAAATATATATATATATATATATATATATATATATATATATATATATATATATATATATATATATATATATATATATATATATATGTGTGTGTGTGTGTGTGTGTGTGTGTGTGTGTGTGTGAAAAAAATTTTCTCGACGAATGATTCAAACTCATTTCTGTTCGAAGTATAAGAAAATGAAATCTGACATCATAGCAATGAATGCGTAAACACTTTCATTGAAACGATAGTAAATCATCTCGATTATGGCTTCTTTCATGACAATGAAAATTTTCGTAATGAAAGACTTGAAAGTACTTCGAAAGCCTAAAAGAGTTCTACTCTCTTAATGAATTAAAATTGAATAAATGCTTCTGTTTCTCAGTAAAGAACTGGAGGGACATGGAATCTGACAATAGTAAAGTGAGAACGAAGATTTTAAAGCAGTTCATGAAAAAAAGGCCATGGTTCATTCAGTAAAGAAATGTCATAGAGTAGAGAGAGCGTGAACAATCTATCCGTCTTTAGGTTGAGCTTTCACTTATAGGGCTTCTTTTTTCATATTGAAATATAAAGATGCATTTCCTTTAACTGGATATGAACTAATATATACATATATTTCCCCAGCTTGGAAGAATATACCTTTACATTAAATATATCTCTTTTTTGGATAGTAAATGTATACAACTCTGAATATCAAATAAATAAAAAAATAATGTTTATGGGAAGAACGGAATTAGTCGCTTTGCCTCTAGAATGAATGTTTTTTCGGACGAGACAGAAAAATATTCAGCCCAAAGAATACAAATTTTATCGAAAGAAAAAGGTTTTAGATTGTATGTCTTGACATTGAATGCTTTCCTGTCGAGACAGTCCACGAAAAGTATGGCTAACTACGAAAGAATAAAAAAAATGTATATTTGACATACATGCAAGCTTTGAGGAATATTTTTAAGCAAGTTGGAAAATATGCTATATAAGGAAACCAAAATCTGACGATTTGTTGCATCTAAAATAATCGTTTGCTGAAATGAAATCGAAAAAAAAAAAAAAGATAGTGTGAATAAAAGGCCTCATAAGTTTGTCCAAGAAAAAAAAAGAATCCTGACCTATTGAGAAGTTTAATGAAATTTCAAAGATAGAAGAAGAAAAATATCGGAAATTGGGAAGCTATAATGAAATAAAGACCGAAAATATTGTTTGAGCAGAATTTTAACTGGGAAAGATCTGTAGAGTTCTTGAACATACGAAAAAATTACGAGAAAATATTATTGCAGGGGTGAAAAACTCAGAATTAGCATGAAGTCTATGTCCAGTAATTACTGCGAACAAGAACGAAATAAAATAGGCGCCCCGGTGTCGCAGTGGTCTAAGGCGTTGGCCTCTGATCATTCGTCGGAAATGGTCCGGGTTCGAATCCCGGTGAGGCATGGATGTTGTGTTTGTCTTACGGCACTGGCTCTCTCCCTTCCCTGGAACCAGTGACTCTAAATTAGGGACGGGCGACTGCTTATAGCCCATTGAGTTGCTCACGGTGGTCGTTAAACCTCAAAAAAAAAAAAAAAAAAAAAAGAACGAAATAATTTCTAAAGAAGCATTTCCTCGTCTCATGGTCTGAAATAAAATTGAATGGAGGAAAAAGAAAAGTTCCCCAGAAAATTCATTACATCTACACGAAAAAACTCCCTCAAAAAATATATAAAAACACATGAAGAAATAACGTAAAAGTAATTTAAAAAATATATATAGGGAATACGTAGTACACGAAAACCATTTGACCCCCTGACTATTTTTGGAAACCAAATCATCGTGAGTTAGAACCTCGCTAAGAAGCACCATCATATCTAACACCTACGCAGTGCCCTTTCCCCACTCGGTCGTTGCCATCCCCCAAAATCAAAGATCCATCGAAAGTTCCAAGAAGCATCGCTAGGGGGTAGTACATCGAGTTGATATCCCCCTATATCCAACACCTTTCCCACTCGGCCGTTGCCATCCCTCAAAATCAAAGATCAATCGAAAGTTCCAAGAAGCACCGCTAGGGAGGCAACACATCGAGTTGACATCCCCCTATATCCAACCCCCTTTTCCACTCGGGCGTTGCCATCCCTCAAAATCAAACATTTATGAGCAAAAATAAGATATCATAATAACATTTCTTGTGATGAGGACATGGCCGTATTATTCGAGAAAAAACAAAAAGAGAAATGAATAATTAATACTTACCCTACATAATTTTCATTATGGGAGACACATGAGGAATTCATGAAAATTAATTGAAAAAAAAAATACATCAACAAATTACGAGGGAAAAACGTTTTACATAACAATAACCTAAGGGGATGGGTCGAGAGAGGGGAAAATAAATAAAGAATAAACCTTCATTAAATTTTAAAAAAAGGAATAAACCTTCATTGATTTCTCCCCAAAATTCGACAAAGTCCAATAAATACTACTATCTTCGGAGATAAGCACACACTTCGGTCGAGGGGGGAAAATTGCAGCGGGGAATTGGAGGCTGCTACTGACCACGCCCCCTCCGTTCGCTCGGCTGCGGCTGGCTGCGTCCGCCCGGCCGCAGCCTAATGTTAAGTCTATGGGCTGCGGTTTAAGCTCGGATCCGTCCTTTCCCTCTACTTGTGCAGCTGCTAGTGTACATTTTAAAGTAAGAAGCAACGAATGTTTCACAGATTTTGAAAGTTATAGATTTAAGACAAGTAGGAGAAAAAAAGGGGGAAAAAAATAAGCTGAATAGAAGAATCGAAAATATTGTTACGGAATTCAAGAGCTCAAATGACCTGGAAAAATGTATGAGAGCCTTAAGCTACGTTACCGAAATGCATTAGAAGTATGATATTTCTTTATTTATTTTTGATCTGCAAATTCGTTGCATATGCGTATAAAAAATTTTAAAATGAAAAAATACAACAAAAAATATGAAAAAATACAAAAGAAATAAAAAATATGAAGTACAAAAAAAAGATGAAAAAAAAAACTTGCAAGAAATGCAAAAAAAAAAAAAAAAAAAACTATTAATCCGCCAAAGTCATCACAATCTGGTTCTGGGAAGGGGTGGGTGTTTCTTATTATAACCGTCCGCTAATGCCACGGTTTCCTACCCTAAATAATACTTCCACAACTTGATTGTGATGACATTGGCGGTTTAAAAAAAATGTCTGTTTTTTGCTCTTGCATTTTTTTTTTCCTATTTTTTTTTTCGTGTTTTTTTTCACTTTTTTTTTGTATTTCTTCATATTTTTTTTTTTTTTGATGCACAGTGAGAAGAACGTAGGCTTATCAAACGAAGGAACCACGTGATTAGAATTTTCTCATTTCTTATTGGTCAAAGTGGGGAATCTGGACAGATGTGAACGGTGAGAAGGGAAAACAATTCTGGGAAGGGGTGGGTGTTTCTTACTCATTGCATTTCCGTCCGCTAATGCCACGTCCGCTAACGCCAGGGAACCGTTTTTTAGGGCTTAGACTGTTTTTCCCTCTGTCCGCAATTGGGACCAAACCAGTCAAAAGCAGGTAGGAACTTAATCCTATTCATTACCTAGTGGTGCGCCAACGACAGACCCGATCATCTAATACAAGGGTGTGTAGGGAAAATGGCCACACATAATACTGGGTATGTACGAAACAATGCCTGGTGAAAAAATGCCCACTTTTCTAAAGTAGGAAAAACATTATCATTTGTTGAATGATGTGTTCTTATGTATGTTATAAACATGAGGTATTTTTAAATTTCATTAAGAAATACATTAATTTCAACTAAGCAATCGGAAAAACTATAATTGGGGCAGAGTTATTCTGGTAATGGAGCGAAAGCTACGGTTCCTGTTCACTCCCAATTCCCAGTATTACTCCGCATTTCGGAAATTTTGTGAGGAAGTGGTCGCTTTCGCGGCCGGTGCGGAAAACCTAACTTTTGCGGCCGTTCATATTTTCACTCTATCCTTTTGAGATAAACCAAGGCTGCCCCTTTGTGACTTCCTAGGAGTGTCCGCGTTCCTTTTGTAATGTTTGTTTCTCCACCACTGATTGCCCGCCATTCATTACAATTTCTTTTAGAGTGTGCATCGTTTCGGATCTTTAGCAATGGAATCTTTTGAAGTCATTGAGAAAACAAACAAGAAAGATGAAACAGAATTTTCGGTTGTAATGAGCACGTCTTTTGAATATTTCCGACACGAATAAAATCATTCATAAACTGTGCACAAAAGATTCCCGTAGATGAAGGAAGATATCGGAGACATAGAGATTTTCACGTCGAACAGTTAGAAGAAGAGGTATGCTGAGGAAAGATTTTTTTAAATACTTCTTCTGAAAGCAGAGATAGCAAGAAAAAGACTAACATTTACGATCCTAGCGGGAAAACTGTGCGGTTCACTGTAAACCGCCACACAGGAAAACTGCCACATGTTTTTCATTAAGGGGCAGGGCACATATGTTTTCAAAGGTAAAACATATGTTTTCAAAGGAAAAACATTTCCGGTAACCCCTATTCCAATGGGTTACCGGAAAAAAAAATCCAAGGAAAAAAGATCCACGGAAAAAAAAAGCCAGAAAAAAAAATCCAACGGAAAAATGATCCTGGGAAAAAAAGCCAAAGGAAAGAAAAGCCAAGGAAAAAAAGTCCATGGAAAAAAAATCCAACGGCTTCTTTCATGTAGGTTAACCACTAAGAAACTTAGGGGGTCATATAAAAATTTACATAAAAAAAAGTTCTCACTTCTCAAAGATTACAAGGACACCATAATTTGTTTCCATGGAGGTTCGAGCAATTAGGGGGCGTATAAAAATTGTATTTTGTTTCTTGTGTCCACTTCCATGTTGGTTGACCTTGTAAGAAATGTAGGGGTCGTACATAAATTGCACTTTTGATTTTCCTGTGTCCACTTCCCTGTTGGGTGACCTTGTAGGAAATTTAGGGGTCGTATAAAAATTGCATTTCTGATTTCTTTGTGTCACTTTTATGTAGGAAGCTTAAGGGATCGTATAAAAATTTCTTTTCTGATTTCTTTGCGTCACTTCTGTGTAAGAAGCCTAGAGGGTCGTATAAACTTGTCATTGGATTTTTTCTTTGGCTCTGTTTTTTTCCTGTGGATCTTTTTTCCTATATTGACGCCACAGGAGCAGCAGAGTTTGATTAATTAATAACCTACAGATTAATATTAATAAATATTTATAATCTTATAATTGGTAAAGCAAAACTGATTGCGATTTTGAAGTTTGGTAGCAATTTAATAGAAGATTACCACAGGGTTTTGTGAATATTGAAACTGCTCCTTTTATGAATGCATTGCAGATTGGCCAATAAGAAGACAGCAATAAAACCCAACATAAATTAATACCTTCACAGTAATAATAATAATGAAAATAATTTCAATAATGATTAGGTCATTTCTGCAAAAAAAAAAAAAAATCAAAAACGGAGGCACGGGCCCTGCGGTTGCCGGAAAACTGAACCACACTTTTAATTAAGGGGTCCGGCACAAATTGCTGTTCCTCCGAAGGACACTTTGAATGTGGGACAATTTTTCCAGTGGGGCAGTTCTCCAAATTTCCGAATTTTGTGTGGCAGTTTTCCAAGGTGCCTAACGAGGGGAAGGAACTCTCTTGTTTGTCTGAATTTTCATGCCGGTTCATTTGAGTTTAGGGCAACTGGCCACAAAAGTTCAAGGGGAGGGGTGTCTATAAAGATTGCCGTTTCTGGGCCTATATTGAGAACTGGATTGAGAACTCCAAACAAACGAATTTCGAGAAAACGTTCCATGTAAGCCAAGTAAGAAATGTATTTTAATTTGAAGAAATAAATTGCCGAGGTACACGTGGTTTGGGGAGCTCTATCCCCAACTTCCGTAATATTATGTTCTGGGCCGCTGGAGACTGTCAGTGATGTCCAGCTTGAAATGCCCGCGAAGTTCGTGAGCTTGGGGGCGGGGGCTTTCCCCCAAAATGTTGAAATGGACGTTGAGCTGTAAACATTAGAACCATGTTTTATATAATGATTCTGTACACGACCACGAATTTTCAGGAGGGTGGGATGAATTCACCCTCCCCCAAGTTTCTAAGAGCGCAGACAAGTGCTCAAGGTAAGAGATTTGCTCGCAATTTCTGTGCTTCATTTTGTGTTTAGTGACAGACTATGTATGCTCTTCCCCCATCCCCCAGAAATTTGGTGAAGTCTGTAAAAGGGATACGAGGTGCTTGGTTTCGAGAGCTCTATCCCCAACTTCCGTTATTTTATATTCTGGACCTCTAGAATCGATCAGTGTATCCTCGATGTTACCCCCGAAAAGCTCTTAGAAACATGGGGGGGCGAATTCATCCCACCCTCCTGAAAATTCGTGGTTGTGTACAGAATCATTATATAAAGCATGGTACTATGTAAGGTCAGGTGATGCGTAACATCATAGCCTCTCCTTGACAAATGTCAACCCCCGCCTTCTCGTGGTGCATCCTGTTCCCACTAAAGGGGCTCTGACGACCGCCCATAGCGGTATAACTATACCATCGGGATCAGAGGAAATTCTATCCCACACTCACCAACCCGCTTGGCCAGCGTGGTGAGTTATGGCCAAACCCCTCCAAAATGATTCCACAACTTAAATCTTGGCCCTCAGTCTCCGGCAGCTGGAATGTACCTGGCCAAGGCAGCGGCCAGTGCGACATGAAGGCAGAGGGTGCTAAGAATCCCCGGAGGACCGGACTAGGCTGCCATTTGATGCTGACCTTGGCTACTTACAATGGACGCTCCCTATCTTCTGATTCAAGGCTTCTTGAATTGGAAGAGGAACTACAAAGGATCAAGTGGGACATCGTGGGGCTAAGTGAGGTAAGGAGAAAAGGAGAAGATCTCATCGAACTGAAAAGTGGACATCTCTTCTACTATCGTGGGACAGATACTGGCAGAACTAGTGGTGTTGGATTTATAATAAACAAGAAACTGAAGGATAAAGTTGTAGAAGTTGAAAGTTCCTCTGACAGAGCTGCACGACTTGTTATTCAACTCTCGAAAAGATACCAGGCTCAGATTATTCAAACTTATGCACCACCACAAGTCATCCTGAAGAAGAAATTGAAGAATTTTATGAGGAAATTTGTCATCTAAATAATAAAGGTAAGCAGCACTTGAAAATAATTATGGGAGATTTCAATGCAAAAATAGGGCAACGGCAACAGAATGAAACTTCAGTAGGTAAATTCGGTCATGGCAACAGAAACCAGCGTGGAAATACTCTCGTTGAGTTTGCAGAGGCAGAAGGGTTTTTCATCTTGAACTCCTTCTTCAAGAAAAAGCCACACAGGAAATGGACATGGAGACATCCAAATGGGACGACAAGTGAAATTGATTTTATTATGTGTAACAAAAAATTCGTCATAGAAGACTGCAGTGTGCTAAACAAGTTCAACACAGGTAGTGACCATAGATTGGTGAGATGTAAGATGCACCTCAACACCAAACTTGAACGTGGCAAGCTCATAAGACAAACAAAATCTATTGACATAACCAACCTTAAAAAACACCATAATACCTTCAAGTTAGAACTGAAGAACAGGTTCTCTGCTTTAGAAGGCCTAACATCGGAAGAAGTGGACATCTCTGAAGTTAACAGAAAAGTAACCAAAGCTCTTATGGAAACAGCAACAAAATTAGCTGGGTCTAAGAACAAGTTGCATGTGAACAAATTATCAGGAAAAACCAAAATGTTGATGCAAAAAAGAAGAGATGAGGACAAATAAAGAAGATGTGACTTCCAAAGTGGAATATATAGAGCTATGCAAGACAGTAAGAAAAAGTATCACTGAAGACGTAAGGAAATTCAACTGTGAACTAGTGAGGAAAGCAATTGAAAACAACCAAAGCCTAAAGATAGCAAAGGGACATCTCAGTAAGGGAAGAAAACAGATTATGGCACTGAGAAAAGAAGATGGTTCTGTAACAAGAAATAGAGGCGAAATCTTGACAAGAGTGAAAGATTTCTACTCCAAATTATATGAAAGGGATGATATATGCACTCCAGACATCATGAAAGATACCAGTACCAGAGTTCCTCCAGTCCTTCCAGCAGAAGTTGCACATGCAATCAAGAACATGAAGCGAGGAAAAGCTCCAGGAGAAGATGGAATTACTGTAGACATCATACAAGAAGCAAGTGGAGAAATCGAAACAGTACTCGCCCAAATTTTCACTCGATGCCTTAATGAAGGAAAGATTCCTGAGGATTGGAACACCGCTACAATGATCCTGCTACATAAGAAAGGTGACATTGAGGATCTCGGAAACTACAGACCTATCAGCCTCCTATCAGTAGTTTATAAAATCTTCACTAAAGTTCTTTCACACCGCTTGAAGGTAGCACTAGACATGGCTCAACCGAGAGAACAAGCTGGATTCAGGAGTGGCTACAGCACAATAGATCATATCCACGTGCTGAGAGAACTAATTGAAAGAGCGAGGGAATATGAACTTCCATTGTGCATGGCTTTTATCGATTATGAAAAAGCCTTTGATTCGGTGAAACCATCAGCAGTTACAATGGCTCTGAAAACCTGCGGTATTGAAGATGCATACATTAATATTATTAATAACATCTATGAAAATGCAAGTGCAAGATTAGGCTGTTTGAAAATACAACACACGTAAAAATTGGAAAGGGAGTGAGACAAGGTGACACCATATCTCGAAGCTCTTTAATGCCACATTGGAGGGTGTTTTTCAGTCGCTGAGCTGGGAAAACACGGGGATAAAGATTAATGGAGATTATCTAACCCACCTTCGTTTTGCTGATGACGTAGTCATTTTTGCAACTACCCCATCAGAGCTGCAGAGTATGATCCAGGAACTTGCTGACAAGAGTAAAGAAGTGGGATTAAAAATGAACTTTCAGAAGACAAAAGTGATGTTCAATGCTTTTACAAGAAATGAAGATTTATCGATTGATGGAGAAAAGCTGGAGATAACAGACACATACGTTTATCTTGGACAACAGATATCAAGTGAGGGTCACATTGATGAAGAAATTAATCGGCGTACAAAACTTGCCTGGAGAGCTTTTGGAAGAAACAGCATAATTTTCAAGAGCAATATGCCATTATGTCTTAAAAGAAAAGTGTTTGATCAATGCATCCTTCCAGTGCTTACGTATGGTGCAGAGACGTGGACCTTAACTAAAAGAGACATACAAAGGCTGCAGACAACTCAAAGTAGCATGGAGAGGTGCATGCTTGGTGTAACCAGGAGAGATAAGAAGAGGAACTCGTGGATCCGAAAAATGACAAGAGTGGAAGACATCATGATCAGAGTTAAATCCCTGAAATGGCAATGGGCTGGACATACTGCCAGAAGGACAGATCATCGATGGACAGCCGAAATTTTAGATTGGATTCCAAGGGACAGGAAAAGACCCAGAAGAAGACCACATGGGAGATGGGTGGATGAAATTCGAAAGTATGCAGGGGTGACATGGAGGAGACTGGCACAAGACAGACCGTTGTGGAGGAAACTTGGGGAGACCTTCGTCCAGCAGTGGATTGATAATGGTTGACAATGATGATGATGATGACTAATGTTAACAGCTCTACGTCCATTTTAACATTTGGGGGGAAAGCCGCCCCCAAGCTCACGGACTTCGCGGACGCTTCAAGGGGAACGTCCTGAATACACTGACAGACTCCATCGGCCCAGAATATAATATTACGGAAGTTGGGTTAGAGCCCCCCCCCCCCCTCCAAAACCAAATGTACCTGGGATCCTCGGCAATTTATTTCTTCAAATTAAAGAACATTTCTCGCTTGGCTTACATGGAACGTTTTCTCGAAATTCGTTTGTTTGGAGTTCCCAATTCAGTTCTCAATATAGACCCAGAAACGGCAATCTTCATACCCCCCCCCTCCTCTTCCCTTGAACTTTGGTGGCCAGTTGCCCTAAACTCAAATGAACCGGCATGAAAATTCAGACAAACAAAAGAGTTCTTTCCCCTCGTTAGGCACCTCGGAAAACTGCCCTACTGTAAAAATTGTTACATATTCAAAGTGTTTTTCGGGGGAACAGCAATTGGTGCCCGGCCCTTAATGAAAACCATGTGGCTAGACTCCCCCCCCCCCTTAATCCGTCCCTGTGTCGATCATGTAAATGGATAACTGTTTCGTTGCAGTTGGATTTTATTTCCCTGGCTTTTTTTCCGTGGATTTTTTTTTCCGTGGATTTTTTTTTCCGGTGGCTTTTTTACCGTGGATCTTTTTTCCTTGGATTTTTTTCCTAGATTCATGACAATGGTTTACAAGTATCATCTTGGTTTACAAGTATCATCTTGGTTTACAAGTATGATCTGTTACTTGTAAAACAAAGCTTTCCTTTGAAGACATTCTTCCTTTACACCTTTCACTCTTTTCTTTCGAGAAAATCCACATTATCGAACCATTCTGATTTCTCCTTTTCATTCGATATCGATAACCATCATGTAAAGCACACGGTTTATTTTTTGTTGTCTCAATGACTTCAAAAAATTCCGTTGCTAAAGATCCGAAACGATGCACACTCAAAACGAATTGTAATGAAATGGCAGTCCACGTTAGAGCAGCTGAGTTCGGGCTCAATTTTCGGAGCCTGAGCCCGTGGTATATCAGTCCAAGCCCACCCGAGGACGAATTTTATTTTGCAAGATAAAACCCGGGCCCGAACGAGCCCGAAGACTGGCTAACCTGTTCAACCATTAATAAAAAACATCTTTTCAACTTTCTCCTCCTCCTGCGATTAACCAATGTATTTCTCAAATGGGGAAAGGGAAGGGACCTCTATCTATCTTTACAGTGTAACTGTACGATTTTCTTTGACCCTTCGTTTTCAAGTGAGGGCTGAGGGCTGCTGGACATCCAAAATGATCGGGCGGTGCTGCAATTGTATTTTACTCCATTAATGCTAATATTACCGCGCCATAATGTGCGGCAATATGTACGTTGCTAAATAGAATTAGCAGGGAGTTACTGCGTGGAGATAGGGGGTAAATTATCGTCGGCAAACTATCAACTATCCAATATCTATAGTTCTTGAAAAAGCTTTTTCTTCTGCAGAAACACACTAATGGCCTATGGCATTTTCTACCCAAGCCTAGAATAAATAGCCATCACGAATGCCCGCTCCCCAACCAGAACCAGTTGCCGAAGAATTCCCTTTCCCAACTATAAAGTGTCTCATTTGCTAAATCATATAAAATCACATTTAAATATAAAAAAAAATCTCTCTCTCTCTCTCTCTCTCTCTCTAAGAGTCCGAGCCCGATTCGGGCCCGGGCTCAGCCCGTCTCAGCTCTGGTCCACGTGTCCCATGAGGTTTGGCGATTTTCAAACCACACGATTTCTATCCTCCCTCGGGCAGTCAGTGGGGGGGGGGGACAACACAAAAGTAACGCTGACACTCCTAGGAAGTCTGAAATTCACAAAGGGACAACCTCAAAAGGGGGAATCAAAGTACGTAAGGCCGCAAAAGCTACGTTTTCCGCAGTGGCCGCAAAAGCGACGACACCATCACCGTGATCGGAGGCTGACCCCTCTATTTTAGCACCATGTCCCAGCCCTGACCATATCCCCAGTATCCCCCCCCCCCCCGCGCACATTGCACACCGGTAGACAAGCAATTTATTTCTCCTCTCTCTCTATTTATCTTCTTTTTTTTTTTTTTTTTTTGAAATGTTACAGAACGTGTAACTTTTTTTTCTTTTAAAATGAAATTATCTTAGTTAAATACGGGAAGAAGTCTTAAATGGCCTAATTTTGTTTTCACATATTTTTTCTATTTTTTTATTTTATTTTATTTATTTACTTACTGCTCGAAGATTACCAACTGTGGGATTTAATTAAAAGTATTTTTACCATGTCATCAGTTATGCATACAATTTCGTTCTTCCCAAAATTTTGCATTGATTGGATTATTTTTTATAACAGATACCCGTTCAATGTGTATGAATTTTTAACTACCATGTGTTGCCATAAGTACTGGACAAGAGCCGGTCTCTCTGATTAATTATATTTTAAGGTTCACTGTAAACTGCCACACATCTTTCAGCAACTTGGAAAATTGCCACACAGGAAAACTGCTACATGTTTTTCATTGAGGGGCCGGGCACAAATTGCTGTTCCTCCGAGGAACACTTTGAATGTGTGGCAGGTTTCCAAGTTTCCGAATTATGTGTGGCAGTTTTCCAAGGTGCCTAACTACGGGAAGGAACTCTCGTTTGTCTGAATTTTCATGCCTGTTCATACGCGTTTAGGACAACTGCCCACAAAAGTTCAAAAGGAAGGGGAGCTACAAAGACAGCCGTTTCTTGGCCTATATTAAGAACTGAATCTGAATAACGTTCACCTTAGCAGAGCTTCGTAATGGTTTTCCAGCTTTATGCGGCTGAAATACACTCGAGTGACAGGCAGATGCCATTGGAAAAACCCGTAGAAGAGTGTTTTAAAACAACAACCACTAAGGAAAACGCGAAATGCCCTCGGAAGCACTTATCTCGCCCTCGCCCTTCCGCTAATGACCCCCACACCACCACAGCAATAAATATCCCCTGGGTTGACGGCTTAACTCTGACCCAAACAAGAATACTGAGACAGAGGATCATCAGTGACGTCACCAAAACGTGAAAATCTAATTTTTTAGAAATGCCGCTGAAACTGAGATCTGAATTTTTTAAATGCATATACACACAACGTATTGAACATCTGTTTATTTTTTAAGTGCCAGTTGAAGCTGGAGTACGAGCTTTTAGACCGGAACTATTTTATGAAGTGGAAGTATACACTCTGTAGCCTTTCTTCCATTACCAAGTTAAGTTTGCTAGAGGATGAAACGGGAAAGGATGAATCGGTACCTACTCGCTGGTTTACTTCACACGTAAAGTGGCGGGGAGGTGTCAGAGTCTTTATATCCATTTTTAGCACATCAAAATAAAACGTTAACGGAGACTTTTAGGGACACACCTGATTAATTAATTAAACACTGTAGTTAATAGTAACGAGAGAAAGGAAACAACAGTTCAGGCTTAACATATTTATTTACTGAAAAACATTTTGGAATTAATTACAGGATGCACAAAATTAAGTAAAACTCACAAATATGTGTATACAGGTAAAACTGAAATTTATTACTTCCAGTATATAGTAACTAGAAAAAAAGTGAACAAAATGTTATTCACACAGAAAGACCAAGTGTTATCTGTATTGAAATACTATGAGTAGAAATGTCTTGACACACGTGAAGATAAGTAAGAACGACTACATACTTTCATGTTACATTAATTTGAGGTACGAAATAATATATTCCCAAGTGTCTGTGTATGTCAGTTTTTCATCACGTAACCGTAGAACTTCTAAAACACGGAAGCGATTAAAACACAGTGCACACTCGAATTACGTTATCATATTTCTCCCTATTAGATCTAGGCATTTAACATTTACTGCAGAACATAAGAGCTCGCATACATGTTTATATTCCATTCAACAAGAAAACACCTTAACGACAATTTCTCCCAGATTGGAAACAACCTTTAGTAAATCTCTTGGGAAACCAGGATGAATATCGCCATGAAAACTAGTGGTTCCCAATACATTGGCGTAGGAATGGGAGGGACTCAGGGGGCTCAAGCCCCTCCCATTGGATATCAAGGCACATTTTTCTCTTGAACGCCGAATCACATGACCGAATTTTAAATCTTGTTCATTAAAAATACCAAGATGAATCTGAAAAATCGATAAAAAGACTGATTCAAATCACATTTTTTTCAAAGTCGCAATTTTTTTCGAATCGCTTTGAATTCGTTTCATTGGCGTATTTTTCCACGAGTAAGCAACATACCCACAGACGCCTGGAAGATGCCTTTATTAACAATAAGACAACTGGAAACGCCAACCAATGCGATAGAATCCTTATCAAGTTGCGAAGCTCCAGTTTTTTTGTTTTTTTTTTTACCCCAATATCAAGAAATTACTAAAAATTCTATCAACGTTTCCAGCCACTCCGGAAAGTACATTTTCTACTCTCAGGCACTAGAAAATGTATCTTCAAAACACAATGTCTAATTCTCGACTTTCTGGACTTGCATTGCTGAATATCCATCGAGAAGTAGAAGTAAATACAGGATCCACATTTTGAAGGCAATGGCGGGGAAACGCAGTTACATTGTACGATGATGCCAACATATGTAAGTATAATTTTATTAAAGTACCGGCAAAACTTTACATTTTCGATATTCTGCAAAATTATTTATTTCATAAGATACCTAATTTTAGAATTGAGCCTTTCTAAATAACTTCGAGAAATTAATACGAGCGAGATGTACTCTATTTTACATTAATCACATTTGAAAAATATATAGCCCTCCACATTTCATAAGGCTTTGTATCAAAATTTTGTAAATCGGTACTTTAATTATCAATAAAATTGTTGTTTTGCAAATGAATTCAGATATTCTAAATAATAAGTTATTGATAATTAACGCTTAATTGTAAATTGATTATCTTAGAATAGAAATTATTTTCGGTGTTTGGGTATGAAACAACTTGAGTACCCCCCCCCCCTCTAATTTTTGAATTGCTACGCCCCCAGTTCCCGTAATATTAAGTGTGAGTTTTTTCTTTTTTCAAGTGCAGTATACTTTACTGCTTACTTTTAGCAAGAACTTCTGGAAAGAAGTGTCGTCTTTTTCCTGGCCGTAGCAATTATATAAAAATAATGTTCTGAAAGTTTTTGTAGAGAGCATATCCAGAATCTTAGGATTAATTTCAAAATGAGACAGATGAACACCGTTTACGTTAGGACAAGCCTTCAAAGCTGCATTGTTCTTCTCTGGAGTGATATAATTGTCTATGGGGATCTCCGTAAGTTTAAGAATAATGGGTGGACATGTATTTGCTAAAGCCGCTTCTTGCAGCTTACATATACCTCTGATCACTTCGGGAAACATATAAAAAGTGGGGTAGGTTATCACATTTCCAAGGCATAAGTCATTGAGTTCCGGCAGATGTTGCAAAGCGCAGGCAATGGCGTCTTCCTTAGCTTTCTCTGTCCTCACGTCAAGTTTGCGAAGATGCTTACCAACGTCACAACAGGCGCCATTTTGCGGGCAAAAAACGAATTTTCTTTCTTGGGAACCATGTCTGCAAAGTGAGAAAAAAATGTTTTGTGTCATGCTACTCTGTTGTGCTGTAAAACTCTCAATAAGTGGGCAGGATCGCAGAATGCGTTTGAAGGAGATATCGTCGCAATATATGATAGACACGATCTGGAGGTAATGGAATTCTGGAATTACTTCTAAAATGCCTTCTGCGTTGTCATAAATATTGCTGTTGAAACTCTGTAAATTCTGTAAAAGAAAAACAAAAATGTTTGAAATTGTGAAAACAAAATTCATAACTCAGGACAATTAAAGTGGAACACTTGTGATCAAACTACACACAAGCAAAGAAAAAGCAAAAAAAAAAAAAATACATTATTTATATTAATATATACGTATATTCCTACAACTGACGTATGAGAAACTAAAAACTGCGTACAAAAAACACACAGGATGCAGAATTAGAAACTTTTATGCAGATGTAGGTAAACGCCACTTACATGCAAAATACGTGGTCACTTGGTGACAAGAGAGGCGTAACTAGGCATTTTTGCTCCCCGGGGAGACCCGAATATTGCGTCCCCACATGTCTGTCCGAATAGCCTCCAGAGAATTTTCAATAATTTAAACATCATCCTTATCTATCCAACTGGACAAAAACCGCTGGCTCCATTCGTGTCGACAACGGCGTGGATCTTCTTCAGTTGGACGGACTATATATAGAACCACGTCTTTATTTCTGAATGTGAGTAACTAGCATCCACCGAATATTGTGAAAAGGAAAAAATCATATTTTATGTGTACCGGAAGCTGATGTAAAAGTTTCAATTACAATTTTTGATCAAATTGCAAAGAGTGATTCTTGCGCCCTCTCTTGAGCTGCGCCCGGGACAGCGGCCCCATCTGCCCCGCCCTAGTTACGCTTCTGGATCTCATGAACCTTTGTTTTTCCCTTTGTGGTCAACACTATCGTCAGTAGAATTGATCACAATGGGAAAAACAAAGGCTCTTTCGGAATTTGATAAAGAGCTTAATGTGGGTACTTATCTGGCTGGAGCGACAATTTTGAAAAAGCTGAACTGACCGATCCCTCAAAAGGTGAGATATCCCGGGACTTTAATTGAGTGAAGCGAGGCCGAAGGCCGAACGAAGTTCTCTTTACGAGATGCGAGACAAATAGTTGCTCGGGCATAGGTACGAGATGACACATCCGATCTCCATGATTTTTTACAAGCGATTGCACCTCGTCCATCGTCAGGTTTTGACGCATTCCGATTCCCGAAATTCCGTGTCACTGAAGAGTAATCGTCTAAAAACTAACATCTTTAGGGGGTTTCCGAATTTTGAGGAGTCGTTTGTTACCTATCTCCTCCAAAGATCTTCAGCCGATCGCGGTGACACTTGCCACAGAGAAAAGGAAGGACATGGTGAGTGACATGGGGTTGGTATCATGGTGATTGGTCGTGCTGTATAAAAATAATGACCATTAAAAAATAACCAATTTTAATAATAATTGAAAATATCTGCTCTCTGTACGAGACTCGGGACAATTAGTTTTTCAGGCCCTCTTTTGAGAATTCAGGACAATTAGTTTTCGGGCCCTCTTTTTAGACTCTGGACAATTAGTTTTTCTTGCGTCGTCTTTTCAGCTGTGCCCGGGGCAGGGGACCCGCCTGACATGACACATCCGATCACCGTGATTTTTGGCATGTGATTGGACATCGTCCATGATCAGGTTTTAACTGCTTTCGATTCCCGAAATTCAGTGTCATTGAGAAGATTCAATTAAAACCAGATGGCCTTTTACGTTGAGCCGTTTCACAAAAGTCGGCTCACTAACATTAATTAAAAAAAATCGTTTTAATTGAAAAACGAAGAAATGGAAAGACTCTATCTGTTAGCTCAACACTCGCTTAATCTATAATAATAAAAGGAAGTTTGTGTAAGTATGTGTGTGTGTCTTTCGTGATACAAAATGAAAAACAGGGTTCCCTATCTGAGTGTGTCTTTCCGCTTTGTTTACATGCAACCTGATCACAACCAACATGAAGGCGCGAAGAAAAGTAGTTCATGATAACTTTTAGGCATTTCTTATTTAGAATGTTTCGTAGCTGATAAATGCCTTTACAGTTTATCAGCTTCTTCACTTTGCGCAGCTGATAAAAAAGCTGATAAACTCTAATGGAGTTTATTAGCTTCTTCACTTTACAATTCGTATGATACATGCAGCGCCATCTGTTAGCACTAATACGAAAGTCTCTTTCTTGCTTTACTACTAACAAAAAAGCCCCCCGTACGTGACAGTAGCTGGAATGTTTCTTTTCTCTCTTTCTGTTTTATTTTATTTTATTTTTTTGTGAGACCCTGTTATATACAGCTGTATTTAACTTACAGAGCCATCTATCTAAATGCCGTGCTGTAGTCGCAAAATCAGCAGAGGGTATTATGCTATTTGCGAATCCTAAAAAATCAGAGGTTATACTACATGGATTAAAAAAAAAAAAAAAAAAAAAAAAAAAGGCACGGTACCCTCGTGGGGGTACCATGCCTTTTTTACAATTATGATTATGATATGAATAAAGTATCTTCTCTTTCCTGTCAATTATGACATATTGAAGAGCATGTACAAGATTATTATTATTATTATTATTATATATTTTTTTTTGAAATACACTGCTGACCAATCAAAATGCAACACAAAGAAGGAAGCATCCGATTGGCCTGAAATTCGCAGCATGCGTCGCCCGCGAGAGGACATGCAAACGGTTAGCATTGCAGGGCATATGCAAGCCATGTGCTCCCGGCACGCCACCGAGAAGCTTTCTAAGAAGGGTGCACAGAAGGCGGGGTGTAAGTAGTGGAAGTGTGTTGTGCTGCCGGACCTGTGCTTGGAAAGCTTCTTAATACCTCGTCGCAGAATACGGCAGTCATTCCAGCACGTTTCGGAGTTCGACGGAGAAAGAATAGTGGCTTATCGCGACAGCGGTTTATCGTACAGAGACATCGACGCCAGTGTGGGACGACATCCAGCCACAGTGAGGCGAGTATGGATTCGGTGGGTGCAGGAGGCACGGACGGACCGACGTGAGCGATTGCCGCAGCCGCAGCACACCACCGAACGGGAGGACCGGCATGTTGTGCGGCGGCATTGACGGCTCGCACCGCCACATCACGAACGTTAGCCCAGGAATTAGGGTGTGTTGCGCAACAACCTATGTCAGCACGTACCGTTCGAGGTCGTCTGCAGGAACAGGAACCTGTCGCACGGCGCCCATTGATCAGATTACCATTGACGTTACACCACCGGCGAGTGCGGCGGCAGTGGGCCGTTGAACGCCACACCTGGACTACTGAACGGCACGACATTGTATTCTCTGACGAATCCCGCTTCTGCCTGTACCACTACGATGGTCGGATCCGCGTGTGGCGGCACCGCGGCGAGAAGCTGTATGACGCCTGCATTATGCATCGCCATTCTGGTCCGTCGCCTGGCGTTATGGTTTGGGGCGCAATTCGATATGGCACCCACATCCCTCTGGTACGCAATGTCGGTACATTTAACGGCCACCGCTACATCTCCGACGTTTTGGAGCCTGTAGTCCTTCCTTACCTGCAGGACCTGCCAGCGGCCACGTTTCAACAGGACAATGCACGCCCGCACGTGGCACGCTTCGCGTAACAATTCTTCACGGCCCACCAGGTGTCACTGCTGCCGTGGCCCGCCTGTTCTCCCGATATGTCGCCCATCGAACACGTCTGGTCGGTGATCGGCAACCGAGTGTCCCGGAAAGCACCACCCGCGGCTATGCCTGATGAACTGTGGTAACGTGTGGAAGCAGCCTACATCCCAAAGTCCACATCCAAAGCCTCTTTCGTTCGATGCCGCGGCGTGCAGCGGCCGATATTGCCAGCCATGGGGGCCACACGAACTATTGATGTCTGCGTGCTCCGCAAGTCGCACGGGCCTGTAAGCTCAATCATTTCATCTTTGTATCTGTTGTTATGTGTCCAGTAAATCTGGCTTTGCTATCTCGTGTCCTTCTTGGTGTTGCGTTTTGAGTGGGCAGTAGTGTATATTCCATAAAGTCTGGCGCAGTGGTCTAAGCGATGGCCTCTGATCATTCGTTCGAAAGGGGTTCGGGTTCGAATCCCGGTGAGGAATTGAAGTTGTGTTGACAGTTGTCTTACGGCACTGGTGCTATCCCTTCCCTGGAACCAGTGACTCTAAATTAGGGACCGGCGACTGCTTATAGCCCATTGAGTTGCTCACAGTAGTCGTTAAAACCTCCAATAATAAATAAAAAAAAAAAGCCTGACGAGATAAGTCCTCACAGCACTGTTCTTCTCTAGAAGAAACTCTTGATCTACTATCCGTTGCTGAACGATGATTCATCAACTAAGATCTTACATATTTTTTGGATTAAAACCTTCAATGGGCCGTCCATTTGAATTTATGAACATCAGGTTAAATGAATTGGAGATTAACAAAGATGCTCTGAGATCGGTTATAATATTGTTCAATAAACTGAATCCTCGTTCGCATTCAGCTGTCGAACAAGGCAGAGCTCAAATCGTTTTTAAGAGAGGTTTTAAGTTTTCTGGTACAACTTGGACATTTTCAATATATTCTCTCAGTCTATGAATAGCTTGCATTTCATGAACATTAAAACGTCTACAGATTCTCCCTGTTTCTAGTTCTCCATAGCGCACGTCGTGTGTTTTAATATTTATTCGCTCTAATAAAGAAATATATTTAAGAAGTTGTACATTTTCACTGTTTGAATCTGAACACAGTCTTGATTTCATCCTGTCAAACGTGCTTTGAATAAACTGTTTTTTTAATAGGTACAATTTTGTTGTTAGGAATCAATGGGATATTTTAAAATAATAATTTCTTGTTCGCCGCTGATGCTAAATGAGTCCCCCCCCCCCAGAATTTTCTCCGAAGCTCTCTATAATTCTTATGGTTCTTTTTATTAGATGTTCAGCTCTTGACAGCGATGTTGTTCGGTATTGAAGTTTTGTTGATAATATAAACACTGAAGGTACACGCTATTCTGTCAAAAAGAAGCAGAGGTATACGGCGTATACCCTCCACTACAGCCCTGTCTAAATGTCCTTGAGAAAACTTCATGTTACTAGAGCCTCTTAAATAAACTGATTGTATGGATGCATTATTTGTACTCGAAATGAAAGGACGCCATGAGCTTATTACCTGTTCAGCTTCCCATTCAAAAGAATCTTTTTTCCGTTTACGGTTTCCGAAACTAAAATAACTTCTCGCGGATATTAATTTCATTCATCATCTTCCTTTGGAAGTCAGACAGTATACACATTTTATTCATAGGAATTCTTAATTGACTGAACTGTTCAAAGATTTTTTTTGTTTTTGTTTTTGTAAAACATTAAGTGTATATTCAGTAAAAAAGCATATATAGAAGTATCAAGCATTAATTTTACCTTGCAGTGTGAAGCCATGTAAAATAAAAATTTTGTTGATATTCCACACACGCTTCTGTTGGGACGAAGCCAAACACATGAAGTGTGTTCGTTGAAGAAGAAACGCAGACTCAACAGAAATTTAACATTTGTACAATCGTCATACCAGTACACAAAATTTTCGAATTCACGAAACTGTTCCTCCGAGAGTAGTTTTGTGCAAAGTATTTCAAATACTTTTTCCAGTAGGCTGTCTGTGAAACGAGTTCCTGAAAACAGATTTATTGAAGAATCAACAAGAGTTAAATGAGAGAAAAGTGACAGAACAATTCACCAACAAATTACCCAATTTTTAAACACAATCGTATGTAATTTTTAAAAATAATCGTATGTTAATTTAGCAACAGAAATGAACACATTTATATGGGGCAACTATTGAAATTATACAGTAGTTACATGCAAAAACTGTTATATCAGGAAATATTACCAGAAAGAGTCAAATGTTCGCCCCGTTTTGAGCAAAAGAAAATGTAATTAGCATGAGTCAAGTTTCTTTCTTATTGGAGGTTTAACGACCACCGTGAGTAACTCAGTGTGCTGTAAGCAATCGCCCTTCCCTCATTTAGGGCCACCGGTTCCAGGGAAGGGAGAGAACCAGTGCCGTAAGACAAACGCAAAGTCCATGCCTCACTGGAATTCGAACCAGGTACCATCTCGGACGAATAATCAGAAGCCATTGCTTAGTCCACAGCGACACCAGTGTGGTGCGTCAAGAGTTATTCTCGTTTTGAACTAAACTTAACGTAACCGAGGTGATTCAAATGTTCTTCCCGTTTTCAGCTAAAAATCATGTTAGCAGGGTGAGACAAATGTACGTCCTGTTTTGAAATAAACACAATGTTACGAAAATTAGTCGACTTTTATCGTTTTGAACTAAGCACAATGTTACGACGAGGTTTAGTCAAATGTTCTCGTTTTGAGATAAACCATGTTACCAGGGAGAGTCAAATGCCTGTATCGTTTTGAGCTAAATATAATGTCAGCAGAGTCGGTCAAAATGTTCGTCCCGTTTTGAGCTAAACATAATGATACTAGGGTAAGACAAATGTTCTTCCCGTTTTGCGCTTAACAGGAAAAATGAAAAATCTAAAAATCACGTCCAGTAATCTGTTATTTCTTTCTTTTCTCTCTCTCTCTCTCTCTCTCTCTCTCTCTCTCTCTTCCTCTCTCGTTTAATGCCCTCACATTTTAGCAAAGTTGGAACAAGCTACTTCTGCCAGTAGTGTATAAAAGGGCGGTTCTGGGCCAGTGGAGGGTCATGGAGTGGTGGAGGGTCGCATCTTACGCCATCTTGGATGACTGATAACATCATCGGGGAGCGGAATGGGGTTGTGAGATAAGACTGCGCCATCTTAACATGACATCATAGGGGTGGGGAGTTAGCGTTATGGTTAAATTAGTATTTTACAATGCTATCTCAGTACGAAGGGTGGGTGACGTTACAAATGTTTCAATTTTTTTTTATCTAACACGTGTTTGTGGAAACTTTTCTTCCAATCTCTCATCATGAGAATTTTTCTTTCTATTTCCTTCGGGTGATTTTTATATTTTGAATGTTTCTTTACAATTCTTCGATAAATGGTTTTATGTACGTTCTACATTGCTGTTCTGGTAGATTAAATGTTTCCCCTGTCAGCGTCATGTTTCCCCTCAGGGAATTTTACTGCGTGTGTGTGTCTGTGTGTGTGTGTTTGCAAATTCTTCTTGTTTTATTATAAACCTTTTCGTAGAAGATTCTTTATTTTTCCCACTGATATAATTTTTATTTAACAACGTTTGGAGATTTTCGCTTAAAATCTATATTAGCGAGCGAATATTCGAAGCTAAGTGTATTCGTAATTCGATCGAGTATTATTTCTAAGCCTGTGATTTATTTTTGAATGTAATTTTCGCTACTTGGGAATTGTATCATTTTATTTTTCCTAAATAGTTCTTTTTTTATTTCATAAGTTATCTTTTTCACTTGGCAAAATTTTCCATATCAGCATTTCTTTAAAAATATCGCTTTCAAGAAATGTTTTTATTTCTTTTTGTTTCCTCCGCTTAAACAATTTTTCTTACTTGATTTTAATGTATTCCTATATAACTTAAACCATTTTTTGGTCTTACTTTTCGTGTAAGTGTACGTGAATTATACAGACCTTTAGTGGTTTACATAAAATTCGATTGTGACAGTATTTTTTTTATTCTTACTTTATTTTTCCATTTCTTCCCAACAAAAGTTTCTTCACTATTACTCCGCCCCCCCCTTTAACTTAAAACTATTTTTCAAAATGCTATTCTATACTAGTATATTCATTAAATTTTACAATGTATAAGCATTACTTTTTTCAAACTTCTCGATGTATCGGCATTATTCTACTTTTATTAAGACTTTATTTTTCCATTTCTTTCCAACAAACAAATGTTTCTTCATTTTTATTTCTTTTCTATGTAAACTAATTTAACTTTCAGAAATGCTATCCTATCTTTGCCTGTCATTAAACTTCTCGATGTATCCACTTTATTTTTTTTTCAAACTTTGCAAACTTTTGACCAATTTTATTCTAACTTTATATTTTGATTTCCTTCCAACAAACGTTTCTTAACGACATGATGCTGCAAGATGTACCAAAACTTCAAATTTCTCTTTCCCTACATAGCTTGCTCTATTTTTCAGGCTCCATGTTTGTGAACTATGCATATATTTTTTTTATTCGTTCCTAGTTTGCTATACTTTTCTTTTGCTGTCCCAACAGAAAAGCATTCATTGTCATGATATGCATTCTAAAAAGTTCATACTGACACTAAAATTTGTATTCTTTGCGATATATTTTTCTAACGCGACAGAAAAAACAATCATTCTGGAGACCAAGTCCATACTTCCGCTAAACATCATATCCTAACCAATTTTTTTCTCTGTGGAGCATTTTGCTAACTCATCAGAAGTACAGTTACTACCAAGACGTAGCTAAAAGACAGTATTTCCCCAAACAAAAGTAATCTTTTAAGAAAGACTTACTTCTTTCCCTGTATAACGACTTAATCTATTTTTCGAAATGCTATAATGTTTACGTATTTGTTTAACTTTGCTTTGTAACTGCTTTCTACTGTTCTTTCTATCTTTTTTTTTTTTGTTTCTTCATATTATTTTTTTCCCTGTTTCATTCCAACAAACTTTTTTTCTCGACTTGATCGCTTTCACTTTTCCACACAAATTTTCATAACATTAGAAATGTAACAAAAACTTCAGATATGTTTTAGTCTCTCCAACATTTATTTATATTCATGTCATATCAACTGAAATATCATACTTTCATCAAATATCATATTCTTAACGAGTTATTTTTACTTTTTTTTCATGTATTACCAAATATTTATTGCTAACTCACCTCACCAAAGTCAGTATGAACGCACCTAACCACATTTCTTTTCCTCATTTATTTCGTTTTTACATCGATATGCGTCAAAACTTCGTGTATATTTCATTCACTCAATGATCAGTTCTAACGTGTCAGACATTACACTACATGCGAAACATCTGGATTTGTTAAATTTCCCTTAAGGCGCTAACTTTCGTTTCTCATTACTTTCGTTTTAAATAGGATTTCTCTATCGTATCTGTTTTTCCTGATCACACCTCATTTATTTAATTACTTCAAGAACATGAAAGTCTTCAACAAAGAGAACAGTCAATCGTATTCTATGTTTTCTCATGATTCTTAAAAGCAGACTGCAAGAAGTCTTCCACACGGAAACAAACATAATTAATTCGTCGCTTTCTTGTCTTTTTTTTCACCAAATTCCATAGTTCCACATTAATGACATTCTTAGCGCTTCACCTTGTACACAGACATTTTTTCTCTATTCTTAGAAGCGTTTTCCCCAAAACAATAACTAAATCTCATACATCAACTCAGTGAACAATGTACATCACTTCATGCAGTCTAAACAAAATGCGTTTAAGCACAGAAATGTTATTTTCGCTTCGAAGTTGTGAGAGCAAGTAACAGAATTCTTTGAGAAAGCATTTACGAAGTTATTTGACTTTTTTCCTCCATAAAACTCAGTATTTGAAAAGTTCATTTTTCATAAAGTTCGTTTTTGAATCGTATAAATTTTTACAAACCCAAAAATGGGTTTGTTGTTTTGACTAAGAGGGCAATTTTTTAAATTTTCGTTTTCTTAAAATTGTAAAAATCCCGTAGAATAATATGGGAAATGCCTTCCTACTAAACGTCCATATTTGAATTGATCATTTTTTCTATAACTCAATATTTGAATCGTTCATTTTTCTAAATGACAATATTTGAAACGTCCATTTTTCCTAAAGCTCAATTGGATCACATGACTAAGACGATTTCTCATATCTCAAAAAAGTAGACATCAAACGTTTTTATTCTTCCTTTGCAACCCTCCAATGTATGTCATCTCAAAACTTTCTAAAATGAGCGGTTTTACTTTTCAGCTTTAACGTCCCTTCAGTTCATGGGAAAAGCCCATTGGACTCATACACATCATCACAGTTTCTTATATTTCAATCTCAAGTGGGCTCGGTTCATTTTTTCATGAAATCACTTCATTGGTATTTTTTTCAACCTCCTCTGGTAAAGTCTAATATTTTCCTCCCTTGACCGCAGCCTATGCTTACTAAAATTGAATTTTCTATCCAAACTACTGGATCACATGACAATCAATTTCTCGCATCTCAAAAAAAAAAAAAAGAAAAAAAAAAAAAGATGTCAAACTTTCTTATTGTTGCATTGCCCCCCCTTACCCCGTCAGTCCCGTCGCAGAAGCAGGAAGATCCTGTAATATTGCCCGAAAGAGCTCACTACTTGCCCACCCCCTTGTCCTTCGGGCCATGGGGGAAGGGGAGGGGGCAATGCAAGAATAAGAAAGTTTGACATCTATTTTTTTTTTTTTTTTTTTTTTGAGATGCGAGAAATTGATTGTCATGTGATCCAGTAGTTTGGATAGAAAATTCAATTTTAGTAAGCATAGGCTGCGGCCAAGGGAGGAAAATGTTAGACTTTACCAGAGGAGGTTGAAAAAAATACCAATGAAGTGATTTCATGAAAAAATGAACCCAGCCCACTTGAGATTGAAATATAAGAAACTGTGATGATGTGTATGAGTCCAATGGGCTTTTCCCATGAACTGAAGGGACGTTAAAGCTGAAAAGTAAAACCGCTCATTTTAGAAAGTTTTGAGATGACATACATTGGAGGGTTGCAAAGGAAGAATAAAAACGCTTGATGTCTACTTTTTTGAGATGTGAGAAATCGTCTTAGTTATGTGATCCAATTGAGCTTTAGGAAAAATGGACGTTTCAAATATTGTCATTTAGAAAAATGAACGATTCAAATATTGACTTATAGAAAAAATGATCAATTCAAATATGGACGTTTAGTAGGAAGACATTTCCCATATTATTCTACGGGATTTTTACAATTTTAAGAAAACGAAAATTTAAAAAATTGCCCTCTTAGTCAAAACAACAAACCCATTTTTGGGTTTGTAAAAATTTATACGATTCAAAAACGAACTTTATGAAAAATGAACTTTTCAAATACTGAGTTTCATGGGGGAAAAAAGTCAAATAACTTCGTAAATGCTTTCTCAAAGAATTCTGTTACTTGCTCTCACAACTTCGAAGCGAAAATAACATTTCTGTGCATAAACGCATTTTGTTTAGACTGCATGAAGTGATGTACATTGTTCACTGAGTTGATGTATGAGGTTTAGTTATTGTTTTGAAGAAAACGCTTCTAAGAATAGAGAAAAAATGTCTGTGTACAAGGTGAAGCGCTAAGAATGTCATTAATGTGGAACTATGGAATTTGGTGTGAAAAAAAAGACAAGAAAGCGACGAATTAATTATGTTTGTTTCCGTGTGGAAGACTTCTTGCAGTCTGCTTTTAAGAATCATGAGAAAACATAGAATACGATTGACTGTTCTCTTTGTCGAAGACTTTCATGTTCTTGAAGTAATTAAATAAATGAGGTGTGATCAGGAAAAACAGATACGATAGAGAAATCCTATTTAAAACGAAAGTAATGAGAAACGAAAGTTAGCGCCTTAAGGGAAATTTAACAAATCCAGATGTTTCGCATGTAGTGTAATGTCTGACACGTTAGAACTGATCATTGAGTGAATGAAATATACACGAAGTTTTGACGCATATCGATGTAAAAACGAAATAAATGAGGAAAAGAAATGTGGTTAGGTGCGTTCATACTGACTTTGGTGAGGTGAGTTAGCAATAAATATTTGGTAATACATGAAAAAAAAGAAAAAATAACTCGTTAAGAATATGATTTTTGATGAAAGTATGATATTTCAGTTGATACGACATGAATATAAATGTTGGAGAGACTAAA
The DNA here is from genome assembly GCA_039090855.1 of Macrothele yani. NCBI lineage: Eukaryota > Metazoa > Arthropoda > Arachnida > Araneae > Macrothelidae > Macrothele > Macrothele yani. The sequence continues at coordinate 124,901,350 of CM077024.1, read as the reverse complement.
ACATATCTGAAGTTTTTGTTACATTTCTAATGTTATGAAAATTTGTGTGGAAAAGTGAAAGCGATCAAGTCGAGAAAAAAAGTTTGTTGGAATGAAACAGGCAAAAAAATAATATGAAGAAACAAAAAAATAGAAAGAACAGTAAAAAGCAGTTACAAAGCAAAGTTAAACAAATACGTAAACATTATAGCATTTCGAAAAATAGATTAAGTCGTTATACAGGGAAAGAAGTAAGTCTTTCTTAAAAGATTACTTTTGTTTGGGGAAATACTGTCTTTTAGCTACGTCTTGGTAGTAACTGTACTTCTGATGAGTTAGCAAAATGCTCCACAGAGAAAAAAATTGGTTAGGATATGATGTTTAGCGGAAGTATGGACTTGGTCTCCAGAATGATTGTTTTTTCTGTCGCGTTAGAAAAATATATCGCAAAGAATACAAATTTTAGTGTCAGTATGAACTTTTTAGAATGCATATCATGACAATGAATGCTTTTCTGTTGGGACAGCAAAAGAAAAGTATAGCAAACTAGGAACGAATAAAAAATATATGCATAGTTCACAAACATGGAGCCTGAAAAATAGAGCAAGCTATGTAGGGAAAGAGAAATTTGAAGTTTTGGTACATCTTGCAGCATCATGTCGTTAAGAAACGTTTGTTGGAAGGAAATCAAAATATAAAGTTAGAATAAAATTGGTCAAAAGTTTGCAAAGTTTGAAAAAAAAATAAAGTGGATACATCGAGAAGTTTAATGACAGGCAAAGATAGGATAGCATTTCTGAAAGTTAATTTAGGTTATATAGAAAAGAAATAATAATGAAGAAACATTTGTTTGTTGGAAAGAAATAGAAAAATAAAGTCTTAATAAAAGTAGAATAATGCCGATACATCGAGAAGTTTGAAAAAAGTAATGCTTATACATCGTAAAATTTAATGAATATACTAGTATAGAATAGCATTTTGAAAAATAGTTTTAAGTTAAAGGGGGGGGCGGAGTAATAGTGAAGAAACTTTTGTTGGGAAGAAATGGAAAAATAAAGTAAGAATAAAAAAAATACTGTCACAATCGAATTTTATGTATAACCACTAAAGATCTGTATAATTCACGTACACTTACACAAAAAGTAAGACCAAAAAATGGTTTAAGTTATATGGGAATACATTAAAATCAAGTAAGAAAAATTGTTTAAGCGGAGGAAACAAAAAGAAATAAAAACATTTCTTGAAAGCGATATTTTTAAAGAAATGCTGATATGGAAAATTTTGCCAAGTGAAAAAGATAACTTATGAAATAAAAAAAGAACTAATTAGGAAAAATAAAATGATAAAATTCCCAAGTAGCGAAAATTACATTCAAAAATAAATCACAGGCTTAGAAATAATACTCGATCGAATTACCAATACACCTAGCTGCGAATATTCGCTCGCTAATATAGATTTTAAACGAAAATCTCCAAACGTTGTTAAATAAAAATTATTTCAGTGAGAAAAATAAAGAATCTTCTACGAAAAGGTTTATAATAAAACAAGAAGAATTTGCAAACACACAAACACAGACACACACACGCAGTAAAATTCCCTGAGGGGAAAAATGACGCTGACCGGGGAAACATTTAATCTACCGGAACAGCAATGTAGAACGTACATAAAACCATTTATCGAAGAATTGTAAAGAATCTTAAAAAATGCATATAGAAAAACAAATTATTTGAAAAGAAACATTCAAAATATAAAAATCACCCGAAGGAAATAGAAAGAAAAATTCTCATGATGAGAGATTGGAAGAAAAGTTTCCACAAACACGTGTTAGATTAAAAAAATTGAAACATTTGTAACGTCACCCACCCTCCGTACCGAGATAGCATTGTAAAATACTAATTTAACCATAACGCTAACTCCCCACCCCTATGATGTCATGTTAAGATGGCGCAGTCTTATCTCACAACCCCATTCCGCACCCCCATGATGTTATCAGTCACCCAAGATGGCGTAAGATGCGACCCTCCAACACTCCATGACCCTCCACTGACTAAATTGGAGGGTCCCATAGGTTAACATTGACCCTCCACTGGCCCAGAACCGCCCTTTTATACACTGCTTCTGCCATATGTAACCCATTTTACTGCAGAACTGAACTGTGGACTTATCCATGTTTTTAAGTTTGTAGTTCACAGTTTGCACAGCTAAATATTTTCGATATTAATTCTTCCCTCTTTATGACTATAATTTTATTTATTATTTTGAAAGAATTTTCATCCTGAGGACCATGAATGCATAGTAAAAAACTTTCACCCTTTTAGATGAACGATGTAACTGTTGTTATTGATACTTTGAACACCATGCATCAGTAGTTAAAAACTTTCCAACTTCGTCCCCACCGTTTTCAGAAACTTTCCCATTCTTATAAATCTGAAAACACATGCTATTTAACAACAGTGATGGGCACTGTTGTTAAATAGTGAAAAAAATTACGATTACTGGAGAAATTCAGCTTCTCCGACTTAAGTTTTCGGATTTTTTATATTTTTATTTTCCATTTTCAGGTTGAAATACAAATAATTATGAAACCAAATGATATTTGCGTGTAATAGAGGGGGAAAGGAACATCGCAAGCAACAGAATGTACAAATTACGGAAGCATTTTCGCTTCGTTTAACTTCCGGTAATCGAAATTGTTGCCGATATTTGTAAGCTGAAGTACAAACATTTGCGTAAACAATAATAGACAAAGGACACATCACCAGCAAAAAAATAAAAATAAAAATAAATAAATAAATAAATAAAAAAAGAATGAATAAATAAAAAAAAAACCGATGACGGGATAAATCTTTCCTTAGTTGAACTTCCGCTTTTCCAAAGACAGAATTCCGCCCTCAGGAAGATAAAGACACATCAACTAATGCCCCATCCACAAATTTTATATTCAATGCAGCATCGATCTCAAGATTTACCCAAATGATTACGAAAAAGCGAAGTACCGCGAAAAAACTTCATGCATGTTTCCGGAGCAGAAGAATCAAATGACTATAATGACGATTTCCGAAAATTTATCGTCATATCCGTACGTCCGTAATTCCAACCAAAGTTCAAAACATTTCGGAAAATCTGTACTAGTTGGCATCTATTCATTTGGCACAAACCACATTGCGTTATCAAGTGAGAAAATGATGGATGTCGGTAAACGTGCTGTTCGGGTGGTCTTACGCTATTATTGAAAAAAAAACAAAACTGATTAACCGCGACAGCAACAGCTAGAAAAATTCTCCCTAGCTGAAAGCGAAGAAACACTGAACAGCAGTACTGCTCGAAAATGGTTGAGACGTTTCAATGCTGGGAAGTACAGCCTCAAGGACAAGCCGACTTCCAGCTTGGTTTCACCTCCAGGCGCCAACGACAAGGTCCAGTGACGTAGTTCTAAATAGAAAACAAGAAGATGGCACCGATTTCTTGGTCGTAATGAAAACGTCGTTTAAATCCTTTCCGACTCGAATAGAATGTTTCCAAATTATTCATAATCAATGGAACCCTTTTGGAAAAGAAAGATCAACCGTATTTCTCCGCTCGATAAAACATCCAGAAATAGAAATCGCTACTTACCCTTCTAGCGGCTGAAAGGTACAGTCATTTGCAAAAGTTTAAGAACCCCTGTCAATTACTTGAAAATTAAGATTTTCAAAGAAACAACTAATTACTAGTCAGAGATATTTTAAAAAAGGACATCTCAGATGAATACTTAGAACACAAAAAAGACCGAAATCAGTACTTCTTGTGGCCCCATTTGTTTTTTATAACGGATAGAATACGATGTGGTATACTCTCAATGAGGAATTTGCAGTTATCACTTAAAATATCTTTGGACCGCATGTACTTTATCGCGTCAATCAAAGCTTGGAAATTTGATGGCTGTTTTTCTGCTACCTTGTCTTTTAAAATGGTCCACAAATCTTCGATGGGGTTAAGGTCGGGACTATTACCTGTCCAGTCAAGCACACTTACGTTTTTCCTCTGCAGGTAGTGCATTACTGTCTTTGTTCTGTTGCATGGAGCACCATCAGGCATAAGGATTGTGCATCTGTGCACTTGCATATGAGTTAACAGCTTCTCACGTAACATTTCCATATAAAAAGGACTACTCGTGGTAGTGCCTGTCGACAAAAAGGATAATGAAGCAGTACCGGATGCTGACATAGCATCCCATATCATCTGACTAGGCGGATGTCTCACGGTGCTAACGGTATATTTTTCATCAAACCTTTTGCCTTTGGGCCGTCGAACATGTTTCACGTAATTCAAATTGACGCACAGTTGATTCATTGGAAAAAAGAACTTGGCTCCAATTTTCAGCAGTCCACGATTGATGACGCTTGGCAAACTGGAGTCTCTTCTTTTTCATGACAGAGGTTAGTCTAGGTTTATGTGCAGGTTTATAAGACTTTAATCCAAATTTTTTGCTAAGATGTCGGGAACAGAGATGATACTAATATCAGATACTTTTGAATGTAGAAAGTCCTTGATTTTCTTTCACGAACTCCTCGGAGAGCGCATAACTATTCGCCTTATGGTATTGTCATCACGTTGGGTTGTTTTCCTTGGACGTCCACTTCTCTTTCGGTCGCTAAATTGACCTGTATCTCGATATTTCATGATCGTATTATGAATAGCAGTCTTGCTCACATTCACCTTTCTCCTTATGTCACGTTCGGAGTATCCTTCATGATATAAAGTCACTATTTGTGCCCTCTGAGTAACACTTAATGACGCTTATAAGCTCAGATTTTATGGCAAATGCATCAGAAGCAAAAATTAACACTTACGCTCCTTGGTGGCAAAATTATTCTTTACCAAAAATTAGAAATTATATGTAAAAGATTTTCCATCATTAGCTGTATCCGCTTAAGGAAACATTTTTCAAATCGGAGTTTTAGAAGAAGAGATATCGGGGAAAATGTAATTTACTTTTACGCCCTGTAGCGGAAAATCTACGCGTACTATGAAAAACTACCTATACCTAAAATACACTTCGACATAAATGGAATCGAAAGATAAAATAATTTTTTCAATCGGATGTTTAGAAGTAAATATGTGGAACAAAACGTATTTTTGTGTTCGACATTATCTGCATTTACGCCCTCAAGCGGCGAAACTGCACATCGCAAAAAAAAAAAAAAAAAAAAAAGAAAGAAAAAGAAATGAAGAATCATCATTCGCATATTTCAAGCTTCCCAATGCAAAAATAATTTTTCAAATCGGACTGCTAGTTGCAGAGATATCGTGTCTACAGGCGGACGGACAAATCGATAACATAAGCAAGATCTTTTTTTACAAAAGACGTGCTAAAAATTGGGGAAAGGTTCTTATAAAATTAGAATTTTCCTTCAGTACGAAAAATCTGTGAAATTCAGGTTTCTTTCCGTCATTTCACGGAAAAGGTTGTATCATAAATATGTTTCGTTAATGCACAAGAGGAATCCCAGAAAGTGACTCGTGAATTTCAGAAATTTTTGTTACGGTGTATCTTAGTGCTTCCGAAGTGTTTTCCGAAGCCATTCGAAAGGATGTTTCATAAGCGGACGCTACCGCGGAATAATTCCTTACTTTAATTACTAGTTGGCACTGTTTCTTTCAGACATACATCCAGGAGGGCGAAGTCCTCCCGGAAACAACCATTCGCGCCCAACCCCCGAAACATTTTAGGTTACCGAACCAAATTTTAATAAATTCAGGCGATGATGAAAAAGGATGTTTCGTTTCTTTTTATGCTACAAATATTTCTCCAATTATATGTTTTAAAATGTTTGCTCAAATGGTACTAGTTATAGTTTATTTTATTAAAAAGTTTATTACGACGCATGATATTCTTTAAAATATAATAAGTAGACTAATCATACTCAATTGTCTGGGAATCATGATTCAGGATCAAGAGTGCGATGAAGGCATCTTAATAGAAAAAAATTCAAGATGCGGACACCCTTCCCCTCCTTCAGCTGAAAAAAGTTTGTTATTCCTGAAATGTTTGAAGAAGTAATTACTATATCAGTGATGTATATAGAAGTTTTCTTCGGGTGGGGGACGAAAAAAGGAAGTTTTTGAAATCCACCATCTGGAACAAATTAATGTTAATGAAAAATTGAAACAAATTAAAGCATTTTTTTCTAATGTCAGTTGAAACATTTTTATAAAATTAAGGCATTTTTTTCTAATGTAAGTCGCATTTTAAATTAAAAAAAAAAAGAAACATTTTCAGGAGGGGAGGCGAATGCGCCCTTGTGCTAGATATAGAGTAATTACTTATATACGTATAAATATAGTAGTTAAAATTAAATATATATATATATATATATATATATATATATATATATATATATATCATCATCATCATCATTGTCAACCATTATCAATCCACTGCTGGACGAAGGTCTCCCCAAGTTTCCTCCACAACGGTCTGTCTTGTGCCAGTCTCCTCCATGTCACCCCTGCATACTTTCGAATTTCATCCACCCATCTCCCATGTGGTCTTCTTCTGGGTCTTTTCCTGTCCCTTGGAATCCAATCTAAAATTTCGGCTGTCCATCGATGATCTGTTATTCAGGCAGTATGTCCAGCCCATTGCCATTTCAGGGGATTTAACTCTGATCATGATGTCTTCCACTCTTGTCATTTTCGGATCCACGAGTTCCTCTTCTTATCTCTCTTGGTTACACCAAGCATGCACCTCTCCATGCTACTTTGAGTTGTCTGCAGCCTTTGTATGTCTCTTTTAGTTGAGGTCCACGTCTCTGTACCATACGTAAGCACTGGAAGGATGCATTGATCAAACACTTTTCTTTTAAGACAGGCAAGTTTTGTACGCCGATTAATTTCTTCATCAATGTGACCCTCACTTGATATCTGCTGTCAAGATAAACGTACGTGTCTGTTATCTCCAGCTTTTCTCCATCAATCGATAAATCTTCATTTCTTGTAAAAGCATTGAACATCACTTTTGTCTTCGGAAAGTTCATTTTTAATCCCACTTCTTTACTCTTGTCAGCAAGTTCCTGCATCATACTCTGCAGCTCTGATGGGCTAGTTGCAAAAATGACTACGTCATCAGCAAAACGAAGGTGGGTTAGATAATCTCCATTAATCTTTATACCCTTGTTTTCCCAGCTCAGTGACTGAAAAACACCCTCCAATGTGGCATTAAAGAGCTTGGGAGATATGGTGTCACCTTGTCTCACTCCCTTTCCAATTTTTATGTGTGTTGTATTTTCAAACAGCCGAATCTTTGCACTTGCATTTTCATAGATGTTATTAATAATATTAATGTATGCATCTTCAATACCGCAGGTTTTCAGAGCCATTGTAACTGCTGATGGTTTCACCGAATCAAAGGCTTTTTCATAATCGATAAAAGCCATGCACAATGGAAGTTCATATTCCCTCGCTCTTTCAATTAGTTCTCTCAGCACATGGCTATGATCTATTGTGCTGTAGCCACTCCCTGAATCCAGCTTGTTCTCTCGGTTGAGCCATGTCCAGTGTTACCTTCAAGCGGTGTGAAAGAACTTTAGTGAAGATTTTATAAACTACTGATAGGAGGCTGATAGGTCTGTAGTTTCCGAGATCCTCAATGTCACCTTTCTTATGTAGCAGGATCATTGTAGCGGTGTTCCAATCCTCAGGAATCTTTCCTTCATTAAGGCATCGAGTGAAAATTTGGGCGAGTACTATTTCGATTTCTCCACTTGCTTCTTGTATGATGTCTACAGTAATTCCATCTTCTCCTGGAGCTTTTCCCCGCTTCATGTTCTTGATTGCATGTGCAACTTCTGCTGGAAGGACTGGAGGAACTCTGGTACTGGTATCTTTCATGATGTCTGGAGTGCATGTATCATCCCTTTCATATAATTTGGAGTAGAAATCTTTCACTCTTGTCAAAATTTCGCCTCTATTTCTTGTTACAGAACCATCTTCTTTTCTCAGTGCCATAATCTGTTTTCTTCCCTTACTGAGAAGTCCCTTTGCTATCTTTAGGCTTTGGTTGTTTTCAATTGCTTTCCTCACTAGTTCACAGTTGAATTTTCTTACGTCTTCAGTGATAGTGATACTTTTTCGTACTGTCTTGCATAGCTCTATATATTCCACTTTGGAAGTCACATCTTCTTTAGTTGTCCTCATCTCTCTTCTTTTTTGCATCAACATTTTGGTTTTTCCTGATAGTTTGTTCACATGCAACTTGTTCTTAGACCCAGCTAATTTTGTTGCTGTTTCCATAAGAGCTTTGGTTACTTTTCTGTTAACTTCAGAGATGTCCACTTCTTCCGATGTTAGGCCTTTTAAAGCAGAGAACCTGTTCTTCAGTTCCAACTTGAAGGTATTATGGTGTTTTTTAAGGTTGGTTATGTCAATAGATTTTGTTTGTCTTATGAGCTTGCCACGTTCAAGTTAAGTGTTGAGGCGCATCTTACATCTCACCAATCTATGGTCACTACCTGTGTTGAACTTGTTTAGCACACTGCAGTCTTCTATGATGAATTTTGTTACACATAATAAAATCAATTTCACTTGTCGTCCCATTTGGATGTCTCCATGTCCATTTCCTGTGTGGCTTTTTTCTTGAAGAAGGAGTTCAAGATGAAAAACCCTTCTGCCTCTGCAAACTCAACGAGAGTATTTCCACGCTGGTTTCTGTTGCCGTGACCGAATTTAACTACTGAAGTTTCATTCTGTTGCCGTTGCCCTATTTTGCATTGAAATCTCCCATAATTATTTTCAAGTGCTGCTTACCTTTATTATTTAGATGACAAATTTCCTCATAAAATTCTTCAATTTCTTCTTCAGGATGACTTGTGGTGGGTGCATAGGTTTGAATATATATATATGGAAGGTCAGGTGATGCGTAACATCACAGCCTCTCCTTGACAAATGTCAACCCCGCCTTGTCGTGTTGCATTCTGTTACCACTAAAGGAGCTCTGACGACCGCCAATAGCGGTATAACTATACCATCGGGATTAGAGAAAATGCTATCCCACACTCACCAACCCGCTTGGCCAGCGTGGCGAGTTATGGTCAAACCCTTCCAAAATGTCTCCACAACTTAAATCTTGGCCCTCAGTTTCCGGCAGCTGGAATGTACCTGGCCAAGCCAGCGGCCAGTGCGACATGAAGGCAGATGGTGCTAAGAATACCTGGAGGACCGGACTAGGCTGCCATCTGATGCTGACCTTGGCTACGTATAATGGACGCTCCCTATCTTCTGATTCAAGGCTTCTTGAATTGGAAGAGGAACTACAAAGGATCAAATGGGACATCATCGGCTAAGTGAGGTAAGGAGAAAAGGACAAGATCTCATTGAACTGAAAAGTGGACATCTCTTCTACTATAGTTGGACAGATACTGGCAGAACTAGTGGTGTTGGATTAATAATAAACAAGAAACTGAAGGATAAAGTTGTAGAAGTTGAAAGTTCCTCTGACAGAGCTGCACGACTCGTTATCCAACTCTCGGGAAGATACCAGGCTCAGATTATTCAAACTTATGCACCTACCACAAGTCATCCTGAAGAAGAAATTGAAGAATTTTATGAGGAAATTCGTCATCTAAATAATAAAGGTAAGCAGCACTTGAAGATAATTATGGGAGATTTCAATGCAAAAATAGGGCAACGGCAACAGAATGAAACTTCAGTGGGTAAATTCGGTTACGGCAACAGAAACCAATGTGGAAATACTCTCGTTGAGTTTGCAGAGGCAGAAGGGTTTTTCATCTTAAACTCCTTTTTCAAGAAAAAGCCAAACAGGAAATGGACATGGAGACATCCAAATGGGACGACAAGTGAAATTGATTTTATTATGTGTAACAAAAAATTCGTCATAGAAGACTGCAGTGTTCTAAACAAGTTCAACACAGGTAGTGACCACAGATTGGTGAGATGTAAGATGCACCTCAACACTAAACTCGAACGTGGCAAGCTCATAAGACAAACAGAATGTATTGACATAACCAACCTTAAAAAACACCTTAATGCCTTCAAGTTGGAACTCAAGAACAGATTTTCTGCTTTAGAAGGCCTAACATCGGAAGAAGTTGATATTTCTGAAGTTAACAGAAAAGTAACCAAAGCTCTTATGGAAACAGCAACAAACTTAGCTGGGTCTAAGGGCAAGTTGCATGTGAACAAATTATCAGGAAAAACCAAAATTTTGATGCAAAAAAGAAGAGAGATGAGGACAACTAAAGAAGATGTGACTTTCAAAGTGAAGTACATAGAGCTATGCAAGACAATACGAAAAAGTATCACTAAAGACGTAAGGAAATTCAACTGTGAACTAGTGAGGAAAGCAATTGGAAACAACCAAAGCCTAAAGATAGCAAAGGGACATCTCAGTAAGGGAAGAAAACAGATTATGGCAGTGAGAAAAAAAGATGGTTCTGTAACAACAAATAGAGGCGAAATTTTGACAAGAGTGAAAGATTTCTACTGCAAGTTATATGAAAGGGATGATGCATGTACTCCAGCCATCACGGAAGGTATCAGTACCAGAGTTCTTCCAGTCTCCCCAGCAGAAGTTGCACACGTAATCAAGAATATGAAGCGGAGAAAAGCTCCAGGAGAAGATGGGATTACTGTAGACATCATACAAGAAGCAAGTAGAGAAATCGAAACAGTACTCGCCCAAATTTTCACTCTATGCCTTAATGAAGGGAAGATAACTGAGGATTGGAACAACGCTATAATGATCCTGCTACATAAAAAAGGTGACATTGAGGATCTCAAGAACTACAGACCTATCAGCCTCCTATCAGTGGTTTATAAAACCTTCACTAAAGTTCTTTTACACCGTTTGAAGGTAACACTGGACATGGCTCAACCGAGAGAACAAGCTGTTTTCAGGATTGGCTACAGCACAATAGATCATATCTACGTACTGAGAGAACTAATTGAAAGAGCGAGAGAATATGAACTTCCATTGTGCATGGCTTTTATCGATTATGAAAAAACCTTTGATTCGGTGAAACCATCAGCAGTTACAATGGCTCTGAAATCCTGCGGTATTGAAGATGCATACATTAATATTATTAATAGCATCAATGAAAATGCAAGTGCAAAGAATCGGCTGTTTGAAAATACAACACACATAAAAATTGGAAAGGGAGTGAGACAAGGTGACACCATATCTCCGAAGCTCTTTAACGCCACATTGGAAAATGTCTTTCAATCACTGAACTGGGAAAACAAAGGGATAAAGATTAATGGAGATTATCTAACCCACCTTTGTTTTGTTGATGACATAGTCATTTTTGCAACTACCTCATCAGAGCTGCAGAGTATGACCCAAGAACTTGCTGACAAGAGTAAAGAAGTGGGATTGAAAATGGAACTTTCAGAAGACAAAAGTGATGTACAATGCTTTTACAAGAAATGAAGATTTGTCGATTGATGGATAAAAGCTGGAGATAACAGACACGTACGTTTATCTTTTACAGCAGATATCAAGTGAGGGTCACATTGATGAAGAAATTAATCGGCGTACAAAACTGGCCTGGAGAGCTTTTGGAAGAAACAGCATAATTTTCAAGAACAATATGCCATTATGTCTTAAAAGAAAAGTGTTTGATCAATGCATCCTTCCAGTGCTTACGTATGGTGCAGAGACGTGGACCTTAACTAAAAGAGACATACGAAGGCTGCAGACAACTCAAAGTAGCATGGAGAGGTGCATGCTTGGTGTAACCAGGAGAGATAAGAAGAGGAACTCGTGGATCCGAAAAATGACAAGAGTGGAAGACATCATGATCAGAGTTAAATCCCTGAAATGGCAATGGGCTGGGCATACTGCCAGAAGGACAGACCATCGATGGACAGCCGAAATTTTAGATTGGATTCCAAGGGACAGGAAAAGACCCAGAAGAAGACCACATTGGAGATGGGTGGATGAAATTCGAAAGTAGAAAGTATGCGGGAGTGACATGGAGGAGACTGGCACAAGACAGACCGTTGTGGAGGAAACTTGGGCAGACCTTCGTCCAGCAGTGGATTGATAATGGTTAACAATGATGATGATGATGATGATGATATATACATATACATATATATATAGCAAAGGGAAAACTTGCCTCCTCAAAAGTCCCCCCCCCCCAGACCAAAAAGTTCTGACAGAACACGGCCAGTTGGTTGTTTCGTAAATTAGCCAAATTTTCAAATACATAAATACCGATTACGTTCACACATTTTTAGTACGTCTTGAAAAGAAATTACAGAAAATAAAAGAAGTTCGAAGAATTGAAACTGGCAATAGCGTGTTAGATGAACACCAAAGAAACATCTGCTGTAGTTAGATATCGTCTGCTGAGAAAATGGTGCATGTGAACAATCTGAGGATAGAAGGTCATGTATTTGACCTTTACGAACAGAAATATCCGTATTTAGAAAAAGCTGTTAAAATTATGGAATTGGCATTTTTAAATGTAAAATAAGCAATGTTTTAATAATAGAGGGAAAAATCGTCAAGCATCGCTTTTAACAGGAAAAACCACACCAAATGAATATCCAAACAAGATATGTACTTTTACGGCTATTTCAAAAGTAAGGTCTCTGGTATTAAAAGAAAATCCACTGACTTAAAGAGCAATCGCTACGTCGCAAAAAAATCTCGGCATCAACTGTAAACAAGGAAATAAACAAAAATTTGAATTGAAAGAAAAAAAAAAAGGGGGGGGGGGCTCACCGCCTTTTATCTAGGCACGTGGCTGAGCTGAATCAGTCGTATTTGCGACCGGGCCCCGGGGTTGAAATTGTAGTAAATGCGACCGGGCCCCGGGGTTCAAATTCTAGTAATTGCGACCGGGCCCAGGGGTTCAAATTGTAGTAAACGCGACCGGACCCGGGGTTCAAATTGTAGTAAATGCGACCGGCTTAACGCAGAGGGATGGGCAAAGAAAGAAGGAAAGTCAGATGGGGGGGGGGGCTTCTGACGATGCTAAGGCTAACTTGTGACGATGCGTTGTGACGAAATGGGTAGTATTTTCGACCATCACGTGAACTACGGAAATGCATTTTCTCTACACCGTACCAGAAGTTGCTTTGTACCATAAGTATAAGGGTGTTCAAATGAAAAGGTACGAAACGTCATAAGAACGTAACCGTTAACATATTTGCCTATGCCGCTATGGGAGAACGTAGCGACACATCTAGGGATGCGATTGGAGTCGCCGGCGTGGATCGGAGCATGCGCGGGCGCCCGCATGCGCTGAGGCTCTTATAAAGAGCGCCGTCCAATTGACGCGGCAGTGCGTGTGAGGACAGAATGGCGTTCACATTGCAAAATTCGACGATTGAGGAGCAGCGAGGCGTTATCCGATTTCTGACAGCGGAAGGTGTTAAACCGGCCGCTATTCATCGCCGGATGGTGACCGTATATGGGGAAGACTGTGTGTCCGACAAGTCAGTGAGAAAATGGAGTGCCCGTTTTCGTGCAGGCCGTGAGAGTTTGGTTGATGACCCGAAACCAGGCCAGGCAAACACAGTCATCACGGCCGATCTCATCGACAAGGTGGACGACCTAGTGAGAGGTGATCGGCGTGTCACATTGCGAATGTTGGCGGTGGAGGTGGATGTCAGCGTTGGAACAGTGTGGACAATTGTTCACGACAGGTTGCGTGATCGGAAGGTGTGCGCGCAGTGGGTTCCGAAGCAGCTCACCGTCCAGCAAAAGAAACTGCGTATGGGGCTGGCACTTCAACATCTGTTTCGGTATCATGAAGACCCTGCTTTCCTGGAGCGGATCGTCACAGGTGATGAGAGCTGGTGCCATCACTACGAGCCAGAGACAAAGCGGGACAGCATGCAGTGGAAGCATGCGTCGTCACCTCCCCCTAAAAAGTTCAAAGCCGTGGCGTCAGCAGGCAAGGTGTTGCTCACCGTCTTTTTCGACGTCCAAAGTCCACTACTTGTTGAATTCCTCCAGCACAGACAAACCATTAACTCCGATGTGTACTGTCAGACACTCCGAAGCCTACGCAGGTCCATCAAGAACAAAAAGACAGGGGCTGCTCACGGAGGGTGTGGTTCTGCTCCATGATAACGCGCGTCCACACGTCTCCAGGGTCACACACGTGGAACTGGCCAAGTTCCAGTGGGAGCCGCTTGACCATCCGCCCTACATTCCGGACATGTCGCCCTGCGATTTCCATGTGTTTGGTCCCCTGAAAAAACATCTAAAGGGAAGCGCTTCCACTCGGACGACGAACTCAAGGACGCTATGCAGGACTGGGTCTCGTCACGGCCACAGGAATTCTGGGAACAAGGAATCCTTCGGCTCGTCAATCGATGGGATCGTTCTGCTACGGCCTATGGTGTATACTTTGAATAAAGTCTTCATTTAAACCCACAGTGTCGTTTCGTACCTTTTCATTTGAACACTCCTTGTACGTACTTCAGTTTGAACGCGACAGAACTTCAGTGTTTTGAACGCGTGTCTGGGGACTTGCGGTTTCTCCCACATGAATTTGACTCATTTGTCATTTTTAAAAATAGCTTATTTATTCTCTGACTTTATTAAAACCACGTAATAACAAACAACTGGTCACAAAATGTAGAAAATATCATTCCCCAGAAAACATTCCTAGCTTCATGTATTGCTCTTTTAATTCCTCATAGATTATTTTATATGTACCCGGAATTATTATTTCTAAAAAATATGCAGAAATAGCTGTTGTAAATTCATTTCTTCATACGAACGCTCAGTGTTGGACTGGCGATCCATAAACAGCCACAGAAGCAGAATTTTTGCGACTCACTGTTTGCAAAAAGTGTCCCAAACCTAAAACTAGCGGTATGCTGAAATCGCCATTTCCTGTTTAATAGCCTTTTTTTAGAAAAAGTCAGATAATTATTGTACTGTTTGTATTTACAAAATAAGGTTTTACTCATGTTTCTGGATTGCAGCTGAAGATACCCCTAGTAAAACTTGATATGCATATAAAAAATAAAACGCTTCTTTTTCCCAAGCAATAGCCACAGTACTTTCTCTACGACAAACTGCCGGAGATTTTATTCCATTCGCGTGCGAATTTTATTGCGATAGCTGCATTCAGAATCAACGGCAAGTTTCTTCGCTTTTAGTAAGAAAAGAAATCCAAATGTTCCCAAATTTCATTTTTTTTTTCAAGACTGTGAAAAACGAATTAATTACGAAAGCATCAAAACATCGATGACAAAATTTAAAATTTCTGTTACTGCAAGAATTTCAATGGTAATTTGTATGTAAAATGAGAGAAAATAAAGAGTGAGAAAATCGTTTATGTAATTAATTTCTTCAAACGTGATCTACTCCGCCCTGAACCCATTTACCATCTGACTTTTCAACCCCGGCCGCATTTACCGTTGGAAGACCCCAGGTGGTGAACACCTAATCTCCACGCCCTGCCTCCCTCCTTTCATCCCCACTCCTCTTTGCCCCTGCCGGTCGCATATGCTACCATTTCAAACCCGGTCGCAAATGCGACTACACCAACTGAGCGCAGAACACGGTGTAGACTTCTTTATGAAAATCACTTAGCCCGAGACAGATGGAAATTTATTATCACTGTTGGTGAAGTACAAGGTAAGTAGAGGCAGGTTCATAAGCCGGTCGAGCGGTATTGGCTACTCGGTACCACACCCCTGTGACGTCAAATGTGCAAAGCAGCTGAGGACCAAAGTATTCTATTTAGAATAGAATACTTTGGTCCAAATGTGCAAAGCAGCTGAGGACCAAAGTATTCTATTTAGCGTTTTACAAACTTCTGAGAGAAGACTTTGGGAGTAAAACTTCAAGACTTGATGGAAAACGCTTAAATAAAATATTTCAGAATATTTTACACTGCATTGATGTTGAGTATCTTCAAATACAAGGCAACAAAATGTATTTCGATTTCCAAAAAAAGTATAAATATATTGAAAAAAATGTCAAAAAATAAAAGTTTGAGCTTAGAAACTTTTTAAAGTAAAAACTAAAATCGCAATAAAATTAATTATCTAAGTAGCTAGTACTTTAAAAAAAAAATACTGCCGTTTACTGTAAACCTTCGCCATTTTTTTAAACTGAAGGTTAAGAGCTATGAAAGTTGATAAGTTTTGTGTTTGATTTTCAGGTGTGTACATGAAATTTATAGTTATTTTCAAACTTTCAGCTGGGCGCTGGGTGTTGAATATTAAAAAAAAAATTCATTCCGTGAACGTGTTATTCTAGTTGCAATAAATAAAATATCAAATGTGGTGTGTTATTATACAGATAGCTGCAAAGAGCGAGAAACAAGATCTCTACATTCCGGATAAAAAAGAAATTCCGATGTTTATGTTAAGATGATGTATGATATTATTTGTAGCATTTAACAACTGTGCGTATATTTCTTCATTTTCAGAAAAAAACTGTTACATTTTAGGTAACAGAAACGCAAAGAATATACTTTTTTTAGTTTGAAGTACCTCTCATGACGAGTTTGTTTTACTTTTGAGAACTTTTTGCCCACTGTTTATTTTTTATTTTCATATTAATACTGAAGTTTCGATCGTAACTGTCATACAATTATTAAAGAATTTATTCCTAATAAAAACGCTCAATTTTGAGTGAAGATGTAGGATTTTTTCATCCACCTCTGGGAACACCTTTTTGAGTTCCAAAGATAAATGCTTAACTATATGATGTTTCGCAAGTTGTTCTCTGTGGATTTTCGGGAAAACACTTTCAAATTTTCGTACAATTTCCATACAAAAACTTGCAAGATACGTATGACCACTTCTGCTGATATGTTTTTCGAAAATATTCCGCTCGATGTTTGTTTTGCTTTTTTCACCGTTTTCTCCGCAATAACAGAAAATCTATTTTTTTTTTTTTTTTTTTTTTTTTTGTCAGCAGTGCATTTTCAAATTGTACATTTCTAGCTTTTAAATAATTGATTTTAGCTTTGGTTTGCCAATACTGAAGTTTCGATCGTAACTCAGAATTTATTTTATTGACTTTTCTACATATTTTTAATGGTGCAATTTTCTTTCCTTAGTCTTCTATTTCGACTTTCAAGCTAAATGAAAAGAATCACTTTCAGCAAGTCGTCAACAGACTGAACTTGCAAATCTGGACTCAATCTGGCATTCTTTGATATAAAATTCTGCATTACTTCTATCAAAAACTGATGAGATTTTTTTTTCAGCACGTTTTGAACTTTCTTGCTTTGTGCTTGAAGAACAACAACCAAATATATTAACGTGAGGAATCACGCCTGTTTTCAGGCGAGGCGAGAATTGCAGCATATTAATTAACTTTTTAAATCTTTTTCAAAATCCTCATCAAAATGGGCACAGCATATTTTGGCGTTGTCAGCGTTAAATGCATCTTTTCGTTGCCATGAGTTCACCCGGGCTTTTCTCAAACTGCTCTTTAGGATCCATTGAAAATTTAAGTTGAAAATTTTCGATCTTTGCTGTTGCCACAACACGCAACAGGCATATCTATTAATGCACAACGCACAAAAAGCTGCTTTGACTAAATATATTAATAAAAATATTTATAAACTGACTATTAACTCACTGGAAAAATGTGTATCATTTGCAAAATACTGGACAAAAATCGCTGAAACTAGGCATAAATTCTAGAAAGCACGCGCACCTTAGACAGAATGTCAGTCTCAACTTTGACCCATTGCACCTTTGACGTCACAAAACTCATCCCGCCTGAGGGTTTAGAACTACTAGCTTCGAAAACCTGCTCTCGGACCTACCTTCTATAATATATTTACCTAGGGTGAAGCATGGACTTACCTGTAACAAAAAAGAGTTTGATTTACTATCGCTAAAGATAAGAAAAAATTTACAAACTTCGTTCCAAAGTCCAAAGAAAGTTTCAGTAAATGATTTATGATTATTGATGGTTTCTCGTACAATGGAAAATGAAATTAAGGAAAGTTGAAAAGAATGTTTTCAACTTTCCTTAATTTGATGGTTTCTCGTACAATGGAAAATGAAATTAAGGAAAGTTGAAAAGAATGTTAAAATCAATTCTACATATTTCCAAAATTATGTTTTAACTCTGATATTTAAAGATGAAACACCATTCCTTTATCCACAGAGCCTTCAAAGAGTAGAACTCCATTAGAATAAGGCTACCAGTCATACATCCAAATCTACCACTATTTCTTGAAAGAAGGAAAAAAAAAGAAGAGACAGTTGTCAAGTTTTTACTTTTTTCTCCTATTCCTTCAAAGTCTCTTATTGTGTTACCAATGGAGTATTGTGCCTCCGGTCTGCTAAAAAGAGTGCTTTCTAAACGTGGACCTAAAGCAATGATTGGCAAAACGTGGACCTAAAGCAAAGCAGTGGAAGAGGAGTGAAATGAAATATTACTACTGATTTTAAGAAATACCCTGTTTTCATGGAAATCGAGATGTAGGTTCATAGTCCAGAGGGAAAGAAATTAATTGTGTTGCTGGAAAATCGCTCTAAAAATGTGTGAAAATCCCCCGTAAATAAATAAATATACAGTAGGTACTTTCCACAGTAACAATTTACCGCGATAAAAGTATCGACATTCTAAAAGTGTCATAAAACAAAATAAGTACTTACGAAGAACTTTGTATAATGATCTTTCCTTTTCTTCTGCGTTGTATCTGTCATATATCTCGGCATGGTAAGCAATGTTTCGTACTATGTCATCAATGCATAAATCCTTCAAGGTGGTAACTTCAAATCTAGGAATCTTTCCTATGCATGCCATTACTTTTCTGGTGGAAAATTCAGAACCCTGAAAAGATATGTATTCATCAAATCAGTTCAAGCATAATGGTTTTAGTGCTGGTGGAATTAATTTCCAAGAAATAAATGGTGCATATGTGCAGAAGGGGATGTTAGGTCAGGTGATGCGTAACATCCCAGCCTCTCCTTGACAAATGTCAACCCCGCCTTCTCGTGGTGCATCCTGTTCCCACTAAAGGGGCTCTGACGACCGCAAATAGCGGTATAACTATACCATCGGGATCAGAGGAAATGCTATCCCACACTCACCAACCCGCTTGGCCAGCGTGGTGAGTTATGGCCAAACACCTCCAAAATGACTCTACAACTTAAATCTTGGCCCTCAGTCTCCGGCAGCTGGAATGTACCTGGCCAAGGCAGCGGCCAGTGCGACATGAAGGCAGAGGGTGCTAAGAATCCCCGGAGGACTGACTAGGCTGCCATTTGATGCTGACCTTGGCTACCTACAACGGACGCTCCCTATCTTCTGATTCAAGGCTTCTTGAATTGGAAGAGGAACTACAAAGGATCAAGTGGGACATCGTCGGGCTAAGTGAGGTAAGGAGAAAAGGAGAAGATCTCATTGAACTGAAAAGTGGACATCTCTTCTACTATCGTGGGACAGATACTGGCAGAACTAGTGGTGTTGGATTTATAATAAACAAGAAACTGAAGGATAAAGTGGTAGAAGTTGAAAGTTCCTCTGACAGAGCTGCACGACTCGTTATCCAACTATCGAGAAGATACCAGGCTCAGATTATTCAAACTTATGCACCCACCACAAGTCATCCTGAAGAAGAAATTGAAGAATTTTATGAGGAAATTCGTCATCTAAATAATAAAGGTAAGCAGCACTTGAAGATAATTATGGGAGATTTCAATGCAAAAATAGGGCACCGGCAACAGAATGAAACTTCAGTAGGTAAATTCGGTCACGGCAACAGAAACCATCGTGGAAATACTCTCGTTGAGTTTGCAGAGGCAGAAGGATTTTTCATCTTGAATTCCTTTTTCAAGAAAAAGCCACACAGGAAATGGACATGGAGACATCCAATTGGGACGACAAGTGAAATTGATTTTATTATGTGTAACAAAAAATTCGTCATCGAAGACTGCAGTGTGCTGAACAAATTCAACACAGGTAGTGACCATAGATTGGTGAGATGTAAGATGCACCTCAACACTAAACTGGAACGTGGCAAGCTCATAAGACAATCAGAATGTATTGACATAACCAACCTTAAAAAACACCATAATACTTTCAAGTTGGAACTGAAGAACAGATTCTCTGCTTTAGAAGGCCTAACATCGGAAGAAGTGGATATTTCGGAAGTTAACAGAAAAGTAACCAAAGCTCTTATGGAAACAGCAACAAAATTAGCTGGGTCTAAGAACAAGTTGCATGTAAACAAATTATCAGGAAAAACCAAAATGTTGATGCAAAAAAGAAGAGAGATGAGGACAACTAAAGAAGATGTGACTTCCAAAGTGGAATATATAGAGCTGTGCAAGACAGCACGAAAAAGTATCACTGAAGACGTAAGGAAATTCAACTGTGAGCTAGTGAGGAAAGCAATTGAAAACAACCAAAGCCTAAAGATAGCAAAGGGACATCTCAGTAAGGGAAGAAAACAGATTATGGCTCTGAGAAAAGAAGATGGTTCTATAACAAGAAATAGAGGCGAAATTTTGACAAGAGTGAAAGATTTCTACTCCAAATTATATGAAAGGGATGATACATGTACTCCAGACATCATGAAAGGTACCAGAGTTCTTCCAGTCCTCCCAGTAGAAGTTGCTCATGCAATCAAGAACATGAAGCGGGGGAAAGCTCCAGGAGAAGATGGAATTACTATAGACATCATACAAGAAGCAAGTGGAGAAATTGAAACAGTACTCGCCCAAATTTTCACTCGATGCCTTAATGAAGGGAAGATTCCTGAGGATTGGAACAATGCTACAATGATAATGCTACATAAAAAAGGTGACATTGAGGATCTCAGGAACTACAGACCTATCAGCCTCCTATCAGTGGTTTATAAAATCTTCACTAAAGTTCTTTCACACCGCTTGAAGCTAACACTGGACATGGCTCAACCGAGAGAACAAGCTGGATTCAGGAGTGGCTACAGCACAATAGATCATATCCACGTACTGAGAGAACTAATTGAAAGAGCGAGGGAATATGAACTTCCATTGTGCATGGCTTTTATCGATTATGAAAAAGCCTTTGATTCGGTGAAACCATCAGCAGTTACCACGGCTCTGAAATCCTGCGGTATTGAAGATGCATACATTAATATTATTAATAACATCTATGAAAATGCAAGTGCAAAGATTCGGCTGTTTGAAAATACAACACACATAAAAATTGGAAAGGGAGTGAGACAAGGTGACACCATATCTCCGAAGCTCTTTAATGCCACATTGGAAAATGTCTTTCAATCACTGAACTGGGAAAACAAAGGGATAAAGATTAATGGAGATTATCTAACCCACCTTCGTTTTGCTGATGACGTAGTCATTTTTGCAACTACCCCATCAGAGCTGCAGAGTATGATCCAGGAACTTGCTGACAAGAGTAAAGAAGTGGGATTAAAAATGAACTTTCAGAAGACAAAAGTGATGTTCAATGCTTTTACAAGAAATGAAGATTTATCGATTGATGGAGAACAACTGGAGATAACAGATACGTATGTTTATCTTGGACAGCAGATATCAAGTGAGGGTCACATTGATGAAGAAATTAATCGGCGTACAAAACTTGCCTGGAGAGCTTTTGGAAGAAACAGCATAATTTTCAAGAGCAATATGCCATTATGTCTTAAAAGAAAAGTGTTTGATCAATGCATCCTTCCAGTGCTTACGTATGGTGCAGAGACGTGGACCTTAACTAAAAGAGTCATACAAAGGCTGCAGACAACTCAAAGTAGCATGGAGAGGTGCATGCTTGGTATAACCAGGAGAGATAAGAAGAGGAACTCGTGGATCCGAAAAATGACGAGAGTGGAAGACATCATGATCAGAGTTAAATCCCTGAAATGGCAATGGGCTGGACATACTGCCAGAAGGACAGATCATCGATGGACAGCCGAAATTTTAGATTGGATTCCAAGGGACAGGAAAAGACCCAGAAGAAGACCACATGGGAGATGGGTGGATGAAATTCGAAAGTATGCAGGGGTGACATGGAGGAGACTGGCACAAGACAGACCGTTGTGGAGGAAACTTGGGGAGACCTTCGTCCAGCAGTGGATTGATAATGGTTGACAATGATGATGATGATGATGTGCAGAAGGCAATAGTAATAAACCTCCCCGGTGGACAAGTGGTGTGAGGCGCCGGCTTCTGACCATTCCTACGATATGTGTCCGAAGTCGATTCCCTAATTGGGTATGGATGCTGCGTTTTCCGATTATCTGGCTGAGTCCACTCCATGGAAACAGTGTCCCCAAATTAGGGACGGGTGGATTCTTGCAGCTCTAAGAGTTGCTCATGGTGGTCGTTAAACATCGAAACAACAACAGCACTGGAAATGAGATTTAAATATCAAAGGTCAGATAACGATGTAAAAGCCAAGGCGAGCAACATTTAAAGTACACGGTAAATAAATAAGTGGTGCGATTTCAAGGAAAATTCCTAAAAAAAACCACGTGCAGCTGAGTTGCCGGTAGGTGTCTGTCACGAAATTTCTCTGATGTTTTTTATTTTTTTCAAATTGTCGTTTCTTTTAACTTCCGAGTTTTCTCAAAATTTCCACACAGATGGTAATACCACAAATTTCAGAAAAGTCCTTTTCGTGATTTTTCCCATTGTAAAGAAATCTCACAGGAACAACGATTTCGACTTTTCAGGTGTCTTACTAGTCCCTTCCTTTTACGTCTGGCGGGTTTCGAACTAGCGACCTTTACAACACAGACTGCACGTGCTACTGCTGAGCTAGAACCATTCGTGACATATGCCTTCGACGCATAGGTGCCGACCAGGGGGGGCAAGTTGAAACTTGCCCCTAATTTTACTGTAATTTTACTGGGGGCAGTGCCCACACAATATTTTTATTCCTCTTTAATCAACTAATCGCTTGATGGACCAAGCTCAACCTTATGAGGCCAGAGATTTATTTTCAAAAAATTAATAAATAACAAAATAAGTAATCTATCTTCCCATATTCAGCATTGCTCATTTGATAAGAAACCGGACTGTATTACCAGTCCTGTATGGTGTATGGCATTTTCTCGTCATATGTAGAAAATGTTTAAAACAATTAACTAAAATAAAATGTATAAAAATAAAGAAATGTATAAACTCTAGCGCCTTTATCTATCGATTTATTTTTGCTCTTCTTGTTCTTTGTTTAAAGTAACCCAGCTAATTTCTCATGTTTTTTGGGTTTTTTTTTGGAAAGGTTCGGAAATAAAATCTCTTGATTATTTTTTTATAAAATCACAAGCAGAATTTTGTTTAAATATTAATATTCATAAAAAGAATATTTCCGCTTCCTTGTTCATTTGGTGAGGAGCAATTACAATTCCGTTACAAAATATACGTTCAGTCTCGTAGTTTATCTTTTTGCCCTGCTCCCTTCCCCTTCCCCCTTCCTGTCTGGAAGAGACGTGCCCTTCCATGTCTGATCTCTTCACGTCTGCCCCCCTAATAATTTGGTGAAATCACCGCTCCTGTCTCGACGTGTATTATAGAACTTTAATCGCGCGATTACAAAATGTTAATTGTTATTAATGTGCGTAAATAAGTTGTTTTATTTTCTTTTAGAGCTTATTTTTCTGAATAGGATTGTAATAATTTTATTATTTTCTGTAGGACATCACAAATTACGCATTTCTTCATCGTGTTTGTTGAAGCAACAGAAAGCTTTGCAACTTGAGATCTGCACCTTCAAAATAAGGCCCTCCGACAGACGATTGAAATTTAATACAGAGGGTGAATCGATGTGCGGCGGCAGGTATGTCACGTGTTAAAACTAGTTCAAGTCGCGAACTGCAGTCAGTCGAAAGGGATATAAAGTGGTAGTCGTTGCTGTGAACAACATTGCATGTCGTCGTTCTGTCTGCATTTGGGACACCTAAAAGATGAACAGCAACAACCAACGAATTGGGGAACTTTTGCTTTACGAGTTTGAACTCGGCCATAACGCTGCTCAAGCAACACAAAAACATCTGTCATACGAAATAATACGAAAGGGGAAGGATCCGTGGACCACAGCACCGCAACCAGATGGTTCAAGAAATTTCACTCAGGTGACAGAAACTTCGACAATCAGCCAAGGTCAGGTAAGCCGCAAACCGTGGATTCGGCTGACGTGCACCAGGTCCTAAAGGCAAATCCGACAAACAGCACTCGGAGATTATTAGGCGAGCTGGGCATATCACAGACCACCGTGGTTCGTCACCTTCAGGACCCCGGCAAGGTCTGCAGGAGTTGCCGCATTGTTCCCCAAGAACTGACGCCAGCTGAAGCAAACCGCCGAGTGGAAGTCTGTACGAAAGAAACTCTCAGAAAACCCGAGCGATGTACGTTTAATCAAGGTAATTGTTACGTGCGATGAAAAGTGGGTTTATATCCATATTCCTAACCCACAACGGCTGTGGTTTAGCCTTGGCAAGCTCCCAGAACCCATTGTTAAACGTGGGCGCTTCGAGCACAAGGTGATGCTCTGCGTTTAGTGGAATTTCGAAGTGATAATCCATTAGGAATTTGTTGAACACCAACGCCAACTTCTACACTGAACAGCTGGAGCGGATGAATGCCGCTTTGGATGAGAAGTACCGGGCACTGGTGAACAGAAAGCGCGCTCTTCTACAGCAGGACAACGTTTGGTCTCATACTGTGCGAACCAAAACTCCGGGAAGTTGAGGGCATCGAACTGTTGCCACACCGAGCATATAGTCCGGACCTAGCCCCGTTGGATAATTATTTGTTCCGGTCCATGGCCTACTTCCTTCGGGGGTGGCACTTCAACAACCAGGTAGCAGCTGGGGTGAAGGAGTTCTTCGCCTGGAAGGACGAGAACTGGTACTGCCGCGGAATCGAAGAACTGGCAGACAGATGGCTAAAGACGCTGAAACACGATGGCCTATACTTCGAATGGTAGCCAGCTTTCGTCGTAAAGGTACGTTTGAAGACATAGATATTGCAAAGCTTTCGACTCATCCTCTGCAATTAATCGCAAACCCCAAGTGTTCCCGAGAATCGCTCCTACGACAGAAAATTTTCCGTTACGTGGAAACGGTAAAAGTGAGAATATAATTTTTTCGTTAGTGTGCGAAAGGAATTGCGGAAATGTTTCTGAAAGTTCAGGTTTTTCCGTACTTAACTCTAACAAACAGCAATTTACCATCACAAAGAATTGCAGAAAGATTTCTGAAAATTCAGGATTTTCCTGGCGTACGAAAATCAGTGAAATTCGGGTTTCATTCCGTCATTTCAACGGCAGTGGCGTATATTCGAGGCTACCTGCGAAGCCCAGAGAATGCACAAATAAAACTGAATTAAATATACACAAATAAAAGTCAATCATCAACGGTATTAAAATATTTCGGTGCGAAAAAAAAAAAAAAACGCGTGCGGCTTTGTTTCTTTGACTCAGGCTGGCGAGCGAAACCCAACGGCATAACGCAAGCAGCTCTTCCAGAGTCTTCCCAGTTCTGATTCCAAAACCTTCGTTATACGATCGTCTGCTAGTGTTTCCATGACAACATGAAGCAGCGGGTAGAGGGAAGTGGGCCATTGCTTTGGGAAACGGTTCGCTCAGAAAAAGAAGAGTTAGACTATCTCAGTCACTCGCATACTCCCGCCCATAAATGTTTCGCGAGAGTTGTCTCAGATTTTGTGAAGTGTCAATGAATTAAAATCAGAGATATTATATCTTAAATTCGTAGCTTTGTTGGATTTGAACTGTTTTGATAAATTTTGTGAAAGGTACCCTGAACATCTACTATCGGGGCTTAAAGAACTCTATACTTCAAATTTTGATACAGTTCGACTAAAAAATGAGCTGAAGGTGTTTTATTCCTTTGATGAATACAAAAACAAATCAGTAAGAGACATACGTGTTACATAAAGTTCAGTAAATTGGATATAGTGTTTAGTGAGGTGTATAAATTAGCAGACCTCATATTAAACTTCCATTAACTGCCGAAATATTTAAACTTCCATTAACTTCTATTATTTAACAATTAAAAATTAAACTTTGCAATTAAAAAAAAAAAAAAACAGTACTGGGGGAGGGGTGAGATAGCTCAGGTCTCGGATCCAAGATACGCCACTGTTCAACGGAAACGTTTTATCTTCGTCAAGGCCGTAGTTACTGGAAGGGCGTTTGCCCCCCCCCCTCAAGATAGTCATTCCAGGGGCGTAATTACGTTCTCTAGGAGCGTAAGAAACAAAAGTGAACAGTGCGAATAAATTTGCCGAATGTTTTATCTCAAAAACAAAGTTATACACTTTAGTATCTTCTTTTGTAAATACTTTAGTTAGCCGCATACACTATTACGCGCAGCTAACCAACGTACAGAACTTGCACTGTGAGTTGTAAACTACCTCATATGGATGCATGGAATTGTCCGAAACAATTGGATGGAGGTATGTAAAACAGTATGCTGATATATCTATCCTCTGTGACCTTTCCAAACACGTCATCGGGATGAAGAGCTAATTAGTCATTTGCCCTACTCCGAAGGCATCTTCTTATCTGACACTCATTCGTTCTGTGCTGGTTTGTTTTCATTCTGCAAGTGTTGTGTGGTCGGTGTTCATATAACTTTTACGTTTGACTTGAAATTGAAAACCGTTGGCGTTTGCGTATTCACCAAACTTTAAAATTTTGAGTAAAATTATGTCGAAAACTGGAAGTGAGATTTTTAGCGTCATAATACTTTCCCATAACGAAGACACGAGAGAATAAGTACTGCTTATTATTAGGCGAACAAATAAGTTTTAAAGAGTTTTAAGACAAAGCAACCTGTAATTTGAGAGAAAACAACAATACCTTTACGAATCAAAATATGCGCGGTCATTATCTAATCACCTTCCGCCGTCGGTCGGGCAGCTGACAGATTCCAGCCATCGTCGTGTGGCGCGTTGAAGTCGTCAACATATTTCTGCACTTCGTCATATATCCGGAACCGTACAGACAAACCATTTTGCATCGATCGGAACAAATGATAGTCTACAGGGAACTATACGACGGGTGCTCCGAAACTTCCCAGCCAAGCGTCAATAACGTTTCTTTGACCGATTTTACGACATGCGGCCTAGCGTTATCATGCAGTAATTTCACGGGACACAATGCTTTTCCTGTGAATGAACGTTTCCTACAGATTTCCTGGTTCAATTGCAGCAATTGATGCTTGTAGCGATCAGCTGTAACACTGTGGCTCTGTTCCAATAGTTCATAACAAAGCACACCTTTCATATCCCACCAGGTGCACAGCAGAACTTTCTTGGAGTGAATATCGCGTTTCGGTGTTGAAGTCATTGCTTCATCGGGGTCTACTCAGCGTTTCTTGCGTTTGGGATTGTCATACCATATCCACTTTTCATCACCCGTAACGATTTTCTACAGGAAAGAGTTTCTGTGTTGTTTATTCAACAGATTCAAACACTTCATGACACGATCATCCTTGTTCTTCTAGCTCAGGTCATGTGGCATCCATTTTCTTTCCTTTTGAATCTTTCCCATTGTGCGTAAACGATTGGAAATGGATTCTTAAGTTACCCCCAGTTGTTTAGCTAGTTCTTTTTGCGTTTGAAACGAATCTTCATCCAGCAATGTTTGCAGTTCCTCGTGTGCAACCTTCTGCGGGGCGCCGCTAAGTTCTCGATCGCTAACATCAAAATCACCTGCTTTAAATCGCCTAAACCAAAACTCACATGTGCTTTTCAATACAATATGCTTCCCCAGAACAGAACAGATCGATGCACATGCTTTTGCAGCACTATTTTTTTTTTTTTTTTTTTTTTGATGAAATTCGTAACGAATGCAGTGTCGCTTGCCATCTTTCTCCTACCGATGGGCAAGTGCGTTTGACTGTTGGGCAAACTTCTGCGTCACATTTTATACTCTTCACCAGTTACGGTCACATGACAAAAACGTGGAGAATGTCGGATATGTAAATTTGCAGTATACGTCAAACTTATTTGCACACTTTATATTTGAGTGGAAGTAAGAAAAGTTTGAACTCTAAGGGGCGTAATTACA
Organism: Macrothele yani; assembly: GCA_039090855.1. Taxonomy (NCBI): domain Eukaryota; kingdom Metazoa; phylum Arthropoda; class Arachnida; order Araneae; family Macrothelidae; genus Macrothele; species Macrothele yani. The sequence goes on along the minus strand of CM077024.1, from coordinate 124,873,386 downwards.
AAGCTCTCTCTCCCAGATAAGAAAAGCTTGCTACATTCTTGATCTTTGTTAATTCCCGAAAGGAATCACGTAAACTGGTTCCTGAATTTCAGAATTTTTTTTTTTTTTACAGTGTAGAGTATGCGCTGCCTCCCGTCGACAATTCCGTGACAGAGCCGATTTTATAGGACAGCTACACTCACCACTCATGCTTCATCTGGGACTCTATCCCAGACCCAGATCGGACAGTTGGCCAGTTAACCGAGCCTCTCAACACCCGGTCAGTGGTACAGAACGCAAGTCACATTTATTCTTATTCTAGATATTTAAAACCGAAAGTGATTAAAATTGACAGAAATCTGTCCTTAGAAAATGTAAAACAGGATTAAAATATCAAGGAGCAAGCATTAATTAAAATGTTTCACCTTCGTATAAACAGTACAGCTGGGGTAAAATCACCAAATATTTAACATTTTCCTCTCGTTTACCTTAACTTGGAAGTAACATTCGTCTCATAGGACGCCTTATAAACGAATAGCCCCACGTGTTTTTTACGCTTTCCAACCGTAGGTTGAAGAAGCGTATATGCTCCAGCTTTATCCGTCCGTCCGCACGATAACTCGCGTAAAAATGTTTCGATTTCGATTTAATTTTAGTATATCGTAGGGGACCACCTGGGAACGAACCCTATTGAAAATGGACGAAATGGGGTCAAAGGTCAAGGCATAGGAGAGGAATCTATTCCATCGCCCTTACTCGTGATAACTTGCGTAAAAATGGCTCGATTTCAATGAATATTAATTTAGTATGTGGTAAGAGACCACCAGGGGACGAATCCTATTGAAAATTAACGAAATGGGGTCAAAGATCAAGACATAGGAGCGGGATGCATTCCATTGCCCTAATGCGTCATAACTTGCGTAAAAATGGTTCGATTTCGATAAAATTTTGTATGTGGTATGGGACTACCTGGGGACGAACCCTATTGTTTTTGAAAAAAGTGAGGTTAAAGATCAGGATATAGGAGCGGGATCCATTACATAGTCCTTATGTGTACGTGCAAATGCTTCGATTGCGACAAAACTTTATCATGTTGTTCCGGAGGTGTACTGAACCAATTCTGTTTAATATCACCGAAACAGGGCCAAATGTCAGGGCACAGGAGCCAGATTTATTCCACAGCCATTATCCTCATAACTTGAGTAATGATTTCTGGTATGTTGGAAAGCTTATCATAATCAATGCATTGGATGATTTTACTAACTTGTTTACGCTTTCCAACCGTGGTTGAAGAAGCTTATATGCTCCTGCTTTGTCCGTCCGTCCGTCCGCACGATAACTCGTGTAAAAATGGTTCGATTTTGATGAAATATTAGTATGTGGTAAGGGACAACCTGGGAAGGAACCCTATTGAAAATGGACGAAATGGGGTCAAAGGTCAGGACAGAGGAGCGGAATCCATTCCATCGCCCTTCAAACTGCTATATTCTTGTAATGCTAATTAATGCTGTGTGGTTGACCAGGGAAAATGCGCAGAACAGTTTTGCCGATTTCTGAGTTGAAATTAAGACATTTCTTCCTGAAATTACAAACCTTTCTATTTCTAACAGATGTAAGGAAAGGTGAGTCGACTGCTGGCGTATTTTCCTATTTTCGAAAAGCTGGCATTTTTTGTGGGCATTCTTTCGCTCACTCGGTGCCCCAGAAAGTCTGAAGAATAACCATAATTTAGTCAGAAACTACTTTTTCTTTTCCGGATTAAAAATTCGATCACTGCTCAAGACTTCAAATTGCTGTTTGTTGCGTCATAAAAAATCTTGGTGGATAATGAGTTTGCTGGTAGATATTACAATAATTGCTTTCTCCAAGCTTTTGCAAAAAGAAAAAGCATAACGCAATGGAAAACGAACCGATCTAGGTTGGCGGAAGACCGCCACAAGCTTTTCATTAAGGGGCCGGGCACAAATTGCTGTTCCTCCGAGAAACACTGAATGTGTGGCAGTTTTCGAAGGTGCCTAACGATGGGAAGGTGCTCTTTTGTTTGTCCGAATTTTCATGTCGGTTCATACTTAGGGCACCTGGCCACAAAAGTTCGAGGGTGAGGGGGGGGGGTATAAAGATTGCCGTTTCTAGGCCTATATTGAGAATTGAATTGGGAACTACAAAAAAATTTCGAAAAAACGTTCTATGTAAACCAAGCGAAAATCACTGTGTTCAGGAAAGGACAATAAAGTGGGATTTTTTAATAACGCTGATTTTTACTTAGGCACTAAATATTTACATATGTCAAATTTGCAATATTTTTCTTTTACTTAATTAATTCATAGGCCCTACACCTCAGCCTTTTTTAACAGCTTTTTATCCGCCGACTTCGTATTTCTAACGTTTACGTATCAAATCAACTCAATAGCATTGGGCTTTTACTTAGGCATTACATTAAAGTTATAGGCCCTAGGGTTTTTTTTAATTTTTTATTCTACCAGTGTAATATTCACAACGTTTACACATCAAATCAAGTTAATAATATTGCGGTTTTATTTAGGCACGAAATATATATTCACGGGCCCTCGGCCTAGGCCTTTTTAATAGTTTTTATTCTATCAATGCCATATCCATAACGTTTACACAGTAAATCAAGTTAATAATATTGGGAGTTTACTTAGGCAGGAAATATTAATTCATAGGCCCTAGGCACCGTTTTAATAGTTTTTACTCTGTCAATGCCATATTCACAGCGTTTACACAACAAATAAATGTAATAATATTGCGCGTTTACTTAGGCTTTTTGACAGTTTTTAATCCGTCGACTTCATATTCATAACGTTTACGTATCAACTCAAGTTAATAGCATGGCGCTTTTACTTTGGCACTAAATATTAATTCATAGGCCCTACGCACAGGCCGTTTTAACAGTTTTTATTCCGACTGTGTCGTATTTATAAATTTTGCATATCGGCACAATTTAATATGTTGCGTTTTTCCTCAGGCACGAAAAATTAATTCGTAGGCCCTAGGCCTAGGACTTTTTAAACTTTTTATTCTACCAATGCCATATTCACAACGTTTACACATAAAGTCAAGTTGATAATATTGCGCTTTTACTTAGGCACCAAACATTAATTATAACACCATGGGCCTGGCCTTTTTAGAAAATTTTAATAAGCGCAACATATTAACTTGTGCCGATATGTAAGAGTTATGAATACGACATACCCAGAATAAAAACTGTTAAAACGGCCTATGAATGAATATTTAGTGCCCAAGTAAAAGCGCCATGCAATTAACTTGAGTTGATACGTAAAAGTTATGAATATGAAGTCGACCGATTAAAAACTGTCAAAAAGGCATAGGCCTAGGGCCTATGAATTAATATTTCCTGCCTAAATAAAAGCTCAATATTTTTAACGATTTGATGTATGAATGTTGTAAATATCACATAGGTAGAATAAAAACTGTTAAAAAGCCTAGGCAAAAAGGCCTACGAATTAATATTTCGCGCCTAAGTAAACACCCAATATTATTAACTTGATTTGCTGTGTAAACGTTGTGAATATGGCATTGGTGGAATAAAAACTATTAAAAAGGTCTAGGCCGAGGGCGTCCGAATAAATATTTCGTGCCTAAATAAAAGCGCAATATTACTAACTTGATTTGATGTGTAAACATTGTGAATATGACACTGGTAGAAGAAAAAATATAAAAAAGGCCTAGGCCTATGATTTTATTGTTTAATGCCTAAGTAAAAGCGTAACACTTTTGACTTGATTTGATGGTAAACGGTAAAAATACCCCTGAAAACTGAAAAGCGGAAAAAATGCCCACGGAAGAAATACCCCAAGAACAAACGGTTCGCTGTAAACTGTCACACAGGAACACTGATGTGTGGCAATTTACCGGCATCCCACCCTGCCACACGTCTTTCAACAACTTGGCCACAAAAGTTCAGGGGGGGGGATGGGGTTGCTATAAAGATTGCCGTTTCTGGGACTACATTGATAACTGAATTGAATTGGGAACTCCAAACGAATTTCGCGAAAACGTTCCATGTAAGCCAAGCGAGAATTGTACTTTAATTTGAAGAAATAAATTGCCGAGGGTCCGAGGTACACTTGGTGGGTGGGTGGGGGCTCAACCCCCAACTTCCGTAACATTAGATTCTGGGCCGCTGGAGTCTGTCAGTGTATCCAAGCTGTTCCCTTTGAAGCGCCCGCGAGGTCCGTGAGCTCTGGAAGGGAGGGGGGGAATTCCCCCAAAATGTTAAAATGGACGTAGAGCTGTAAACATTAGAACCATGCTTTACATAATGATTCTGTACACGACCACGAATTTTCAGAAGGGTGGGGTGCAAGTTTCTAAGAGCGCAGACAAGAGTTCAAAGTAAAGGATTTGCTCGCAATTTCTATGGGTACATGTTGTGTTTAATGGTAAACTATGTATGCCCTTTCCCCCTCCCCCAGAAATTTGGTGAAGCCTGTGAAAGGGATACGAGTCTAGAGTCGGTCAGTACGTGTATCCTCGATGTTACCCCTGAATAGCTCTTAGAAACGGGGGGGGTTACCTCACCCTCCTGAAAATTTGTGATAGTGTACAGAATCATTATATAAAGCATGGTACTCATGTTTACAGCTCTACGTCCATTTGAACATTTTGGGGAAAAGCCCTTCCCCCAGCTCATGGACCTCGCGGACACTTCAAGGGGAACTTCCTGGTTACACTGACAAACTCAATCGGCCCAGAATATAATATAACGGAAGTTGGGGTTGAGCCCCCCACCAAGTGTACCTCGGACCCTCGGCAAATTAAAGTACAATTCTCGCTTGGCTTACATGTAACGTTTTCGCGAAATTCGTTTGGAGTTCCCAATTCAGTTCTCAATATAGGCGGCGCAGAAACGGCAAATCTTTATAGCAACCCCCCCCTCCTTGAACTTTTGTGGCCAAGTTGCTGAAAGATGTGTGGCAGGGCTGCCGGTAAATTGCCACACCGGAACACTGCCAGACATCAGTGTTACTGTGTGGCAGTTTACAGTGAACCGTGTGTTCTGTGGGTATTTCTTCCGGGGGCATTTTTTCCGCTTTTCAGTTTTCAGGGGTATTTTTACCTACATCCTGATTTGATACGTAGACATTAGAAATACGAAGTCGGCGGATAAAAAAGGTCGCTGTGTAGGGCCCATGAATTAATTAAGTAAAAGAAAAATATTACCAATTTGAATTTTTTTTTTTTTTTTTTGATTAGAGGTTTAAAGACCACCGTGAGCAACTCAAATGGGCTACAAGCAGTCGACCGTCCCTAATTTTGTTTAGGGTCACTGGTTCCAGAGAAGGGAAAGAGCCAGTGCCGTAAGACAAACACAACATCCATGCCTGACCGGGATTCGAACCCGGACCCCTTACGGACGAATGATCAGAGGCCAGCGCCTTAGACCACTGCGCCACCGGGGCGTCTCAAATTTGACATGTTATGTAAATATTTAGTGCCTAAGTAAAAATGCAGCGTTATTAAAAAATCCCACCTTATTGCCCTTTCCTGAACACAGCAATTTTCGCTTGGCTTACATAGAACGTTTTCTCGAAATTTGTTTGGAGGTTCCAATTCAATTCTCAATATAGGCCAAAAAACGGCAATCTTTATACCCCCCCCCCCCGAACTACTGTTGCCAGTTGCCCTAAGTAACCGACATGGAAATTCAGACAAACAGAAGAGCTCCTTCCCGTCGTTAGGCACCTTGGAAAACTGCCACACATTCAAAGTGTTCCTCGAAGGAACAGCAATTTGTGTCCGGCGCCATTTCAACAGCATTTGTGTTCGGCAGATTTCCTGTGTGCCGGTTTACAGTGAACCACCGATCCATGGTATTGTCTCATCCTTAGGAATATAACTTATTGACACACAAGCATAATTAATGCAACCTTGGTCAATTGAATGAAAATTAAAACAAACAAAAAAGTAAAATAAAAAACGTACCTGATTAAATCTTTGATACTTCTAAAGGCACTTCAGAATACGTCAGGACAGAAAGCTTCCACGTGCATCACGATCAAGGTATCACGATAAAATGAGCTATAAACTTACTCAGACAAATTGACTCTTCAGTTTCTAAGCAAGGTCGAACAACAGACAAAGCACAGGGTGCGATAAGGTTTTTGTCCTAGCTGATGCCCAGTGGCTCAAGGAAAGGATCACAATTACTCCCGTTACCTGGGGGAGTGGAAGGTAATCCTCTCCTGCCAAAGGTCATAGGTCAAGATACAGGGGAGGTGTGGGAGTGATTTTTGTTCCCTTTCTTTTAATGTTAGTGGGGGACAGCGCCTGACTGGGGGATGGTGTCTTCCCAATTGTGGACGTCCCAGTTGAGGACAAGGGGGGGGGGGGGTTCCAATCGCGGACAGATCCCCGTTCTGTCAGCAACTGTTGAATTTTATTTGAAGTCATTCAAATATTGGAAAAGTGGGATACGGACAATTGGGAGATTTATTTCATTCTATTTGAATATCTTCTCACCAGCATATTTAAAAAAGTATGTTTTTTTGTTTTTTTTTTTTTGTTTTTTTCACGCTGTTGTGGGTCATAAACAGAAAACCTAGAGCGTATAAACATAAATTTATACAATATATAGCCGGGGCCAGTCCATCTATGAGAATGAACTCCCAGTGTAGCTATAACATTTTTCAACACCTATTTCTGAAAAAGTTGTTATTTTTCATTGATCTGTTTTATTTTATTTCGCCTTCTTTAATTCAAAACAAAAACTAATATATATTACAGAAATATTCTCATAAAAAACATTACTATACTGTATATTAGTTTCAAAACAAAATTACGAAACTGAAGGTTGATTTCTTCTTCATTATTCCAACTTCTGAATGAACGATGGAATCTTCAAACAACGTCGGATATTCGCAGCTGTGTAAAACTCTGCCATAGTTTTGCTGATCCGCTCATCCAATTTGATTGTTGCCTTTTGTCTTTTCTTGCCCTCGTGATTTAGGCACTTTCTGTCGTACAAGAAGTCGCCGTGTCTTGCTTCATCTTTCAAGCAGGTTATTAACTTCGCGACTTTAGGATGACAATTTTTGATAGTAGTCCTGCAGCCCACAGCACTTCTGTGTGCAACTGTATGTACAGAGAAAAATCTTTCTGTATTAGTTACTTGGGTGCATAAGAAGCAACAAAAAGTTGGGTGGCCACCACCAACCCCACGTTTTCTCAGTATGACGTCATTCAAGATGGCCGCCATCATTCCACTTGCCTTCTGTTAAAGTAAGCGTTTTAGCGAAAACGGTAAGATTTCCGAAAAATGCAATTCATGAGACAACCTTTAGGTTGTCTGATGTTATAAACGTGCTTTTAATTAAACTATACATAATATCTAAGGTATTTTACCTGATATTGTCAAAGTATTTCTCACGTTGTTTGCTCTGTGAGGCACGTGCTTCGATTGCATGAAAGAACGCCCACGGAAAAAACGCCCACTTTTCGAAAATAGGAAAAAACGCCCACGGAAAATATGCCGACAGAAGAAATACTGACGGGAAAAATATGTGATCTACTGATAAGTTTATATGTCTGTTATAAACGGTGTTCGGACAACTGGTCACAGACTGCCGGCCAAAAAACCGTTAGGGGTCATATAAAAATTGCGGTTTCTTGGCCACCTCACCTACATAACGCGAATATGGGAATGACGGAATGAAAACTTTTAAAAGGGCCTAAACGTTAGTCCTAATATTATTTTCTGCCTGAGTAATACCGCAATATTAATAATTTGATGTGTAAAATATTTTCTGCAAACCTTACAAATACGAGAGGAAAGTTCGGATTGCACTGATGGACTGTAGAGGTTGTATGGTGTTGGCCTGAAAGCCGTGGTAGTCTTATGCAACATTTATTTAAAAACATACTAATGATTCACTGTTGTCTTCAAGCCAACTGCTATACGATATTTTTCTAGAAACTACAAATAAAAAAATTCTCTGCGAGTATGTGCAAACCCAGGAAACTTGTCGGGGGAGGGGTGCTTAAAACCTAAAATATGAAATATAAAGATTTTCTGGTCTGATCGGGAGATTTTCCGCGTTTACAACCTACAATCGTCCAATTATCTGAGAGTATCTGCTGCCGCAGGAAACTAGTCGGGGGGGGGGGGGGCGTAATACCAAAAGTGTAAAATATGAACAATTTCTCGTCCGATCGGGAGATTCTCAGCAATTAGCAGCTACAACTCGACACATTATCTGAAGGCGTGTGAATGATGAAAATCTCTGGGTCGGAAGAGAAATGCTTCATATTCTACACTTTTGGTATCCCCCCCCCCCGACAGGTTTGCTCAGTAGGTTCATGCCCTGAGATAATGTCTCCAGTTGTAGTTTGTAAATGCTGAAAATCTCCCAATCGGACAAGAAATTCTATATATTTCACAATTATCATATACCCCCCCCCCCCCCAGGTTTGCTGAGTAGGCACGTGCACAGGCCTGGGGATTTCTTAGCCCTTCGTCTGTGTAGAGACTTCCCCCACAATGAAGAGAACGTTTATCACACTGCCATCTTACTTTTCCTTTCTTGAAGGAATGCTTGATGTACATAAAACCATCATAAGCAACAGATTGTCCGCCTTTCTGATTCACCGCAATTACCATTTCTTAAAGAACAGTGCATAAAGTAGAAAAAAAAATCAGAATACAGTAGCTGGTGAACGAAACAAGCATATACTGGGAAGGATTGCTAATACACTGGTGAGGGAAATGTATATTATACCAGTGAGAATGTGTGTTAATGCGTATTTTTTCTTTACACTGGGAAGAAAAGAAGTATGCCAGTAACTTGATACTCCTCACGGGAAGACACGCCCTGACCGCTGGCCAACCGATAAATTTAAATGAAATATATCGCTTGTTATTTGGGGTGCGGTCGCTGGCAAACGTTCCAGCTGCAGCTGCAAAGCACCACTTTGGCGAAAGCCCCCCCCCCCCCTTCCGCTTGCCGTAGAAAAGAGACAAGAGTGGAAAGGAAGCAGATTACACAAAGTTATATCTGTACATTGCGGCTTTTACGAAAATCGCTTTTACAATTAAATGCATTATAATTTACAAGTATTTATAAATAAAATAATCGGACTTTTAATGATTTCCCTTTTAATTGATATAGTTAAATAATAAACATGCATAGTTTTATAAAATTTAAGACCTTACTTTGAAAAATAAGAATAGTCACAAATTTATTACAGTAAAGCCGAACTGGAATTTTTTAAGAAAATAGCTACTCTACAGTAGGAAGTTGAAAGTTAAGTTAACAATCTTATTAGGCTCTTCACTAGGCCACCCGCGGGCCTTAAGTCATAAGTCCTAGGCCTTGGCCTATTTAACAGTTTTTATTCTAACGATGTTATATTCATAACGTTTATGTAACACATCAAAGTATTAATATTGCGGTATTACTCAGGCAGAAAATAATATTAGGACTAACGTTCAGGCCCTTCTAAAAGTTTTCGTTCCGTCATTCCCATATTCGTAAAATTTACATAACAAGTATTGTCAATAATCAAACAGAAGTCATCGCTCTTTCCACGTTTATAAGTGAGTCACGGAAAAATTCTCAATGGCCGCCACCAGGAATCGAACTCAGGGTCTTCCAGTTACGCGCCAGATATGCTTCCACTGCACCACAGCTATTCCTATTCCACGTCAAATGTCTGTATTAATTGTCAATAATATTGTGCTTCTACTTATGCACCATACATTCAATCCATACATTAATTAATAGGCCGTAGGCCTAAGCCTATACAACACTTTTTTCTTCGCCAGCGAATTAATTAAGTAAAAGAAAAATATTGCAAACTTGACATGTTATGTAAATATTTAGTTCCTACGTAAAAGTGCAGCGTTATTAAAAAATCCCCCTTAGGGTCCTTTTCCGAACATACATGAATTATGCTGTAATTCTCGCTTGGCTTACATAGAACGTTTTCTCGAAATTTGTTTGGAGTTCCCAATTCAATTCTCAATGTAGGCCAAAAATCGATAATACTTACAACCCCCTCTCCCCCACCCCAACCCCACACCCTTGAACTTTTGTGGCTAGTTGTCCGGTGGCCAATTCTCCTACACCCATTTTCGTTATGTAAGTGAGGTGGCCAAGAAACCGCAATTTTTATATGACCCCTAACGGTTTTTTGGCCAGCAGTCTGTGACCAGTTGTCCGAACACCGTTTATAACAGACATATAAACTTATCAGTCGATCACATATTTTTCCCGTCAGCATCTCTTCTGTGGGCATATTTTCCGTGGGCGTTTTTTCCTATTTTCGTAAAGTGGGCGTTTTTTCCGTGGGCATTCTTTCCTCATACCCGTGCTTCCGGCCCCGAGAGATCTCTTACGTTACGGACCTTTGGCTAGTTATAGATTTTTTTTTTTTTTTTTTTTTTAGAAATAAAACAGTTAGGTTATATATTTTCAGTTCCACATTCATTCACTTGCACAATCAAACGTTTAAAATTTACTATTAATTAAAAGATTTTAGTAGAAAGAGTTATACTCATCGGGTCAGGAGACGTCTCACACGGGGTTCGTTGTTATATAATTATACTTACGACTGATACCTACGAACTCATCCAATAGATGGCGACATGTTGGAAACAAATCACCTAACACATACAGGCAGCAAACCCTCCCATCGATTCCCGACATGCAACTCCAAAACTACACACACGCGAAGAACCCTCGTGTAGAAATAATGGCCCGAAGATGGCGGTAAACGTACCGCAGAAAGCGCTCGCCGTAACAACGAACCCCGTGTGAGACATCTGACCCGATGAGTATAACTCTTTCTACTAAAATCTTTTAATTAATAGTAAATTTTAAACGTTTGGTTGTGCAAGTGAATGAATGTGGAATTTATAACCTAACTGTTTTATTTCTCCAAAAAAAATAAAAAATTTTTATAACTAACCAAAGGTCCGTAACGTAAGAGACCTCTCGGGGTCGGGAGCACGTGCCTCACAGAGCAAACAACGTGAGAAATACTTTGACAATATCAGGTAAAATACCTTAGATATTATGTATAGTTTACGGTAAGATTTATTGAAAAAATTTTCAGCCTTCAATCGTCTACACATTTTCTTTTGACTATTTTCTTGATTTCTCAAACCATTATCCCAGGAAAGTAACCTTTTCATACTGAAGTACGCAAATGTTCTCCTTAAGGAAGATTTAACACTAACAGTGAGAAAAACGTATATTCAATGAAATTGTTTATAAAGTACACTTAGTTTAATTCATTAAAAAATATACACTTGCAAATCCTTAAAAACATTTTGATAATTCTTTACAAAGAAATTCTATACAAGACAAAGCAGTGCTAATTTTATAAGTTTTAAACATCTTGGTTGATAAGTGTAAAAAACAATCTACATTATCGGTTTAAGTAAAATGTTTTTTTATGTTTCTTTAGCAACAACATTAAATTAAATATGAGTTTTTACAATCTAATTTATCAATGTCAGCACTGTTGCATTTGCATAACAAACAACATGGAACATCTGCGTCCCTACACACACAACTTGATCTAGCGCACTTCATGAATGTATATGCTCTAATGTAGTCGTCTGGTAGTGGAAAAATGTACTTTGATGGCATTAGAACATAATCTGTCATTTCAAAGCCGAACTTAAATGGATCCAATGTCTCTTGTGCTTCATCGAGACAGTGTATCATTTAGTAGGTGTGGAAGAAAGCACGAAGAAGATGTCCCTGTGCACTGGTACTTGTTGGAGGTAGGTCATCGAGAGAAATATTTTTCCCATGGAGGTACTTCCATAGCCTGAACTCATCAAGTGTCTTGCAAGACGGGCCTATCTTCAACAATTGCACTAATAAGTACTGTTCGGCAAATGACATGATTCTGTCGAGATAGTGGTGACACGCCAAACTCTTTCAGATACTGCACGGGGTTACAGCCAACTGCAGATTTTTTGGTACTAAACTTGCTCGTATAGTCAGCCCCAAAAAGGGCATGAAGTGCTGTTAATGCCTGGTACATGTCTTGTCCCAGTGTCTCAGCTAACATATGGATAAGGAACAAGTCTTGTTGTGCCACCAACGCCAGTTCTTAGCCACACTTCATTCACTCCTAGGGTGTGGAACCATTCCCAGTGAAATAGAAAGAGGACCAAGATGTCAGTATCAGCACTTATAAACACGATTCTCTTTAGCCCTTGATTTGCTACGTTATCTCCTTGGATCATCATCCTGAAGTCTGCTTCTTCTATTAAAAATCTGTCCATGGTACGTATTGGTTTTTCAACATCATTTCGAATTGGCACTAATTTCATTCGGTGAACTAGAGAATGCACTTAACACATGCATCTGTCTAATAGGTCTTGTCACCATCAAGGTTTTCAAACTGTTTGTTATATGTTTTGGTAGTAACAATTTGTTTGATGATGAGGGCCAGAAAGTTTCCATTTGAATTGGTAGATTAACTTCTGATGATGTTTTAGACAAAACTATGACATTGCTTTTTTGCCTCGATAGACGTTCAGAGTCTTTAGGAGAACATTCTCGGTAGCTATCGAAGATATGGTCAACCCTCGAAGCACCAGCTGAGAGTGATCATGTAAACGTCGAGTAAGAAGTGGCAACATCACCAAACGTTTTCTTTTCCTTTGTCACCACCTTTCTAAACAGTTTATAAAGTCTATGATGAAACAAGTAATTTCATCTGGCTGAAATTGTGTTGCTTTTGCGTCTTCACTCAGAGTCCTTTCTAGTTCCTGCATAAGAGTACTTTTTGCTTTTAACAAGAAGACCATTCTCATCAAAAAACCTTGAAGCATCTGATAACTCAAACTGAAACTTCATACCCACGAACTTGAGCGATACAAACATCTCCACTTTGTGTTAAAGTTAACTGGGCAAGGGCACTGTGGTGACGTAAAACTTCATCATAGCTAACAATTTCCTATGTGGTTGAAACTTGTAATAAGAGTTTTACTCCTACGGGCTTCATGAATAGCTTGCGCATTTATTATGTGTGGGAGAGTCTTCTTTTTCCCACGATGTAACAAGTAATACATGATTTGCAGTAACGATTGCTCTTTCATAGTCCAAATACTGGAAGTAGTTTCTTCGTCTTTGTTATCATTGATTTGGACAAGATTTGTTTCTTTTGTATAAATATTAAACAGAGAACAAAATAACGCTGAAAAACCGTTAGGTATTTTTGTGTTAAACCACGAATCTGTAAGATCATTGATATCACAGAACTTATCACATAAATCGTAATCAAGATTCTTCATGCTCCCCTTCAATATATTTGAACATTCTGTGATTGAGTTATGGCTTCGAATAACATCTTCTACTTCTTCTGGCGTTAATTTGGAAGAGAAAAGCATAGCTGGCTTGTTATTTTCAACAGGGTTGGAAAATGTTATTGTGTCACCAAAATGGTTTAAAAGAAATGTTTTTAGATCCCAGTTATTGATCGTTACACTTCATTGAGAGTTGAACTTTTCACGTATATAGCTAAGAGTGTATCCTGATTCATTATTTATTCCTTTCTCAAGTTCTTCAGATATTTTATTAAACAACTGCAGTTTTACACTTTGTGGTACTTGCGGTAATGTTCCAGATTGTTCGCGTTCATAGCGGAGGATGTATGACGAAATGCTACACCCATGGTACATAATGTCAGCACCAAATACACTTGGTGCATCTGTCAGGTCACATGTCCGAACAAATACATCATATTGAAAAAATGAAGTGGCTTGTAAAAACCTTTCAGCTCGTAGAGATTCACATATTCCAAATTTCTCATATATCCCCTTGTGTTATTTGTTATTGCATATCACACATGAACGGTTTCTGACATCTATAGTACTGCTAGGACTTTGTCTTCTTGATCTCTTCCTGCATGGCTTGTCATCAGTGTATGGTACTGTAATTGAAGGTTGTGTAATGGCATCACTAGATTGTGAGCTTGTTCTTTTTATTAGCAGGGCAAGTGCTTTCTTATGGCAATATTGTTAGTAACATTTGTTGTTCACATAATACATAATAAAACAGATCTTCGATTGCAATACTTGATATCTGTTCACACACTTTGTCCCTTCTTATTGCGGCTGCATCCCTTATATTTTTCCCTTCCGTTTTCGGTTGTAATGATATTGTCACCAGCTTTATTACAAATTATACACTTGTTTTTAATAAATGTGCTTCAGTAACTCGGTTATCTTCACTTTTGTACTAAAGAAGGAACTAAAATCCAGAGATTTGTGTGGTAAGAGTACGAAAACAAACATTTCCCATACTACAATATTAAAAGGTAAATTTTGTTGGATAATGGTTTGAGAAATCAAAAAAATAGTAAGAAGCAAATTTGTAGACGCTGAACGCTGAACATTTTTTCTTTAAACATTTTTTTCAATAAAACTTACCGTTTTCGCTAAAACGCTTACTTTAACAGAAGGCAAGTGGAATGATGGCGGCCATCTTGAATGACGTCATACTGAGAAAACGTGGGAGGTGGCCACCGAACTTTATTTTGTTTCTTATACACCCAAGTAACTAATACAGAAAGAATTTTATCTGTACATACAGTTGCACACAGAAGTGCTGTGAGCCGCAGGACTATAGTTGCATTTAACGGATGATTCCAGCTTTCGACGACGTTATTTGTTCTGGGTCGTTTGTTGTTGCAATTTCACATCACATTTCTACAATTATTACCGGATTTTACAGCCAGTTATTTAAGAAATAATCATGAAACTTCTGAAGGTTTTCATTAATGGGACTGGATTCTTGAATGCATATCCAACCAACGTCTACAGTTTCCACAGAAAGATAGGCCAGTTAAGCACACATTCGGAGGTGTTGCCTTATCTCCTCGGTATTGTTATATTCATTCACTGATCCCAGTTCTTGAATTTCCGCCAAAGGGGGTGTTTACCTAATCTCTCACTAAAACTCTTCCTCTTTTCCCAGTTGCGGATAGAACTGGATCTGTTGCTGACAGAACGGATTAGGAAACCTCGATCTGGGAAGAATGCCTTTAAAAAGTTTTCCGAAGAACTGTGAAATTTGATTCAATTCAATTATTTAGTGATTTTTAATAAATTTCCACTGTTACTTCGTAATTGCTTTTATCAATTTATATTAAAATTGCACAATTTGATCAATTTTAAACAAAATAATGTTACGTGGTAGTCATATGCTAAGAATACTGAATCTTTATTTAAATACCGCTGTGTCGTTCTACACGATTCTAAATATCCATGTGAATAACACGTTGTAAGTTCGAAAATTAATTATTCATGAATGTATTCTATATTTTGTGTAATCAGTATAACTTATGCCTATTCATAAAGAAAATATGCCACGTGTTCACGTGTAAGAGACTGACATTCCACGTGTAAGAGACTGACATTCCACGTGTCCACGTGTAAGAGACTGAATTTCACTTCAGAAAAGGACTTCGCCTTTTCGCGAAGAAAAAGAACTTTCTTTCGAAAGCATTATTTCAAAAACTGTAAATGTCTGAATCCGTTCAGATGGTGCCAACGAAGCACGAGGAGAACAATGTCAATGGAAACGCAACACTCCAGAGAGCACTTAGCGGCTACATGAAAAAATCCATTAAGATGCTTTCTCGTCGAGCTGAACAAAGCACAACGGCAAAAATCGCCAGGTTGTCTTGTCTACTATATTCTTTTCATTGTACACGAACATGTAGCTAATGGATGAATATTGTATCGATGTACCTTTGTAGGGTTCGATTTCAGGAGACGGCGGCTAAGATGAAAGTGACACATGGAGATCCCGAAAGGAGATTAAAACGACAGGTTACGCTGTAGTGAAATTCAGTCTGGGTGTGGTGATCCGTGTTGGGAGACATTGGAACTGGGGAAGCGCACCTTCCTAGGAGCAAAAATTGCAGACTCAAGTCGTAGTACCTCGGAGGCAGCGAACCGAAAGGTATGCTGGGTACTCTTTCAGTTGGAGGACGAGAAGGAGGAACACGTGATCTAGAGGGGGAAAAGGAGTGTGTAGCGCGGGGCGGTAGCGTTCGGATGTATGGAGCGAAGTCTCTCGTACGGAAAGTCGGGAGAAGGAAAGGGGAGAGCGCTTCATGTTCAAAGGTTCTGATATTTTATAGCTCATGTTAGTCAAGTGTACAGATCCACAGTAGTATCCAGAAAGGATGAGCATCGTGGCATGGAGGAGGTGCCGAAAGATCTAAGTAGATTCTGGACGTCCTGGGCATGATAAGTTAAGCCGATTATAAAAGCGCGGAGATAGACGACGGTAAGAGTCACGTGTTGAGCCACCGAGACCTCAGGTCATTTTTCATGAAGCCGTCGGTCGGAAGGAATCGAACCCGGAGATAATGAACATTCTTCAATAAATTGGTTACGTTTTTCAATTCTGAGTGATTACTTCAATGTGTGCCAACTGCCTTATTTAGGCCTCTCCCTTCCTTGATTAGCAGATAACCATAGTAAAGCTCAGGAAGAGAGCGCCTGGGCATTCGTTTCTTACGCGAATGTCACGTAAGAACGAACCACATTCTAGTATGATGTGTGCGGGTAGGTACAGGGCAAAGTAAGCTGACGCCCCCAGAGCGGAGGCAGGTCAAGGCGTCCGGGTGATAAGGCTCACCCCTGCACACGTGTTAGTCATATTCAAGAAACACAACTAACACCGTTACATCGACTGAATGCGACTAATGCGCTGTTTTTCCTAAGATTATTAAGTGGATGCACGGTATGTCTTTTATGTTGCCCATAAGGAAACAGAGAGTGAGATCAATGGGTAACTTATATTAGAGTCGCTATCGGACAGTTTAGTAGAAACGCTCTTCACTACAGTTGTTTTCTCTCAAGGCAGGGCAATCTTAACCCCACCGAATATCCACCAACTATTTTAACTGCCGTCAAGTAAAAAAGAGGTCACATTAATTTTGTACTCTCGAATCCTTAAGTTCCATGATACACCTACTGCATGATCAAACTGCATCATTTCATCCATACAGTGTTTTTTGTTTGTTGGTTTTTTTCTTTACCACCATGAGCAACTCGTAAGGCTGTAAGCAGTCGCCCGTCCTTAATTTCGCGCAACTGTTTTCGGGTAAGTCACAGGTCCAGCACCATTTGTCAAGCGCATCATCTTTCTGGACTCGAGCCAGGGTCCGGTTTTAATCAATAGTCAGAGGACAGCGCCTCAGACCACTCGATCGCCGGACAGACACATGGTTAAGATATGAGTTTGTTTGTATACAGAACACAGATTTCCCTATTTTTGTCTACACGATCATCTACAAAATTCCTTTACCCAGCTTCTCTTACCATCTAACCACTAGAAGTGGTTTAGCGCCGCCAAGCCTTAAAAAATAGTGTCGTAGCGCCGCTAAGCCCCTTCTGCATCACTTATCATAGGTAAAGGTGCACCCAGAGAATGTCACGAAAACATTCCCCAGACCATAACGCTGCCCCCACCAGCTTGTGTTCTGCCAGCAATGGTTGAAGAGTGCCGCTCTCCGATGCTTCTCGCCTTATACACCAACGTTCACCCGTTCGATGAAGCAGAAAGCATGACTAATCGAGAAGGCAATCCTTTGCCAATCAACGGAGACCCAATTCAGATACTGCCGTGCAAATGTACCCTTTTCTGCCGATCCACCTTCTCCATCCGTCTGCATCGGATGGTCACTGCATCTATGCTAACCACTATCTTGACTATGAAGCTCTAGTCATTTCATTTTGGGAGTTCATGTTGGACAAACAATGTTTAATTTTTCAGTACGGACTGCTAATAAGTTCTGCTCGTCAACTTACCTTTGCGGGACCCTGACAGGCGTGCCCTGGAAAAATACTCGTATGTCTACGCTCACCTGCGTTCTGGGACTAGTATTTTTTGTTTTGTGTGTATCTTGGGCGCTACCTGTTCATCGCTGTCGTCCTGAGTGGTGGTAAGTACTTTAATGCACTCAATATCTTTACTTTCATTTTCTCTCGTTGTTTTGCATCCAGAACATTAAACATGGCGGCTTTCGGCAGAGGGTTATGTTGACATCCAAGCACATGTACGTCATCCACCCTCCTCCCCTGGCAATGCTGACTCTCGTCCTCCTTCTCCGAGCTTATCAGTTACTTTGTCTTCTACCTTTCCGAGAGGAGCTTTGATCTCTTACCCAAAGACGTCATCGTCGCCTACTACTCTTTCTGGCCAGCCTGTTGATCTGATCACTTTGATCTGATTACTCTTTCTGGCCAGCCTGTTGATCTGATCACTTCTTTTGGCCAGCCTGTTGATCTGATCACTTTTTTTGGCCAGCCTGTTGATCTGATTACTCTTTCTGGCCAGCCTGTTGATCTGATTACTCTTTCTGGCCAGCCTGTTGATCTAATTACTGCTCCCTCGTCTCTGAGGTGGCTGCGCACTCTAAGGTGGCGGCGACTACGTCTGCTATACTTCAGCAGGCTTCACGCGCTACTGATACACTCTCCGTGGTGCTTCATGCTTCTTCTCGTCTGAATGATTCCCTGATGACATCAGGGAATCAATCAATACTTCCCTTTTTGTCACAAGGGCTGAGCACTCCCCCTCGAAAGAGCTACTGTGTCACATTCCCTTCCCAAGTTGGATGACGTCACGCTAACTTCTAATGTTGCGTCCGTGCTGCAACGTCATCTGTTTATGATGCCACGTATCGTTTCCCTTGCCCAACGTACTCGCCACGTATCGTTTCCCTTGTCCAACGTACTCGCCACGTGCATCGACGTGGAAGATCGGCTGCTTCTATTTCTTCATCGAGGATGCCCTTGCCACCTTCTGGGAACTCTGCTGCAAGTTATGCTGCTGTTGTGTATGGCACTCGTCGTTCTGATTGATTAATTAA
The DNA here is from genome assembly GCA_039090855.1 of Macrothele yani. Classification (NCBI taxonomy): domain Eukaryota; kingdom Metazoa; phylum Arthropoda; class Arachnida; order Araneae; family Macrothelidae; genus Macrothele; species Macrothele yani. The sequence goes on along the minus strand of CM077024.1, from coordinate 124,854,513 downwards.
TTGCCTTACTACTTACCCTCGCAAGTGTTCGCTTCGGCTTCTGCCAAGCAGGTAATCTCTCTTGTTAAAAAGAATCTCAGTCTCCATTGCAGAGGACTCTCTTGCAAGCCGTACACTCACATCGAAGCTTAATAATGGGGTCTTATTCCAAATTCTAGCAGTGAATCCTACTATTGTGTACATGGATGAGCTACGTAAGGTAGTTTCAAAGGATACGATCTCTCATGTTAGTCGTACTCCACGAGGTATTATAGCCCTTTTTTTCACTACTGAGGAATGTGATCGAGTTCTCCATGTTGGCATCTCACCTAGACAGCGCTCCAATGAATTTAGACCCGTCTTCCACAATAACGCTACTTGCGTCAACGATTTCTTCAGTCTCAATTACTTCTGTTATTTCACCTGCTTCTTCTGGAGGTTTCATACTGCCGTCATCCATTCCGACGACTGTTCTATATCGTCCACCGACTCTAGCTCAGTTGCCTCACTTATCGGATTTATCGACTACCTTTACTGTTGAAGATCCCTCGTCTTTTCATGATGATGTTACACATATTCCGGTTGACGCCTCTGTCGGATTGGAGGACCCTTCCTCCGTAAAGCCTGATCCTTTGTGTCAAGCTGTTGCTCCTGCATCTTCTGCTGAGGGTGCAAACCGTGGATCTGCGCGACGCTGAAATCGTACATTGATGCAAAGAAACAAGTATTTGACGCTTGACTCTGATTCTCCTTCTTGCGGTACTGTTTCTTCTGGTGAGAAGCACTTGTCCTCCTACTAAGAACTCACGTGCTCGTTCCAGATCTCTTCATGCAGACCCCTTCTCGTTTTGAGATGCGTGATCTCCGCTCACTCCTTTCCACCATGCCTAATATTGCTGATCCATTTGACTTTGAAGCTGCATGTAAAATCTTCAACCCAAAAAAGGATGCCTTTTTTTACTTTCACCTTTTTCCGCCAGTCTTTGGTAGATCCTGCAGAAGCTATTCCTCAGATTACCGATATGTACAACTAGCTTTGTACTTAGGTATCGCAGGATACCAGATTAAAACCAGCTCGGGGGCGCTACAAGGCTCGGATCAAATCTTATCATCGTTATGCGGAATCTTTGCAACTAGATTACCCTAATGACGCGTAATTTACTTCTTACGATCATTAATTACAGGGGATTTTCTAGTTCCCTAGCAAAAGCTCTAAAGTATGAAGACATTCAAGACTTTTTCCAGATTTTTCTTCCTTCAGAAAACGAATTGTGTTTCTACTTCTCCCTTTTACCTGTGGCCCCTGTGACCCTATCAATTTTTTCATTGTTTCGGATTAAAGCCTCAGTCTGGTGTTTCCATTGGCTTTCATACTCGTATTCTCTCGTTCATTACTGTGATGAAGGAGGTTGCTCGTGAAGTGGGTATCCTCCTTTATCTTAAATTTACACTCTTCTCTACCGTATATCGTGCTCTTAATTTTCATGTTTCTCCCGTGAATTCTACTGCAATACCGTTGCCTTCACGCATTTCTATCCTCTTTCGCTCGATCCCTCTGACCAAATATACCATACTTGGAGGTGAGTTTTATTGCACGATCAATCCCACCTCGGACCGCCCTGATTCTGGTGAGTATCGTTCTCATCTTTTTGCTGCCTTAACTGATCTTGTACATACTCGTTATCTAGTTGATACCTTCCGTGAATTGCATCCTGACGATAGAATCTTTATATAGCAGTCTTCTCGTACCGTTTCTGCAGCTGCTCGATTAGATAGGCTTTACTTCTCTCCCTCTCTTCGTCCACGTCTTAGCTCTGCTTCTAATCTGATTTTGTTTCTTCTGATCATTGTTTGTTTTCTGTTTCCCTCTCTATTCCTTCTTCCTCTTCTCGCTTTCCTTCTACCTGAACCGTCCCCGATACTCTTCTTTCTGATTCTTCCAATTGTTCCGAGATTTTTTATGTTCTTTCTGACGCTGTTCCTCGTCTTTCTTCCGCTCCAGGCCCTATCTCTTATTGACTCTCTCTGAAGTCTACTTTAATTGCTTTCTCTAAACGGGTTTCCCTTTCTCGTCGCATCTCTTCTTCAATGACAGTCTCTCGTCTTCGCCGAGAGTTGTCTTGCCTATCCATCACTTTCCCATCTTTATCGCTCAACCTTGGTTCTTTTGCGGAGTCTTTACTCTGAGGTAGCGAAGTATGCTTTCTATAGACTTCATGATTTTATTGACATAATCCTTCCAACTGATTCTCTTCCCGAACTCGATAACGGGCAGTCCAAGACCAATTTCCTTTCCCATTTAGCCCGTCCTAACGGCGATGTTATCGATGATCCTGCAGTTCTCTACCCTCTTGTTCACGTGTACTTTCTTCATCATTTTTCGGCCTCTGATTTGTCTTCTACGTCTTTTTTATTTCACTCTCGCCCTCAGATTCAATCGCTGTACTTTTCCTCTCTTCTCCGTTCCATTTCTCCACCTCAACTTTGCACTACTTTCTTCTTTCTCTGAATCATAAATCTGCTCTTGGCCTCAATGGTGTTACCGTTGGGTTTCGTCGTCATTTTGTTTCAGTCTTTTCTTCCTCTGCTTCTCTCTTGTTTTAATGTCCCTCTTCTTGCTCCTTCAATTCCGTCCGGCTTCCCAGTCGCAATTATTCGTCTTTTCCCCCAAAGAAGTAATCTCCAACTTTCGAGTTGGCTCCCCTATTAGTATCCCAAATTCTGACTATAAGATTTTTATTCGTATCCTCTCTTCGCTGCTCAATCCTCTTTTACTGTTTCTGATTGAACCTGACCAGTCATACACTATTCCTGGACGTTCAATTTTTCATAATCTTCATGTGACTCGTGGTATTATTTTCCTTGGCAATCGCCGTCAGTAGGCACTGGCGGTGTTCAATCTTGATCAGCGCAAGACCTTTGGTGTGATTGTCCATTCCTATCTTTTCCTTGTATTTCAGGCTTTTGGTTTCCCTTCCGGTTTCTCTTTTCTTCTAAATCTGTATCGTGGTGCTGTTGTCCACATTTGAACCCTGACTTTCACGGCGGCAGCTGTCCTCTTTGACAGAGGCGTCCGTCGAAGGTGTCATCTGTCGGAACAACTCTTTGCACTTGCATTTGAGCCTCTGTTGTCCCTGCTCCGTTCACACCTCTCCCCAAACCCTGCGAGGCTTACACCGTCTATACTCACTATCATGCGATTATCATATCTGCCTTAACCGATGACCTAACAGTTTTCCTTCGTTCTTTCTCAGACTTTGACACGACTTCTAACAGCTATTTCATCTATGCTACTGCGTCGAGTGCCTCACTGAACCGAGCAAAGCCATCACCCACTTATAGCTTATCACCCGCGCACCGAATACCGGAAACTGGGTGACGTGAGAGAGGGTAGTCTGGTAATCCGTAGTGGGTAGTAGAACGGTCGAGCTTGCTTGCTCGCTGTATAGTGTATAAGCCTCACTGTCCACGACAAACAGCTCCAGAAGAAAATTCATTATGCCGTTTAGATGCAGTGTACTCCACTGTCGCGATAATTATGACGATGGACCACGCGTTATATTGTGCACTACGTTTTATTATTTGCTTATGTGTTTACTGAAAATCGTCAGAGTATTCAAATTCCCTACTAACGGGGACCTCCTAGGAAAACAGATCTCTTCAATCAAGCGGGAAAATTTTCAAGTGACCAAGACTGGTAAGTGGGAACCTCTTGTGGACCTAAGGCATCCCGTCGCTGATCATAAACAGCATTTGGAGCAAAAATAAATATGGTTTCAAAATCTGGTCGTAGAGCATAATATAATCAAAGGTGTGATACTGCTTTTTTCTTGGCACTTCGTAACAATATACAACTTCCGGTAATTTACAATGAAATGAAGCACGACATGAGATGACTGTCTTTTTTCTTGTGTAGTAGAAAATACTATTACAAACTACTTTATTTTAAAATTTAGCTGCTCAGTGTGGGCAACTAGATTTTTTATTTACCTGCCCAGGCCAATGATTTACATGCCCCGGGCATCATCTAGGGCAGTGTTTCTCAAAGTGTGTCCCTAGGGGTTCCGCGATGGTTCTCCAGGGGTTCCGCAAGCAATTTGTAAAACATCGCCGAAATTTTCAAGAAAACCTTAACCAACCAATTCCCAGTGGCCAATAAAAAATGAGGAAAAAGTTCAAGAAAATGATGCACATTCTGGAAGGTGTGATCAAGACAAAAGTGTCAAATTTGCGGAAAGAAGAAATGACGATAAGAGCTATATTAGTTTAGCATTTATGAAAGCTGAAGGTAATTCACAGTGTGTCGTATGCAGGAAAGTTTATCATAATAGCTCAACGGCACCTGCTGAACTGCGGTGCTATTTAGAGACTACTACAGATCGAGAGCTCAAAGATAAGAATGTTGATTTTTTTTTGCACGCGAGCGTAATGAACTTTTAAAAGTGAAAAAAACTTTTTTTCATGCAGCACATACAGTGAGTTAAAAAACTACTGAGGCTTCCGTTTTAGTAAGCTATCAAATAGCACGAGCAAGGGAACCTCATACAATAGTCGAGAATCTTATCAAGCCATGTGTTATTGACATGGTTAAGTGCATGATTAGCGAAAAATCGGCAAAAGAAATAGCGAAAATTCCGCTATTAAGCGATACAGTTCCTCTTTGAGTGAAGGAAATAGCAAGCAGTGTAAAAAAGAAACTTATTATTCGCATCGTCTTGCAATTTTGCTTTGCGAATAGATGAGTCTACAGACGTGTCAGGTCTCATGATATTGTTCGCCTTTGTAAAATACCCGTACAGAGAAGCATCTCTAGCAGATCTTTTATGCAAGCCGTTAGCAGCACATGCAACTGCACAGAGATCTTCAATAGCTTAAATTCCTTCTTTGAAGAAAATTAAATTCCGTGGGAAAATCGCATTGATATTTGTACATATGGTGCCAAAGCTATAGCGGGAAAAACCTCTGGTGTTGTCGCAGGCATCAAAATGATTGCAAAGAACTGTGCCAGTGGTCACTCTATACTTCGTAGGCAAGCTCTTGGACGAAAATTTTGCCTCTCCATCTAAAAAGCGACCTAGGTGAAGTAGTTTAGATGATAAACTTCATAAAAGTTTGTCCTCTGAATAAGAGATGCTTTAAAATCTTGCGCGATGATATGAGAAGTGTACACACGTCATCGCTTTTATGTACAGAAGTATGATAGTTATTTCGAGGTAAAATATTGGAACACTTTTTTGAACTTCGAGCTGAAGTGCATGCTTGCTTCACAGATAACCACTTTTATTTTAAGGATTGATTAAATGATAAGGAGTAGTTACTTCGAGTGGCTTACCTATCTGATATTTTCCCAAAACTGAATGAACTCAATCTTGTACTTCAAGGAAAGCAAATTGATGTATTCACCACCAACGACAAAATTGTGGCATTTAAAAAAAAGCTTCAATTTCGGACCAGATGTGTCTGCAGCCACGAATCTGATTGCTTTCCAACCGAGAGAAACGTTCTGTCAGAGCTAGACTCAGATATAGAAAACAAACAATGTGGTGAAATCATCCAGCATCTGGAAGCTCTCCATGATTCAATGAGGCACTATTTTATAGATGAGCAGCACGAAAAATGAAAAAAAAGTCAATAATGGATTAAAAATTCATTTGTTATTAATGAAAATCCTCCATGCTTTTCATCTGATGGATTCCAATAATTTATTGAAACGACGTCGGATTCCTCAATGACATCCATTTATAAAACAGTGCCAGTGGCAGACTTGTGTTGCAGTTTGAAAGGAAGATATTCATTATTATCGCAAAAAACTGTGTCAGTACTCTTACCGTTTGCGATAAACTATCCTTTGTAAAACTGGCTTTCCTGTGTATGCCTCAACAAAAACTAAGCACCGGAAAAGCTGGATGCAGAGCCCGATAAGAGATTACAACTTTCTTCGATAATACCGAATTTTAAAGAATTATGTGGCAATGAAAAGCAAAGCAATTCATTACATTAATATTTTTCATTAATGAGAACTTGCGTCCTTGGCATAATACATTTTATTAGTTCTACATTACCTTTTTGTAAGTATTATCTTTTTTATTGACTAATTGCCCATTTTTCTTGTTTCATTTTTATTTCAAATCAGTGATAAGATAGGTGCATTAATTTTTAATGGTATTTATAGAGGGGTTCCGTTGCTAGACATTATAGGAAAAAGGGTTCCATAGGATAAAAAGTTTGAGAACCACTGATCTAGGAAATGGTATTTTCAAGCCCTGGATATTGTCAATTTTAAGAGACAGAAAAAAGTACCTGGATGGGCATGAATCCACATATTGTGGAAACTATGTTCTAAACAAACAAGATTTTTATGATACACGTAGAAATATATACTCGTATTTTTTTTTTTTTTTTTTTGGAAAACATCTGTTTAAAATGAGAGATCAGTTTTTTATTCATTCATCTAAACTTATCACTTATCTGTTTCCAGACTTCATGCACCTTTTCTTCACAAGCTACAGCTATAACAACTGGAACTAATATATCTCATATTATCCGATAACTACTGGAACGTGTGCTTCCAAACGTGGGGGTGGGTGTCAATCTTTGTGTGGAGATAAACTTGTCCAGTCCTTCATAGAATTTATTTTGAACCCAAAATCATAAAATAAGGAAAAAACGATCTTTTCAATAGCTTTAGTAATGACAAAACATTTGCGCAGGATTTTATGCCATTGCTTTTTATAGTTTCTGAGAAAATGGTACATCAAGTTAGTCAATTTATAATGAGACATGCCCATCTTTCAAAAAAAAAAAAAAAAAAAAAAAAAAAAGTCCTATAGTACCAAAACAGTCGTTCAGATTTATCCAGTACAATAACTGCATGAGCGTTACTCAGGTTCTCAAAAACATACAATTCTTATCTGGAAAAATACCTTATTAAAAACTTATTGGAACAAATTCCCAATTTCCTTAGAGATTTGTCTTTGAAATTCGTCGAGGAACAGCTAACGGACAAATAATTAAATTGTGTTTGTGATACACAAAGAACTACACAAACAGATATATTTGTACATTGGCAGTTTTCCTGAATGCTTCTTGAAAATCAAATTTAAGGAAATGTATGCCAATAAGTACTCGTATTTTTCCAGATAAAAAGTAATGTTTATATCCTGGATCAAAATAGTTTTGTTTAATGCTACTAATAAGCTTAATACAAATGTTTTAAACTTTCACAAAGAAACGTTTTTTAAATAGTGCTCTGGAAGACAAAAATTATAAATTTTACATTTCCGTACCAAAATGAAGTTGTCCAAACATGTAACTATATGGTACTAAAATTAGGAAAACTAAGTTACGTCATTAAAATGTCGTTATTGTACATTTAACAACATTTTCTTCAAATCTTAATTTATTTGATGCAATCAGTGGATCAAGCAGCAATCCACTGTATATATGTTAAAGTGTTTTATTGAGCCTTGGGTAATAATTTATAAACACCGGAAAAAATTCAATTTTTTCTTCTTAGCCTTTTTTTTTATATATACACTGGCGGAAAGTGAAAAAAGAACACCAAGAAGGAATTGGCGGACGATCATGTAATTTACATATGTTAATGGGGTCGAGTTTACGTAGGTGTGATGTTAATTTCGGGACCAACCGGTGAGCGCTTACGCCCCAGCACGGCATAATATGCAAATTATCGTCGGTGGTATTTAAAGAGTACGGCGAAGTGAATGTAATCAGTCGTCGGCGTACGGACACGTGCGAAGACCCTGAAGAAGCTGCAATGCCTGGACATGGAAGACGTGTACAATTTCAGCAGTTATCGGACTTTGAGCGAGGTCGTCTAGTCGGACTCCGTGAGGCCGGGTGGTCGTATCGTCGTATTGCGGAGCGAATTGGACGGGAAGTATCGGTGGTGGTACGATGGTGGCGTAGATGGTCAGAGGAAAACTCCCACACGAGAAGACGTGGAACCGGGAATCACAAACGGACTGATGTGCGGACTGATCGACGCATAAGAAGAGCGGCGTTGTCAAGCAGAACATCCACTGCAACACAATTCCGAGCTGCCGTTGCACCTGAGGTGACTGTGCGAACAATCCGCAACCGTCTACTGGATGCAGGACTACGTGCATGTGTGCCTCTGGCATGTGTACCTCTGACTCCAGCCCACCGTCAGGAACGGCTGCAGTGGTGTCACCAACGTCTACACTGGAGAACGCAATGGCGATCTGTCGTGTTCAGCAATGAAAGCAGATTCTGCTTGGGAGCCTCCGATGGCCGTATGCGTGTTCGCAGACGCACAGGGGAGCGTCTCCACCCTTCTTGCATCCGCCAGCGACACACAGGGCCTACACCTGGTCTCTTGGTGTGGGGAGCGATCAGCTATCACTCCCGTGCACAATTAGTGTTTGTAACGGGTACGTTAAACAGCACCTCCTACATCAACAACATCATTCAGCCCGTTGTTGTGCCATTTGTAAGGTCGGTCCATCGTGGTGTTTTCCAGCAAGATAACGCACGCCCACACACGGCACGTGCAACGCAACATTCACTTCAGGGTGTGAGACAACTTCCATGGCCTGCACGTTCACCGGATTTGTCCCCCATTGAGCACGTGTGGGATTTTATGGGACAACGACTTATCCGGTCTCCACGGCCAGACACGACCATCCCCGATTTACGCGTCCAGGTTGAGGATGCTTGGAACTCAATACCCCAAACTTACATCCAACATCTGTACGATAGACTCCATGCCAGAATTGCACAGTGTGACGCAGTTCATGGCGGTTCAACCTCGTGCTAACCATGTTACATGGAAATGTTATTTTTCAGTTTACCAGCAAATACAGCTGTATTTTGCCATAATGTTTTGATCACGTTATCCTCTGTATTCCGTTATTATGCTGTATAAATTTCGTTGGCATCAGACGTCTCCTTCTAGGTGTCTTCTTTTAACTTTCTGCCAGTGTATATTAGTGAACATGGATCGTAAATAAATTGCCAGTTACTGTCTGATACGAAAATACATTTTCACTAAAGGGATTATTTCATCACTCAATATTTCGTAGTCGTAAGCTCGTAATGAATGAAATATCTGATTCCTTAAATTCGTCAATTGACATTTTTTGAAACGACGGTGGTACTTCGTAATGGACCCTCAAACTAATCTTTCAAGTACAAGAATGATTTGTTCACAAGCACAAGAATGATTCAGTGAAGTATGACGACATTACAACTTCAAGTGAAACTATGACGACAGTTTGTAATTTCGATTACAGGAATGGATTGTCACTTCCAGTGAAATGAATGCGATTATTTCATTAAGTTGGCGAATCTGTCTTGCTTACACTTTTACGTCGAAATTATTGCTATGCTAGATTTATGCTGTAATTTCTTTTTCTTCTGTATTTTGAAAGATCATAAAACAAACGTGTAAACTCTGCAGTTATTTTAAAAATCTAACACAGAAGTCCTTATTTAAATGCGGTGAAACTCTAAATCAGTGGCGGCTTTTCAGGTGAAATAGGTTAAGTGCCTCTTCACCTATTTTACTCAAAATAAAGTTTTATTCAGTATTTTTTTATAATATATTCTTTTTTGCCTTTATTCATTTCCAAAATACTAAAATTTTTGAATAGATATTAATTCACATGGCACGCTCAATACGGAAAACAAATCCTTATACGCAAAACAGTGCAAGTGAAGAGCCGAAATGAGAATGCTTGGAAGTCTGCAGTTTCCCGCCGAGTTGCCATGGTAAAAGTGACGTCATCCTCCCCAATCTGCTCGCTCAAGTGAAGTGTTTCAGCTTCACGCGCCTTACCTCTGGATCTTTCAGTTTTTGAGCGTAAAGTCGTGAGAGATCACGGTAGACTGGGTGTTAATTTTTTTTTTTTTTTTTTTTTTTGGCCCTGCTTACTTTTTAGTAATAAAACATTCGGCGTGGAATAAAGACGGATTCTCAGATTTATTAAGCGTAACACGGTCACTTCATAAACATCGTGATTCTAGCGAACACCTGAAATGCGGATTAATGTTAAGGAATTTTGAAAAAATTCAAAACACCATTGCCGATGCCCTGGGGGAAGAAGGCTGGGCTTTTGAAAACGCATTTTAACGAAACCGTCCGTTTAAATAGACTTTTCCTACAGACAGTGATTGATGCAGTATTAGTCTATACTGTATTTGATCAAACAAGAAATAGCATTCCATGGCCATGACGAAAGCATGGGCTCGATAAATCGTGGAAATTTCATTGAATTACTTTCATTGTTGATATGAAGAAGTTCTTTAGAAATTGAAAATCAATACGAAAGGATAAAAAACTATTCAAAATGAATTAATTGAATGTATTTCTGAATATATAAACGATCACATCAAAAATTAAGTAATTTTTGATTGTTGATTCGGAAGATGTATTGGTTGAAGGATTTTTGGGTTTCCATGATGTGAATGAAGATAGAACGTCAGGAGCTTTACACAAAATGCTAGACAAAATTTTGGGACAGTCTGATTACCAACACAAATAAATAGGACAATGTTACGATGGGGGCAAGTATAATGTCTGGACACTTAAATGGGCTACAGAAAAAAAAGTCAAGGATAAAGCTTCTCAAGCTGTTTTTGTTCATTGCTTAGTTCATCGTTTGAATCTTGTATTACACCAGAGTTTTTCTAAAATTTCTAAGTGTCGAATACTTTTTGCAAGCCTCAGTGGAATTGCTTCGTTTGTTCACCATTCTGCGAAGCGGTCTTATATACATATCAACAACCGCAAGATGATTGATTGATTGGAGGTTTAACGACCACCGTGAGCAACTCAATGGGCTATAAGCAGTCGCCCGCCCCTAATTTAGGGTCACTGGTTCCAGGGAAGGGAGAGAGCCAGTGCCGTAAGACAAACACAGCATCCATGCCTCACCGGGATTCGAACCCGGACCCCGTTCGGGCGAATGATCAGAGGCCATCGCTTAGACCACTGCGCCACCGGGGCGGCAAAACCGCAAGCCGCAGACCAACCATAACAAAAACTCGATGGTCCTCCACTTCGAAATTAATAAGTGTAGTTGTTGAAGATAGGAATAAATTGAAGGAAGTGTTTGCATTTCTGACGAATAGCGAATAATCAGACAAAAAATCAATTCATCTTGCCAAGGGATTTTTGAATGATATTAACACTTTCGAATTTACATTTTTGGCTCCACCGATCTATTATTCGAACTTTTTGAAGAAAAAATAACTAAACATAAATTACTGTGTAACTCAAATAATAAAAAAAAAAACTTGTGAAATTTTGCGCCATAAAAGGAACGATGAGTTATTTGAAGCACAATTTGGTAAAGCTAGCAAAATCACAGAAATAAACACGGGAATATGCTGCTCTTACACAGGAAACAATTTTTCAAAAATTATAAACAATTGTATTTTTACTTTTGAAATTTTGGACCACATTCTTATGGAAATGGATATAAGATTTCAAGACTGTAAGAAACTTCAATTTGTCTGACTTGCTGACACAACCAAATTCGAATAATTTAATGCATGCTTTCCCTCTCGCGCTCTTTAAAATCTACATTTTTACGGAAACATATTTACTAAACACAGCGCCTTAAAAATGAACTGAGTCTTGTATATACCGATGAAAAATTAAGGAATATATTGACTCAAGAACTCCTTCGAGTGTTTCACGGAGACAAAGACATTTTTACAGAAGATTATAAATTGGTTTTCCTCAGTTTAACAATTCCATCAACAAGTGTACCAGTGGAAAAAAGTTTTCTTAAAAGAATACAAACTTGCTTAAGAAACACTAATTCCCAAGAAGACTTGCTTCTCTGGCAAATACTTCTATTCAGGAAGACATTTTATTGATGCCCACGAAGAAACAACCATCTAATCATCTTATGACGACATAATCGACAAATTTGCAGCTTTAAAAGGAAGAAAATTTGATTTAATATAAAAAAAAAAAGTAAGTCCTCATTAAGGGATTTTTATTGTAGACAGTAGACATATTTTCATACTGCTTTTGTAACTCTTCACCTATTTTTCCAAATACGAGCCGCCACTGCTCTAAATAATGCGTATATTTCGCATTATTTAGAGCAGTGTACGTTAAAGACATGTTCACTTCGCACATCGCCGTACCACCTAGAGCATCTCCCTCTCCCTGACTGCGGACTCGGGACTACCCAAGTTGGGACCACGTAGCCTCACTTCCCCTAATCCATTCCCTAATTCCGGTTTGTCCTAATTTCCGTTTGCCCTAATCACGTTTACCCCAATGGCGCTTTCCCGAAATCGCTTTTACCCGAATTCCCATTTCCCCTAATTTCGTTTGCCCTAATCTCGTTTCCCCTAAATCTCATTTTCCCTAATTCACGTTTGCCCTAAACACGTTTACCCCAATGGGGTTTCACCGAAATCGCTTTTACCCGAATTCCCATTTCCCCTAATTTCGTTTACCCTAATTTCGTTTCCCCTAATTTCGTTTCCCCTATTTCACGTTTGCCCGTATCAAGTTTTTCCTAATTCGCGTTTTCCTCATTTCGCGTTTGCCTTAATTCATGTTTGTCCTAATTTTTATGAACCGAAATAAAACGGTGGTTCTTGTTATCTCAAGATAATTTTTCTTTCCTTTCTTGTTGATGATGTCGATAACCATGCCAACAAAAGTGTAAAGAAGTGCACATGGTGAGGACCATTATACGGTTAGTCCTTAACGCAGCCATTGTATCCGTAACGCCCCTTCCTTTCACCCCCCCGATTCCCTCCCTCACAGATAAAGTACTACATCGCATTAAGCCTTTATTAAAACAAGAAATAGTATTGAAAAGCATTCGCTAGAATTGTAAACGCAGAAGGCGCACTTTTTAAGAGTTCTTAGCGTACTAGACCCCTCCCTTCTCCCCACTGTACGAGACTCTAAGCATGAGCCGTGGAAATGCCTTTTGCTAATTGAGTTCCCCCTTAACAGTAGACGTCAGTTTGTCCTGTTTGAATGTTTTCTCAGTTAGCACCATCACTGATTGGGTGTAGGAGAACTGGCCATCGGTGAACTGGCCACAAAAATTTTAACAGGCCGTATAACAATTGCGTTTTCGACCGCTTCGTGGCCACGTTCTTGGAAGTTGGTTATCTGAATCACATAAAGTTTCCGTAATTTCGTCTTTTCTTAATTGCGATTATTAATGTAATTCTTTATAAAAAATGTTTATGATCTACAACTGTACAAAAGATTTCAGTATTTACAAACTGCAAGTCTGCAATTAATTATCTGAGGGCATGTGCTGCCTAACAAAACCTTTCGGGGGGGGCAACACCAAAAGTATAAAATATAAAGCATTTCTAGTCCGATCGGGAGATTTTCAGCATTTACAACCTAAAAGTCAACAAATTATCTGAAGGGGGCATGTGCTGCTTCAAGAAAACTGTAGGGGGGGCACACGTGTACAATGTTAAGTTATACGAAATTTGTTTCGGATTTTATGGATTTTTACACTGCCTGAAAATAAACACCTTTCCTTTTCTTTCTGTTGAACTTGAAATCCAAAAAGGATAAAGAAAAATTTTTGTAATTTAAAAGAAAAATTACAATGCCCCCTTTTCCGTTCCTGACAACTGATAGCGGCAATAAGGTGCACAAAACCCTCTTTTCAAATTTTTACTGTCTGTAGCAGTGGCTTACGCTGAAAGATCGTTTTCCAAACTTAAAATTATGAAAAGTTACTTCTGATTAAATGTGAAACAGGAAAGCCCCCTTTTTTTTTCCCCCATAGTATTTAAAACAAAATTGCTACAGACTTAGACAATTTGGACATTGTTATAAAGTTTGTGACAAAAAGAAAAAAAAAGCTACAAAAGTTAATTTTACCTGAAACTACGTTTGTTTGTGTGCTTTCTTAAAGCTTTAGTTTTTAATTTATAGGAAAAATAATTTCATTTACAATTTCATTTAATACGAAAACCAATTATTTTGAATTCTACTTTTAGTTTTATACAATTTATTTGAATATGTACCAATAGAAGATATTTTTTGGTTAGTATAGTTCAAGAGACGCCCGTCGTGTTCAATGCTATATATATATATACACACACTGAAAACATCAAGACTGCAAATTTCTTCAATAAATACTGAACAGCAAGACCAAACATTACTGACCACTGGGTTAAGAGAGGGATGTAGAGCAATGGTGTATATATATATATATATATATATATACAGTATATGTAAGGGATAAAGATTAATGGAGATTATCTAACTCACCTTCGTTTTGCTGATGACGTAGTTATTTTTGTAACTATCCCAACGAAGCTGCAGAGTATGACCCAGGAACTTGCTGACAAGAGTAAAGAAGTGGGATTAAAAATGAACTTTCAGAAGACAAAAGTGATGTACAATGCTTTTACAAAAAATGAAGATATATCGATTGATGGGGAAAAGCCAATACCTACATTTATTTTGGACAGCAGATATCAAGTGAGAATCACATTGATGAAGAAATTAATCGGCGTATAAAACTTGCCTGGAGAGCTTTTGGAAGAAACAGCATAATTTTCAAGAGCAATATGCCATTATGTCTTAAAAGAAAAGTGTTTGATCAATGCATCCTTCCAGTGCTTACATATGGTGCAGAGACGTGGACCTTAACTAAAAGAGACATACAAAGACTACAGATAACTCAAAAAGCATGGAGAGGTGCATGCTTGGTGTAACCAGGAGAGATAAGAAGAGGAACTCGTGGATCAGAAAAATGACAAGAGTGGAAGACATCATGATCAGAGTAAAATCCCTGAAATGGCAATGGGCTGGACATATTGCCAGAAGGACAGACCATCGATGGACAGCCGAAATTTTAGACTGGATTCCAAGGGACAGGAAAAGACCCAGAAGAAGACCACATTGGAGATGAGTGGATGAAATTCGAAAGCGTGCGAAAGTGAGATGGTGGAGACTGGGGCAAGACAGGCCGTAGTGGAAAAAACTTGGTGAGATCTTCATTCATCCAGCATTAGATTGATAATGGTTGATGATGATGATTAAATACACATATATTTTTCTGAATTTGACGATAAAAAATTACATACAACGATTTTTTTCCTGAATTTGACGATAAATCCGATATTTTCCCCTGAATTTTAGCGATAAAAGAAACGTTTATTTCGCTCAACGAAAATCAGGACAAACATGAATTACGGAAAACATGAATTGGGGAAAACGCGAATCAAGGCAAAAGAGAATTAGAACAAACTTGATATAGTAAACGTTTTTAGGGAAAACTTTGATACGGACAAACGTATTTAGGGAAAACGTGAATTGGGGTAAACGAGATTTAGGGGAACCTAAATTAGGGGAAATGAAATTAGGGGAAATGGGAATTCGGGTAAAAGCGATTTCGGGGAAACGCCATTGGGGTAAACGTGTTTAGGGCAAATGTGAATTAGGGGAAACGAGATTTAGGGGAAACGAGATTAGGGCAAACGAAATTAGGGGAAACGGGAATTTGGGTAAAAGCGATTTCGGGGAAACGCCATTGAGGGAAACGAAATAAGGGGAAATGGGAATTATGGTAAAAGCGATTTCGGGGAAACGCCACTGGGGTAAACGCGTTTAGGGCAAACGGGAATTAGGCGAAACGGAAACGGGTGTTCACCGCTGGGACTACCCTAATGACATCACAATCCGGTGCGTGGGCCTGTAAGCTGTTAAGGGATGATGGCAAAGTGCGCCGGGCTTTGGTGTGGAATCTGGCGTTCTTCACTGGATTGCCCATGGTGTGCCTCCCGGTGAGCTGATTCTCAGAGCTTTCTTGGTGTTCCCCTGGGCGATTCTTCTGTTACCCATTCTCTCTCATTTGATCTCCTCTCCTGCAGGAGCTCTCTTACTCTCTTTTCCATTGGGTTCGGTCTAGGTTCTCTACACATCAACTACTCTTGTCAATGTATTCCATTTTCCACTCCTCTTGTATACCTGGCCTGTTTTCCAGCTCCAAAATCTTTTCTACAGAGTGCGATGTGGCTCCTGGTGCGTTCCGCATGGAACCGGACCCACTGGGTCTCCTCACGCACTCTCACCCTTTCCCTTTCTTATGGTGGTGCTCCTATGGCTGACGTGACTATTAATTCTCGTTCAGCTAGTTTTATGTCCATCCTTTCTTTCTTACAGTCTCACGCTCCTTCCGTTCTTCTTCCTGTCGATGTCCTCCTTTGTCCTCGCAAAACTGCATTCACTTTTCTTCTCTTTTTAAAGATGGATTATGTTACTTCATTCTTCTGTTACTCATTCTCTCATTTGGCCCCCTGTCCTGCAGAAGCTCTCTTACTCTCTTTTTTCTATTTGGCCCGGGTTCGGTATAGGTTCTCTGCACATCAACTACTCTTGTCAATGTATTTCATCTTCCTCTCCTCTTGTATACCTGACCTATTTTCCAACTCCGAAATCTTTTCTGCAGAATGCGATGTGGCCACTGGTTCGTTCCGTATGGAACCGGACCCATTGGGTCTCCTCACGCACTCTCACCCTTTCGCTTTGTTGTGGTGGTGTTTCTATGACTGATGTGATTATTAGTTCTCGTTCAGCTAGTTTTATGGCCATCCTTTCTTTCTTACAGTCTCCTCTCCTTCCGTTCTTCTTCCCTCGATGTCCTCCTTGCTCCTCGCAAAACTGCGTTCACTTTGAAAATTTTTCCAAGCACGTGGCGTTATTGAAAAAACAAAAGCATCGCTCTTTCCACGTTTCAGCAACACACAGCAATCGAAAAATTGTTATTCGGCCACTGCTGGGGGATCCAAATCCCAGATCTCTCGAAATCTAGCCAAGTGCGTTAGCCTTACACCACAGTGTCCAACAATCCACGGAGTTATGTGTGTTTTTCTGTCAGCTTCTGACATCCTAAATCCGTAAGACGGGCTCAGCTTCTGAGACGTCTCCATCTGGTGGGCATTAACGGCACAGGCTATATATTAATTATAGCTGTTAAATCCAAAGGGTGAGATCGAAAGTGAAAATCCTCCAAATACGTGGCGTCAGTGAACACTTTTCTTCTCTTTTTAAAGATGGATTATGTTACTTCTATTCCAAATCGTTTTTCTCGGTTTCATCAAGAATTTCTCGTTTTACGGCGCAGTTTCTCTCCTGTTCGTCTCCTTCCCTCATCTCCCTCTGAGCTTCTCGTCGAGCCCTTATTATATTTCTCCATTCTTCGCCTCCAGACGGTTCCTACTTCTACTATCCTACCTAGATTCGGACAGGAATTGTTTCCTTTTCGCAACTTGTTTTCCGAACCTTACCTGGAAATCTCTCCAGGTTACACATCTTCTTCCTCTTGCTCTTGCCAGTATGGCCATCATTTCTCTTCTTCGTTCTGCCAGCTTTTCCCCTCCTTTGCAGATTCTACTGTTCTCCATGCCCAACCTTCTGGTTTTTTTTATTCCTCCCTTCTCTTTTCTACTTTCGAATACTCTTCTTACCTAGCCCACTCTATTACCTTCAGTATTCTATATTATCTTTTCTTGCTATGCCTCTCCGACACCTATTTCTTCACTCCCTCCCTCTGATCTTCGTCCCCATCTATAGTTATCCGGTTGTACTCCTCTTTCCTTTCCAGTTGAACATGATATTCAATGGGGGTCCTTCTATGAGCGTCTATCCACCCCATTAATCTCCATTGACTTCCACTCTTCTCTGACCTCCGCCCCTTTCTGTCCCCCTACCGGCGATCTCTTCCATACCTACAACCTCTGTCCTCTCCTTTTTCGCCCTCTTTCTTTTTTTTTTTTCTTTGATTGCAGGTTTAACAACCACAGTGAGCAACTCAATGGGCTATAAGCATCCGCTCATCTTTAAATTAGGGCAACTGACTCCAGGGAATGAAAACAGCCAGTGCCGCAAGACAAACACAACATCCATGCCTCACCGGGATTCGAACCCAGACCCCATCTCTCACGAATAG
Source organism: Macrothele yani (assembly GCA_039090855.1). Lineage (NCBI taxonomy): Eukaryota > Metazoa > Arthropoda > Arachnida > Araneae > Macrothelidae > Macrothele > Macrothele yani. Next base: position 124,836,586 of record CM077024.1, on the reverse strand, counting down.
TCAGAAGCCATCGCTTAGACCACTACGCCACTGGGGTGGTTCTCCCCTCTTTCGTTCTCCACAGACTAATTGTTGTTTCCTGTCCTACCATTCACTCTCTATCGGACTTCAACTTACTCCTTCCTCCTCGATCCCTTCCAACCTTTTGCTCCCCTCTTTGTCCATACTTTTTCCTTTCAGCTAAACCTTCTATTTATCTACTACACCTTACTCTCAGAGTTGCCTTTCCTTTTCCCCACTCTTTCTTCCGCTCAAGCTTCTCTGGTCGATCTTTTCCGATCTGCACTTCTTGAACGCATTGCCTTACAGTACCTTCTTGCGGTGTGGTGGTGGGTCCCTGTCGTCGTTTTACTTCACTTTGTCACCCCTGGGATCCGTGGTTTCAGGTACGCGATGATACGGTCTCCTTCCTCATTTGAGATTGTAGCGGTCCCAGAGCTAATCAATGTATTGTGTAAGTTATTGTATACGTATATTATACTGTTTATTTTTCTTTGTGCCGCATTTGTATTTCTTGCATTGTTGCCTGGTATATATCATGTGTGTATCGTCTTTGCGTCATTTCTTTCGGATGACTTTCACAACTGAATTTACCCCACTTAAGCGTTTATTCTGTTTGACAACTGACGTGGTTATATTCGTCTGTGCTGTTTACTTTCCTATCACGCATTGTTTTGTGTTTTTATTGTTTTCTTGCAGCTGGCACTGTGTTCCGAGGATTCTGTTCACCTGACGTGATGTCAGTTTATGTATAGCGGCTTCAATCTACCTTCCCGGTGCATAGTATAGCGTTTTGTGTCGTAATTTTTGTTATTATTTTTTTTTCTTTTTTTTTTTTTTAATAAGATGGACCCACAGCATGAAACCCTGTTATTTGTAGGTGCTGGATCTTCGGTGCGTATGGACCTTTCCATCACCTCCCATAAGTGTCCTATTGGGTTCATTATAGGAAACGTAGTGGCAACACCATCCGTCGGAACTGTCCAGATTGCTCATCGAACTAATTGTGGACAACTTGGGCACGATGACATGATGAATTATCCGCCTGGAAAATCCCATCTTTGTTGGTGTGAATGAAGTCCATGAAAAGCTACAAATGGTCACCCAGCAGAGCAACAAAGCGATTACCGTTTAATGACGAGGACCAGAGGACCCAAAGCGTGCCACGTAAAGACACCCCACACATGTGTGGAACTGCACAGTGTCTTGTTGACAGCTTGGGTCCATGACATCGAGAGATCCTCGCCACACCTGAACCCTGCCATCAGCACGCAACAACTGGTAGCGTGACTCATCGGACTATGCCGCATGTTGCCAGTCTTCTAGAGTCGTGACTCATCGGATCATGCCACATGTTGCCAGTCTTCTAGGGTCGTGACTCACCGGATCATGCCACTGTTGCCAGTCTTCTAGGGTCGTGACTCACCGGATCATGCCACATGTTGCCAGTCTTCTAGGGTCGTGACCCATCGGATCATGCCACATGTTGCCAGTCTTCTAGGGTCGTGACTCATCGGATCATACCACATGTTGCCAGTCTTCTGGAGTCGTGACTCATCGGATCATACCACATGTTGTCCAGTCTTCTGGAGTCGTGACTCATCGGATCATGCCACATGTCAGTCTTCTGGAGTCATGACTCATCGGATCATGCCACATGTTGCCAGTCTTCTAGGGTCGTGACTCACCGTATCATGCCACATGTCGTCAGTCTTCTAGGGTCGTGACTCACCGGATCATGCCACATGTCGTCAGTCTTCTAGGGTCGTGACTCATCGGATCATGCCACATGTTGCCAGTCTTCTAGGGTCGTGACTCATCGCATCATACCACATGTTGCCAGTCTCTAGGGTCGTGACTCATCGGATCATGCCACATGTTGCCAGTCTTCTAGGGTCGTGACTCATCGGATCGTGCCACATGTTGCCAGTCTTCTAGGGTCGTGAGTCGTCGGATCGGGCCACATGTTGCCAGTCTTCTAGGGTCGTGAGTCATCGGATCATGCCACATGTTGCCAGTCTTCTAGGGTCGTGACTCATCGGTTCATGCCACATGTTGCCAGTCTTCTAGGGTCGTGAGTCATCGGATCATGCCACATGTTGCCAGTCTTCTAGGGTCGTGACCCATCGGAGCATGCCACATGTTGCCAGTCTTCTAGGGTCGTGACTCATCAGATCATGCCACATATTTCCAGTCTTCTAGGGTCGTGACTCATCGGATCATGCCACATATTGCTAGTCTTCTAGGGTCGTGATTCATCGGATCAAGCCACATGTTGCCAGTCTTCTGGGGTCGTGACTCATCGGATCATGCCACATGTTGCCAGTCTTCTGGAGTCGTGACTCATCGGATCATGCCACATGTTGCCAGTCTTCTAGGGTCGTGACTCATCGGATCATGCCACATGTTGCCAGTCTTCTAGGGTCGTGACCCATCGGATCATGCCACATGTTGCCAGTCTTCTAGGGTCGTGACCCATCGGATCATGCCACATGTTGCCAGTCTTCTAGGATCGTGACTCATCGGATCATGCCAGATGTTGCCAGTCTTCTAGGGTCGTGAGTCATCGGATCATGCCACATGTTGCCAGTCTTCTAGGGTCGTGACTCATCGGATCATGCCAGATGTTGCCAGTCTTCTGGAGTCGTGACTCATCGGATCATGCCACATGTCAGTCTTCTGGAGTCGTGACTCACCGTATCTTGCCAGATGTTGCCAGTCTTCTAGGGTCGTGACTCATCGGATCATGCCATATGTTGCCAGTCTTCTAGGGTCGTGACTCATCGGATCATGCCATATGTTGCCAGTCTTCTAGGGTCGTGACTCATCGGATCATGCCACATGTTGCCAGTCGTCCAGGGTCGAATTACTGTGTTCACGAGCCCAGGTTAGGCGCTGTGTTCGATGTAGTGGTGTTAACAAGGGCATTCTGGTGGGCCTCCTGCTCCCATACCCCATGGACGCTAATTTACGCTGCACTGGCCCAGGGCTATAAAAGAGAGAAGGGCTGGTTCATCGCTTTGAGAAATCGAATGCCGACACGGACCTCGGGGGAAGAGGTTGGGGGACCATTTGGGACGTCACCGTGCTGCTTGGAGTTCTCCCTCCTGTGCCCCGGTGCTGTCGTTGCGAGCAGTTTTCTAGCGTGTTATGTTTCATCGTACTAGATTGTTTTATCGTATGCAATATACGATTATTTTGTTGTGTATACACTATAATACATAGAGAAAGAGATACAAATAGATCGCGCGAATATTTAAGAGTGTCAGTGGCGGCTTCTCAGGTGAAGTAGGTGAAGTGCCTCTTCACCTATTTTACTCAAAATAAAGTTTTATTCAGTATTTTTTTTTTATAATATATTCTTTTTTGCCTTTATTCAGTTCCAAAATAATCAAAATTTTGAATAGATATTAATTCACATGGCGCGCTCAGTACGGAAAACAAATCCTTACACGCAAAACAGCGCAAGTGAAGAGCCGAAATGAGAATGCTTGGAAGTCTGCATTTTTCGGCCGAGTTGTCATGGTAAACGTGACGTTATCCTCCCCAATCTGCTCGCTCAATGAAGTGTTTCAGCTGCACGCGCCTTACCTCTGCATCTTTCAGTTTTGAGCGTAAAGTCGTGAGAGGTGGAGCGGGTGTTAATTTTTTTTTTTTTTTTTTTTTGGACCTGCTTACTTTTTAGTAATAAACATTCGGCGTGGAATAAAGACGGATTCTCAGATTTATTAAGCGTAACACGGTCACTTCATAAACATCGGGATTCTAGCGAACACCTGAAATGCGGATTAATGTTAAGGAATTTTGAAAAAATTCAAAACACCATTGCCGATGCCCTGAGGGAAAATGCTAGGCTTTTGAAAACGCATTTTAACGAAACCGTAGTTTTAAATAGACTTTTCCTGCATACAGTGATTGATGCAGTATTAGTCTGTACTGTATTTGAGCAAACAAGAACTAGCATTCCATGGTCATGACGAAAGCATGGGCTCCATAAATCGTGGAAATTTCATTGAATTACTTTCATTGTTGATATGAAGAAGTTCTTTAGAAATTGAAAATCAATACGAAAGGATTAGAAACTATTCAAAATGAATTAATTGAATATATTTCTGAATATATAAACGATCACATCAAAAATTAAATAATATTTGATTGTTGATTCGGAAGATGTATTGGTTGTGGGATTTTTGGGTTTCCATGATGTGAATGAAGATAGAAAGTCAGGAGCTTTACACAAAATGCTAGACAAAATTTTGGGACAGTCTGATTACCAACACAAATAAATAGGACAATGTTACGATGGGGCAAATATAATGTCTGGACACTTAAATGGGCTACAGAAAAAAAAGTCAAGGATAAAGCTTCTCAAGCTGTTTTTGTTCATTGCTTAGTTCATCATTTGAATCTTGTATTACACCAGAGTTTTTCTAAAATTTCTAAGTGTCGAATACTTTTTGCAAGCCTCAGTGGAATTGCTTCGTTTGTTCACCATTCTGCGAAGCGGTCTTATATACATATCAACAACCGCAAGATGATTGATTGATTGGAGGTTTAACGACCACCGTGAGCAACTCAATGGGCTATAAGCAGTCGCCCGTCCCTAATTTAGGTCACTGGTTCCAGGGAAGGGAGAGAGCCAGTGCCGTAAGACAAACACAACATCCATGCCTTACCGGGATTCGAACCCGGACCCCGTTCGGACGAATGATCAGAGGCCATCGCTTAGACCACTGCGCCACCGGGGCGGCAAAACCGCAAGACGCAGACCAACCATAACAGAAACTCGATGGTCCTTCACTTCGAAATTAATAAGTGTAGTTGTTGAAGATAGGAATAAATTGAAGGAAGTGTTTGGATTTCTGACGAATAGCGAATAATCAGACAAAAAATCAATTCATCTTGCCAAGGGATTTTTGAATGATATTAACACTTTCGAATTTACATTTTTGGGCCGATCTATTATTCGAACTTTTAAAGAAAAAATAACTAAACATAAACTACTGTGTAACTCAAATTAAAAAAAAAAAAACTCGTGAAATTTTGAGCCATAAAAAGAACGATGAGTTATTTGAAGCACAGTTTGGAAAAGCTAGCAAAATCGCAGAAATAAGCACGGGAATATGCTGCTCTTACACAGGAAACAATTTTTCAAAATTCTAAACAATTGTATTTTAAAATTTTGGACCACATTCTTATGGAAATGGATATAAGATTTCAAGACTGTAAGAAACTTCAATTTGTCTGACTTGCTGACACAACCAAATTCGAATAATTTAATGCATGCTTTCCCTCTCGCGCTCTTTAAAATCTACATTTTTACGGAAACATATTTACTAAACACAGCGCCTTAAATATGAACTGAGTCTTGTATATGCCGATGAAATATTAAGGAATATATTGACTCAAGAACTCCTTCGAGTGTTTCACGGAGACAAAGACATTTTTACAGAAGATTATAAATTGGTTTCCCTCAGTTTAACAATTCCATCTACAAGTGTACCAGTGGAAAGAAGTTTTCTTAAAAGAATACAAACTTGCTCAAGAAACACTAGTTCCCAAGATGGACTTACTTCTCTGGCAAATGTTTCTATTCAGGAAGACATTTTATTGATGCTCACGAAGAAACAACCATCTAACCATCTTATGACGACATAATCGACAAATCTGCAGCTTTAAAAGGAAGAAAAATTGATTGAATATAAAAAAAAATAAGTAAGTCCTCATTAAGGAATTTTAATTGTAGACTGTAGATATATTTTCATACTGCTCTTGTACCTCTTCACCTATTTTTCCAACCACGAGCCGCTACTGAAAAGTGTACGTATCTATTGTATGCGTGTACATAAATAGTTTACCTACGTAAGTTGGTGAGCCTTTTCTTTTGTTAAAATGTCTTCGTGTGCTGTCGCAACGTGTCGGAATACACACAGAAATCGAAAAGGACAAGATATTGTGTTTCATGCTTTTCCTCGGACCAATCCGGTGCTCCTAAAAGAATGGATGAACAAGTGCCGCAGATTGGACTCGATTAATGTTAAGTAAGCCAGAATTTGTAGCAAACATTTCCAGAGTTGTGATTACGAATTTTTCTAAGTGCTTTGGAACGATTGAGTGAACTGAGCCCGAAGAAAATTAATCTGAATGCTGAAGGTAAAACGGACGAACTGTGAAACCAGTAGCAACATAGAGGCGACAGAATGCCCTAACTGCAAGTATCTGCAAATTTGTAATGATAATTTAATAAAAAAGTTTCAACACCGGAGAAAGATCTCCAAACTACAATCCAGGAAAAAAGTAGAAATCACAAAGTTTCTGTTCAACGATCGAAAAAATGGGCCATTTCTAGATCTCTAATACCTCAAATTCAGCAATTAAGAAGCCAAATGAAAATACTTCAGAAAAGAAAACGGAAATTAGAAACGTTGGAGAAATGTGTCAACCGCGTTTTCACGAAGAACCGAGTCGATGCTCTTACTTCGAAAATGAAAAGTATAAAATGGACGACAGAGGATACACTGAAGAGCAATTGAATTAGAGATACCTTTCTAGTAACGTGTAGCACCACCTTTCGTCCTGATGACGGCGGCGATTCGTCTCGGTATGGACTCGACAAGACACCGAAAGAGTTGGGAAGCTATACGGATCCACGACCCCTGAACAAGCTCCCACAGTTCACGAAGATTTGATGGAGGGGGTTCAGAGCCTCGAACATCTCCCTCGATGGCATCCCAGATGTGCTCGATGGGATTGAGGTCAGGTGACCTAGCTGGCGAAGGAAGCGAGGTCACGTCGGGGAGTGTTCATTCAACCATTCGGATACAATTCGGGAGCGATGGCACGGTGCATTGTCTTATTGCAGGATGAGGTCCCCAGTGGGATGTTGAAGACGCACAAACGGGAGCAAATGGTCGTCCAGGATATCCCGGTAACGTTGACCTGTGAGGGTCGATGTCACACGTATAAAGGGTCCCATTTCAGTCCACGTAAACAGTCCCCAGACGAGAATGCCACCTCCACCAGCTTGAAGAGTACCCTGCTGGCAAGAAGGATCCATCGCTTCATGTGGTTTGCACAGTACTCGTATCCTGCCATCCGCATATACCAACGTAAATCTCGCCTCATCAGTCCAGGCAACATTTCCCCACATGTCTAGGGTCCAGTGGCGATGTTCCCGCGCCCATGCTAATCTTTGCACCCTGTGATGTGCGCCAGCAGCGGTACCCTCGTGGGACGATGGCTTTTGTATCCCATAGCGAGGAGATGGTTCTAGATGGTGTGGCTGCTTACACGTTTTTGTGCACCTGCGTTAAGTTGCCGAGTGATTTCTTGCACTGCGGCCCGTCTATCCGCTGTTTCAATGCGAACTATCCGACGATGACCCCGCTCATTTACACGCTGTTGTCCACTGCAGTTGGCCCTTGCAGGGATGGTTTTAACGGATTCGATGTACTCACGGTGCACCCGTGATACAGTGGCTCGTGAAAATCCCAGTGCCTGCACGACTTCCGAGATGGAGTGACCCATTCGTCAGGCCCCGACAATTTGCCCACGATCAAATGCGTTTAGATCCTTCGTCTTACCCATACTGTGTCCGACTCTTACTGATTCCCGTCGCATCACTCCTTATATTGTCGAATCGCTGCATACGTCATGTCGTTTCCGTTTACAGGGCCGCCCACAGCACCACATTTGCATAACGCCAGCTGTCTATAATTTAATCGCTGTTCAGTGTATATCTAGATGCATAGTAATTCGAGCACTTTCTTCAAAATCATATGATTTCTGGAAAGAAGAGATGGGCGTTCCACTTCCAAGTGCTAGCAGCCTGAAACGTTGGTGTGCAAAATTTACATGCAGTCCTGGGATACAGAATGATGTTCTTCTGCTTATGAAAAAAAGTGACGAAAGTTTAAGTTTCCGTGAGAAAATCTGGATTCTAAGTTTCGATGAAAAATGCACATAGATTCTAAGTTGTGCTATGACACTCGAATGGATCAGATACTGAGTCCATTCAGGAAAGTTCAGTTCGTTTTAATTAGAGGTCTGATTTCTCAATGTAAGCCGCCAATTTTCTTTGATTTTGATATCCCCATGACAAAAGAGCTCATTTTTAATGCAATTAGTCATATACAAACAAGTGGCATAGAAGTAAAGGCAATAGTTTCTGATTTAGGAGGATGTGGTACTTCGTGGAAGGAACTTGAAATTTCTCCCACCAATGTTTTGTTCCCGAACCCCGCTGAGCAAACATAAAAAATATGGGTGTTCGCAGATTTAGCCCATTATGCAAAATTGCTAAGAAATCACTTCCTGGGCAAAGGATTCATATTTCATTTTGACAACTGATGTTAAAAAAGTTTTAAACAGAGATTCAGGAGAATATAAATTGTGCCATAAACTGAAACCAAATTTTTTGACTGTAAAAGGAAATGAGCGACAGAAAGTAACACCTGCAAAAACGTTATTTTCAGCAACTACAGCAAAAGCAATTATGCATTTAACAGAAAATAAGAAAGCAGCTGAATTTTTTGAATTAATTGACGGCTTGTTTGATATAATGAATAGTAGCAAGCCATATCCTCCCTCCAACAAACCTCTGAAGGCTGCATTTGGTATGGACGCATATTTTGAAAAACAAGTGTCAATTTTAAATACAGTGAAAGATGTCATTAGCGGATTAAGGGTGTGTGGAAAATCTAGCATGCTGCCTTTTCAAAAAGGAATTCTGATATCCGTAAACTCGCTTATGGGATTGTTTGAGGACTTAAAAATTCTTGGTGCTAAGTATTATATACTGACTTCCCGGTTGACTCAAGATGACCTAGAAAGAATTTTTAGTCAAATTCGAGGGCTTGGTAGATTTAACGATCACCCTTTGCCAACAGAAGTCCTTAGCCGCTTGAAGCAGTTGTTACTTGCAAACAAACTGCCCAAACTCTCAGCAAAAGTAAATACATCCACTTAAAAAGAAGACAAACAGTTAGATGTTTACCTAACATCCGACTCATTAGAAAATGCTTTTGGACGTGATAAAATATAGGAGGTTCCCGAAATTTCTCTTTATGAAAACAACTGTGACGATGTGAACTTTGATTATGTTAATGATGTGTTTCTTATGCCCTGGGAAGTCGAAGAGCAAACCGCATCAAGGGATCTTTCTGTTCACGAGCAAGAAGCTATGAGCTATGTACATTACATATCGCAATCGAGATAAAGATCCTTCATTAGGGCATTATCAAAAAATTGCCCAGAATTTCATATTTCAATCCGATTGAATTAAATTACTGTCTTCAGGTGGGCTTACCGTACCGTCCTCCTCATGGATGAATACGGTACAAAAATTTGAAAAACATTTTTATTCATTTCACGGCATCACTTTTCGAAAAGGAAAATGTGTAATCCGCGAACTTGTCAGCGAATTGGGAACCATTACCCTCAAGTAAACAAAGATGCAATTCGCTTGTTTTGTAGATTGCAAACGTTTCTCAGAATTCGCTCTTTAAACAGAAATGAAGTACTAGAATCACAAAGAAAGGCCCAGCAGAAAACACAGAAATGGATCCGTTCAAATACTGGAAAGAAAACCGATACCTGCTTTTTAGCGAACAAAGGATGCTTCCCAAATCAAGCTGCAAATATAAATGTAAGTAAAAGTTTTTCACTTTTGGTTCAGAAGGAATTTACATGTAAAATATTTACGATTTGTAAAATTGCACAATGTGTCCCGATCTGCTTAATTAACTTTAATGCAAGCTGATTTTTGTTAGTTCGAAGCTCCTAATATATAAACTTACTTAATTCATAAATTGTGGTCTTAGAACGAAAAAAAAATATTAGAGAATACAATTAGAAACGTTTTTGGAAAAATACAATATATCTTCTACAATGTGATTACATAATTGTAGAAATCAGAAAACTTAAATTCTATGATCAGCGCTTTAGAGTGGCATAAATTTTCCCTTTATACAGTGGCGTGCAAAAATTAATGACGAGACGGTTTTTCGAATGTAACGTCGTGCAGAAGTGCTCCATATCGACTCAAATCATACCATAAGATCCCCAAGATGTAAGAATATGGGACAAGTGAGCAAAACCGTCCAAACAAGGAATCCAAAGGCACTTTATTGAAAAGGTAGCTTCGAGCACAAATGGACAGAAGACAGAAACGTCCATGTGACAGGCGGCTGCTAAGAAAAGTCCAGTCTTTAGTAGGGGATATGATCACCCCTGACTGCGTTGCAGGATTTACAACGTCTGTCCATGCTGAGGACGAGGTTGTCAAGGAGCTGTTGAGGCATCGCGGCCCATTCCTCTTGTAGCGCCAATCGCAGCTGCGGAATCGTTGCTGGCGGCTGGTGACGCGCTAAGCGTCTCCCGAGAAGGCACGTGTTCGATTGGATTTAGGTCCGGGGACCTTGCCGGCCAATCCATGTGTTGAATATTTTCACTCTCCAACAGCTCTGCGACAGCCACTGTACGATGAGGTGTAGCGTTGTCGTCCATGAAGAGGAACTCAGGACCCACAGCACCTCTAAACAGACGCACGTGAGGCAGGAGAACCTCCGTACAATAGCGGACACCAGTGAATGAACCTCCTTGGAAGATGTGGAGGTCAGTACGGCTACCAAGCATGATACCGCTCCAAACGAGAACTCCACCACCTCCAAACTGGTCACTTTCGATGATGTTGGAGGTGTGATTGCATGTTCCCTGCTCTCTCCAGATGTGTATACGTCCAGAATCGCTCGTCAGACTAAATCGGCTCTCATCCGTAAAGAGAACTCGACCCCATTGCTGATGTGTCCAGTTCTTGTCTTCCTGGCACCACAAAAAGCGCCGTCCCCGATGAGCAGGCGTTAATGGCACACACCGTACTAGTCGTCGTACAAATAGACCACCTCTGTGCATCCTCCTGGCCACGGTAAAACGCGATAACGGAAGTCCAGTTGTCTGTTGCATGTGCCTTGCGATTTCTCCCGGTGTCTGCCGTCTGTCTCTTCTCGCCTGTAGGACAATATACCTGTCGTCCGCCGCCGTGGTTGCTTGTGAAAGACCACTGCTAAACTCTCGGACAGCTGTTCCTATCGTTTGAAATGCTTTCCAAGCTCGTGAAACGATGCTGTGAGCGATTCCGAACTCCTCGGCCACACTAGTCACACTTCGACCTTCTTCCAACTTCCCAATGACGCGACCTCGGGTAAAGTCATCCATATGTCGTCCACTGGATTGCCTGTTGGCCATATCGCACGGTGACAGCAACTCGACGTCGTTCAAACCGATGTACACTGTGCAATAGCTTTCACCAAATTGCTAAGCGTACACCTCCCGTGTGCTTTACACCCTTCCGACCCCCCCCCCCGTCATGCTGCATATATGCGCATGCCCTACCGTACCGGACCCTAGTCTATCTCCTGAGTTGTCTTTCGGTCCGTTCTGCCTGCTCGTTCCGCTGTTATGCTAATTTCTCCTCTTCGTTCTTAATTTTTGCACACCTGTGTATATATGTATTTAATAGGTGACACACAGAAAACGAGTCACCAGAGGAAAGCAAGTATTATCATTTGTACAACTGCATTTTGATTTTTGTTATCGGCAAAACACAGTGTTAGGAAAACTTTTTCCAATACTGGTTTTTACAAATAATCAACTGTTAATTAGTAGCTGAGACTTTAGCGTAATACACAATGATGTGTTTATATGCCCAATACTGTAATGTTAAAAACATATGTTTAAAGTTGAAATAATGTTTTTTTTAATTACAGTGATGATAGTTTATTTCATTCATCAACTAGTACATAACTATAAAGCACTACAGTGCTTTACAGTTATGTACTTTTTCCTTGACTTTTAAACTGATTATTTCGGATTTCCTGTGGAGCAGTGGCTTCTAAGAACCCCACTAGCAAACCGCTGCTGCGCATGACTACGTCATCATCTCGAGTTCGCGTCTTCAGGGGAGCCGGCTCTAAGGACCAGCCCTTGGCACTGACCTATTGAATATGTCTCTGCTAGCTCCTGCACTCAATGTGTATATTATTTGAGCCAGTGTCGCTTGTCTGTTAGCATGGACAATCCAGGTCAGACGCCACCAGTCACGGTCATTCAGCACCCGTGGTCGGCCACTGCGCTGTAACCGATGGGTGGTACTGCCTTTCATGAGATATTCTCGCAACACACGTGGCACTGTGGATCGAAGAATGTTTAATGTCCGCGCAACTTCGGACATTGAATGTCCCATCCGTCTGGCTCTCACTACCATGCCTCGCTCAAACTCAGATAATTCGCGTCGGCTTGCTATAATCCTACTGGCGGTTGTTCAACCTGACTCAGGAGATTACACCTCGCAACTGATAAATATCCTAGGGTGCTTCAAAGCCTTTATACGACGGCAGCGCCAGTTAAAAATTTGCATATTATCCCATGACTTTTGGCACCTGAGCGTAAAATGGCGAAAACGTGCGAGGGCCCTCAGACACCCATTTTAAGCACATCAAAACAAGAAATTGACGGAGATTATTAAGGACACAGGTGATTTACGAATTCTGAACTGTACTTAGTATAGTAACGAGTGCAAAGAATCAACAATTCAGGTTTGACATATTTATTCACTGAAAAGCATTTTTGGATTAATTACTGGTTGCACAAAAATAGGTGAAACTCACAAATATGCGTACAGGTAAAAGCGGAATTTATTACTTCTAGTAAGTAGGAAAAAGTGCACAAAAAGGTTATAAACAGTAATACCGAATGCTATGTGCATTAAAATACTATCAAAAGAGATCTCTTTCTACAAATGAATGTAGGATATAATCCTGTAAACTGATGCCAATCATAGATGTGTTTTTAGTAGTATAATGATGACATCTCTCATCTCGATACATGCCGGAATCGAGTTCTGTTAGTCTTAATTTACTGCAGTCTTTTAATAATTCCCGAATGTTTGTGCTTGCCAGATTTTCCTCACCTAACCGTAAAACTTCTAAGAAACGGAAGCGATTTAAACGCAGTGCACGCTCGAATTGCGTTATCATATATCTACGTGTTAGATCTAGGCGTTTAACATTTACTGCTAAACATAAGAGCTCGTAAATATAATTCTCGCTACTAGAAAACTCCGTAACGACAATTTCTTCCAGATTGGAAACAACCCTAGATAGAGCTCTTGGGAAATGAAGATGATTATTGGCATGAAAATTGCTGCTTCCCATAATGTCAAGCGTGAGTTTCTTCATGTTGCAACATGCTTGCAAAATCTCATTGAGCCTTTGCAGATTAAATGCCTCTGAATCGTCAGGACATATTCTTCGCGAAGAACAGCATACATCTTCTATTTCGCCCCCTACTTTTAGCAAGAATTTTTGGAAAGAAGTGTTGTCCATTTGCTGGTCATAGCAATCATATAAAAATAGTCTTTTAAGAGTTTTTGCAGACAGCGCTTCCAAAACCTTAGGATCAATTCCAAAAAGAGGGAGATGAACAGTGTCTATGTCAGGACAAGCATTCAAAGCTTCGCTGTTCTTCTCTGGATCGGAATAATTGTCCACGCAAATCTCTGTAAGTTTAAGAACAAAGGGTGAACATGAATTTGCTGCCGCCGCTTCTTGCAGCTGAGATATGGCACTCACGACTAAAGGTATCGGGATAAAGTGCACGGTTGTGGAAATATCTCTACGGCAGAAGTCCCTGAGTTCTGGCAGGTGTTGCAAAGCGCAGACAATGGCGTCTGTTCGAACGGGACACATTATCACGTCTAGTTTTCGAAGACGTTTACCAAAGTCACAACAGGCGCCATTTTGAGGGCAAAAAACGAATTTTCTTTCTTCTGAAGCATGCCTGCAAAGTGAGAAGAAAATCCTATGTGTCATGTTACGCTCTTCTGCAATAAAACTCTCAATAAGTGGGCAGCTTTGCAGAATGCGTTCGAAGGAGATATCGTCGCAATATATCAATGACACGTCCTGCAGATTCCGGAATTTCGGAATTACTCTTAAAATGTATGATTCTTTGCCGCCACAAGTATTACTGTTGAAACTCCGTAAATCCTGTAAAAGAAGAAAAAAATGTTGTTTGAGATGGCAGAAACTAAATCCAAAACTCAAAGCAATTACTGTGGAACACTCAAAGCAATTACTGTGGAACACTCAAAGCAATTACTCAAACTACACATACACGAAAGCAAAAAAATAAAATGAATAAATGTAGATATACATGAAAAATAAAAAAGTAGCAATTACCATGCATCATGTATTTGCATAAAAGCAGTGCCGTCGCTACTGGCGAGGACGGAGGCGGACGTAGCTACCCCAGAATGGTCACACCATGGACGTACACCATGGACGTACCACTCCTCGCCTATAGAAATGACCGCGCCTGGAGACCGATCGGTGGCGCAGATGAAGTCCACAGAACCGTATATATACAACCCGAGGACCGGCTTTCGGTTAGTAGAGTGTTTGGAGTCAGATGGGAAAAGCTGCCGATTTATCGGAGTTTGATGAAGGACAAATTATGATTGCACGACGTCTCGATCGAAACAACGATCTCGGAAACGGGGCAACTTGTGGGTTGTTCACGTGCCGCTGTAGTGAGTACGTATCAAAGGTGGTGCACGGATGGCCAAAAGACGAACCGTCGTTCAGCCGTGTCGTCCACAGCTCATTGATGCCAGAGGCGAGCAGAGACTGCTGCGCATTGTTCACAGTGACCGCAGGACTACGGTGCGATAAAAAAAAACCCGCAGCTACAAAAGTGGTAATCAGGGCAATGTGTCACAGCACACAGTTCATCTCAGCCTTCTGCGCATGGGCCTGCGTAGGCGAAGACCCAGCCGGGTTCTCATGCTCACTGCACGTCATCGCCAACAACGCATGAAATGGGCTCAAGATCATCGAGATTGGAAAATGGATGATTGGAAGAAAGTGGCCTGGTATGACGAATGAAGATTCCTGGTGCATCACGTATACAGCCGAGAGTGGATAAGATCGCCATTGCCAACAGGATAATGCGCCATGCCACACAGCCAGAATCGTCAAGGAGTGGTCGAGGAACATGTTGGTGATTTTCTGTTAATGCCCTGGCTTCCATATTCACCTGACATGAACCCAATCGAGCATTTTTGGTTCGACTTGGAAAAGCGGGTTCGCGCTAAATCGCAACCACCCCGAAATGCACGGGAACTGGAAGACCTGCTGTTGACATTATTGTACCTATCGCCACCTCATCGAATCTATGCCTTGCCGGGTGGCCGCTGTTTTGCAGGCTAAAGGGAGTCCAACAGCTTATTAAGCTCCTAAAACTAGTATGTGGTCATAATGTAATGGTTCGCCTATATAGATTCATGCTCATTATCTGACCGATGTAAAAAATATAAATGCACGTCTTGAGAATAAATGTACTGGAAACTAAAATAAAAAAGAAAGTTATGCACTAGAGTTTTTTCTTTTGTAAAAACTAAAGTTAGCTGCAGACAGTATTCCGCGCCTTTAACCACCAGGGAACAGAGTAAAACATTCTATTAGGTGCGAACCCCTCATATGCATGAAATTATTTATCCGAAACAGAGGACAGAGGTACTTGAAGCAACACGCAATATGGCTAAGCACCTTGATCTTTCCGAACACGAAGTAGAAATGAAGAGCTATTTAGTCATCTGTGCTCTGCCGCAGGGAATTTCTCTGATCGTTTGACTTTGAATGGAATTTTTCCAATCCCTACTTCGAAAGCATCTTCCTACTGTTACATTTATTGTCTGATACTCATTGGCTCAGTGGGGTTCGATTTTAATCTTCATTTCTGCAGAATGGTGTATTGCCGGCGTTCTTATAACTCTCTCTCTCTTTTACGTTTTATTTTACAATATTATATGTTTACAACTTTTGGCTCTCGTTTATAAACTTAGTTTTCTCATTTTTAGTAAAATTATGTCAAAACTCAGTAGTGCAATATTTTTAACGATCATATATTCCCACAACGGTGATATGAGAAAGTTAAATCTGCTTACTACACACACATTAGCCACTGAATTAGAAACCTTTATGTCGAACATAAACTCCACTTACATTCGAAATACGTTATCACTTGGTGACCCAAGTGATCTCAAAATATTTTGTTTTTCCTATTGTAATCAACACTATCGGCATAAGTGTTGATCACGATGGGAAAAGCAAAGCACCTTTGAGACTTAGATAAAGAGCTTATTGTGGGTATCTATCTGGCTGGGGCGACGATTTTCAGAACTGAATGGTTCCTCAAAGGGTGAGATATCCCGGGCCTTTAATGGGTAGCAAAATAGCACATATTCCTTGTCTGAAAGGCTCGTGTAACTGGGGTGCAACGACAATCAGACGAAATTGTCGTCGTCTAAGAAGGCTTGTACGAAGAAACAAGACTTCATGCATGTAGCACATTTTCCGGGGCATTCAATGAAGGCTGTTATCGCCGATATTTCAGGGAACTGTGTGCAGGGAATTGGAGTGAATTGGTATTGGCAGATGCATGTCTGTACGGAAACCACTAATTTCTGCGAACTACCGGAAAGTTCGTCTACAGTTACTGTAGACGAACTTTCCGGTGGTTCGTCTACAGCAACTGACTTTCGTCTACAGTAACGTCTACAGTTACTATAGACGTTCACGGAGGTATGGGGAAGTAAAAACTGCTTACTATTGAAGTGAAAGTGGAAAATTGTTGAACACTAAGGGGGCGTAATTTTAAATCCTGCCCTCCCAGAACAGAAAAGCTCGCTCCGAGCCTGGCATAGACGCGTACAGTTCAGGGGTACTGTCCCGAGGTATAGCATTCCAGATGGTATCAAAATTATGGTCTAGTTCGCCGACGTTCCGGGATGGGCGCAGGTGGCGTCCCATCATGTTCCATTGGCGAGAGTTTGGAAGATCACACTGGCCTTGGAAGGCTGTCGACATTTCGGAAGCAGACCCGACAGAGACGTGATGTGTGGCAGGACATTATCCTGTTCAAATATTTCTCGATGCTTCTGCGACAGGAATGGCAACACAACAGGTCGTCGAATGTTGTCGACGTACTGTTGAGCCGTGTGGGTGGAATGGAGAACTACCACGAGTGTCCGACTCCTATGGGAAATGATCCCCACAGAGTCACAACCCGGTGTGAGAGACGTGTTTCGTTCCACGGTAATAATGGGATCCGTACTCTGGCGGGCTAGTCTCCAGACACGTATGCGCTGATAATCAACAGCAAGTGCAAACCGTGACTCATCACTGAAGACAACACGACGCCACTGCACGCTATCACACGTTGATCGGTAACTGCAACCGGTGCCAGCGATGCTCGTTCTTCAGTTGTAGGCGGCAGAGTTCTATCGTATTCCATCGGCGGAGTGGCTTCATCAAATGTAGTCCTCGTGCTGCAAATCATGCAACAACGGTCCGGATGCCCACTTCCGTCCCTGTAGACCAACATGGTCACGGATAATTCAGAGCAACGAATTCGGTTCTGTTCGTAGGGCTATCACAGTCGCTCAATCCTCGCGCTCTGTCGTTTCCCTCGGCCGTCCACTGCCCGCGTACCTCTGGATTGTGCCCTCCGTGATCCATTAGCATCAATATCGTCTGACTGATCAGTCGCTTTGTCCTATATATATGCCTGGCGGTACAACAAATTTACCAACCGTCGACTCTAAGTCCAATTATACGTCATCTCAAATACGCTCAACTGCTCCTATTGTGCACGGATCCGACGTCGATGAATGATATACCCTCCTCGATATTGTGCACGGATCCGACGTCGCTGCTCTTGATTTACTCTCCTCGATACGCTGCTTCAGGACAGTATTTAGACATTGGACGTTGTTTTCTAATCATTTGCATATATGGTCCTGAAGAACTTGCATGAGGAGTTTTATTAGTATCGAACGACTTTCACTCGATGCTTTTTTTGTTTGTTTGTTTTGATTTTACAGGGAGTGTATTCACTAAACCGTGTTGACTGCAATAGTAAGTATGTCGAGTGTTTAGTTTTTCAAAAGCAATATTTATTATACTAACAGAGTTCATCGGCTTCTTCTCTTGACCATTAGTATGATACATGCAACGCCACTTGTTACCACTAATAAGGAAGTCTCTTTCTTGCATTATTTCTAGCAAGAAACCTAACAGTAGCTAGAACGTTTCATTTCTTTCTTTAAAAAAATGTTTAAACATTTTTTGTGAGATCCTGTTATGTACAGTTGTATTTAACTGCAGAGCAATTGATCTAAACGTTTTTACGGAAACTTCGTGTTACCAGCGCCTCCTAAAAAAACTGATTTTATGGATGCATCATTAGTTCTCGAAATGAAAGTATCACATGAGCTTATTACCTGACCAGCTTCTCAATCAAAAGTACCTTTTCTTGGTGTACGGTTTCCGTAACTAAAAGAAACGCTAGCGAACATTTATTTCATCCATCCTCTTTCTTTGGAAGGTGGACAGAATACTACACACTTTGTAACGTACCAGGAGATGTGACGTACCTGCAAGCAGGACGCACACGACATAAAGGCAGATAGGAATCAGAATGAAACGTCTGCGTAGCTCAGTTGGTAGAGCGACTTGTTCCGGAATAAGCGGCCTCGGGTTCGAATCCCGGCGTAGACCAAAAATGACGGAGAAATTTACTTCGTTATAATGGCGCCCGAACTATCCGGATGACCCGACCGTTCAAAATCTCGCAATGGTGTGATGTTATTTCCACACCGCGAGATAGGAAAAATAAGAGAATCCCTTCTCCAGCACTTTGAAAAAAAATAAAAAAAAAATAAGGGGGAGATGATGTAACGTACCAGGAGATGTGACGTACCTGCATGAAGGACGCACACGACATAAAGGCAGATAGGAATCAGAATAAAACGTCTGCGTAGCTCAGTTGGTAGAGCGATTTGTTCCGGAATAAGCGGCCTCGGGTTCGAATCCTGGCGCGGATAAAAATGACGGAGAAATTTACTTCGTTATAACTTTATTCACAGAAACTCCTAATTTAAGAAACTTTTAGATACTTTTTTTGTAAAACATTATTAGTTGTATATTCAAGAAAAAAGCTTGTATTTAAGTATCAAGCATTAATTTTACCTTGCAATTGGAAGACATGTAAAATAAAAATTTTGTCGATATTCCGCACATCCTTCCGTTGGGACGAAACAAAACAGTTGAGGTGTGCTCGTTGAGGAAGAAATGCAAACACGGCAGAAGTTCAGCTTCCGTGCAATCTTCAAGCCCGTACACAAAATTTTTAAGTTTGCAAAGCCGTTCATCCTTCCACGATTCTTCTGTGTGAAATATTTCAAAGAGTTTTTCCAGTAGGCTATTGGTGAAACGAGTTCCTGCAAATAGATTTATTGAAGAATCAACAAAAGTTAAATTAAGGAAAAGTGAACAGAGCAATACACTAACCAAGTGTCCAGTTTTTAAGCATAATCTTATGCATTAGCTACAGAAACGAACAAATTTATGGGGCAATCATTGAAATAACCTGAGGCGTAACTAGGACGGGGCAGACGCAGGACCTGAATTACGCTTACACCAGCGAGGTCCGGGCCCAGGACCCCACATTTTAGGGGGCCCCAGAATTACAACGGTTAAAAAATTATGCTTCTTTTTATTAATTAGTTATTATGGATGGAGGAAAAACATTTGGGGAGGTGGATGGTATCTTTTTATACTATACACCTCTTGAGAGAGGTTTTCCATTGCTAAGACACTTTGTAGAAGCTTTGAGCATTCCATATTGAAAAGCAGCAGATTTTAAAATTGCTTGAGTCTAAATTAAGTGTATTAATGAGCCGAATAATATGCTTGTATGAGTGTGAGATTCATCCAGTTATGTATCTTTGCTCAAATCTGAGTATCATTCCTATGTTAATAGAATTATTCTAATATAATATTGAATACATCACAGGTGATTGACTAATCAGCTACATGGACGTTCACCTTGCACCTAAAATATCAGTCTATTCCAAGTTTAAATAATGTTTATTGGTTAAAAATAAAATTAAAAGGGATGAACAACTTAACGTATGTGGATATTTGAATTATTTCATAACTAAAGTCAAAAACAGCAACACTAAACTATTAAATAGTGTTTTACTTACCCGTTTATATGTTGAAGTGCGAATTCCCTTGGTAATATTAAGATTTAATAAAAGTAGATATCATTTCCTATTTTTCCCCGCTCAGCATCCCATTTATTAAATCAACTTTTAAATAATTGATGATATTTAGTTGCAACAAATGTACTTACTCTTTGAAGAATGTGGACGGGTCAAAAGTCCTCTTCTTGCGCTGTGCGTAGGGCCCGATTCGGTGCACTGGACAGAGAGGGCTGCTGACTCGACTCGGACGCACCTCAAGAGAGGGCGCAAAAACCTTCAGTCTTTGCAAGAGTCTGATTAAAATTGGAATTGTAACTTTTACATCAGTTTCTGGCACACTTGAAATTTGAATTTCTTCCTCAAAATGTTCCTAGGATTTTAGTTGTTCGTATTCAAAAATGAAGGATCGGTTTCATGTTCTGTGCAACTAAGCAAGAACTACTGCCTTCGTCGACAATAATGGGGCCTTTCTTTTGTTGGATGGACTACACATATGTTGCAAGACTAGTTGCACAGAACATTTTGTTCCCATTGTTGAAGATTCTGAGTCGCGGGTGGCCGAGTGGGCAACGTTCGTGCCTGCTACGGGGAGGGCCTCAGGTTCGATCCCAAGCAGGTACGAACGCTAGATCCACTAAATACCCACCGTGCGTTGGATGGGCACGTTAAGACGTCGGACCTCGGGTACTGCCCCCCTGTAATAAATAAGGGCGTCTTCCTCCCCCTTTCTACTTCGCTTCCGTGTCACTTTCCTATCAGGCGCTCTAGCCCAAATCTCCTAGTTTCCTATTTGTAAGAGTTGTTTAAGACTAGGGGTCATTGGATGATTTCTGTGGCTATGAACCACCAATACTAGCAAAATTCAGTCCATTTGATGTGGTACTGAAATTCCGAAACCCCAAGAAGTTGCAAAAAGCTACACAGACAAACACAGTTTAGTTATTCCTCCCGCGTAGAGATAACATTGGGGTATGATGTAAACTTTATTTTAATATAAACATAAATCAAGCTGTTCTTTCCATGTAATGAAGCCACAGAAATTTGATCATCCTGGAACGGGAATCGAACCCGCATCTCCCGATTTACGATCGAGTATGCTAACCGTTACACCACCCAGGACAACGAAATCCAAATCGTTCCATGGGGGAGAAAAGGGTACGTTACATGGAAAGAACAGCGTGATTTATGTCTATATTAATAATTCCATGTGTTTCCAACTTGATATTTACTCATATGCTGGTGATCAAACTTAGCACTGCCGCCCCGGTGGCGCAGTGGTCTAAGGCGCTGGCCTCTGATCGTTCGTCCGTAAGGGGTCCGGGTTCGAATCCCGGTCAGGCATGGATGTTGTGTTTGTCTTACGGCACTGGCTCTCTCCCTTCCCTGGAACCAGTGACCCTAAATTAGGGACGGGCGACTGCTTATAGCCCATTGAGTTGCTCACGGTGGTCGTTAAACCTCCAACCAAAAAAAAAAAAAAAACTTAGCACTACGATAAGGCACGTTTGTTTCGACTGAAAGATCAAACAAGTTAGTAAAGTCATGCAATGCATTGATTATGATGCGCTTTCTAACATACCAGAAATCCTTGCTCAAGTTATTACTCAAGGTATAATGGCTGTAGAATAAATCTTGTTTCTATGACCTAACCTTTGACCCCATTTCGATTATATTCAACAGAACCGGTAAAGCATACTTCCGGAACAACATGATAAAGTTTTGTCTCAATCGAAGCATTTTTACGTAAGTTATAACGCATAAGGGCGATGGAGGATCTCGATCCTATGTTCTGACCTTTGACCCCATTTCCTCCATTTTCAATAGGGTCCGTCCCCAGTCTGTCCCCTAATACATATTAAAATTTGAAATCGAACCATTTTTACGCAAGCTATGACGCATAAGGGCAATGGAACGCATCCCGCTCCTTTGTCCTGACCTTTTACCCCGCTTCACCCATTTGCAATAGGGTTCATCTCCAGGTGATCCTCTACTACAAACTAAAATTTCATCGAAATCGAACCATTTTAACGCGAGTTATCGTGCGGACAGGCGGACGGACAGACGGACAAAGCTGGAGCATATATACGCTTCTTCAACCTACGGTTGGAAAGCGTAAAAAGCCTGACCTTTCAAATTTAAGATCTCAATTGTTTGTATTTCATTGTTCTAGGTGGTGTAATGGTTACCATACCCAAGCGCCTATCGGGAGATGCGAGTTCGACTTCCGTTCCAAGACGATTAAATGCCTGTGATTACGTTACTTGGAAAGAACAGCTTGATTTATGTCTGTATTAATTATTCCATGTGTTTCCAAATTGTTATGTGCTCATTTGCTGGTGATCGAAATTTATTTTGTCGAGAAGTGTATTACACGTATATTGTATACCCATAGGTTAATTAGTAATTTAGGTGAAAGTCCGTTAATAATGACGGGGGGAATAAGATATGTTGAGTAATTTTTTAATAACAAGGTATTCTTTTTTGTTTGTGATGTCCAAAATGGGAAAATATATTTCATGAACATCACAACAATGAACATTACAACATAAATAATAATAATAATAATAATAATAATAATAATAATAATAATAATAATAAAATAAAAGTGTACTGGTTGAGGCAGGGATTCCACAATTAAAACAAGCAAACATCTTTTTCACTGCGCCATCACAGTGGGAAAGCGTTTAAACTTTCAGACGAAGAAAATTATATTGCGTTATATATATTGTGATTACTTTATGTTTGGACTGCTATTCTTTTGACATCACTGCTCATTTATTTTGTTGTGATACACCGTATTACTCATTATGTGCATTGCATGGTAAATATTACGTTACAAAACAAAAAAGTATTGAGAAGAAAAATGTAATATGCTTAATTGTCCAAAGCCGAGATGCTTTTTTAATCCCCTATACACCTCATCAATACTCACTGCATCTGTCACATGCTGCTTTGCGTAAGCAATTTTTGTGTCAATTCATGTCTACGCCATTTTGTTTCAGAGCGTGTTTACTGAGTATCAGGACAGAATTTGCCGGGCAAAAACACTTACCTGGACTTGCCGCTTTATAATAAGTTCTTCTATAGTTCATGACAAAGCACATTCAGATAAAGAATGCACTTCTACACGTAGGCAACGGAGGGTGGACAGTTCTGAGGCTTAAATATATCGGTAACATAACGAAGTCGCATTTTCCCAGTGTGCGTACGCCGCACATTAGATGTTTCTATAGGCACCTGGTGAAATATCGAAAACAAATAACAGCAACCAGTCGCAATATTTCTCGCCATTTCTTTTTTATGAAATCGTTAGAAAGCAAGCCTCGTCAGTGGCTCCCGCTCTTCAAAACCCATCAAAAAATAGATAGTGGCCCTAAAACGCATTGTTTCATTTATTTCATTTATTGAAAAAAAAGAAAATAATAATAAATTACGCAGATGGCAATCAAGTGCTTTCCCTTTTTCCTGCTGTTGCCACGTAGCCGAAAAATGTTAAAATAGTAAAATCATTTTCGGAAACTTAGAATGGTGCAGATGCAAATATTAAAATGTTACAGTAGTTCAATCGGAGCAGCATAAATAGTACTTTTCTTTTTTATCATTTCTTCTACAAATAAAAGCAAAAAAATTCTAGGTTATATTCTGCGAAAAAAAAAAAAAAAATAGTTATGTTCTCAGAATTTCGTTGTTTAAAAAAACGAAAGTTCAAAAATCGTATTTCAGCATAAGCATAATATATAAAAACACCCAGATCTGTTTGTCTGTCTCTCTGGAAAGCTTGAGGTCAGAGCAGCGTCCGCGTTGTTGCGCCATCACTTATCGATCAATTCGTGTGTGCTCTCGCGATGTCAAAATGATTCCCTGCTTTATCACAGCACGCGATTACTGTCAAAGTAATTGCGTGCTAATTTGAAAACATTGGATTATTAAAGATTCGAGATCTAGTTTTCCGATTTGCAAAATTCGAATTGAGTTTTTAATATCATAGCTAGTTGAGTCTGTACGCGATCACATTGAGATATCAAGGTGATCACGTGCTAAATTAAAAACATTGGATTATTAGTGACTAGAGTTCTATTTATCCGATCTACAAAATTCGAATTTAAATCTTAATATCACAGTAAGTTGAGTTTTCACGCGATCATATTGAGATGTCAAAGTTATCGCGTAATTTAAAAACATTGGCCGATTTACAAAATGAGAATTAAAATCTTAATATCACGGCAAGTTGCGTTTGTATATTAATTTAATTTAGCACAATTGGAATATTAATTTGTACGCTTTAATTATTTTGTACTTTTTTTAATTTAACTAGCTTTCCGAGTTTAATGCTGATATATTAAACATTTTGAAAAATATCGATCTATCTAAACGCTCAAACCTACAATTCTTAAACAACAAATATTTTTGAACAGAATGTTATTTATCGCGAGGTGTTTTGAAAAACGGAAATAAAACCAAGAGCATATAATTTTTAGTTCAAACATGAATGAGTTCTTACTATATAAGTTTTTACTATGTTTCCTGATAGAAATCCGGCGTCTATTCGATTTGTTTTTTGATTGATTGATTGGAGGTTTAACGACCACCGTGAGCAACTCAATGGGCTATAAGCAGTCGCCCGTCCCTAATTTAGGGTCACTGGTTCCAGGGAAGGGAGAAGAGCCAGTGCCGTAAGACAAACACAACATCCATGCCTCACCGGGATTCGAACCCGGACCCCGTTCGGACGAATGATCAGAGGCCATCGCTTAGACCACTGCGCCATCGGGGCGGCCGATTTGTTTTCAATTAAAAATTTCCATGCGTTATGGGACGGGCAACATCCCCTATATACACTGCCGGACAATTGCTAAGGACGGATGACAATAGCAACGATAGCAACCATAAAATGGAAGGCAGGAAACTCTGGAAATTAGCATAAGTGCGGGATACAGTAAGACGTGTTGTGCATATGCAAATTTTGGATTGCCGAACTTGTTCGTGACGTCATAGCGCTGATAAGAAATATAAAGGATTTGACGCGTATTGACCGTTGTTGTTCAAACGCAAAGTTGAAAGGGAAAGAATCAATTGACGAACTTGCAATTTTCAGTATGTCTTCCCGACATCACCTAGATGATTTTACGCGTGGCCGTATTATTGGCAAGATTGAAGAAGGGCGAAAAATAACAGATGTTGCCAGGGAGTTCGACGTCAGCCACAGTGTTGTTTCAAGGCTTTGGATATCGTTTCAAACAAATGGAGAGTGTAGCAAACGTCACGGGGGAGGTTGTGTTCGCAGTACGACACCTGCAGAAGATCGGTACATTGTGCTATCAACAAAAAGACACCGGCGCAGCACAGCTAGTGAGGTAGCAAATCAGTTTATGGCTGCTACTGGCAAGCGGATCTCCCGAAAAACTGTCGCCAGACGTTTGCATGAAAAAAGTTAGTTAGTTAGTTAATTGATTTTAGTGGCGCAAGGGCCAGGCTTGGCCAAAGAGCGCCAGACACAGAACTATCAGCTAAAGATTTTTAAAAGCGGGGTGAAATGATTAAGAGCAGACAGGCTTGGTAAAAGTTAGAAAAGAGGATGATGAAAGATGTTGTGAAGACTAGTTAGTTTATTAGGTTTATATATAACTTTATTAATTTACCATTATAATATAACTTTTTTTTTTTTTTTTTAAATAAGTTTTAAAACGTTAATCTGTTTTAAAAAGGAAAATACTGCGAAAGTGTCGCAGTGGTCGCCCAAAAGCTTTTGAAGCGTAGCTGCGTCCTCGTCCAGCAGATGGGACTGAAAATAGTGAAACCGATGATGACGAAAAAGAACGCAACTGCACAAAACATGAGAGACGGTGAGTAAACAGTCGCACGCCTCACACATTGGGGCAGCGTCGCCACACAGCAAATAGCTATGCGTGAAGCGACAATGCCCAATGCGGAGACGCGCAAGAGCAACTTCTTCCCTACGGTTCCGGCGACACGATGATTTCCAGACTCCAAGGATGGGTTTAACACGGTGCAGTTTATTCTCCACCTGTTGGTCCCACAGACCCCGCCACGTTCGTCTGATATGATCGTGAACAAGAAAGCGAAAATCACGGTGGAACAGTGGCAACGGTGTGACAACCAAAGAAGAAACAGATCTAGCAGCAGCATCAGCAGACTCGTTCCCTGGGATCCCAACATGCCCAGGAATCCAGCAGAACCGAATCTGGACATCAGCCTCGAGCAAAGAATGAAGAAGTCTCCGTACGGTAAAAAGAAGGGGTGGCCAGTGAAATCCAAAGATGACAATGATTGCACAACACTCAGCGAATCAGTGTACACAATAGCACGCTGATGAGAGCTCGACTGCACGTGAACAAGTGCAAGATACACAGCATGCATCTCCGCCGAAAACACCGTGGCCTCGGCAGGAATGCGGGCAACAGAAACTTCGTCAACGCAGACGGCGGCGGATCCAACAACACCAGCCGCCTTAGATCCATCGGTGAAAACAGGAATAAAGTCTGCATTGACGTAACGGTGTTCGGCGAAGAGCTGCTGGTACACTGACGCGGGGGTTGAGGACTTGTCAAAAGATGTAAAGCTGGTATCAACCATGACACCAAGAGGGTGCCATGGGGGATCCTCAAAGCCCCTGGTCTCTCCAACGAGTGACAAGTCGAGCCCTGCATCACGAGCTACGGCCGCCAAACGAAGACCGAAGGTTCGAATGCACGAGGGACGGATCTCGAACAAACGAGCATGCTGGGGATGAAAAACTGCATCGTGTAAAGTATGTTCTGAGAGAGATCTAAGTTTCAGGTAAAATTGAAGAGACAGCTGCAGACGGCGTAAATGAAGCGACGGTTCGTTCGCGTCGGCATAAAGGCTGGGAATGGGTGACGTGCGAAATGCTCCCGTACAAAGACGCAGCGCTTGATGGTGGATGGTATCCAACGGCCGGAGAACGGAAGGACGCGCAGAGCCATACACCATACAGCCATAATCCAGTTTAGACCGAATGAGAGAATGGTAAATACGGAACAAGGAAGTCCTGTCTGCACCCCAGGAGACTGAGGCGAGGATCTTGAGGATTGACAAAGCTCTCAAACAGGAAGTGCGGAGTCGTCGAACGTGCGAGCGAAAGGTGAGCGCACGGTCGACGGTCAAACCAAGGAACTTGGTTTCCGGCAAAACTGGAATGGCTGCATGGTCCAAATAGAGTTCTGGATCGGGGTGGAGGCCACGCCTCCGGCAGAAATGGACACACGCTGTCTTTTCAGCAGAAAGAACGAAACCATTGTTGTTAGCTGCTTTAACTATCTGGTTAATTGCAGACTGCAGCTGCCTTTCAATGAAATGCATGCTTGATGACGAGCAGAAGATGTGAAGGTCGTCAACATAAATGGTAGTCGAAACCGTAGGAGGAAGATTTTTAAGCAAACAATTAATGCGGAGGATGAACAGAGTCACCGAAAGAATGCTGCCTTGAGGAACACCTTGTTCTTGATGGAAGAAGACAGAGAGCGTTGTACCCAGGCGCACCTGGAACACACGGTTACGAAGAAAGTTGGCAATGAAGGTTGGCAGGTTTCCCCGCAACCCACTCTCGTGGAGGTCACGGAGGATACCGTGACGCCACGCTCTATCGTAAGCTTTTTCGATGTCAAAAAAGACAGACACCAGGTGCTGCCTACGCACGAATGCCTCTCGAACAGACGTCTCAAGGAGCAGGAGATGGTCAGAAGCTGAACGATGACGACGGAAGCCTCTTTGTGATGGCGACAGAATTTGATGTTCTTCTAGGAAGTAAATTAGCCTAGAATTAACCATGCGTTCAAGGATTTTGCACAGACAGCTAGTGAGGGCAATTGGCCGATAACTAGAGGGAGACTTGGGGTCTTTGCCAGGCTTGGGAAAAGGTAAAACAAAAGCTTTTCGCCAGGAGTCCGGGAAACTGTGCTCCAACCAAATGCGGTTGAAAAGCACTAACAGATTCTCGAGAGACGACTGCGAGAGATGACGGATCATGTCATAGTGGATGCCATCGGGACCTACAGATGTTGCACCGGACCGATGCAGAGCCACTCGGAGTTCAACCATGCTGAAGGGGAGTTATACTCGGTGTTATGAAAAGGCGCAAAGGAGAGTCTCTGGCGCTCAGCAGCTGGTCTAGTCCTCTGAAAGGAGAGAGGGTACGCCTCAGAACTGGAAACAGAGGCAAACGCCCTACCCAAACAATCCACTATCTCCCCGACTTCAGCATACGTGCAGCCGTTACTCTCGAGAATAGAGATCTGATGGGAACCACAGTTTCCCCGAATCCTACGAATTTTTTCCCAAACAGTTTTTGAACTGGCACGTGAATTGATCGATGAAACGTACTTTATCCAAGACTCCCTCTTGCTTCGTCGACGCACCAACCGAGCGTAAGATTTTGCTCTTTTAAATTCAACGAGATTAGCATCGGTTGGATACCGCCGAAATGTACACCAGGCCTTATGTTGAGCTCTCCTAGCCGCTGTGCAATCAGAGGTCCACCAAGGTTTCGGACGTCTTGGGAGCGTCGTTGATGTCTTTGGGATAGAGAGATCCGCTGCCTGAATGATACACGTGGTGACATCAGTAACAGTTGCATCGATTGACCCTCGGGTCACCATGACAGAAGGTATCACTGCGGACGATGTGAAGACCTCCCACTTGGCACGATCCATCCTCCATCGAGGAGGGCGGGAAGCAGAAGATGGCACGCTCTCATTATAGCCAAGTACAATTGGAAAGTGGTCGCTCCCATGGAGGTCGTTGCACACCGTCCACGACCAGTCAGCAATAACTGATGGTGAACCCAAAGATAAATCGATCGCACTGAAACTTCGTGTAGGCTCGTGGAAATAAGTGTCAGCTCCGGTGTTAAAAAGGCACAGGGAGGTCGAGGACAGAAGAGATTCGATCCTACGGCCTCGTACGTCCATGAAGGAGGACTATACGCCCGCCGTCCTGTTGTGTGCATCCCATTGCCCAGACGTCACCGTACCGCCCGTTTGCAATGGTGCCATCAGCATCGCAATTGGACTGATAACGACTGGTCTGCCGTCCTCTTCTCAGATGAGAGTAGATACAGTCTATTGTCTGATTGTCGACGACAACTGATCTAGCGTGATAGTATTACTGCATATTGTCCAGCAAACATACAGGAAAGGGACCGATATCCGACATGTAGTGTCATGGTATGGGCTGGCATCGTGATCAATGGCCGTACGTCCCTCTATGTGCTTCCAACTGGGACTATGACTGGCCAACGATACATTAATGATGTTCTGCTACCTCATGTTCGCATGTTCCGTGGTGCTGTCGGTGATAGATTCATTTTCATGGACGACAACGCAACATGTCATCGAACAGTCGCTGTCCAGGAGTGTCTTGAGAGCGAGGATATTCAACGCCTCGTATAGCCAGCACGTTCTCCAGATCTGAATCCCATTGAAAATGTGTGGGATGCTTTGGGGAGGAGTCTTGCTGGTCATCAATGCCCTCCAATAAACAAGGACACCCTCATCCGTGCACTGACAGAGGAATGGGATAAATTGCCCCAACAGCTGCTCGATAATGTTGTGTAAAGCATGACACGACGTGTGGAATCTTGCATCGCCCTCCATGGTAGACATATCCCGTATTGACATCTTACGCCGGAACGCCTGCGGACGGTAATTGTATTTTTTTCACGTTTACGTATTCTGCACAAAATAGCCTGTTTGTCCCTTGAACACGTTCCAAAGCCTTCTGGATTTCAGACCACAATAAATTGTGTTTCTTGTAATGTCCTGGCATTCTGACATTATTTTATTTCACTTGGCATCCAACCACACTTACTTTTTTATGCGCTATATAGCCGTTTATGATCCGTCCTCAGCAATTGTCCAGCAGTGTATTATTGGATGTATGCATAAGTTTTACCCGTTTTTATAGTCTACAAAGAAAGGAGGAGAACACAACAAATAACGTGTCTATGATTTCACA
Organism: Macrothele yani; assembly: GCA_039090855.1. Lineage (NCBI taxonomy): Eukaryota > Metazoa > Arthropoda > Arachnida > Araneae > Macrothelidae > Macrothele > Macrothele yani. Next base: position 124,806,486 of record CM077024.1, on the reverse strand, counting down.
TAATTGCCATCATTCTGTATGACCTCTTGAGTATGTGATTTCCACGCTGGAGGAACTCCTGCGTTTTAGAGTCAAAAAAGTCATGTAATGCCGTTTTCACATCGTCCACATCCTCAAAGGTTTCCAGAGCGAAGGCGATCAGTGATGATCACACAAGGTAAGTAGTCCGTAGGTGCCAGGTCAGGGGAACACGCCGAGTGAGGTAACACTTCCCAACAAAAGCCCAGTAATTTTTGCCGAGTGATTAAAGCAGCATGAGGTCTGGCATTGTCATGATGAAGAATCACGCCTTTGCGATTGACGAGTGCTGGCCGCTTCGAGGTCAGTTGTTCTCGCAATCTGTTCAACTGTTGGCAGTAGAGGTAAGCATTTACGTTCGGTTAGGTGGCAACACCTTCCCGTGGATTATTCCTTGGACATCCCACCAAACGCTCAACAAAACCTTTTTGGCGTGCAGTCCTTCTTTTTGAGGTCAATGAAGCAGGCTCCGCACCTTGGCACACAGTTCTTCGACGGTTTACATTACGATATAGTAACCATTTCTCATCTCCGGTTACTATTCGTCCCCAAAATAATTCATTTCTGTGACGAGAAAGCAAAGAAATGCAGGTAAGGATTCCCCCCTCTCGTTGCTTTGCAGAAAGAAAGGAGAGAATCCGTACCTGATTCTCTCCTCTCGTTGCTTTGGGTCATTGTTATGGCTTGATTCACATCCTCGCCAGAAACCACGGATGGACGTCCAGGACGTGGTTGATCTGCATAGCTTCTGTCTCCGTCCCGGAATTTCCGAAACCAAAGGGCGACATGTGATATCATCAACTGCATCCACCCCTAATATTTGACAAACTGTGCAGCAAGCCGCAACTGCAGTATACTGCCTCTATTAAACTTGTACAATGTACAGTAAACAATGTCTAATGTGCTCATTATCGCATGGCACGTTACACCGCCCATGATTTCCGTTACGAATGACTGACTCGGACAAGCCTAGTGTCTTTTATGCTCTACTGCTCCACGCTTTAATGGCCAAAAATTCGGCATCTCAGCGTCATCTGTGACGTAACTACTCCGATCGCAATTTGCATCTATTACAAAACGGGCAGAATTTTTGCACACACCCGATAATGTTTATTTAAAGCTTTCAAACAACCGACTTACGGCTGGCTATAACGTGTGTTATCCCACACTAACCAACCCGCTTGGCCAGCGTGGTGAGTTATGTCCAAACCCCTCCAAAATGACTCCACAACTTAAATCTTGGCCCTCAGTCTCCGGCAGCTGGAATGTACCTGGCCAAGGCAGCGGCCAGTGCGACAAGAAGGCAGAGGGTGCTAAGAATCCCCGGAGGACCGGACTAGGCTGCCATCTGATGCTGACCTTGGCTACGTATAACGGACGCTCCCTATCTTCTGATTCAAGGCTTCTTGAATTGGAAGACGAACTACAAAGGATCAAGTGGGACATCGTCGGGCTAAGTGAGGTAAGGAGAAAAGGAGAAGATCTCATTGAACTGAAAAGTGGGCATCTCTTCTACTATCGTGGGACAGATACTGGCAGAACTAGTGGTGTTGGATTTATAATAAACAAGAAACTGAAGGATAAAATTGTAGAAGTTGAAAGTTCCTCTGACAGAGCTGCACGACTCGTTATCCAACTCTCGAGAAGATACCAGGCTCAGATTATTCAAACTTATGCACCCACCACAAGTCATGCTGAAGAAGAAATTGAAGAATTTTATGAGGAAATTCGTGATCTAAATAATAAAGGTAAGCAGCACTTGAAGATAATTATGGGAGATTTCAATGCAAAAATAGGGCAACGGCAACAGAATGAAACTTCAGTAGGTAAATTCGGTCACGGCAACAGAAACCAGCGTGGAAATACTCTCGTAGAGTTTGCAGAGGCAGAAGGGTTTTTCATCTTGAACTCCTTTTTCAAGAAAAAGGCACACAGGAAATGGACATGGAGACATCCAAATGGGACGACAAGTGAAATTGATTTTATTATGTGTAACAAAAAATTCGTCATAGAAGACTGCAGTGTGCTAAACAAGTTTAACACAGGCAGTGACCATAGATTGGTGAGATGTAAGATGCACCTCAACACTAAACTCGAACGTAGCAAGCTCATAAGACAAACAAAATGTATTGACATAACCAACCTTAAAAAACACCATAATACCTTCAAATTGGAACTGAAGAACAGGTTCTCTGCTTTAGAAGGCCTAACATCGGAAGAAGTGGATATTTCTGAAGTTAACAGAAAAGTAACCAAAGCTCTTATGGAAACAGCAACAAAATTAGCTGGGTCTAAGAACAAATTGCATGTGAACAAATTATCAGGAAAAACCAAAATCTTGATGCAAAAAAGAAGAGTGATGAGGACAACTAAAGAAGATGTGACTTCCAAAGTGGAATATATAGAGCTATGCAAGACAGTACGAAAAAGTATCACTGAAGACGTAAGGAAATTCAACTGTGAACTAGTAAGGAAAGCAATTGAAAACAACCAAAGCCTAAAGATAGCAAAGGGACATCTCAGTAAGGGAAGAAAACAGATTATGGCACTGAGAAAAGAAGATGGTTCTTTAACAAGAAATAGAGGCGAAATTTTGACAAGAGTGAAAGATTTCTACTCCAAATTATATGAAAGGGATGATGCATGTACTCCAGACATCATGAAAGGTACCAGTACCAAAGTTCTTCCAGTCCTTCCAGCAGAAGTTGCACTTGCAATCAAGAACATGAAGCGGGGAAAAGCTCCAGGAGAAGATGGAATTACTGTAGACATCGCACAAGAAGCAAGTGGAGAAATCGAAACAGTACTCGCCCAAATTTTCACTCGATGTCTTAATGAAGGGAAAATTCCTGAGGATTGGAACAACGCTACAATGATCTTGCTACATAAAAAAAGGTGACATTGAGGATCTCAGGAACTACAGACCTATCAGCCTCCTATCAGTGGTTTATAAAATCTTCACTAAAGTTCTTTCACACCGCTTGAAGGTGACACTGGACATGGCTCAACCGAGAGAACAAGCTGGATTCAGGAGTGGCTACAGCACAATAGATCATATCCACGTACTGAGAGAACTAATTGAAAGAGCGAGGGAATATGAACTTCCATTGTGCATGGCTTTTATCGATTATGAAAAAGCCTTTGATTCGGTGAAACCACCAGCAGTTGCAATGGCTCTGAAATCCTGCGGTATTGAAGATGCATACATTAATATTATTAATAACATCTATGAAAATGCAAGTGCAAAGATTCGGCTGTTTGAAAATACAACACACATAAAAATTGGAAAAGGAGTGAGACAAAGTGACACCATATCTCCGAAGCTCTTTAATGCCACATTGGAAAATGTCTTTCAATCACTGAGCTGGGAAAACAAAGGGATAAAGATTAATGGAGATTATCTAACCCTCCTTCGTTTTGCTGATGACATAGTCATTTTTGCAACTACCCCATCAGAGCTACAGAGTATGATCCAGGAACTTGCTGACAAGAGTAAAGAAGTGTGATTAAAAATGAACTTTCAGAAGACAAAAGTGATGTACAATGCTTTTACAAGAAATGAAGATTTATCGATTGATGGAGAAAAGCTGGAGATAACTGACACGTACGTTTATCTTGGACAGCAGATATCAAGTGAGGGTCACATTGATGAAGAAATTAATCGGCGTACAAAACTTGCCTGGAGAGCTTTTGGAAGGAACAGCATAATTTTCAAAAGCAATATGCCATTATGTCTTAAAAGAAAAGTGTTTGATCAATGCATCCTTCCAGTGCTTACGTTTGGTGCAGAGACGTGGACCTTAGCTAAAAGAGACATACAAACGCTGCAGACAACTCAAAAAAGCAAGGAGAGGTGCATGCTTTGTGTTACCAGGAGTGATAAGAAGAGGAACACGTGGATCCGAAAAATGACAAGAGTGAAAGACATCATGATCAGAGTTAAATTCCTGAAATGGCAATGGGCTGGACATACTGCCAGAAGGACAGACCATCGATGGACAGCCGAAATTTTAGATTGGATTCCAAGGGACAGGAAAAGACCCAGAAGAAGACCACATGGAAGATGGGTGGATGAAATTCGAAAGTATGCGGGAGTGACATGGAGGAGACTGGCACAAGACAGACCGTTGTGGAGGAAACTTGGGGAGACCTTCGTCCAGCAGTGGATTGATAATGGTTGACAATGATGATGATGATACCGTAGTGAAATACACTCACGGACAATGAAATTTCCGCACATAGAAGAAAACATGTTACAACCACGAAACTTTGCAAATAGCTAGAGTGCGTGCTGGTATGCAAATGATCCACGTTTGGTGCGAGTGCGCATGACCGCTCACTGTGTGGTGGCGCTGCAAGCACGAACCGGCTTACTTCTTGGTGCGCAAATTTCAGTGTCCGTGAGTGTAATAATAATACACTGTCACCTACTGCATTGGAAACATTAATTTTTAGACTTAAATGAAGAAAGAAACTGGTTTGACAATCTATTGTAATAATATTATGTTCGCAAAGGGGAACGTTAAAAGTAAATTTCATACGACAGAGTTCTAAATGAAAAATTCTGTGTCTTTAATGAGCGACGAAGTAGAACCAAAATTCCACTACTTCAATCGTGCGACGTAATGCGTCTCTTACGCTATGTCAGAATGATTTGGATGAGATGACCTCACAGCAATAACTGTGAAAAATCGGTGTTTGCTGCTATGACAACAAAGCAAAGTATAGTACACGCGCGCGCTGTGCCAGTTGAGTGTTTCCACTACGCCAACAAAATGGAACAAACGTTCAAACGCCCAGATAAAAGAAATTATATTGTTTTAGATGTTTTTTTAGAAGACAGATGGGATGCAATATTTTGTGGTTTGTCCCGGGTGCAGAAATACCTAGTTACGCACCTGGAAATAATAGTTGCGTGCTAAAACACTTACCAGAGAAAATCGAATGTTTGTTCCGTCTTGAGTTAAACATCACCAGGGTGAGACAAATATATACATCCTGTTTTGAGCTAAACACAGTGTTATTAAGGTTAGTCAAATGTTCGTCCCGTTTTTCGCTAAACATTATGTAGTGTTCTCCCTTGAGTCTTTTTACTGGGTGGCCCACCCAGCTAATTTTCTCTGCCGCCCAGCTAAATTTCTTTAATGAATGTTTTCACAACACACACAATAGTAAGAGTGGAAAACTTACTCCCACATACACCATAAATATGGGTGAAAACAACTGAAATCATCTAGGTTGAACAAGATTTATCAGTAAGTATTTAATAAGTACAATCATGTTAAGCAAAACAACATCCTTTCTTTTCTTCTTTTTTTTTGATGGAGGAAGGGGTCGTTTAAAGTACCATCCAGCTAAAATTTCTTGCCACCCAGCTGTAAAAAAACTCTAGGGAGAACACTACATAATGTTACCCAGTCTTCAGAGCTGACCGGGTACAGCGATGACTTGGAACAGGTGAGGCTGATGACGTGCATTTGTGTACATGACAACCTCTAACAGGTGTTGTCTACAGGAAAAATCTAAATATTTCCCCCAGTAGTTTGTTAATTTTTGTTCTCTCTCTCTCTATCTCATTTGATGCCCTCAGATTTTGGAAAAGTTTGAATTAACTACTTTCTCTATATACAACCATTACTGAAGAAATCAACTGTAGACTTAACCTGGGTTTTAAGTTTGTACACAGTATGTACAGCTAACTATTTGTGATATTAATTCTTCCCTGCTAAATAACCATAATTTCATTCATTATGTTAAAGAACTTTCAGCTTGAGGACCATGAATGCAAAACAAGTTAGTACAATCATGCAATGCATTGATTATGATACGCTTTCCAAAATTCCAGAAATCATTACTCAAATTATTACTCAAGTTATGAGAATAATGGCTGTGGGATAAATCTCGCTACTGTGCCATGACCTTTGAACCCATTTCGATGATATCAAACAGAATTGGTTCAGTATACCTCCGGAACACCATACTGAAATTTTGTCGCAATAGAAGTATTTTTACGTAAGTCATGACACATGAGGGCGATGGAATGGATCCCGCTCCTATGTCGTGACCTTCGACTCCATTTCGTCCATTTTCAATAGGTTCGTCCCCAGATTGTCCCTACCACATACTAAAATTTCATCGAAATCGAACCACCTTTACGCGAGTTATCGTGCAGACAGACAGACAAAGCTGCATAGAGCATATACGCTTCTTCAACCTGCGGTTGGATAGCGTAAATAAAAAGCTTTCACAGTTTGAGATAAACGATGTAACTTTGATATTATTAATATATTTGAACACCATGCATCAATTATTAAAAGTTTTCGGACTTCGTCACTCCCGTTTTCAGAAAACTTCTCCTTCCTTATCAAGCTGAAATGCAAACATTTATGGGGGGAAATAATATGCTATAACAACAATACAGGTTAGTGGAAACATCACGGGGAAAAAGAAATTACGATTAGGGTTGAAATTCACGCTCCTCCTTCTTTTCTTTTCAGGCTGAAATACAAATATTTATGGAGTAAAATTATATTTACGAATAGAGGGATAAAGGAGCATTCCAAGAAACAGAATTTAATTATTAGAACATTTTCGCTTTGTATAACTTCCGGTTTTTGAAATTTTTGCCTACAGTATTTTTAAGCTGAAAGAGAAACATTTGTATAAAAACTTAGGCCATTATTGTAAAATATAATTAACCTCGGCAGCAGAAGCGAGGAAGCTTGAAAATAGTTTAGGCGTTTGAATACTGGGAGCTCCAGTCTCGAAGGAAAGCTGAGTTCAAGCTTGGTTTCACCTGCAGTCGCCAACGAGCAGCCCCAGTGATGTAGTTCGAAATAAAAAAACATGACACCGAATTTTTTTTGGTTGTGTTGAAAACGTCGTTTGAATCCTTTACGACGCAAATAATGTTTTTCTAAATTTTTAATAATCAGTGGAATCGGTTGGAAAAAAAAGAAAAAAAAAAAAAAAAGATGAACCAGATTCTTACATTCGGTAAAACATCCAGAAATAGAAACCGCTACTTACTCTCCTGGCGGGGTTGAAAAGTATGTTACGATAATTAACAATTGGTGAACAAATAGAGTCTCATAACAGAAAAAAAGTGCAAACCAGATGAATAGATTTTTAATCGAACAGTTGAAAGAAGAAAACATAATATGACTCTACGCCTTCTAGCGGAAGAATTTTGCATAAGGGAAAAGTTAAAACTATGAGAAAATTATTTTTCATGCCAAAATCTGTGCTAAATAAATAAGAATTTTTCAAATACGTCTGCTGGAGGAAGAGATATCGAGAAAATTTGACATTTACGCCTCAGAGGATAACGATATCCATCTTTGTAGCGAATGGCATATTGCTGTGGTTCCCAAACTGTGGGGCGCGACTCTTTTTTTTTTTTTTTTGATTGGAGGTTTAACGACCACCGTGAGCAACTCAATGGGCTATAAGCAGTCGCCCGTCCCTAATTTAGGGTCACTGGTTCCAGGGAAGGGAGAGAGCCAGTGCCGTAAGACAAACACAACATCCATGCCTGACCGGGATTCGAACCCGGACCCCTTACGGACGAATGATCAGAGGCCAGCGCCTTAGACCACTGCGCCACCGGGGCGGCCGACTCTCTTTTGGGGCTCAAGGGGGCGCAAAAATTACTTCGTTGCGTTGCACAATACAGTTGCTCAAGGGGGGCGCAAAAGGTACTTCGAACATTAAAAATGATTATTTTTAATTCGACCTAACATTTTACGTCACTTCGTGAAAGCAGTTTCTTAACGAACTCATTCTTTGATGTTGCGACTACCTTGACACGTCATTCGTTGTTACGTCATCGCTGGTCACTCCAGTCCGCCAGCTGCAAACGGCATCGCCTGTCTACATTGCATATTTCGCGTGATGCAATACACGTTTGCCTTTGTTTATTGGTTATGTGTATTTTAGTTTGTGTTTGTTTGTTCCTGTTCGGTAAAGGCAGAAGAATTATCTTAAAACGAACAGTATTTGAAAAAGAGGAACAGTACACCAATTAAGTAGGAAATATTAGTTAGGGTTGAGTAATGACTTCGGTATGTTGGAAAGCTATGCAAGTGATCCGATATATCGGCGTAGGAAAAAGGCACATAAGCGTTTTCAAGTTTTCGTACATCAACCAGATGGCTATTTCAAGAAAGTTAGACAGAAACATGAACATTATTTGTTTTGACAATATAATAAAACGGTTTTTAATTATTGCACATAAAGAAGACGAAATTGATTGTTCTACCAGCTACGACAACAATGAGAAGGAACCTACGGACTATGCCACTACAATTACACGTAGTGCAAAAAAGAGGAGGTATGATGAAAATTACTTGTCTCTGGGTTTCACAAAAACTACCATTAACGATGAAGAACGTCCAGAATATGTAATACACTCAATGTCATAAAAATCCGCGCATGAAAAAAACACCGTGCGTTTAACGCGAACTTCAGCGAATACCTACGGGGAGGACAGACATGCAATGATTCAAGTGTCGCGCAATTTCGCATGCCCGAGCGTACAAGACTGGCGCTGCAAGCGCAATCCGTGGGGGTTATAAGGTGCAGCGCAGGGGGCTCCACATTCGAGCCGAAGTGCGCGGTAAGTCAGGTGATGTCCCTGAACGATAGACATGGCGAGGAGCCGTCGCAGATGTGCATACGGGCAACTGACGGAGTTTGAACCAGGCCGTATCGTCGTTATGAGAGAGGCAGGGCGACCGGTGCCCCAAATAGGCCGCCATTTCAGCCGGTCGGACAGTACGGTGCGATCGTGATGGGAACAATGGACACGCGGCGGACTGGCTCTGGACGGCCCAGACACACCACCAGCAGAGAGGACCGGGGGATCGTGATAGAGCGGCACGCACAGATAAAACGACGTCCTTGTCCAATATCCGGAGACATGTGACGACTGTACAAGAGACTTCCGTGTCCGCCGGAACCATTTCCACAAGCCTGGCAGAGGCGAATCTGCACTCTCGACGGTCCTTACGTTTTCTGCCATTAACACCTGAACATCGTCGGCGTCAACTGTAGTGGGGTCAGCAGCAAGCAACGGTGAATACTACGGACTGGCGACGTAAAGTGTTCAGCAACGAATCCCGCTTTTGTATGGGAACGGACCACTACCGAGTCAAGAGCGTGGAGGACCGCACGTGAGCGCTACAATACCAACCTCACTGTATAGCGAGCGGCACACGTACCGAACTGCAGGCGTGATGGTATGGGGAGCCATCGCGTATGACCGCCGAGCTTCCCTCGCAGTGATCCGAGGGACGTTGACAGCCCAGCGCTACGTGCAAGAGATCCTGCAGCCCCATGTGCTGCTTTTCCCGGCAGGGAGGCATTTTCCAACAATATATTAGCACAGTGCATACCCTTAATACGTATGAACACTTACGGCTGGTATGCACACAATTAGATAACATTTTTTGCACGTAATATTATGTGAAGCTGAGCGAGGTACACGTTCGTCCAAAGTCAAATACAAGAAATGTTCTCTAACAGTGTGGATACCAGCGGTAAGTGTTCTTACGTGTTAAGGGTGTACACTATGCTAATATATTGGTTTATTACTGCACGTTTTCTGTGGGCGCTGAGGACTTCTCAACAGCTGACATCAGTGTTTTAATATTTTCCAACAAGATAACGCCCGTCCGAACACGGCTCGGGTTTCCCAGGACTGTCTACGTCATGCTTCGAGCTTTCAAGGCCTGCCGAATCGCCTGATCTCTCGTCCATCTAGCACGTGTGGGACAAAATTGAACGCCAATTTTCTATATGTCCCAGTGTTCGTGATTTAAGGCGTCAGTTTCAAGAAGTGTGAGCCAATCTGTCCCAGGATAATATACGGCGTCTCTTTGACTCCATGCCACACGATATCTTCGCATGTATCCGAGCACGAGGCGGTCCGACACGGTACTAACGTTGACCGGAATGTGTGCCGTATGTTTGAGGGAAATTGTCCTGCTGCTGTGATATTGTAATCACTTCTGTCCTTGGTATATACAATCTCACTACTCACTACCAAAAGCTCATTTCAGTCGTACGCCTTCTTCTTAGTGCGCGGATTTTTATGGCAATGAGTGTATTTTTAAGTGTTTGAGCTTCAAATAGTATGAAGCGTAATAATTTAAAAAGCATCTTGCAACAAGACATGTAAAGTTTTCCAACAAACCAAAAGATTTTTTCTATCAGAAAAGTTATTAATTTCTAGTCTACCTGGCAAAGCTTTACTAAAACAAAAAGTGTACCATCTAAACCTGTACTGGCTTCTGATCTTCTTCTCAGGATTACTACAGTGTAAAAAAGACACACAATAGATAAAACTCATGTATTGGGTTGGAAAGAAAGTGATGTCTGCAAGTTCCATGCAACACAAAAGTGCGAATTACCGTACATACAAATAAAAATCAGTCCAAAATGTAGTCGCCATCATCTTCTTGGCAGGCGTTGGATACCGTTCCTGCAGAATTGTAGCGGCTTGAACGCAAAGAAGCGAGTAAGTGGGAGTTCGACATCGTCTAGGTTGGCGGATCGCTGTCCATCCAGGAAATGTTGTAACTGCCAGAAAAGGTGATAGTCGCTTGGGGCAATGTCCGGGAAATAGGCTGGGTGCAGCAGCAGCAGCTCCCATCCCAGGTCCCAGATCTTGTGACAGGACACCCGTGCTGTGTGAGGTCTCGCAGCATCTTACTGTAGGAGAACACACTTGTGGTTCAGCAATGCTGGTCGTTTCGACGTGAGCGATGCGTGAACCTCGTCATTGGTAGTATACATCTGCTGTGATACTGGTGTTGCCCGGCAGCAGCTCAAGAAGCATGACCCCTTGCATATCCCACCAAACAGACAACAGGAACCTACGTTGGTGTAAGCTGACATTTGGGGTTCGCAAGGGCTTCTGTTTCGGATTCAACGTCTGTTTTCGGGAGGTGACATTGTAACGTATACCAGGAGATGTGACGTACCTGCCAGCAGGACGCACACGACATAAAGGCAGATAGGAATCAGAATAAAACATCAGCGTAGCTCAATTGGTAGAGCAACTTATTCCGGAATGAGGGGACCCGGGTTCGAATCCCGGCGCGGATAAAAATGACGGAGAAATTTACTTCGTTATAATGGCGCCCGAACTATCCGGATGACCCGGCCGTTCAAAATCTCGCATTGGTGTGACATTATTTCCACACCGCGAGATAGGAAAAATAAGAGAATCCCTTCTCCAGCACTTCGAAAAAAAAAAAAAAAGAAAAAATAATAATAAGGGGGAGATGATGTAACGTACCAGGAGATGTGACGTACCTGCCAGAAGGACGTACACGACATAAAGGCAGATAGGAATCAGAATAAAACGTCCGCGTAGCTCAATTGGTAGAGCAACTTATTCCGGAATGAGGGGACCCGGGTTCGAGCCCCGGCACGGATAAAAATGACGGAGAAATTTACTTCGTTATAACATTTCATGCGGGACTCATATCTCGACACCTGTTACAATAGAGTCCAAGAACGGTTCAACTTGCTCAAGTGCAAGTAGGGAAACGTATATACTCATGCGGTTTGCTTTCTGCTCAACTGTGAGTTGATGGGGTATCCAAACTCCCCCTTGTGAACCTTCCCAAGTTGACGCAGGTGCATCATAATGCTCGTGTGGGTAGTCTCCAGCTGTTCGGCTAACTTCACTAAGGGCTTCAGCAGGTCTTTATCTACTGTTGCGGTTCTTCCGGCTTTGGGACAGTCTGACAGGTGAAAATTTCACATTCGAAACCGTTCGAACCAGCGACAGCAACGACGATGTAGGGTACACACTAGTAATGTACCTTGCAGCACTTGTAGGGGTGTAATACCTCTGGTTTAAAAAAAGAGAAATCCAGCAACCCAAAGAGCAACAGCTAAGACGTTAAAAAGCCTTGTATCAACTGTAAACAAGGAAATAAACAAAGATTTGAATCTGAAAAAATATATATAGTGTTGTTCACCGCCTTTAATTTAGGCACGTGGCTGAGCGCAGAACACGGTGTACACTTCTGTGTAAAAATCACTTAGCCCTAGACAGATGGAAATTTAATATGACTGTTGGTGAAGCATGGGTCTACCTAAACGACTGCAACAAAGAAAGACCGGTTTATTAACGCAAAAGATGAGAAAAAGACATACGAATTTCGTTTCAAGAATGCAAAGAAAATTTCAATAAATGATTCACGTCTATTGCTAATTTCTCGTACAATGCGAAATAAACTTAAGAAAAGTTGAAAACAATCTTAAAATCAATTCTACCTATTACTGAAATAATATTTTTAATCCTATATTTAAAAAAGAAAATACCATTCCTTTATCCACAGACCTTTCAAAGAGTAGAGCTCCATCGGGATAAGGCTACCAGTCATACATCCAAGTCTACCACTGTATTTTTGAAACAATGAAAAAAGAAACGGGTTTGAAGAAGTCGAAACTTTTGCTCATATTCCTTCCAAGTCTCCTGATGTGTCACTAATGGTCTATTGTGCCTTCGGATTGCTAAAAAGAGCGGGGTTGGGGGTTAGGCTTAACGACCACCGTGAGCAACTCAATGGGCTATAAGAAGTCACCCATCCCTAATTGAAGTCTATAACTTTTGCTCATACTCCTTCAAAGTCCCCTGATGTGTCACCAATGAACTATTGTGCCTTCGGACTGCTAAAAGAAGACTGGTATCAAGTCTATACCTTTTGCTCATATTTCTTCAAAGTCCCCTGATGTGTCACCAATGGACTATTGTGCCTTCGGACTGCTAAAAACAGCGGTTTTTTTTTTTTTTTGGATTCTGATCATTCGTCCCATCTCGGACGAATGATCAGAATCCATCGCTTAGACCACTGCGCCACGGGGCGGCAGAGCGCTTTCTAAACGCAGACCTAAAACAATGATTGGACAATGGAAAGCAGTGAAAGACGAGTGGAATAAAATACTACTACCATTTTTTAGGACATGCCTTGTTTTCATGGAAATCGAGATGTAGGCTCATAGTCCGGAGGAAGAACTATCAGATAGAACGTTAAAGAACGAAAGAAATAATATTTGTTGGAAAATCGCTCTAAAAATGTGTGAAAATCTTGTGTAAATAAATGTAGGTATCTTCCAGAGTAACAATTTATCGCAGCAAAAGTATCCACATTCTGCAAGTGTCATAAAACAAAATATGTACTTACGAAGAACTTTGTAGTATGAACTTTCCTTTTCCTCTGCGCTGTATCTGTCATATATCTCAGCATGGTAAGCAATGTTTCGTACTATGTTATCAAAGCATAAATCCTTCAAAGTGGTAACTTCATATCTGAAATACATGTCTATGTATGCCGCTTCTTTTCTTGTGGGAATTCGAAACCTTGAAAAAAAAAAAAAAGAGTCAAATTTATACATCAAATCAGAACAATCATAATGGTTTCAGCGTTGGTGGAATTAATTTCCAATAAATAAATTGTGCGTATTCGTAGAAGGCTGTAGTAATAAACCGCCCTGGTGGGCGAGCGGCCAAAGGCGCTGGCTTCTATCCATTCCTCCGAGATGGGCTCAAAATCGATTCCCTAAATGAGTATGGGTGGTATGTTTTTCCGATTGTCTGGTTGAATCCGCTCTGTGGAAGCAGTGTCCCCAAATTAGGGACGGGAGGATGCTTACAGCTCTACACTGTAAAAGGTAAGTCGATCGAATTCACGCCAAATTTCTGAAAATAACGTGTAGCAAATTTGCTGGTCGGGTAGGTATCCGTGTTTTTCAGAAATTTCATTTTGAAAAGTGCCCGTTTAGTTTAACTTCTGTAATTTCACAGATTTTCGGTTTTCAGAAATTCCGTTTCTTTTAGAAAACCCCATTTCAGTTATTTTTTCGTATTTAACTGAAATTACGCAAAACCGACGACCCGGCATTATTTAGACCTTTCCCCAGATAATCTATCCGCTCTAGTCAGAATCGAACCAGCCCCGCTTCAGCAGGTAACGTAAGCCTTTATTTAACCACTGAGATATATATATATATTATCAAAATGCAAGTGCAAAGATTCGGCTATTTGAAAATACAACACACATAAAAATTGGAAAGGGAGTGAGACAAGGTGACACCATATCTCCGAACCTCTTTAATGCCACATTGGAGGGTGTTTTTCATCGCTGAGCTGCGAAAACAAAGGGATAAAGATTAATGGAGATTATCTAACCCACCTTCGTTTTGCTGATGACGTAGTCATTTTTGCAACTACCCCATCAGAGCTGCAGAGTATGATCCAGGAACTTGCTGACAAGAGTAAAGAAGTGGGATTAAAAATGAACTTTCAGAAGACAAAAGTGATGTTCAATGCTTTTACAAGAAATGAAGATTTATCGATTGATGGAGAAAAGCTGGAGATAACAGACACGTACGTTTATCAAAGGCTTTTTCATAATCGATAAAAGTCATGCACAATGTAAGTTCATATTCCCTCGCTCTTTCAATTAGTTCTCTCAATACGTGGATATGGTCTATTGTGCTGTAGCCACTCCTGAATTCAGCTTGTTCTCTCGGTTGAGCCATGTCCAGTGCTACCTTCAAGCGGTGTGAAAGAACTTTAGTGAAGATTTTATGAACCTCTGAAAGGAGGCTGATAGGTCTGTAGTTCCTGAGATCCTCAATGTCACCTTTTTTATGTAGCAGGATCATTGTAGAGTTGTTCCAATCCTCAGGAATCTTCTCTTCATTAAGGCATCGAGTGAAAATTTGGGCGAATACTGTTTCGATTTCTCCACTTGCTTCTTGTATGATGTCTACAGTAATTCGCTCTTCTCCTGGAGCTTTTCCCCGCTTAATGCTCTTGATTGCATGTGCAACTTCTGCTGGGAGGACTGGAAGAACTCTGGTACTGGTACCTTTCATGATGTCTGGAGTACATGTATCACCCCTTTCATATAATTTGGAGTAGAAATCTTTCACTCTTGTCAAAATTTCGCCTCTATTTCTTGTTACAGAACCATCTTCTTTTCCCAGTGCCATAATCTGTTTTCTTCCCTTACTAATATGTCCCTTTTCTATCTTTAGGCTTTGGTTGTTTTCAATTGCTTTCCTTACTAGTTCACAGTTGAATTTCCTTACGTCTTCAGTGATACTTTTTCGTACTGTCTTGCATAGCTCTATATATTCCACTTTGGAAGTCACATCTTCTTTAGTTGTAGGAAGTCTCTCTTCTTTTTTGCATCAACATTTTCGTTTTTCCTGATAATTTATTTACATGCAACTTGTTCTTAGACCCAGCTAATTTTGTTGCTGTTTCCATAAGAGCTTTGGTTACTTTTCTGTTAACTTCAGAGATGTCCACTTCTTCTGATGTTAGGCCTTCTAAAGCAGAGAACCTGTTCTTCAGTTCCAACTTGAAGGTATTATGGTGTTTTTTAAGGTTGTTATGTCAATAGATTTTGTTTGTCTTATGAGCTTGCCACGTTCAAGTTTAGTGTTGAGGTGCATCTTACATCTCACCAATCTATGGTCACTACCTGTGTTGAACTTGTTTAGCACACTGCAGTCTTCTATGACGAATTTTTTGTTACACATAATAAAATCAATTTCACTTGTCGTCCCATTTGGATGTCTCCAAGTCCATTTCCTGTGTGGCTTTTTCTTGAAGAAGGAGTTCAAGATGAAAAATCCTTCTGCCTCTGCAAACTCAACGAGAGTATTTCCACGCTGGTTTCTGTTGCCGTGACCGAATTTACCTACTGAAGTTTCATTCTGTTGCCGTTGCCCTATTTTTGCATTGAAATCTCCCATAATTATTTTCAAATGCTGCTTACCTTTATTATTTAGATGACAAATTTCCTCATAAAATTCTTCAATTTCTTCTTCAGCATGACTTGTGGTGGGTGCATAATTTTGAATAATCTGAGCCTGGTATCTTTTCGAGAGTTGGATAACAAGTCGTGCAGCTCTGTCAGAGGAACTTTCAACTTCTACAACTTTATCCTTCAGTTTCTTGTTTATTATAAATCCAACACCACTAGTTCTGCCAGTATCTGTCCCACGATAGTAGAAGAGATGTCCACTTTTCAGTTCGATGAGATCTTCTCCTTTTCTCCTTACCTCACTTAGCCCCACGATGTCCCACTTGATCCTTTGTAGTTCCTCTTCCAATTCAAGAAGCCTTGAATCAGAAGATAGGGAGCGTCCATTGTACGTAGCCAAGGTCAGCATCAGATGGCAGCCTAGTCCGGTCATCCGGGGATTCTTAGCACCCTCTGCCTTCATGTCGCACTGGCGGCTGCCTTGGCCAGGTACATTCCAGCTGCCGGAGACTGAGGGCCAAGATTTAAGTTGTGGAATCATTTTGGAGGGGTTTGGCCATAACTCACCACGCTGGCCAAGCGGATTGGTGAGTGTGGGATAGAATTTCCTCTAATCCCGATGGTATAGTTATACCGCTATTGGCGGTCGTCAGAGCCCCTTTAGTGGGAACAGGATGCACCACGAGAAGGCGGGGTTGACATTTGTCAAGGAGAGGCTGTGATGTTACGCATCACCTGACCTTACATATATATATATATATATCATAAGACAAACAAACAAAATCTATTGACATAACCAACCTTAAAAAACACCATAATACCTTCAAGTTGGAACTGAAGAACAGGTTCTCTGCTTTAGAAGGCCTAACATCGGAAGAAGTGGACATCTCTGAAGTTAACAGAAAAGTAACCAAAGCTCTTATGGTAACAGCAACAAAATTAGCTGGGTCTAAGAACAAGTTGCATGTAAATAAATTATCAGGAAAAACGAAAATGTTGATGCAAAAAAGAAGAGAGATGAGGACAACTAAAGAAGATGTGACTTCCAAAGTGGAATATATAGAGCTATGCAAGACAGTACGAAAAAGTATCACGGAAGACGTAAGAAAATTCAACTGTGAACTAGTGAGGAAAGCAATTGAAAACAACCAAAGCCTAAAGATAGCAAAGGGACATCTCAGTAAGGGAAGAAAACAGATTATGGCACTGAGAAAAGAAGATGGTTCTGTAACAAGAAATAGAGGCGAAATTTTGACAAGAGTGAAAGATTTCTACTCCAAATTATATGAAAGGGATGATACATGCACTCCAGACATCATGAAAGATACCAGTACCAGAGTTCCTCCAGTCCTTCCAGCAGAGGTTGCACATGCAATCAAGAACATGAAGCGGGGAAAAGCTCCAGGAGAAGATGGAATTACTGTAGACATCATACAAGAAGCAAGTGGAGAAATCGAAACAGTACTCGCCCAAATTTTCACTCGATGCCTTAATGAAGGAAATATTCCTGAGGATTGGAACAATGCTATAATGATCCTGCTACATAAGAAAGGCGACATTGAGGATCTCGGAAACTACAGACCTATCAGCCTCCTATCAGTAGTTTATAAAATCTTCACTAAAGTTCTTTCACACCGCTTGAAGGTAACACTGGACATATCTCAACCGAGAGAACAAGCTGGATTCAGGAGTGGCTACAGCACAATAGATCATATCCATGTGCTGAGAGAACTAATTGAAAGAGCGAGGGAATATGAACTTCCATTGTGCATGGCTTTTATCGATTATGAAAAAGCCTTTGATTCGGTGAAACCATCAGCAGTTACAATGGCTCTGAAAACCTGCGGTATTGAAGATGCATACATTATTATTATTAATAACATCTATGAAAATTCAAGTGCAAAGATTAGGCTGTTTGAAAATACAACACACATAAAAATTGGAAAGGGAGTGAGACAAGGTGACACCATATCTCCGAAGCTCTTTAATGCCACATTGGAGGGTGTTTTTCAGTCACTGAGCTGGGAAAACAAGGGGATAAAGATTAATGGAGATTATCTAACCCACCTCCGTTTTGCTGATGACGGAGTCATTTTTGCAACTAGCCCATCAGAGCTGCAGAGTATGATCCAGGAACTTGCTGACAAGAGTAAAGAAGTGGGATTAAAAATGAACTTTCAGAAGACAAAAGTGATGTTCAATGCTTTTACAAGAAATGAAGATTTATCGATTGATGGAGAAAAGCTGGAGATAACAGACACGTACGTTTATCTTGGACAGCAGATATCAAGTGAGGGTCACATTGATGAAGAAATTAATCGGCGTACAAAACTTGCCTTTAGAGCTTTTGGAAGAAACAGCATAATTTTCAAGAGCAATATGCCATTATGTCTTAAAAGAAAAGTGTTTGATCAATGCATCCTTCCAGTGCTTACGTATGGTGCAGAGACGTGGACCTTAACTAAAAGAGACATACAAAGGCTGCAGACAACTCAAAGCAGCATGGAGAGGTGCATGCTTCGTGTAACCAGGAGAGATAAGAAGAGGAACTCGTGGATCCGAAAAATGACAAGAGTGGAAGACATCATGATCAGAGTTAAATCCCTGAAATGGCAATGGGCTGGACATACTGCCAGAAGGACAGATCATCGATGGACAGCCGAAATTTTAGATTGGATTCCAAGGGACAGGAAAAGACCCAGAAGAAGACCACATGGGAGATGGGTGGATGAAATTCGAAAGTATGCAGGGGTGACATGGAGGAGACTGGCACAAGACAGACCGTTGTGGAGGAAACTTCGGGAGACCTTCGTCCAGCAGTGAATTGATAATGGTTGACGATGATGATGATATATATATATATATATATTCTTCGGGAAAACGGCGTTTTTCCGTTATTTTAAGAAAGGAATTGCGGGAAAAGGTTTCTGAAAGTTCAGAATTTTCCGTTAAAACATTTCTAAAGCGATAATTTATCGTCAATATAAGAGAGAAACTGCGGAAAGGTTTCTGAAAATTTAGAACTTTCCTGTAGTACGAAAAATCAATGAAATTCAGGTTTCTTTCCGTCATTTCACCTAAAATTTACTTCTTTATAACGTCTATGACCGTTCGTTGCATCAGAAAAATATGCTTCGTTAATTAAGGAAAGAAATAATGGAAAGTGGCACGTGGATTTCAATTTTTTTTGTAAAGTGTAAGATTTGCTCAAGGTGGTCGTTAAACATGGAAACAACAACAGCACTGGAAATAAAATTTAAATATCTTAGGTCAGATACATTAGAAGCAGTCGTATTTGCGACTGGGGTTGAAATGGTAGTAAATGTGACCGGCGTAACGCAGAGGGATGGGGAAAGAAGGAAGGAAGGTCAGATGGAGGGGGGCGGGTGTAAGCTGCTGACGATGCGGTGTGACGAAACGGATAGTATTTGCGACCATCACATGAACTACGGAAATTAGTTTTCTGTACACCACAAAAGAAATTGCTTTGTACCAAAGTGCAAACTTCAGGTTGAACGCGACAGAACTTCGGTGTTTTGAACGCGTGTCTGGGAACTTGCGGTTTCCTCCACATGAATTTTAGATCTCCAGAAAATATTAAATAGTAATATGGCTTTGACTCATTTGTCATTTGTAAGAATAGCTTATTTATGCTCTGACTTTATTAAAACCACGTAATAACAACTGGTCACAAAATGTAGAAAATATCATTCCCCAGAAAACATTCCTACCTTCATGTATTGCTCTTCTAATTCCTCATAGATTATTTTATACATATCCGGAATTATTATTCCTAAAAAATCTGCAGAAATAGCTGTTGTAAATTTCAGATCTTCATACGAACGCTCAGTATCGGACTGGCAATCCATAAAGAGCTGTGGAAGCATATTTTTTGCTGCTCACTGTTTGCAAAAAATACCCAAGTGTCCCAAACCTAAAATTAGCGGTATTACGCTGACGTCACCATTTCCTGTTTAATGGTCGTTTTTAGAAAAAGTCTGATAATTGTTGTTGTAGGGGCGAGAAATTATACACATCTGTAAATTGTGTGATGGACATTAAATCACATTGATCTTACAAGATATGAACATTTCAGATCAAATAATTTCATGTGTATTACTTAGAACGGATGTGAAACGTGGAAATGTACCAGACAGGCAACATTCCGATGTGCCTATTGTATTCACGGAGGCACCGCTATTGTTCCTGGCCGGGGGCACACGGGAATTTTATGGTCTGCGAGTGGATAGCGCAAGGTCAGCGCCGGAATTCACTGGTCAAGGAGAAAAGGGTAGGGGTCGCAAAGAGGCGGGGGAGAGGGGGTCGCAAAGAGGCGGGGGAGAGGGGGTCGCAAAGAGGCGGGGGAGAGGGGGTCGCCTGCTCTACGCGTGCTCCGACTCGGAAAGAGAGGGAGCGTCTCTGGCGAAGAAGGCTAGGAGAAGTTACTAGGGAAAAACCTCAGGATAGAAGGAGTGGGGAAAAAAGACAGCGAGACAGACAGTTAGAGCTGGGAACTGATCGTGGAAGGTGCTGGGGAGCAGCACAGACAGTGAGAGCTCGGAGCTGATCGGGGGAGGTGCTGGGGAGCAGCACAGACAGTGAGAGCTCGGAGCTGATCGGGGAAGGTGCTGGGGAGCAGCACGAAAAAGAAAGTTGGTGATAGGACGTGCCAGCTAGGGCACGGGGAAGAACGATCGTGGTTAGAAAAGCCGGACGGAGACACCGGCGGTCTGTAACGATGTACGGAGAAAGCTATTTGAGAGGGCACGTGTTCGGGGACAGAACACGAGGCTTAGCTTCCGAACAAAGGAAGAGTGAGGTGAACGAAAGGTTACGACGATTAAAACCTTTCACGTCTGTGATAGAAAAACAATGGGCAAAGAGTATTAGCAGGAAAGAGTATTCTTTAATGAGTAGAGACTCTGACCATTTGTTCGTGGAACTGCAACTTGCAGGAGCTCGGGTCAAGGAACAATAGCTGCCGGAACGATTATCTTTGATTAAACATTTTTGTTAAGTTTTCAACAAGCCTGAGATTGAATTCATGCTTGGAATGTCTTGCCATTATTTTTACTTCCCCTCTCCCGAATAGCAGATTATTTCTAGTAAAGCTGGGAGAGCAAGAACGCCGGGCTGTCTTCAACTTTTCGTTGATAGACAGTTTACAGACAAAAAGAACCTTACAAATAGTTTTTCATCAGCGCTGGAAGCCAGAAATGTTCGGCCGATAAGCATTAATTAACATAATGAGCTTCCACCATTACAGTTGTAATTAATGTATTGCTTGTATTTACAAAATAAGGCTTTATTCCTGTTTCTAGATTGCAGCTGAAGATGCCCCTAGTAAAACTTGATCTGTATATAAAAAATTAAACTCTTCCTTTTTCCAGTAATAGCCATAGTACTTTCTCTACGGCAAACTGCCGGAGATTTTATTCCATTCGTGTGCGAATGCTATTGCGTCGCAATAATAATTGATACCTGCATTCAGAATTAATGGCAAGTTTCTTCGCTTTTAGTAAGAAAGGAAATCCAAATGTTCCCAAATTTCATTTTTTTTTCAAGACTGTGAAAAACGAAGTAATTACGAAAACATCAAAACATCGATGACAAAATTTAAAATTTTTGTTAGTGCAAGAATTTCAATGGTAATTCATATGTAAAGTGAGAGAAATTAAATAGTGCGAAAATTGTTTATTCAATTAATTCCTACAAACGTGATCTGCTCGGCCCTGAACCCACTTACCATCTGACCTTTCAACCCCGATCGCATTTACCGTTGGAAGACCCCATGTGGTCAACACCTAATCTCCACGCCCTGCCTCCTCCCTTCATCCCCACTTCTCTTTGCCCCTGCCGGTCGCATATGCTACCATTTCAACCCCGGTCGCAAATACGAGGACACCCAGATAGGAATGTAAAAAGAGAGGTGATCAACATTTAAAGTACACGGTGAAAGGATAACAGGCATGAAAGTGAGCAGTGATAGAAAAAGCTGAATTTTTGGCGCGCGCGGAATGTTGGTGGTGGTGGTGGGGGGATAAAATGTTGAATCTTGCATTTCACTCTCTAATGTATACAACCACGACATTTAGGTATTGGTCATATGACTGCCAACTAAATAGAGTTAATGTATGTATTTTATTTCCAGAAAATTAAGTATATAGTACAATGTAATATAAGCGAGAAAAAATGCTGATGAGGCCATATGCATAGCAAATCATTCACCTTAGTACAGAACGATGTCTTTAGTCAAATGAGGAAATTAATCAAATGGC
This sequence comes from Macrothele yani, assembly GCA_039090855.1. Taxonomy (NCBI): domain Eukaryota; kingdom Metazoa; phylum Arthropoda; class Arachnida; order Araneae; family Macrothelidae; genus Macrothele; species Macrothele yani. The sequence continues at coordinate 124,784,393 of CM077024.1, read as the reverse complement.
TTTATTAGATAAAAATGTTGTATGGAAATGAAATCTTGAAGGTTTGAAAAACTTCAGACATGTTTGCTGATAAGTAATAAAAGTTTGATGAAGAATAAATGTTCATTCTTGATTTGACACAAAATTATTAATGAAGAAATATGATAAATGCTTGCAAAAACAGACATTTTGTAGATAAATAATAAAAGTCATTCACAGCTAATTAAATTTCATTTTCTTAAGTTGTTCTTGTTTAACAATTTGTTCTAACCTTTTATGAATTAGCCGGCTAGAGTTTTCTTTCTCTTGAACCAATTCATTTGATTTTAATTTGCTGCGTAAGTTATTAGAGATATTTAGCTCTTTTCATCTTCTTCCTTATCTTGTAATTCTTTCTTATATTCTGAATATGATGATTTCATATTTTGGCATAAATCTCTATTTACAGGGTCATGCAAATAATAGTTTTTCTTTAAAAAATCCAAGGCTGACTTATCCTGATTCAGTAGCTTATATTTCATGGTTTGAACAGATGAAAATGTTTCAATTTTCATGTTGCTGGATTCTTTATCAAGTACATCTCCCATCATACTAAAGGAATTTTCCACTTCAGAGCCAGGAAAACAACTCAATAATGCCTTCATTATTTTTGAGAGGGCACTGAATTTGTTTAACTTAAAAAGTGCATGTTTTGGGATTCACTGAAATTTATTTATGTAAATATTAAACTGGAGCACATCACTGCATCCAAAGTATAAAATTATTGACATTTAACAACAACACAGGGTAGAGGGAACGTCGCGCGAGCGGGGATTACGATTCCCGGCGAAATCTTCGCTCCGTCCTTCTTCCGTTTTCGGGCATTTTCTTTCCGTTTTTCAAGCTAAAATACAAATATTTTTGCATTAAAATGAAACTCAATAACAATACTGGGCAGAAGAAACATCGCGAGAAAAATAAATTAGGATTATGGGGAAAAAATCTTCACTCCGTTTAACTTCTGTTTTCGAAAGTTTTGAAAGGTGAAATACCGTCCCCAGACGGAAAAGACGCCTCCCTTCCCCCCAAAAAATAGCCTCTTTTCAGTTTTACATCGATCTCGAGAATGGCCCAAAGGATGACAGAAAAAGCGGAATTCCGCGAATCCACGAAATAATATCATGTATGAATAAGAAATAACTAAGAAATGGAAACACACTAATTTTATGGAAAATAAAAGTGAAAAATCGATACTGCGTTGCTCACTCTGCCGTGAAACAATTTTACGGGACGCGGATTCCACCACGGGCGGATTAAATACCGATCCAGAAATTTAATTTCGTTTAATAAAAGGGAGAAACCGATTGCTCTCTATTGATTAGTTTTGAAGAAGTATGTATTAGAAATAGGGTAACATGCATTTCATTAGGAAAAATTCTTAACAAAAAAACAAAAAAAAACGAAGTCGCTCCTTTTTACTATTACCGAAGATATTAAAAACAAGGAATATGACAAGAAAACAAAAAAAAAAAAAAAATTAATCAGGCAGAGAGAGAGAGAGAGAGAGAGAGAGACGGCAAGGTGGAAGGGGGGTTGGTGTTGGTCGAAAAAATTTAATATGAGGAAACGGAAAACGACGTGACATTCTCAACACCCAAGAAACATTCCCGAAACGAAAATATTGAACAAGTCTTAGAATATTGAAAACACAAAAATAAACTTTACACAGATGTTTAATAACGTTATTTCACTGAGATTTTCGATTTCCGTTGCATACTCGACGTGTTAAGTCATTCGTAGCGGACCGACAATTTCCATAGCATACTCGATGCTTTCCCCGTCGTCCGTAGCTGACCGACGATTGCCATAGCATACACAATGTTTTCCGTCAATGAGTTCCATAGTAACTAAGTAAAATTCCTAGTACTTGGAGTCACTGAATCTTTCTTCCCACCCCATGGACTTCCTCAGCGTCAAGCGGAAGAGTGCGCACGGAGAATTTACTGTACCGAAGACTCGACGATGACGACGGGGCACAGAGGTTCTAGCGCCCAATGGTACAAAACCTGCCTTTTGTAGCAAGATGTCGGAAGACTTGTTTTGGCACACTGTGGCGCAGAATTTCTATCCCTGGAAAAGGTGACGTCATTCCCAACCGCAACTATCCGTCGTTTGAAGTCATTACGATTTTGCTTTCCGCAAGAGCGAGACATAACCCCCCCCTCATGAAATTTTTATTGCATTTTTGGAATAATATCGGTAACATTAAAAACGGAACAGAAAAAAGCGGGTTTCCGCGTTTTCGCTGAAGTCTTTCATGCCTGGGATAAGTGGTGTGATTTCAAGGAAAACTCCTAAAAATAAAATGCAGCTAAGGTGCCGGAATTTTTTTTTAATTTTAAGTTTTCGTTTTTTTTTTAAACTCAGTATTTTTACAAAATTTCCATCTAGTCAATAATACCATATATTTCAGAAAATACCTTTCGGGATTTTCCCCGTTCTTACAAAGAAATTCCGCAAAAACAGCGATTTTGACTTTTCAGGTCTTTTACGAGTTCTCTTCTACGTCTATCGGGTTTCGAACTAGCGACCGTTCCTGCACAAACCGCACGTGCTACAGCTGAGTTAGAAAGACCCGACGAACAATGTAGAACTTTAATCGCGTGATGATAAAATGCTTATTGTTGTTAATATGGGTAAATAAGCCATTTTATTTTCTGTTAGAGCTTATTTTTAAGAAACTCCATCCAAAATACTTCTTCGTTTGGAGTGATTTGAAAGGTAAGAATTTTCTCAGCCTGATGTTTAGAAGCAATCATATGGTATAAATTGTACTTTGATTTGAATAACATCTATAAAAGCAAAGACTAGCGCCTTGCAATTAATGTTTTGTGACCGAGTACATGTGCAACATTACTAAACTGAATTGTTATGTCAAACGTATCAATATGAGTGAACATGGTCGGCACAAAATTTTTAAAAATTATGTTGCCTAAGTCAACGTCTTAATCCTGAGTGAGAGTGTGACATTTCATGGCTCCGAAAACCGCTGTTCTTAGCAGGAGTGAGGTCATATGCGCTGATGTATCTATGGAATTTGCGTAGTAAAATTAGTTTGAATTTGGGTAGAAAATTTTTCAATGTTTTGTCTGTGTGTGAGAATAATAAAAGTATCATATATGTCGTACACAATAAGATATTTTTGTAAAAATTGTAACATGAGCATCTATGGATTTGAACAATAGAAAAAAAAAACATGTGGTCACCATGTGCACACTAAAATTTGTATATTCTTTTAGTTTCACACATGCATACCTGCCCACATTGGCAAGAAACTTGTTAGTAATAACTAGTATTATCGCACGGTATAAGTACGCGCTTTTTTACGAAACGATCCATCTCTTTGTGAAAAAGAAATACGCGCCACAACCAAATGTTACAACAAACAAGGACACTAACGAAACAAACTTAACACGTGCGAAACACAAAGCTGATTCCCTCAATCACGGCACGATATGTAACATCCCGATACTTAAGTTCGAAACTTCCACCAGTAAAAATCAGTCAGGTGCGTTCGGAATTCCACAACGCTTGACAGACGGTAAGTCCAAAATTTATAAAAAATGCATGAATTATTACAAATTTTCCAATTTCGCTACTTCCGTGTTTGGGAACTTATATGACGGGGGATATTTAACAACGCAGGAGAGTGGGAATATTACGGGGGAAATTTTTGCGGTGTCTAACTTCCGTTTTCGCAAATTGTTGCCTACAGTTTCAAGCCAAAATATAAACATTTATGCAATAAAATGACAATTAACAAGACTATTGGACACAAAGGCAGTAGCATCGGGAGAAAAAAAATGGCAATTGCAGAAAATTGTTTTTATTCCGTTTAATTTCCGTTTTCGAAAGTTTTGAAATACGAAATACCCCCACCCCCACCCCCCGACGAAAATGGACACTCCGCCCCCAATATCTCTTAGGTTTTGTATACACGTGTATCTTGAGAATGATCTAAATGATGAAAACAAGTTAGTAAAATCATGCAATGCATTGGTTATGATAGGCTTTCCAGTATACCAGAAAACCACAAATCATTACTCAAGTTATGAGGATAATGACTGTGGAATATATCTGGCTCCTGACCTTTGACCCCATTTCGATAATATTCAGCTTAACCGGTTCAGTATACCTCCGGAACAACATACTAAAGTTTGGCCGCAGTAGAAGCATTTTTAGTCAAGTTATGAGCGTAATGACTGTGGAATATATCTCGCTCCTGTGCCCTGACCTATGACCCCATTTTGATAATATTCAACAGAACCGGTTCAGTATACTTTAGGAAAAACATACTAAAGTTTTGTCGCAATAAAAGCATTTTTAGTCAAGTTATGAGGATAATGGGTGTGGAATAAATTTCGCTCCTGTGTCCTGACCTTTGATCCCATTTCGGTGATATTAAACAGAACCTGTTCGGTGCATCTCCGGAACCACACGATTAAGGTGGATATAAAGGCATGTCTAACGTAAAGCTTCTGCTCATAGGTGGCGCTGAAAATCGCATGACCACTTTCCCTTATCAGATGCAGGATCAGTTTACAGCTCCCTACAAAGCCCTGGCTCCCTACCCACCTTCCTCACCCCCATGTTTCCCAAGGGGAAAGCTCAGTACATTTCCTTTACAACGTCGTTTTAGGCAAAGCCCTGGTTTTTTAGGGTTTTAGGCAAGTAAAACGCAAGCTTTTTTTTTTCTGCTAACACAAATGATCCGAAAATTTGTGATATATGACAGCAAAGGGGAACTGATAAATAATTCAAATTTTAACAGATAACGGTGAAGGAGGAAATTTACTTTACTATTTTATCTTTTTTCACTATTTTTAAAGTTATATATTCATTTTTACTCTATCCTTTTGCAGTTTCACTGTTTTATACGTGCACTTTGTTACCAGTAATGCCTGATAGCATATGAATGTCGTCCAAAAGACATCAGCAGGTGCCTTGCCAATAAACCATTTTCTTCAAGCTAGATTGAATTTCTTGTCCTTTTATGGCTATTATGTCTTTTGTGTGGAGAGTAAATTCTCTTTAGAATATAGGATGTTGTGCTCCGATTGCGCTTGCAATCAAAAAATTACATGTGGCTTAAAATATAAAGCATCTGTGCTATGGGCATAGTACTGGCCCACATCAATCCGCATTTCTCCAGTACTACAGAGGAATAAACCAAGCACATAATTACGAAGTTCATAATGTTAACGTTTTTAGTTTCATACAGAGAGCCTAATGGTCGAATATATCGGTGCATATTTCTTCCGTTACATTAGTTGGGACCGATTTCGTCCGCTAGCGGCATTTTGCAAATTTGTATCAGCATCTAGGTTGTTTCGAAAATTAGAGAAGAAAAAATTAGGGAATCGCTAATATTTCCCTGCAAAGAATAAATGGGTTTATAAAAAGATTATATATACATTAGTGGCATAAAAAACCTGTCCGTGATGTAACATAGTTTTCAATAAATAATATTTTGGAAAAACACTTGCTCACAAAATAAGTGAAGAGTCGTTTGCTAGGATATATTCCAAAACGCAATGGTTTTTCAAATAACATTTTTGTACCAAGGATAGAAAGTGAGTTTCGAAGATATTTTCTGTGTTGGGAAGCGAATGTTTTTCGACTGATAATCCACGAGTACGAATGAATTTATACACGCAGCTTGTAAATAGTATTATGTTATTATGCATTGGTGAAAATTTTATTTAGCTCATAATAGCTTTTCAACATTTTTATATACACAAAATTTCCTTTGAATACAAGTTTTAGAGTATGATAAATATGTCGAATGCACCCAAAGTTAATATTTACGATATTACAATAGTACGGTTGCAGCCTAAAGGAGTGATGCTTTTTTCCCAAACGGAAGATTAAGTTTATTTGTTACTCCAAACAACCATTATAAACACATATTTGTACTAGTACAGAATTTATTTCTTTTCTGATTTGTGGCATGTAAAGGAAAAGCATTCACGTAGAATGAGTTATTTCGGTTCGTCATAGCGGACAGAATATAGAAAGTAAGAGAATAGAGGTCGAGCACAATGTCCGAACTTCTCTATATGCCCGGGGAAGGAAACGGCAATCCATATGGGAAATTACTGAACTCTGAGAAAATATGAATAATCGATATCTGTAAAGCTGGAATGCAGTACCCTGAGGTTACGCCAACCCAGCAGAGTGCAACGCTATGCACCCCATAGTGTCATGATGGACACAGCAGTGCAGATACAATTCCGGACGTCCGCACATGTTGATCGGAAATAAATGCAGACATTTAGCGTGCATGCTGCAGAAAATCGTACACTCTACCAGACTACAGTTTACAAAACAGAGGCATCATTTGGAAACCCGACACTCTTTTCTTAGCAACAGCTTGCTAGCAGATTCTTTGCAAACCTATTGCCCCACAGTCAGGGCCGGCCCGTGATATTGTACATGGTTCACTGTAAACCGCCACACCGGAAGATTGCCACACAGGAAAAATGCCCCACGCTTTTCATTAAGGGGCCGGGCACAAATTGCTATTCCTCCGAGGAACACTTTGAATGTTTGGCAGTTTTCCAAGTTTCTGAATTATGTGTGGCAGTTTCCCAAGGTGCCTAACGATGGGAAGGAGCTCTTTTGTTTGTCTGAATTTTCATATCGGTTTATACTTAGGGCAACTGGTCACAGAAGTTCGAGGGGGAGTATAAAGATTGCCGTTTCCTGGCCTATATTGATAATTGAATTAGGAACTCCAAACAAATTTCGAGAAAACGTTCTATGTAAGCCAAGCGAAAATTGCTGTGTTCAGGAAAGGACAATAAGATGATATTTTTTAATAACGCTGTACTTTTACTTAGGCACTAAATATTTACATAACATATCAAATATGTAATATTTTTCTTTCACTTAATTAATTCATAAGCATTACACCTCGGCCGTTTTAACAACTTTTAATCCGCCGACTTTATATTCATAACGCTTACGTGTCAAATCAAGTCAATAGGATTGCGCTTTTACTTAGGCACTAAATATTAAAGTTCTAGGCCACAGGCATAGGCCTTTTTAACAGTTTTTATTCTACCAGTGTCATATTCACGGAGTTTATATATCAAATCAAGTTAATAATATTGCGCTTTTATTTAGGCACGATATATTTATTCACAGGCCCGAGGCCTAGGCTTAGGCTCTTTTACCAGTTTTCATTCTACCAATGTCATATTCACAACGTTTACACAGAAAATGAAATTAATAATATTGCGCTTTTACTTAGGCAGGAAATATTAACTCCTAGGCCTAGGCCTTTTTGACAGTTTTCATTCTACCAATGCCATATTCACAATGTTTACACAGCAAATGAAGTGAATAATATTGGGGTTTACTTAGGCACGAAATATTAATTCATAGGCCCTAGGTCTGGGCCTATGAATTAACATTTCGTGCCCAAGTAAAAACGTAATATTATTAACTTGATTTGCTGTTTAAATGTTGTCAATATGGCATTGAAAGAATCAAAACTTTTAAAAAGGCCTAGGGCCTATGAATTAATATTTCGTGCCTAAGTAAGCGCGCCCAACATTATTAATATGATTTGCTGTGAATATGACATTGGTAGAATAATTGTTTGGAGTTTCCAATTCAGTTCTCAAAAGAGGACAGGAAACGGCAATCTTTATACCCCCCCCTCGGACTTCTGTGGCCAGTTGCCCTAAGTATGAACCGACATGAAAATTCAGACAAACAAAACAGCTCTTCCCATCGTTAAGCACCTTGGGAAACTGCCACACATAATTCAGAAACTTGGAAAACTGCCACACATTCAAAGTGTTCCTCGGAGGAATAGCAATTTGTGCCCGGCCCCTTAATGAAAAGCGTGTGGCAGTTTTCCTGTGTGGCAATTTTCTAAGTTGCTGAAAGACGTGTGGCAGTCTTCCGCCAACCATTGTTAATGCGTGGGCAAGGTGGAGGTCTGGCCGCCTTTAGATGAAATTAAGATGTTTTGTTACACACATGCCCCCCCCCCCCACACACACCCATACGCTTTTCTTGATGCACGCAGTCCACATAGTGATAGCATTATCTTCCAAAAATTCAATGAAAACCCTTACAAATTGCCAGTTTGTATTACGAGGGAGAATCCTGTAAGAATACACATCAGGAAAAAATGCATCCTATGGGAATAGTTCCAGGAACTTTCAGAACAGGCAACAGAAAAATGAAATATTGAAAATCGACTGAGGATTGTATATCAGAAATGACGACGGGGTATGTTTCCTTCACACAGCCGGTGTGTGTGTGGGGGAAGGGGTCAAACTAACTTACACGGAAAATTCCCAAATACTGATTTTACACTTTAAAGTTCTCAGGGAATTTCTTTTTCCTTTCGATTAAAACATTAAGTTGTAGTCCCTTGATTAATGCGAGGCTCGAAACCAACTTAAGATAGCACTGTATGTACGAAAGTGTCTAAAGAAAAACAGGGTACGAGGAGTTACTTAAAGTTTGTAGTGTACGCATTTTTATTTAGTTTCTCTTTTTATTATATTATCAATCTGGATTTCATTAGCAATTACGTTAAAACAAATAATTCAAAATCCTTCAAAAATGAAATAAGAAAAAAAAAGTATTTCCTTCCCCACTGAAATCCTAATTTTCTTTTTTTCTCTAAATATATAGAGTATTTTTCCTGTATTCAGTCTTTTCACCTCACACGTTACCCATTGTTCCCACTTTTTTTAGGCAGAACATACAAAATCAGTTCAAAATGCAAAAGAGTCTACAATCATCTACAACTAATGAAACACAAGAGGTGAGATAACAACAGGCAGAAAAACAACTAATGAAACACAAGAGGTGAGATAACAACAGGCAGAAAAACAACTAATGAAACACAAGAGGTGAGATAACAACAGACAGAAAAACAACAAATGCGGAGAACACATGCCTAGGAAAACTACACTGACTGACTCCACGTCAAACTAAGGGGACTGTGAAGGGCAAGCTAGCCAGTGGTATGAATTCGCATCATACTCCAATCCCGCTGTGTTCCTTGCTGTGAACATTTCTCCAGCTATGACCCCTTCCCCCATTTACGACTTGATGACCTAAACGTAGATCATTGCATCTTCTTATCTTTCGAAAGAACAGTGGAGATAGAACAGAATCAGGGTGAGGTAGGGTCCTAACTTGGAAGAATCGTTTTCCCCACGGTTGCTTACCCCCACGCATTTGTCCGATTGTCAATTTATTGCCTGTGTTTAGCGAATGTTGGCAGAAGATTTCTGTACCTTCCACTGCCCACCCCCACCCGTCTCCAAGTTGCGTAAACTTGCCAGATGGACTAAGCTGCCGAAAGTGCAAGGATATTGATTGAGTAACTTCTCGTATCAAATCTATTACTGAAACGCTCGGCCATTTTGAAAATTTTAAATATCAATTTTCACACAGACAAAAATGGATTCTGAGCAATGATTATTTTGATTTTCGTCCTAAACGCTCGTCACCGTTTTCCGAAGAGTATGTATAGCTGTTCCGTACCTTCCACGAAAGGTTAGTTGACGGGGACTATATTTCCAGGATTTTATGGCTTGAGGTAGGACTGGGAGTGGATGTGACAGTGGTATTGTGTGGGCATACAGTTATGTTTTTTTTTTGGAGGGGGGGGGTAAATATATTTCTTAATGTTAATAAAAATTATACATATTTATTCATTTGCAGTTCTTTTATGTCAGTTCAACTCACATTACTCGAGGTCATACGTGAGAGGATTATCAGATTTTTATTTATTTATTTGCATGCGACTCCATTTTGCCTACGTGATAATAACACGCTGAGAGAAATAATAATAATAAAAAAAAAAAACAGAAGAAAGGAAAGAAAGAATAAAAAAAAAATGAAAAATTGTTATCACAGCTACCTTCCATGGCAAACGTTTCCTGCGTATGAAGAAGACACATATGAACACCGCAATTCATTTTTTCTAATCCCATATTGCCAAATGGAAATCATTAGCGGCTGTAAAACGAGGAATGAAATTTCAGTAGCAATTTTACTTCCTATTTTGTGTAAAAACATTTTGCCGAATCCCATATTGCCAGATATTAAAGGAAGGGGGGGAGGGGTCATTAGTGGACATGAAAACAAAATTTCAGTCTAAAATCGTCTTCCCATTTTGCCTGATCCCATTCTGCCAAATATTTTTGACACAAGACGGGGAAAAGTTACTAAGGACAATATTAACGTTCTCTGAATGATTTTTTTGTTCTTTCACGCTGATACGCTTTTGGTCAGTTCTCATTTCTGGATAAACCTTTTGTTTTTCCACGTCTTGTGTGTAAATATCGTGTACTTATTTACAACAAATGCATAATTTTTTTTTTGTGGTTTACGGGTTATTTTCTCAAATTAAAAAAAAAAAGATTGATTTATCCTAGACAGGAAATGAAACATGATGAAAAACGAATTTAAAAAGCTATTACAAATTCCGAAACGAAGACTGTTGCTGCTATTTGTGAGCTCATATCTAGCTTTTGTTATTTGGACACTAGAATACATGTAACTTTCTTAAAAAAATAAAGTACCAAAATTTTATATCATACATTTGTTTTACCAGTGACCTGTTCAGTGTGGGGTGGACAAGGTTTCCGGGCCCCTCTTCATTAGGTATCACTTGGTTCTTCGTTCTCTGGCTGCTTTTTCAAAAATATATTGGTACATATTTTTCAATATATATTTTACGAATAATAAGAAGCGCCCTTTAGTATGGGGCATATATTTTTATCTCTTTGCAATATTTTGGCAGATGTTTTCTTCGGGATATCTTTTTATTTGCATCTTCAATATTTTGGGCCACCCCATAAAGAAATCCTCCGTGAGCCACTGTGTCTTACTTTTACTATTCATTATTTTTGATAATTATTTTTCTTTTCATTTTTCACAATTACATTTTTTTCATGGAAAAAAATAATAAACGAAAAATTAATGTAGATTCGTTCGTTCTGTGGCGGCCAAAGATTCATTCCTTGTCCCAATAGCGCTGAGCATTATTCGTGAAGAAGGATCAGAACAATAGGTTTCACACGTAATTACTCTTTCCCCAAATACTACAGAAACCTGATACCGTCAGTCGATCCCCTTCGCCGAGGGGGAAATCTCATCCCCCATCCCCTGCTTAGCTGGAGATGATTCGTAAAAGCTTTGGTCAGCATCTTAGAGTAACCAGCATGTGATTTCTTTTTTACATAAGTTTGAGGGTAGAAAAGCCAAAAAACTGTAATGTAAGTGATTTAAATAATTACTGACATCCTAAGCTAAAGGCTTTGACAGCTCAGTTATTATTATTTGTGTGAAAACTTTTAATATTCAAGGAAAACGTCAAGGTTATGCCACATTTTCCGTACTTGGCGTACCTAGAGCGCCACCTAGTAACGATAGGCTACACTACTCCATCTCAAAGAAATTTAATTTTATAATATTTCCTATAATTTTTCTCAAATTTGATTGCCACTCCCTATAGTTCAGTGCCTTCTTCGTATGTGTGCGAATTTTCACAAGTCAGGAAGCATTTCTTGTATGAGAACTTATGTAACAAAATTTTTCCATTGAAAATACATTGGCGGATTTTCACTTGACGCCCACCTTAAGTTTTGTCACAATCAAAGCATTTTTACATAAGTTATGACGCTTAAGGGCGATGGAATGGATCCCGCTCGTATGTCCTGATCTTTGACCGCATTTTTTTTTCGTCCATTTTCAATAGGGTTCCTTTCCAGGTTGTCCCCTATCCCAGACTAAAATTTCATCGAAATCGAACCATTTTTACGCGAGTTATCGTGCGGACAGACGGACGGACAAAGCTGGAGCTTATACGCTTCTTCAACCTACGGCTGGAAAGCGTGAAAAAGGGGAGGAAGGAATCCGCGAACTCTCTTAAGAATATCATGTATGTAATAAAATAATAGCAAAATAAAAAAAAATGAATATCCGTAGTTTCAACAGTGAGTTTCGTAGTCAGACAGCAAAATCCGTAGAAACTACGGACATTTCGTTGTAGTTGGCAGGTATGTATTTCTAAGGGTTGTTTAAGGCCTGGGATCAGACACTCCCTCCTAAAATCCTCTACATATGATCTGATAGAGAAAGTATCCTGGCGGCGCCAGTCCTCACCGCACTCCTGAGGACACTTAAATCAATTCTTTTTAGTGAGGGGCATATGACAAACAAATCAACTTTAACAAAGCTTGCCAACTGATTCTTAGACACAGTAAAAATAAAAGATCTCCCACCTTATAAACACTTAGGTTAGCGAGGGTGCACCAAAGTAATAAGTCTATACCTAGTAAGGTATTTTGAAAATGGCAATTCATAAACTCAGGACATTGTATCCCCAGAGGGCGGAAAATGTCATAGTTACTGGCTCTTGATAATATTTTAATCGATATTTACACATATTAAAATTATGTTTCTTCGAACAATGAGCTTCTGTCATTTTGAGAACACACCGCACGAAGTCCATGTAATTCTTGGAACAGTGACGTGGTTGAGCAGAGAAAATTTTCTAACTAGTTTTGTCTATTACTCAGATGAAATTAAGATTTTTCTTCATGAAAATTAAAAAAGACCATGTTTTTCCCAGACGTAAGGAAACATCAGTCAACAGCTGAGGTATTTTTCCATCAAATTTTCAAAACTTGGGAATTTTTTTTTCTGTTTCCGGGAAGTGGGCATTTTTCTTTCATACCAACCTTAAGTGCTTACAAGGCACTTAGTCCTCGAGCCTTTTCCGCAATGTTTTAGTTCAATGCTTAACATTTCTTCGTTTATGTACAGGGGTGATAAATACTATAAAAAAGTCAGAAGCACATTAACAAAGGCGCTCATGCTTGTTTATGAGGTGCGAGTTGTTTTGATTTTACCACGTGCATGAGATTCAGTTGAAAGCTTACTTAAAGTTGCTTCCCCTGTAAGACGCCACTCACTAAAAAGAATTCCTTTAGGTACTGTTCGTGAATGAGCCATGCACGTGTTCCTTCGAACGATGAATATCATCTGTCATTTCGCAAACCACGATATCCATGTTATGCTAATTCTCTTTGTCTGGTTGATCAGGAGAAATGCTCAGAACAGATTGTCGATTGCTCACTTGAAATTAAGACATTTCTTCGTGAAATTAAAAAGACCTCCCTATCTCTAACAGATTTAAGAAAACATCCATCAACAGCTGGCGTATTTTCCAGTTTTCGAGAAGTTGATATCATTCTTTCGTACATTCGGTGACACAGGAAGTTTGCACTGTAACCATAATTTAGTTCGAAATTCTTTTCCTTTCCTACGTTAAAAAATTCGATCATTGCTCTCCACTTCAAAATTGATGATTGTAGCGCTATTAAAAATCTAGTTAGATCATAAGTTTACTGCACCATTACAACAATTGCTTTCTGGAAGCTTTTGTAAAAAGAAAAAGCATAACGCAATGGAAAATGAACCGATAATCCATGATAATGTCTAATACTTGGGAATAGAACGTATTGACACCCAAGCATAATTAATTCAACTTTGGTCAATAAAATTGAATGAAAATTTAACAAAAAAAAAAAAAAAAAAGGAAAAGAAAAAATGTACCTGATGAAGTCTGTGATACTCCTAAAGGCACTTCAGAATACGCCAGAGCAGAACTATAAACTGTCGGTTTCCAGAAAGGCAAGATTACAATCCAATTACCGACTAGGAAAGCAAAGTCCAGCAACAGACAAAACATAGGGGACGGTTTGGTCCCATCCGATGCCCATTGGTTCAAAGAAATGATCATGACTAATCCCGAAGTTACCTGGGGGAATGGAAGACAATCCTTTCCTGCCAAAGGTCATATGTCAAGACACAGGAAGATGTCAAGGGTGGTTTAATCATGGGTGCAAGTTCTGAGATGTGGCCAAGACTGAAAATATTTTTAATACCCCCCTCCCCATGCACACTCAGACATAAACACAATATACATTAAATATTATATTATATGTGGTTAAAATTCATTATTAAATCAAAAGAGCATAAAACGACCGAACATTAATGTATATACATGTAAACAAAATTTGATGTCCATGCAAATTGTAATCGGAAAGTTAAATTTGATTATTAGGTATGAACTACCAGTTGAAATTTAACAAATCTCCAAAATTCCTTATCTTGCAAAAGAAAAAAAAATCTTGCATAATATTCAAGTCCAATCTACATATCTGCTGCTTATATAGTATTTTAAGCATATAATATAAATATGTTAACCAAATTATTGAAATTGTAATAATACATAACATACCATGTAAGATGTTTCAAAAAATTTTTAGTAAATTCTGTTGAATCAAATAAGTGTTGCACACTTTTAGAAGTCATTTAAATTGTAAAATTACATAAGGATTAAAAAAATTTATAATCAAGATTATGCATGTCCAACTGTAGTTGCGTACACAGAGAGCTCGTTTCATTAATTCACTTCACCATGATCACAGTTTTATAGTAACCATCACAAATTTTCACAGGTGAATTATTTCTTTGAACAGGAGCGACTCCAGGCAATGTTTGTGTATGCTGCTGTGCTCGTACACACTTTTGATGATCAGCATCCTTACTGTGTCTGAACAGCTATTTTTTACCATTGCTTCCATAGTTTAACTTTCTGCTGCAGAAAACACAAAAGCTAAACTCTGGTTCCTTAATTTTCCGGCACCAAGAACCAAATTTGACGTCATGAGCAGAGATCATGCTAGGTTTTTTTTTCAAAAGAGTAAAAATACTCCTTCACAATTTCTGAAGAAGTATTTTTTCTTTTCAAAGGAGTAATTTTAAAGAACGAACAATTATCACATTAAATTTTTAGCTAAATAATATTTTATATTAAAACAACTAATTATATCTATATATAAATATGTAAACATGAATTAGCATGTAATTGATTTTCTTTTATATAAAATAAGTATTAATTTATCAAAAATCTTACCTACTTGTCTTGTTTTATCCATGAGGCTGCAAAAAATTTTGTTTTGCTTTCGAAAGACTGTACCAAAACTTGTGTGTGTGTTGCTTCACAGATTCAGATTCTACATACTCAAACTTCAAAAAGAATTCTATTGTGGAGGAAGGAAACCTACAGTCTATCTCAATCACAAAAGATAAAATAAACCTTCATTGGACATTGTGATGTGTAAGTTTAGTACTGCAAAGGTCAACTAATTTATTATTTTTGAGCATGTTTTCCTTCAGCTCTGAAAAAAAAATATCTTCTTGAAACTATGTATGAGATGTTTACAGTTAACATAATTGAGAGTTGGTTGATTCAACCATTCTTCTAATATGAGGAATGTCCAGTTTCTCCCTTTGCAACTATTTATAGAGGGAAAATAACATTTAACAATAATTCAGGACAGTGGAACATCGCAAAAAAAAAAAAAACTTACGAAAAAATCTTCGCTTTGTCCGACTTCCGTTTTCGGAAATTTTCCCTCCGTTTCAAGCTGAAACCCAATCGGTTATCAAACAAAGTTATATTTTACAAAAAAAAAATGAGCAGAGGAAATATTGCGATTACAGAATAAATCTGCAGTTCGTCTAACTTCCGTTTTTCAAAAGTTTTGAAAGACGAAATTCCGTCCCAAGCACATTTCCGTCCCAAGCAGAGAAATTAGTACTTTCTAGTTGCTGTACCCGACCGATCTGCTACTACTTTGTTCGAAGTTATTACTGGGGTTAAAATTTAGGGTGGGATTCCGGCCAAAATAAAGTTGTTAGGCGGGAGACTCCTACCTTACGAAATTTTAAGAAAAATATATATGTAAATATAAAATCTTAAGTCCGTTTTTGGACCACTCGCAATATTCGCGCATTAAAAACGTATCCTTTGTAAAAATATGTGCTTTAGAAACACCGTTCAGAGGTAAGAAAATTGCAATAGAGTGCATCGTTCATGTCGGGAACATAATCAGTTCATGGACCCGTAAGTCTGCTTCTATGCATAGCCGCATGAGCAGTACCTTTTGCATATCGTGGACTGTTACAAGGGGGTCCCCCTTCCTTCCGCCACCACCACGCACGCACGCACGCACACACACACACCACCCCCAAAAAATTATCTTCAGTTTTGATGACAGCAAAGAGTTACTCTTCGAATCCGCGAAAGAAACTCGTGCCTAAAATTTACAAGGAAATTTTTGCTCCGTCGAACTTCCGTTATCGGAAACTATTGTCTACACTTTCAAACTGAAATGCAAACATTTATGCAATAAATTGATATTTAATAACAATACTGGACAGAGAAAACTTCGCGAGAAAAAGAAATTACGTTCGCGGGAAAAAATTTCACTCCGTTTAGCTTTCCTTAGTTCTGAAAAACGGAATACTGTTCCCCAGGCGGAAAACGAGTCCTATTCCCACACTAATCCTCCGAAAAATAAAACATTTTTTGTTTTTTTCATCGCTCGGGTATAACCGTAATGTGGAATTCCGTGAATCCGAAGAACAATCTCATGCATGATTCGTAACAGTCTGCGATATGCAAAATGAACTGCTCATACGGGTCTAATATTACGATTACAGAATAAATCTGCAGTTCGTCTAACTTCCGTTTTTCGAAAGTTTATATAATTATATATATTTTCGGACCCAAGATTTTATATTTATATATATATTTTCTTAAAATTTCGTAAGGCAGGAGAATCCCGCCCTGAAATGGCAATTAAACTAACTTCAAAACACGTCGCTTTTCACTTCCTCCACGCCAAAGTTTAACGGCACCACGCTGCACCGATACACTAGTCTCAATTCCGACGCGGCTGAAATGCGCATGCCCATTTCAGTAATTCACTCATTCTTTTTTCGACTTTCACATCACTGTTCTCATTTACTGGTATTTTTGTCTCATAGTCTTTGACAGTAGCTTGTATTTTATAATATTTTAAAATCTACAAGTGAAACGCAGTTCATTGTTTCACAGCGCCTTTCAGTCATTTCTGTAATTAATGTCTTATCTTTTTATTTTGTGATCGAAACGATAGCGATGGCGTCAACGAGCGCAACATTTTCATACGCCCGCAAATTACTGAGGGGCATATCAATGGAATGAAAGTATCCGCCTTTCCCATAATTTCCCCATTTTGATTCCTTCTATTAAAAAAAATAGTAACTGTAAGGGCGAAATACATTATTAATGTAATGTCGGACATTCGACATCATTTTCATATTTTACGTGATTACGATACAAGGACTGGAATTGGAAATCAAGCGACAAAAGAGAGAAGGAGCACGTGTTTTCCCGTTTCCAGAAAAAGAACTCTTCCATTTTTTTTATTTCCAAAAAAGGAACATTTCTGCAAGTAAAATTTGTTGGATTACTAGAAGCCCTTGAGGATAATGGGGTTCGGAATGTATGAACACAATACTGTATACAATGCTGGAGCCTTTGCTGTCCGTTGGAGATTAGTTCTTGGAAAAGGTCAAGGTTGCGATAGAGGCCGTTGGGTGACCTTTGTGACACAGCGAGGTCGGAGCAAACGGGTGGGAAAAGAATGGGGAGGGGGGCAACAGCAGAGGCTCGTCTGCCTCTCGCTATATAGTTGATCGCGCCTCAGGCGATAGGGGGAGGTTAGCACGTGGGCGCGAGGCTCGATATTCTAAATTTCCGTCCATCCGCTAGGATGGACGAAAATTTAGAATATGTCAATCAGCTGCTTTTGCAGCTGATTGACAGCTGCAAAAGCAGGACACAGTGGGGAGTGACGCGCATGAACATAACTTTCGGCCGTCCCCGGAGGCTCAGTGAGTGCGTAAGCTCTTGTACCTTTTCTTTCAGTGTCTTCTTAGGGTGAATCGAAGTATAAGTAAAATTCACTGAGGACAAAGTCCATGTGGAGAAATCACGCTACATGAATTAAAAAGTAAACACAGCAATCATTTAAGTTGAATTCCACACACACACACACCACACATATATTTAAAAAAGAAAACGGGTACTAATTATTCGTACCAACTAAATACCCTCAATATGAAACCTAACTGACAATTCCCAATCCATTACGTTTGACGCGAGATAGAAACCAACAAGCTATGCGTAAACCCCTGCTAATTTCTTTTACTTAGCTGGAAGAAACGTAATTAATAATGTACGGCTTACTTCTTTTCTAAATTTTTTTCAACTATCGCATCCTTCTTTTTCACTTTCCTATTTAGGTCTCTTCCAGAGTTGGAAACGGGTTAAAATTTTTGGATCCGGACATCAGAAAATTGGACCCGACCCGGACCTGACCTGGACAAATTGCTTTGAACTATAAATTCGAAACTCAATTTTTAATTATACATAATCATTCACACACATACGCACACACAAATCATTTGAATGTATTACGAAAACGTATAATTTACTCACTTACAGTACTGTAAGTGTTGAAACTGTCGTTCTTCACATAAATTAACTGTTTTACACATGTTTTTAAACACATCTGCGAGAGTCAAAAACTCCCTTTGCAGCAATGATAAAGTTGTTCCACTTAATGTTGATAGTACTACGACAAAATTTTTGAATTAATTAACTTGCTGTGTGTTTATTTTCAGTTTTTCCTGTTTCCTTGATAACATATCATGCTTCAAAATATGCTTCACAGCAACACGAATTTTCATCGGCTTCTGATGAGTTCAAAGTTTCCAAAATATAAATGTTGATTTCATCATTGCCACTCAGAAAGAAGAAACACTCATGAAATCAACATTCACCTTTCCGAAACTTTCAACTCCTCACGATCTTGTCAAAATTGGTGTTGCTATGAAACATATTCTGGTTTTTTAATGAGACGAAACAACTTCCAGCACTCACTCTTCCCCCTTTTTTTGTTTTCAGTAAGAACGCATTTATTGGCATCGACGCCTTTTTCGATCTCCTTAATATTAAAATTAATCCATATTAACAAATAAGGTATTAATGCCTACACGATATGCAATGAAACGGGATGTTAGTTAGCACGTCAAACGAAAACCTCTGAATGCTCAGTGTAAAAGATGCGATGTGAAAAGTAACTGTTAGTCTTACAATGTAACACGCGGAGTGTAAGAGAGTGAATCACCAGAGAAGCAGGCGACAGGGGTTTACTCGTAAGTTGCTCAGGACAGTCGCCCTGAAAATAAAGGCAAAGGAAGTATTGTTTTACAATATGGTATCGTCGGTCTGTGGAAATCTCCTTTGCTTTAATAAAGAGACGGCAATATTTTTGCAGGACAAATCATTTATCCCTCCGTAGGCACTAACATCGAGCACACAGTTCGTATTTTTATCTGAAATATTTTTTTTTCTTTTCAAAAAATAAAACGGAAATAAAACCGGGTCGAAATTGGGTTGGGAACACCTTCACCAAAGCCGTTTGACCGGCAAGAAATTGTTGACCTGTGACCCCTTGCGATCTCTGGTGCTGAACAGAAGTCCATCAATTTGCTATGGCTGCTAACTGTGGAACATGAGAGCTTGTGTTTCGCTGAAGAAAATTGGCAACTTGTGTTTTAATAGTCTGTCCTCTAGCACAAAATAAGATAAAAGACCTTGAAATAGGAAATTATTAGAAACATTCAATATCAATCATGCACGTACCATCCTCATTTGCATATGTAACTTTAATGTTGAGAAGGCTGTATAAACAGCTCAACACAAAATGTTACAAAGTTTACGAAGCGAGCTCAACGGCGCAATGTAAAAACTCGAGATTTAAGTGACTTTGAAAGATGCATGATAAAAGGCACTATGTGGTTGGATGCAGGGCCGGTTGGACCATAGGGCAACGGTCGCCCCGGGCCCCGCAATTAAAAAAAAAAGAACATCTTCGGTAGAATTTTTTACAAATATTTTTTGTGTGTATGTTTTGGAGCGCGAGGTTCTCGAAAATATTTTTTTTTGTTTCCAATCACCCCAGTTTCGAATAGGATATCGCCCTTCGCCGTACAAATACTGAGGCTTGCAGATTTCAAGTGATTATTGTAACCACGTTAATATTTTCCGCGTTCATGCAGTAGCAAATTAAGTTGCATCACTTTGTGGCCCTTACTTTCATTTATTTAACAATTTGCGTGCAAACCGCGTACTTTATTTTAAAAAAATAAAAAGAACAATATCAAAGCTGGTTTCGGGCTACATATGGATTCTATTATTCAGTGACTTTCAAAACATTACTAGAAATAAAAAAAAACAATTTTCATATATGAGAGCGTAAAAATGTTTAAAAAGTCACTAATTTGTCAATTACTCCACTTTGCATTACAAATCAATCACTAAAACATGTGTCAGGGGAAATAACTATTAATGCAAAATTATTTTAGAGGGATCCTTATTATTTTCTACACAAAAATATTCGCTAAACAGGTATATTTTTATCATTTTGTGAGAAAGTTTTTATAAGAGTCATAATACAACCCCAACCCCATCTCCCCGAAAGAAATATGCAGATTTTAAGAGCACTCTCTCTCTCTCTCTTTCAACTTCCAATCATATTACGGTCTTTTTGTTAAGCTTGAAGCAAATACAGTACTTCTTTGAGATAATAATTTTGTCTTTATGATAGTTTTCGTTGTGACGCACTACAGAGGTGAAGCACAAGTCAAGTTGAAAAAGTTACAGCCATAAATTCTGTCGGTGTAGCTTAATTGGCGAAGCATTCGGCTCTAGAGCAGAGGCATGCGAGTTCGTCTTTGTCACCGTCAAATTTTTGAATTTCACATCCTGTATGTTTTTACGCACATTTTTTACGTAACGACTTTTTTAAAATGTGAGAGTTATTTTCCAGTGCTAGCAATGAAATTTCGCCCAGGGTCCCAGCAAAAACCTCCATCCGGCCCTGGTTGAATGCAACCATATTAGAAACGGTCCAACCTCCCCGAGTATGCAAGAGCATCGACGGTGTACAATCACTGTAAGCAATAACTGACTTGAATTCACGGAAAATTCCTGAAAATGACATGCAGCAAAGTTACCAGTAGAAGTCCCCCTTTTGACGAAATTTTCCTGGAAGCAGTTACGCACCCCTTTAGCGACATGGCAGGGTGCATTGTTCTGTTGGTACACACCATCACCACCAGGGTAACCATCCAGCATGTAGTCATCGAGGATGGACAGGTAGCCATTGGCGTTCAGGGACCCATCCAGTGGCACGGGGGTCACAGGCCATACCAGGAAAACATCCCCCATACATACACACTGCCACCGCCGCACTGTACTTAACCGACAAGCGTATCCCGGTGTTGGTTCTCGTGTGCCTGACGCCGTATCCTCCACCGCCCGTCACTTCTGTGGAATAGAAACCTCGATTCCTCAAAAACGGCAACATTTTTCCATTCTTCCACTGCCCATAACGGTAGCCCCACGTGAACTTCAGGCGTTGTTGCCGATGGACCTGGATTAACATGGGCGCATTGACGCAGGATCGACTTCGGAGTCCCATGCGTAACAGGTTTCGCTCCATTCTTATCGAGGACACTTACCTCTGGGTGACTCAGTGTTCATTTGCGCGTCAATTGCCCCTTTACCAGTCGACGGAGGCGGCGTTTTCCTCTGGAGTCTATGGCGTTTGGGGCTCAGAATTTATGACGTCGGGAAGCACTCGGTGTGTCAGCGGTTCATTCTTGGTACACCCTTGCTACAGCATCTGGCGGACAGCCCACGAAGTCTGCTGTTTCTGAGATGCTTCCACCCTTGGGAAGGTAGCAGATGATCACTCCTTTTTGAATGTGCGTCAAATCACCATCTCTGCCCATTGTGCTCACTTTACGCACCATGGCTGATCTGTCCTGGCCGGCCCCTTATATCTCCATGTTGTCGACCTCATCATGTGCACTGCGTGACGCGCCTGCGCGGGTTCACCCTGATTCCGGGGGTTGTCATATAATTCTGATAAGATCGTGTATATACGAGGTATATATGTATGATTATGTGTAATTAGAAATGGAGTTTTGAATGTATAGTTCAAAGCAGATTTGCCCGGGTCAGATCCGGATCTGGTGCAATTATGTGACGTTTGGATCCAAAATTTTTGACCCGTTTCCAACTTTTCCAACTCTAGTGTGCGGGTGTGTGTGTCCCTTCCACAAAGTCTATCGATCTTTTTCTTTTACCATCAAGGCAACTGTTCCCCTATCCCCAAAGGTAAATTTCCGGATCTGCCTCCGGTTAAGACATAACTTAAAATATAGTTAAATCTCACCCTAAGTATACAGCTTTACATTAGGGGTGTCCAATTTTTTGGCCTCCTGGACCACATTGGAGGAAGAAGATTGTCTTGGACTACACATAAAATACAGTAAGACTAACGATAGCTGATGAGCAAAAAGAAGAAAAAAAAAAAAGTTCTCGCGCGTAATAATCCTAATTATACGCCGCCCTGTTCAGAGGGTCTTCTAAAATCGTTGAGAAAGTCACAGGTTTACGATCAGTGATATAGAAAATATACATGTCTAAAGAATAAAACTTCATAATTTAAAAAAAAATTTTTTAATAAAAGTTAAAAAAAAGATGGCAACATAAAACTAGTGGGATATTTAACATTGTTTTTGAGAAACTAATGCCTCAATATGTGGTTCTATGGAAGTAGTTGCAATTCTCAGTGAGTTCTCAAGTTGCTCATCAAATACACTGGCGGAAAGTGAAAAAAGAACACCAAGAAGGAGACGTCTGATACCAACGAAATTTATACAGCATAATAACGGAATACAGAGGATAACGTGATCAAAACATTATGGCAAAAATACAGCTGTATCTGCTGGTAAACTGAAAAATAACATTTCCATGTAACATGGTTAGCACGAGGTTGAACCGCCATGAACTGCGTCACACTGTGCAATTCTGGCATGGAGTCTGTCGTACAGATATCGGATGTAAGTTTGGGGTATTGAGTTCCAAGCATCCTCAACCTGGACGCGTAAATCGGGGATGGTCGTGGCTGGCCGTGGAGACTGGATAAGTCGTTGTCCCATAAAATCCCAGACGTGCTCAATGGGGGACAAATCCGGTGAAAGTGCAGGCCATGGAAGTTGTCTCACACCCTGAAGTGCATGTTGCGTTGCACGTGCCGTGTGTGGGCGTGCATTATCTTGCTGGAAAACACCACGCTGGACCGACCTTACAAATGGCACAACAACGGGCTGAATGATGTTGTTGATGTAGGAGGTGCTGTTTAACGTACCCGGTACAAACACTAGTTGTGTACGGGAGTAATAGCTGATCACTCCCCACACCAGGAGACCAGGTGTCGGCCCTGTGTGTCGCTGGCGGATGCAAGAAGGGTGGAGACGCTCCCCTGTGCGTCAGCGAACACGCATACGGCCATCGGAGGCTCCCAAGCAGAATCTGCTTTCATCGCTGAACACGACAGATCGCCATTGCGTTCTGCAGTGCAGACGTTGGCGACACCACTGCAGCCGTTCTTGATGGTGAGCTGGAGTCAGAGGTACACATGCCAGAGGCACACGTGCACGTAGTCCTGCATCCAGTAGACGGTTGCCGATTGTTCGCACAGTCACCTCAGGTGCAACGGCTGCTCGGATTTGCGTCGCAGTGGATGTTCTGCTTGACAACGCCGCTCTCCTTATGCGTCGATCGTTCCGCTCATCAGTCCGTCTGTGACTCCCGGTTCCACGTCTTCTCGCGTGGGAATGTTCCTCGGACCATCTACGCCACCATCGTACCACCACCGATACTTCCCGTCCAATTCGCTCCGCAATACGACTATACGACCACCCGGCCTCGCGGAGTCCGACTAGACGACCTCACTCAAAGTCCGATAACTGCTGAAATTGTACACGTCTTCCATGTCCAGGCATTGCAGCTTCTTCAGGGTCTTCGCACGTGTCCGTACGCCGACGACTGATTACATTCACTTCGCCGTACTCCTTAAATACCACCGACGATAATTTTCATATTATGCCGTACTGTGGCGTAAGCGCTCACCGGTTGGTACCGAAATTAACATCACACTTACGTAAACTCGACCCCATTAACATATGTAAATTTCATGATCGTCCGCCAATTCCTTCTTGGTGTTCTTTTTTCACTTTCCAGCAGTGTATTAACAGCTTCTGGCGCAAAAAATTTACATAACGAAATGGAAACAACTATTGAAACAACAAAGTTTTGGGTTTTCAAGAAGTGAGAAATAAGTCTAAAGAAACCACATGCACTTAAACAAGTAAACAGAGTATGCATTGTATTGGTCATAAGTGCAAAGTTCTTCACTGATACATAGATCCAAAGTCCAGTTGGCATAAGAATTAACCCCATTCAGAGAAGTGCAATATGACTCTTTCTGCAATATTATGAATATGCGAAATTGCCTCATTAAAATATATACGAGAGTTGGGTGTACAGTAGTGGCAACGTGGCAATGATCAGCGAAGATTGCTGCGGTGCCCTCTGGTAATAACACAATATAGCATAAGAAAGTATTTCGAGTGTTGGACGCTACTTGAGTGTTTATGTGAAATGAAGGAGGTAGTTTACCGAACACGTAAAGTATAGCTGTTGTGTGAAGGCGGTGTTAAATATGTTTAGGAAGTTGGAACTTGGAACAACGCAGTTGGATAAAAGTTAAGGTTGCACGTGGTCGTAACGTTGGTTACGTCTGAAGGAGGTGTGTCGGGATGAAGCGCTACCCTATCGTACAGTTGCACGATGGATGACGGCTTTTCACAGCGGTCGAGAAGAACTAGCAGATAATGAATGATAAGGGAATCCCGCACATCCCACAGAAGGCAGCTCGTGCAATCTTTACTGTATTGTGATAGGCACTGGACCACGCGCCAATTAGCAAATGAAGTTGGAATCGGTGATTTAACTGTGCGTTACATTCTGTACGATTTCCTTGGTATGAGAAAAATCGCAGCAAAGTGGATCCCTCATATCATAGAAGTGCAAAAATGGCACCGAGACGCCGTAACAAATTTCATCTGGACAGATATGATAATGAACGTAATGCATTGCTCCGTCGAATCATTGCCACCGACGAAACTTGGGCACGGGCGTACGATCCGGCACTCAAACGGCAATTAAATGAATGGCGGCGGCAGGGATCCACACGCCCTTCCAAAAAATTACGCAAGGAACTTAGTTAAGTTTTGAGTGATGTACGTTAAACCATCTTCACCTCAACAACTCAAAGTGATGTTTCCTTTTGCGGAAAAGAAACCCAATTCTCTTAGACTACAAAGCTGGCAACTATACTCTTAGCCGGACAACGTCCAGGACTTGGGTGTTACATTTGATTCAAAAACTTTAAGTGCCATATCCGAAGAATTGTACGTTCCGCCTAAAGAAATCCTGGATTCATTATGCGACTTTCTAAGTATTTTTCCAATCTTTCCAACTTTCTCGCATTTGAGACTGCGGTTAGACTTTCACTAGAGTATGCCGCGATAGTATGGAGCCCTAACTTCGTAACACTCATAAATGAAACTGAGAAAATACAAAAAGACTTGTACATCTTTTTTACAGATCTACTGGAGTTTATATCGCGGATATTCCGACGGTTTATCTGTTATACTTCATGATGAACTGTCTGTAATCGAAAAGGAAGACTTCCAAACTTATATTTCTATACGGTATCATCAATGGAGAGATCAATGCTACTCAAATTGTAAACCTATTAGTTTTCCGCGAGCCACATTCGCCAAGGATAAAATGTGAAGCATTTGTAGTTCCATTCTGCAGGACTCATGCTCGAAAAAATTATAAGTTATGCAAAAATGTAGACTTTACAACTCACTTGAAGAATTTCTGGATATTAAGTTGTTTCTTTCGTAAAGCATGTTTTGCGAGATTGTAATTACCCTTTTTAATGCACTATAACACACAACGATATAGCAACTCCTGTAACTACAGTATATCCGCCTGTGGGGATGTGCTTAAAAATAAAGCAGCACAGACGGTATAATATTAGAAATGAAAAACATGGGAGGTATCTTTGGTTACACTGTGCACTAATGTTCTTTTCAGCTCTTGAGAGATTAGCAAGTATACGTTCTTTTGGTACCTGTTTAGATTCCTGCTGACCACACAACAGTACAAAACCACAGGTTCTTCTTTCCAGATTTTGTTTTCATACCTAATAAATGTTCTATGGGACTTCCGTCGGTCACGCGAACTACGTCGAGACGATAATCATATTCCTGCCATACGTGATCAAGCATGTCTGTTGTCAACGACTGCAGAGCACTATGAATACGAACTTTAAGTTCATCCGGCGTTGTTGGCAATGGTGGCACATGCGCATTAACCTTAACATACACCTATAAGAAAAAGTCGCAAGGTCCGGAGACCTGACGGGCCTATAGAGCGCCTTGTAGTCGTGCCCACAGCGACTAATCCAGCGGTTAGGAAGCTGTTTGCTAAGGTAAAGGCGAACATCCAGATGTCAAAGTGGCGGCTCCCGATTGAGTTGAAAGATGTAGGCCCGTTTCACACAGACGGAATGAATCCGACGAATCTATAAAACAGTGCGGTTTTGAGTGGCTTTCACACGAGCGGTTTTATTTTTAGAGCGGAGAAAAAAGCGTTCGATCAATAGGCGGGAACCAAATGGCTAGCTCTTTGTGTGGTCAGTTTCTAAATTGTGTCTTCGTTTAAATGCAGTATTTGATGTAGAAAGTCAATGCATAACATGTTTGAAACTCTTGAAAAGATAATGTATTGAATATTACGAGTACCTATGTCGATGTATAATCTACAGTAAATGTAGCAAAAGTATGACATAAACCATTTTTTCGGAGCCAATGTTCTATGAAACCGTTTACCGTGTTGAAATATGCATACACGGAAAAATTACGAAACATTTGTAAAGTGCATTAAAAAACTCCCACACACACACACACTTTTACAGAGCATTTTAGAGAACACTTGAGGTAAACTATGTACCATTGTGTTCAAGCTCCATGGTGAAATTGATCGTAGGGTGTATAAAATTTATTTTATCGAGGAAAAACGGGAGAGTCTCCTTTTCCGTGTGGCCATATGAAAAATACGTCGTCTGCATATCGTAGCCAGGTGGTAGGCCTTGGGGTGATGTTGGTGAATATATGTTGCTCTATGGGGAGAAGAATTGCTTTCGCGAGGACGGCTAAAAGCAAAGATCCCATCGAAGCGCCATTTACTTGTTTATAAATTTGCCTTCGGAAACTGAAATAGCTGG
Organism: Macrothele yani; assembly: GCA_039090855.1. Lineage (NCBI taxonomy): Eukaryota > Metazoa > Arthropoda > Arachnida > Araneae > Macrothelidae > Macrothele > Macrothele yani. The sequence continues at coordinate 124,757,208 of CM077024.1, read as the reverse complement.
AATTTCAGACCAAGTCCATTAATTTGAAGATGCTGAGGTAAGACTCCTGAGAATAAACCGATGAATTAGATATAGTCTCTTTCAATGTTCTGATGGTTTCCGGTACGGGGATAGATGGATAAAGAGAAACTACTTCGAAATTGCCGATAATGTCCCGTTGTTGAACCGTCAGCTGGTTGATTTTCGTGATAAAATCTAGAGTGGAAGTTATTATAAAGTCCGACTCCGGTAGATGATTAGTTAGGAATTCGGATAATGCTTTCTCTAAATGGTACGTCGGTGCGGATCTTCTGGTCACGATCAGTCTCAATGGATTGCCAGGCTTGTGGTGTTTAAGTCTCCCGAAGAGCTTTGGGATCTGAGGGCCAGGCGATATTTTCGCGGATTTCTTGAGATCATCTGCAATAGCAGTTAACCTTGCATCAGTGGCGGCTTTTCACGTGAAGTAGGTTAAGTGCCTCTTCACCTATTTTACTCAAAATAAAGTTTTATTCAGTATTTTTTTATAATATATTCTTTTTTACCTTTATTCAGTTCCAAAATACTCAAAATTTTGAACAGATATTAATTCACATGGCGCGCTCAATACGGAAAACAAATCCTTATACGCAAAACAGTGCAAGTGAAGAGCCGAAATGAGAATGCTTGGAAGTCTGCAGTTTTCCGCCGAGTTGCCATGATAACCGTGACGTCACCCTCCCCAATCTGCTCGCTCAAGTGAAGTGTTTCAGCTTCACGCGCCTTACCTCTGCATCTTTCAGTTTTTGAGCGTAAAGTCGTGAGAGATCACAGTGGAGCGGGTGTTTTTTTTTTTTTTTTTTTTGGTCCGTCTTACTTTTTAGTAATAAATATTCGGCGTGGAATAAAGACGGATTCTCAGATTTATTAAGCGTAACACGGTCACTTCATAAACATCGTGATTCTAGCGAACACCTGAAATGCGGATTAATGTTAAGGAATTTTGAAAAAAATCAAAACACCATTGCCGATGCCCTGAGGAAGAATGCTAGGCTTTTGAAAACACATTTTAACGAAACCGTTCGTTTAAATAGACTTTTCCTGCAGACAGTGATTGATGCAGTATTAGTCTATACTGTATTTGAGCAAACAAGGACTAGCATTCCATGGCCATGACGAAAGCATGGGCTCGATAAATCGTGGAAATTTCATTGAATTACTTTCATTGATGATATGAAGAAGTTCTTTAGAAATTTAAAATCAATACGAAAGGATAAAAAACTATTCAAAATGAATTAATTGAATGTATTTCTGAATATATAAATGATCACGTCAAAAATTAAATAATTTTTGATTGTTGATTCGGAAGGTGTATTGGTAGAGGGATTTTTGGGTTTCCATGATGTGAATGAAAATAGAACGTCAGGAGCTTTATACAAAATGCTAGACAAAATTTTGGAACAGTCTTATTACCAACACAAATAAATAGGACAATGTTACGATGGGGCAAATATAATGTCTGGACACTTAAATGGGCTACAGAAAAAAAAGTCAAGGATAAAGCTTCTCAAGCTGTTTTTGTTCATTGCTTAGTTCATCGTTTGAATCTTGTATTACACCAAAGTTTTTCTAAAATTTCTAAGTGTCGAATACTTTTTGCAAGCCTCAGTGGAATTGCTTCGTTTGTTCACCATTCTGCGAAGCGGTCTTATTATTATATCAACAACCGCAAGATACAGACCAACCATAAAAGAAACTCGATGGTCCTCCACTTCGAAATTAGTAAGTGTCGTTGTTGAAGATTGGGATAAATTGAAGGAAGTGTTCGTATTTCTGACGAATAGCGAATAATCAGACAAAAAATCAATTCATCTTGCCAAGGGGTTTTTCAATGATATGAACACTTTCGAATTTACATTTTTGGCTCCACCGATCTATTATTCGAACTTTTGAAGAAAAAATAACTAAACATAAACTACTGTGTAACTCAAATTGACAAAAAAAACCTCATGAAATTTTGAGCCATAAAAGGGACCATGAGTTATTTGAAACACAGTTTGGGAAAGCTAGCAAAATCATAGAAATAAGCACGGGAATATGCTACTCTTACACAGGAAACAATTTTTCAAAAATTTTAAACAATTGTATTTTGATTTTTGAAATTTTGGACCACATTCTTATGGAAATGGATATAAGATTTCAAGACTGTAAGAAACTTCAATTCGTCTGATTTGCTGACACAACCAAATTCGAATAATTTAATGCATGCTTTCCCACTCGCGCCCTTGAAAATCTACATTTTTACGGAAACATATTTACTAAACACCAGCGCCTTAAAAATGAACTGAGTCTTGTATATGCCGATGAAAAATTAAGGAATATATTGACTCAAGAACTCCTTCGAGTGTTTCACGGCGACAAAGACATTTTTACAGAAGATTATAAATTGGTTTTCCTCAGTTTAACAATTCCATCTAGAAGTGTTCCAGTGGAAAGAAGTTTTCTTAAAAGAATACAAACTTGCTCAAGAAGCACTAGTTCCCAAGATAGACTTGCTTCTCTGGCAAATATTTCTATTCAGGAAGACATTTTATTGATGCTCACGAAGAAACAACCATCTAACCATCTTATGACGACATAATCGACAAATTTGCAGCTTTAAAAGGAAGAAAAATTGATTTAATATACAAAAAATAAGTAAGTCCTCATTAAGGGATTTTCATTGTAGACAGTATATATCTTTTCATACTGCTTTTGTACCTCTTCACCAATTTTTCCAACCACGAGCAGCCACTGCCTTGCAGTCCTTTTTACCTGTGCAGTCCAAGAATTTAGAGCATTCCTTCGTAAGATTATAGATCCAGAATCTGATATAAACTCTTCTAGTGTTTTTATTATAATTCACTGCGTCCATTTTCGCTATCTTACCGGATTTGTCCCTTAGCGTCAGTATTATGGAGTGGGCATTTGTAAGGTTGGAAATCGTTCTTGGAATTTTGAAATGATTAAACGATTGCTTCTGATTGTACCACGATTTTAACCTAGAGCAACACAGTTGGCGTAGTTCGTCTTTGTTGTCTTCTGGAATTCGCGATATTAAGGTCTGAAACTCAGAAACGACGCTTTTTTGGGTTCAATCTCGATCGGAAGCAGAACTTTGGTCCAAGTTCCAAAACATTAGTTTCTTCTCGGGTGAGCGTTCGGTTAGAAATATTGACGAAGGGAATGGTGAAATCTTTAGGTTTAGGAGTCTGGGAAGACTTCAGGTAATCCAGTTTATTGCTGTGTCTGGATGAAAAGGAAGACTGGAGTCTTTCGACTAACATATCCACCCGGAGTGTAAGGTTGTTGAAGGTAATAGGGAACCAAAGACTATGCAAATACATATATAGGTTATAGCACCTGATTTCTAATGACACGACGTCCTTTCTTCTCAGGTTCACTATCCTTGAAAAGGTCTGGCAAAGAAATTTGTCCTTTTTCTTCTCGAACCATAATCATTTTACTGACGTCTTAAAATTAAGGAACTTTGGGATCAAGCCGAATGTTTTGCAAGCGGTTAGAAAGTCTATATGGGACCGTTCCTTCTCCAGTTTGAGTCTAAGCTGTCGAAATAATTTAAAGGTGTTCCACATTGCTCGGAGACTGCAACAAGTTCAATAAATGGGAAATGTACACCAAATTATAATACAAATACACTGGTGTGCAAAAATTAAGGACGAAGAGGATAAATTAGAATAACAGCGGAACGAGTTGCCAGAACGGACCGAAAAACCACTCAGGAGATAGACTAGGATCCGGTACGGTAGGGCATGCGCATATATGCAGCATGACGTAGGGGCGGGGGGGGGAGTGTCGGAAAGGTATAAAGCACACGGGCGGTGTACGCTGAGCAATTCGGTGAAAGCTATTGCACGGTGTACATCGGTTTGAACGACGTCGAGTTGCTGCCACCGTGTGATATATACAACAGGCAATCCAGTAGACGACATCTGGATGACTTTACCCGAGGTCGCATCATTGGGAAGTTGGAAGAATTTCGAAATGCGACTAGTGGGGCTGAGGAGTTCGGGATCGCTCACAGCATCGTTTGACGAGCTTGGAGAGCATTTCAAACGACAGGAACAGCTGTCCGAGAGTTTAGCAGAACTCGTCCACGAGAAACCACGGTGGCGGACGACCGGTATATTGTCCTACAGGCGAAAAGGGACAGATGACAGACAGCGGGAGAAATCGCAAGGCACATGCAACAGACAACTGGACGTCCGTTATCACGTTTTACCGTGGCCAGGAGGCTGCACAAAGGTGGCTTATTTGCACGACGACCAGTACGGTGTGTGCCATTGACGCCTGCTCATCGGAGACGGCGGTTTCTGTGGTGCCAGGAACACAAGAACTGGACACATCAGCAATGGGGTCGGGTTTTCTTTGCGGATGAGAGCCGATTTAATCTGACGAGTGATACTGGACGTATACACATATGGAGAGAGCAAAGAACACGCGATCGCAACTCCAACATCCTCGAAAGGGACCGGTTTGGAGGTGGCGGAGTTTGTTTGGGTGGTATCATGCTTGGTAGCCGTACTGTCCTCCACATCTTCCAAGGAGGTTCAGTCACTGGTGTCCGCTATTGTACCGAGGTTCTCCTGCCTCACGTGTGTCTGTTTAGTGGTGCTGTGGGTCCTGAGTTCCTCTTCATGGACGACAACGCTACACCTCATCGTACAGTGGCTGTCGCAGAGCTGTTGGAGAGTGAAGATATTCAACACATGGATTGGCCGGCAAGGTCCCCGGACCTAAATCCAATCGAACACGTGTGGGACCTTCTCGGGAGACGCTTAGAGCGTCACCAGCCGCCAGCAACGATTCCGCAGCTGCGATTGGCGCTACAAGAGGAATGGGCCGCGATGCCTCAACAGCTCCTTGACAACCTCGTCCTCAGCATGGATAGACGTTGTAAATCCTGCAACGCAGTCAGGGATGATCATATCCCCTACTAAAGACTGGACTTTTCTTGGCAGCCGCCTGTCACATGGACGTTTCTGTCTTCTGTCCAGTTGTGTTCAAAGCTACCTTTTCAATAAAGTGTCTTTGTGTCCTTTGGATTCCTTGTTTGGACGGTTTTGCTCACTTGTCCCATATTCTTACATCTTGGGGATCTTATGGTATGATTTGAGTCGATGTGGAGCGCTTCTGCACGACGTTACATTCGAAAAATCGTCTCGTCCTTAATTTTTGCACGCCACTGTAGTATAACTATACTAAAAATCCGAAATTTCTTGGCGTAGAATACAAAAACTTTCCAAGCTTTCGCACATCAAGCAGATGGCTTTCTCAATGAAGGCAGACAGCTAACTGCAAACTGGAATAACAGAACGTTTCAACAATTTGAACTCGGTGACTTGACAATACATGAATAGGATCAAACGTGATATTTCGAAGAAACGAGGTCACGTCGGTTGGGCACGCGGTACTATTGTAGTAAATGTTTCCTATCAACCCAAAAACACGCTCAGGAGGATGAACTTCGGTGTCGGCATAAGGTCTCCGACGTCTTTATATACGATGCTTAAGAGAAATATTGACAAGCCTCCTCTTCTGAATGAAGCAGGTGTTTATGCCATCCCACTAAAATATACGGACGGCTCTAGGCGTTAGTACATCGGAATGACCAAAACGTTCGTTTGGAATTAGAATCAGCGAACATAAAAGGAAGAGACTGGAAAATAACCACTGCCCTATCAAGAGAAGTCAAGTTCAAGTCCGCCGCTCCTATATGGAGTGATGTAAAGAAATTAGCTTCATACTCCACACCCAAATCTACTGCCATTCGCGAAACCTTGGAAATCTTGACCAGCTGCGAGGCTTGCAGTGCCAGCGTCTCTCTGGAGTTGCCACGTATTTGGAATCAATTCTTCAAATAAAGCTGAGTTTACTACCTCAGTACCGCGTGCCCAACCAACGTGATCTCGTTTCTTAGAAATTTCACGTTTGCTCCTATTCATGTATTGTTTAGTCAAATCACCACGTTGAAATTGTTGAAACGTTCTATTATCCAGTTTGCAGTTAGCCGTCTACTTTCCTTGCGAAAACTTGGAAAGTTTTATTTGTATTGTACGCCAAGAAATTTCGGATTTTCAGTATAGTTATACTATTTTGAGTATTATTTGGTGTACAGTTCCTACTTATTGAATCTGAGGTTATATTTGTGTCCTTTTATTCTGGTGCTTAAACACCTTTTAGTGGAGCCGATTTAAACAGTGTCCTGTGCTTCCGAGTTGCCAGCTTGTAGATGAACTGAATATATGCCGAACCTGTGTTCCAATGCAAAAGGGTCCCGGTCTTTCCTATAATCAAACTAAAAATGTTTAGAGTGTTAAGACCAATATCGAGTGGTTTACACTTATTTTTCCAAATGTTAGTGACTCTCGGAACATACGGCAATGAACCCACATACTGAGGTCTGCGAATCTGTCGCCATAATGTGGAAATGTTAGTTTTTAATCTGTAGATAGTCTGTCCACCACTGAGATTTCATAACCATGGTGTGCAGCAATCTGTTTAATCTTGTCTACTTCAAGATACCGCGACCTAGGGTTGGGCAAATGAGAAATGGCTCTGCGTAATATAAACCTAATGGCAGAAAGTTTATAACTTAAACTGTGGAACGAAGACATCGGGATAATATCAATACTGGAAGACGACGTACGATAAACGGAATATTGAATATGATTAGGAGAGGTCCTTTGTAACAAAAAATCTAAGAAACAAAGACAATTTTTTTCTTCTAACTCTAGGGCGAAATTAATGGATTCATATTGAGAAGAGCAGAAATCAGAAAATAAAACCAGATTAGCTGCAGAATGAGGCCAAAACACCTAAACATCATCTACATACCTTAAAAATAAAAGCGGTGGCTGAGGGTATTTAGAACGAATGTCGTTTTCAAGGGACTGGAGAAAAATTTCAGATAGAAATGAGATAGCGGGGAACCCTTAGGTGCCCCACTATCCTGACGGTAAAGAATATACATATCGTTATTTTCAAAAAGGACTTCATTACCAACCTCAGTGCGGAAAGTACGGCTTGGATCTCAGACGTCGAAATAAGAATAGCTAAAATGCTTAGCCTCAATAATATTATAGACTACAGTAACCGGACCACTGGGGAACAACGCGTGATGAAGTTTAGTTAAGATTTTTAGGCTTACATTCAGCTAAATATCAATATAATATCTCATTTCATTATTTAATTTTCACATTTTAATAAGTACAAAATAATTCCAAATGGCACGTCACAGACCGGGCCTAAATAAGAGCTGCAATTGATGGGCCTGGGCCGGGCTCACCAAATTAGGCTCGTGCAGACCTCTATACCTGGGTGCCCCAGCGTTCATTTGCATGGTCAATTGCCTCTTTACCAGTCGACGTTCTCTTCTGGGATCGATGGCCTTCGGGGCTCCACAGTTATGAAGTTGGAAAATACTCGATGTGCCAGCGGCTCATTCTTGGTACACCCTTACTACAGCATCTCGCGAACAGCCCACGAAGTCTGCTGCTTCTGAGATGCTTCCACCCTTGGCGAGGTAGCCGATGGCCATTCCTTTCTGAACGTCCGTCAAATCACCAACTACCTCTGCCCATTGTGTTCACGTTATGCACTATGGCTCATCAGTCCTGGCGGGCTGCTTATATCTTCGTGTGGTCGGCTTTGTCACGTGCAGTGTGATGCGCCTGTGCGGGTATACAGTGATTCCGGGGGTGGTCATATTATTCTGATACGACTGTGTATATATATGTATATAATACCAACATACATAAGCACACCGGACAAAAAATTACGGAATGCTCATTTCATTGGTTAATATGGGGTTGCATCACTACGAGCTCGAAGCACAGCCTTGATTTTCTTTGGTATGCTGTCAATATGGGAGCGGATGACATTAATGTTCAGTTTGCCCCACGCCATGAACAACTGGTCCAGCAGAGCATTCAAATTGGGAGGGTGTTGTTGTCTTTTCTTAACGGCCCGTTCGAGCATGTCCCAAATTTTCTCTATAACATTGAGATCAGGCAAATTGGCGGGACAGGTGAGATGTGGAACGTCAACCTCATGTTCTGCAAACCAATCCTGCACAATGGCAGCTCGGTGGACAGTGCAGTTGTAGTCTTGATAACGTGAATCTGGAATGGCGGCATCTTAGAGGAACTGGACATATGGCAACACCTCGTTAACCAACAGTTTCACGTAGTTCACCGCTGTCATGCCATTAGACACGTGATCTAAGGGACCCACTTCAGCACTGGATACACCCCCTTCAAAGCATGACACTACCACTCCCTTCTGTACAGTCCTTTGCACACACTCTGCGTTGAAGGCTTCTCCGGCACTTCCGCATGACCCTGGATCGAGCATCATTGGAATACCGGCCGAACCTGGATTCCTCCGACCAGATGATGCATCGCCACTGTTCTGTGGTCCAGTGTCGGTGTTCCCTCACCCATTCCAGCCGCTTTTTCTTATGGATGGCAGACAGCTTGGAGCATACCCTTGCTACACGACGGGATATTCCTACACCATGCAGTTCCCGTCGAAGCGTTCGTTCGGAAACAGGCTGACTGGGTCCCGCATTGTACTCTTGCAGCAATTCCTGCCAGGTTTGGAGCCGTTTTGCGGTTGATAATCGCCCCAGACGTCGACGATCACGGTTGCTCATGATGATTTTTCTGCCGCAGCTGCTCCGACGGGAATTGTCTCTGGCCGACTCTTTCTACGCTTAATGAACACTACTGACTGTGGACTTGGACACGCCAACGAACTCCGCCACCTCTCTCAGCGAATGACCATGCTCACGACCAAAGACGATAGCTCCCTTTTGCCATTCTGTTACGTCACCTTTTCTACCCATGGTACTTACCTGTAATCAACGATAAAACTGATTAGGCATCTGTTCCTCCGGATGACAGCATTCCGTAATTTTTTGTCCGGGGTGCTTACATATTCTTTGTTAGTTTTGCAAATACAACAGAACCAGTAGGTAGGGGGGAGGGTTATAGTTTGATTGAAGGGTCGAAGATTTTTAGTTATGCTGCTTATGTCAGTCACGACTGTTTCAATCCGAACTTTTAAAGAAGTAGAAAAGAAATGGAAATTGCTTTCATTCTTGACAACCTCACAAAATTTATTACGCCTAGTTTCTAAGTAAATGTACATCATTTTGTTTAGAAGCCTGGAGTGTCAATACGCTAAATACTGATGATCCAATCTTATGCTAACTAGCATAACTTGTGTGGATTTTCAGTTGCTTTCTTATTGTTAGTTTCTCCCATAAGGTTTTTCTAGCTCTTTTCTAGTTTCCAGTGTCATGTATCCTTTCCCAAAATGATCAAAATTTCATTTTGAATAGTGAATTTAAATATTTTTACTGCCATTGATGTAGTTTTGTGTGTTAGGAAAATGGCATCAGTCAATCATCGGTTTTGAAGCACAGCCATCTTGCATACCGCTACTCTGTGCTACCAATGATTATTCCTTTCATTTATACTCAGTAAGAAAACGTTTAATACAAAAGGTGAGTCCTTTTACCCCATTGTACGTAGGATTCCACAAACACGTTCAGAACTAAATATTGTGAATATTTTATAACATTCGTACTCACACGAGAAGTTTCTTTGTTTATGCCATTTCCAGCAGCATACGTGAGACAAGCATAGCCTCTAGACAAGCGTGCGCCGAACGGATAAGGATTAGCAACGTTGGCAAAGAATGTAAGCTTCAAGATAAGAATAGCTACATAGGCTAACATATGCACCGAGGAGACATTACATTATGACCACTTACCTAGTAAGCTGTAGTACCCTCTTTAGCCAGCAAGACACCAACCACTCGGCGAGGCTTCTATTTTATAAGGTGGCGATAGGTATCCTGGGGTATCTAGTACCATAATGTTAACAGCAATTCCTCCAGTTCGCGTACATTTCGGAGTGGTGGTGATTTAGCGCGAACCCGCTGCTCCTAGTCCTACCACAACTGTTCGATTGGGTTCATGTCACATGAATTTCGAGGCCAGGGCATTAACAGAAAGTCACTTGCATGTTCCTCGAGCCGCTCCTTGACGATTCTGGCGGATTGGCATGGCGCTTTATCCTGTTGGTAAGGACCATTACAAACAGGGAACACATTTGCAATGAATGGGTGAACTTCTTCTGCAGCGATGTTCAGATACTTGACTGATGTCAGGGATTGTATCTACTGGGAAAAAGGGGGTTAAAGTGTCCCAAGAAAACATCTCTCACAGCATAACACCGCCGTCGCTGGCCTGTTTCCGCCCAACAGTGCATCCAGGCACCGTAGTCTCCGTTGGTTCCGCCCAACATTGCATCCAGGTACCGTAGCCTCCGTTGGTTCCACCCAACAGTGCATCCAGGTAACGTAGCCTCCGTTGGTTCCGCCCAACAGTGCATCCAGGTAACGTAGCCTCCGTTGGTTCCGCCCAGCAGTGCATCCAGGTACCGTAGCCACCGTTGGTTCCGCTTAACAGTGAATCCAGGTACCGTAGCCTCTGTTGGTTTCGCCCAACAGTGCATCCAGGTACCGTAGCCTCCGTTGGTTCCGCCCAACAGTGCATCCAGGTAACGTAGCCTCCGTTGGTTCCGCCCAACAGTGCATCCAGGTACCGTAGCCTCTGTTGGTTTCGCCCAACAGTGCATCCAGGTACCGTAGCCTCCGTTGGTTCCGCCCAACAGTGCATCCAGGTAACGTAGCCTCCGTTGGTTCCGCCCAACAGTGCATCCAGGTACCGCAGCCTCCGTTGGTTCCGCCCAACAGTGCATCCAGGTACCGTAGCCTCCGTTGGTTCCGCCCAACAGTGCATCCAGGTAACGTAGCCTCCGTTGGTTCCACCCAACAGTGCATCCAGGTACCGTAGCCTCCGTTGGTGAGCGACGGATCCGCGCTCTACCGTCTACGTGATCCACCAAGAATCTTGATTCGCTACACGAAGCCACTTTCTTCCAATCATCCACGGTCCAATCTCGAAGATCTTGGGACCATTTCATGCGTTGTTGGCGATGACGTGCAGTGAGCATGTGCACCCGGCTGGGTCTTCAGCTACGCAGGCCCATGCGCAGACGGCTGCGATGATCTGTGTGCTGTGACGCATTGCCCTGATCACCACTTCTGTAGCTGCAGGTGATTTGTCGCACTGTGGCCCTGCGGTTGCTATGAACAATGCGCGAGAGTCTCCGCTCCCGTCTGGCATCAGTGAGCTGCGGACGACACGCTGCTGGACGACGGTTCGTCGTTTGGCCATCTGTGCCCCACTTTTTATACGTGCTCACTACAGCGGCACACGAACAACCCACAAGCCCCGCAGTTTCCGTGATCGTAGTTCCAAGACTCCATGCCATCAAAATTTGCTCGCTTACATACCCGGAAGGCAATTTTTTACGTAGGCGCTTTCCAAGACAGAGAAAAAAGGATGATTAAGCTTCCCATAAGGTGAAGCCTGGGTAAATAAAGGAGCAAAACATAGGGTTAATAAAGGACAAAGGCATAGATTAGCGTCGATTTCTTCATCCAGAGACCAGAACCATACATGAGACTGACAAAGGGGGAAAAAGCTGAACTTTTTAACCGCACGGGTGAAAAATAAGAACGTGCTGTAAAACATCGTGAATATAACGCGGCGTGAGCAGACAAAATTGTTCACTGAAATTTATTATGTAAATATTAAGCTGGAGCACATCACTGTATTCAATCATCATCATCATCATTGTCAACCATTATCAATCCACTGCTGGACGAAGGTCTCCCCAAGTTTCCTCCACAACGGTCTGTCTTGTGCCAGTCTCCTCCATGTCACCCCTGCATACTTTCGAATTTCATCCACCCATCTCCCATGTGGTCTTCTTCTGGGTCTTTTCCTGTCCCTTGGAATCCAATCTAAAATTTCGGCTGTCCATCGATGATCTGTCCTTCTGGCAGTATGTCCAGCCCATTGCCATTTCAGGGATTTAACTCTGATCATGATGTCTTCCACTCTTGTCATTTTTCGAATCCACGAGTTCCTCTTCTTATCTCTCCTGGTTACACCAAGCATGCACCTCTCCATGCTTCTTTGAGTTGTTTGCAGCCTTTGTATGTCTCTTTTAGTTAAGGTCCACGTCTCTGCACCATACGTAAGCACTGGAAGGATGCATTGATCAAACACTTTTCTTTTAAGATATAATGGCATATTGCTCTTGAAAATTATGCTGTTTCTTCCAAAAGCTCTCCAGGCAAGTTTTGTACGCCGATTAATTTCTTCATCAATGTGACCCTCACTTGATATCTGCTGTCCAAGATAAACGTACGTGTCTGTTATCTCCAGCTTTTCTCCATCAATCGATAAATCTTCATTTCTTGTAAAAGCATTGAACATCACTTTTGTCTTCTGAAAGTTCATTTTTAATCCCACTTCTTTACTCTTGTCAGCAAGTTCCTGGATCATACTCTGCAGCTCTGATGGGGTAGTTGCAAAAATGACTATGTCATCAGCAAAACGAAGGTGGGTTAGATAATCTCCATTAATCTTTATCCCCTTGTTTTCCCAGCTCAGCGACTGAAAAACACCCTCCAAATGTGGCATTAAAGAGCTTCGGAGATATGGTGTCACCTTGTCTCACTCCCTTTCCAATTTTTACGTGTGTTGTATTTTCAAACAGCCTAATCTTTGCACTTGCATTTTCATAGATGTTATTAATAATATTAATGTATGCATCTTCAATACCGCACTGTATTCAATATATACATATAAGTATTTTACATTTAACAGCAACACAGGATAAATGTAACATCATAGAGAAAAAAATATGACTTCCGGCGTAATCTACGCTCTGTCCGACTTACGTTTTAAGAAAGTTTTCCTCCATTTTGAAGCTGCAAAACAATTATTTGTGGAATGAAATCATATTTAACAACACAACTGGGTAGAAGAAATATCGCAAGAAAAAAGGATTACGATTACGGGAGAAACCTTCACTCCGCCTAACTTCCGTTTCCGAAAGTTTTGAAAGTCGGAATTCCGCCCACCGACAGAAAACGACCTGACAACCATCACTACTGACACCACTCCCTTCCAAATTTCTGTTCAGTTCTTCATCGATCTCGAAAACGATCGAAATGAAGATGGAAAAGGCGGAATTCTTCGAATTCACTGAAGAGTCACGTGCCTGAATATCACAGAGAAATTTTCGCCCCAACTTCCGTTTTCGGAATTTTTCTTCCATTTTCAAGCTGAAATGCAAATATTTATGGGAAAAAATTACATTTAAAAATATTACTCCGCTGAAGAAACATCGCGAGAAAAAAAACCCCACAATTACGGGGAAATTTTTCATTTCTTTATCTTCTGTTTTCGAAAGTTTTGAAAAACAGAATTCCATCCCCCAGACTAAAAAACGACACCTCCCCCAACTAATCTTTCAAAATTTCTCTTTATTTTTGCATCGATCATAACCCTAATGATGACAAAAAAAGGCGGAATTCCGCGAATTCGCGGAAGAATCTCGTGTATGCAGAACGATTAGAACTGAAGCCAGATCAATCGTGTTTGGAAAATTTACTAAGCCGCTTTAAAATTTTCGTCACGATTTTGAGAGATGTTAGAACTCTTACGTATTTTACGTACATGCTCCTGTTTGAGAAGAAAAGTTATCTTATTTAGATTCTCTTAAAAACAAGTTAGTAAAATCATGCAATGCATTGATTATGATACGCTTTCCAACATAACAGAAATCGTTACTCAAGTTATGAGGATAATGGCTGTAGAATAAATCTTGCTCCTATGACCTGACCTTTGGCCCCATTTCCATGATATTCAACAGAACCGGCAAAGCATACTTCCGGAACAACATGATAAAGTTTTGTCACAATCGAAGCATTTTTACGTAAATTATAACGCATAAGGGCGATGGAATGGACCCCGCTCCTATGTCCTGACCTTTGACCCCATTTTACCCATTTTCAATAGGGTTCGTTCCCAGTGATCCCGTACCACATACTAAAATTTCATCGAAATAGAACCATTTTTACGCAAGTTATGACGCATAAGGGTAATGGAATGCGCCCCGCTCCTTTGTCCTGACCTTTGACCCCGTTTCACTCATTTTCAATAGCGTTCGTTCATCGTTTTTTTAATACCTCTTTGCATTCCCTACCACATACTAAAATTTAATCGAAATCGAACCATTTTTACGCAAGTTATGACGCATAAGGGCAATAGAATGGATCCCGCTCTGATATCCTGACCTTTGCCCCACTTCGCCCATTTTCAATAGGGTTTGTCCCCAGGTGGTCCCCTACCACATACTAAAATTTCAATGAAACCGAACCATATTTATGCAAGTTATGACGCATAAGGGCAATGGAATGGATCCCGCTGCTATGTCCTGACCTTCGATCCCATTTCGCTGATTTTCAATAGAGTTCGTGCCCACGTGGTCCCCTACCACATACAAAAATTTCATCGAAATCGAACCATTTTTACGCGAGTTATCGTGCTGACAGATAAGACACATACAGACGGATATAGCTGGAGCATATACGCTTCCTCAACTTACGGTTGGAAAGCGTAAAGAAGAGGAAGTAAGGGCATCCAGTCGAGTAAGGAGGGAACGTGTGTGAAATATGATGGTTCTCATTGGATCCCAATGCAAATTTAATTTACAATGAAAATGGTGGAAAGGTCCGAATGCTGTTACACCCATTTTTAGCAGACAAGAATAAAAAAAAATTAGCGGAAATTATTAGGACTCAATTTATTAATGAATTCTGTAACGTGCTTAATAGTAACGACTGTAAAGAATCAACAATTCAGGTTTGACATATTTATTTACTGAAAAACGTTCTTGAATTAATGCACAAAAAATAGATAAGATTCACAAATATGTGTACAGATAAAATTGAAATTTATTACTTTCAGTTTATAGTAACTACAAAAAAAGTGCACAAAATGTTATTAACGATAGAACTGAGTGCAATCGGCATTGAAATATTGTTAACATTTATTAATACAGGTGCAGATAAGTTCTAAAATTACATACTTCCATCCTACATCGTTTTTTTAATACCTCTTTGCATTGCTCAATAAAGTCACTTGGACATCCGCAGGGACCGTATTCTATTAGTCTTAAGTTACTGCACTCATTTAACTTCACATTTTCCATGAATAATATACATGTACGACGTAACCGTAGAACTTCTAAGGAACGTAATCGGTTATACAACACAGCACGCTTGAATACGTTTGCCATCTCCATGCCATTAAGATGAAGGTATTTAACATTTACTGCCGAACATAACAGCTTGTAAATACAATATCTGAAAAAAGGACTGGAGACAGAAGTTCGGAGTTCAATTTTTTCCAGGTTGGGAAAAACCCCAGATAAAGCTTTAGGGAAACCAGCATTACTATTGTTTCGAAAATGATTTTCTTCCGTAATGTAAAGTGCGAGTTTCTTCAGTTTGCAACACGCTTGCAAAATGTCACCGAGCCTTTGCATATTAAATGTCTCTGTTTCGGAATTGTATACGCTTTGTGAAGTACAGCATACATCTTCTATTTTACTGCCTACTTTTAACAGGAAATCTTGAAAAGAAGGGTTTTCCCTCTCTTGGTCGTGGCAATCATATAAAATTAATTTGTTTAAAGTTTTTGTAGACAGCACTTCCAAAACCTTAGGATTAATTTTTAAAAGAGACAGATGGACAGTGTTCATGTTAGGACAAGCACTGAGAGCTGCATTGTTCTTCTCTGGAATGGAATTATTGTCCACGCAGATCTCAGTAAGTTTAAGAATAATGGGTGGATATGAATTTGCTACCTCCGCTTCTTGCAGCTTACATATTCCTCCCACCATTTCAGGAAACTTAAAAGGGTAGAAGGCCATCGTCATACGTTGAAGGCAGATGTCGCTGAGTGCTGGCAGGTGTTGCAAAGCGCAGGCAATGGCATCTTCTCGAACTCTACCCGTCCTCACGTCAAGTTTGCGTAGATGCTTCCCAACACCACAGCAAGCGCCATTTTGAGGGCAGAAAACGAATTTTGTTTCTTGTGAATCATGTCTGCAAAGTGAGAAGAAAATGTTTTCTGTCATATAGCTCTCACGTGCAGTGAAACTCTCCATAAGTGGGCAGGACTTCAGTATCTGTTCAAAGGAGAAATTGTCGCAATACATCAATGACACGACCCGAAGGTTTCGGAAAACGGGAATTCCGCTTAAAATTTCTTCTTGTGCGTCGCCACGAAATACACTGGTTAAACTCTGTAGATTCTGCAAAAGAAAGAAACGTTGTTTGAGGCAGCAGAAACTAAATACAAAGGAATTGAAGTGGAACACTTCTGTTCACAAACTATATACACACACACGCGGAAAAAAAATAAAAAAAATAATAAAAAAACAGACATATATAAATACACTCCGTAGAACTAGACACAGACGATAAATAGGCGGACTACAGTGCTTCCCAACAGCAGCGCTGCCAACTTTTCAAAATCAAAAACCGGGATATCAGCGTGCGTATTTACAATTTATAAATAATAAAATTATATGTTATAGGTTTCTTTATTTTTTATCAATATATTAATTCTATAAAGTTTTTTACTGTAAGACCAGTTGTGAGAGAACGGCTGAACGTAAACATACGGTTGAGGTATCAAAATAAAGGTCTTACCATGTATATGTGTCAGTCGAAGAGAAAAATGATTATGGGGCAACGGTTCGGGAGTTGTGGGGCGCCAAAGTTCCCATGTAAAGTCAATGGGAGAAGCGTGCGGTTGACTCACGCGCTGTTCAAGGCGAAGGTATGGAGGGACTCAGATAGTACGTCTCTCTTCTTAGCGAACCGTTGTGCAAAACAACGCTAGCAAGTATTTGTTTGAAAGTTCTTTTCGGAACAGCGAGCACTCGAAGACCTGACTGCGTTGTGCCAATATACAATTTAACATTCATTCGATCCAGTTTATTCACGTAGGTAAGATGTTTCCCATTATGTAAAGATGTAAATAAACATTTCATACGAGTTTATTCTTTTCAAAAAAAAAAAAAAAAAAAAAAAAAACTAATCGTCGATTTCGTCTACCGGGTTCGAATCCCGGTGAGGCATGGATGTTGTGTTTGTCTCACGGCACTGGCTCTCTAACTTCCCTGAAAACAGTGACCCTAAATTAGGGAGGGGGACTGCTTGTAACCCAAGCGTTGGCTTATGATTATTCGTCCGTGAAGGATCCGGGCTCGAATCCCGGTGACGCATGTGTGTTGTGCTTGTCTTAAGCCACTTGCTTTCTCCCTTCCCTAGAACCAGTGACCCTAAATTAGGGACGGGCGACTGCTTATAGCCCATTGAGTTTCTCACTGTGGTCGTTAAATCTTCAGTCATTACTGAAGTGGTTGAATTAATTTGTCAATCAAATAAAGTTTACATTTGTTGTTTCATATGATTTTATTATTAAAAAGAAAAAATACCGTCGATTCCGACGGGTTTCGTCTAGTTACAGTTAATTACTTAATAAAAATAAAGAAATATTTACAGAAAAAAATTGGTATTTTAAGTATAAAATAAGATTAACAAAACTTGCTAATGAGTTTCATATTTAGAGAGCGAGACACTATTTTTTCTACGGAGACACCGTTTTTTATCCCCACCATAACAGGAGTGTTTATTATCACACGATAAGGCAACACAGTTCGTCCACGGAATACTATGATACTGAAATTCTTCGGACACAAGTTTGGCAAAATTTTCACCTGTTGAACTGGTTTCTAGGCATGGCAAAGAGAGCAGCAACATGCATCTCACTCGCTTGCAATGATTATCAAAGTACGTTACCACAATTGGATAAAGTTGATTGTCAGCATCATTACTGCCATCAGTAGCGACAGAAAAATGGTCCACTTTTAATAGCACAGAGGACATTTTTTGAACGATATTTTGCCATTTCTTGAAAAATATGCTAAGTTTTTTGCTCTGCCACGTGGATATCTTTTTACTCTCTTCTGGGGAGATAGGAAACATTGCTGACAACAATCGGGAAACTTGATCAGTTGCCGCTAGTGGTATGTTGTGTTCCAACAAAAATGCGGTAAACAGAACGTCTGCATGAATCGTTTGAAAATCATTCGGCACTGAAATAAAACGATCCATTTTGCCAGTGGCGTATCATTCGGCACTGAAATAAAACGATCCATGTTGCCAGTGGCGTATCTTGGGTCTGAGAGCTGGGCTATCTCACCCGTAAACCCCCCCCCCCCCACACACACACACACTTTCCCCCCAGAATTTTTTTTTTTTTTAATTGCGAAGTTTAATTTTTAATTGTTAAGTAATGGAAGTAACTTCTCTTTTACATTTTAGGTACATGCCATTGCTAACATAATACCAAATAATTATTATGAAGATTACGATTTGAACACTTATTCGTACATGAACTCCATTCTTCTTCTGAATACTTTATTTGTACATGACCTGAATTCTTCTTTCCTTTTGTGTGAGCTTGAGTGTTACGTTTTCATAAAATGTTTCTTCTGAATACTTTTTCATATTTAAAAAGAATGTTTTTCTCTATTGACAAAACAGCCAAGTTTTTCGAATGTGCATGTCCTTGTGTGGCTCTAAGATATATCTTGATTCTTTTTAATGCTGAAAAACTTTCGGCGCACTTGTTGATGGAAAGTTTAATATGAGGTCTGCTAATTTGTGCACCTCACTAAACACTATGTCCAATTTATTCAATTTTATGTAACATATAATGTCTCTTATTGATTTGTTTTTGTTTTTGTGGGATGTAAGGTCAGGTGATGCGTAACATCACAGCCTCTCCTTGACAAATGTCAACCCCGCCTTCTCGTGGTGCATCCTGATCCCACTAAAGGGGCTCTGACGACCGCCAATAGCGGTATAACTATACCATCGGGATTAGAGGAAATGCTATCCCACATTCACCAACCCGCTTGGCCAGCGTGGTGAGTTATGGCCAAACCCCTCCAAAATGACTCCACAACTTAAATCTTGGCCCTCAGTCTCCGGCAGCTGGAATGTACCATGCCAAGGCAGTGGCCAGTGCGACATGAAGGCAGAGGGTGCTAAGAATCTCCGGAGGACCGGACTTGGCTGCCATCTGATGCTGACCTTGGCTACGTATAACGGACGCTCCCTATCTTCTGATTCAAGACTTCTTGAATTGGAAGACAAACTACAAAGGATCAAGTGGGACATCGTCGGGCTAAGTGAGGTAAGGAGAAAAGGAGAAGATCTCATTGAACTGAAAAGTGGACATCTCTTCTACTATCGTGGGACTGATACTGGCAGAACTAGTGGTGTTGGATTTATAATAAACAACAAGCTGAAGGATAAAGTTGTAGAAGTTGAAAGTTCTTCTAACAGAGCTGCACGACTCGTTATCCAACTCTCGAAAAGATACCAGGCTTAGATTATTCAAACTTATGCACCCACCACAAGTCATCCTGAAGAAGAAATTGAAGAATTTTATGAGGAAATTCGTCATCTAAATAATAAAGGTAAGCAGCACTTGAAGATAATTATGGGAGATTTCAATGCAAAAATAGGGCGACAGCAACAGAATAAAACTTCAGTAGGTAAATTTGGTCACGGCAATAGAAACAAGCGTGGAAATACGCTCGTAGAGTTTGCAGAGGCAGAAGGGTTTTTCATCATGCACTCCTTTTTCAAGAAAAAGCCACACAGGAAATGGACATGGAGACATCCAAATGGGACGATAAGTGAAAATGATTTTATTATGTGTAACAAAAAATTCGTCATAGAAGACTGCAGTGTGCTAAACAAGTTCAACACAGGTAGTGACCATAGATTGGTGAGATGTAAGATGCACCTCAACACTAAACTCGAACGTGGCAAGCTCATAAGACAAACAAAATATATTGACATAACCAACCTTAAAAAACACCATAATACCTTCAAGTTGGATCTAAGAACAGATTCTCTGCTTTAGAAGGCCTAACATCGGAAGAAGTGGATATTTCTGAAGTTAACAGAAAAGTAACCAAAGCTCTTATGGAAACAGCAACGAAACTAGCTGAATCTAAGAACAAGTTGCATGTGAACAAATTATCAGGAAAAACCCAAAATGTTGATGCAAAAAAGAAGAGAGATGAGGACAACTAAAGGAGATGTGACTTCCAAAGTGGAATATATAGAGCTATGCAAGACAGTAAGAAAAAGTATCACTGAAGACGTAAGAAAATTCAACTGTGAACTAGTGAGGAAAGCAATTGAAAGCCACCAAAGCCTAAAGAATACAAAGGGACATCTCAGCAATTGAATAAAACAGATTATGGCACTGAGAAAAGAAGATGGTTCTGTAACAAGAAATAGAGGCGAAATTTTGACAAGAGTGAAAGATTTCTACTCCAAATTATATGAAAGGGATGATATATGTACTCCAGACATCATGAAAGGTACCAGTAAAAGAGTTCTTCCAGTCCTTCCAGCAGAAGTTGCACATGCAATCAAGAACATGAAGCGGGGAAAAGCTCCAGGAGAAGATGGAATTACTGTAGACATCATACAAGAAGCAAGTGGAGAAATCGAAACAGTACTCGCCCAAATCTTCACTCGATGCCTTAATGAAGGGAAGATTCCTGAGGATTGGAACAACGCTATAATGATCCTGCTACATAAAAAAGGTGACATTGAGGATCTCAGGAACTACAGACCTATCAGCCTCCTATCAGTGGTTTATAAAATCTTCACTAAAGTTCTTTCACACCGTTTGAAGGTAATACTCGACATGGCTCAACCGAGAGAACAAGCTGGATTCAGGAGTGGCTACAGCACTATAGATCATATCCTCGTATTGAGAGAACTAATTGAAAGAGCGAGGGAATATGAACTTCCATTGTGCATGGCTTTTATCGATTATGAAAAAGCCTTTGATTCGGTGAAACCATCAGCAGTTACAATGGCTCTGAAATCCTGCGGTATTGAAGATGCATACATTAATATTATTAATAACATCTATGAAAATGCAAGTGCAAAGATTCGGCTGTTTGGAAATACAACACACATAAAAATTGGAAAGGGAGTGAGACAAGGTGACACCATATCTCCGAAGCTCTTTAATGCCACATTGGAAAATGTCTTTCAATCACTGAACTGGGAAAACAAAGGGATAAAGTTTAATGGAGATTATCTAACCCACCTTCGTTTTGCTGATGACGTAGTCATTTTTGCAACTACCCCATCAGAGCTTCACAGTATGATCCAGGAACTTGCTGACAAGAGTAAAGAAGTGGGGTTAAAAATGAACTTTCAGAAGACAAAAGTGATGTTCCATGCATTTACAAGAAATGAAGATTTATCGATTGATGGAGAAAAGCTGAGGAAAACAGACACGTACGTTTATCTTGGACAGCAGATATCAAGTGAGGGTCACATTGATGAAGAAATTAATCGGCGTACAAAACTTGCCTGGAGATCTTTTGGAAGAAACAGCATAATTTTCAAGAGCAATATGCCATTGTGTCTTAAAAGAAAAGTGTTTGATCAATGCATCTTTCCAGTGCTTACGTATGGTGCAGAGACGTGGACCTTAACTAAAAGAGACATACAAAGGCTGCAGACAACTCAAAGCAGCATGGAGAGGTGCATGCTTGGTGTAACCAGGAGAGATAAGAAGAGGAACTCGTGGATCCGAAAAATGACAAGAGTGGAAGACATCATGATCAAAGTTAAATCCCTGAAATGGCAATGGGCTGGGCATACTGCCAGAAGGACAGACCATCGATGGACAGCCGAAATTTTAGATTGGATTCCAAGGGACAGGAAAAGACCCAGAAGAAGACCACATGGGAGATGGGTGGATGAAATTCAAAAATATGCGTGAGTGACATGGAGGAGACTGGCACAAGACAGACCGTTGTGGAGGAAATTTGGGGAGACCTTCGTCCAGCAGTGGATTGATAATTGTTGACAATGATGATGATGATGATGATGATTGCTTTGTTTTTGTATTCATCAAGGGAATAACACACTTTCAGTTTATTTCTTAGTCGAGCTGTATCAAAATTTGAAGCATAGAGTTCTTTAAGTTCTGACAGTAGATGTTCAGGGAAGCTTTCACAAAATTCATCAAAACAGTTCGAATACAACAAAGTCACGAATTTAAGATATAATATCTCTGATTTTAATTCATTGACACTTCACAAAAACTGAAACACCTTTTACGAAACACTCTTATGGGTAGGAGTATGCGAGTGACGGAGATAGTTGTCTTCTTTTTTCGGAGCGAACCGTTTCCCAAAGCAATGGGCCAATCCCCTCTACCAGCTGATTCACGTTGTCATGGAAACGCTAGCAGGCGATTGTACGGAAGGTTTTCGCATCAAAACTGCGAAGACTCTGGAAGAGCTGCTTACGTTATGCCGTTGGTTTTCGCTGGCCAGACTTAGTTAAAGTAGCGAATCCGCAAGCGGTTTTTTTTTTCGCACCGTTAGCATCGACATAATTACATACCGTTGATAATTGACTTTTATTTGTGTATATTTAATTCAGTTTTATTTGTGAATTATCTAGGCTTCGCAGCTAGCCTCAAATATACGCCACGGCATGTTGCAGACAGTTCTTTCTTTCTTTCTTTCTTTTTTTGAGTTTTAACGACCACCGTGAGCAACTCAATGGGCTATAAGCAGTCGCCCGTCCCTAATTTAGGGTCACTGGTTCCAGGGAAGGGAGAGAGCCAGTGCCGTAAGACAAACACAACATCCATGCCTCACCGGGATTCGAACCCGGACCCCTTACGGGCGAATGATCAGAGGCCAGTGCCTTAGACCACTGCGCCACCGGGGCGGCTGCAGACAGTTCTTGCGCTATCATGATTTTTTACGTGCTTGTTAGTTCCAACAAGTGCGACGATGTCTCCACGACCAGCGTGAGAAACGGAGAAATCAGTGGTTTTTTTTTTTTTTTTTTTTTGAAGGTTTAACGACCACCGTGAGCAACTCAATGGACTATAAGCAGTCGCCCGTCCCTAATTTAGGGTCACTGGTTCCAGGGAAGGGAGAGAGCCAGTGCCGTAAGACAAACACAACATCCATGCCTCACCGGGATTCGAACCCGGACCCCTTTCGGACGAATGATCAGAGGCCATCGCTTAGACCACTGCGCCACCGGTGCGGCAGTGTTACACAAAGTGCAATATGCATGAAACTCACTCTTTCGAGATAGTTTTACAAGTCAAATTCTTTGGAGTATTTCTTAAAAAAAAAAATCCTCATTCTAGGGTTGCGAACTAAAATAATAACTTGCAACACAACTTGTTTCGTTTGAAAGATCAAACAAATACGGAATCGGCGTTCAACTTGAACGTTAGCAAACAAACAGCTTTCCATTCCACTCCCACGAAGATCCGCACAAGCGCCGAGGATGTGACGTCATAAACCATCACTTCCACTTTCTTTCTTTTTTTTTTTTTGAGGTTTAACGACCGCCGTGAGCAACTAAATAGGCTATAAGCAGTCGCCCGTCCCTAATTTAGGGTCACTGGTTCCAGGGAAGGGAGAAAGCCAGTGCCGTAAGACAAACACAACATCGATGCCTGACCGGGATTCGAACCCGGACCCTTTACGGACGAATGATCAGAGGCCAACGCCTTAGACCACTGCGCCACCGGGGCGGCACTTCCACTTTCCAAGTCTTTGACTGTCTTGCTGTTGTTACGAGACACATGAACTTGGCGCTCGAGGTGCCGTGGATTAACAAAATACTTTTTTTTTGTTTTATTTCCATTCGTTACCGATTCCCACAGCCCGCATTGACGCTGAAGAAAAAAATGATGGCTGATAAGATTAATGGGGGGGGGGGGGTGTCCCGGATTCCTTCCAGTTTTTAAATAAAAGAAAAAAAACAACAACAAGAAAATCACAAAGCCGGATTTTTTGTAGAAAAATCAGATTACCGGAAAATATTTTCAAAACTGGACAGAATCCGGGACACTTGGCAGCTATGCAACAGTGTATATCGTGATCGACGAAAATGGATGAACGGGGTGATCTGAGCGACTTTGACAGAAGACGCATTGTCGGCGCTAAACAGATGAGTCATTCTATCGCTCAAGTGGAAGTACCAGCTTCCAGAAAGCAAGCGGCTGCCAACCACACACCATTCATAACCGGCGTCAACGTAGATTACCCAGGCTCGTACAAGCAAACCGCTTAGCAAAAACGGCGTAAATCAGATTCATTTTAAATGCCGGAGGCCTAAACAGCGTCAGCGAGCGAACGGTATGACGCACTCTGCATAAGCTGGGCTACGGGAGTGGACGCCATACTCGTGTGACACTGTTGACTGCTCGTCATCAAAAATTACGCCTCACCTGGTGCCAGAAACATCGAAATTCGACTTCTGCAGAGTGGCGCCACATCGTGTGGTCAGAAGGATACCGTTTTTAGCTGTATCCAGCTGACGGCTCGGTGCGAATGTGGCACCGACAGGATAAGGCTATGGCCTCTTCGTGCCAGGTTGGCTCTGTGATGGTTTGGGGACCCTTCTTATGAGAGACATTAGGTCCCTTAATGTGTCTGGACAGGTCCTTAACCGCTACCAGCGTGTACTGGCTGATCACCTACACGCTTTCAAAGCCTTAGCGCATCCTCCTGCCGACGGTCTGTTTCAGCCTAACAGTGCGCCCTCTCACCAGGCTACAACCACCCAAATATGGCTCAAGGAAAGCTCAGTAGACTTTGGAACCCTTCAGTGGCCTCAAGATCTCTGATGTAAACCATGACACTCTCTGTGAGGTCGTGGAGCGGAGCCTCAGATCAAAGAATCCTGGGAAGACGTCTCGGGTGAAGTTGTGGACAGTGCTACAGCAGGCATGGCGGGCATTACCTCCGGAAACCCTCTGGGAACTAGTGGAGTCGATGCCTCCGCGCGTATAGGCTGTTATTCGCGATGGAAGAGGACTTACACGCTATTAGGTATAGGTTTCTATATTGTTTTATCCATTGAGTGAATGCGTGCGTGTGAAAACTACCTCCGCCGACAGTTGTCAAATGTCAAAACTACAATTGTGCTAATTCCAGACTTTGACTAAATTATGCTTGAAACTTAAATGTACAAAAGAAACCATGGCCTTTCAGTATACACTCTCTGCAAAAAAAAAAAAAAAAAAAAAAAAAAGAACGAAGCACCCAGAAGGAATAATTAAATCGAGTTGAAAATTAGTATGTGCAAGTGATTGCAGTTCCAAAAAGTTGGGCCATTTATTTGGATAAAACGGCTACACAAGTGGAAAAATTTAGTACGTTGTAGCGCTACCTCTGGCATGGATACAAGCGGTTACCCGGGAGCATGGACGCTCACATTTCACGGATACTGTCCTGAGGTATAGCATGGCAGATGATGTCCAGGTTGCTGGCCAGTTCGCTGACATTCCCAGATATGTGTTGCATCATGTCACAAATATGTTCTATCGGTAAGAGGTCGAGCGATTGGGCTCGCCATGGAAGGGAGTCGATATTACGGAGATAGGCCTGAGAGAGCCGTGCCGAGAGTGGCCGGACATTATGCCGTTGAAATAATTGCTCGGTTTTGCTGCGACAGGAATGGCAACACAACACACTGTTGAGCCGTAAGGGTGGACCGAAGGACTACCAAGGATGGCCGGCTATCGTAGGAAATGGTTCCTTATATAATCACTACCGGTGTGCCATTCCACAATAAACGTACGATCCGTGCGCTGTTTAGCTCGTTTCCAGAGTAGTCATCGGCACCAAGTGCAAAATGAGTCATCGCTGAAGACAACAAGGTGCACACATTGATCGGGCCCGACGCGACAAATTCGGTTCTTTTCGTATGGCTATCACATTTGCTCGATCCTCGCGCTCTGTCGTTGCCCTCGGCCGTCCACTGCCTGCGTGCCGCTGGGTTGTGCCGTCCTCGACCCATTGGTGGCAACATCATACGATTACTGCGTAGCTCCGGCTTAAACGCCTAGCGATACTGCGAAATGACGCCGCAACAGGTTCTTTGAACAAATTCGATGACACCCTACCGGTTCTTTTAGCGCTGCTCTCACAATCGCTCGATCCTCGCGTTCTGTAGTTGCCCTCGGCCGTCCACTACCCGTGCGCCGCTGGGTTGTGCCCTCCTCGACCCACTAGTCCAACATTGTACGATTACTGCGTAGCTCCGGCTTAAATGCCTAGCGATACGGCGAAATGACACCCCAGCCGGTTCTTTGGACGAATTCGGTTCTTTTCGCGTGGCTCTCATAATCTCTCCATCCTCGCGTTCTGTCCTTGCCCTCGGCCGTCTACCGCCCGCGCGCCGCTAGGTTGTGCCCTACTCGACCCACTAGTGCCAACATTGTTCGATTACTGCGTAGCTCCGACTCAAATGCCTAGCGACACGGTAAATTGACACCCCCAACCGGCTTCTCTGAGCACAATTATACGTCCTCTCTCAAACTCGCTCAACTGCTCATATTCTGCACGGATCCGACGTCGAAGCATACTCACAGTCCGTGGAGGTTAATACAACATCAGTTCGCTGTCAACTGTCCCTGCGTGCTAGAGCTGAGTTCAGGTTCAATTTTCGGAGCCCGAGCCCACCAGAGCCAGAATTTTATATTGCTACATAGATTCCGGGCCCGAACGAACCCGAAAACTGGCTAACCGGTTCAACCACTAATAAAATAAATCTCTAAAAACATCTCCTTTTCCGCACTTCCAATCTCTCCTTCTCCTGCAATTAACCAATGTATTTCTCAAACGGAGAGTGGGGAAGGGACCTCTATTTATTTTTGCAGTGTAACTGTACGATTTTCTTTGAACGTTCGTTTCCACCTGAAGTGCTTCGGACTACCTGAAGTGCTTCGGAGTGCTTCGAACTGCCGGGTATCCAGAATGATCGGGCGGTGCTACAATTGTATGCTGCTTAAATAATGCTAACATTATCGAGCTATAATGCGCTGCAATAGAGTTAGCAGGGAGTTACTGCCTAGAGATAGGGGTAAATTATCGTCGGCATGCTATCAGCTATTCAATATACACTATATTGACAAAAGTCAGCTGACACCTTTTCAAAAGCAAATGAACGGATCTGCTGCGTTGTTAAAATGCGCGGTACAGCTGCAAACGGTATAAAAACAAGCCTGCAGCTGACCGCGATCATATCCCACTGTGAGGTTGAGAACTGACTTTGAGAAAGGAAGGATTGTTGGGCTCCCATCATTGGAGTACAAACAAAAACGAAACTAATCAGACCGAATTACTCGTTTCCAACCCTCCACAGTAAAGTTTTGGTTCCTATGAGCCCATTGATAACGTGCGACTTTGTGGCTTGTTGGTAAAAGAGGCCCTTTTCCGTCGTACTCTGCTCCAGTCCATCGCATGCAGTTCTCGTCGTAATGTGCTTTCGGAAAATGGTTAGAGTGGACTTTTATTGACTGTTTGGAGCAATTGTTGCCTGGTTTGAAACCGATTTGCAGTTACCAGGCGTGAAACATGGCGGCGGTCCCTGTTGGTGGGAATCGTTTTCCGGCCACAGTTACGTCGAACTACACCACTTTTTGTCAACCCGCTGGACAGTACGCTTCAAAACACCACTAAATTGGTCGACTTCATTCACTTTGTGTCCCTCGGTACGGCCAAACACGATGGCTCCTTTTTGCAACTCAGTAACGTCTGTCTTACGACCCATATTGCAGACTAAATTCAACACACACGTTGCTCTTCACCACTGCACGAGACAGAAATGATCGTGCAGACCACCTGTGACGTGCCTACCCCGCAGGACGCACACGACATAAAGGCAGATAGCAGCGAGGACGAACGTCTGCGTAGCTCAATTGGTAGAGCGACTTGTTCCGGAATAAGTGGACTCGGGTTCGATCCCCGGCGTGGACCAAAAATGACGAAGAAATTTACTTTGTTGTAATGGCGCCCGAAGTTCCCGGATGACCCGGCCGTTAAAGATCTCGCAATGGTGTGATGTTATTTCGACACCACGAGATAAGAAAAATAAGAGAATCCCTTCTTCAGCGCTTCGAAAAATAAATGCGTGTGATGTTGCATTTCACACACCAGATTGACTGGGAGTTCTCAAGTACACGTTCTGCAGCGGATGGCTGCCTACGACGATTCATGGTCACATGGGCCATGCCCCTGTCCCTGCTTCGGGGGGGGATGTGACGTGCCTGCCCCGCAGGACGCACACGACATAAAGGCAGATAGCAGCGAGAACGAACGTCTGCGTAGCTCAATTGGTAGAGCAACTTGTTCCGGAATAAGTGGACTCGGGTTCGATCCCCGGCGTGGACCAAAAATGAGGGAGAAATTTACTTCGTTATACACCTCAGTGCTATTTATCTCCCGGCAATACTATCACGGCGCCCTCTGTGCAACCGGTAACTTTCAACTGCCATTTCTTTTAGGGGTGACTAATTTTTTGTCCAATGTGCTTATATGACGCCACAGCATATATTAATTTTTTTACTATTTCTTTCATTCTAATTTACAATACCTGTGGTGGTTCAGAACATCACATTCGAATGCCTTGGTGGTTAACATGTCCTGACACATGAAATATTGTTTCGTCCGAAAATATCACACGTTATCAGTTTTATTCTAAAACTCGAATTCCATCTGTTTAGGTTTCTCTTGTTTCTGCAGAGCTTGCGAAATTTGTGCTTTGAAAGCAGACAATTCTATTTGTAGCAAAAAGCTATATGACAATAACTACGTTTCTTTTATTTCCTTCTTTCGTTTTTTTTTTTTTTTTTTTTTTTTTTTACAAATTATTTTCTTTCCTTGTGTTCTTTTATATACAACAGCCGAATTTGACTTGGGAGCCGTCTTTATAAAAGGGCGTTCTGGAAACTTCCCGTTTCCACCGGATCCTAACCAAACTGACTGCCTGGATGTATTATTTTCACTTTAAAAGAAAATATTGCATGACTTTATTACCTGTTCAGTTTCTCAATCAAAAGAATCCCCTAAAAGTATTTCTCGTCAATTTCTGTAACTAAAAAAACTGCTCGGGAATATATTAAGTTCATTCAGCATCTTTCTTTGTAAATCAAACAATATTTTATTCATTCAAACTCCTAATGAAATAGACTATACACAGATATTTTGGAAAACATTATAAGGTGTATATGAGAAAACATAGCAGGTATTTAAGAATCAAGCATTCTTACCTCGCAATGGGAAGTCATGTAAGTGAAGAGGTGCGGTACTGTGTTCATCACTTCTCTGGAGCTAAGGAAAACAAAAGTTGTATATTCGTTTAAGAAGAAATTCAAACACGGAAGCAGTTTAATATTCGTATAATCTTCACTCAGGTACACAAATTTTTGAACTTCACGAAACTGTTCATCTTCGCAGATCTTTTTTCTGTCACATATTTCAAGAAATTTTCCCAGCAGACTATTGGTAAAACAAGTTCCTGAAAAAAGAGTTTTTGTACAATCAATAAAAATTGAATGAAAGAAAACTGAATAGAGCAAACAATACACCAACTAAGTGCCCTCTTTAAAAATATAATCTTGTATCATTTCATCTAGCAAAACAGGCACATTTATGATGCAATTATTGAAAAAACAGTTGCATGCAAGAACTATGACCAGAACAATTTCCAGCATGAGAGAAGAGTTCGTCCCGTTTTGAGCTGAACATAATGTTAAAAGAACATATAAGGTCTTACTGTAATTCCTGGAAACGCTCGCCAGGGTCAACTGGGTACCACGATGATGTGGGACTGATGAGCCAATTGTTTTATCACGTGAGCAGAAGATGGAGACCGATAAACGTGCTGTTCGGGTGATCCAACGCCCTTATTGTAAAAAGGGATTAACCGCGGCTGCAGCAGTGAGGCAGAATTGTTCATCTGATGGCGAGGAAGCTTAGGACAGCAGCACTGAACGAAAACGGTTTAGGGATTTCAATGCTGGGGACTACACTCTCGAAGACAAGCCACGTTCAGGACGTCCAAGGACTACAAACACTCACACCCGGACCGAAGCCGTGACAGCAAACCAGGTAATCAGTGCAAATGGTCACGCCAGTGAACGACTTTTGGCAGCTGTGCTGGGGTTTTCAAAATCTGCCATCGTTTGTCAGCTTGGATTCATCTCTACACTCCATCGAATTCATCTCTACACTCCATCGAATTCATCTCTACACTCCATCGAATTCATCTCCAGACGCCATCAAATAATTCCAGTGGTGTAGTTCTAATTATAAATAACATCATTATAGATGTTATTTTTATTTAGAACTCACCACTGGAATTATTTCCAGTGATGTAGTTAGTTCTTCAGTGGTTGTATTTGGAAGATCGGATTCACCTCCAGACGCCATCGAATAATTTGAGTGGTGTATAGTTCTAAATAAAAAAACCGGAGAATGGGATTAGGAAAAAAATAATTTGGGAAATATACCCTCAGAAATTTCAAAAGCACTGTGAAATCAGATTTTTTTTTATTATTTAACATTTTTATTAAATTTTATTTATTAATTAATTGTATCAACTTAGACTAAAATTGCGTAACTTGAGCAATTTTAAATGAAAGAACCTTACTTAAGAGTCATATTTAATAAGAAATTTAAATCTTTTTTAAAACGCCGGTCTGAAGTTCTATACGAACGTAAATATTCATTGTGAATAAATACATGCGAGTCACATTGAACAGATGCAACTAAATAGATTCAGTGTGAGTAATGTGTAGCTTTTCCTAAAGTGAGATACATGTAGATTTCTTTCATGTTACTCATAACAAATTTGACTGTGAGTTCAGGGGATCAAGTTTATTGGAGCCGATGGCCTGTGGAGCGAGTTGTTCAGTAGAAACACCCTTCACTACCACTGTTTTCCGTCTGAGAGAAACATTCTTAACCCCACCTAACGACCACAACCCACCTTCGTTTTGCTGATGACGTAGTCATTTTTGCAACTACCCCATCAGAGCTGCAGAGTATGATCCAGGAACTTGCTGACAAGAGTAAAGAAGTGGGATTAAAAATGAACTTTCAGAAGACAAAAGTGATGTTCAATGCTTTTACAAGAAATGAAGATTTATCGATTGATGGAGAAAAGCTGGAGATAACAGACACGTACGTTTATCTTGGACAGCAGATATCAAGTGAGGGTCACATTGATGAAGAAATTAATCGGCGTACAAAACTTGCCTGGAGAGCTTTTGGAAGAAACAGCATAATTTTCAAGAGCAATATGCCATTATGTCTTAAAAGAAAAGTGTTTGATCAATGCATATTTCCAGTGCTTACGTATGGTGCAGAGACGTGGACCTTAACTAAAAGAGACATACAAAGGCTGCAGACAACTCAAAGCAGCATGGAGAGGTGCATACTTGGTGTAACCAGGAGAGATAAGAAGAGGAACTCGTGGATCCGAAAAATGACAAAAGTGGAAGACATCATGATCAGAGTTAAATCCCTGAAATGGCAATGGGCTGGACATACTGCCAGAAGGACAGATCATCGATGGACAGCCGAAATTTTAGATTGGATTCCAAGGGACAGGAAAAGACCCAGAAGAAGACCACATGGGAGATGGGTGGATGAAATTCGAAAGTATGCAGGGGTGACATGGAGGAGACTGGCACAAGACAGACCGTTGTGGAGGAAACTTGGGGAGACCTTCGTCCAGCAGTGGATTGATAATGGTTGACAATGATGATGATATATATATATATACACTGCTGCCACACAAAATGCAACACCAAGAAGGAAGCTTCCGATTGGCCTAAAATTCGCAGCATGCGTCGCCCGCGAGAGGACATGCAAACGATTAGCATTGTAGGGCATATGCAAATCATGTGCGCCCGGCACGCCACCGAGAAACACTATCAAAAGGGTGCACAGATGGCGGGGTGTAAGTATAGTGGAAGTGTGTTGTGCTGCCGGACCTGTGCGTGGGAAGCTTCCTGATGCCTCGTCGCAGAGTACGGCAGTCATTCCAGCACGTTTCGAAATTCGACAGAAGACGAATAGTGGCTTATAGCGACAGCGGTTTATCGTACCGAGACATCGGCGACTGTGTGGAACGACATCCAGCCCGGTCCAGGACGATTCGTCCAACGACGATTGGTCCAATGTCGATTCGTCCAAAGTTACGATTGGTCCAATGTCCAATTCGTCCAATGCCGATTAGTTCAATGGTACGATTGGTCCAATGCCGATTCGTCCAATGGTATCCTCTTACCAACGGTAAACTTTTTTATTTTCCAGAAAGGAATAATAATTTAATTTATTCTCCTCTTTATATCCTTTTGAAAGATAATTTCAGTATATTTAGTAATTGTAAACATTTTACATAAACCTGGTAAAAGGCACTCAATGGATCATTTCTCAGCTGTTTGCAAAGCACCTAGGCCGCGGGCATTTTTTGAAGATTTTAATTTACAACCTAGATATTTAGTATTTGTAAATATGTTATAAAACCTAATAAAAGACACTCATCCTATCATTTCTCAGGTCTTTACGAGGCACCTAGGCCCCAGGCCTTTTTAGAAGATTTTGAGTTACAACCTAGATATTTGGTATTTGTAAACATTCCATAAAACCTTATAAAAGGCACTCATCGTATCATTCCTCAGGTCTTTACAAGGCACCTAGGCCTCGGGCTTTTTTAAAAGTTTTTAAGTCACAACCTAGATATTTGGTATTTGTAAACATTTTATAAAACTTTACAAAAGGCACTCAACAAATTATTTCTCAGCTATCTACCAGGCACCTAGGTCGCGGGCCTTTTTAGAAGATTTTAAGTTACAACCTAGATATTTGTAAACATTTTATAAAACTTTATAAAAGGCATTCATCGTATCATTTCTGAGGTCTTTGCAAGGCACCTAGGCCGCGGGCCATTTTAGAAGATTTTAAGTTACAACCTAGATATTTGGTATTTGTAAACATTTTATAAAAATTTATAGACGGCACTCATCGTATCATTTCTGAGGTATTTGCTAGGCACCTAGGCCGCGGGCCTATGTATTAATATTTCGTGCTTAAATGAAAGCGCAATGTTATTAACTTCATTTAATATGTAAACGTTATGAATATGACATCGGTAGAATAAAAAGTCCTAAAAAGGCCTAGGCCTAGAGCCTATGAATGATTATTTCGTGCCTAAGTAAAAGCTTAATATTATTAACTTGATTTGATATGTAAACGTTATGAATCTGACATCGGTAGAATTAAAACTGTTAAAAAAGTCTAGGCCTAGGGCCTATGAATTAATATTTCGTGTTTAAGTAAATGCGCAATAGTATTAACTTGATTTAATATGTAAACGTTATGAATATGACTTCGCTGGAATAAAAACTGTTGAAAAGGCCACTGTCCAAACCCCGACCAGTGGTTTCCATTGGGCAGTTGGCGGAAAACCATACTGCATTCTACAAACAGAAACGGAACACTAGTATTTTATATCATTTCATGCAAAAGAGTAACATTGAAGTTGATAGAACGGCTCGTACATCAGTAAGTTCATACGGTAGCAAGGACAGTATAACAAGAAAACGCGATCCAAAAAAAAAAAAAAAAAAAAAGTAATCTGTAACCACAATATTACGCATGAAATGTAACATTATTTTACATTCTTTGGACTACCGGTACTTTCGTATAACATCGGAGATAGAATCAGAACAGATGAGACTTTTATAGCACGAGTAGCACTTCGGACAGATAGGACGGAATTGGACCAATCGTACCATTGGACGAATCGTACCTTTGGACCAATTGTCCATTGGACGAATCAGCATTGGACCAATCGGCGTTGGACGAATCGTACCAGACCCCATCCAGCCACAGTGAGGCGAGTATGGATTAGGTGGGTGCAGGAGGGACGGACGGACCGACGTGAGCGATTGCCGCAGCCGCGGCTAACCACCGTGCTAGAGAACCGGCATGTTGTGCGGCGGGCCTTGTCGGCTCGCACCGCCACATCACGAACGTTAGCGCAGTAATTAGGGTGTGTTGCGCAACAACCTGTGTCAGCACGTACCGTTCTACGTCGTCTGCAGGAGTGGGGACTTGTCGCACGGCACCCATTGCTCCGATTACCATTGACGTTACACCACCGGCGAGTGCGGCGGCAGTGGGCCGTTGATCGCCGCACGTGGACTACGGAATGGCACGACATTGTCTTCTCCGACGAATCCCGCTTCTGCCTGCAACACCACGATGGTCGGATCCGCGTGTGGCGGCACCGCGGTGAGAGACTGTATGACGCGTGCATTATGCATCGCCATACCGGTCCGTCGCCTGGCGTTATGGTTTGGGTCGCAATTGGATATGACACTCGCACCCCTCTGGTACGCATCGCCGGTACACTCAAGAGTCACCGCTACATCTTCGACGTTTTGGAGCCTGTAGTCCTCCCTTACCTGCAGGACCTGCCAGCAGCCACGTTTCAACAAGATAATATGCGCCCGCACGTGGCACCCATTGTGCAAGAATTCTTTACGGCCCACTAGGTTTCACTGCTGCCGTGGCCCGCCTGTTCTCTGATCGGCGACCGAGTGGTCCGGCAAGCACCACCCGCGGCTACGCCTGATGAATTGTGGGAATGTGGAAGCAGTCTGGACCGACATTCCCCAAGCCCACATCCAAATCCTCTTTCGTTCGATGCCGCGACGTGTAGCGGCCGTTATTGCCAGCCATGGGGGCCACACGAACCTTTGATGTCTGCCTGTTCCGCAAGTCGCACGGGTCTGTAAGCTCAATCGTTTCATCTTTGTATCTGTTGTTATGTGTCCAGTAAATCTGGCTTTGCTATCTCGTGTCCTTCTTGGTGTTTTTGTGTGGCCAGTAGTATATGTATATCATCATGATCATCATTGTCAACCATTATCAATCCACTGCTGGACGAAGGTCTCCCCAAGTTTCCTCCACAACGGTCTGTCTTGTGCCAGTCTCCTCCATGTTACTCCCGCATGCTTTCGAATTTCATCCACCCATCACCCATGTGGTCTTCTTCTGGGTCTTTTCCTGTCCCTTGGAATCCAATCTAAAATTTCGGCTGACCGTCAATGATCTGTCCTTCTCGCAATATGTCCAGCCCATTGCCCATTCAGGGATTTTACTCTGATCATGATGTCTTCCACTCTTGTCATTTTTCGGATCCACGAGTTCCTCTTCTTATCTCTCCTGGTTACACCAAGCATGCACCTCTCCATGCTGCATTGAGTTGTCTGCAGATTTTGTATGTCTCTTTTAGTTAAGGTCCACGTCTCTGCACCATACGTTAGCACTGGAAGGATGCATTGATCAAACACTTTTCTTTTAAGACATAATGGCATATTGCTCTTCAAAATTATGACGTTTCTTCCAAAAAGCTCTCCAGGCAAGTTTTATACGCCGATTAATTTTTTCATCAATGTGACCCTCACTTGATATCTGCTGTCCAAGATAAACGTACGTATCTGTTATCTCCAGCTTTTCTCCATCAATCAATAAATCTTCATTTCTTGTAAAAGCATTCATTGTACATCAATTTTGTCTTCTGAAAGTTCCTTTTTAATCCCACTTCTTTAATCTTGTCAGCAAGTTCCTGGATCACACTCTGCAGCTCTGATGGTGTAGTTGCAAAAATTACTACGTCACCAGCAAAACGAAGGTGAGTTAGATAATCTCCATTAATCTTTATCCCTTTGTTTTCCAAGTTCAGTGATTGAAAGGCCTTTTCCAATGTAGCATTAAATATCTTGGGAGATACGGTGTCACCTTGTCTCACTCCGTTTCCAATTTTTATGTGTGCTGTATTCTCAAATAGCCAAATCTTTGCACTAGCATTTTCATACATGTTATTAGTAATATTAATGTATTCATTTTCAATACTGCAGGATTTCAAAGCCATTGTAACTGCTGATGGTTTCACTGAATCTCTCACTACGTGGATATGATTTATAGTGCTGTAACCACTCCTGAATCCAGCTTGTTCTCTCGGTTGAGCCATGTCCAGTGTCACCTTCAAGCGGTGTGAAAGAACTTTAGTGAAGATTTTATAAACCACTGATAGGAGGCTGATAGGTCTGTAGTTCCTGAGTTCCTCAATGAAACCTTTTTTATGTAGCAGGATCATTGTAGCATTGTTGCAATCCTCAGGAATATTCCCTTCATTAAGGCATCGAGTGAAAATTTGGGCGAGTACTGTTTTGATTTCTCCACTGGCTTCTTGTATGATGTCTACAGTAATTCCATCTTCTCCTGGAGCTTTTCCCCGCTTCATTTTCTTGATTGCATGTGCAATTTCTGCTGGGAGGACTGGAAGAACTCTGGTACTGATACCTTTCATGATGTCTGAAGTATAGGTATCATCCCTTTCATATAATTTGGAGTAGAAATCTTTAAATCTTGTCAAAATTTCGCCTCTATTTCTTGTTACAGAACCATCTTCTTTTCTCAGTGCCATAATCTGTTTTCTTCCCTTACTGAGATGTCCCTTTGCTGTCTTTAGGCTTTGGTTGTTTTCAATTGCTTTCCTCACTAGTTCACAGTTGAATTTTCTTACGTCTTCAGTGATACTTTTTCGTACTGTCTTGCATAGCTCTATATTTTCCACTTTGGAAGTCACGTCTTCTTTAGTTGTCCTCATCTCTCTTCTTTTTTGCATCAACATTTTGGTTCTTCCTGATAATTTGTTCACATGCAACTTGTTCTCAGACCCAGCTAATTTTGTTGCTGTTTCCATAAGAGCTTTGGTTACTTTTCTGTCAACTTCCGAAATATCCACTTCTTCCGATGTTAGGCCTTCTAAAGCAGAAAATCTGTTCTTCAGTTCCAACTTGAAGGTATTATGGTGTTTTTTAAGGTTGGTTATGTCAATACATTTTGTTTGTCTTATGAGCTTGCTACGTTCGAGTTTAGTGTTGAGGTGCATCTTACATCTCACCAATCTATGGTCACTATCTGTGTTGAACTTGTTTAGCACACTGCAGTCTTCTATGACGAATTTTTTGTTACACATAATAAAATCAATTTCACTCGTTGTCCCATTTGGATGTCTCCAAGTCCATTTCCTGTGTGGCTTTTTCTTGAAAAAGGAGTTCAAGATGAAAAACCCTTCTGCCTCTGCAAACTCCACGAGAGTATTTCGACGCTGGTTTCTGTTGCCGTGACCGAATTTACCTGCTGAAGTTTCATTCTGTTGCAGTTGCCCTATTTTTGCATTGAAATCTCCTATAATTATCTTTAAGTGTTGCTTACCTTTATTATTTAGATGACGAATTTCCTCATAAAATTCTTCAATTTCTTCTTCAGGATGACTTGTGGTTGGCGCATAAGTTTGAATAATCTGAGCCTGGTATCTTCTCGAGAAATGGATAACGAGTCGTGCAGCTCTGTCAGAGGAACTTTCAACTTCTACAACTTTATCCTTCAGTTTCTTGTTTATTATAAATCCAACACCACTAGTTCTGCTAGTATCAGTCCCACGATAGTAGAAGAAATGCCCATTTTTCAGTTCAATGAGATCCTCTCCTTTTCTCCTTACCTCACTTAGCCCGACGATGTCCCACTTGAATCTTTGTAGTTCCTCTTCCAATTCAAGAAGCCTTGAATCAGAAGATAGGGAGCGTCCATTATACGTAGCCAAGGTCAGCATCAGATGGCAGCCTAGTCCGGTCGTGCGGGGATACTTAGCACCCTCCGCCTTCATGTCGCACTGGCTGCTGCCTTGGCCAGGTACATTCCACCTGCCGGAGACTGAGGGCCAAGATTTAAGTTGTGGAGTCATTTTGGAGGGGTTTGGCCATAACTCACCACGCTGGCCAAGCGGGTTGGTGAGTGTGGGATAGCATTACCTCTAATCCCGATGTTACAGTTATACCGCTATTGGCGGTTGTCAGAGCCCCTTTAGTGGGAACAGGATGCACCACGAGAAGGCGGGGTTGACATTTGTCAAGGAGAGGCTGTGATGTTACGCATCACCTGACCTTACATTCCAATTGATATATATATATATATATATATTTATATTACGCACTAGCCCGTTCCAAAGTTCGGGCCACTGGTTCTATGGAAGCGACAGATCCTAAGCCATTGGTCAAGTGCAGCACCTGTGCCTTATCCATAGCTCAAGCCTGGATCGGACGAATATTCAGAAGCCACTGCCTCAGCCCGATCATCTGCTGGGGTGGACGACTTTACAGTTCGATAATTTAGTCAAGATATGATTAAATTCAGAAAACGCAGTTTATCCCATTTTTGCATATGTGATCACCCAAAAATCTTTGTTTGTCCAGCTTTTGTTTACCAGTTAACCACTAAAAGAGCCTTAGCGCTGCCAGGTGTAGAAAAATATTGCCTAAACGCGGTTACGGAGTATTAAGACCCCTTCTGCCTAACTGAATAGTTCCCAAGGATTGACACCCCCGCAGGGTGTGAAATATGTTGCTTTTCTGTCACAGACTGCTGTCAAACCCATAAGACAATAGATATTCACGTCATATCGTTACAAGTGATGAAAACTATATCGATATTTCTAGTTTATCCTACTACTGGAACAAGTGACAGGGGCTATGCCAGAAAGCACAGCCGCCGGTTCAAAGAGGGAGGTTCCAGAGGAAAGTCATGCTCTCCATTTGAAGAATTGTGAGAATCTTTTTCACTAGGAAGTCGTGACGAGTGGTCACGCTGTTGATCGGAACATGTATGTCGAACAACTGCAGCGTCTTCGTGATCCTCTGATCCAACGTTACCCAGCGGTCATTAATAGGAAATGATCGTTGCTCAAAGTGGATAATACGTACAATCGTGACCTGGCCCCCCACCCGACTACCACGTATTTCGCTCCATGACCGATTTCCTAGAAGGAGAACACTACGCTTCAGTGGTGGATATGGAATCTAGCATCAGAGTTTCTGTCCTCGAAACCAACCAAGTGGTACAGCCAAGGGCACGCCAGGGCATTTTCTGTCCGGATGCAAATGTAGATTTTCCGCCCCTTGCACGAGAATATTTTTCCATTTTTACTTATTTTTAAAATACCCTTAGCCACATCATTTTCTGTTTGCCACAAATTAAGAGTTTTCATAAAACCCAATTATCTCATATAAAACTGAAGGAAAACAAATCTCTAAAACTAATTCGGATGAAGCTGCGATTAATCCAAGGTCAGGTTCCTCTCTATCAATTTACGCAAAAGTCCGCTTTACCGGGAAAAAGGTGCTGGAAGGTGTTCACAGGTATGTGGATACATGCTCACTGCAATGCATCTGACAGCTGCTGGAGGGCACGAGATGGAGGAACCATAGAGTGAACAACACGATCGAGGTGGCCCCACAGATGCTGAATTGGGTTTAAGTCTGAGGAATTATGATGCCAGGAAATTACTTTGAAGTCTTCATCGTGTTCTTCCAACCACTCTCAGACATTTCTAGCTGTGTGGCACGTCGCATTGTTGTTCTAGAAGATTTCATCCGCTCCATGAAAGACAATCAGCATGTATGGGCGTACATGGTCTACAAGGATGGATTCATGATGAATTCGGTCCATAGTGCCTTCCACAGGTATGAGTGGATCCAGAGAATGCCACGAAAACATTCCCCAGACCATAACGCTGCCCCACCAGCTCGTTTTCTTCCAGCAATGGTTAAAGAGTGTTCGTTCTCCGATGTTTCCCCTTATACGCCAACGTCCATCCATTCGATGAAGCAGAAAACATGACTCGTCGGAGGAGGCAATCCCTTGCCGAGCAGCGGAGGTTCAATTCCGATACAGCCGTGCAAATGTAAGCCTTTTCTGCCGATGCACCTTCGTACGCATAGGTACAGTGACCAACCGTCTGCATCGGAGCCCCATACGCATCAGGGTTCGCTAAACTGTCGTTTTAGACACACTTCCGGTAGCTCCCTGATTCATTGGACCAGTGAGTTGCTCCGCTGTGGCACGCACCTTCGCAGCCGACGTTCACCTCTCACATCAATGGCACGTTGTGCTCCTCAGTTTTCATGTCGCTTATTCGCAGTGGTACCATTTCTGCAATTACGATACACTTTAACCACAGCAGCACGCGAACAGTTCACAAACTGCGCTGTTTCAGAAATACTGCCACCATTGGCCCCAATGGCGATAATCATTCCTTTTTGGAAATCTGATAAATCGCTCCTTTTATTCATAACAACAACGAGTGATATGCTTTTAGATTGCCTATAGCACACCTTATATACCGTGCAAACGATCTCGTGACACGTACCTTCTTTCATTGCCTACGCGCTGTTGACATCAAAAGTAGGAGGTGGCCACAATAATGTGACTCGACTGTGTGTGTGTGTGTGTGTGTGTGTGTGTGTGTGTGTGTGTGTGTGTGTGTGTGTGTGTGTGTGTGTGTGTGTGTGTGTGTACACTGACGGGAAAAAAATCTAAACAACAAGAAGGGGTTGTGTTAGATAAACGACAGTTAAAAGGCGGTGAAAGTACATCCGTAAGATGACGTCTATGCAAATTTCGCGCTCGGCGCATACGTGTGGCGCTAGTAGCGCTCCTCGGAACATGCAAAGCAGGTTTGCTGTAAATACGCGCTGTAACGTTCGTCAGCGTTAGTTGTCGTTGAGATTCGACGTAGGGTGTTGATGTTAGTCAAGAATGACTTTAAGAAGACGAAGAAGCCATTATCAACAGCTCACGGAGTTTGAACGAGGTCGTGTAATTGGGCTACGAGAAGGTGTATTTTCTTTCCGCAATATTGCAGAACGACTTGGCAGGAATGTAGCCACTGTGCATGATTGTTGGCAGCGGTGGTCAAGAGAAGGTACTGCCTCAAGGAAACCGGGTTTCGGCCGGCCACGTGGCACTACTGAGAGGGAAGACCGCCGTGTACGGCGTATGGCCGTGGCGCATCGTACAGCGTCTGCGGCAGGAATTCGAGCTGCAGTTGCCACCACAGTGATACAAAGAACTGTTACAAATCGGTTACCTGAAGGACAGCTCCGAGCCAGACGCCCTAGCGTGCATTCAACTTACTCCAAACCACTGCCGTTTGCGACGTCAAAGGTGTCAAGCTAGAGCTCATTGCAGGACGGAGAGGAGATCTGTTGTGCTTTCTGATGAAAGCCGGTTCTGCCTGGGTGCCAGTGATGGCCGTGTGTTGGTTAGAAGGAGGCCAGGTGGGCGCCTGCAACCAACCTGTCTGCGGCAGAGACACACTGGACCTACACCTGGAGTTATGGTCTGGGGAGCAATTTCCTATGACAGCAGGAGCACTCTCGTGGTTATCCCACGCACCCTGACGGTACAGTTGTACGTCGGTCTGGTGATTCAACCTGTTGTGCTGCCATTCATGAACAGCATTCCAGGGTGTTTTCCAACAGGATAACGCTCGCCCGCATACCGCTGTTGTAACCCAACATGCTCTACAGAGTGTCGACATGTTGCCGTGGCCTGCTAGATCACCAGATCTTTCACCAATCAAGCACGTGTGGGAAATCATTGGACGACAACTCCAGCGTCACCCCAACCAGAATTAACCGTCCCTGTATTGACCGACCAAGTGCAACAGGCATGGAACTCCATCCCACAAACTGACATCCAGCACCTGTACGACACAATGCATGAACGTTTGCGTGCTTGCATTCAACATTCTGGCGGTTACACCGGTTATTAATGTACCAGCATTTCACATTTAAAATGGCTCTTCTCGCGCTTACAATAAGCTGTGATCTTGAAACCTTAACCGATTAAATATGTTACCTATACGAATGTATTGCCGCAATTTCATTCCTCTACAACTATTTTTTCGTGGTGTTGGGATTTTTTTCCGTCAGTGTATATATATTTATATATGTACATACAAAGGCTGCAGACAACTGAAAGAGGCATGTGTATATATATATATATATATTTTTTTTTGTTGTTCAGCAAATTTGGTTTTAAATTGTTAGGTGTAAAATTTTGTCTTTGACTCTGCTCTTAGGTATATATATATATACACTGCCGGAAAAAAAATCCCAACACCAAGAAGGGGCTGTGTTAGATAAACGACAGTTGGTAGGCGGTGAGAGTACATCTGTAAGATGACGTCTATGCAAATTTTGCGCCTGGTGCATATGTGTGGCGCTAGTAGCGCCCCTCGGAACAGGCAAAGCAGGTTTGCTGTAAATACGCGCTGTAACGTTCGTGAGCGTTAGGGTGTTGATGTTAGTCAAGAATGACTTTAAGAAGACGAAGAAGCCATTATCAACAGCTCACGGAGTTTGAACGAGGTCGTGTAATAGGACTACGAGAAGGTGTATTTTCTTTCCGCAGTATTGCAGAACAACTTGGCAGGAATGTAGCCACTGTGCATGATTGTTGGCAGCGGTAGTCAAGAGAAGGTACTGCCTCAAGGAAACCGGGTTTCGGCCGGCCACGTGGCACTACTGAGAGGGAAGACCGCCGTGTACGGCGTATGGCCGTGGCGCATCGTACAGCGTCTGCGGCAGGAATTCGAGCTGCAGTTGCCACCACAGTGATACAAAGAACTGTTACAAATCGGTTACCTGAAGGACAGCTCCGAGCCAGACGCCCTGTAGCGTGCATTCAACTTACTCCAAACCACTGCCGTTTGCGACGTCAAAGGTGTCAAGCTAGAGCTCATTGCAGGACGGAGAGGAGATTTGTTGTGCTTTCTGATGAAAGCCGGTTCTGCCTGGGTGCCAGTGATGGCCGTGTGTTGGTTAGAAGGAGGCCAGGTGAGCGCCTGCAACCAACCTGTCTGCGGCAGAGACACACTGGACCTACACCTGGAGTTATGGTCTGGGGAGCAATTTCCTATGACAGCAGGAGCACTCTCGTGGTTATCCCACGCACCCTGACGGTACAGTTGTACGTCGGTCTGGTGATTCAACCTGTTGTGCTGCCATTCATGAACAGCATTCCAGGGGTGTTTTCCAACAGGATAACGCTCGCCCGCATACCGCTGTTGTAACCCAACATGCTCTACAGAGTGTCGACATGTTGCCGTGGCCTGCTAGATCACCAGATCTTTCACCAATCAAGCACGTGTGGGAAATCATTGGACGACAACTCCAGCGTCACCCCAACCAGCATTAACCGTCCCTGTATTGACCGACCAAGTGCAACAGGCATGGAACTCCATCCCACAAACTGACATCCAGCACCTGTACGACACAATGCATGAACGTTTGCGTGCTTGCATTCAACATTCTGGCGGTTACACCGGTTATTAATGTACCAGCATTTCACATTTAAAATGGCTCTTCTCGCGCTTACAATAAGCTGTGATCTTGAAACCTTAACCGATTAAATATGTTACCTATACGAATGTATTGCCGCAATTTCATTCCTCTACAACTATTTTTTCGTGGTGTTGGGAATTTTTTTCCGTCAGTGTATATATATTTATATATGTACATACAAAGGCTGCAGACAACTGAAAGAGGCATGTGTATATATATATACATATATTTTTTTTTGTTCAGCAAATTTGGTTTTAAATTGTTAGGTGTAAAATTTTGTCTTTGACTCTGCTCTTAGGTATATATATATACACTGCCGGAAAAAAAATCCCAACACCAAGAAGGGGCTGTGTTAGATAAACGACAGTTGGTAGGCGGTGAGAGTACATCTGTAAGATGACGTCTATGCAAATTTTGCTCCTGGTGCATATGTGTGGCGCTAGTAGCGCCCCTCGGAACAGGCAAAGCAGGTTTGCTGTAAATACGCGCTGTAACGTTCGTGAGCGTTAGGGTGTTGATGTTAGTCAAGAATGACTTTAAGAAGACGAAGAAGCCATTATCAACAGCTCACGGAGTTTGAACGAGGTCGTGTAATAGGACTACGAGAAGGTGGATTTTCTTTCCGCAGTATTGCAGAACAACTTGGCAGGAATGTAGCCACTGTGCATGATTGTTGGCAGCGGTAGTCAAGAGAAGGTACTGCCTCAAGGAAACCGGGTTTCGGCCGGCCACGTGGCACTACTGAGAGGGAAGACCGCCGTGTACGGCGTATGGCCGTGGCGCATCGTACCGCGTCTGCGGCAGCAATTAGAGCTGCAGTTGCCACCACAGTGATACAAAGAACTGTTACAAATCGGTTACTTGAAGGACAGCTCCGAGCCAGACGCCCTGTAGCGTGCATTCCACTTACTCCAAACCACTGCCGTTTGCGACGTCAGTGGTGTCAAGCTAGAGCTCATTGGAGGACGGAGTGGAGATTTGTTGTGTTTTCTGATGAAAGCCGGTTCTGCCTGGGTGCCAGTGATGGCCGTGTGTTGGTTAGAAGGAGGCCAGGTGAGCGCCTGCAACCAACCTGTCTGCGGCAGAGACACACTGGACCTACACCTGGAGTTATGGTCTGGGGAGCAATTTCCTATGACAGCAGGAGCACTCTCGTGGTTATCCCACGCACCCTGACGGCACAGTTGTACGTCGGTCTGGTGATTCAACCTGTTGTGCTGCCATTCATGAACAGCATTCCAGGGGTGTTTTCCAACAGGATAACGCTCGCCCGCATACCGCTGTTGTAACCCAACATGCTCTACAGAGTGTCGACATGTTGCCGTGGCCTGCTAGATCACCAGATCTTTCACCAATCAAGCACGTGTGGGAAATCATTGGACAACAACTCCAGCGTCACCCCCAACCAGCATTAACCGTCCCTGTATTGACCGACCAAGTGCAACAGGCATGGAACTCCATCCCACAAACTGACATCCAGCACCTGTACGACACAATGCATGAACGTTTG
Source organism: Macrothele yani (assembly GCA_039090855.1). Taxonomy (NCBI): domain Eukaryota; kingdom Metazoa; phylum Arthropoda; class Arachnida; order Araneae; family Macrothelidae; genus Macrothele; species Macrothele yani. The sequence goes on along the minus strand of CM077024.1, from coordinate 124,712,527 downwards.
CGTGCTTGCATTCAACATTCTGGCGGTTACACCGGTTATTAATGTACCAGCATTTCACATTTAAAATGGCTCTTCTCGCGCTTACAATAAGCTGTGATCTTGAAACCTTAATCGATTAAATATGTTACCTATACGAATGTATTGCCGCCATTTCATTCCTGTACAGCTATTTTTTCATGGCGTTGGGAATTTTTTTTCCGCCAGTGTATATATATTAAATGAAAATAGAATAAACAGCCCAATATTATATAAACTTCCAGTACCGCGCAATGTTGCTGGAACTAGGAACGGAATTTATCAAAAACTGCATGTTCAGTCCAAATCGCAGCGCCTAGAAACATCCAAAACGCCAAAGAAAGAAATTTCAAAACAACCAAATATCAAAATTACAAAAACCACATAGTCAACAAAAGAAAAACCTTAAATTATGAATAATTACAACGATCAAAAATAAATACAAATGCAAATACTAAAGGTAGTCAGCAGCCCGTGACCGCTGAACAAGGGAAGACATCACCGACCACTGACCACACCGAAATTTAGGTTTCATGTGAGTGATTAAAAATCTTGGCCAAAAATAAAAGTTAGTAAATTTAAGAATAATTTCATTTCAACCAGTCTTTCCTACCTGAACAGGGACTAACAATATTAAACAACACTTACCAAAGTATCAGTAATAGTTAAAGCTCATCAGGAAATCCAAAAGGAGTTACAACCCTATAACTACACAATCCAAAATGCACGACAAACTAAACAGCATAGCAAACCTTTCTTATTTACAGTGGGGACATCTAGTTTGTGTAATACAATTGATCAACTATGGATACAAACAATGTATAGTTAATTTTCCGGGGCGACTCGGAAGAAATTTAATTTATATGTAGCCCTGGTACAATATGACACATATCGAATTGACACCGTCGCTCATCTTGCTGGGCACACAGTTCTACGCCTGCAATAAAAACGAGCTGTGTAATCTTTGTTTCTCTGAAGAACGAACTGCGCGTACCATTTCCTCATTTTGTGTTGGCATTGGCCGTAACCACCAGGGAACATAGTTGCCATGAATGGGTGCACTTGGTCTGGAACGATGCTCAAATACCTGACTGCTGTCAGGAATTATGCTATTGGGATAATGGGGCCTAAAGTGTCTCAAGAAAACATCGCCCACATCATAACACCGCCGCCGTCGTCAGTGTTTCCGCCCAACAGTGCATCCAGGTGTCATAGCCTCCGTTGGTAATCGGCGTCTCCGCGCTCGGCCGTCTACATGATGCACCAGGAATCTTGATTCGTCAGACCAGGCCACTTTCTTCCAATCATCCACGGTTCAATCCCGATTATTTTGGGCCCATTTCATACGTTATTGGCGAAAACGTGCTGTGAGCATGGAGATCCGGCTGGGTCTTCAGCCACGCAGGCCCATGCGCAGACGGCTGCGATGAACTGTGTGTTGTGACGCATTGCCCTGATCACCACTGTTGCAACTGCGGGTGATTTCTGGCACTGTGGCCCTTCGGTCGCTGTGAACAGTGCGCGACGGTCTCCGCTCTCCTCTGGCATCAGTGAGCTGCGGATGACGTTTCGCCGTTTGTGCGCCACTTTTGATACGTACTCACTACAGTGGCACGTGAACGCCCCACAAGCCGCGCCGTTTCAGAGATCGTAGTTTCAAGGCGTCGTGCCATCGCAATTTGTCCTTTGTCAAAACACTGATAAATCGCCAGATTTTTCCACTCTGACTCCGAACACTCTACTAACCGAAAATCGGTCCTCGGGTTGTATATACAGGGTGTTCGTAAACCTTTTGACAAAAGAATAGGAGAGGGGGGGGGCTAGTACCCATCAAGACGAACAATATTTACAATGGAACCTACGATCGCATTCCACTCTGAGTGTCAGAAAAGAGTAAAGTTAGATGTCCAAGTTGAACTTTCAACAGTGCAAAGGAAGAGAATTAACGGCATCATAAGTTGCATAATCCCATTTATGGAGATCAGAGACAGACTCAAAGTAGATGCTCAAAGTGGCGGCCACGGGTGCCGTTGCGCAATTCACACCGGCGAATGAAAGACTGGCGCACCCTCTTGAAGACTCCTGGTGTCGTGTTTATCCTGTCCGCTGCAACAACGATTCTCGCGACGAGATTTTCCACGGAGTCCACAGGCGTCTCGTACACCAATGATTTCATCTGCCCCCAGAAAAAGAAGTCCAGTGGGTTTAAGTCCGGTGAGCGTGGAGGCCATGCCACAGGTCTGCTACGTCCATTCCATCGTCGGGATACGTGGCATTCAGGAAGTGTCTACTGCACCTTGATAAGCCAATCAGCTGCAACTGTCGATGCTGCGTCTTTTCTCTGGCAATTTGCATACGGTAAATGCTTAACGGTGACGTTCTGGCGATGTGCTACTTCTCCGGCACGAAAGAAATGACGTCTGAGGTGACGACTTGTGCTTGTTGGACGTATTTCGAAGTTACTCTTTTCTGACACTCAGAGTGGAATGCGATCCTAGATTCCATTGTAAATATTGTTCGTCTTCATGGGTACTATCACCCTCTTCTTTTGTCAAAACAGTTTACGAACACCCTGTATACTGCACTGCGAACTTCACCTGCGCCACCGTTTGATCTCCAGGCTCACTCATTTCTCTAGGCTGGGGAGGTAACAATGGATTGGCTCATTAGTGTGTATATATACATTCCCTTTTTATCTCCTGTTCTCCTCAATGCCGATACGATTCTTCCCTCAGGAGTGTGACTACGCAACCCCTGGGGTATGAAACCTCCCGACTCGGCGCTAAAGTCAGTAATACCTAGCGAATGTGCCAAGTCCTGCTGATATTAATATTGATGCGAAAATTAGGTCTAAATTAATTACTGTTAAAAGGGGGGGCGGACTTAATAGGCGTGGCTAAACTATGTTGATAATTAAATTAAATATTTAGCCTATTGCAAATTAAATGGGAAAATTAGCTTATTTTAATTGGGGAAGTTATTTTAATTAGAGAAGTCTTGTAATTCTCTTTGTCTGGGTGGAAACAAAGAAATTAGTGGATCATCTCTGGGGGTCTGTGAGCAGCAAGGGACCACACCAGACGGCAATTGAGAAGCACTCAGACGCTCATAAAGACGGTTTCAAGTGTGCCATTAGTGCCAAAAATCGGTACGGGAGCGCGGAAAAATTATGATTACGAGGAGCGAGGTCAGAAACGGAAGTATTCAATAGGAGCGACGGGGCTCTGTACAAAAGGATGAGAAAACTCAAGTGTTGAGTGAAGAGAAGCATATGAGGCCCACGTGACCGGGAATAGCTGAAAAGTAGCGAAAGAAGTCAGTATTCTATCTCCGTACGCAGAAGTAAGCCGCACGTGAGACCCGCCCACACGCACACACACAAAAAAAGGAAGAATACGTAATAATGCTCGGCGCTGCTGTAAGACGCTGGCATATAGAGTCCACGGTGTCTGACGCGCTTCCGTAGGTCGTATAGCTACGGAGAAGAACCAGGCTAAATTTATACTTGGTGGCTGGAGGTAAGCCCGCCAGGTGTGGTAAAATCTGGAACTTAAAAGGACGGTTCTACAACAGCCGAAAAGAGCTGCTTTATTCGCTCCCAAGATCCATGCGCTGATGACAGAACGTTAGGAACGGCGGGAGAGTTTCTCTTGATAGAGATACGATTCCAGCGGATCTCCGCCCGTCCAGGAAACAAGTATTGGGAAAACACGACTGGCAAACCAGCCTTACTAAAATCGCCGTCCCTAGCCCCTGTGAGGCGGTCGTTGACCTCTCAAAGTAAACGCCGCTTCCTCATCGTCGACAGAATTTCTTAACCGAGTGGGAAAGAGCGTCTTATCTTCCTTGACGGAGTGCAAAAGAAATATCCCTGTTCGTTCGACAGTCCACCTGCCTGCTGGGCAAAGAGGAGTCCGCGCCGATTGCCATCTTTCACCCTCCCACGAGCACTGGGGAGAGACACGAAAGAAGGCTCTCTCTCTGCTGCACCGCCGGACGAAGGAGTGTACAAAAAGAAAACCAACAAATCAGTGGACCCTCTGTGACACTCAGATGAAAATCAAACCATCATCCCCTGCTGTTACAGGGGCGCATGTGTGTGTGTAAGTGCTACAGAAATAGCGATTTCTATAATTTGGATTTTAGTTTGACTGTCAACAAGACGTGAGTACTTTCTTTCATTTTTGTTGTCGATCGTTATCCTATCACCGAGAGGAGGAAATAAGAACTTTGGCCGATACCAGACTTTAGATTAAAACTTTGATACGCCCTTTTTTTGAGGCGAAGTCTTATTCCTAAATCCAGAAGAAGATATTAGCTCCGATAGGGAGCATAACAGGTGTTTATATTACCGCGGGCAATGCCCCGGGATAGTGTTTCCTCTTACGAATAAAGAGGTTTAATTGATTAATCTTGCTCTATTCATTCCATAGGCTCTGGTGCAGTAAATAATTCCTTATATAAAATCTCTGTGTTTTCAGCAAACCTCACGTTCTCGCCCATTTATGCCAGCTCCCGAACTAAAAGAATCTACGAACTCGTTCTTATCAAATGGTGCCAGCGGTGATATCAATAAGTGAAGCATGTTTAAATTATACCGCTCGGCACGTTCGCATCAATATTTATACAAAATAAGTAATCATCATCATCATCATTGTCAACCATTATCAATCCACTGCTGGACGAAGGTCTCCCCAAGTTTCCTCCACAACGGTCTGTCTTGTGCCAGCCTCCTCCATGTCACTCCCGCATACTTTCGAATTTCATCCACCCATCTTCCATGTGGTCTTCTTCTGGGTCTTTTCCTGTCCCTTGGAATCCAATCTAAAATTTCGGCTGTCCATCGATGGTCTGTTCTTCTGGCAGTATGTCCAGCCCATTGCCATTTCAGGGATTTAACTCTGATCATGATGTCTTCCAGACTGGAAATAAGTAATAACAGTACCATAATAAGAGTTTTTACAAGTGTATTATTACCCACACAACTTTTTCGTCAAAGTGTACTCTGTATTTTGTATTTGAGTGCTGACTTTTTGGGATGTGTTTCTTCGCAGTTTCTGGTTAGGCGAGAAATGTAGTGAGTTTTTCTTCTATTTTAATCTCATAAATTTTGATTGGTTAGTAATAAAAATCATTGTTTTTAGAATTAAAAGTAAATTGAATGCATTCTGTTAGGGGAAAAAAACTTTACCGGTGGTCGTTTGTTCTGCTTTCTGAAATGATTAAATTACCTGACTTGTTTAAACGAGCTATACTGAGTGAATTAAAACTCATGGGACAAACTTTAAGGGGTGGTAGAGCACACTGCAAGAAACATTTTTTGCATAGGAATGTATGGTCGCGAGTGACACGTTGAGGCATAAACACAAGAAACAGACATGAAAGGAAACATAATTTGTTTACTTACAGCATCGTTGACAAGCGCTTCTTTACAGCAATGTTTACAACAATTGCTCAAAATAGCGTCCACCAACTGTAATACATGCGTGGCAGCGTCGACTCACCAAAAACGATTCTCTGTGAATGTGTGGGCGGGTATTGTGAACGACTTCCTGCTTGGCTCATATCTACCACCAACGCGACTCGATGGCAGATGTAATCGTATTTTTCTGGAAGAGGTTTTACCAGAATTGCTTCAAGATGTACCACTGGCCGTCCGACAAGAACTGTGGTTTCAGCATGATGGGGCGCTAGCCCATTTCAGCATTATGCGCGCAATTACCTGGATGCCACTTTGGGGCCGCAATGGATTGGCCGTGGTGGACCAGTCCATTGGCCACCCAGATCGACCGATTTATAGAGCCTCTATTACTTTTTATGGGGACATCTAAAGGCCCTCGTTTAAGAGACTCCAGTTGACTCTGTTAAGGACCTCGTCGCTCGAATATCCGTTGTGGCTGCACTTGTGCGAGAAATACCTGGCATCTTTGAAACTGTACGCCAATCACTCCGTCGAAGCTGCCAAGCATGTATTACTGTTGGTGGACGCAATTTTGAGCAATTATTGTAAACATTGCTGTAAAGAAGTACTTGTCAACGATGCTATAAGTAAACAATTTGTTTCCTTTCATATCTATTTCTTGTGTTCGTGCCTCAACGCGTCACTTGCGCCTATACATTCCTATACAAAAAATGTTTGTTGCAGTGTGCTCTACCACCCCTTAAAGTTTGTCCCATGAGTTCTGAATCATCCTGTATAGAAATGTGCTTCCACAGCTTGATTTCTCTTGAAAAACGTTTCCTCGTGTCAGAGTCTTAAATTGTGGCCCGCGGGCCTTAATTGTGATCGACGTGCAGAATGCACCTTCACAAACCGGCATGTTATTTTTACTGAGTCCACAGTAGCAGACGATGGACACACGCCGTTGTACGTCTCTCTAAGAGGTACCCTGAGTGCGGCAAGCAACCGGGATGACATCTTAGGTCCCTATGGACGGCATTACAGTTGGTTCCGAGTTTCGTTTTATGGATGATAATGCCCATCCTCATAAGGAACGGCTAGTGGCATACCTGCCAACATTGTCAAGAGCCTTGTCAGTAGTAACTCGTATTATTGTGCGGCACTTTTTTACGAAACTATCCATCTCTTTGTGAAAAAGAAATACGCACCACAACAAAACGTCACAACAAACAAGGGCACTAATGCGGAACAAATTTAACACGTGCGAAACACAAAGCTGATTCCCCTGGTGAGAGCACGATAGGTACCATTGCGAAATTGAAGTTCGGAACTTCCACCAGAAGAATCAGTCACATGCGTTTAGAACTCCACAACGCTTGACAGACGGGAAATCCGAAATTTGTAAAAAACACATCAATTTTTACAAATTCTCCAAATTTGTCACTTCTGTTTTCAGGAATTTCCCCCTCCCTTATCAAGCTTAAATGTAAAAAAACTTATGGGACGGGGGATGTTTAACAACGGAGGAGAGTGGGAAAATAGCGGGAAGGGGAGAGCGATTATAAGAGAAATCTTTGTTCCATCCGACTTCTAGTTTTGGAAATTTCCCCTCAATTTTCAAGCTGAAACAAAACTATTTATACAGTATTATTTGACGATAATACCGGACAGAGGTAGCATCGCAAGGAAAAGAAATTACGATTACGGAAAAAAATCTGAACTCCGTCGACCTTTCGTTTAAGAAAGTTTCGTAAAGATGGAATTCCTCCCTCCGACAAACATCCGCCGTCACCCCCTCCATTTCTATTCACTTGTGCATTGATCTCTTGAATGACCTAAATAATAGGGAAAAAGGCCGAATTCCTGGAATTCGCTGAAGAATCTCATGCCTGAAGGTTACTGGGAAATTTCCGCGGCGCCTAACTTCCGTTTTTGCAAATTGTTGCCTACAATTTCAAGCTGAAATGCAAACATTTATGCAATAAAATTATATTTAACAAGAATACTGAGCACAAAGGCAACATCAGGAAAAATAATAACGGCAAATTTTTTAACTCCGTTTAACTACCGTTTTTGAAAGTTTCGAAACACGAAATACCGTCGCTAGACGAAAAACGACCCCCTTCTCCACCCCCACCCCCAATTCCCTTCAGTTTCGCATTGATCTTGAGAATGGTCCAAATGATTACAAAAAAACGCGGAATTCTGCGAATCCGCTTAAGAATCTCATGTGTATCATAAAATAATAGCAAAATAAAAAAAATGAAAATTCGTAGAAACCGTAGTTTTAACAGTGAGTTCCGCAGTCAGGCAGCAAAATCCGTAGAAACTACGGACAATCCGTAGTAGTTGGCAGGTATGTAGTCGACGAATAACTACAGAGTAAGGATTCTTACAGGATGGAATGGATCGCAAGATCTCCGGATCTGAACCCGATTGAGTATGCTTGGAATGCCCAAGGAAGAGCAAATTCCAAGCCTCCAGCCCCCTACCGGTATTCCGACGCCTTTTGATGGAGGAGTGGGATTTAGTGACCCAAACTCTCACTCACAGCTTTGTAAACAGCATGAAGGGTCCTTGTCCAAGCTGTTCGGTGAAATCACATTCCCTATCAGCCCCTACAAATCCGCGCTACTTGCTGCATCATTTTTAGACTCCCATGATGTCATGAGCATGCCTCATGCTGATGGCATTCCTTCCTTGTCTTGCATTGCTGCGTTATCGATATATGTATGTCCGTACTAACTGTCTTTAAAATCTGTCGTGGATTTTGTGTTGGTAACGTTAATTTTGGGCATCAGTGTATTTCCACAACATGTATCACAGTGTTTTCCGAAGCCATTCAAAAGGATGTTTAACAGGTGGACGTGCACCACGGGATTAATAATTCCTTGGTTTAATTAATATTTGGTCGATTAATCTAATCACGTGAAAAAAAGAAAGCAGATTTGTAAAAAAAAAAAAAAAAAAAAATCATGTGTGCATTTTATTCCTCAGTAACATTTATCACGGTGAAAGTACTTACATTCTGCAATTAATGTGATAATGCAAAATATGTACTTACGAAGAACTCTGTAATATGATCGCTTCTTTTCCTCTGCGTTGTATCTTTCATATACCTCAGCATGGTAAGCAATGTTTCGTACTATGTTTTCAATGCATAAGTTCTTCAAGGTGTCAAATTCATATCCAGGAGGCATGTCTATGTGTGCCGTTCTTCTTCTTGTGAGAAATTCCGAAACTGAAAAGAAATGCGTCAAATGTATTCATCAAATCAGTTCAATCATAATAGTTTCAGTATTGGTGGAATTAATTTCTAAGAAATAAATGATGCGTGTTCACAGAAGGCAATAATAGTAAGTCGCCCAGACGGGTGAGAGGTCTGAGGCGCTTGTTTTTGGCCATTTCTCCGAAAAGGGGGTGAGGTCGCGTACCGGATGGGGTATGGATAAGCTGACCAGGAGTCCCGAATTCTTGAGGACAGTCCTCAAATTTAGTTTACTATCCTCCAAAACGTCTGATGCCTTCGGAGATGCAAATTGTCCTCGAGTTTTGTTTATTGTCCTAAATTGTCTTCAAATTTAGAATTTAACAAAACCTCCTTATGTTTCTAATGAAATGTTGCTTGAAAATAATTTCCGTTTTACCCACTTACCTGGCGTGACGCTATGGGTGGGCTGGCAACTTTTTTTTTTTTTTTGAACCCACACTTTAGCCTCCCTTCCCCCAAAAAAATAATTAAGCAGTTGGAACATATGGTGGGTGCAACCGTTCAAGATTCTAGGGAACTTGGGACAATTGTACGCGGATTTCTCGAATTCACTGAAATTTTGTTATATAGAATGAATTCTTTGTTAAATTAGTGTCTGTATTTATGTGAAAGGGTCCTTCGAATGAATTTCTAAGAGAGTAGTAGGAACATATCATTTTTATAATTATAATTTTAAACAATGAGAGAGAGATTCTTTGTGAGGTTGTAGTGTAAGTCTGTTCCTAATTGTTTCTAACTGGCTAAACACTATATGTGCTAAATGTCAAGTTCACCAATAATGAAATAGGCGTTCACACTAAATAATGTTATGGGTTGGTACATACTAATCTTTTATTTGCATCCAACTTCAATAAAGCATGGTATATTCCAACGTCGTTAATCCACCACTAGTAATCAGTCAGTAGTATAACACTCACACCTTTACAACATAGATATGCAGAAATTATGCAGCTAAAAAAAATAATGATAAATAAATACAATAAGCTCAGCAAAGATTTAACATCTCCACACTAAACAACTATGTGGCAAAATATATATACAGTGTCCTTTCTCGTTCTTATCAACATGCATACGTCACTTAACGTACTGACCTCAAGGGTGTTGCCAAACCTCATCCATATGAGAGAGAAGATATCACGTTAAGTTTGGAAAGCGCAAAAGAGAACAAACTCAAGTTTGCATAGGAAAAGGAACTAAAAATGAAAGTTAGAATAAAGTATACGTCACAAGGTTACAAACTGAAATTCTTAAACAGCTTTAGGAAAGCGAAAAGAAAAAAAAAAAAAAGAAAGAAAGAAAGAAAAAAATCACCTAAGTAAACTGAAATTGCGAAAAAATAATAACTTGCCATGGATATTCGTATCCATGGTTCCCATACTGCATACATTGAATAAATACTACCTACAGTGCTCACTTGAAAACTTCTTTGTACTAAGGATAACGTTATCAGCGTCGGGTAAAATGCACATGAGCGGAATTTTTTGCCAAAATTTCTGCCAAACACTCTGAAATTTGTGCCCCCCCCCCCAACCTACTGAACCTCCCTAATAGTCCACCTAGTTCTGACCGGCTGGCGTCGCCACTACAACTTACCAACACTGCTTGTCGTAGAAACCAGTTGTACTTGCAGGGACGGCGACTTTGGTTTTTATGGAGTGGTGCACATTCTTTCGTAGAATAATTGTTATCGATCATGTAAAATATTATGATGATCATCATCATCATCCAATATCAATCCACTGCTGAAAGAAGGGCTCCCCAAGACTCTTCCACAACTCTCTGTCTTGAGCTACACTTCAATGTCACTCCTACACAGAGCCCATTTAAGAGGGGAACAGGGGAACTGCAGCCCCGGGGCGCAAATTTCCGAAGGGCCCCCAGAATTGTGGTGATGCTTGAAGAATTGACAGAGTTCTACAATTTTGCCTTATGAAAAAACATGTTCTATCCCCCCCGCACCCTTATTTTTAGGAGGAGTCTGCAAAAAGTATATAGTCGCTCCCAGTCCATCCTCAAATCTTTCGAAAGCATTACAGATTTTTTTTAATCACATAATTGAGCAAAATTTCATACATTATGAACTCGTTTGAATCATGATATTTGTATCATATTATTTTGCCCACTACGATATAATTTTAATAAGCTGAACCCTGGTGAGGGAATGGATTAAAGCAGAACTGAACTGGTATCCATTTTTCAGTCATGAATGTTTACATTTTCGTTTTACTACCGCTTTGCCCGTGAATTATTGGGTACACATTTCAATACGGATGAGTACTTTTTCTAATTTCCACTAAAATTTTTCATAAAATGAGGAAATTGTACATGCAGTTCGTTCTTCAGAGAAAACATAAAGATTAAACAGCTGGTTCTTATTTCAGCGCGTAGAGTTAAGGTAAAATATTTCATTTTTGCTGAATATGTACTCTCTATCACAGCTCTACTTTGCCGGTACAAATAGCCAACATTCTAAGAGATATACGTATCTTTTTAAGAAAAAATGTTTAACATTATATTTAGTGAAACAATCAGGGGCGGATTTACGATTAGGTCAACCTAGGTCGCCGGGCTGTTGGGTCCGTGCGAATTCCTAAAAATACCTTGTGAGAAGCAATTAACTTCAGTCTTTCCTAATGTGGATATTGCGTTAAGAATTTCGCAGAGCATGATGGCTTCTAACTCATCACGTGAAAGCTTTTAGGGTTTCTTAAGGTGGACGTCAAGTGATTTTGCTCCCTATACTTCCAATGGAAAAAAATTCGATCCCATTTCCTCAGCGAAGAAAGATTTCCCATACATCAAAATTGGCCCACTACTTTGATGTAGTGGTAATGAAATGTGGCACCACAAGTAAGCAAACATCATAACTACATCGAAGTAATGTTAATGATTTTTAATATAGTTCAGGCCAGGAAAGTTTTCGCAAAAAACACTGATTGTACAATCTAAGTTTAAGCTAGGATGTTTTTTTATTAATGAACCAATTTTGATGTAAGGAAAACTATCTTCGCTGAGGAAATGGGGTCGACATTTTTTCCATTGGAAGTATAGGGAGCAAAATCACTAGACGCCCACCCTAAAAGAGCAAAGAAATGTTTTGAGAAGCCTCTCCAGTCAGGCTAATTTTTTTTTTTTTTTTTTTTTTGTCTAGCTCTTCACTAATGAAATAGGGTATGATTATTTTCCATTGGAATTATAGGGAGAAAATTCACTAGATTCCCACCCTAAAAGAGCAAAGAACTGTCTTGAGAAGCCTCTCCAGTTTGGCTACGTTTTTTTTGGAGCTAAAGACTTAGGATACGATTTTTTCCATTCGAACTATCGGGAGAAAAATCACTAGATTCCCACTCTAAAAGAGCAAAGAACTGTCTTAAGAAGCCTCTCCAGTTTGGCTGAATTTTTTGACTAGTTCTTTGCTAACGAATTAGGGTATGATTTTTTCCATTTGAAGTATAGGGAGCAAAATTACGAGACGCCCACCCTAAAAGAGCAAAGGACTGTCTTGAGAAGCCTCTCCAGTTTGGCTAGTTTTGTTTTTGTTTTTGGCTAGCTCTTTGCTAAGGAAATAGCGTATGATTTTTTCCATTGGAAGTATAGGGAGAAAAATCACTAGACGCCCACCCTAAACGAGCAAAGAACTGTCTTGATAACCCTCTCCAGTTTGGCTAGTTTCGTTGCAAATGCTGAAAGTGTGAAAGAACTTGATTTTAAAGGCGTCATTAAACACTTTGCTGCCATGAAAGCATGTCGACTGGATTTTTAAGAAGAAGTAGCATCAGAAACTTTTTTGTAATAACGATAATAATAATTCAAGGTGAATTTTTAAAATTTTCATTCCGCCAAATTTTTAAATTAGACATTTTTCTTTTACACAATTGAAGTTATTGCAGTTTGTAGATCATTCATAATTTTATTTAAATATAGAGAAAATAATTAAATAGTTTTCTTTTTATGGCATTGCTTTGTTATGAGAAACCCATTCATAAATGCAATCTTAAAGAAGGTTACTTAAAGAAAATTTGCAAAATAGCCTAAATGATCTGTGATGAACTTAAGTTAAATATTTTTGAGTGGAAAGGGTGGTCTCCAAGCAGGGAAGGCCCCAAGTACATAGTTAGTGACCAAATTTGGGAACACTAACTACATATACTGTCTTCCATTTGGAGACATTCAGCAATTTTGTCCTCAGTTCAATGTTCCAGTGTCTGTTCACCAAAGATATGGGAAATGTGTTCCTCCGATAGTGCTGGCTAAGTCCGCTACATGGAACCAGTGTCCCTAAATTAGGGAGAAGAGGATGCTTACATGGCCGTGACCCCCGACACCGCTAATTGCTCATAATAGTCGTTAAACTCCGAAGCAACTACAGCACTGGAAATAAGATTTAAATACCTGATGTCAGATCAGGGCTACAGCAAGAAAGAATTCTTGGGGAGGTTTTCTGAATTTAAAAATTAATTTTCACCGTTTACATATGTTAAATTCTTATCCCGCCGAATTGTACTTGCACATGAAATTCTCCTATTTAATAATCTCCATTTTTCAAATACAGTCTTATATGCTTTACTACTTACCTATGGCGCTTCGTGAATGTTTTGTGTAAGCAGAGGCGTGATTAGGCAATTCTACGACCGAGTAACCATAAAGATATTGCGCCCCCATCTGCATTTCCCTCTTATGTAAATACATAGTCGAATCTCATTATTGTGACCACCTCCTATATTAGACGTAAAAAGCGCGTAGCCAATTAAAGAAGGCACGCGTCGTGAGCTGGCTTGGAGGGTATCCTGTATAAGGTGTGCTGTAGGCAATCTGAAAACATATCACTTTTTGCTATCATGGATAAAAGGAGCAATTTTTCAGATTTGCAGAAAGGGATGATTATCGGCTTTCGGGCCAAGCGTTGCAGTATTTCTGAAAGAGTGCAGTTTGTGAACTGTTCACGTGCTGCTGTGGTCAAAGTGTATCGCGATTGGAGAAATGGTACCATTGCGAATAAGCAAAGTGGAAACTGCGGAGCACCACGTGCCATTGATGTGAGAAGTGAACATAGGTTTCGAAGGTGCGCGAGGACCGATCGACACGCTACAGTGGGGCAACTCACTGGCCAAATGAACGAGGGGTATACTGGGAGTGTGTCTAAAACGACAGTTAAGCGAATATTGCTGCGTATGGGGCTCCGATTCAGACGAATGGTCACTGCACCTATGCTCACGAAGGTGCATCAGCAGAAAAGGCTTAGTGTTCTCCCTAGAGTTTTTTACAGCTGGGTGGCAAGAAATTTTAGCTGGGTGGTACTTTAAACGACCCCTTCCTCAATCGAAAAAAAAGAAAGGATGTTTTGCTCAACATGACAGTACTTATTAAATACTTACTGATAAATCATGTTCACCACGGCTCTGAAATCCTGCGGTATTGAAGATGCATACATTAATATTATTAATAACATCTATGAAAATGCAAGTGCAAAGATTCGGCTGTTTGAAAATACAACACACATAAAAATTGGAAAGGGAGTGAGACAAGGTGACACCATATCTCCGAAGCTCTTTAATGCCACATTGGAAAATGTCTTTCAATCACTGAACTGGGAAAACAAAGGGATAAAGATTAATGGAGATTATCTAACCCACCTTCGTTTTGCTGATGACGTAGTCATTTTTGCAACTACCCCATCAGAGCTGCAGAGTATGACCCAGGAACTTGCTGACAAGAGTAAAGAAGTGGGATTAAAAATGAACTTTCAGAAGACAAAAGTGATGTTCAATGCTTTTACAAGAAATGAAGATTTATCGATTGATGGAGAAAAACTGGAGATAACAGATACGTATGTTTATCTTGGACAGCAGATATCAAGTGAGGGTCACATTGATGAAGAAATTAATCGACGTACAAAACTTGCCTGGAGAGCTTTTGGAAGAAACAGCATAATTTTCAAGAGCAATATGCCGTTATGTCTTAAAAGAAAAGTGTTTGATCAATGCATCCTTCCAGTGCTTACATATGGTGCAGAGACGTGGACCTTAACTAAAAGAGACATACAAAGGCTGCAGACAACTCAAAGAAGCATGGAGAGGTGCATGCTTGGTATAACCAGGAGAGATAAGAAGAGGAACTCGTGGATCCGAAAAATGACGAGAGTGGAAGACATCATGATCAGAGTTAAATCCCTGAAATGGCAATGGGCTGGACATACTGCCAGAAGGACAGACCATAGATGGACAGCCGAAATTTTAGATTGGATTCCAAGGGACAGGAAAAGACCCAGAAAAAGACCACATGGGAGATGGGTGGATGAAATTCGTAAATATGCAGGAGTGACATGGAGGAGACTGGCACAAGACAGACCGTTGTGGTGGAAACTTGGGGAGACCTTCGTCCAGCAGTGGATTGATAATGGTTGACAATGATGATGATGATGATGAAATCATGTTCAACACAGATTTCAGTCGTTTTCACCAATATTCATGGTGTATGTGGGAGTAAGTTTTCCACTCTTACTATTATGTGTGTTGTGAAAACATTCATTACAGGAAATTTAGCTGGGCGGCAGAGAAAATTAGCTGGGTGGGCCGCCCAGTAAAAAGGCCCTAGGGAGAACATTACAGTGGCTTATATTTGCACAGCAGTGTCGGAATTGGACCTCCGCTGATTGACAAAGGATAGCCTTCTCCGATGAGTCACGTTATCTGCTTCATCGAACGGATGGACTTTGGAGTATAAAGCGAGAAACATAGGATAACAAATACTCTTCAACCATTGCTGGCCGAACACAGGCTGGTGGGGGCAGCGTTATGGTCTGGGGAATGTTTTCTTTGCATTCTCTGAGTTCACACATACCTGTGGAAGGCACTATGAACCGAATTCGTTATGAATCTATCCTTGCAGACCACGTACACACATACATGCTGATTGTCTACCCTCGGACGGATGGAATCTTCCAGCACAACAATGCGACGTGTCACACAGCTAGAAATGTCCGAAAATGGTTGGAAGAGCACAATGAAGACTTCAAAGTACTTCTCTGGCCCCCTAATTCGCCAGACCTAAACCCAATTGAGTATCTGTGGGACCACCTGGATTGTGTTGTTTGCTGTATGGATCTTCCACCACTGACCCTCCAGCAGCTGTCAGATGCACTGCAGTCAGCATGGCTCCACATACTTGTGAACACCTTTAAGTATCTTATTGAGTCACTCCAAGCCCGTCTATAGCTGCTGTCCGATCTGCACACGGCGGTTACTTTGGTTATTAGTTGGTGGTCACGATAATTTCACTAGACAGTGTATATTACCAATTTAACAGTTCTCTCTCTCTCTCTCTCTCAAATAAATGAAAATCTTTCTCTCAAATCAAATTGATGTCATATCAAACCACTTTTTCTAAATGCTTTCGGTACCACATCAAACGAGCCTAATGGATGCAGCTAACAGTCGAAGCTCAAACCCATGGCAATTATCGGATAGCCCCCCAGAAAATCTTGAACAATGTGAGCTACATCATTATCTCCCTATGTACGCAACTAAAGAAAAACTGCAGGCTCCATTGTTGTCGACGAAGGCCGTGGTTGTTCTTTCATTGAACGTCTATACACAGGGCTGGATTTAGGGCGGGGGTCTATAGAAGCTATAGCCTTGGGGTCCACCATGGCCGAAGGCCCAAGAGGCATGCCTAGGCAAAGAAAGAAAGAAAGAAAGAAAGACAGACAGACAGGTTTATAAAATAAATTTACTTCTATCTCCTATGATTTCCACTTGGCCAGAAACAAAGACTGGAAGAGATACAGATTCCAAGACAGTGACTCAACAAGAGCAAAAATTTCATGTCGCTATGCACAGCGGTGCCGGAGAGACAATTTCAATTTTTTCACAACCATTCACCCACGCCTCCAAATTTTCACGTGAACCGTTGATGGTCGAAGTCTTCTGTGGCTTCACATCGCACAGCAAAAAAGATGCATTAAAAAAAGTATGCAATGCTAAATCATTAGAAAATCCAAGACAAAATCTAGGAATCTTAAGCTTTTAACTCAAGTTCTGATGAGAACAATGAACAGTACAGTGAATTTTTATGACAACTCTGCAAATATTTTTTAGTTTGAAGAATGCCCTACGTATTAATTATTAGAAGTACTGTATATTTCTACAGTTTCGGGTTTTAACGGACTTCATAATGATTCCCCGTCATAAGTTCTTTGGGGGCCCGCACAAATGTCTTAGCTTTGGGGCCCACTAAGACCTTAACCCGTTCCTGACTACACAACCACGCCTTCATTCCTTAAGGTAAGCAACTATTATAACATCGCCTAAGTATTTTGAAGAAATGAGAATTTTGCGCTGTAAAGGCTACCCAAAATAGCGAACCATAACTGTGAGCTAATTTTGTAAATAGACAAACGACAAAGTATGGTGCTAAAGTTTCGATTACAGTTGCAGAGGTGGAAGCTCATTATGTCAATTAATGCTCATCGGTCAAACAACACTGGCTTCCAGCGTTGATGAAAATTCCCCACAGCAGGAAGGAAAACTATATGTAAGGTTCTTTTTGTCTGGAGACTGTCTATCAACGAAAAGTTGAAGACAGCCCGGCGTTCTTGCTCTCCCAGCTTTACTAGAAATAATCTGCTATTCGGGAGAGGGGAAGTAAAAATAATGGCAAGACATTCCAAGCATGAATTCACTCTCAGGCTTGTTGAAAAACTTAACAAAAATGTTTAATCAAAAGTAATCGTTCCGGCAGTTATTGTTTCTTGACCCGAGTTCCTGCAAGTGCAGTTCCACGAAAAAATTATCAGAGTCTCTATTCATTAAAGAATTCCTGCTAATACTCTTTGCCCGTTCTTTTCTATCACAGACGTGAAAGGTTTTAATCGTCGTAACCTTCCGTTCACCTCCATTCTTTTGTTTCGGAAGCTATGCCTCGTGTTCTGTCCCGAACACGTGTCCTCTCAAATCGCTTTCTCCGTACGTCGTTACAGACCGATGTGTCTGCTTCCAACCACGATCGTTTTCCCCCGTGCCCTAGCTGACACGTTCTATCACCAACTCTCTTTCCCAGCGCTGACACCCAGCACTGTCCTTCAACCGTTCCCAACTCTGGCTGTCCGTGCTGCTTCCCAGCACTCCTCAAACCGTTCCCCAGCTCTCACTGTCTGTGTCGCTGTCTTCCTTCCTAACTCCAATCCTGAAGTTTTTCCCCCCGTAACTTCTTCTCGCCTCCTGATTGGCCCCTGCCTTCTTTGCCAGAGGCGCTCCCTCTCTTTCCTAGTCGGGTACGCGAAGAGCATGCGAACCCCCCCCCTCCCCGCTTATCGGTGCCCCCTACCCTTTTCTCCTTGACCTGTGCATTCCGGCACTGACCTGGAGCTCTCCCCTCTCTGAACTCTAGCTATCCCCTCGCTGACCTTTAGCTCCCGTGTACCCTGCAGCTTGCTTTCCCCCGGCCAGGAACAATAGCGGTGCCTCCGTGAATACAATTGTCATGACAAATAGGCACATCGGAGCCTGTCCATTTTCGCGTTTAGCATCCGTTCTAAATAATACACATGAAAATAGGTGATTTGAAATCTTCATATCTTGTAAGATCAATGTGAGTTAATGTCCATCACACAATTTACATAGAGGCATAATTTCTCGCCCCTACAACAGTTTTAATCAGATTGCAAGCAGGATTTTTGATTTGTGTGCCCTCTCTAGGGCTGCGCTCGGGGCATCCGACGCCTCTATGTGCAAGCATACGAAAACAAAAATAAACAAAAAAAAAAAAAAAAGAAAAACATCATTTGTAGCGGAATTCCATCCTGCAATTTTCTTTAATTCTTCCGTTACTTTGTCTCAAAATTCTTTATTCCTCCGTTACTTTGATTTTCTTTCATTCTTCTGTTACTTTGTCTCTGCAGATTTTGATGTCCAAGCCTGTTTTAGGCTTGGACATCAAAATCTTCAGCAGAACTTTTTTAATTAGATATGTCTTCTCTCTCTATGCGTATAAAAAATTTTATTCGCACAATTTAATGGTACAACGTATTAGCTCCCTCAAGCATTTATCCAAACCAAGTTCATGCGAAGCTGTGAGAAATTTGTAGATTGTTTTACTGATTAATCCATTGGAAGAGTGAAAAACACTTAATGTTTTTTTACCTAACGAAATCAAAACGAGTGGGATATATTTCTTTGAGTGATTTCTGGCTCTCTTCCGGAAAATCGATTCTTTCTGTATCACAATTTTTTGAGCTCATAAGCTTTTTATACAGGATAGTTAAGGGGGGATGACTATGATTTGGAAACTACCAGGCAGAAAGACCCTGTGGGAGGTCCACTTTTGTTGAAAAAGCCATCTGGTTGATGGGCGAAAGCTTGGAACGCCAATAAAAACGGATTATTAGTATAATTTTACTGTTTTAAATCTGAATTTTGACAGTATTTGTGTTTATAATTTTTTTCCTTAAGAAGGGCAAACAGTTTTTAATTGTTTCGTTACAAAATAATAAACACTGCTAAGAAAATATCTTTGGAGATTTTAAAAAGTACAAATCTTGTCTGTTTGCTAAATAAAAGCTTTTAAATATTAATAAGTTGGTATGTTTAACCTGCTTTCTTAAAGACGATATTAAACGACTTAGGTTTGAGGTCGGTGTTTAAATAGTTGCTTACACATTCAGATTTTTCTAAAACAGATAAGGAATCGAAAAACTTATTCATTTTTCAGTTAATTCACAAAGAATCATGGGCGCCGATATAAGGGGAAAAGGGGGGGCATTTGCCCTCCTGGAAATCAGACCATTCCCTTTCTGTTCTTGGAAGGTACTACAGAGATTTTTGCGATAACACTAATTCTGATTGCTAATTTTTCTGAACTTCAGGAAGCAAGTTTATTAGAAAATAAATAAGAGAAACATAAAATTTCCAGTTCAAAAAGCGAAAATTTACAGCAGGAGTCAATAATATAATTTCTCATTGTATCATGGAGAACAGCGTACATACGTACAGTATGAGAAAGTATGAAAGGCGAAAAAATGAAAATATATCATCCTCTGTATGAGCTATTATTTATTGGACAAAGATCTCTCCAAATTTTCCTCAGAAATTTACCTTCAAAATATTTTTTACGCTTTCCAACCGTAGGCTGAAGAAGCGTGTATGTCCCAGCTTTGTCCGTCTGTTTATATGTCTGCCTGTCCGCACGATAACTCGCGTAAAAATGGTTCGATTTCGATGAAATTTTAGTATGGGGTAGGGCATAACCTAAGGACGAAACCTGTTGAAAATGGGTGAAATGAGGTCAAAGGTCAGGACACAGAAGCCGGATCCATTCCATCGCCCTTATGCGTCATAACTTATGTAAAAATGCTTCTATTGCGACAAAGCTTTAGTATGTTGTTCCGGAAGTATACTGAACCAATTCAGTTCAATAGCATCGAAATAGGGTCAAAGGTCAGGGCATAGGGGCGACTATATCCTCATAACTTAAGTAATAACTTGAGTAATGATTAAAGGAACTGTACGCCAACTGTACTTAAATAGTATAACTATACTAGATATCCAAAATTTCTTGGTGTCTACACCAAGAAATTTCGGATATCTAGTACAGTTATAATATTTAAGTTGAGTAATGATGTCTGGTATATTGTAAAGCGTACCATAATCAATTCATTACATGATTTTACGAACTTGTTTTATTCTTGATGACCAGTTAAATAATCTCAGGGTTTTCGTGCGCATGTGGCCACAATGATTGAAAGAACGACAAAGAAATTTCCTTATTTCCCTAACATGCTGTAAAATTTAATTTATCCATCTTTTGTTACGTAGTTTTTGGATCTCTTTTTTCAATTAAATTTACGTGTTAAAAACTGTTAGAAAACAAGAAGGCACAAAGAAATTTGCATATGCAGAGAAGTTTGTACATGTTATTAGTGTACGCCATTTCTATTTGCCCCCTCCTAAAAACTAAGTTATGGGCGTCCAGGCAAGGAACATACAAAACTGTAGCCGTACAGTTTTCCAACTGACCCCTCTGAAATTACCTACTAGATAGCTGATACTCACCGTCAAAAGAAAACGAGCTTTCTATTGGTTGATGCAACATATTCCATTTCGCATTTCGACGAGTCTTTCAACTGCAGTTAATAAAGGCCCAAAACCCAGTGGGAATAAACTGCTAGGAAAGAGGGAAGGACTCCGGTTTTCTGATTGACTGTCTGCCCAAGCCCTGAAGGCAACGACTGATTTCGTATACATTGAGTTTCTGTTTCTTAATTTTATGTCTCGTGCCCGACTTTATTGAAAGCCAGTCATGAGGGAATTTAAGATATATAAAGAATTGTTAAGTATTTGTTTGGTCAGGGTTCGAATCCGGCCGAGGCGTGGATTTTGTGTTTGTCCTACGGCACTGACTGGCTCTATCACTTCCCTGGAGCGAGTAACCCTAAGTTGGGCACAGGCTACTGCTAATTACGGAGTTGCTCACGGTGGTCGTTAAACCCTCTATCAACAAAATGGTTACTAATTGGAAATATTCTGTGCCTCAAGAACCAAAATATGCTATCTATGATATCTGATGTCGCTATGGAACTTCAAAATCAGATCCTGCGACAGATGATTCAGATTTAATAGTTAATCAAACCCCAAGTGTTTCCTCCTATTACGAATAAAATTCCGCCATATGGTAACGGAAAAAGTCGGAACAGAATTTTTCCGTTAATGTACGAAAGGAATTGCAGCTAGGTTTGTAAGAATTCTGATTTTTCCCGTTAACATCTCTAAAAAACGGCAGTTGCATTATCCCTACTTGTGTTTGTAAAAGGAGGGAACTCAAATTTTCTTGCGGGAAATTTTAAAAACGAACTTTTAACACCATTAAAAGACTAGAAAAACAGTAGTAATTTTGCAAACAATATGAACTATATACAGTGGCATACCATAGCTCCCGCAGGGGACGCAACTGAAGATGGGGGGACCCTTCCATTTTAGGGATCCTTGAGCACATGGGAGGGAGAGGGGTTGTCGAAAATTTTAAACATTTTCCACAACCTTAACATCAAAATAACAATTTTGTTTCACTAAAAATCGCACTAAAAAATTTATATTTTAAAATTTTCCCTCGGAATTAGGCCATGAGGTTATCTATAGAGACGTCTCTATGGCACAGTATTGAAATTCATTGCTTGCCTGATTTAGCTGTGAAGGTAGAATTTGTTATCACAGTTGTGAAAAACCAGGGTCGTATGTGTCATGAAACTAAAAAATAACATATGCACTTCACTACACCGCCGAGCAAAGGCATTAACTACAAAATATTTGTGTTGCCTTGAGAACCATGTGCACGAAGAGCAGAAAGAGGAGGGGGGGAGGCGAGAGGTTGGAAAGCCGGGCCAAATACTTCTGATTGTCAGTGGAGAAAATACGTAGAAACCAGTGGCGTATCTCTTGTCCGAGACCTTGGCTATCTCACCCCCACCCACTCTCCCCATCCCACCCCACCCCAGTACTGTTTTTCTTTTTTTTTTAATTGCGAAGTTTATTTCTGAGTTGTTAATTAATAGAAATGACTTGTTATTCCTAACGTGATACCAAATGATTATGAGGGTTAGGATTTGAACACTTATTTGTACATGAACTCCATTCTTCTTTCCTTTTGCGTGAACTTAAGACGTTTTCATAAAAAGTTTCTTCCGAGTACTTTTTCTTATTTAAAAAGAATGTTTTTTCTCTATTGACAAAACAGCCAAGTTGCTCAAATGCACATGTCCTTGTGTGGCTCTAAGATATATCTTGATTCTTTTTAATGCAGAAAAACTTACTTCGGTAGCTGCAGTTGTTGATGGAAACTTTAATATTAGGTCTGCTAATTTGTACACCTCACTAAGCACAATGTCCAATTTATTCAACTTTATGTAACAAGTAATGCTTCTCACTGATTTCTTTTTGCATTCATCAAGGGAATGAAGCCCCTTCGGTTTAATTTTTTAGTCGAGCTGTATCAAAATTTGAAGCATAGAGTTCTTTTGTTCTGACAGTTGATGTTCGGGAAAGCTTTCGCAAAATTTATCAAAACAGTTCGAATCCAACAAAGCCACGAATTTAAGATATATGACTAATTTTAATTCATTGACACTTACACAAACTGAAATAACTCTCGCAAAACACGTGCTGTTACGGGCGAGAGCGTACGAGTGACTAATGCAGAGATGCCAACATCAGAAGGAAGTCATCAGTAGTCCATATACTTTGGACTGTTACGTGCGAGAGCATACGAGTGACTAATGCAGAGATGCCAACATCAGAAGGAGGTCATCAGTAGTCCATATGCGTTGGACTGTTACGGGCGAGAGCATTCGAGTGACTAATGCAAAGATGCCAACATCAGAAGGAAGTCATCAGTACTCCATATGCGTTGGACTGTTACGGGCGAGAGTATACGAGTGACTAATGCAGAGATGCCAACATCAGAAGGAAGTCATCAGTACACCATATGCGTTGGACTGTTACGGGCGAGAGTATACGAGTGACTAATGCAGAGATGCCAACATCAGAAGGAAGTCTTCAGTAGTCCATATACTTTGGACTGTTACGGGCGAGAGCATACGAGTGACTAATGCAGAGATGCCAACATCAGAAGGAAGTCATCAGTAGTCCATATGCGTTGGAGCGTTGGACTGTTACGGGCGAGAGCGTACGAGTGACTAATGCAGAGATGCCAACACCAGAAGGAAGTCATCAGTAGTCCATATGCGTTGGACTGTTACGGGCGAGAGCATACGAGTGACTAATGCAGAGATGCCAACATCAGAAGGAGGTCATCAGTAGTCCATATGCGTTGGACTGTTACGGTCGAGAGCATACGAGTGACAATGCAAAGATGCCAACATCAGAAGGAAGTCATCAGTAGTCCATATGCGTTGGACTGTTACGGACGAGAGTATACGAGTGACTAATGCAGAGATGCCAACATCAGAAGGAAGTCATCAGTAGTCCATATGCGTTGGACTGTTACGGGCGAGAGCATACGAGTGACTAATGCATAGATGCCAACACCAGAAGGAAGCCATCAGTAGTCCATATGCGTTGGACTGTTACGGGCGAGAGCATACGAGTGACTAATGCATAGATGCCAACACCAGAAGGAAGTCATCAGTAGTCCATATGCGTTGGACTGTTACGGGCGAGAGCATACGAGTGATTAATGCAGAGATGCCAACATCTGAAGGAAATCATCAGTAGTGTATATAGTTTTTCCGTAGTGAAGTCAAGTTTCCACATTAAAATTTGCAGGGTAGCATGCCTATTTCCCACAGTACACTGCTATATTTTTAGCAACATTTTAATCTGGATGGGGGGACTATACTTGGATAAATTTTGCAACATACCTATTATAATATTTATTCCATGTTTACACATGCTAAGATTGTTGTGCTTCTTTGCAAAGCACCTAGGCCTCAGGCATTTTAGCAATTATTCAGTCAAATGCTTAATATTTCATTTATATACACTAGTGATAAATACGTACAAATATAAAATATGCAAAGCATTTGATCAAAGCGCTCATGCAAAACACCCAGGTCTCAAGTCTTTTCAGTAGAACTTTTGTTACAGTCACAATATTTGTTAAGTTTAAATAATTTAATTAAGAAAAAGTAATAAGCAGGAAGCAATATGTGAATATTTGGGTGCTTAAAAAAAGCCCCGGCTGCAGGCTCTTTTATAGTTATTTTGTAGTTTTCCCGTTTGGGGCACTGAAAGCCAGGGGTTTACGAAATGGCCTTTTCAAAATATCTTACCAGGTACATACTTATCACTCTTGTGAATGTACGAAAGGTCCACGGGAAAATTACCTCCTTCCCCAAAAATAGGAAAAATGGCCATGCAAAAAATGCTCACTTCTCGAACATATGTCATGTGTGGACTAATATGCTCTTATGTATGTTGAAGACATGGGGACTTCTCTTTTTATTTCATTAATAAAGACCTTAATTTCAACTAAGCAGCCGACCGGGGCTCGGACAACTGGTCACAAAAGTTTAAGGGGTCGTATATCAATTGCAGTTTCTTGGTCAAATGCTTAATATTCATTTATTGACTCTGTAGTGAGAATTGAATTGGAAACTATAAATAAATTTCGACAAAGCGTGCTGTAAGTGAAGTGAGAACTGCACTTTATTTCGGAAAATAACTTGCCGTGAATTACAAATTTTTCAGTGGCGTACCAGAAAAACTCGCCCCCCTCCCCGTCCCCCGCAAAAAATATATACTGGAGGCCCTTTTGCGAAAATTTATTTGCTTTCAATCAGGCCTTGATTTTGTTTTTTTTAATAGTAGCAACACCTGCTAGTGATATTTTTTACTTTTTTACTAGCAAATTGCATTATCTACTAGCAAAAGTTTATTAACATTATACAAAAGAAACTTCGACATGCCTCCCCCCCCTCCGTTAGTCAGTCATGACAAATTTTGATTTCACCCCTGTAACTGTCACATTGTAAGCTGAAAAAAATTACAAATATTTAGATATAACTCACCTTTTCATGACCTGACAGATTAATTCTAACAGTTAGTTCGAATTCAAATATTCAAAAAACATTTTTTATTTTAACTTTATTCGCAAAATTCAAGGACACTGTTCAAAATTTTAAGTTATTTTCTGTATGGTTTACGATCTGGGCTTCAGGTCTTTTTATCATAACCACTTTAAAACAACAGGCCTGGGGTCAAACTTGGCTTCGGATTCGGACGGACCTTCAACCTCAATACTCATGAGAGCATTCAATGTGTGCAAGTTTAACTGTCAACCCAATCGGTGTCCTCTCGTTTCCCCTAATCAGGTGTTTCGTTGAGGCCCATTCTCCCTATGTATATATATTACCGGTTCCCCTAATGTAATTGGGTCAGAAGTTACGATTCCCTTTTCCCCTAATAGTTCGGTCAAAGTTACGATTAATTCCACAACGCCACGTTTAGTCCTTATTTATACTGGTTTTCCTATTTGAATTTGCAAAGAAATAGTGTCATGCCTTTTTTTTATGCATATAGACTACATACAAATATTTTGCCCTAACTGGTAGGCAGAAGCATAGCTACAATAATATTTATATACAGTTTCTTTGACATAGAACCAAAAACTTAAAAACACTTATGGCATTGAAAATAAGATACGTTGTTATAATTTGTTCAAGAACTAATTAAATCAGCATTTATAAACCATTGAATGGCAGTCAGAATAAACCAACGCTAGCTGCTGCCTGAAATCCTTGTCTGGAAGGGTATTGTAAGGCATTTCTTGTTTGAAAATATCCGAAGTTGTCTACAAATGACCAGATTTCACCAAAATCGCAGATGTGCCCTTTTCTTACTCCACCCTCAAACAAAGGATTGATGGAAAACGAGTAAGCCAAAAGAACCTTTAGGGAGAGATTATGTATTAGGGAAAACGATATTCGGAGGGTTCACCACCGCTTCCCCGATTTTTTAAACTCCATCCCCTCCCTCCCCAGGACTGACCCAGAGAGCATTTGTCATTTTCATGTAGGACTTCCGTCCACAGGGAGTAGAGTTTAGGTCCCAGCCACCTACAGCGAGATCGCCTTTTGGGCAGGACACAGAAACGGAAGGAACGAGAGCAAGTCTAGCGACTTTTTGACAGAACAGTTTGTAGGGAGATTAGAGTACAGTAGATGGCGCCACCGTACAAGTACGATATTGCACATAGATGGGTGAGAGAATTTCAGGGAGGACATAGGAAATGATACCCATTTAACCAGTGGGTCCAGCCTGGGGGCCGTCACTTTACGTGCTCGTCCGATGCACGGCGGATATTCAGCGATTGTTAGTAAATCACACCATCTCTGAAAGATCAGCCCAGACTTGAACCTGGGGACCCAGCATCGATAATCTGAAACACTAACCACTAAGCCATCCGCGGCTCTGGACTGACCCAGCTTACAGGTGTTTGCTTTTATAACCTTTACCGTATTTCGTGGTGACTGGTGGACTTATCGATACGTGCATGCTTTTCTTAGTTATGAGAGGAGCCAGAACTTGACCATTATGAATAATATCGAAGTAATCAAATCAAACAAAGGTAAGCCTATGTTTGCCATTAACTGCTATTTATATGAAAAAGAAAAACGTAATCAAACTGATGACGTTACCATCTATGCACCTTGCAGCAAATCTCGAAATTATGGATGCAAAGACAGAATAACTATTTTCTACGATGGTAGCAATTACCATTTAAAAGGCCACATAAAAGGACTCGGTGCACAATCACGGACCCATGGACAGAAAAAACACGGAAATAAGTATGAAAAATGAAATTAAAAAACGCGTATTAGAGGATCCTTCCTGCATCTCTCCCTAAAGGTTCTTTTGCCTTCCTCTGCTGGCTTACTCGTTTTCCATCAATCCTTTGTTTGAGGGTGGAGTAAGAAAAGGGCAAGCTATGATAAGGTCATTTCCGAATATGTAGGCCTGCAGATGTAACGGATAATGCGTCCACAAACGAAATACTGTAGTTAACGCTGCTCCAATTGAGTACGATTTTATACAGAGAAAGATCCAAGTTAAGATCTCCTCTTCCTACTCATCGAAGTGAATTAATATTCGATAATGCGTGGTCTTTCGAAAACTTCGTTCTCTTCAATACTGAAGGCAAGGATAAGATGTTTGGTTTCGGCATAGAACATTTTTTAAAAATTTTGTACACGAATGATTCCTGCAAAATTATATATATGGATGGAATTTTTAAAGCTGTTCCCCGAATTTTTTGTCAGCTCTACATAATTCATGCTTTTTATAAGAAACAAATGATGCCTTTTATATACATACAGTAGCGAACAAAAGTATTTGGCGAAACACTTTTTCGACCATAATTTTCTTTTCTGCTGGACCAAATCGGGTCATTTTGGGATATGATATGTGTTGATTCGTGGGTTCCGCGTAGTTTGTATTTCGCTCAGAGCGAATTTGTCGTTCGAAATGGGCCATATTCAAGAGTCGCCAATTATTACCCATTTGTTTGCTGCATGTATTAATGTTTTTCTTGTGATTTTTGTGGGTTTTGTGATGTGTAGTGTGATAATAAGTCAATCTTAGGTTTTCAGAAATGGGTAAAAAGGCGGAGATCCCTGTTGGAGCTCGCCAGGCGGCCGTGAACATGGTGGAATCCGGAATGCACGTCACCGACATTGCGAGGGCCCTGAAGATCAGACACCAGTCCATTTCAGCTATCCTGCAACGTTATAAGAAGACTGGTACCGTCGAGAACAGTCCGCGATGTGGTAGGCCGCGTTCCACTACGTTGCGTCAGAATAGACGCATCCTCCGTCGATCTCGTGCTGATCCCACCTTGACTGCTGTGGACATCGCCACTGAATTCCGCGATAGCGACGACCTGAACGTCAGCCGAATGACCATCTCCCGTCGTCTCATTGCTGGTGGATTGAATGGAAGACGCCCCGCCAAGAAACCAATCATCGGAGTTAAGAATCGACGAGCCAGAGTCGCGTTCGCGCGCCGTCATCGACACTGGACCGCGGCGGACTGGAGTAAGGTGCTTTTCACCGAAGAGAGCAAGTTCAACTTGTTCGGAAGTGATGGCATCCGATACGTACGACGTCCGTGAGGCCAGAGATTCAACCCCCAGTTCATTCAGCCGACTGTCAAGCACGGAGGAGGATCGCTCATGGTTTACGGCGCCTTCTCTCGCAATGTTATGGACCCCATCATCAAGATTGACGGAATAATGACCGGCCAGAGCTACACGAACATGCTCATCAACGATGTCTTTCCATGGGCAAACCATAACATGCCACCCGGATGGATCATGCAGCAGGACAACGACCCGAAACATACCTCCAGAGTAGCGAAAGCAGCCTTCCAGCAGCAACAGGTCACACTTCTAGACTGGCCAAGCCAATTTCCAGACCTCAACCCCATCGAACACATGTGGGAAGAGCTGAAGAGACGATGTGCGAAGAAAACCTGCCGACATTGGGCCCTGAAGTTCGACCAGCTGTCTGCAGAATATGCGCGAATTCCGCAGGTCATCGTCGAGAAGTTAGTGGACTCGATGCCGGCCCGTTGTGCAGCTGTTATTAAGTCTCGTGGTTATCCCACTAAGTATTAGTTATTGTTTTGTCGTTTTGTCTTACTTGTTTTCTGTTATCGTTGCATTAAATGAATTTGATACACACCTACTCTGTTGGTCAATTTGTATGATCTTTGCGATTAAGCTCGGTACCTGATCTATGTTAAGGTTTCCGCTCTATCTGCATATGGGTCATGTTTACAATTGAATAACACATATCATATCCCAAAATGACCTGATTTGGTCCAGCAGAAAAAAATATTATGGTCGATAAAGTATTTCGCCAAATACTTTTGTTCGCTACTGTATTACTTCCAAATAAGAAAGAAAGCACCTACTTAAGAATGTTCTTAGAAATTAAAGCGATTGCAGAAAAAATAGGCTGTGAATTCAAGCCTAACGTTATTATGACTTTTGAGCTAGCAGTTATAAATGTTACGAAGGAATTATTTTCTGATGCTGAAATAAGAGGCTGTTTGTTTCATTATAACCAGGCATTGTGGCGTAATTTTGGAAAAGAAGGCTTAGTTGCTTTTAAACAAGATCTACAAGTAATGAAACTCTTCCGACTTTGTGCAGCAATGTCAATAATTAAATTGGAAGATATTGACGATGGGTGGATGATAATTGCAGCAGAATCACCCTCATCAACTCATCCAGCTTATCAACAATGTGAGAATTTCAAAGACTATTATGTGAACACATGGCTTGAAGGTAAAACATTTTTTCTCTTTCTTAAATTATAGTTTTAGAACTTTTGTATAATTTTCTTCGTAAAATATTTAAACACTTTTCCAAAAGTATGGAGTTTAGTTAAAAATAGTTAAAATTTGATAAGGTAATTAATTTTTTTTTAAATTTAAGATGAATTCTGAGATCAGGACTATCTAATCTTTCAAAATAAACATACGTAATATAATAATAGTAAATATAAAAATAATTGTATGAAAATGTAATCATAAGTTAATATAATAATAGTAAATATAATAATTGTATGAAAATGTAATCATAATAGTTAATATAATAATTTACTTTTTATTAGGTGATTTTGCAGAGATATGGAATCATCATGGAAATTACGGTGTAAAGACAAACAATCATATTGAAGGCTGGCATAATGTCCTCAATAAGGCTGTGGGAAAAGCTCATGCAAATATTTATGAATTTGTGAAAGAGCAGAATGTTATATTTCGAAATCGAATTGCGTTATTGGATGTTGGAAACCCGCATCCACGAGTCAAAGCTAAATATAAAAAATTAAATGAAAAAATAATCCGCCTAACAAACGATTACATAAGCGGTGAATCTGATTTAGGACACTTTATGGTAAATGTCGGATTTAACTTGGTTGACACGATTAATTCATAAAACTTTGAAAGAATGTGTAAAATTAAATTGAAAGTATATAAAATTGAATTTTTATCATAAAAAAAGTGTATCTCCTACCCCTCACTTTGAAAGAATGTGAAAATAGCATTATGATATAAAACTGAATTAAAAGAATATGTAAAATTGCATTTTTGTCATAAAAAAACTGTAATTGTTTTCAACAATACGCACTAAATAATTATGCCTGCTATCTACGTAGCGATTAGGCCACTATACTCGGGGCAAAGCTATCCTGGAAATGAGGCAAATGCTACGGTTCCTTTTCACTCCCAGTTTCCAGTATTACTCCGCACTGATGGTGTGCAATTAATCTGCACTCGGAAATTTTGCGAGGGAGCTTCTCTCACAAGCCCTTAGGGCTGTCTGTCACCGTGCCCTGACCATATCCCTAGTACCCTCCCCCACCCCACACACGAGCGCGCCCACGTTGCAAACCGGTAGTGACTGGCAGATCCATTAGAAAAACCCAAAAAGACAGAAGAGTGTTTTAAAACAACAATCCAGACACGCGAAATGCCCTCGGAAACACATATCTCGCCAACACCCTTTCGCTAATGACTCCCAAACCCCCACAGCAATAAATATCTCCTGGGTTGACGGCTTAACTCTGTCCCAAAGAAGAATGCTGTGACAGAGGACGATCAGTGACGTCACGAAACGCGAATATCTGTATTTTTTTAGAAATGTCGCTGAAACTGAGATCTGAATTTTTTAAATGCACATACACACAACATATTGAACATCTGTGTACTTTTTAAGTGCCAGTTGAAATTGGAGTACGAGCTTTCAGACCGGAACTACTTTATGCAGTGGAAGTATACATTCTGTAGCTTTCATTCCATTGCCAGGTTAAGTTTGCCCCGAGTATAGACGTTATATGAGATTTAACAGCAAACTCCAGTGAAGTGGGTAAACTGGGAAACGGTAGCGAACGGGTTGGGCCCTGGGTTACACCTGTGATAAGGGTGGGGGCGATGGGGATTTAAAAATTCGGGGAAACGTTGTCTACAAATGACCTTTTTTCACCCCACCCTCAAAGAAAGGATTGAACGAGTGAGCCGGCAGCGGGAAGGCAAAAAACCTTAGGGCAAGATTATGCATTAGGGGAAACGGAGGGGAACCCTCCAATCACCCTGGATTCTCTTCATGAAACTGAACCCAACCTCACATGCAGAAGTAGATAAGGGAAATATATTGGATATTTCTACTAGTGCCGAAATGTGTTTATAATGTTTGTACTTTTCAAGAAACATTCGTTTCCAGGAAGCAGTTGTTCTCTTTTTGTATGTGTCTAAAATATTCCAAATGCTCAATGCAGTGGCGCTTACACTAAATCATTCAAAATTTCTCCAACAGCAACTTTTGCTAGAACCACTTTTTATCACTAGCAAAATGCATTTGCTTGCCAGCAATTTGCTACTAACTACCGGTCGAAATCAAGTCCTGCTCTCAACAGCTGAAAATTTTAAATTCCATGTTATTAACTAGGTTTTACGGGCGTTTTAATAATTCAAATTCCTTGGAACTTTTTTGTAGAACCAAAATTTGTTTTTTGTAGATTCAAATTTTACATACTTTACTGCGTGTATCTCAAATGTACACGTTGTAATTAAAAGTATTGCCTTAGTTTTATACCGATACAAAGCATTACAAGATACTTACGCCAAAGCTAATCATATCATGCAAATTTTATTCTTTTAGAGAACTGAGGCCCCTTTTAAATACCTCACGATCACACAGACAAAACACGTAACGGCCGTGTGACAGTGTCTAATGGCTTTTTCCGATTTACACGAAAATACATAACATAAATAAGCAAATAAAAAGTAACAATTAAGAATTATGTCACAAAAAGAGTAAAATTACTTTAATTATTTACTCTTGAATATACAACACACACACTTACTCTAAATATAATGTCACAATATTTTGCCCATAATTCTTTTGACTGTTATATACATGTATAAAACAAGAAAGATGACACCGTATTTTCGGGGTAATGAGCACGTCTTTTGAATCCGTTCTGACGCAAATTAAATTTATCAAAGCTATTCAAAGTCAATGGAACCTGTATTGAAAATAGTAGTATCTGACCTAAGAAAGAAGTTTTGCAATCTTGATTTTAATCCCACAGATATTGCTGTAAACGGAATCGTGAACTTACGTCCTCTGGTTGAAGACTTGTGCGTTAAGAAAAATTTGATATTATATGAGAATCATTTCGCAGCGGAAACGCTCTCCAACAAAGAAAGAATTTTTCAAATCATACTCTTAAAAACAGAGATATAAAAAAATATAAGATATGAATCTACGCCCCCTGGCTGGTAAAATATGCGTTATTTTAAGAAGGCATTCACAAAAGGTTTTTCGATGTGAGCACTATTGGTACAGGAAATAATTTTTATCATATTTTTCAGTCGAGTTTCCAGGAGCTCAGACTGTACTGCAAATACATCAGAAGCAGAAATTAACACATATGCCCCCCCCCGTACTGGTGCCGGCCGCCTCGATGGTACTGTGCTCTGAGGCGCAGGCTTCTGACCATTCTTCCGAAAAGAAACTTGAGTCCCAAATCCGGATGAGTCATGTTTGCGGTGTGCATGGCTGAAGGAGGTGGATTTGTCTCTTCTCTGGAACAAGTGACCTTAAATTAGGGACTAGCGACTTATACCTACATGAGTTGCCCATGGTTGTTGTTAAACCCAGAAACAAGCAAAAAATACTATTTAGATTGATCTTCACTGTTGGATAACGCAGTAGGGTATCTCACAAATCATAAGGTCCTATCACAAAGAGAATGTGAACTCCTTTGCCTAGACTGCAGTCAAAATAATCTTGTAGAGGATGCTACTCCATAGAGCTAAGATTGCAGTGCTCAGAGAAAAAACCGTAGTGATGGACATTTGTATTGAACAACTCGCCACTAGCCCCCGAAAATCCATACCCCCCCCTCCCGGTAGGTTTTTGGGCGACCTTCCCTTATATTTAGTCTAATTGTTTTCTTTTGTAGCTGAATAATTCAGAAATTAATTTTAAAAAAACTTACCAAAATGAGGGAAAATATTATAATAATAAAAAAAAAACATGAACTTCAATCTGAAATTTCTATCATCCTTCATAAAACATCAAACAGTCCTCGCTGGAGGTGCAATTTCTCAAGCTTACCAAAGTGAGGGAAAATATTATAATAATAAAAAAAAACATGAACTTCAATCTGAAATTTCTATCATCCTTCATAAAACATCAAACAGTCCTCGCTGGAGGTGCAATTTCTCAAGCTTACCAAAGTGAGGGAAAATATTATAATAATAAAAAAAAACATGAACTTCAATCTGAAATTTCTATCATCCTTCATAAAACATCATCAAACAGTCCTCGCTGGAGGTGCAATTTCTCAAGCTTACCAAAGTGAGGGAAAATATTATAATAATAAAAAAAACATGAACTTCAATCTGAAATTTCTATCATCCTTCATAAAACATCAAACAGTCCTCGCTGGAGGTGCAATTTCTCAAGCTTACCAAAGTGAGGGAAAATATTATAATAATAAAAAAAAAACATGAACTTCAATCTGAAATTTCTATCATCCTTCATAAAACATCAAACAGTCCTCGCTGGAGGTGCAATTTCTCAAGCTTACCAAAGTGAGGGAAAATATTATAATAATAAAAAAAAACATGAACTTCAATCTGAAATTTCTATCATCCTTCATAAAACATCAAACAGTCCTCGCTGGAGGTGCAATTTCTCAAGCTTACCAAAGTGAGGGAAAATATTATAATAATAAAAAAAAACATGAACTTCAATCTGAAATTTCTATCATCCTTCATAAAACATCAAACAGTCCTCGCTGGAGGTGCAATTTCTCAAGCTTACCAAAGTGAGGGAAAATATTATAATAATAAAAAAAAACATGAACTTCAATCTGAAATTTCTATCATCCTTCATAAAACATCAAACAGTCCTCGCTGGAGGTGCAATTTCTCAAGCTTACCAAAGTGAGGGAAAATATTATAATAATAAAAAAAAACATGAACTTCAATCTGAAATTTCTATCATCCTTCATAAAACATCAAACAGTCCTCGCTGGAGGTGCAATTTCTCAAGCTTACCAAAGTGAGGGAAAATATTATAATAATAAAAAAAAACATGAACTTCAATCTGAAATTTCTATCATCCTTCATAAAACATCAAACAGTCCTCGCTGGAGGTGCAATTTCTCAAGCTTACCAAAGTGAGGGAAAATATTATAATAATAAAAAAAAACATGAACTTCAATCTGAAATTTCTATCATCCTTCATAAAACATCAAACAGTCCTCGCTGGAGGTGCAATTTCTCAAGCTTACCAAAGTGAGGGAAAATATTATAATAATAAAAAAAAACATGAACTTCAATCTGAAATTTCTATCATCCTTCATAAAACATCATCAAACAGTCCTCGCTGGAGGTGCAATTTCTCAAGCTTACCAAAGTGAGGGAAAATATTATAATAATAAAAAAAAACATGAACTTCAATCTGAAATTTCTATCATCCTTCATAAAACATCATCAAACAGTCCTCGCTGGAGGTGCAATTTCTCAAGCTTACCAAAGTGAGGGAAAATATTATAATAATAAAAAAAAACATGAATTTCAATCTGAAATTTCTATCATCCTTCATAAAACATCATCAAACAGTCCTCGCTGGAGGTGCAATTTCTCAAGCTTACCAAAGTGAGGGAAAATATTATAATAATAAAAAAAAACATGAACTTCAATCTGAAATTTCTATCATCCTTCATAAAACATCATCAACAGTCCTCGCTGGAGGTGCAATTTCTCAAGCTTACCAAAGTGAGGGAAAATATTATAATAATAAAAAAAAACATGAACTTCAATCTGAAATTTCTATCATCCTTCATAAAACATCAAACAGTCCTCGCTGGAGGTGCAATTTCTCAAGCTTACCAAAGTGAGGGAAAATATTATAATAATAAAAAAAAACATGAACTTCAATCTGAAATTTCTATCATCCTTCATAAAACATCATCAAACAGTCCTCGCTGGAGGTGCAATTTCTCAAGCTTACCAAAGTGAGGGAAAATATTATAATAATAAAAAAAAACATGAACTTCAATCTGAAATTTCTATCATCCTTCATAAAACATCAAACAGTCCTCGCTGGAGGTGCAATTTCTCAAGCTTACCAAAGTGAGGGAAAATATTATAATAATAAAAAAAAACATGAACTTCAATCTGAAATTTCTATCATCCTTCATAAAACATCAAACAGTCCTCGCTGGAGGTGCAATTTCTCAAGCTTACCAAAGTGAGGGAAAATATTATAATAATAAAAAAAAACATGAACTTCAATCTGAAATTTCTATCATCCTTCATAAAACATCAAACAGTCCTCGCTGGAGGTGCAATTTCTCAAGCTTACCAAAGTGAGGGAAAATATTATAATAATAAAAAAACATGAACTTCAATCTGAAATTTCTATCATCCTTCATAAAACATCATCAAACAGTCCTCGCTGGAGGTGCAATTTCTCAAGCTTACCAAAGTGAGGGAAAATATTATAATAATAAAAAAAAAACATGAACTTCAATCTGAAATTTCTATCATCCTTCATAAAACATCAAACAGTCCTCGCTGGAGGTGCAATTTCTCAAGCTTACCAAAGTGAGGGAAAATATTATAATAATAAAAAAAAACATGAACTTCAATCTGAAATTTCTATCATCCTTCATAAAACATCAAACAGTCCTCGCTGGAGGTGCAATTTCTCAAGCTTACCAAAGTGAGGGAAAATATTATAATAATAAAAAAAAACATGAACTTCAATCTGAAATTTCTATCATCCTTCATAAAACATCAAACAGTCCTCGCTGGAGGTGCAATTTCTCAAGCTTACCAAAGTGAGGGAAAATATTATAATAATAAAAAAAAACATGAACTTCAATCTGAAATTTCTATCATCCTTCATAAAACATCAAACAGTCCTCGCTGGAGGTGCAATTTCTCAAGCTTACCAAAGTGAGGGAAAATATTATAATAATAAAAAAAAACATGAACTTCAATCTGAAATTTCTATCATCCTTCATAAAACATCAAACAGTCCTCGCTGGAGGTGCAATTTCTCAAGCTTACCAAAGTGAGGGAAAATATTATAATAATAAAAAAAAACATGAACTTCAATCTGAAATTTCTATCATCCTTCATAAAACATCAAACAGTCCTCGCTGGAGGTGCAATTTCTCAAGCTTACCAAAGTGAGGGAAAATATTATAATAATAAAAAAAAACATGAACTTCAATCTGAAATTTCTATCATCCTTCATAAAACATCAAACAGTCCTCGCTGGAGGTGCAATTTCTCAAGCTTACCAAAGTGAGGGAAAATATTATAATAATAAAAAAAAACATGAACTTCAATCTGAAATTTCTATCATCCTTCATAAAACATCAAACAGTCCTCGCTGGAGGTGCAATTTCTCAAGCTTACCAAAGTGAGGGAAAATATTATAATAATAAAAAAAAACATGAACTTCAATCTGAAATTTCTATCATCCTTCATAAAACATCAAACAGTCCTCGCTGGAGGTGCAATTTCTCAAGCTTACCAAAGTGAGGGAAAATATTATAATAATAAAAAAAAAACATGAACTTCAATCTGAAATTTCTATCATCCTTCATAAAACATCATCAAACAGTCCTCGCTGGAGGTGCAATTTCTCAAGCTTACCAAAGTGAGGGAAAATATTATAATAATAAAAAAAAACATGAACTTCAATCTGAAATTTCTATCATCCTTCATAAAACATCAAACAGTCCTCGCTGGAGGTGCAATTTCTCAAGCTTACCAAAGTGAGGGAAAATATTATAATAATAAAAAAACATGAACTTCAATCTGAAATTTCTATCATCCTTCATAAAACATCAAACAGTCCTCGCTGGAGGTGCAATTTCTCAAGCTTACCAAAGTGAGGGAAAATATTATAATAATAAAAAAAAACATGAACTTCAATCTGAAATTTCTATCATCCTTCATAAAACATCATCAAACAGTCCTCGCTGGAGGTGCAATTTCTCAAGCTTACCAAAGTGAGGGAAAATATTATAATAATAAAAAAAAACATGAACTTCAATCTGAAATTTCTATCATCCTTCATAAAACATCAAACAGTCCTCGCTGGAGGTGCAATTTCTCAAGCTTACCAAAGTGAGGGAAAATATTATAATAATAAAAAAAAACATGAACTTCAATCTGAAATTTCTATCAT
This sequence comes from Macrothele yani, assembly GCA_039090855.1. Lineage (NCBI taxonomy): Eukaryota > Metazoa > Arthropoda > Arachnida > Araneae > Macrothelidae > Macrothele > Macrothele yani. Next base: position 124,675,103 of record CM077024.1, on the reverse strand, counting down.
CCTTCATAAAACATCAAACAGTCCTCGCTGGAGGTGCAATTTCTCAAGCTTACCAAAGTGAGGGAAAATATTATAATAATAAAAAAAAACATGAACTTCAATCTGAAATTTCTATCATCCTTCATAAAACATCAAACAGTCCTCGCTGGAGGTGCAATTTCTCAAGCTTACCAAAGTGAGGGAAAATATTATAATAATAAAAAAAAACATGAACTTCAATCTGAAATTTCTATCATCCTTCATAAAACATCAAACAGTTCTCGCTGGAGGTGCAATTTCTCAAGCTTACCAAAGTGAGGGAAAATATTATAATAATAAAAAAAAACATGAACTTCAATCTGAAATTTCTATCATCCTTCATAAAACATCATCAAACAGTCCTCGCTGGAGGTGCAATTTCTCAAGCTTACCAAAGTGAGGGAAAATATTATAATAATAAAAAAAAACATGAATTTCAATCTGAAATTTCTATCATCCTTCATAAAACATCAAACAGTCCTCGCTGGAGGTGCAATTTCTCAAGCTTACCAGAGTGAGGGAAAATATTATAATAATAAAAAAAAACATGAACTTCAATCTGAAATTTCTATCATCCTTCATAAAACATCAAACAGTCCTCGCTGGAGGTGCAATTTCTCAAGCTTACCAAAGTGAGGGAAAATATTATAATAATAAAAAAAAACATGAACTTCAATCTGAAATTTCTATCATCCTTCATAAAACATCAAACAGTCCTCGCTGGAGGTGCAATTTCTCAAGCTTACCAAAGTGAGGGAAAATATTATAATAATAAAAAAAAACATGAACTTCAATCTGAAATTTCTATCATCCTTCATAAAACATCAAACAGTCCTCGCTGGAGGTGCAATTTCTCAAGCTTACCAAAGTGAGGGAAAATATTATAATAATAAAAAAAAACATGAACTTCAATCTGAAATTTCTATCATCCTTCATAAAACATCAAACAGTTCTCGCTGGAGGTGCAATTTCTCAAGCTTACCAAAGTGAGGGAAAATATTATAATAATAAAAAAAAACATGAACTTCAATCTGAAATTTCTATCATCCTTCATAAAACATCATCAAACAGTCCTCGCTGGAGGTGCAATTTCTCAAGCTTACCAAAGTGAGGGAAAATATTATAATAATAAAAAAAAACCATGAATTTCAATCTGAAATTTCTATCATCCTTCATAAAACATCAAACAGTCCTCGCTGGAGGTGCAATTTCTCAAGCTTACCAAAGTGAGGGAAAATATTATAATAATAAAAAAAAACATGAACTTCAATCTGAAATTTCTATCATCCTTCATAAAACATCAAACAGTCCTCGCTGGAGGTGCAATTTTTCAAGCAGTGACAACTCGGTCTACTTCCGTAATAAAAACCCAATCCCACAAAGTAGATACAGTATGTTTGTACTGCAATACATCATCATATTTTGGAAACTGGCATTCAGCTTCATTTCAGTCTTCTTCATGCCGACTTTACAGGTATACGGTTAACCCTTAATGTTGCTAACATGGCGTTAGTGCTACCAATACAACAAAATATTTGCTACCTAATTTTTAACATAGGCAAATTATTAGAAATTGTTCCCATGAAAAGTTTTTTCCCCCTGGCGGTGGGTGGTTTACACTCCGTAACAAAAAAAAAAAATCGATGCATCTCAAACTGGCATCCAAACAGTTAGTTTTTTGTTTTTGTTTTTTACTACTATGTGATAATTTAAAGGGCTGAAACCAAACGCTTTCAGGTAGCACTGTGATTATTCTTTAATAATCAGAAACAGGATTATGAGTAAGGCGAAGACATTTTTACCACTCCTAATGTTTTAAGGGGGGAGGGGGGGGTCACCGGCACAGTGTTATCTTACTAGCGTCTTCAATATTTTACACCATCCATGATGAAATCCGTATTGCATTACTAAATTAAAGCAAAGGTATAACAGTTTTACATTTTTAATCACTTGTATATGTAGATTAGGATGTAAGGTCAGGTGATGCGTAACATCACAGCCTCTCCTTGACAAATGTCAACCCCGCCTTCTCGTGGTACATCCTGTTCCCACTAAAGGGGCTTTGACGACCGCCAATAGCGGTATAACTATACCATCGGGATTAGAGGAAATGCTATCCCACACTCACCAACCCGCTTGGCCAGCGTGGTGAGTTATGGCCAAACCCCTCCAAAATGACTCCACAACTTAAATCTTGGCCCTCAGTCTCCGGCAGCTGGAATGTACCTGGCCAAGGCAGCGGCCAGTGCGACATGAAGGCAGAGGGTGCTAAGAATCCCCGGAGGACCGGACTAGGCTGCCATCTGATGCTGACCTTGGCGACGTATAACGGACGCTCCCTATCTTCTGATTCAAGGCTTCTTGAATTGGAAGAGGAACTACAAAGGATCAAGTGGGACATCGTCGGGCTAAGTGAGGTAAGGAGAAAAGGAGAAGATCTCATTGAACTGAAAAGTGGACATCTCTTCTACTATCGTGGGACAGATACTGGCAGAACTAGTGGTGTTGGATTTATAATAAACAAGAAACTGAAGGATAAAGTTGTAGAAGTTGAAAGTTCCTCTGACAGAGCTGCACGACTCGTTATCCAACTCTCGAGAAGATACCAGGCTCAGATTATTCAAACTTATGCACCCACCACAAGTCATGCTGAAGAAGAAATTGAAGAATTTTATGAGGAAATTCGTGATCTAAATAATAAAGGTAAGCAGCACTTGAAAATAATTATGGGAGATTTCAATGCAAAAATAGGGCAACGGCAACAGAATGAAACTTCAGTAGGTAAATTCGGTCACGGCAACAGAAACCAGCGTGGAAATACTCTCGTAGAGTTTGCAGAGGCAGAAGGGTTTTTCATCTTGAACTCCTTTTTCAAGAAAAAGCCACACAGGAAATGGACATGGAGGCATCCAAATGGGACGACAAGTGAAATTGATTTTTATTATGTGTAACAAAAAATTCGTCATAGAAGACTGCAGTGTGCTAAACAAGTTCAACACAGGCAGTGACCATAGATTGGTGAGATGTAAGATGCACCTCAACACTAAACTCGAACGTAGCAAGCTCATAAGACAAACAAAATGTATTGACATAACCAACCTTAAAAAACACCATAATACCTTCAAATTGGAACTGAAGAACAGATTCTCTGCTTTAGAAGGCCTAACATCGGAAGAAGTGGATATTTCTGAAGTTAACAGAAAGATAACCAAAGCTCTTATGGAAACAGCAACAAAATTAGCTGGGTCTAAGAACAAATTGCATGTGAACAAATTATCAGGAAAAACCAAAATGTTGATGCAAAAAAGAAGAGTGATGAGGACAACTAAAGATGTGACTTCCAAAGTGGAATATATAGAGCTATGCAAGACAGTACGAAAAGTATCACTGAAGACGTAAGGAAATTCAACTGTGAACTAGTAAGGAAAGCAATTGAAAACAACCAAAGCCTAAAGATAGCAAAGGGACATCTCAGTAAGGGGAAAAAACAGATTATGGCACTGAGAAAAGAAGATGGTTCTGTAACAAGAAATAGAGGCGAAATTTTGACAAGAGTGAAAGATTTCTACTCCAAATTATATGAAAGGGATGATACATGTACTCCAGACATCATGAAAGGTACCAGTACCAGGGTTCTTCCAGTCCTTCCAGCAGAAGTTGCACATGCAATCAAGAACATGAAGCGGGGAAAAGCTCCAGGAGAAGATGGAATTACTGTAGACATCATACAAGAAGCAAGTGGAGAAATCGCCCAAATTTTCACTCGATGCCTTAATAAAGGGAAGATTCCTGAGGATTGGAGCAATGCAGATTCCTGAGGATTGGAACAGTGCTAGAATGATCCTGCTACATAAAAAAGGTGACATTGAGGATCTCAGGAACTACAGACCTATCAGCCTCCTATCAGTGGTTTATAAAATCTTCACTAAAGTTCTTTCACACCGCTTGAAGGTGACACTGGACATGGCTCAACCGAGAGAACAAGCTGGATTCAGGAGTGGCTACAGCACAATAGATCATATCCACGTACTGAGAGAACTAATTGAAAGAGCGAGGGAATATGAACTTCCATTGTGCATGGCTTTTATCGATTATGAAAAAGCCTTTGATTCGGTGAAACCATCAGCAGTTGCAATGGCTCTGAAATCCTGCGGTATTGAAGATGCATACATTAATATTATTAATAACATCTATGAAAATGCAAGTGCAAAGATTCGGTTGTTTGAAAATACAACACACATAAAAATTGGAAGGGGAGTGAGACAAGGTGACACCATATCTCCGAAGCTCTTTAATGCCACATTGGAAAATGTCTTTCAATCACTGAACTGGGAAAACAAAGGGATAAAGATTAATGGAGATTATCTAACCCACCTTCGTTTTGCTGATGACATAGTCATTTTTGCAACTACCCCATCAGAGCTACAGAGTATGATCCAGGAACTTGCTGACAAGAGTAAAGAAGTAGGATTAAAAATGAACTTTCAGAAGACAAAAGTGATGTACAATGCTTTTACAAGAAGTGAAGATTTATCGATTGATGGAGAAAAGCTGGAGATAACAGACACGTACGTTTATCTTGGAGAGCAGATATCAAGTGAGGGTCACATTGGTGAAGAAATTAATCGGCGTACAAAACTTGCCTGGAGAGCTTTTGGAAGAAACAGCATAATTTTCAAGAGCAATATGCCATTATGTCTTAAAAGAAAAGTGTTTGATCAATGCATCCTTCCAGTGCTTACGTATGGTGCAGAGACGTGGACCTTAGCTAAAAGAGACATACAAAGGCTGCAGACAACTCAAAGCAACATGGAGAGGTGCATGCTTGGTGTAACCAGGAGAGATAAGAAGAGGAACACGTGGATCCGAAAAATGACAAGAGTGGAAGACATCATGATCAGAGTTAAATCCTTGAAATGGCAATGGGCTGGACATACTGCCAGAAGAACAGACCATCGATGGGCAGCCGAAATTTTAGATTGGATTCCAAGGGACAGGAAAAGACCCAGAAGAAGACCACATGGAAGATGGGTGGATGAAATTCGAAAGTATGCAGGAGTGACATGGAGGAGACTGGCACAAGACAGACCGTTGTGGAGGAAACTTGGGGAGACCTTCGTCCAGCAGTGGATTGATAATGGTTGACAATGATGATGATGATGATGATGATATGTAGATTACTTGGAATTTGATATTTTTAATCACTTGTATACGCAAATTATTTGGAATTTGCATTTGCGATATGCGGGCATAAGAAAATGTTTATACTCTATTTAAAATTTATATATATATTAATGTATAAATGACAAGAGTGGAAGATATCATGATCAGAGTAAAATCCCTGAAATGGCAATGGGTTGGGCATATTGCCAGAAGGACAGACCATCGATGGACAGCTGAAATTTTAGACTAGATTCCAAGGGACAGGAAAAGACCCAGAAGAAGACCACATGGGAGATGGGTGGATGAAATTCGAAAGTATGCGGGAGTAACCTGGAGGAGAGTGGCACAAGGCGGACCGTTGTGGAAGAGGCTTGGAGAGACCTTCGTCCAGCAGTGGATTGATAATGGTTGACAACGATGATGATATATAAATAACAAAATTGTGATTATATGTATGTAATCAGTCAACAAGTTTCAGCCCCCTCAAAATTTGTATCCCCCGTCGGAAAAAACTCTCTGAATGCAACACTGTTGGTGAGACTTCCCCTGAGCTCACTGACTCCTTACGGGCAGCACAAAAATCTTCCACATGTGCCACACAATCTTAGTAGAAACGGAGCATTAGACATATTGAATTGATGTTACTCTGTTAGTTCACAAATATTCCAAAGGCATATTTAAAATCATGTAGGACATACAGCCATATTTAAATAAAAATTTTATAATCTTAGCATATGTCACTCATGATACATTCTTCCTGTTCTTTAAAATTGCTCCGATTACGCAGTTTTAGTGAAAATTGATATTGATAATTAGTAATGTAAGGAAAATAAAAAAAATAATAATGAAAAGACCAACGAATCAAATTCCGAAAACTTTGAGAGTATTTTTTTAAGCACTTTTTTTATTTAGAACTAACTACATCACTGAACGTGGGTGTCTTTTTCTGTCCCTACTGCTCCGTTAGCGGCCTGACCTCATCAGGCACCCCTCGCCTAATGATACATGTACTTGGAGTGCCACTTTTCCAAAATCAGAAATGAACGTTGCCACAGTTTTGTACACGCAAAAGAAAATTTTATACACCACCGGAAGTGGTACTTTTCGACTCTGTAATAGTGGTACTCCAAGTACATGCTGCAATACCAGCTTTTCAAAATCGAAAACAAATACTGCCGGTGGGTTGTGCTAGTTTTGCACACCCAAAAGGAAATTTTGCACACCACCTGATGTGCTTCATTTCGGCTCTCTTTAGTAGCTCGCCAGCTATGTACTTGCACTACCACTTATCCAAAATTGGAAATAAACTCTGCAAGAGTGTTGTACTAGTTTTGTACAGCTTTGCATAACCAAAAAATGTTTTTGTACAGAACCGGAAGTGGTCTTTTCGGCTCTCCTTAGTAACTCTCGAGCACGTACTTGGGAGTGCGTTTTTCTAAAATTGAAACTGAACACCGACGTGTTGTACACACACACATAAAAAAAAAAAAAAAAAAAATTGTACACCACCGAAGAATTTTTCAGGTCACTTACTAGACCTCTAAGCAAGCTAGAATTTGGTTTGCTGGAAAGCCATCGTAGAATATTTTTTTACAAAAATGAAAATAGACTCCACTTACATTTTGTACTATTTTCTACCCTAAACAATAAAATTATTTTCCTCACCAGACGAGTGCTTTTTCACCTAATTGGCGGGGCGCTTTTTTTTTTTTTTTTTTGCCGTGAAACAGTAGGTGGTGCAACAAAAAACTTACTAAATAACGTTCGCAGTCATCCTTTTTCTCTGAATTTCAGATGTTTTAAATAAGCACTAATTAGTGAATATGTGCTTTACTCGACACTAATGCAAAATCAGCTAGTGCACAAACTGCTTTTGATGAACAAACGTTTAATATAAATGCCACAGTTTATTTTTTTAAAAGCCAAGGAAGAGGAGGTAAACACGACACCACTCCTTCCCTACAAGTTATGAAAAATAATGTGCCTTTTACAATGAATATAATGAAAACACAGCAGGATAATAAATGTTCTCTAAAGAAGATCAAAGGAAATGCCTGTTTTTAGCACGTCTTTTGTAAAACAAGTTTGTAAAATCATGCAATGCATTGATTATAATACGCTTTCCAACATACCAGAAATCATTACTCAAGTTATCACTCAAGTTATGAGAATAATGGCTGTGGAATAAATCTCGGTCCTGTGATATTCAATTTCGATGATATTCAACAGAACGAGTTCGGTATACCTCCGAAATAACATGATAAAGTTTTGTGGCAATCGAGGCATTTTACGTAAGTTATGATGCATAAGGGCTATGGAATAGATCCCGCTCCTGTGTCCTAACCTTTGATCCCATTTCGCCCATTTTCAATAGAATTCGTCCCCAGGCAGGCCCCTACAACATACTAACATTTCATCCAAATCGAATAATTTTTACATAAGTTGTGACGCATAATGGCGATGGAAGTGATTCCGCTCCTATGTCCTGACCTTTGACCCCCATTTCGCCAATTTTCAATAGGTTTGTCCCCATGTGGTCCCCTACCACATATTAAAATTTAATAGAAATCCAACCATTTTTACGTTAGTTATGACGCATAACAGCAGTGGAATGGATCCAGCTCTTATGCACTGACCTTTGACCCCATTTCCTTCATTTTAAAATCTAACGATTTTTACGCGAGTTATGGTGCGGACGGACCTACGCATACAACGCGTGACGTAATGAAGCAGATGGGAATCGCGACCATCTAAAAACGTTATAATTCAAGGGTGGTTATTTAACCCACTAAACGAATTCTCCTAAAGTCGAGATCAAGCTAAATCGATTTCTAGTACCAGAAAACGGTAGGTTAACGACTTTCATCAAAATTCTTAGAGCCGTTTTCAAAATAAAATGTACTTACATACATACAAGAATTGCTACTTTAAGGTGGACGTCAAGTAATTTTGCTTCCTATACTTCCAATGGAAAAATTTCTGTACACATTTTCTTCACAATTAATGCGTTCCCAATGATGAAAATTTGAACATCGATTAAAATAGCTTCATTTCATAACTTGGAATACTTAATATTTTCTAAACTATAACCGTAATATTTTCTAAACCATAACCGTAGTTATGCAATCCAACATTTATTTGTCCACTGACGTCATCAAAGTACAGGTCGCGCCATCTTTTTTCTGGTTTCAACACCACCAAAGAAAACGTTATTGTTTTTTAATATAATTATGCTTATGTTTTAGAAAATGTTAAGTATTCCAAGTAATAGTATGAAGTTATTTTAATCAATGTTCAAATTTCCATCCTTGGGGACACACTAATTGTGAAGGAAATGTGTACAAAAGGTTTTCCATTGGAAACATAGGGAGCAAAATTACTTGACGTCCACCTTAATTAATAGTGTGGGATAACCCGGATAAGGGCGATCGAATAAATCCCGATTCTATGCCCTGAGTTTTGACTCCATTTGTCCCATTTTCAATAGGGTTCCTCTCCAGGTGGTCCCCTATCACATACTAAAATTCCATCGATATCGAACCATTTTTACACACATTATGACGCATAAGGGCGATGGAATGCATCCCACTCCTATGTCCTGACCTTTGACTCCCTTCACCCATTTTCAATAGGGTTAGTCCCTATGTGGTCCCCACCACATACTAAAATTTCATTGAAATCGAACCATATTTACGCAAGTTATGACGCATAAGGGCAATTGAACGGATCCCTCCGTTCAATTGCCCTTATGCGTCATAACTTGCGTAAATGGTTTGCCCACCAGGGGGCGTAAATCTTAATTCCGCTTCCGGTGTATTTGCAGCAAAATATGAGCTACTGAAATCTCGATTGAAAAAAACGTCGTTTGTAGACCAATAGTACTCATGTCGACAAACGTTTAGAAACATTTTCTTCTTAAAATAATGCATGGTTTCTCCACCAGGGGGCGTAGATGTATATTTTATATTTGTCAATATCTCGACTTCTAGGAGTCCGATTTGAAAAATTCCTTCTTTGTTGGATAGTGTTTCTAGTGTGACATGTTTTTCATATAATTTGAAAATTTTCAAGCAATTCATAGACTTCCCGCTAGGGGGCGTAAAGGTAAATTGCTTTCTCCCCAATATCTCTGCTTCTAAATCTCCGAATTGAAAAATTCTTTCTGCACCGGATACAGCTCCTGATGGGAAATCCTTTGCACATAATTTCAAAGTTTTGTAAAAAATGTTTTGGCCACCAGGTGGCGTAAGTCTTAATTTCCGCTTCTGATGTATTTGCAGCAAAATATGAGCTTCTACAATTTCGATTGAAAAAAAAATTCATTTGTTCACCGATACTACTCATGTCGACAAACCTTTTAGGAACATTTTCTTCTAGAAATAATGCACGGTTTCTACGCCAGGGGCGTAGATGTATCTTATTTTTTATCAATATCTCTACTTCTAGGAGTCTGATTTGGAAAATTCCTTCTTTTTTGGATAGTGTTTCCGATGCGAAATGTTTTTCTTATAAATTCAAAATTTTCAAGTAAACCATAGACTTACCGCTATGGGGCACAAAGGTAAATTGCGTTTTCTGCGTTATTGCTACTTCTAAAACTCCGATTTGAAGTTCCTGTATCGCATACAAGACCTGACGAAAAATATTTTTAACATAATTTCTAATGTTTGGTAAAGAATGGTTTGGCCACCAGTCGGCATAAGTGTTAATTTCTGCTTCTAATGTATTTGTAGCAAAATCTTGGCTCCTGAAAACTCGACTAATTTTTTTTTTTTCTTGGACCGATACCGCTCATATGGAAAAAATTTTTGAGAATACTTTCTTCCTAAAATAATGCATGGTTTTCCCACCAGGGGACGTGAAGTCACATCTTATTTTTGTCGATATCTCTGTTTCTAAGAGTCCGATTTGAAAATTTCTTTCTGCGTTGGTAAGCGTTTCCGGTGAGAAATGTTTCTCACATAAATTCATGTTTTTCTTAACAGACAAGTCTGCAACCAGAGGGCGTAAGCTCACGATTCCGTTCACAGCAATATCTGAGGGATTAAAAATCCGATTCAAAAACTTCTTTTTTTCGTCAGATACTCTTGTTGTTGTTTTTTTGTTTTTTTATTGGAGGTTTAACGACCACCGTGAGCAACTCAACGGGCTATAAGCAGTCGTCCGTCCCTAATTTAGGGTCACTGGTTCCAGGTAAGGGAGATAACCAGTGCCGTAAGACAAGCACAACATCCATGCCTCACCGGGATTCGAACCCGGACCCCGTTCGGACGAATGATCAGAGGCCATCGCTTAGACCACTGCGCCACCGGGGCGGCTCTTGTTTTCCATACCAGTTCCATTGACTTTGAATAGCTTTGATAAATTTAATTTGCGTCAGAACGGATTCAAAAGACATGCTTATTACACCCGAAAATTCGGTGTCATCTTTCTTGTTCCCTATTTTCGAGAAGTGTCCATTCTTTCCTCGTACCTCAGTAGCTATAGTACATACTTTACTCAAAGCAGGTTTATAATTCTAGAAAACGTTACATGGTTGAGCGTAGGAAGTGTTCTGATTAGTTTTGTCTACTGCTCAGTTGAAATTAAGATTTTTTTTCATGAAAGTAAGAAAGTTTTTTTTTTTTTTTTTTTCTGTACACAATTTTTCGTATTTTCGAGAAGTGGGCATTCTTTCCTCGTACCTTAGTAGCTATAGTACATACTATACTCAAAGCAGCAGTCAAAAATTTCTGGGAAATTTCTCAGTTTCAGCGATATTTTTTTTTTTTTTTTTTTAATTTTCATGCTGAGGTCCTGTAAGCTATGAAGTCAATCCCTTTCCCCAAAAGGGAATTATGATTTTGTTATACTGTAGCAACTATCGCTCCTCGTGCTTTTGCCAAAAGAGAAAGGATAGATAGGGCCAAGGTTGCAAGCCCCTTCGTCGTTATTTTGTAATTTCCTTATTTGGGGCACTGAAAAGCCGGGGGTTATGAACTAACACTTTCAAAATACCGTTCTAGGTACCGACATATTGCTCTCGTGCATCTACACACCTGTACTTAGGATATGCGATACCTTGTTTGTGAGTTCTTTTTATTTCAGCATGTGTTTAAGGCTCGTTCTGTTCCTGGGGTTCCACAAAGTTGCTTCCCCTGTTATACGTCATATCCTAATTCCGCGTTGAAAGAGTGCTGGAGATACTTTGCCTTAAGCATAGTTATTCTTCTTCGAAGAGCCAAACACGTGTTCATTCAAACAATGAAACATTTCCACCGGGTGTAGAAAAAAATGTTTTGTGAACAATAATTGCTCAAGTAGTGGGAAATATGGGCGCACGATATTTGTTTATTCAGAACAATTTTATGGCACTGAAGTTGCAATGAAGCCCATATTCCACCCAGCCTTTCTAGTACACCCTCACCCGTACTAACCTATACCGCAGTGGCGGCGGAACCGCCCGGGCCCGGTCAATAGTTTCAACAATTTCAGCCAAGATTTTTATTTTTATTATTTTTTTATTTGTCATATGCGCGATTGTTGTGATGTGCCTTAGAAAGTTCTTCTAGGTAAGTGGTCGTAATTCCCAACAAAGCCCCTTAGGCATGGTGTTTCTTCTTTTGTTCCTGGAAGCAAGAAGGTAGAGGCAGGGCCCGACTTACACGGAATTGGGCCCTAGACACAACCCGAAACGAGGCCCCTTCCACTCGACATTTACTTTACGGAGTCGAGTAGGTAGTGTGACCATTTTGGGCGACTGTATTACAATCCAGCGTAATAATTTAATAAACACAATACATTTATAAGACTGACATTAAATTACGATAGTACCTGGTAAAAATATTGTTTTCTCCTAGATTTTTATGATGTCCTACTGATTTGCATCTGAAAAGACTTTAACCTTCATTGATGAAACAGTTGTGTGTGACAAAGCCATATGACGGGTAAAATTCAATTAGACATTGGATTTTTTGCCAGGTGTGTCTAAACTATACTATTACCATATTAACCAGGGGTGTATTTAAGAGAGAGGTTTGAGGGGATTCAAACCCTGCCCGAATTAAGTCCAAAGATTTTTCAAATATAACTTTTGGGAGCTAAAATGTCAAAATGTTTAAAAATTGCTTCAGAACCATGCAGTATTTGAAATTGAAGTATATAGTTGATCTTAGTAAGCCATAATTACAAACATACACATACTGCTAGTTTTTATTACACAACACAACAATTTTTTGTTTAATCTCACAAAACCCTCCCCAAATTATCTGGAAAATGTTACTGATATTAACTAGAAATAACACATATTATATTGCCAGTACTTGCCTGTGTTTTGCCAGCGATTTATAGAAGGACAGACCATCGATGGACAGCCGAAATTTTAGATTGGATTCCAAGGGACAGTAAAAGACCCAGAAGAAGAGCACATGGGAGATGGGTGGATGAAATTCGAAAGTATGCGGGAGTGACATGGAGTAGACTGGCACAAGACAGAGCGTTGTGGAAGAAACTTGGGGAGACCTTCGTCCAGCAGTGGATTGATAATGGTTGACGATGATGATGATGATGATGACTCCACATCACATCTACCCACGTATAAATATTTTGAAAAAGGGAAAGTTTTTTTTTTAACCAAGATTTTGGGGCCCTTTCAATTTGAGGGCCCTAGGCATGTGCCTTGCGTGCCTAGGCGTAAATCAGGCCCTGGGTAGAGGGTGCACCACGATTCGAAATTTCGGGCCCGGTCAACGAACTTCGCTTTCCGCCACCCCTGCTAAAAGGTGCTTTGTTTATGAGATGGAAGTTCTTTTGACTTTGATTTTGCCACGTTTCTAATGCTCACTTGGCAAGATTAGTTAGTTGCTTTGTCATGCGCCTCTCACTAAAAGGAAGTGCCTTAGGCGTAGTTATATCGCCTGTAGGAGAAGTGGCCACAAAAATTTTAAGGGGCCGCATAAAAATTGCGTTTTAACCGCTTCGTGGCCACGTCCCTAAAGGTTGGTTATCTGAGTCACATAACGTTTCAGTAATTTCGTTATTTTCTTAATTGCGATATTTAATGTAATTCTTTATAAAAATGTTAATATAATCTACAACTCAACAAAAGAATTTCAGGGTTAATAAACTTCAGCTCAAGAAATTACGAATTACAACTCAACGAATTCTCTCCGAGCATGTGAAAAGTCCCAGGAAACATGTTGGGAGGGAGGGGGAGGGGCTAATACATCTGAAAAAAAAATAATTTCTGTTTCGATCGGTACATTTCAGAGTTTACAAATTACAACTCAACCTGTCGGAGGAGGCAGCAAAGATACAAGTGCTGGGAAACTGCTGGCCACCAGCTGGCAGTGATGGGTTACTGCTGGCTGAAATCTGCCGCTCACGGCCAGATTTCAGCCAGCAGTGGTCCGTTGGTGGCAGCGCTATCAGTTGGCGAGCCATTGATGGCCCTGCAGCATCGCCGTGAATTGTGGGACTCCAAGCAAGTGCCACTAGTGGTCCGTTGCTGGCAACCAATGCAACCCGAACAGCAGGTGGAAGCAACGGGACTGCGCATGTGCAGAAGCAACACTTGCTGTGTCTCTCATGGTACCAGTTAGTTGAAGACGACGCTATAGCCATCGTGCTATTTTAGTGGATGTAAAGAAAAAAATCGATATGTAGAGAGGCGAATTAATTTCCTAATGAAATTCTACGTCGACGAATATATCAGATTAAGCCGTGAAATACTAGATTACAGCCATGAAATACTAGATTACAGCCGTGAAATACACCCACTCCATTCCCATGAATAACAATTCATGAAATGGAGTGGATGAATAACAAGAAAAAATTTGAAACCGCTTGAAACAAATGTCCTGGAAAACCATTGAAACAACGTTTGTTGGGGAAAAAAAGAATTATACGCTTACAAAATTTATTAATTATTTTAAAGAAAAAAAAGGCACGCTATGTGGTGTACTCATCCATGGGTTGAATACACAAGACTGGGAGGAAATCGCTTATAAAAATAACGAGAAGTAAAATAAAATATCTTTCCTCTTTAAAACAAATGTAGCTTCGGACAACGGAAAGGAAAGACACAACGTTAAAAATGTAACAGAATGTCACATGAACCCGGGTAAATATATATTTATTCCACAATCTCTTTTCAAGACGACAAGGACAATACAAAACTTTGGAAAGCGACCAAGTATGTACACTCCTTGAAAATGAGTGAAGTTTCCTTAAGGTAAAAAAAAAAAAAAAAACTATGGTTACGTTGAAAAAATTAATTTATGATTTATAAGAAACTGAATTTTATGAAAAATACCTCGCAATATTCTAAAATGAAAGAGGGAAGCATTCGATTAGACATTAAGTACGAAACAGATAGCTTCAAGCATACGCTCGAGCGTGGCAAATTAGTCCGGTTCTCCGGCCTGTTGAGAAAATTTCCCCAGCACAGCTCAACAAATTAGTTAGTTGCGATAGTTCACAAGTTTCGTAAGGGTAGAAAAAGAAATTGTAGCTTTGGGAAACTGCGGTTGTCCTTGATTTTTTTATTATTATTATTATTATGGCTACTACTGGGGAATTGTCGGACAAGATTCGGCAACCCACCAGTTACGTCACGTGGTTGACGGCTGCCACTACTGGCAAACTAGCGGACCACATTAGGCTAGCCATCATTTCTGGCACGTGCTTGCAGGGCCACTTGTGGCAGCTACTGCCTGTGATGGACAACTGCCTGTGTACTCCCTGTTGTGGCATATGACAACTGATGGGGTGCCAACTGTTGGCCTGAACTGCTGGTCCTTCTGTTGGCCGCCCGGACATTTTATTGACGGTTCGGCAGCGGCAACATAGTGCTGGGCCAGCAAGACTGTCTTTGCTGGGGGTAATGCCCAAAATATAATATATAAAGAATTTCTGGTTCGATCCGGAGATTTTCAGCGTTTACAACTCTGCAAAACTTCTTCGGGCATCTGAGTTGTAGCTTGTAAACCCTGAAAAACTCCCGATTGGGCTACAAATTCCGTATATTTTATATATTAGCTTTTACCCCCCCCCCCCCCGAAAGGTTTCCTGGGTTTTGGCATGCCCGCAGAGAACTCGTTGAGTTGTAATTTGTATACCTTGAAATTCTTTTGTTGAGTTGTAGATTATAAACATTTTCTATAAGGAATTACGTGAAAAATCGCAATTAAGAAAATACGAAATTTACTGAAATTTTGGAATTACGTTAAATATCGCAATTAAGAAAATTTAAATTACGAAAGTTCCGTGAGTCAGGTAACCACCCTCTGGAAACGTGGTCAAGGAGCACTCAAAAACGCAATTTTTGTACGGCCCCTTAACATTTTTGTGGCCTTTCTGTTCTTTCTCTGTGGCTCGAAAATCATGAAAATGTCTAAATTTCTTACTGAAAATGAAATATAAAAAAAGAAATGGTTTGTGAACAATAGTTGCTCAAGTAGTGGAAAATATATCCACACGATTGTTATTTATTCAGAACAATTTTATGGCACTGAAACTGCAATGTGGCCAGTTCTCCCTACCCGAGGACATGCACGTGTTCCTTCGAACAATGAGCTTCTTTTGCCATTATGGGAACTACGATGTCCTTGTAATTCTAGGTAACGTTATTTGGTTGAGCAGAAGAAATTTCCGACTAGTGTTGTGGATCAGTTGAAATCAAGATATTTCTTCATAAAATTAAGGAAAACCTCATATCAAGATTGTTGTGTTCGAACAATGAACTTGTGCCATTTTGGGAACGCATTATACGATGTCCTTGTTATTCTAGATACCGTTACGTAGTTGAGCAGGAGAAATGTTCAGACTTATTCCTTACATTAGGCGACGCAAAGTCTTTAAATTTTAACCACAATTAAAGTCCGACATTTCCCTTTTTTTTATTTTGGTTAAAAAAACTCGATCTCTTCTATGAACATCAGAATTGTTGTTTGTTTCGTTATGAATAATCTAGGTAATTAACGAGTTTGCTGCAATAACACAACTGCTTTCTCGAAGCTTTTGCAAAAAAAAAAAAATAAATAAAAAAAAAAAGCATAACGCAATGGGTAACCAACCGATATTTTACGGTGATGTCTCATTCTTAGGAATAGATTTTAATGACAGCCAATCGTAATTAACGTAACTTCAGTCAATATAAGTGAATAAAAATGAAAATATAAAATAAAAGGAAAAATTTACCTGATGAAATCTCTTGATACTTCTAAAGGCACTTTAGAATACACCAGGCAGATAGCTTCCACGTGATTTAAAGTAGCATGAATTAAACTGACTCAATTTTCAACAAGACAAGATTAAAATCTGAATGTACCAATACTCATTGACTCAAGGAAATGATCGCAGTCGCGCCAGGTAGCACCAATCGGCATCATGTACTCGCTTTGCTTGGGAGAAAGGAAGGCAATACTCTCCTGCCAAAAGTCATAGGTCAAGATACAGGGGGTCACACAGGGCTCTTTTTATTAAGCCCTGGGAGTCACGTGGGGTGCTTTTGATTCTCTTGAGGGCAGGGTTTGTCTTGAGAGAGAGTGCGAGACTTAAATCTGGGGGAAACCTGAAACTTGTTTAGCAACCTTTATGTTCTAACAGAGATTTTCAGGAGATGGGAAGTTCACAAGGCCAGAATACCATGCTGACGTCTACTACCGATAAACCGATATAATATCACTATGGGCACAGCACGACATAACGTTTCCTATAATTACAAAGACTTCTGTAGTGTGTTCCCAAATTGGCAGAAGCTTATTCTTCGAAGAAACACAACAATTTGGATATCTGTAAACTGAGGCGACTTTAGATCTTCTGGGGCCCTGGGCGCTAAGAGATTCAGGGACCCCCTCCCCCTTCTTATCGCCTCAGAAATTTTAATCCATCAGATTAACAAGGGGGGGGGGGGGCGAAGGAAACGGTTTTTGCGCTTTTTAAAAATACCATTCCATCTTCTTGTTATTAGAACGCTCTGTAAGAAACAGTGCAAGTGTAATCATTTTGTCTGTCCGTGCACATCGAACTTTTTGTTTTTAGAGATATTTCAAAATTATTTTTGTGCCTAATAGGAAATCAAATGACATTAAGTTTGACACTTTAAATATCCATATACTGCATGAATTTACCGCTAAGGGCCGGCTGTCAAAGTCGAAAATTCCAAAATTAAGCTTCTATTGGGAAGAAACTATTCAATTCAGAGGAAAAAATATTTCTGTGCCTGTGAGATTAGGCTTAATTATTCCTTCTCAAATATTTAAATTTTCCAATTAGTTCCTTGATTTCCTGCTAGAGGCGCTAAATTCAAAGAATTTGGTTTTCACAGATTTTTTAAACACTATTTTCGTGAATGGTAGGACATGAACATTCATTAAATTCTACCCACTTAAAATTTCACTATTAGTTCATAAATTTGCCAATAGGAATTCTCAAAGTGGACATTTAGTAAATTTTAGCTTTATCCTACGAAGAGACCATTTCAGTTACAGCAAAAGTTATTTTTGGATTTGATACGTTAGGAAAAACTCATTACTTTAGCAGCTTTTCATCTGCGAGTTATACTAGGCAAATTTAACGCTAAGCGCGTTAAAAATGGAATTTCTCTAAATTTGTGAGTACGTTGCGTATTTGTCATAAAATTCAAATGCGTTTCATTTACAAAACGTGTTTTTTTATTGCTTCATCTTTGAAAAATCATCTTGTTTTACATTATGAGCAAATCAGTGGGCAACAAGCATGGTATCAAGCAAAAATAAAATACTTGAAGACACTGGCAACCGGAAAAGTCCTCCACATTAGAAAATTCGCGTAAAATGCAATTTGTGCACAGTACTTCACTTGAAAAGGGTGGATGATTTCTCGTGGAGGAGTTTTCCTGTGGCCAACAATTCCATAAATCGAAGAGATTCAGTCGTCCATGGTATAGACGAATGCCATGGACCAAGAAAGCTGGACAGTAAGAATTTTATCAGTCAGTACAGGAAAGCGAGAATGAGAAGAGTTACTTGAAAGCATTTTTCTTATTAATTTCATCGGAAAATTGAGGTCTGAATTTTTTTTTTAATTTTTTTTTTTTGTATTCTGTCAAAAAGATGCGTGAGATTCTTTTATATCTGCACTGCAGTTATCAAAAACATAAGCATAAGAATTAATGCACAAGGTTTAAAAATGGAAAAGCAGGAACCACATATTTTTTAGTATCATTGAAAATTTGTATTGCTTTTTCAAAAGTTAGCTTTATGTCGATTTAAGGAATAGAAAAGGTGAGAACGCTTGATAATTAGCAGTATTAAACCAGGGGAGAAGGAGGTAATAAGAAAACGTTGTTGCAATACAGTATAAATTAATTTTAACGCTATTAAATAAGAAAAAGATAGATCCTGTGATATTCTCGAATTTCTTTACTTTTTAGCCTAAATGTTAACTCTTTCGGTTTAAGATGGTTTAGAGAGATAGGGCTGAGAAAGAACTTGTTCATTCAATCACGAAGGGAAAAAAAAGCAATTGTCAGCAAACACCTCCGATCATAGGCACCAACTTTCCAGAAATCCAATGGGTGCTCAAGTCGATAACAATGCTATGGAGTACAAGCAGTGAAAAGAGGGGGTCGGGGGGGGTAGGTAAGGTATGGAAATTCAATGCAGATTAACTTTTTTTCAAAAAAGTGTCTATTTAACTTAAATTCTGATGCTGTTAAATAAATATCTGTCCCAAATAGGTTGTCGAAGACCATAACATTTTCGGCAGTTATCCCCCCCCCATGAATTTTAGAAAACCAGTGGGTTTTCGAAACACCTGAACATGAAGATCAAAATTTTTGATTTTTTTTTCTGAATTATTATTTGCGTTTTCCAATCCCAGGGTAGTTCAAATTTGTAAAAATAATGTGAATAAAAAATTCTTGTAAAAGACTCAAAACTTTTTTTTTTTAATTTCAACACCCCTGGAGCACTTTAGGTTAAAAATTTGCACTGATGCACGTCTTGGGTACTTTCGAGTCCCCCTCCCCCTCACCGATACGAATTAAAAAAAACAAGGGTTTATTTACTCCTATAGTGTCTAATATGTTCGTATACATGGTATGGTCAAAAGTAAAATTACTATAATTTGACTCCCTGGATTTTCCTGTAGAACCACAGCAGTTCTCATTTTCAGTTTGCGCCGAAATGGGACTCGAACGCTGGATGAATTAAAAGAGAACATCCGCAGTAAATGTCGCAAGGTAACGCTGTCTAACATTCAGGGCCTGATTATTCAGGGCTCCCTAACATTTAATTTTCCCTAAATTCAAGTATTTGCGTTAAACATATAGTGCATTTAATGTAAAACACATTAATAAAAAGGTGAAAGAACTGAAAAAAAAAGGCGTTTTTCTCTCAAAGAACTTTGTACAGAAAACATTAAATAATGCTTTTCTCTCAAAGTCTTAGAACACTGTATTAAGTGTTTGAGCAATTTATTGGTACAACAGATAACTAAAAAAGCTCACTTTGGTCGTAACTTCTAACGAAGTAAATTTCTCCGTCATTTTTATCCGCGCCGGGGTTCGAACCCGGGTCCACTCATTCAGGAATAAGTTGCTCTACCAATTAAGCTACGCGGACTTTTTTTTTTTTATTCTGATTCTTATCTGCCTTTATGTCGTGTGCGTCCTTCTGGCAGGTACGTCACATCTCCTGGTACGTTACATCATCTCCCCCTTATTTTTATTTTTATTTTTTTTTTTTTTCGAAGTGCTGGAGAAAGGATTCTCTCATTTTTCCTGTCTCCCGGTGTGGAAATAACATCACACCAATGCGAGATTTTGAACGGCCGGGTCATCCGGATAGTTCGGGCGCCATTATAACGAAGTGAATTTCTCCGTCATTTTTATCCGCGCCGGGGTGCGTGTAGATCATTCATATCAAAGTTAGAGCCACAGGCTTCTTGCAAATTTTCATGAAAAACACCATTACCCTCGGAACTTGCCTTGGGGTAGAAAATTGAAGTTGTCTCAGGTAAGGAAGACATGGATAATAAACGTCAAGATCTCGTGTTCGAGAAAAGTTCGGGCGCCAATTATAATGAATTAAATTTCTCCGTCATTTTTATCCGCGCCGGGGTTCGAACCCGAGTCCACTCATTCCGGAATAAGTTGCTCTACCAATTAAGCTACGCGGACGTTTTTTTTTACTCTGAATCCTATCTGCCTTTATGTCGTGTGCGTCCTTCTGGCAGGTACGTCACATCTCCTGGTACGTTACACTTCTTTATGATATTACAGGAATATGAGAGCTCAAAGTTACCAGACTCAATCAAAAAGTAATAAATTTCTGTAAAAATGTTTCACTGCATCATTTGACGCTTATAATGGCTGGTTTCTAAACACTGAAACTGAACAGTGAGGTATCATTTACACGGAAGTACTGATTTCTTTAAACACCCTTCGTACGGTTGAGTTTCCCTATTTCAGTAATAAGTTACGAAAAAATTGTCTGCTTTAAAAATTTGCTGAACTGTACACTTTTACTCCTGTGGGGCATTTTCATCAAATCGTTCTTTCCTCCAGATACAGAGCTTCTAGTGACGTCCCCCGTAGACTTTACCTAGGTTTATGCGCTTTTTAAGATATTTTCTATTATTGTTGCAGTAACCAAAAAAGAATGGCGATCAAAGTGTTAAATCATCTTTTATGAAAGCTCAACAAATTCCACCCAGACAAACTTCAAACTATCACTACACACCTTAAAAATAATAAGAGATGAACTTTTAGTTTAATTAAGAATAAGTGACAAATGAAGACAAATTTTCCCTTAGATTTTAAAAAACTGAACAAGAAAATAAGGTTGCCAAGAAATAGTGCGAAAGCAAAAATATTACCTTGCCAGGAAAAATCCGTTCACTTATTGATGTAAAATATGTTTTGCCAGTGATGCAGTTCTAAATAAATAAAGTTCCTTAGCGGTGAACGGACCAGCAAAATTTACCCTAGAATACAAATTTTGAAGATGACATACCGATTTTTGGCGTAAATGTGACAAGGATGGCAAGTCAGATAATATCCGAAAACTTGAAAATTTGCATCGTCTCTGGAGCGGGACTCGAATCCGCGTCTCCCAGAAAACACCCGGGTATGCTAACCACTACACCACCCAGAACGACCAAGTTTCCAGTCGTTCTGGGTGGTGTAGTGGTTAGCATACCCGGGCGTTTTCTGGGAGACGCGGATTCGAGTCCCGCTCCAGGACGATGCAAATTTTCAAGTTTTCGGATATTATCTGACTTGCCATCCTTGTCACATTTACGCCAAAAATCGGATTGTCATCTTCAAAATTTGTGTTATATGGCGTAATCCCGTATTTCTTTCATGATTTACCCTAGAAATTTTCTAAATCTGATTCATTGTTTTCATCATTTATTATTTTTAAAATTTCATTACAAATTAGCAATATCAATTTATATTGAAACTGCGTAATCTCTGCAATTTACATGTCTCTCACGTTACATTCTTCCTGTTCTAAAGAATAGGGAGAATGTAACGTGAGAGACGTGCTAAGATTATAAAATTTTTATTTAAATATGGCTCTGTGTCGTTTTATACGATTTTAAATATTTGGGAATATTTGTGAACTAACAGAGCGACATCAATTCAATATGACTAATGGGCCGTTTTTACTAAGATTATGTGGTACACGCGTAAGATTTTTGTGTTTCCCGTAAGGTAAGCTGACCAGAAGTCCCCTATTCTTGAGGACAGTCCTCGAATTTAGTTTACTGTCCCCAAAAACGCCTGATGCCTTTGGAGACGCAAATTGTCCTCAAATTTTGATGTGTGTCCTCAATGTCCTCGAATTTACACTTCCTCACTATCTCGCTAGATTTCTAATGAAAAAAATTCTTAAAAGTAGTTTTTGTTGTATTAGTTTTCCTACATGCTTCTTCTGTAAACAAATTATGCCTACATTTTTTTTTCTTCTTTCCGAGTTTAACGACCACCGCGAGCAACTCAGAGGACTATAAGTAGTCGCCGGTCTCTAATTTAGAGACATTCGTTCTAGGGAAGTTAGAGAGCAAGTGCTGTAAGACAAACACAACACACATGCCTCATTCGGGACTCGAACCCGTGCCAACTTGTACGAATCATCGTCAGTGACCAGCACTAAGACACTGCACCACTGGCACAGTCAAATTTCGATTGCACCTGTTTTGAGTTCCTCGAAGAACTTTGGCAAAATAAAAAATTCGCCATGCAATTACTTTAGTGTGCAGCTTGATTTTAATTCGGCACATATACCTAAGGTAAAGCATTTTACTTTTGCTAATATGCTCTCATCATCATAGTTCTACTTTGTCAATAAAAAATACCAACATTCTATAAGATATATCCTTTTAAGACACAAATTTTCATATGCAAATCACACTTATTGATGCAATGCAGTTTTGTGACAAAAAGATTTGCATACTTATATTGGATACGTATGTGTCCCCAAATGAACTGCTGATTTGGGGACGCCACGCCCTTTTGTCCTCAAATCAATCTTCCAATATCTGGTCACCTTACGGTAAGGAGGCAGAGAATGAGCTCAAGGAATTACTTTTATTGGAACCGATATCAGTGGCGAATTGTATAATACCAATGTCCATCAGTACCGTTTTCTCTCCGAGCACTGCAATCGTAACCCCACAAAGTAGCCATCTCCGGCAAATTTATTTTGACTGCCGTCTGGACAAAGGAGTTCACATTCTGTTTGTGATAGAATCTTATGATTTGTGAGACACCATACTGCATGATCCAACTGTGTAGATCAATCTGCACAGTATTTTTTGTTTGTTTATATTTGTGTTTAACAACTACCATGGGCAACTCGTACACCTATAAGCAGCCGCCCGTCCCAAAGTTCGGGTCACTTATTCCAGGGAAGAGACAGATCCAGCACCTTTGGCTATGCATTCCACCCATGACTCATCCGGGTTTTGAGACTCAGTTCGAAAAAATGGTCAGACTTCAGACCACTATTCTACCAGGGCGGCCATATTTGTAGTGTGGACATTCGGCTAAGATACGAGTATGTTTGCATACGGGACACAGTTTTCCCTATTTTTAAAAACATGATTATTTTAAAAGTTCCTTTGCCGAGATTATCTTGCCATGTAACCGCGAAAAGTGACTTAATGGCGTTATGCCTAGAAAAAAGTGCCTTAGCGCCGCTAAGGTGCGCTAAGCCCCTTCTACATCACTGTGTTTTGCCTGCAATGGCTCTCTGAATAAATTCTTTTGCGACGTTGACGAGGTCTAAATCACAAGTTATAGCTCCTTGTTTACGTGTAAGTAGTATAAGACCGCGCTTGATAACCCTTTTCGGTGGCAACACTTCCGGTCACGTGACGGGTGGGCGGATCGTGCGCGACGTCACTTCCGGTCTCCTCTCGGCGCGAGGGAGAAATACGATGGCAGCGCCCTCTGGTGGTGGTTCGCGAAAATTTGCAGCCCCATCTGTCGGCACTTTTTGAAATTAATTTTCCAAAGGGGTAGTAACCTTTTTCGATGGCAACACTTCCGGTCACGTGTCTGTTTTCGGGTATAAAAGGGGAGACGTTTTTTGCTTTCGGAGTGTATAGCAGCTCGTGCAGGGTTGAGGTGTTGAACTGTAAGATAAAGTATTAAAACCTTCTGTATTGTGAGAAGCAGATCTGGAAGCGACAAAAAGACGTGTGGTCTACATTTGGGTGATATACGACATTTGGACAGCATGGAGGCCTCAAGTTCTTCTACCACTGATGATAAGGAGGTATGTGTAACTTCATTTCATTCTTTTTTTCTTTTTTTTTTTTTTTTTTGAAGTGTTTGTTCATTTTTAGCACGTGCTGTTTTCTTAATGTGAGGGTGCCATGGTAGCAGATTAATGTTCATAAAAGTCAGTTACGAAAATGTCTAGTCATGTCTTTATCATTGTGTTAGCTGAAAATTTCCTTCACGTTAACACGTGGCACGTATTTTCATTGTCTGCGGGGATTCCCGTGTATTTTCAGGGATGTGTTAGCTGAAAATTTCCTTCACGTTAACACGTGGCGCGTATTTTCATTGTCTGCGGGGATTCCCGTGTATTTTCAGGGATGTGTTAGCTGAAATTAACTTCTGCGTAAACACGTGGTACGTATTTTCATTGTCTGCGGGGATTCCTGTGTATTTTCAGGGATGTGTTAGCTGAAATTAACTTTGCGTGAACACGTGGCACGTATTTTTATTGTTTGTTCATTTTTAGCACGTGCTGTTTTCTTAGTGTGAGGGTGCCATGGTAGCAGATTAATGTTCCTAAAAGTCAATTACGAAAATGTCTAGTCATGTCTTTATCATTGTGTTAGCTGAAAATTTACTTCACGTTAACACGTGGCGCGTATTTTCATTGTCTGAGGGGATTCCCATGTATTTTCAGGGACACATATAGTACTTTATTCTTGTGATTTATAAAAAGTGATCTTAGTTTGAAGTGTATACATGTCTTTAGCTGAAATTAACTTCGCGTAAAACACGTGGCACGTATTGCCATTTTCTATGAGGATTCCCATGTATTTTCAGGGACACATATAGTACTTTATTCATGTGATTTATAAAAAGTGATCTTAGCTTGAAGCTTTAACATGTCTTTATCATTGTGTTAGCTGAAAATTTCCTTCACGTTAACACGTGGCACGTATTTTTATTGTTTGTTCATTTTTAGCACGTGCTGTTTTCTTAGTGTGAGGGCACCATGTTAGCAGATTAATGTTTCTAAAAGTCAATTACGAAAATGTCTAGTCATGTCTTTATCATTGTGTTTAGCTGAAATTAACTTCGCGTAAACACGTGGCACGTATTGCAATTTTCTACGGGGATTCCCATGTATTTTCAGGGACACATATAGTACTTTATTCTTGTGATTTATAAAAAAAAATCTTAGTTTGAAGTGTATACATGTCTTTAGCTGAAATTAACTTCGCGTAAAACACGCGGCACGTATTGCAATTTTCTACGGGGATTCCCATGTATTTTCAGGGACACATATAGTACTTTATTCTTGTGATTTATAAAAAGTGATCTTAGTTTGAAGTGTATACATGTCTTTAGCTGAAATTAACTTCGTGTTAACACGTGGCACGTATTGTCATTGTCTATGGGGATTCTAAAGTTTTCGTCCTCAAAATTTAAGTTTGTAATTCTAAGTGGTTTGATGTAGTAGAAAATTTAACAAATGGTATAGAGCAAAATTTAACAAATGGTATAGAGCAAAATTTAACAAATGGTATAGATCAAAATCTGTTTTTTTTGAAGTCATTGACATCATAATTACCATAACTATGTCACGTTTCTGTTTTTGAAAATGTTTTTTGAAAGGAGTTTCATTATTTGTAATGTTACATTCGATGGCAATACTCGGTATATTTTTCAAGTTTACCTTCGAGTTACGCTGGTGGAATGATCTCTAAAGGTTAAAACATTTTTCCATGGGGGTGGGGTTATTAACCGCGTAGCACTTTTCCATACGGGGTTGTCCACGGCTATAAATAACGACGGCTTTCTTTCTCTCTTCGTGTGGCTTTCCTGTCGGGAACTCTATCCCTAATCTTCTTGCTTCCTACTTCTAAGGGTTGTTTAAGACCTGGGGGGGGTCAGACAGTTCCTTCCTAAAATACTCTACATAAATCTATCATATGGGGTTGTATGAGCGTTTTTTGCTACAAACGTTTTTTCGTTAAACGACAAAGGAAACTCCAGAAATATGCTGAGTCAGCCATCCGTTTTTTTTTTATTTTTTAAAAATAACTCAGGAATTGTTCAAAATTTTTCTAGAATGATGACTCCTGGGGCGATTTGGATGCATTCGCGGAACACGATGCCGTAGCACCAGCGACAGAAGAATTTACCGCCGCATGGGACGACCTTTCCCCACACGCCCTGGATTTCACTAATGAACATAACAAGATGGCAGCTGGGGGAGGAAGCACTAATGGTTACAACGAAGTTCCATTAGCACCCCAAAATCATTTGAATCTTCAGCCGGCTGGAGAACCAGGACCCTCGAGGGGAGGGCCCGTGATTGTTCCGACGCCTATCGAGGATGAAGCAATTAATCCACCTGTAACGGACCGTGGTCATGCGGGTTATCGTATTCTTCGCAGATTGACCCGACTTAGCAGGAGATACCGTACACAGTTCACTACTTACACTCTCAGAATAGATACCGAACACATAGAAGATCCTGAAGATTTTATGCCTTATCTCCGACAAGTACTCACCGCTGCCTTTGAAGAGTTTACACGAAGTTCTCCATATTCTCATGTTCGACTAGTCATGCGGTCGAGATACCTTGATAATCCCGTGAACTTACCACTCATCGAGATTAGCCAGTTAACGGTGGAACGATTTTTTCAGGCTCTAGAAAAAGTCATTCAATCAAACACTGAAATTTTGACCGATGGAGAACTCGAATTTGATTTAGTATTTGTGAATATAAACAGAGTTGGAGGAGCAAGAACAGAGGGCCCAAGAAAACGAAAAATTGCTGATTTGAAGTTATATAATAAAACAAAAAAATCTCTTATAACCATTTCAAATCACGATAACCTATGTTTAGCCCGATCGCTTGTTGTGGCCCGTGGACTTGCGCAGAAAAATTATGGGGAAATTTCTGAATCGGAGTTCAAAGCCCTGCAAAATCCTGCGAAAGTTCGCCAACTTAACCTTGCACGGCTGCTACACACTACCGCGGGAGTACCTGAAGGAAGTTGTGGGATCCCCGAACTTCATAAGTTCCAGGAGTACCTCTCCTCAAAATATCAAATTATTGTGTATTCTGTTGAAGATGACTTTTCCATTGTTTTTAAGGGTCCAGATGCTGAAATTAAGTTATTCCTTCTTCTAAACAACGAGCATTTTGACGTAATTTCTAATCCTGTTGGGTATTTTAGTGCCAAATCTCAGTGTCCTGATTGTCTAAAATTTATTTATAATTCTAATATTCATGTATGCACAAACATGTGCCTTTCGTGTAAAGGAAAAAATGCCCCCAGTCAGGTGACTACATCATATGTCCAGATTGTTCGAATTATTTTCGGGGTCAAATATGCTTAGATACACATAAAGCAAACAGTACTTGTAATACACATCATAGATGTATAAAGTGTTTATCACATTTTAATCCATCTAGAGGTTACCACGTATGCCAGCTAAATACTGACCTGTTTGTCGAGGGCCCCAAGAAAGAGAAAAGGGGTGGTATTTCTTACATGTATTTTGATATTGAAACAGTGGAGGGCCCCAATGGTATTTTGACCCCAGTATTACTGATAGCTACTTTTCTCGAAGAAGGCAATTGGAAATTTGTCACCTTTCAAAATGTTGACGCTTTCGTTGATTGGCTGCTAGGTACAGAAGTGTATAACAACGGTGTCCGTTGGCGTCAGAAGTACATCAGACCCCGCTTTCGACACATGACAGTTTTAGCACATAATCTGAAGGGATTCGATGGTATGCCCATCCTTAACGCTCTTTACAAAAAGAGTTTGAAGCCAGAGATAGTCTTTCAGGGTGGGAAGGTGATGGGTATTTTTCTTTCGGCTTTAAAAATTAGATTCATTGACACTCTGTCCTTCATCCCTTGTTCTCTGAGGCAGTTTCCTTCAACATTTGGCATTGAAAATGCGAAAAAGGATTTTTCCCTTATAACTTTGCAACTGCGGAAAATCTCGATTACATCGGCCCCATTCCATCAAAAGAGTTTTTTGTACCTGAAAACCTCACAACAAAAGAGATCAAAGAATTTAACTCATGGTATGATGAAAAAGCAAAAATAAAAGAATATAATTTGTATCAGGAGATGAAAAGCTATTGCACAGATGATGTAAGAATTCTCCGCATAGGAGCCGAAACGTTTCGTACGGAATTTTTGAACCTCACCGGTATAGACCCCTTTGAGGAAGACCTCACCATTGCAGGCGCTTGTCTCCGTGTCTTTAGATCCAATTTCTTAAAATCGAAAACGATAGGCGTTGTTCCTGCCCTTGGATACTCCTCATGTGACGTATCTAGTAGGAAATGTAGGGCATGGTTGAAGTACATCGAAGAAACCACCGGAGAGAATATACAGTCGGCATCTTCAGCATCTGGAGAACATAAAATTGGATCATACAAATTAGATGGTATTTGTCATGATACCAGTACTATTTATGAGTTTAACGGATGTTTTTTCCATGGATGTTCTACGTGCTATCCCGACGGAAACACTGTACACCCATTTTTTAAAGTCCCGATGAGGCAAGTGAGGTTCCGAGACATTGATAAACAGAGCTATCTGTTAGCTACTATGCCTAGTTTTCAGCTGAAAATCATATGGGAGCATGAATTCGATCGTATGGTTAAAGGTGATATCTTGGTATCATCCATATTAAGCTCATTGCCTGAGAGGATCTGTATAGAACCCCGAGAGTTTTTATATGGAGGAAGAACAGAAACCATTACCCTTTACGCTAACGCCGATGGAGGGAAAACTATAAAATATGTGGATTTCTGCAGTCTCTACCCATATGTCTGCAAGTACGGCAGATTTCCTATAGGTCATCCCCGAAGAATCACAGAAAATTTCTGTCACGACCCCGAAGCCTATTTCGGCATCATAAAAGCAACTGTACTGCCACCAAAGAAATTGTTTTTCCCTGTCCTTCCATTAAAAATTCAAGGAAGGCTGATTTTCACTCTATGTCCTCATTGTGCTAAAGATCTTAATCGTGATGTGTGTTGCCATGTTGACAAAGAACGTTTCATCACAGGATCTTGGCCCAGTAACGAGTTTTACAAGGCTGTGGCCATGGGATACAAAATCATTGCATTCCATGATGTCTGGCACTATGATGAGTCCTCCCAATATGTAAAAGGATCCCATAAAGGAATATTTTCTGAATATATAGACACTTTTTTAGCAGCAAAGCAAAAATATTCAGGATATCCCCAAAAAATTTCTTCTGACGAAGAAAAAAGAAAGTTCTGTGATGATTTTTTCACTGCAGAAGGTGTAAGAATTGCTCCCCATGAAGTTTCGGCTAATTCAGTTAGGAGGCTCACGGCGAAACTTGCTTTAAATTCATTGTGGGGTAAGTTCGCGCAAAATCCCGATAAACCACAGAATGTAATTGTCGATAATATAATGCATTATCTTGAAATATTAAACGACAAAACAAAGGAAGTCACTGACATATGTGAAGTCAGTGAAGAAAACATGATGGTAGTTTTTAAACATATTAAAACGTTTCTTCCTGATAATAAGAAAGGCAATATCGTAATAGCATCCTTTGTCACATCAACTGCTCGCCTTAAATTGTACACTATATTAGAAGCTCTGCAGACACGTGTATTATATATGGACACGGACTCTGTCATCTATATATCAAAGCCTGATGACAAATATCATCCTCCATGTGGAAATTACCTTGGTGAGTTAGTGGACGAAATCTCCAGCAAATACTCGGAAGGAATTTCTATAGAAGAATTTGTTTCAACGGGGCCCAAAGTATACAACCTGAGACTTTCAAACGGTGAAACTATTCAGCGTTGCAAGGGAATAACCTTGAACTGGCCCAACAAGAAAAAGTTCACTGTTGGCTTATTAAAAAGCATGATTATGAACAAAGATGGCACGGAAATTAAATTCCAAAAACCATTTAATATTGTCAGAAACAAGTTTTTAGGAACTTTAACAAATATACCTTCCGAAAAAGGATTTAAAATGGTATTTGAAAAAGATTATTAAGTGATGATTCATATGTGTCTTTCCCATATGGGTATGAGAAGTAATAAAGTTTCTGTGCCTACCTGTGTTTCTGTGTATTTGTACGGTTTTTTGTTTTTAAGCATTTGGTTCATTCACATTTGTTTACTGAGTTTCCTGCAGTATTAAATAAAAACTGTACTTCTAGTATTTCTAAAGTACCAGAATTTTGTTTTTAAGCATCGTCCTTGTTTTATTTCTCCCCCAAGGTTGTTAGGGATATATTTCTAGAAAATCGAAGAATATATGTTCTAAAATGGGTAATGGCGTTGCCAATTACCTCCCCAAACTATGTAAATCCGGCTGAACTAGATGATGGATCATTTCAATCTATCCCCATATGCATTGATCTAACCTGTGAACCCGATGTAATGGATTTCATTTCGCAGCCAGAGACGATAAATCTGACATCTTCCGAACCTGGGACAGTGGATTTAATTTCGGAGTCGGAAATAATGGAATCGGACTCCGACCCCGAGATTATCGACATCGTTTCGGGCTCTGAGGTAGAAAACCAGGGTTCCGAAGCTGGAAGGGATTCTGACTCTCTGCCGTCTACTATTTTGGCGGATCTAAATGACCGATTGTGGGTCTTACCATCATCAATGATAACCCCTTCGTGGAGTTCAACCCCAACTATCTAATTTTTGTATGCTTCAAAAAAAATGTGGTATAATAAATGTTGTTGTCGTATACTTTAAGTATATTGTATGGCGGTGTAATGCTAAAAATAATTGCAATAAAAAAAGCATGTTCTTTACAAAAATTCTAATGAGTTTTTTAAATTTTATGATTTTTTTTTATAGCCCAAAAGCTGCTGGTACTTGGGCGGTGGTATTTTCATCAGTATTGAAACGATTCATGACGAAGTTCAAGTTAATATATATCGTCGTTTTACTGTGCACGGTGAAGAGTGGCGTCCAGCAGAAGGGGGAATTTCTTTATTACAGGAAGAATGGATACGTATGTACAGAATGCTCGATATAATAGAGGAATATTTTCATTCAGATAGCCCACAAATCCGTGTGCTGTATTTTGGCGGGGAGCTAGTGATCACTGTATTTCCCGCTATTCGAAATGTACAACTACAAAAAACACCCCACAGCGAAAAGTGGAAAATCTAGCCAGGGCTATGTGAAACTCAACTATCAGCAGTGGAAATTTCTGTATCGGATCAAGCACAAAGCTACAAAATGCGTCATATTCAATTTTTTAAAATCATTTCCGCTAAGAGCTATGTTTAACGAAGTAACTGGGGAGGAAATCGAAGAATGTATCACTCCCTGTGATCACAGTGACTTGAATAATTTATTGTACAATATCCTGAAAACACAATTAGTCCAGAATTTAACAGAAAGTGCTCGTGATGAAGGAAAGGATATGTACGATATAGTGGCGAATGATTTCTATGTGAACTGTGCAATATTAGGCATAGAAATGTATGATATGATAAGTAAATTTTCTGGCAAATGTACATCCGTAGAAAGCAATTTCATACGCTCAATCAACTTGAATTCAATACTATCTCAGATAATTTATGAACTCAGAGAAGTAGATGACTTTGAATGAACAATGTTTTTCTAAATGTGATCGATGTCTTCAAATGATAATTGACTATTTTTTG
Source organism: Macrothele yani (assembly GCA_039090855.1). Lineage (NCBI taxonomy): Eukaryota > Metazoa > Arthropoda > Arachnida > Araneae > Macrothelidae > Macrothele > Macrothele yani. Next base: position 124,643,540 of record CM077024.1, on the reverse strand, counting down.
TAATTTTCCCCTGTTGGGAATAATTTATAAGATTTAATAAAATCAGTTTTCTTTGAAATACTTGTGTATTTTGTTTATATAGAATTACTGAAACAAACACAAATTTCCAAAAAAAAAAAGCAATGGATGTTTAATAAGAAATCCAATAATTACATTCTTTTGGTTTTGACAGAGATTTACCAACTTGATATTTTTCGCTTTTGATAAGAAATTGTTTATTTTTTACATATTTTAAAGGTAAGTTAACTTCTTTTATAGCATGCCTAAATTCAAGAGCTGCCGGAATGGGTCTTTGAATTTTTTATTTCTCAGTAAATTGTCAACCAGATCAACAATATTCGAGTCAGGAAGAACTTTGTCTTTATACACAAATTCTCCATTAGGTGTCCATGAAATAATTTTTGAATTCTTTTTGAAAACGTCTAAAATATTATGTGCATATCTTCTTAAATTTTTAGGTACAGTCTGCAACACCATATCTTCAACATCACTATTTTTTGCTGTTGAAACATCAGTTTTAACTTTTTCAGGGGGTTCCCTTATATCAGCCGATACATCTAAGAGTTCTTCAGCTAAATGATCTTTCGTTGAAAAGTTTGACATAGGCGGATTTAAGAGGGGCACTTGAATTCTTTTATTAAGCACTTGGTTATATAATTTAATTTTAACATCAACAGGTTCTTTACTCAGTAAGATTTTCTTCATTTCTTTATCGAGGTCAGATAAAACTTCTTCCGTAGGTACATGTCTTGAAACTCTCTCCTCTGGGACGAGCACCATTTTCCTGGCGTATTCCATCTTATTTGTTTAACAGAGTTGTTAAAACACTCAGAGCCGCAGGTATCAACACACCTAAGAATCCACCTTTCTGAACCAAAATTCTTCTTTTCTTGAACAAGGGGACTTTTTTATCAGCTAACTTCCGTAGTGTGTGTTTATGTCCACGCAATTTTCCCTTCTGCGGAGGTGAAAGGGGAACATTGCCTTTTAAAGTGTTCAAAACACATTCACATATGACTTTGATTCCACTGTTTGGCAGTTTCCTTAAAAAATCTTTCAAGTGTTTTTTAGGACAAATCTTCATCAGACGCAGCTGCTGAATGTGTTGCTCCGATAATGTCATGGCGAAGAATAACGAACTTTATAACACACTTAAGTTTTTAACCACTCCGCGTATGTGACTGCTTTTTGGGGAGCACAATGGTTTTTATCAGTTCGATGATGAACTAGGCACTGCACTTGGACATCAGGGAGGTATTCCACATTAGGACAACACAGAGCATCAAAGTCCTTAAAGATGGTACCTGTTAACTTTTCCACGTACTTGCATTTATTTAGTCTTTTGGCCTCGAAAATATCAGTTTCAGTACAGAAGGAGTGGAATATCTTTAAAAGGACATTCTACTCTTCGTTTCTGCTATCCCATGGAATGTGGTGTATATTTCGGGCCGTCCAAAGGCACTGAGCTTTTTCTCTTCTTGGATGCAGTTCGCAGAAGGGGAACGGTGGCAAAGGGCAAACATCCCCCTCCCCCGTCTGCAAATAACATGCAACGAGATCTTTCACTATGAATTTTCTGTTCTGAAGGAGAAATCCTTCTACGTCGACGACGACCGTTTTCATGGTAAATGGGGAGCTAATGCCGTGGTTGGTAAACATATTGAGTTTCTCCTGGGAGTATATTGGTGCGCAAGCGCATTTCTTCCGGTGTGTTTGGTTTGATGTCTATCATTAAGTAGCTGAACGGAAATTTCGTAGCATCCAGATACACCTCGTGAAAAAATTTCACTTTGTTAGGGTACAACTGTCTCCCCAAATGAGTGACCTGATTCACATCTCTACGTGACTTAAACAAAAACAAATAATGAGCATTAAGGGAAATTTCTCTCATTTCTTTGCCTTTATGGAAAATATTTTGGGTAATAAAAACAACGGATACATTATAATGATGACTACCCCTTGTAAATAAATGGGTTAGTCTTTTATCATTCCCACATTCTACCATCAAATCATCTATAATGAAAAGCGTGTTTCCTTCCAAATAATCCTTGAAATTTGGAGGAATACCGTCGACAAAAGTAACATCAGGTATTTCATCATATAATGGTTGATGAACGCCGTAGAACCAAACCACATGTTGCGGTGATGGGTAGATGATTTCCACCTGATGTTGAAGTAAACGTTTCACAAAGTGAGTTTTACCACAACCCGTAGGACCCGCTATTAGAGCTGTGAAAGGATGATGCAGCTTAGGCACTTCCATATTGACAACTGAATGAAATAACAAGAGTCAGCCCAATTTAAAGACATGACACATAAAATAGTGATAAATCAATTTTTATTATTCACATTCTAAATTTTGATACAATTCCAAATTTTTTTTTAACGAAGCGAAAAACACGTACATCGTTTGTTTCACTTTTATAATTAAATAGTTTTACAATGGAATATAAGCTTTTTCCGCGACATCTAGAATATAAGTAAAAAATACAAAATTGGCCACACACGGCCGTAAACGAACTTTGGAGAGACATGTCATTAAAATTCACGTAGGTAAACTTGGAAACAAATCGGAGAATAGGTCCTTCAAAATATTCTGGGGGATGTCCATAGGAATCGAAAAATTCTACAGTTATTGGGTTTGGCATAAACATGGCCAGCCAGTGTTTCCCGGGACTCCCATACTGATCCGTGTTCACAATGAGGCAGGCTGGGAACTTGGAAATTCTCTTAGGAAGTCGGTTGCATGCAAACACACCGAGAAATGAACGATGCGCCACAGGATCTTGCGTTAGAATCCTAGTTATTTGCACACTGTTCATTCCTTTTAATTAGCAAAATCACAAAGAATGCTTCTGGACTTGGAAATTTCGATAATATTCTGGAACTCTGCGTAGATCAACACAGAAATTGTTTTTGACAAAGCTTTTCTAAATTTGATTTCCACTCTCAAATTTCCTTGCTGGACCAAGTTCATATGTCCACCATCACATAAATCGGGACTAAGATCAAAAGCATACAGCGTATAACCCTTGGAAAATTCTTCACGGCCGATGAAAATTCCTATGTCTTGCCCCAATTTCTCGGTTCCTTGAAATAGGCTATGGTAAGAACGAACTGTATTTTCCGTTTCGAAGTTGGGCTCTAGTGGTTTATGGGAACGGGTTGACCGTCAACGTACACGGCGATAAAGTTGACGTCATAATGTTTGAATTCGAAGGGGTTTGACTTATATGTACCATTAAAGGCATCGTTGTCCACACACCCAATGACCAATCTCTTTGGCATTTGTCCAAGGAATACGTTGTCTTGCACGAAGGACATACTTCCTTGAGAAATGGAATACACTTTGCATAAAACACGATCAATGGGATATTTGGCAGGAGATTTTTCTAAAGCTTTTGCATGACCTATGGCAACTCCTGGGTTGACTTTGACTTTTCTCACAAAAATTGATGCATGTTCGATGAGAACTCTGTAATTGGGTGTCCCGAAGGAGGAAACGAGACAGAAATCCGGTTTGCTACGAATCAGTTTGATTTTCACATCCACTAAATTTAGCAACAGTCTATTTTGAAAAAATAAATCACAATGCAAGGTTCCAATCATGTCCAACGTCTTGCTATCCTTTACGAGTTCGTAGCGTTGATACAATCCCTTGTTCCTTGTAGCATTCGTGGGGTTAATTTCATGTAGATGTCCGGATGTATCCTTGTAAAAACCTTCACATGCTAAATATGTTTTCTTTGCTTCTTCTCCATAATTCAACAGAGTTTCAATATAAGCTCTGTATGGATACGTGTTGCTTGACGACGAAATCACTCTTTCGTTTAAACTGATGTCGACTTGCGAAAACAGAGAATGAAGGAAGCAGTTAATGGGACCCACGGGCTCTTTGTCGGGCAGAACGGAATTGTCGGATTTCACGATTTTGACTTTCACGTAAAGTTGACTGGAAGATAAGTCCATGTATTCTTCTCCACTCCCCGAAATATTAAATTCCAAAGGGCCTCCATCTCGAATATTGGCTAAGGGGTGGTATTCAATCCATTGTCCTTTTTCTATGCTTGTTTGTGTGGGCGGTAAAGCAAATAAATCCAGTTCCGACTTTAGGCATACGGAAGAATGACTGTGAATCAGAGCCATGGTTTTACGGATCAAAAATGTCACGTGTTACTCTCTTGGCTTTCTTTGAAGAAATGATATATTTCATCGTCTTTCTCTTCCTTTTAACACTTCCACCCATCATTTTCTTTACTTTGGTAGCGACTTTGTCGGTGAGTAGTTGTCCTGCTTCTTTAGCTCGTTGTTTGGCTGCTATCTTCACATCTTTTCCTTGAATAACATCCGTGACGAGATCCATCCCCGTTCGTAAGACTTGTTTTCCGAGCGTTTTAGCACCTTGTTTGAATAATGGTACCGCCGTTCTAAATAACGAACGAAAGAGTCCTCCAAGTCCATAACCTTTTTGCAGTGGTACTCACGGCCGATAATAGAATAATCCTTTTCCAGTTTGGCTGATGTAATAATCCTCAAAGGATTTCGTACATCAGTGGTAGGGTTCATACATGATTACAGATGTTTGAGACGAAAATGAAGTTTCACGATTGCTCTCCCCGTTCAAATGGCACTAATTGACCTGTGTGATTCCTTATAACAATTTCGATGGTTTGGAAATTTTTTCTTGCAAGAGGCAAATAATGAGGTCGATCGAACAAAGCGCTGACCATCTCTCCATCCACACCACTCACTTTAACGATGCGAAGGAGAGGAGCAACCATGTCCCCCACCGGTTGCGGTTCCACAATATCGCTGTACACATACAACAGAGAAAACCGACCGTTTAGATCTGCGATAAATTCACCATTTACAGAGAGAGCTCCATTCACAGCCGAAAGTTGCATGGGTTGGTATCCTAAGATTTCTGCAATCCCTGGGGGCAAAACCAAGCGAGTACCTTTAAGAAGAGTTGACTTGACCTTTTGAGTCGCTTTATTATAATTCAAAAAGATTTTATTGGCAAAGTGATTGCTCATGGATTTAACAATGTCCGCTACAGACTCGTAATGGCCTGGAGATATTCTTCCCGTCTTAAACTGACCCGTTCCTAAATCGTATTCGAAATGATTGGAATTTTTCGTGATATTATACCACGAATGGGGGTAGATCAGTTCGACGAGTCCCACTTCCCAGTCTCCATTCAGTTCGATTGAGGAAGGAAGATGCGTTATGAAATGAGATATTTTGTTGTCCAAAAAGTAGCCGAGAGAGCTATCGCTCGGTAACGTCAGATAGAAACTCATTTTTCATACTGAACGTCTCAGGTAAGTACTTAAACTTTTATATGTTCACTAAATCGTTCGATGGTATCCATGAATTAAACTTATCAGGGTAGCCTTTAAATTTAACAAAATATTCATATTTGTCTTTCCGTTTACGTTTCTTCAGAACCATTTCGATTGGGTAGTGGTCATTTTTTTTTACTTTTTGCAGTTCTTCGGCATAGAAGGTACCACCAATGTCTTCTCCTAGTAAATCTTTAACTTTATACACTGGAGGGGATCTAGCGAAGCGTTGGGAAACATTAAATAACTCCTCTGACCAATTCGTTTCGTACCCCTTTTCGAATTGTAATTTGGTTTTAGATAACCTCACAGTATCACCTATATAGAATTTATAAACTGGATGAGATTCAGATATATCGCCATATAAGTTATTCCACACAACCTCTTGGTTTTCTAGACTGACATTTACTGGTTCCATCTTAATACTTCGATGATGCGTTGCATTGTAACTATGTATCAATTTCTGCAAGATGTTAATATATGTGTATGTGTTTCGACTAGTAAAGTACTTCCACATTTTTGTTTTTAGAGTTCGATTAAACCTTTCTATTACACTCGCTTTTGTCTCATTTCTGGTAGTAAAGAAATGGACGTTGTTTTGTTTCAGGAAATTCTGGAATTCTCGATTTTTAAATTCAGAACCTTGGTCAGTTTGTAGGTTTAACGGTTTGCGTTCTTTAAATATTTTCTGAAACACTTTGATCATGGATGACCCAGTTTTTTGTATCATAGGAACACACCATGCAAATTTTGAAAACACGTCAATGCATGTTAATAAATATTTATATCCGTTATTATGTTGTTTCAGACTGGTCAAGTCAACTAAATCAGCCTGCCACTGTTCATCGATTCCCATCACAATGACTCGATTTCTCTGAAAATGTCTCCTCGCAGGTTTATGAAGGGTGTAAGTTTTCTCCCCCTCAGCCATTCCTCGATTTCCTTTTTCTTTATTTTTCCGTTTACAGCATGGTACAAAGCATTTACTCCACCGAAACTTCCGGGGTGAGCTGGATCCAGATAAGTCTTTTCAAGAGATCGTGATTCTCCATTACAACAACTGATTTGAATACTATCAACAGAAACAGTAAAACTCATGCTTACACTAAAACACAGACAACAGAAATGACACAAAAGGGTACTTACATGGGATTTTATTGATGCATAGGGTCTTCCAAAATGTACAGATTTTTAGCACTTTCTAATACATCGCAAATATTCAAGTGATTAAAAAAAATCAAATAAGTGTTTTCCGACATGAAAAATGAGTCGTTCACAAATTCATGGGCGATCAATTTTAGATCCAAATTGGCTACGGCCTTTTTGAACAATGCATGCACTTTACCTTTTCGAGTTGAAAATTCACAGGCATGTCCTAATCCATAGCGATCTTCAATTTTGCACATAAGACAGTCGATCAGTCCATCGATGGCTGAAGTAATGTTCTTTTTTATCACGTGGCAAAATGTCTTTTTTAACGCAAATTCACCATCTATGGAGTCAACACTGCTATGTCCAGTTTTTTCAGCCTCGTCGAGAACGAGCTTCTTAAAGGACGATCCAAACATTGTTTGGTGAATGCTTGCCCTAATATCATCACTACATTCATTAAGTTTTTCCCATTGGTCTTCAGTCAGAGATATCCGGTTACGATATGCTGATAAGAATCCATTGTTCACACCAATGCTTTGAATATGCAGATAATTCCTGTCGTTTTCCTTATGCATTGTCAGAAACAGTTTCCTTGCTATACATTGGGTTAGGTCGGTTAGGGCGGTGTCAAACGGACCCGTGAACATCATAGCCTCGAGGAATTCCTCCCATAAAAATGGCATCATCACTAGCCCGTGACTGGTCGGGTAAAAATGCAAGTCGACGCACTTATACATCCGAAGGTGAACTTTTACACGATCCTTAAAATCGCTGACAACAGCAAACGCATCGCCACCAAGATGAAAATGATGACTTGGTATATTATCCAATGTGAATCCTTTCGAAGTTTTAGTCCGAGAAGTAAAGGGCCTTTCATGATAATCCACTTGTTCACAAATGCCATCGTTACTGCGCTTCATCCTGGAGTCAAAAAACTTACGGACACAACCACACAACCGACACAGTCGACAACACACACAGGAGTGACTCTCTCAACACGCTGTGAAAGCACATAACTTTCGGAATTCAAGCACAAACACGCCCTGTACGGTTTTTTCGACAAGAATATTTTCTAAGATGATGACGTCAACAGACCTCCGTTGCCAATAAGCGAAAAGAAATAGAAAGTTTTCTCCACCACTCCGCCCCCCAATCCGACAGAGGGCGATGCCATCGCCTTGCTCCCTCGCACCGAACGGAACTGAGGTCACACGCCACGCCCACCCATCACGTGACCAGAAGTGTTGCCATCGAAAAAAGGTTACTACCCCTTTGGAAAATTAATTTCAAAAAGTGCCGACAGATGGGGCTGCAAATTTTCGCGAACCACCACCAGAGGGCGCTGCCATCGTATTTCTCCCTCGCGCCGAGAGGAGACCGGAAGTGACGTCGCGCACGACCCGCCCACCCGTCACGTGACCGGAAGTGTTGCCACCGAAAAGGGTTACTACCCCTTTGGAAAATTTATTTCAAAAAGTGCCGACAGATGGGGCTGCAAATTTTCGCGAACCACCACCAGAGGGCGCTGCCATCGTATTTCTCCCTCGCGCCGAGAGGAGACCGGAAGTGACGTCGCGCACGATCCGCCCACCCGTCACGTGACCGGAAGTGTTGCCACCGAAAAGGGTTATCAAGCGCGGTCTTATACTACTCGTGTAAAGTAGCCAAATCATTTAGTTGTTGTTGCCCTATCGTTGACCTCAAAAATGTTCTCAAGCGCCGAAGAGCCGAAAAAGATCGTTCTGCGGAACATGTGGATACGGGAACAGTTAGAATCAGTTTTACAAACTTCACGTATTCCGAAAGCAAAAGACGGAGAGGAGCGCGGTCATCACTGCTGAAGAGATTTACAACATCTCTGGTAGCGTGCATTGAAATCTTTTCAGTCTTGAACACGTCTAAAAACATATCCCGATGCAGAATCAGTTTATCTTCATCGAAATCAGATCTATAAAAGGATATAATGTTCTTAGTGCTATTTTTAACCGTAGCAAATGGCTCCGTCTTGGCGAGATGATTTATCACTTGTTTTTGAAACCTGTTCTGCAACGAGTTTACAGTAATGCCAATAGTTTCGAAGAACAGCTTCCTGTATTTTCCTTGGGGAGACTGGAAAACTTGGGGTTCACTTCAATCATCAATGCGTCGTGGTAACTTTGGCTCATCTATGTCTAGTTCTTTTGCCTTTTGTATTGAATCGTCCCCTAGCGAATCAAACCTACCCTCTCTTTGAGCTGTAAGAGAACTCGTCAGAGTCTCTATACTTGATTTTGCTTCCTGAAGGTGGAGAGACGTTTTCTGAATTGCTGAATTAAATTATTAAATTCTCTGGAAAATGACAGTTACCATTTCAAGTTGAAAAAATAATTGAAATTCCTGCAATTTATGAAGTCACCTGCTCGCCTTTGCTCCCACTTCATTTCTTTCTGTTGAAAGATCTCCCAGAAAAAGTAATACGGTGTCATAATTTGCTTCAAGGGGTTTCAGCGAATTTACTCGTAGACACCACCTTGTGGAGCAAAAAGGCCTGAAAGACGTCTCACTTGCATCTTGAAGTGGCTTGAATATTGCAAGTCGTTTAGGCGAATTTCCGATAAAAGATACGAGTTCACGCACAAGAGCTAGAAAAACTCGAATACAATCGATGTTCTGCATGGCATCTTATACAGCCAAATTTAACATGTGGGTTACGCGTGTACAAATATGGCCTTTGATTCTATTTTCTACAGCCGACTTTGCAAACTTATCAAGTTTCCACTTACATTAGCTGCTCCATCGTAACATTGCCCACAACAGTTCCGTATATCAAGATCAAATTCCGCAATAATATATCCCGAATAACATAAAATAGAACATCTGCGGTCGTGTTTGGTGTTTCTTAAAATCCAAAGAAAACTTATTTCACTTTTAACCTGGTGTCCATTATACGAAAACAAATGGATACCTGTTCTTTAGTTGAAATATCACAAGTTTTGTCGATGACCAAATAATAAATGGCAGCTTTTTTGGGGCATGATTCGACATAAGGCAAAGAATTTCAATGGTGATGTGCGATATCCATTTAAATTTAGCACAAGATTCGAACTTGCGTCATCATGACCACGAATGGCTAAATCTTGCTGAGCCAGAAATTTCAGAGCTGAAATAATTTTCATGCCTGCCTTGCCTCTTTCATTTCGTTTAGATTACTGTTTGACGGGGACGCCGCAATGTTTACTCTTATTTCCACGGAAGAGCACGGTAAAGCTGCTGTTTTATGTAGTGAACTTTTCTCCTGAATCTTGAACTGTTCGATTGCTTTTTGCCAAGCGGAAAATCCACCAGTAACGAAGGCGCGAAATACACTTGGATCTTTTGCTGACACTGGAAGACTCGCCTTTTGTTCAACAGCGAGTGTACAAACAGACCAAAACACTCTACGTGTGAATTATAAGCAATCCATGCATATATAACCTTTCACTTTTGTTGAAAACATCTCTTTTGTCTTTCCATTTGTTTTTCGCTGAGCAAAGAATTAAGCAATGTACTCGTGGTTGGGCAAGTTGTGCTTGTAATACATTACTCCTCCCTCCATTGCTTTCGGCAAAAACAGGCGTATTACATTTGGGTAACTTTATAACAAATTTCTCCATTTTCAACACTCCCATTTTCAAATGGGAAAGGGAAAGCATGGAGCGTCGATTGAATGTCTAGAGCTCCTAGTCAAGAACGTAACAACGGAAAGCAATGAACAATGCTAAATGTTCATCAAAACGACTTTACTCTTTCAGATCTCCTGCCCCATACACTCTCTCCCCTAATGAAACGCCGCATTTAGTAACAGTTTACCTTCCACCTAAGTACCTCTCCTCCTCCCCCACAACCTTCGAAGAAAGATGTGCTGTATAAGTCTCCCCTGACCGGGCTGCTTTGAACAAGCCCGAACCCGGCCGGACAGTGCGGCTCGGTTCCGACTTGAAGCCACTAATCAAACCCGTATTCGAGACGAAATGGGAGTTCCACAGTAGACTGTCCAATCATCCCACAGACTTACTGACACGACAACGTTAATCCGGAGCCCCATCCCAAAACTAGTAGCAGGCTGTTTCTAGTTTGTCCCAATAGGTCACCCTCGCTAATGTTTCTTGAGGCGATTAGTGAGAGACTTAGCCGCCTAAAATCGTTTCCCCGTCATTTCCAGTTTCCGACCATCAGCGGGGTAAAAGAAATGAAGCAATATTTTTTTCCTACTGGCAGCCCAAACATGATATTTCGCTACTCCTTCTTTGTTCACAGTCAGCTCCCCCAATGTTTTCCATTAACAAGAAAAAAAAATTATAATATATAAAATAAATGAATAAAAAAAAGGAGAAAAAACTTAATTTTCAATGGGTGCGAGGCACCCATTGAAAACATTCATTGGGTGCGCAGGCCCCGGAGCACCCACACAGTCGGCGCCCCTGCCCCCGATCATCAGGAAAGTTTTTACAAGCATTCCTCATTGCAACTCGGGGGAAAGGTGGGAAGGTTCCAGCACAGATGTGTTTCCTTCACAGAAAGTAGCTTGAAAGCAATTTATAGCACAGCAGGCCACTTAAGAATTCGCCTTAAACACTGAAACATGTGGGAAGCGTGGTTACTTCCTTTAACTTGCACTAAAAGAAGGCAAAATTATTTTAACCGTTCATTTCAAATTAAGTACATCGATAAGTACTAAAAAATTCGGAGTATCAGCAACAGCAAGAAAAAATACACTCACGGACAATGAAATTTGCCTACTTCGAAGAAAACGTGCTACAACCGCGAAACTTTGCAAATAGCTAGAGTGCGTGCTGGATGCAAATGATCCATGTTTGGTGCGAGTGCGCATGACCACACACCCTGTGGTGGCGTTGCAACCACGAACCGGCAGCCTTATAAACCGGCGTGTAGTCAATGCCCCATGAAAGCAAAAAGTACCGGCCGACGAAAGCAGGAGTACAGAGTGACAAGAATGCCGGGTAGATGCCAGAGACGTCAATTAGCGCATGATTAGCGGTAGAGGGGATCGACGGATCGTGCGCCAGGCACAAACGGATCCCACGGGTACCCGGTCCACGATACAGGCAGATGTAACAGTTCCTATGTGTCTACGAACCTTTTCCCGACGCCTCGCGGAAGCGAATCTGCTATCCAGCGCCTCTTACGTGTGCTCCTATTAACACCGGAAAATCGCCGGCTTCGTGTGCAGTGGTGTCAGCCCAGAGCGACGTTTGGTGTTTAGCGATGAGTGCCGTATCGTTTTGAGGACAGATGATCATCGTGTCCTGGTGTAGAGGTCCCCGGGTCAACGGCACAATCCCAACCTTGTTTATTGAGCGCCACACCTCCCCCACTGCAGGCATTATGGTCTGGCGAGCCATTGTCTACGACAGCCAATCAGCTCTAGTAGTGGTACGTGGATCATTGACGGACCAGCGGTATATGGATGAGATCCTACGGCCTCGTGTGCTCCCATTCCTGGACGGGATCCCAGATGCGCTATACCAGCAGGATAATGCCCGCGCGCACAAGGCTCGGGTTGCTCAGGACTGCTTACGTCATGTCCAGACACTTCCATGGTCTGCCCTCTACCCGGACATGTCCTCTATCCAGCATGTGTGGAACCAGTTGAAACGCCGGCTGCCGCCGTGCCTCACTATCCGAGATCTGGAACACATCGTCCAACACGTGTGGACCAGTTTGCCGCAGGACAACATCGGGCATCTGTTGGCCTCCATGCCGAACCGTATTGCAGCATGTATCGCCGCACGAGGCGGTGCGATTCCCTATTGAAGATGACCGGACTGCGTGCCACATATCCCTCTGTAATTGTCCTGCAGCTCTGTTTTTGCCATCATGTGTATCATTCATCCGTTATATCATTACGTCCATAAAATTTGAGTTCAATCCGATGCATCCCTCTTGGTGCGCAAACTTCATTGTCCGTGAGTGTATATACGCCGATGAGCCATTACATTATGACCATCCCTAGCCTAGAGACATGAGTGCGCTTGGAAACTGAACAGTGGCGCAGGTGAAGTTCATAGAGCAGTATATATATATACAATCCGAGTACCGGCTTTCGGTTAGTAGAGTGTTCGGAGTCAGAATGAGAGAAACTGACGATTTATCGGAAGTTTGAAAAATGACAAATTGTGAAGGCACGGCTCCTCGGAACTACGATCTCGGAAACTGCGCAGCTTGTGGGTTGTTCACGTGCCGCTGTAGTGAGTACGTATCAAAAGTGGTGCACCGATGGCCAAACGACGATCCCTCGTAGCCGTGTGTCGTCCGCAGCTCATTGATGCCAGAGGGGAGAGAAAACTATCGCGCATTGTTCACAGCGACCGCAGGGCCACAGTGCGAATAATCACCCGCTGCGCTACAAAAGTGGTGATCAGGACAATGTGTTACAGCACACAGTTCATAGCAGCCTTCTGCACATGAGCCTGCGTAGCCGAAGATCCAGCCGGGTACCCATGCTCACTGGACCGTTGATGATTAGAAGAAAGTGGCCTGGTCTGACGAATCAAGATTCCTGGTGCATCACGTAGACGGCCGAGCACGGATACGCCGATTACCAACGGAGTGTATGGCACCTGGATGCACTGTTGGGTGGAAACAGGCCGGCGCCGGGGTTTTATGTTGTTTGCGATTATGTCTTGGGGCATGTTGGGCCCCATTATCCCGATAGCACAATCCCTGACAGCTGTCAGATATCTGAACATCGTTGCAGACCAAGTTCACGCATTCATGGCCACTGTGTTCCTGCTGGTGATGGCCACTACCAACAGGATGATGCGCCATGCCACACTGCCAGAATCGTCACGGAGTGGTTCGAGGAACATGCTGGTGACTCTGTTAATGCCCTGGCCTCCAGCTTCACCTGACATTAACTCAATCGAACATTTATGGTTCGACTTGGAAAAGCGGGTTCGTGCTAAGTAGCCACCTCGGCAAAATGTACGGGAACTGGAGGATCTGCTATTGACATTATAGTACCAGATACCCTAGGATACCCATCATCACCTAATCGAATCGATGCCTTGCCGTGTGGCCGATGTTTTGTGGGCTACAGGGCTATTAGGTAGGTACAGCTTATTAGGTAGGTGGTCATGGTGTAATGGCTCGTCGGTGTATTAGTATTATGAGAAAGTAAAATATCAATTAACAATACAAAATAGTCGCTTTAAGGATTGATTTGTTTCGGTCCGTAAAAACCAAGGCAAAACTGTAATTGCAATTATACAGTATGTTTTCGGGGCACCTGAAGCTGTGGGGCGCTAGCGCGCGCCTAGTCGGAAACTCGCCCCTATGTGTAAATATGGAATAAAATATTATCACGGGCCAGTAACCTATGACATTTCCCTTTTGAGGACAGTGAAAGTTATAGGTTTCTGGCATTTCCACATACCGTGCTACTTACAGATGTATTACTCTGGTGCGCCCTCCTAACATCGGGTGTAGGAGAACTGGTCACCGGAGAAACACTGACCATAAAAATTACAAGGTACCGTATAAAAATTTCGTTTCGGACCGCTTCGTGGCCACGTCCCTAGAGGTTGGTTATCTGAGTCACATTAAAGTTGCAGTAATTTCGTATTTTCTTAATTGCAACATTTAATTGATGTAATTCTTCATAAAAAATGTTTATAATCTACAGCTTAACAAAATAATTTCAGCGTTTACAAAGTACAGCTCAACAAATTATCTGCGGACACGTGCTATCGCGGGAAACCTGTCGGGAGGGGAGGGGGAGGCGGTACGGCGAAAATATAAAGAACTTGTAGCCCAGGTGAGAGATTTTTAGCATTTACAAACTACAACTAAACAAAATTCCTGCAAGCATGTGCTAACGCAGGAAATCCGTCAGGGAGGGGGCGGAGGGAAGTTATCGCCTAAAATATAAAGAATTTCTGGTCCAATCCGGAGATTTTCAGCGTTTGCAAAGTACAACTCTTCAAAATTTCTTCGGACATCTTCTACGGCAAGAAACTTGTCTGTGGGAGGGGCGGGGGATATCCACCCGACAGGTTTCCTGCGTCAGCACATGCCCGCACAGAATTTGTTGAGTTGTAGTTCGTAAACATTGAAAATCTCCCGATCACACCAGAAATTCTTTGTTTTAAATTTATTGTATTCAATATTAAGTTCTCGCCCACCTCCCAGACAGATTTTCTGGGTTAGCACATGCCTGCCGAGATTTGTTGAACTGTAATTTGTAAATCCTGAAAAATCTTCCGACTGGGCTACAAAATTAATTCTTTATATTTTAGCCCAGCAGATGTAAACATTGTGTTTTTTGAAGCAGTTAGAAAATTCGTGTAACTGATTCTGAAATAAAGCAGATGCAAACATAAAAGAGTGGTTTATATCTTGCTTCTCCGTGATATTCATTTGACCAATGCGGAAATAAAGCAGAAGCAAACATAAAAGAGTGGTTTATATCTTGCTTCTCCGTGATATTCATTTGACCAATGCGGAAATAAAGCAGATGCAAAAAATAACTATTCGCTAGTTTGCATTTTGCTCCATTTCTTTATCCGAACCAGGGCTTCCACCGAGCTTCTGTAATTTTTCCCTCTCAAGGAACAAAATATCCCTTTTTTTTCCTTGTATCAAAGTACAAATTCCTTAAAAATTTCCTTGCCCAAATTGCATGGGAAAATTATGCTATATATCCGTGACACTTTGTAAATATTAATTTTGTGACGGCAACGTGAAAAACATGGGGTAGTTGTTGCACATAGCCATTTAATAAACAATGCTTTTTTTTTTTTTTTTCGATTAGATGTTTAACGACCACCTTGAGCAATTCAATGTGATATAAGGAGTCGCCCCTCCCTAATTTAGGGTCACTGGTTCCAGGGAAGGAGAGAGAACAAACACAACATCCATGCCTCACCGGGATTCGAACCCTGACCCCTTTCGAACGAACGATCAGAAGCCATCCAATCCTATTAAGATATAAATGAAAGCAAATGAAAAGTATTTCATTCCTTTATTTAGCTTTCTCTTGAGAAGAGCTTTAAATTAAATATGAAATCAACAGGGAAGAGCAAATAAAAAGCTGCTCATTTTTTCTGAATTATCTTCAATTATTGAAAATCAAAAACCTTGGGTTTCTTGCGCCCAGTATTCGTTTTTCAAATTTGTGTAACAAGATGACTTTTTTTTTTCTTGTTGTTTTTTCTAGTGGGTTGCTTACCTTTTGTCACAATCGGCAAGAATATATTTCATAGTTAAGAATTCATATGCAATTTTGCATTTTGTGTGTGATAAAGGCATCAAAAGCACAAAAAAAAAAAAACTGTTACACAAAAAAAAAAAAAAAAAAAAAGCAATACATTATTGCCTTGATCCTTCCTTCATGAGTTTAATAATGGAAAAATCAACAGCATTGAGTTTAATAATGGAAAAATCAACATCATTGAGTTTAATAATGGAAAAACCAACAGCAGGCAGAACGGACCAAATGACGACTCAGGAGATAGACTAGGGTCCGGTACGGTAGGTCATGCGCATATATGTAGCATGACGTAAGGGGAGGGGTGTCGGAAGGGTATAAAGCACACGGGCGGTGTACGCTCAGCAATTCGGTGAAAGCTATTGCACGGTGTGCGTTGGTTTGAACGACGTCGAGTTGCTGCCACCGTGTGATATGGCCAACAGGCAATCCAGTAGCCGACATCTGGATGACTTTACCCGATGTCGCATCATTGGGAAGTTGGAAGAAGGTCGAAGTGTGGCCGAGGAGTTCGGGATCGCTCACAGCATCGTTTCACGAGCTTGGAGAGCATTTCAAACGACAGGAACAGCTATCCGAGAGTTTAGCAGTGATAGTTCACGAGCAACCACGGCGGCGGACAATCGGTATATTCTCCTACAGGCGAGAAGAAACAAACGGCAGACAGCGGGAGAAATTGCAAGGCACATGCAACAGACAACTGGACGTCCGTTATCGCGTTTTACCTTGGCCAGAAGGCTGCACAAAGGTGGTCTATTTGCACGACGACCAGTACGGTGTGTGCCATTAACGCCTGCTCATTGGAGACGGCGGTTTCTGTGGTGCCAGGAACACAAGAACTGTACACATCAGCAATGGGGTCAAGTTCTCTTTACGGATGAGAGCCGATTTAGTCTGACGAGCGATTCTGGACGTATACACATCTGGAGAGAGCAGGGAACACGCAATCACACCTCCAGCATCATCGAAAGGGACCGGTTTGGAGGTGGCGGAGTTCTCGTTTGGGGCGGTATCATGCTTGGTAGCTGTACGGACCTCCACATTTTCCAAGGAGGTTCAGTCACTGGTGTCAGCTATTGTACCGAGGTACTCCTGCCTCACGTGCGTCTGTTCAGAGGTGCTGTGGGTCCTGAGTTTCTCTTCATGGACGACAACGCTATACCTCATCGTACAGTGGCTGTCGCAGAGCTGTTGGAGGGTGAAGATATTCAACGCGTGGGTTGGACCGCAAGCTCCCCGGACCTAAATCCAATCGAACACGTGTGGGACCTTCTCGGGAGACGCTTGGTAGCACGTCACCAAACGCAAGCAACGATTCCGCAGCTGCGATTGGCGCTACAAGAGGAATGGATCGCGATGTCTCAACAGCTCCTTGACAACCTCGTCCTCAGCATGGACAGACGTTGTAAATCCTGCAACGCAGTCAGGGGTGATCATATCCCCTACTAAAGGCAGGATTTTTCTTTGCAGCCGCCTGTCACATGGACGTTTCTGTCTTCTGTCCAGTTGTGCTCGAAGCTGACTTTTCAATAAAGTGCCTTTGTAACCTTTGGATTCCTTGTTTGGACGGTGTTGCTCATTTGTCCCATATTCTTACATCTTGGGGATCTTATGGTATGATTTGAGTCGATGTGGAGCACTTCTGCACGACGTTACATTCGAAAAACCGTCTCGTCCTTAATTTTTGCACGCCAGTGTAAATGCACTGCAGAACAATTGAATTAGAGGCAGCTGGCGTTATGCAAATGTGGCGCTATAAGCGGCCCTGTAAACAGAAACGACGTATGCAGCGATCCGACAATATATGGAGTGATGCGACTGGAATCAGTAAGAGTCGGATGCAGTATGGGTAAGACGAAGGGTCTAAGCTCATTTGATCGTGGGAAAATTGTCGGGGCCCGACGAATGGGTCACTCCATCTCGGAAGTCGTGCAAGTACTGGGATTTTCACGAGCCACTGTGTCACGGGTGCACCGTGAGTATATCGAATCCAGTAAAACCATCCTTGCAAGGGCCAACTGCCGTGGACGCGTGTGAATGAGCTGGGTCATCGTCGGCTAGCTCGCATTGTAACTGCGGACAGACGGGCCACAGTGCATGAAATCACTCGGCAATTTAACGCTGGTGCACAAAAATGTGTAAGCAGCCACACCATCCAGAACCATCACCTCGCTATGGGGTACAGAAGCCATCGTCCCACTAGGGTACCGCTGCTGACCGCACATCACAGGGTGCAAAGATTAGCATGGGCGCGGGAACATCGCCACTGGACCCTAGACATGTGGGAAAATGTTGCCTGGACTGATGAGTCGAGATTCACGTTGGTACATGCGGATGGCAGGATACGAGTACGGCGCAAACCGCATGAAGCGATGGATCGTTCTTGCCAGCAGGGTACCCTTCAAGCTGGTGGGTGTAGCATTCTCGACTGGGAACTACACTGACGTAAGAAAAAATCCCAACACCACGAAAAAATAGTTGCAGAGGAATGAAATGGCGGCAATACATTTGTATAGGTAAAATATTTAATCGATTAAGGTTTCAAGATCACAGCTTAATATAAGGGCGAGAAGAGCCATTTTAAATGTGAAATGCTGGTACATTAATAACCGGTGTAACCGCCAGAATGTTGAATGCAAGCACGCAAATGTTCATGCATTGTGTCGTACAGGTGCTGGATGTCAGTTTGTGGGATGCGGAGTTCCATGCCTGTTGCACTTGGTCGGTCAATACAGGTACGGTTAATGCTGGTTGGGGGTGACGCTGGAGTTGTCGTCCAATGATGTCCCAAACGTGTTCGATTGGAGAAAGATCTGGTGATCTAGCAAACCACGGCAACATGTCGACACTCTGTAGAGCATGTTGGGTTACAACAGCGGTATGCGGGCGAGCGTTATCCTGTTGGAAAACACCACCTGGAATGCTGTTCATGAATGGCAGCACTACAGGTTGAATCACCAGACAGACGTACAACTGTGCCGTCAAGGTGCGTGGGATAACCACGAGAGTGCTCCTGCTGTCATAGGAAATTGCTCCCCAGATCATAACTCCAGGTGTAGGTCCAGTGTGTCTCGGCCGCAGACAGATTGGTTGCAGGCGCTCACCTGGCCTCCTTCTAACCAACACACGGCCATCACTGGCACCCAGGCAGAACCGTCTTTCATTAGAAAACACAACAGATTACCACTCCGTCCTCCAATGAGCTCTAGCTTGACACCACTGACGTCGCAAACGGCAGTGGTTTGGAGTAAGTGGAATGCACGCTACAGGGCGTCTAGCTCGAAGCTGTCCTTCAAGTAACCGATTTGTAACAGTTCGTTGTGTCACTGTGGTGGCAACTGCAGCTCGAATTGCTGCCGCAGACGCGGTACGATGCGCCACGGCCATACGCGGCGGTCTTCCCTCTCAGTAGTGCCACGTGGCCGGCCGGAACCCGGTCTTCTTGAGGCAGTATCTTCCCTTGACCACCGCTGCCAACAATCATGCACAGTGGCTAAATTCCTGCCAAATCGTTCTGCAATATTGCGGAACGAAAATCCACCTTCTCGTAGCCCTATTACACGACCTCGTTCAAACTCCGTGAGCTGTTGATAATGGCTTCTTCGTCTTCTTAAAGGCATTCTTGACAAACATCAACACACTACATCGAATCTCAACGATAACTAACGCTCACGAACGTTACAGCGCGTCTTTACAGCAAACCTGCTTTGCATGTTCCGAGGGGCGCTACTAGCGGCACACGTATGCGCCGAGCGCAAAATTTGCACAGACGTCATCTTACGGATGTACTCTCACCGCCTACCAACTGTCGTTTATCTAACACAACCCCTTCTTGGTGTTGGGATTTTTTTTTTCGTCAGTGTATTTACGTGGACTGAAATGGGACCCCTGGTACGTGTGGCATCGTTCCTCACAGGCCAACGTTACCGGGATATCCTGGACGACCATTTGCTCCCGTTTGTGCGTCTTTAACATCCCACTGGGGACCTCATCCTACAACAAGATAATGCACAGTGCCATCGTTCTCGAATTGTAGCCGAATGGTTGGATGAACACTCTACCGACGTGACCTCGCTTCCTTGGCCAGCTAGGTCACCTGACCTCAATCCCATCGAGCACATCTGGGATGCCATCGAGAGAGATGTTCGAGCCTCTGACCCTCCTCCATCAAATCTTCGTGAACTGTGCGAGCTTGTTCAGGGGTCGTGGATCCGTATGTCTTCCCAACGCTTCCGGTGTCTTGTCGAGTCCATGCCGAGACGAATCGCTGCCGTCATCACGGCGAAAGGTGGTGCTAAACGTTACTAGACAAGTATATCTAATTCAATTGGTCTTCAGTGTATTGATCGAAAGTGCTTTTTTTTTTTTACAAGAAATAAATATTTATATTTTATATTTAGCGTTTGATAGGGAAAATGTAGAGGTACCGATACCTAAATTAGGCAACAGATATTAAGCGATGGCCACATTGCCACATTTATGAAGAAAATAATCGACCTATAAAACTTGGTCGGATGCATTATTTCTTAAAAAGAAACTGATTAATCAGTGCATCCTTCCAATTCTTACGCATGGAGCACAGACATGGACCTCAACTAAAATAGACATACAGACGTTGCAGACAGCTGAAAGAAGCATGTACAGATGCATGTTTGATGTTACCAGCAAAGATACAAATAGGAACTAGTGGATCGGGAAAATGAGATTGGAAGACATTATGGTCAGAATTCCTGAAATTGCAATGGGATGGACATATTGCTATAGAAGAAAGAGCCACCAACGGAGAGTTGAAATATTGGACTGGATAGCAAGGGAAAAAACAATACCCAGAAAATGACAACAGGAAGATGGGTGCATGAAAGAAACTGGCTCAAGGCAGATTGTTGTGGAAGAAGTAACTTGGAGACTCTCATCTAGCAGTGGATTGATAGTGGTTGCAAATTATATATACATGCATATACGTATATATACTGTATATATATAAGGACAAAAAATAAAAAAAAAATTAATGCGTGTGCCAGTGGCAGCGGAGACACACTCAAGGTCATGTACGCGTTCTCAAGTGTCTCATTGTGACCCCTACAAATATGACAATAAATATTTTTTCTTCTGATACATTCCCTTTGAAACTTTGACTTGATACCGACCAGTGCAACTTGAACGGTGATGAAAAACATTTTGTGGAATTTTGAAGAGTCTGTCATAATTTCACGATGAGTTGTTATTGCGATACTCACACCCAGTATTATCTGTAATTAAAACAGATTGGAAACATATTCAGTCCAGTTTTAATTTTGAAGCCATGATAACAATTTAGTGCAGAAAAATTTGTTTCCCAAAATTTACCAGCTTCGTAAATTTTCTAAACAATGATATCTGATTAAATGTTCTTTTCAAGGTTATGGAGTATAATGTACTACGTTAATTGAAATGCGGAGCTTATTTTTGGGAGCGAGGGGGAATGCAGCAGAAAAATAAAATGTATCCAGTGATTTTTAGTGAATAAAAATTTACGTGAGTTTAAAAGCGAAAATGTCGCTTTGCTTGGTAAGTGAAGAAATCAATTTTGTGCAAGTACTTCGCTGCAGAAATTAGTCTCTCTCTCTCTCTCTCTCTCTCTCTCTCTCTCTCTCTCTCTCTCTCTCTCTCTCTCTCTCTCTTTTTTTTTCAATTTATCCAATACTGAACTCTATTCTTAATCGCAATTTGTTCACATGCCCATTTTGACCAGAAGAGAAAATATAACTAAAACTTTTTTGCAAAAGTCCCGGCAACTGAGTATTTGTTATTAGCAAACACAAATAATATCCAGTTCGATGGGAGTAACATTGTTGTTAGAATTATTACGTTGAATAAAAGCAGGATCAAACCAAAAATTGGAAGAAAAAAAACAGGTTGAGTAATACATTCAAACATACTTTATTTAATACTTTATTTCAACATTCGTCACTATTTTTAATTCATACCCCTATTTTATTTCTTATTCGGAAGCACAAGAACGGTATTAATCAACAAAGCACACAGGCCCGGCGATGTATTCCCACTCAACGAGAGACTGCATTCGCGAGTAACCCTGCTAGCGAGAGCTGCCATCAATGCAGTCATCAGGGAAGTTTAATTCAAAGGAAACGAACTGATGTGGGAATAGGCAGAGTTTCCCCACATGAGTTGGTTTCAATGGCCGTCAGAGCTGCACGGAGCGCAGTCCGCCAATTTTCCTTCCGCCCCCATAGTGGTGTTATGCAGGAAAAACTTCCAGTTAAGTTCAGAAAAGTTCAGTCGTGGCATCATGCTGGAAAAACTTATTGCGGTGTTCACAAAACTTCTCTCTCTTGGTACGGTATGAAAAAAATGCTATGGGTAGGAGGGGGGAGATGCAGCCCCACAGCAGGAGCCGCCCCTGTAACTAATAATCACTAACGGTTGTACAATAGATTTTAAAAACAGACTATGTTTTTCAGCGGACCAGAGAAAGACCTTCGCAAAGTTATTGCCATTTTAATTGTAGTTTGACAACCTAACTTTTAAATATTCTATTGGGCTATAATACAGCAAACAGGGTATTAGTGAACTAGGCGCCATTTCTTATCCCAAAAGGGAATGGCATTTTACTCTCATTAATTGCGTAGGAAAAAAAATTAGGAAATGGCGACAGCACTCAGCAAAAAAGATTCGTGCATTTCTCTTACCCTTACTTACATCAAGGACGTTCTGAGCGGTGAAGCTGAACTGGAAGCAGAACGCCATTTAGGGGTGTAGAATACAAAATGTGAAGAGCGGTGAGATTCACAATTGCTCTGGAGTTCGACCTTCGGTACCACATTAAGTGAACCGAACGCAGCTTGCAGTAATGATTTAACTGCTCCCATGGGAATCTTCAAAAATGTGAACGATATCCTTATCTTGTAATGAGAATTCGTAGCCGCCAAGCTACCGTAACTGGTGGAAGAAATTATAGGTAAATTCGGTACAAGAAACTGCTACAAAAGTTTCAACTCCGATTTTAATCACATTTTACGCAGTGATTTCTACGCTCTCTCTTCAACTGCACCCGGGGCGGCCGCAGCCTTCTCCGTCCTAGTTACGCCTCTGGGCGCAAGGCACAGAAGAACAACTTATTGTTCCCAACATGCTGTCGAACTTCATCAATCCGTCTATTTTATGCAGTTTTCGCCAGTGGCGTCCGGTCATTTTATGAAACGCATGCATTTCATGCCCTTATCACGTGCAAAAATTTACTGTCTAAAAAAATTGTGCGAAGAAAAGCTTTGTGGTGAAGTTTTTTTACGGGAAAATTTAAACTGGTTTTAGAAAAGATTTATTAAAAATCAGATTCACATATTTGTGTGCATTTCAGCCGGAACTGAATGTGAGAAAGCGAACCTAACTTCATATGCCCGTACTCATGTGAGATTGTGCCTTTGGAGTGACGGCAACAACGGACCACTGTATGCGAAATTTCTGTTGCATTCAGGGCTTGGGCAGTTAACCAATTAGAGAACTGGAGTCCGTTCCTTCTGCCCCCACTGTTTATGCCTACTCGAGTTGGAGCCTTCCTTATTTGCCATTGAAAACTTGTCGAAATGCGAAACAAAGAGTTTCATCAAATAATGTAAAGCTAACTTTCTTTTGCCGGTGAGTATCTGCTATCTCGTGCGTAATTTCAAGGAATCCTTTCTTACTCAGTTGGAAAATTGTATATTTTTTGCCTTTCTGAAGCTGCAAACTGCAAAAGTGGAATAAAGAAACGGATGATGCAAACTTAATGTCTTTCGATTCCCTAAGTTTTACAGAAAAATCCGAATGTGTAAGCAACGAAAGAGCTACCTCAAATCTGAGTCTCTTAACATCGTCGTTAAGTATGCAGTTAAATATACAAACTTATTACATATTCCGACGCTTCTATTTACCAAACAGACAAGATTTGTAGTGTTTCAAATCTCTCAAGCTGTTTTGTTGGCCGTGTTTATTATTTTGTGATGAAACTGTCAGAAACTGTTTACTCTTTCTTAAAGAAAAAAATGTAAAACTCAAAAATTATCAAAATTCAGATTTAAAACAGTAAAAATATTCTAGTAATTCGAATTTATTGGCGTGAGACAAAAATCAAAGGTTTCAAGCTTTCCCACATCAACCAGCTGACTTTTTCAAGTAAGATGGACCCACAAAGGGAAACTACCAGGTCTTTCCGCCTGATAGTTTCCAAATCATAATTATCCTCCATAACTATCTTGTATGGAAAACTTACGAGCTCAAAAAATTGTGTCACAAAAAGCATCGGGTTTCTTCTCAAATAGAGCCTGAATTCAATCAAAGAAACATCCCACTCGTTTTGATTTCGTTAGGTTAAAAAGTGAATTAAGTGTGTTTTACCGTTCTTTCTAGATTAAGCAGCAAAACAATTTACAAATTGTTCGAAGCTTCGCACGAAATTGGTTTGGATAAATGCTTGAGGGAACTAATACATTGTGTCATTAAATTGTGCGAATGAAAAACCTATTCACGCAATATACGCAAAGACAAGACGTATTATCCAAAATCTTTTTAATAAAAACTGAAGATTTTGGTGTCGAAGCCAAAGTAAAGGAATAATAATAATAATAAAAAAAAAGGCGCAGGATGGAATTCCGCTATAATTAACGTATGTTTTTTGTTTTGTTTTTTAATTGTTGCATGCCTACATAACTAGTTCACGGCATGCCACTGTTTTTTTTGGGGGAGGGGGTCTTCTGTTGTTGTTTTTATTTTTTTATTGGAGGTTTAACGACCACCGTGAGCTATAACAGTCGCCCCTCCCTAATTCAGGGCCACTGGCTCCAGGAAAGGGAAAGAGCCAGCACCGTAAAGCAAACACAACATCCGTGCCTCACGGGATTCGAACCCGCGCCCATCTCGGACGAACGATCAGAAGCCACCGCTTAGACCTCTATCACTGCGGGAGATGCTAAGTTCACAAGGCCAGGATACCATGCTGACGTCACAGGTGATATGCCGGTACTACCGATAAATCAACATAATATCACTATGAGCAGAGCAGATGTAAACATTGTGTGTTTTTGAAGCAGTCAGAAAATTCGTGTAATTGATGCGGAAATAAAGCAGATGCAAACATAAAAGACTGGTTTGTATCTTGTTTCTCTGTGATCTTCATTTGACTAATGCGGAAATAAAGCAGATGCAACAAATAACTATTCACTAGTTTGCATCTTGCTCCATTTCTTTATCCCAATTCCCAACGTTCCTATTATTAGCATTATTCACTGAACAGACATATGTGAGCAGAACTGATGGTACCAGACAACATTGCTTGGGCAGCGATCTTTTAACTAAGAAACGCTGAAGTATTTAATTCGCAGGACTTCAGTAAATTTCTAATTCTAAATATTTTTCGTATATTTTATAGAGATTTTCATTCGCGATCAAGTTACAAGTACAGTTGTTTTTTTGATAATGACTAGTGCGTACCATAGATGGCGACATACGTTCTCTTCAATGGGGTGTGAACTGAAAATTAAATAACTTCGGAGAATTTTTGAGTTGCATTGCTTTTGTTGATGAGAATAGTAATCCGATAATTGACATTACTGTATGCAGAACACTATTATTAATAAAACTAACGACATTGTAAATTACATAGATATTGATAATTTCACTAAACCTATAGCAAATAATTTTAAAAATAATATTTTATTAAGATCAAAAACTGTACTTTTTCCCCTTCATATTTTGATCAAAGTTGATGAAAACCGGAGCCAATTGAAAAGGTGTGAACAAAGACGTCTTGACACAATCGGGGTCCCTAGGTCCAATAATTTTGGGGGCCCTTATTTTCGCACTAACTTTTAAATTAAGAATATGAACATATCATTATACAATGGCATGTTGATATCATGACCGTACCATTGTATTCTTAATTTATAAACTTTTATTGGAAAACTGCGAATTCTGACTCTTCTGTGCTTTGTACTCCTTAATTTTAATCTCTAATCCACAAAATAAAAAAATCACACAAAGAAATAAAATAAATAAACTTTGCCACCAATTTGTGGGGCCATGGGTGTGAAACTGTATTCTGGGAAAGCAAAACTCCTGACAGATTAATTAATTTTAGTTATTCGAGTTTTGACTTGTAATGACCGGTAGATGTCGCCGCATGAGATGACATTAAAACAAATTGACAAAAACCTCTCCCAGCAGCGTTACTTTCAGGCATATATCCAGGAGAGCGAAGCCAGTGATGTATTCAGGCATCTTTTCGGAAGGGCTTAGCCCCCTCGAAAATCCATGAACGCCCCCCCCCCCACCCGTAGGTTTTTTTGGGAAATCTCCCTTTATATTTAGTATAATCGTTTTCGTTTATGGCTGAATATTTGGAAAAATTAACTAAAAAAAATTAGGAAAATGAGGAAAAATATTATAATAATAAAGAAAAAAACATCCACATGCACTTCAATTTGAAATTTCTATCATCCTTCAATAAAACATTAAACAGTCCTCGTTGAAGGGGCTTTTTTTTAAGCTCCGACAACTCAGACTACTTCCGCAATAAAAACCTAATTCCACAGAGTAGAGATGTTTTCACTGAAATACATCATCATATTTTGCAAGCTGGCATTCAGCTTTATTTCAGTCTTCCAGGGGCGGTGGAAAGTGAGGTTCGTTGACCAAGCCCGGAATTTCGAATCGTAGGGCACCCCCTATCCCTTCCCGTTTCCCGGAACAAACAAAAGAAAAATAATGCCTAAGGAGCTTTGTTAGAGATTAGGATCACCTGACCACTTAGGGGCCCGTCCATAAAGTACGTCCGTGAATTTTTACTATTTTTGGACTCGCCCCCCCTCCCCCATGTCACATTTTGTCCGATTGTTGACACCTCCCACCCTAGAAAGTATGTCCTAATTCCCGCTCCCCCTTTATTTTTGACAACTGCTTTTAGAAGTCCGTTGAGAAACAGGAAGAAAACATGTAATTATTTGAAGGAATCTTCCATATATTTACACTTTTTCTCCAGAAAATATTTATTATTTAGGCATTAATTTATTCCAAAACGCCACCCGAACTTTATCATTCTGAAATAAAGATCTACAAATGAACGCACGCATTCAAGGTTTTCAACATTCCCGATCATAGCATCCACAGAACACGATATATTTGGTAATACAAATACGAGAACTTAACATTAATTTTCTGATTTAGCTAAACGTCATCAGAAATCTCAAATATTTCATACCTTTTTTTAACTGTTCAAAGAAAAAAAGAAGAAGAAAAAAAAAACTATATTTTTGCCGCTGGTTGCCCGAATTACTACACCCACCCCCTCTCCCCCATGGCACATTTGGTCCGGTTGTCAGGAACCACACAACCCCCCCCCTCCCCCTGTAATCTCGGACGTACTTTATGGACGGCCCCTTACCTAGAGAAACTTTCTAAGGCACGTCACAACAAAAAAAGCTCACATTCGCCAAATAAAAAAAAATAGAAATAAAAATCTTGGCTAAAATTATTGACCGGGCCCGAGCCCGGGCGGTTCCGCCGCCACTGCAGTCTTTTATGCCGCCATTCCATGTGTACGGTTAAGTCTTGGTGTAGCTAACGTGACGTTAGTTCTTCCACATACAACGAAATATTTGATACCTAATTTTTAACAATAGCAAATTATAAAAAATTATTCCCACAAAAAGGTTTTTTTTTTTCTAGCGATGGGTGGTTTACACTCTGTTAAAAAATCCAGACACCTCAAACTGGCATCCAAACAATTAGTGAGTTTGTTTTTTACTGTATAATCTATGTGCTAATCTAAATAATCTAAAGGTGCTGAAACCAAGTGGCGTTTTCAGGTAACACTGTAATGATTCCTTAATAATCAGAAACACGTTTGTCGTAAGGCAAGGACATTTTTACACTCCTAATGTTTTTTTGAAGGGAAGGCGGATATTTTCCTCAACACAGCATTATCTTACTAAGATTGTTAATATTTTACACCACCCCATGGTGAAATCCGTGGTCCATTACTGAATTAACGCAAAGGTATAACATTTTTACATTTTTAATTACTTGTATGTGTAGATTTCTTGGAATCTGCATTTGCGATATAAGATCATAAGAAAATTTTTGTACTATATTTAAATTTTTATAAATATTAATATAAATAACAAAATTGTGATTATGTGTATTTAATCAGTCAACAAGTTTTAGAACCCCTCGAAATTTATAAGTGCCCCCCCGAAAAAATGTCTTTTAATGCAACGCTGGGCGAAGCCCACCCGGAAACGACCATTCGTCCCCCCCCCGGAGACATTTTAGGTTGCCGAGCCAAATTTTAATAAATTCAGGCTATGATGAAAAAGGAAGTTTTGTTTCTTTTTATGATACAAATATTTCTTCAATTTTATTTTTTTTAATATTTGTTCAAATGGTACTAGTAACAGTTTATTTTATTAAAAAGTGTATTACGACGCATGGTATTCTTCAAAATATAATAAGTAGACTAATCATACCTAATTGTCTGGGAATTGTGATTCAGGAACAAGAGTGCGTTGAATGCGTTTTAACAGATAAAAATATCAAGCCTGCGGAGCCTCCCCTTTCCCTCCTTTAGCTGAAAACAATTTGTAATTCCTGAAATGTTTGAAGAAGTAATTGATACATCAGGTATGTATATAGAATTTTTCTTCGGGGGAGGAGGGGGGACGAAAAAAGGAAGTTTTTGAAATCCACCATATGGAACAAAATTAAAGTTAATGAAAAGTTGAAGAAAAATTAAATTATTTTTTTCTAATGTAAGTTGATACATTTTTATTAAATTAAGACATTTTTTTCTAATGTAAGGCGCATTTTAACCAAAAACAAATAAAAGGAAGCATTTTCCGGAGGGGGGCCCCCTCTAAATGCGCCCTTGTGCTAGATATATAGTAGTTAAAATTATATATATATATACATTTTTAATTACTGTTTGAAAATACAACACACATAAAAATTGGAAAAGGAGTGAGACAAGCTGACACCATATCTCCGAAGCTCTTTAATGCCACATTGGAAAATGTCTTTCAATCACTGAACTGGGAAAACAAAGGGATAAAGATTAATGGAGATTATCTAACCCACCTTCGTTTTGCTGATGACATAGTCATTTTTGCAACTACCCCATCAGAGCTGCAGAGTATGATCCAGGAACTTGCTGACAAGAATAAAGAAGTGGAATTAAAAGTTAACTTTCAGAAGACAAAAGTGATGTTCAATGCTTTTACACGAAATGAAGATTTATCGATTGATGGAGAAAAGCTGGAGATAACAGACACGTACGTTTATCTTGGACAGCAGATATCAAGTGAGAGTCACATTGAGGAAGAAATTAATCGGCGTACAAAACTTGCCTGGAGAGCTTTTGGAAGAAACATCATAATTTTCAAGAGCAATATGCCATTATGTCTTAAAAGAAAAGTGTTTGATCAATGCATCCTTCCAGTGCTTACGTATGGTGCAGAGACGTGGACCTTAACTAAAAGAGACATACAAAGGCTTTAGACAACTCAAAGAAGCATGGATAGGTGCATGCTTGGTGTAACCAGGAGAGATAAGAAGAGGAACTCGTGGATCGGAAAAATGACAAGAGTGGAAGACATCATGGTCAGAGTTAAATCTCTGAAATGGCAATGGGCTGGACATACTGCCAGAAGGACAGACCATCGATGGACAGCCGGAATTTTAGATTGGATTCCAAGGGACAGGAAAAGACCCAGAAGACCACATGGAAGATGGGTGGATGAAATTCGAAAGTATGAGGGAGTGACATGGAGGAGACTGGCCCAAGACAGACCGTTGTGGAGGAAACTTGGGGAGACCTTCGTCCAGCAGTGGATTGACAATGGTTGACGATGATGATGATGATGATATAAATAGCAAAATTTGTCCTTCAGTTTGCTATATATATATATATATATAATTTTAACTACTATATTCATATATATAGAAGTAATTACTATATATCTAGCACAGGGGCGCATTTAGAGGGGGCCTCCCCCCACCGGAAAATGCTTCCTTTTTTTGTTTTTTGTTAAAATGCGCCTTACATTAGAAAAAAATGCCTTAATTTAATAAAAATGTTGAAAGTTCCTCTGACAGAGCTGCACGACTCGTTATCCAACTCTCGAGAAGATACCAGGCTCAGATTATTCAAACTTATGCACCCACCACAAGTCATTCTGAAGAAGAAATTGAAGAATTTTTATGAGGAAATTCGTCGTCGTAGGCGTAGTGGTCTAAGCGATGGCCTCTGATCATTCGTCCGAACGGGGTCCGGGTTCGAATCCCGGTGAGGCATGGATGTTGTGTTTGTCTTACGGCACTGGCTCTCTCCCTTCCCTGGAACCAGTGACCCTAAATTAGGGACGGGCGACTGCTTATAGCCCATTGAGTCGCTCACGGTGGTCGTTAAACCTCCAACCAAAAAAAAAAAAAAAAAAAATTCTTCATCTAAATAATAAAGGTAAGCAGCACTTGAAGATAATTATGGGAGATTTCAATGCAAAAATAGGGCAACGGCAACAAAATGAAACTTCAGTAGGTAAATGAAACTTCAGTAGGCCTTCTAACACATTCTCTGCGTTAGAAGGCCTAACATCGGAAGAAGTGGATATTTCTAAAGTTAACAGAAAAGTAACCAAAGCTCTTATGGAAACAGCAACAAAATTAGCTGGGTCTAAGAATAAGTTGCATGTGAACAAATTATCAGGAAAAACCAAAATGTTGATGCAAAAAGAAGAGAGATGAGGACAACTAAAAAAGATGTGACTTCCAAAGTGGAATATATAGAGCTATGCAAGACAGTACGAAAATGTATCACTGAAGACGTAAGGAAATTCAACTGTGAACTAGTGAGGAAAGCAATTGAAAACAACCAAAGCCTAAAGATAGCAAAGGGACATCTCAGTAAGGGAAGAAAACAGATTATGGCACTGAGAAAAGAAGATGGTTCTGTAACAAGAAATAGAGGCGAAATTTTGACAAGAGTGAAAGATTTCTACTCCAAGTTATATGAAAGGGATGATACATGTACTCCAGACATCATGAAAGGTACCAGTACCAGAGTTCTTCCAGTCCTTCCAGCAGAAGTTGCACATGCAATCAAGAACATGAAGCGTGGAAAAGCTCCAGGAGAAGATGGAATTACTGTAGACATCATACAAGAAGCAAGTGGAGAAATCGCCCAAATTTTCACTCGATGCCTTAATGAAGGGAAGATTCCTGAGGATTGGAGCAATGCAGATTCCTGAGGATTGGAACAGTGCTAGAATGATCCTGCTACATAAAAAAGGTGACATTGAGGATCTCAGGAACTACAGACCTATCAGCCTCCTATCAGTGGTTTATAAAATCTTCATTAAAGTTCTTTCACACCGTTTGAAGGTAACACTCGACATGGCTCAACCGAGAGAACAAGCTGGATTCAGGAGTGGCTACAGCACAATAGATCATATCCACGTACTGAGAGAACTAATTGAAAGAGCGAGGGAATATGAACTTCCATTGTGCATCGCTTTTATCGATTATGAAAAAGCCTTTGATTCGGTGAAACCATCAACAGTTACAATGGCTCTGAAATCCTGCGGTATTGAAGATGCATACATTAATATTATTAATAACATCTATAAAAATGCAAGTGCAAAGATTCGGCTGTTTGAAAATACAAAACACATAAAAATTGGAAAGGGAGTGAGACAAGGTAACACCATATCTCCGAAGCTCTTTAATGCCACATTGGAAAATGTCTTTCAATCACTGAACTGGGAAAACAAAGGGATAAAGATTAATGGAGATTATCTAACCCTTTTCATTTTGCTGACGAAGTAGTATTTTTGCAACTACCCCATCAGAGCTGCAGAGTATGATCCAGGAACTTGCTGACAAGAGTGCAGAAGTGGGATTAAAAATGAACTTTCAGAAGACAAAAGTGATGTTCTATGCTTTTACAAGAAATGAAGATTTATCGATTGATGGAGAAAAGCTGGAGATAACAGACACGTATGTTTATCTTGGACAGCAGATATCAAGTGAGGGTCACATTGAGGAAGAAATTAATCGGTGTACAAAACTTGCCTGGAGAGCTTCTGGAAGAAAGAGCATAATTTTGAAGAGCAATATGCCATTATGTCTTAAAAGAAAAGTGCTTGATCAATGCATCCTTCCAGTGCTTACGTATGGTGCAGAGACGTGGACCTTAACTAAAAGAGACATACAAAGGCTGCAGACAACCCAAAGAAGCATTAAGAGGTGCATGCTTAGTGTAACCAGGAGAGATAAGAAGAGGAACACGTGGATTCGAAAAATGACAAGAGTGGAAGACGTCATGATCAGAGTTAAATCTCTGAAATGGCAATGGGCTGGACATACTGCCAGAAGAACAGGCCATCGATGGACAGCCGAAATTTTAAATTGGATTCCAAGGAAAAGACCCAGAAGAAGACCACGTGGGAGATGGGTTGATGAAATTCGAAAGTATGCGGGAGTGACATGGAGGAGACTGGCCCAAGACAGACCGTTGTGGAGGAAATATAGGGAGACCTTCATCCAGCAGTGGATTGATAATGGTTGACAATGATGATGATATATAGCAAATGGAACACTTGTCCCCTCTAAGGTTCCATTTGCCCTCCCGGCCAAAAAGTCCTGAAAGAAACATTGTTTCCCAGCTGTCTGACACGATTTAGCGTGAATAACGTCATTGTTAACATTATTATTATTGAAGTGGTTATTAATTACTATATTATAAAAATCCGTAATAACACAGTAAAAATTAATTTGCGATGTTTGGCTTTGCTTCGTTATTTAAACATTTCCGAAAACGGAAATATTTGCTACAACGGATTGAGTACGAATACCCCAGTAGATTCAAGTCTTTCAGCAGTTTTCCGTACTCTGCCTCCAATTCAAAATAACCAGAAATGAAGCCATCTTTATCACAATTGTATTCCCTCAAAAAATTCTAGAAAACGTCATTTAAAGAAATCTGCATAACCTTCAGAGAAACTTCGAAATCGCTAATATAAGTCCCGTTGTGGTCACGTTCCACGTTGCACCATCTGATGAAGACCTTATCAAATGCTTGTATATCGTTTTTCGATATACAAGCATTCTTTTATCGCCCAGGCACAAGCGACTGAATCGGTGACGTCTGAATGGTATCCTTGCCTTGTGAACTTAGCATGATCAAGTGATCTCCCCCATCTAGCTTATTTTAGCTCCATGTCTCCCCCCTAGCTATCATTGCTGATCATGCAGTCATTGCCGTCGGTAGACAAGCAGCGTTATATCGATAAGCCGACATCGTTCAGCGTTCAGCCGACGAAGGTCGGAGATTGGTCATATGGAAGGAAGTGTTGGTAATTTCTTCACTTCGTAGGACTTTCAGTTTGGAAACTTGTTTAGTTTTAACTTTCTAGTGATGCTGTTAAGTGGTGTGTCCTTATGTTGAAGTATGTGCATAACAGCGCAAAAATTGTTTTGTTAACGAATATCATCCACTCATCATTTTCTAAGATATAATGTGCTTAATCCTGTTTTAGGTGGACAAACCATAAGTAAACATTGGTTGTTATCCATTTGTAAAAGTATGTGCAAAAGTTGCGGTGCTTTTCGTGTGATACGTACATTCATAATTGGTAGTTCTTGCATCTGGTTCCTGAAATTTTCAGTGTGTGCGGCTGCGGCGAATCAAGGAAATCAGGCGTCTATGATTTCATCGGCATCAGGAAAAGGTTAGTCATTGAAAATTGTTCGCAAACGTTTTTTTCACACGAAAATGTATTGCGTTGAGAACCTGCACAGTGTATATTACAATTCACATATGCAGTTGTTTATAATGATACTAAAAATAACTTATACTCTTTATCGCGATTTCGATTTGTAACCCCCTACGCAACTTGTCCTGCTGATTATAATTTTATTTGCCACTAAAGTATTAACACAGACATCAAGGACGTATAGAAGAGGGGCGGGATTGTGGTAAGAGGCACGGCAAAATCGGGCCCCAGGCACAACACAAGATGAGCCCCACCCATCCACATTCTTGAAAGAGTAAGTACATTTGTCTCCGCTAAATAAAAAGTTGATTTAATAACTGTATTGGTGTGGTGTGTCCGGCAAAGGACCAGCACACGTGGACGGCGAGAACGGAAAAGTGGGACAACTTACCTAGGCAAAATAATCCCCCTTGGCATCAACACATAGTTGCCATCTGTCTGGCAAGCCCATGATCCCGGAACGAAAAAAGTCTTGTTGCTGGGACCCGAAGAAGTCATCAACTGCACATTGAACGTTGTCTGTCGTGAAGTTTTCTGGACAGGAAGTGATCCAGGCGACGAAACAGATGATAGTCTGTCGGAGACAAGTCCGGGGAATAGGCAGTGCTTCGTAGCCCAAGGCTTAGTGTCGGCGTCGTTCACTGTGTGACTTGAGGGTGGGCGTTGTCCTGGAACAGAAGATCACCATGTCTGTTGACCAAAGCTGGTTGTCTCTGCTGCAATTTCCGGTGCATCCTGGTGTAATTCAGCACAATAACGTTCTGCAGTGATGGTTTGGCCTCTTGCCAAGAAACTCCGATGAATTATCCCTGCTGTGGACCACCAGACAAGGAGCATCATCTTCTTGGTGTGTTCGGGTGGCTTAGGATGTGCCTTGCTTAACTATTGTGCAGATAGTTTCAGATTATCATAAAGGGCCCACTTCTCGTCGCAGGTGACGATTCGCTGCAGTAGCGGTTCCTGTTTATTCCTGTCAAGCAGCGACAAGCAGACTTCCAAACGTCTAGTCTCGTGTGGCATCCACATGTCCAGCTTTAGACCTTACCAAGCACAGCCACACGCCGGACAATTGTCGTGTGGTAGACACCTACCTCTGACACTATCTCATGACACGTCTTTTGGAAGTCCACTTCAACCACATGTAACAGAACATCATCAGAAACGGCAACAGGTCAGTGACCACCTCCTCTTCGAAACTTCACAAACCGTCGCCGAATGTTTTTTTCGTTGGCTGCATTCTTCCCCCAAACACTTCGTTAACGCTTCGGGTGGCAATTCCTGCAGAATGGCCCAGTTTAAATTCATACAGGAAGATAACTCTCAGATCTGGCGTCTCCGTGTTTCCTTTACAAGCCACATTACATCCAAACAAACCACACTTGAACCTTGTTCTTCACACACATGCTAGCTATTTATAGTAACTCTGTGATGTAATACCCACAACACCTGTGGGTGATTCCATTCCGCTGTGGTGGTGGGGTGTGGGTGTCTCCACTGCTTGTTCGCTTCGGACCTTTCATTCGCACCAACCCAATAAGACTGTGCAGAAAAAAATAGGAAATAATGTATACTTTCACGAAATCTTAGTATTAGCAAGGAAATTCACACTTAAAAATATAGATGGGTAAATAAAACACTATTTAATATAGTATTGCTAATTTTTTTTTTTTTTTTTTTGATTGAAGGTTTAACGACCACCGAGAGCAACTCAATGGGCTATAAGCAGTCGCCCATCCCTAATTTTGTGCCACTAGTTCCAGGGAAGGGAGAGAGCCAGCGGCGTAAGACAAACACGACATCCATGCCTCACCAGGATTCAAACCCGGATAAATGGTCATAAGCCATCACTTAAACCACTACGCTACTGGAGCAGCATTGCTAATTTTGCAATTAATTATGTAATAATTCAAATATCCACAGATGTTAAGTTATTCATCCAATTTTAATTTTATTTTTAACCAATGAACATTATTTGACTTGGTACAGGCTGATTTTTTTGGGGCAAGGTGAACTTCCATGTAGCTGATTAATCACCTGTGATGTGTTCAATATTATACAGGGGGAGCCAAAAGTCCCTATGCACCTGATGTACTGTGATAAGAAATAATAATAAAAATCTATGAAGTGCAGTTACCGTAAATGTACATGCAATATTATGAATGGAAAATGTTCATGTGTTTGGGGCTGGATTACGAGCATCATGCCATCTGACCTTGAACAAAGTAGCCAGTATTTTCGGTATCTGGTGTCTGGCCGTGATTGAATCACTCAGTAGTGAGCTGTCATGGTAGCTGGTTGAACATGGTGTTGTCACTTGAGGGTTGAGTGTTTCTGATTTATCATGTGTTCTATAGTGGAGGTGAATATACGAACAAAGTGAAATGTAAGTACAGAGAACAGTTTCCCAAACCACCCCATCGCAATGCAGTGAGGTGGTTATTTGAAAAGTTTCGTAAAACCGGATCAGTGAGATATGCTCTGAGAAGCTGTAGGCTGCAAGTGTTAACAGAGGAAAATGTGGAAGATATTTCTGTTTGCATCACTAAAAGTCTCAAGAAATTGGTTCGAAAGTTGGCACAAACAAGCAGGTGTGTCGTACAGCAGCACCCGTAGGGCAGTAAAGATGTGAACAGCGCATGTCAGTGCTGCCGCAAGCTTACGCAAGACCCTCTGGCTAACTAATATTTTTTTACAAAATCAACTTGGCTAACGGTATTTTGTGCATGTACGCAATAGAATATTTTTATTTTCTGATGAGGTGATAAGCTTTTCACTCATTAATTTGTTATTGAAGGAACTGATATTTTTCTTAAACTTGTAACTGTAACTATAATGAAGCTCAACTGTCGTTCTTTTTTGCAAAATAAAAAATAGAAGAAAATATATGTAATATACTATTTTGCATTATGCAGTATGAACTTTTTAAATCTGTTTTACTACAGCTTTGTATTATAAAAATAAAACCTATGCGGAACAAAAAGCAAAATGTTTTAAATAGGTACATCAATTTCCTAGTGAATTGTAACACACACACACACACACACACACACACACACACACACACACTGTTTTTGTTTTGGAAAAACTGCTTGGGGAAATCCACAAAAAGTGGATCCTAAGATAGGCGGTAGAACTCAAAGAATGACACGACGTGATGTCCACTCGCACCCGTCAATCACAGAATTTCCGGCGGCGAGAAGAAAATATATTGCTGTCGGCGCTGCAACGCATGTTGGACTTATCAAGGTAACACCATGTGGCTACGCCGACCAGACTCGGTGTCTCTCAGGGATACAGAAGCACCGATCTTTGTGCGGTGCACTGTGAATCAGGAAGGCGGAGCGTAGGTATGACATCCCTGTGATATTTGTGTATGCGGACTCGCAGAGAACTGGGATGGTAATTCATATGTTTTGAACTGTCAGAATTTTTTTCGTATGTGTACTTAATGTTATATTTTTCTTTCTTTCTCTCTTTTGCTTTATTTTATCTTATTTATCCACCAGCGTGACGCCTTGTGCGGTTGCACGTGCCACACCCCCTTAATTGTGGCCCTGGTGCTCGTACTGAAACACAGAGACTACGATAAGCATGTGGAATATTGCAGGAGATTCAGGACTTCATTAATGACAACAAAAAGGATGTGCTTTTCTGCAATGAGATGCTGTTCCACTTATTGGAATATGTGAACAGCCAAAACAGTTGCATGTGGTCTTTCAATAATCGACATCAGATACAGGAAATGCCATGACATGATCAGAAGATTGGTGTGTGATATCTCGAAGACGCTTGATTGGGCCCATATTCGTCAGGGGGCCCATAAACGTGGCAAGGTATTGTGACAATATCCTGTACCCATTCATCGGGCACTTAACAGAGGAGGAAATTCTTGATGGCTACTTCCAGCAGGATTTTGCTACATCCCATATAGCTCATGTCTCCACGGTGTTGTTGACTGATTTGTTCGGAAACAGTATCTCCAAAGACATATGGCCGCCACATTCGCCCGAACTCACGTTGCCAGATTGTTATCTGTGGGGTTTACTGCAAAACTGTGTTTACAAGAACAATCCCTGTTCTCTACCAGAACTACAGAAAGCTATCACCACAGTAATCAGCAACATTTCTCCGTTGGACCTGTCACTTGTCTTTGAGAACATGTTCAGAAGCGTGGACACATGTCTACGCACAAGAGGGGGCCATTTCCAGCCTTTATTGTAACAGGCATGCTTGTAGTTGTTGTACGTGCATTGTCTTCCCAGGTGCACAGTGACTTTTGGCTCACCTTATAGTAGAATAATTCGTTAAATGTGTACTTTAGCATCATAAATTATTTCGTCGGAAAAATGTGACTGTGTGAGAAAAGTGCGACGTACATTTTTTAAGCATGCAAAATAATGAAGAAAGGTGAAACAATTTAGTATTTGTAGATAAAAGGAAATAATTTTTCCGAAGTATAAACCTGCGAGTATGATGGTTTAGAAGAGTACGTGCGATAGGCCTAGGACGATAGAGCGGCGACAGCGTCAAGGTGCAGTCCGGTGAATGGAAGCTTCTTTGAGAAGGGCAAGTAACAGGCGGAAGAATACAGAAGGAAGCTGTTGAGCAGTACGTAGTCATCGAAGCGTCTTTTAGGAATACGCGGAAAGAAAGCTTATGCAGTATTGTGAGTCGTTTTTTTTAAAGGGTAATTTTGAGAAGCATAAGTACAAAATCGTCAATCTCCAAACTTAATTTCGGATTTCGTCAGGGCTTAAAATTTCATTATCCACCACAATATAAGAAGCTATAGGCCTTCCTGCCATAGTATGATATATCTGAATTGAAGAAAATCATTTATTTTGAAAAATATCCGTTTCACAAGGAAAAAATGTGAGCTATGATGTACGGAATAACAGCACAACTACAAATGAAGTGCTTGAAGAAATCATCTATCCCTGCACATCTTCCAAACCATAACCAAAACTTTGGGTTCAACCGGAACCAAAACTTCTGTCGTACATAAATTCATTTACATTCCGTATTTTCCACTCCACTCTTTTTGTATTCTTCCGCGCATTCACTACCAACTTGTACTCCGTTCCAACGCACGGAACCTTCACATGGTGGCCGTTAGCATCACTCAGCCTCCCACACCAACTGCTGCAAACCTTAATACTTTGAAAAAAAGATTTCTTTTTATCTACAAATACTAATATTTGTGCACCTTTCCCCATTATTTTGTATGCTTAAAAAATTTTATGTCGCACTTTTCCCATACATTTACATTTTTCTGATGAGATAATTTAGGAATAATTCTAACAGAGGAATGATACTTAGATTTGAGCAAACACACATAATTGGATAATTCTCACACTCCATAAAAGCACATAGAGCACATTATTCAGCTCATTAATTCACTTAATTTAGACCCAAGCAATTTTAAAATACAACTTTACAATATGAAATACTCAAAGCTTGTACAGTGTCTTAGCAATACAAAACATCTCTCAAGAGGTGTGTAGTATATATATAGGAATATAGCATATTTTTTTTAAAGAAAAAGCCACACAGGAAATGGACATGGAGACATTCAAACGGAATGACAAGTGAAATTGATTTTATTATGTGTAACAAAAAATTCATCATAGAAGACTGCAGTGTGCTAAACAAGTTCAACACAGGTAGTGACCATAGATTTGTGAGATGTAAGATGCACCTCAACACTAAACTCGAACGTGGCAAGCTCATAAGACAAACAAGATGTATTGACATAACCAACCTTAAAAAACACCATAATACCTTCAAGTTGGAACTGAAGAACAGATTATCTGCTTTAGAAGGCCTAAGATTGGAAGAAGTGGATATTTCTGAAGTTAACAGAAAAGTAACCAAAGCTCTTATGGAAACAGCAACAAAATTAGCTGGGTCTAAGGGCAAGTGTCATATGAACAAATTATCAGGAAAAACCAAAATGTTGATGCAAAAAAGAAGAGAGATCAGGACAACTAAAGAAGATGTGACTTCCAAAGTAGAATATATAGAGCTAGGCAAGACAGTACGAAAAAGTATCACTGAAGACGTAAGGAAATTCAACTGTGAACTAGTGAGGAAAGCAATTGAAAGCAACCAAAGCCTAAAGACAGCAAAGGGACATCTCAGTAAGGGAAAGAAAACAGATTATGGCACTCAGAAAAGAAGATGGTTCTGTAACAAGAAAAGAGGTGAAATTTTGACAAGAGTGAAAGATTTCTCCTCCAAATTATATGAAAGGGATGATACACTATCTATCAACAAGTAATTGGACACCCGTGCAATTGAAGATATCTGCGGTCCTGATACACGTCATGGCCATCGCCTTTAAATATCATGTGGGAAACAACAACGCAACGAGTTGCATGCAAGATGCCACGCAGTTCAGAGCTCTCTGATTTCGAGAAAGATGTAATCGTCGGGTATCACAGAAATAGCCGATCCATACGTGACATATCCAGAGAGTTGAAGTACCCAAAATCGACAGTGGTCTACATGATTGGCAAGTGGAAGGTGAAAGGTGACTGTCGGAATGTGCCCCGACCCGGCAGTCCCACAAAACTGGGAGTTAGAGACCAACGGGTGCTGGCCACAGAAATTCAGAAGAACCGCACCAAATAGATGGGCCACATCCGGGAGGAGTTTCAACAGGCATCCGGGAGTGTTCTTTTGATGAATACCATCCGTAAGGAAGCCCATCTGCTCGGTTTTCATGGACGTGCTGCCACCCACAAGCCTTTGAGCACCAAGTCCACTAGTGCTGCTCGGCTAACGTGGTGCAAAGAACGTCGACAGTGGACCGTTGAACAGTGGAAACAGGTTCTCTGGAGTGACGAATCAAGGTTCACCCTCTACTGTTCGGATGGCAGGGTCTGGGTTTGGCATCTGCCTGGAGAACGCCTCCTGCCGGAATGTATTGTGCCAACTGTGAAATTCGGCGGTGGTGGAATTATGCTATGGGGGTATTTCTCCTGGTATGGCACGGGACCCTTGGTCGCAATTCCTGCTAGACTCAACGCCGAGATCTACTGCACCATTTTGGATGACCATGCGCTTCCTACGTTGTGGCAGTTTTATGGGGTGTACCCATGTTACTTTCAGGATGACAAAATACCACCTGTCATGTTGCGCGGTCCACCATGGCTTTGTATGGTGACAATGGGGTTAATCGAATGGACTGGCCTGAGCAGAGCCCGGACCTTAACCCTATCGAGCACCTCTGGGACAAGTTGGACCGTCGACTTAAGGGGCGTCCCCACCGTCCGAAATCGGTGAAGGAACTGACCTGTCTTCTCCAAGCAGAGTGGAAGAAAATACCGCTAGCCGTCGTACAACACCTGGTTGAGAGTATGTCCCGGAGGGTCGCAGCTGTAATCGCCGCTCGTGGTGGCTCCACCAACTATTGAAGGTGAATAAACGTTGTTTTCCTTTGCTATCACAGGTGTCCAATTACTTGTTGGTAGATAGTGTACATGTACTCTAGACATCATGAAAGGTACCAGAGTTCTTCCAGTCCTCCCAGTAGAAGTTGCACATATGCAATCAAGAACATGAAACGGGGAAAAGCTCCAGGAGAAGATGGAATTACGGTGGACATCATACAAAAAGCAAGTGGAGAAATCAAAACAGTACTCGCCCAAATTTTCACTCGATGACTTAATGAAGGGAGATTCCTGAGGATTGGAACAACGCTACAATGACCTTGCTACATAAAAAAGGTGACATTGAGGATCTCGGGAACTACAGACCTATCAGCCTCCTATCAGTGGTTTATAAAATCTTCACTAAAGTTCTTTCACACCGCTTGAAGGTAACACTGGACATGGCTCAACCGAGAGAACAAGCTGGATTCAGGAGTGGCTATAGCACAATAGATCATAACCACGTACTGAGAGAACTAATTGAAAGAGCAAGGGAATATGAACTTCCATTGTGCTTGGCTTTTATCGATTATGAAAAAGCCTTTGATTCTGTGAAACCATCAGCAGTTACAATGGCTCTGAAATCCTGCGGTATTGAAGATGCATTCATTAATATTATTAATAACATCTATGAAAATGCAAGTGCAAAGATTCGGCTGTTTGAAAATACAACACACATAAAAATTGGAAAGGGAGTGAGACAAGGTGACACCATATCTCCGAAGCTCTTTAATGCCACATTGGAAAATGTCTTTTAATCACTGAACTGGGAAAACAAAGGGATAAAAATTAATGGAGATTATGTAACCCACCTTCGTTTTGCTGATGGCGTAGTCATTTTTGCAACTACCCCATCAGAGCTGCAGAGTATGATCCAGGAACTTGCTGACAAGAATAAAGAAGTGGGATTAAAAATGAACTTTCAGAAGACAAAAGTGATGTTCAATGCTTTTACAAGAAATAAAGATTTATCAATTGATGGAAAAAAGCTGGAGATAACAGACACGTACGTTTATCTTGGACAGCAGATATCAAGTGAGGGTCACATTGATGAAGAAATTAATCTGCGTACAAAACTTGCCTGGAGAGCTTTTGGAAGAAACAGCATAATTTTTAAGAGCAGTATGGCATTATGTCTTGAAAGAAAAGTGTTTGATCAATGCATCCTTCCAGTGCTTACGTATGGTGCAGAGACGTGGACCTTAACTAAAAGAGACATACAAAGGCTTCAGATAATTCAAAGAAGCAAGGAGAGGTGCATGGTTGGTGTAACCAGGAGAGATAAGAAGAGGAACTCGTGGATCAGAAAAATGACAAGAGTGGAAGACATCATGGTCAGAGTTAAATCCCTGAAATGGCAATGGGCTGGACATACTGCCAGAAGAACAGACCATCGATGGACAGCCAACATTTTAGATTGGATTTCAAGGGACAGTAAAAGACCCAGAAGAAGACCACATGGAAGATGGGTGGATGAAATTCGAAAGTATGCGGGAGTGACATGGGGGAGACTGGCACAAGACAGACCGTTGTGGAGGAAACTTGGGGAGACCTTCGTCCAGCAGTGGATCGATAATGGTTGACAGTGATGATAGCATATTTATATTATTTAGTCTGCAAGTTTCAGACGAAAAGCACTGTGATTTTTCTACCTTATCCATTACTCACATTTGAAATTATATGGACTCCATATCAATCAGTTTTTACAAGTTTACTAGGTTCTGATTTTTCCAAGCAATCAATATGTTTGTGATTTTTAGGACTAAAAGTAAGTTGTGTGATGGTTTGTGAGTGTGTATATGCTACCAGCCATACCCGAAATTAGGACAAACTGGTTTATCCGAAGTGCGATAGGACAAACTAGTTCGTCCAAAGTGCCCTAGACCAAACTTGATTATTGTGAAATAAAGGTGCAGCTTCGAGGACAAACTGGTTTGGCCTAGTCTTAACTAGTTTGACCTGCATTTGCACTTTAATCTATAGGATGTGGAGATGAATCGAGGGGAAATTAAATTATCACTTTTTAAGTACTCAGCACGTTTATTTACTTAGTATTGATTTTTTTTTTACACAGTCACCTATTCAATGAACAGGTTATTTACTTATTATTGCACGTTATCGCTTATTATAAAATCAGCATGTTTATTTACAATTTTAGTATTGATTTTTTTTTTTACATAGACACCGGTGACCACCCGAGCACTGATAAAGCTTGGTATTACACCTGCTGCGATGTGGGATGCATCCAGTCAATCATTGGCTGACTGCTGTTGCTATACTGTGACGCAAAGATGGAGCGGCGCACGCAGGACTTAGTGCTCACATCAACATTAAGTTTTTCAAAATCACATGATTTTTGTTTATTTGTTTTGCAGAACAAAGTTTGGCATCTGCACACAGAAGTTCTTATACGAGGAGGAAGTTAATCAGGAGAATGAGATTTCGTTGAAAACTGCAGTGATCAAACATTCAGTCGGGACGGGACAAGGTTTCATTAGGTGCAAGTGCACCAAAACCTCTTCATCGAACAGGTGTCTATTTAAAAAAAAAAATTAATACTATGTAAATAAACGTCGTAAGTACATAATAAGTAATAATTTATTTAATTTCCCTTTGATTCGTCTCCATATCCAATAGATTAAAGTGGAAATGCAGGTCAAACTAGTTAAGACTAGGCCAAACCATTTTGTTTTGGAAGCTCTGCCTTTATTGCAGTATAATCTAGTTCGGACTAGGCCAAGCCAGTTCGTCCTGGAAGCTCCATCTTTATTTCAGCATAATCTAGTTTGTCCTATCGCACTTTGGATAAACTAGCTTGTCCTATCGCGCTTTGAATAAATTAGTTTGTCCTAGCAAGCACTAGTTTGTCCTAAAATCAGGTTTGGCCGGTAACATATATTTATACGTATACACCAAGGAGGTTAGAATAAGATACCTGGAGCTACCCTTGTTAATGGAGTAGTACCACTTTATGTGAAGACTATCACTGCAATGGGCAATGGTCATTAAAGTGTGGAAAAGCTGTTGGTTTTCAAGGCTATCACAATTCATTTTTTGTTGACCGAATCACATTCTTATGTCGCAAATGTTTCTAATTTTACATGGTAACTTGCTTCTGATGTGTGACAAAATGCTGGATTTATAAAATTCTGAATTATTTTGAGGCTCCTTCCATTTCTATTTGAAATTGAATTACATGAACATTAGTGCAAATTCAAACAAAGCATTAGATTAAAATTGAAAACTTCACTTGTGTATGAAGTTTGATTAACACTATTTCTGCAACCAAAAACCACACTTAATTTAAAAACACGCACAGGGGAAA
Organism: Macrothele yani; assembly: GCA_039090855.1. NCBI lineage: Eukaryota > Metazoa > Arthropoda > Arachnida > Araneae > Macrothelidae > Macrothele > Macrothele yani. The sequence goes on along the minus strand of CM077024.1, from coordinate 124,599,240 downwards.
CTGCATGGGTATCGTGTAAACAAATAAAAATTGCCTCACTTCGTGGTTTCACGCTCAAGAAACCAGGGCATCTCCAAAAGTATCATTCTAACCTCCTTGATACACACACACACACACACGCACACACATTATGTAAAAAGAGGAACAATCGCCAGCGTTAAGTGGCTAAGATCAAGTTAGTTATTCACACCTTACTACAGTGTTGCTTTTTCTTTCTTTCTTTTTATTTTTGGTCGCCACATCTTTTTATGCTCCCACACAAAAAAGCAGCATTAATAAACATAAAAAAAATATATATATTTACACTGTACAATATGCAAATAAGAGTGTTTGGCCTCTGTACAATATTGCAAAATTTCCCTGGAAAGCAATCATCCCAATTCTCAGACTTTAAAGCAGTTCTACCTCTATATATCAACTGGCCTGGCCCTATGACAGGATTTTTAGCCACCTGGGCAATCTTGAGACCGGGGCCCCCGATTCCGCTATGATTTAGAGCTGGACCCCCCCCCATGGAATATACACAGTGGTCACATTATTGTAACCACCAGCTAATATCCAGAGTAACCACCGTGTGCAGAGCAGACAGCAGCTAGATGGGCTGGGAGTGACTCAATAAGGTACTGGTAGGTGCTCACAGGTATGTGGAGCCATACTGACTGCAGTGCATCTGACAGCTGCTGGAGTGTGCATGGTGTAGGATCCATAAAGCGAACACGATCTAGGTGGTTCCACAGATGCTCAATTGGGTTTAAGTCTGGGGAATTGGGTGGGCCAGGGAAGGAAAGCACTTTGAAGTGTTCATCGTGCTCTTCCAACCACTCTGAGATATTTCTAGCTGTGACATGTCTTGCTGGAAGTTCCCATCCACCCCAGGGAAAACAATCAGCATGTATGAGTGTACATGGTCTGCAAGGATAGATTCATAGTGAATTCGGTACATAGTGCCTTCCACAGGTATGAGTGGACCCAGAGAATGCCATGAAAATATTCCCCAGACTGCAACACTGCCCCCATCAGCTTGTGTTCTTCCAGCAATGGTTGAAGAGTGTTTGTTCTCTGATGTTTCTTGCCTTATATGCCACTGTCTATCCGTTTGATGAAGTAGAAAACGTGACTCATTGGAGAGGGCAATCCTTTGCCAATTCCGATACTGCTGTGCAAATGTAAGCCTTTTCCGCTGATTCACCTTCGTTAACATAGGTGCAGTGACCATCCGTCTGCACCAAAGCCCCATACGTAGCAGGGTTCCCTGAAATGTGGTTTTAGACACACTTCCGGTAGCCCCCTAGTTCATTCGGCCAGTGAATTGCTCCAATGTAGCATGCTGATCGGCCCTCATGCATGTTCGCAGCCGACGTTCATCTCTCGCATCAGTGGCACGTGGTGCTCTGCAGTTTCCACATCGCTTATTTGCAATGTCGCCATGTCTCCAATCACGATATACTTTAACCACAGCAGCACGCGAACAGTTCACAAACTGCACTGTTTCAGAAATACTGCCACCCTTGGCCCGAAAGCCGATAATCATCTCTTTTTTGCAAATCTGATAGATCGCTCCTTTTGTCCATGACAGCAACGAGTGATGTGTTTTCAGAATGCTTAAAGCACACCTTATATACCTTCCAAATCAGCTCATGACACATGCCTTCTTTCATTGGCTACTCGCTGTTGACTTCAAAGTAGGAGGTGGTCACAATAATGTGACTTGACTATGTATTAACTGCCTGAATTTCAAAATAAATTGATCCATGAGGTCAGGATTAGATTAAAAGGGATGCTTTGTGAGCTGAAGCCCAGGGTCATAACTTTATTGGGTGCCTCCACTGATACCCTTAAAAATAAATTTTGTATGTTGCACTTGTCTTGCTTAAGCTTAACCTTCTCGCAGATTTAAAATAACTTTTGCAAATAGCAAACTGGATAATTTTTCTAGTCTTTGCTTGAGCGTTAAAAAATCTAGCCATTTGAAGATTTAACCCAGTCTTCTGCGTTGAAGGATTCTTTGTCATTTTGTTTTCTCTGTCCTCAAAGTTTATATTGGTTTTCAATTATGTTTATGAATGAAAGTTCCCAACTGAGAGGCCGAACGATCCCTCACAAAATGTTATCTCTTGAAAACACAGGTTCGATCAACTATGCGAGAAGAACGTTTGAATGCTTTAACTTTAATGTCTGTTAAAAGTGATGCCCTGCATCAGCTGATTTCATATACACAAAATTATAAAGAACAAATTTACTTAAAACTCTCTGAAATTGCCAGATTTCCTGCCGTATAAAACATAAATATGAATATATTTTAAACTGAAAGCTTTGCTCTCAAACCATACTAATGATAGCCTTTTTTTCTGAACTAAGAAAATGTATTAAAATACTATTGAATATAATTTGCTGTTGTCACCTTCTTAAATTTTTTTAATAAAAAGGTATTGGTTTGAGTTGCCTAGCTTCGTAAAACAAATAAAAATGTAATTAATATACAAGCCGCTAGTTCGGTAAAGCAGAATGTGTTTTAACAATAATAAAAATAAGAACTGACTATAGCAATAATAATAGTGATACAAGGATTTCTTTCTGATAACATTACCCCTCCTGCCCCAACAAAAATAACCTATTTCACTAAAAATAATTGATAGTAAAATAACTTGTAGAAGTATTAAAAGTTTTCTGAAAGGAGCTGCAATTCAGTGCCACAGCATTTTTTCCTTATATGGACCTACATTAGGTGCAAAACAGAAATTCCCACCCTAACAAAAAATGAACTACAGACATTTATTACACTGATGGTTTATCATTTGTTCCTGAATGGTTACACATACAGTGTTTCCTGTCCTGGATCATTTCTTTAGTTCTGTTGACTGATTTAGTTTAATTTCTAAAAGGAATCTGAATGCTACATTTGGCACCTACGTTGGAACAAAAAATCCAAGTGCTTGTCAGTCATGTTTTGACATAGAAGTCGCAGCTTTTATTTTATTAGCAGCCATATACAGACTAGCTGCGTAGCAGAATGTAGACGTACATGCGTATGCTGTATGCGGATAGTTTCCAAGTTATTAGCAGATTTTGCGGACAGTTTTTGCTTGTAGATAATATATATCATCATCATCATCATCATTGTCAACCATTATCAATCCACTGCTGGACGAAGGTCTCCCCAAGTTTCCTCCACAACGGTCTGTCTTGTGCCAGTCTCCTCCATGTCACTCCCGCATATTTACGAATTTCATCCACCCATCTCCCATGTGGTCTTTTTCTGGGTCTTTTCCTGTCCCTTGGAATCCAATCTAAAATTTCGGCTGTCCATCTATGGTCTGTCCTTCTGGCAGTATGTCCAGCCCATTGCCATTTCAGGGATTTAACTCTGATCATGATGTCTTCCACTCTCGTCATTTTTCGGATCCACGAGTTCCTCTTCTTATCTCTCCTGGTTATACCAAGCATGCACCTCTCCATGCTTCTTTGAGTTGTCTGCAGCCTTTGTATGTCTCTTTTAGTTAAGGTCCACGTCTCTGCACCATACGTAAGCACTGGAAGGATGCATTGATCAAACACTTTTCTTTTAAGACATAACGGCATATTGCTCTTGAAAATTATGCTGTTTCTTCCAAAAGCTCTCCAGGCAAGTTTTGTACGCCGATTAATTTCTTCATCAATGTGACCCTCACTTGATATCTGCTGTCCAAGATAAACATACGTATCTGTTATCTCCAGTTTTTCTCCATCAATCGATAAATCTTCATTTCTTGTAAAAGCATTGAACATCACTTTTGTCTTCTGAAAGTTCATTTTTAATCCCACTTCTTTACTCTTGTCAGCAAGTTCCTGGGTCATACTCTGCAGCTCTGATGGGGTAGTTGCAAAAATGACTACGTCATCAGCAAAACGAAGGTGGGTTAGATAATCTCCAATAATCTTTATCCCTTTGTTTTCCCAGTTCAGTGATTGAAAGACATTTTCCAATGTGGCATTAAAGAGCTTCGGAGATATGGTGTCACCTTGTCTCACTCCCTTTCCAATTTTTATGTGTGTTGTATTTTCAAACAGCCGAATCTTTGCACTTGCATTTTCATAGATGTTATTAATAATATTAATGTATGCATCTTCAATACCGCAGGATTTCAGAGCCGTGGTAACTGCTGATGGTTTCACCGAATCAAAGGCTTTTTCATAATCGATAAAAGCCATGCACAATGGAAGTTCATATTCCCTCGCTCTTTCAATTAGTTCTCTCAGTACGTGGATATGATCTATTGTGCTGTAGCCACTCCTGAATCCAGCTTGTTCTCTCGGTTGAGCCATGTCCAGTGTTACCTTCAAGCGGTGTGAAAGAACTTTAGTGAAGATTTTATAAACCACTGATAGGAGGCTGATAGGTCTGTAGTTCCTGAGATCCTCAATGTTACCTTTTTTATGTAGCAGGATCATTGTAGCATTGTTCCAATCCTCAGGAATCTTCCCTTCATTAAGGCATCGAGTGAAAATTTGGGCGAGTACTGTTTCAATTTCTCCACTTGTTTCTTGTATGATGTCTATAGTAATTCCATCTTCTCCTGGAGCTTTCCCCCGCTTCATGTTCTTGATTGCATGAGCAACTTCTGCTGGGAGGACTGGAAGAACTCTGGTACCTTTCATGATGTCTGGAGTACATGTATCATCCTTTTCATATAGTTTGGAGTAGAAATCTTTCACTCTTGTCAAAATTTCGCCTCTATTTCTTGTTATAGAACCATCTTCTTTTCTCAGAGCCATAATCTGTTTTCTTCCCTTACTGAGATGTCCCTTTGCTATCTTTAGGCTTTGGTTGTTTTCAATTGCTTTCCTTACTAGTTCACAGTTGAATTTTCTTATGTCTTCAGTGATACTTTTTCTTACTGTCTTGCATAGCTCTATATATTCCACTTTGGAAGTCACATCTTCTTTAGTTGTCCTCATCTCTCTTCTTTTTTGCATCAACATTTTGGTTTTTCCTGATAATTTGTTTACATGCAACTTGTTCTTAGACCCAGCTAATTTTGTTGCTGTTTCCATAAGAGCTTTGGTTACTTTTCTGTTAACTTCAGAAATATCCACTTCTTCCGATGTTAGGCCTTCCAAAGCAGAGAATCTGTTCTTCAGTTCCAACTTGAAAGTATTATGGTGTTTTTTAAGGTTTTCTATGTCAATACATTTTGTTTGTCTTATGAGCTTGCCACGTTCCAGTTTAGTGTTGAGGTGCATCTTACATCTCACCAATCTATGGTCACTACCTGTGTTGAACTTGTTTAGCACACTGCAGTCTTCGATGACGAATTTTTTGTTACACATAATAAAATCAATTTCACTTGTCGTCCCAATTGGATGTCTCCATGTCCATTTCCTGTGTGGCTTTTTCTTGAAAAAGGAATTCAAGATGAAAAATCCTTCTGCCTCTGCAAACTCAACGAGAGTATTTCCACGCTGGTTTCTGTTGCCGTGACCGAATTTACCTACTGAAGTTTCATTCTGTTGCCGGTGCCCTATTTTTGCATTGAAATCTCCCATAATTATCTTCAAGTGCTGCTTACCTTTATTATTTAGATGACGAATTTCCTCATAAAATTCTTCAATTTCTTCTTCAGGATGACTTGTGGTGGGTGCATAAGTTTGAATAATCTGAACCTGGTATCTTCTCGATAGTTGGATAACGAGTCGTGCAGCTCTGTCAGAGGAACTTTCAACTTCTACCACTTTATCCTTCAGTTTCTTGTTTATTATAAATCCAACACCACTAGTTCTTCCAGTATCTGTCCCACGATAATAGAAGAGATGTCCACTTTTCAGTTCAATGAGATCTTCTCCTTTTCTCCTTACCTCACTCAGCCCGACGATGTCCCACTTGATCCTTTGTAGTTCCTCTTCCAATTCAAGAAGCCTTGAATCAGAAGATAGGGAGCGTCCGTTGTAGGTAGCCAAGGTCAGCATCAGATGGCAGCCTAGTCCGGTCCTCCGGGATTCTTAGCACCCTCTGCCTTCATGTCGCACTGGCCGCTGCCTTGGCCAGGTACATTCCAGCTGCCGGAGACTGAGGGCCAAGATTTAAGTTGTAGAGTCATTTTGGAGGTGTTTGGCCATAACTCACCACGCTGGCCAAGCGGGTTGGTGAGTGTGGGATAGCATTTCCTCTGATCCCGATGGTATAGTTATATAATATATATATATATATATATATATTTACAGTAATTAAAACACTTGCTCAAGGCTTTACTCAGATTATTTAATGTACTTAATTCTATTTTAACTTGAAAGTTCAATTATTTTTCACATCTTCTGAGTTCCTTTGTTTTTCCAGAGGTTTCTGGCCTCTAGATTTTATCAAGACCTGTTCTTAATGTACAGGAACTGCATCAAAAGTTTTATTTACACAAAAAGAATTTAAATTTTATTCCCAGGTTCCTCTTGCAGTTGCCAGTTATTAAATTTAATTTTTTTCCTTATGTATTTTGTAAGTCTACTATTGTTTAATTAAATTGTTGAAAATGCTTTTTATAATTTTTGAAGGTTCATTATTGGAACTCTTTTTCTGGATATAAAAAAATTCTTTGTTTTTATAAAGTTCATGATCCAAATATTTAAATATTTTACCATAAAGCTCCACTTCATAACCATTGTTGCACATTCAATTGTAATGTATTTATTTTGTCCTCATTGGAATAATGTTCTAGTATGAATAATTATTTATTGTTTTATTAATTTTTCTTTAAATTAGCTTTTTCTATTGTTACTATGGATCGCACTTCGCGGGTTTGCAGCAAGTTTTCTGTTTCAATGGTTGTGTACGCAGATACATTTTATTCTTGTACAACTACAGCTATATAAAATTATTACCAAATTATATATAAGCTTAATTGAAGAAAAAAGCAGTTCTGTTGTTTTACTAAAATTCTTTTGTATAAAAAAATTGTTAGTTATTACAGCATCAAAATTATTATAACTCTCAGACAATACTCTGCATAAATGTAGAGGAGGAGCTAGTTTCTTCACCTGGTGACAGCAGTGGCATATGCAGATTCCAAGAAGTGGGTAATCTGTACTTAGTTGTAAATCGAAGAAATGTAGATATACAAACGTACATTAAAAAATTTGTTTTACCACAATAATAAAATTTGCATTGCAGTTGCAGATTTAAGAGCATTTTAAACAATGTGCATAACAACATATATAACAACTAATTTACATATTAATTTACATAATAACTGATTACATAATGGCATTCAGTTAACTTAAACATGAATTCTAGAGGTCTTGTTTGGGCCCAAAAATTTTATAATACAGCATTATTGAAATTGAACTGGGGATCATTTCTGAGCTGTTCCAGTGAGGCCATTTCAATACTGAGAAGAACTTAATCACAATCTTTCTTGGATCGAGTGTTTTTTCCACACATTTTTTTCAGAGCTAAAGAGCCAACACGGCCAGCAATTTTTTTTTACATTTGAACATCTTGTCAACCACAGGAATTTAGAATACACCGAATCGGAAAAGTGCCGAGTGTATTCATGATTTTTATCTTTGTGTTTTGCAGTAAGACTTAGTTCAGGATTTGGTATTTATAATCATTTTCTTCCCGTAATCTTTTCTTCCGAAAGGACATCTCTTCAAATCATCTGCAATACGCTTAATATAAAAATACACATTCAACTTATCAAAATTTGAACTTAAGTGAAATGATGAAAAAATAACAAAAAATATATGGGTGGTAAAGTTGTGTCATGTGGCTTTCAATTCGCAAACTTTTAAAACATCCAACATCCGCTTTAGTCCATCTCCCCATCTAGAGATGGTCGTCTTCACTTTCCCACGGCTTGTTTGGAGTTGAGCATGCGTAATAACCTCTTTTTTTGTTTCCAAGAGTAAACCTTGGCTTCTTCGGGAACGCCAGGGAATCTTCACTGAGCTGAAATTCTCTGCTACTCTCTGGTAGAATTCTTCAAACTTTGAGAGATATACATTTGCTTTACATTGAGATGGCAGCCTCAAATTTCATCACCCCACAGTTGAGTGGATATTTAAATGAATGAAAATGAATGTTTTACAGAGAATTTCATAAAAAAATTGATTTAAGAAAAAAGATGGCCCATCTCCGATTCCCTACATCCCTTTAAGTACACACCACTGGGTGACAGTGTGTGTGTGTGTGTGTGTGTGTGTGTGTGTGTGTGTGTGTGCAGGTCTTATGTAAATGAAGTGCATTCATACATGGCACTACTTGGAAGCACTGATAACTGGAAGTCCATCCCCAACTTAAACATACATTTCAAGCAGCAGAAATAATTTTTCACAAATTTATTTTATTTGTATGGCATTATTATATGAAGGTTGTACCGAATGTAATGCGTAAGTGGACATAACTTTATTAACTGACAGAGGTCGTTCAAATCGCACATGCTGGTAGAGTAATTCTTTCTCTATACAAAAGTACTACTCAACATAGTCTCCATCACAAGTGATGCATTTGCGCCATAGTTGAACTCTCGAATTCTCTTTGGTGTGGACTATTGTACCCACTTCTTCACAGCCATTTTCACCTTGTCTGTGTTATCAAATCATTGTCCCCAGAGACTATCCTTCATTGGACTGAACAGGTGGAAGTCAGAGGGTGCCAGATCTGGATTGTATGATGGATGGGGAACCACCGACCAGCCTAATTTGCTGATCTCCTGAAGCCTAATTTGCTGATCTCCAAAAAGCCTAATTTGCTGATCTCCTGATCCACACACATCTTTGTTGCCAAAGATGTGTGTGGTCTCGCATTGTAATGATGAATGTGGATCCCCTTTCGCATTCTTGTTCGGTCTCTTCCTCCTTATGGCTTCTCTAGGCTTTTTGAGTGTCTCAATGTATCGCTCTCTGGTCATGGTACAGCCACGTTCCAGAAAATTAAGGAGAATGACACCCCTGTCATCCCAAAAAACAGTCACCATGACTTTCTGTGCTGATCACTGGTTCTTGAACTTCTTAGGCCTTGGTGAAGAGGTGTGATGCCATACCATGGATTGATTCCTCGTTTCCGGATCTTAAAGATATGCCCACATTTTCATCCCCTGTCAGCAGATTGGAAAAAAAAAATGTCTTCATTGGCTTTAAATGCTCCCAGCAGATCAGAGCAGACTTCCACCCTTCTTTCCTTCAAATCGGGTGTCAACTGCAGATGTACCCACTTTGCACACACTTTTCGATACTCCACCATCTTCTGTATAGCATTATGATCAGTCCACAGTCCAGTAATGCAACAAGCTCACGGATTGTGACTTGTCTCTCCATGCGAATCAATTCATCCACTCGCTGACAATTCATGTCAGTGGTCACAGATCATGGTCTCCCTCTGCGTGGTTTGTCTTCAGTGCTAATTTCCCCTTCTTTAAACTTCTTCATCCATCTGTGCACATTGCTGTTGTCAATGGTGTCATCTCCATAAACATTCTGTAGCCTTCTGTGGATGTCGGACAGCCTGCACCCTTCCTTCAAACTCAATGATGGCATGTTCGTTCTGCTTGGAATCCATTACTTACCTACAATGAAGAGGAAGGGTTACTATAGAGGAAGAGTTACTCTACCAACATGTGCAATTTGAATGACCTCTGCCAGTTAATAAAAAAGCTATGCCTGCTTTTGCATTATGTTCGGTACAACCCTTGTAGGAAGAAACTAATGGAAACTACAACTATTAACTTACTGGTCCAGTGTAATGGAAAATTAAATTAAAATTTCACTCTGTATGCTTTATTGTTTGCAATATTAGTCAATTTTATATTCGATCAATAACATAGATTACCCAAACATTTTTTCTTAGATTTCTCAAAAGGAAATAAGAATTCCAGCTGAATGAATATAGTGGTTGATCCTCTCTTACTCTTGCCCCTTTTCACATTAGAAAATATTCTGAGTGAGACAGTTGCTAACCTTTTAGGTGCTGACCATTGCCACAATTTGTGACAGAAGTGGACAGTCTTGATATCGAAAACAAAATACAGAATCCACTTTAATAGGTGATTCAGTGTGGTATTAATTCTATGTGGGACACCAAAATGTTATTAGAATATCTTGTGAAATGGCAGTCAGTAAGCTGGTGGATTTTAGAGAAATTTTTTTAGTTTAGTGGAATAGGACAAGAACTTTGTAATCTATGGACAGAGAAAGGGAGGGTAGTGGTTTAAATGTTGGTAATTAACAAGGTTTGACAATGTATAGGAATATATATGCACACACTATGCAAACAAAAGTATTCAGACAAAATATAAATTTTTGAAATCGGATGATTCTTTCTGAATAACCGTGTATATTGAACAGCGATTTTACCCATCGATGTGCCCATTACTGCTGCAGATGAAAAAGATGTAAGTTCTGCTTTTTAGCGAAACATCGATATTTTCACTGATACATTGAAAATTTCCACAGATACTACCAACGCATGCATGTTTCGGGGATGAGTATTCACCGATGCGCAACATCAATGTTTCTCACCCGTGTACCCATCCCTACTTCAGAGTTATCCCTGGAAAATGCATGCGAAGTGAGGCTGCCAGAGGGGAAAAATGCTCCCATAGTGCTTTGCAGCTCCTTTCAGCAAGTATTGCCTCAGTTGCAGGTAGCGTGGCCACCGCTGGTAGTGATGAAGCTGTGATTGATAGCCATTTGTCAGAGGCTGTTTTACTTTTTACTGTAAACAGTTCATAACGATGAAACACACACACGCATTAGTTAAATACAATAATATTCAAGATGCCTCTGACACTGAAATATTTTTGTTAAGATAAAATTACTGAAAGTGATGATACCGTCACAGTTCAAAATATTTTTGTGAAGGTACCGTTTGAGCAAAACTTATTTCAGTGAAGATGCCACCCAACAGTATCAAATGTCGCCTGAATCGACCCCTGGTCATGATGTGTTAGATATGATACACAAGGAAAAAGCAGCTGCTGGCTCATGGGCGTCGGAACTGTTTTTCACCCACGGGGGCAAGATATCAGCATATGCAGTTTTTGGTCAAATTGTAAAACTTATTTCGCTGTGTTAAAACAGGATGTGATGATGTCATTTGAACATACTACAGATAAAATGATTATATCGATAAAATCTTAATTAATATAAACTTTGTATTTTATGTCTATATTACATTCTGTTTTGGTGTTAAGCATTTTGCCAATATGTATTATAAGTGATGTAAAACTGATTGATTTGAACACCTCCACAGAAGTACAAATTCCACAAGGACCATAGCTTTTGTGTTATTCATCAAAAAATGTAAGAATATATCTTATTCCTTTCTCCATCTTCCATTTTCTTTCTTAAAGAAATGCTGATTTTATTATACTTAAAATATAGAAAACACTCCTGCTTTTTTTTTATATGTATAAAAATACAATAATTTTCAGGAATTTTAGGATAGCTGTTTTTAGTAACTTTTTTTCGCATACTGAACAAGGGAGAAGAGTAATCTGCATCTTAGGAATCATATTAGACAAGGGGAGAGAGTTTAACCTGCATCTCAGGAATTTAGAGTTCTAATTATTATTTAAAGCAGAAAATAATATTTTGTTTTATCGGAAAGAATATTAAATGGCGGGAAATAAAAAAAACAACAACATTAATATGATTTCTGATTAAGAAAAGTGAGGGGGCAAAGGTGATGTTTCACCCCTGCATGCAAAGGAGTGTGGGGGCAGTTGCCCCCTCACCCCCACGATTCTGACGCCACTGTTCTGGCTGATTGGTTTGGGTCAACAAAATACTGTTGTTAGACTTCTGTCCAGAATTTGGTCTCATTACTTTCCTTCTGCATTGCATATACCATGTCTGTGATGTAGACTGTAATAGTTTGTCACTATGAAAACAAAAAGAGGTTTTGTTCTTTGACGTTTTTAAACTTTTTTTTTTTTCCTTATAGCTCTCAGAGAAATTCTGTCTTCTGAACTTTTGCTCAGAGTAAATGATTCAGAAACTGTAACAGACAAAGGACCAGAAACAGTGAATAAAACACTAAGAGGATTAGGAGAACAGTGCTCTTATGTGTTCGATTGCACTCCATCTGATAATTCCATTTGTGTTTTTGGACGATGCACTTGCCCTCAGGGATATTATGAGTTCCGCTCATCTCGCAGAAACCCAGCCGTCTGTCGTGAGGAAAAGAGTTACGGTGAAAAGTGTGACTATCAGCAAGATTGTCAAGCGCACGATGCTAATACTGTATGTAAAATTTACAGGATTTGGCGCCGATGTGAATGTTTGTCACAAACGCAATTCGTTAACCGCCTCAGAAAGTGTTATAAATTAGAACAGCGTGTGGGTGAGTCTTGTGAATTCAATGAACAGTGCCGTGTGTTTAGTGGCTATAAGTGTTATTGTGACAGACAGTGTAACTGCACTCCACTTGATGTGCCTCCAGGTCCAATAAAGATTGAAAATATTTTGATAGGTGTATTTGCTGCTATGGTTATTCTAATTGGTGCACAGATAATTACCTTCTATTTTAGAAAACGTTTGAAAGCTAGCAGGCAGCAGCGCTCAGAGATGCCTGAGGAATCCACAAGAGAAGTTCCTTCAGCTCCTGTTGAAGAGGAGTATCCACCTATGACTATTCTTCTTCCTGATGCATCACCAGAGGTCACTATAACTCTTCCACATAATAGTAATGGTATAACAAGTGTTTCTGATCCATCTGACTTACCTCCTCCTTATGAATCTGTTGCTTATAGACATAAAAGCTGGGATGTACCACCACCAACATTTAAAGAAGTGAAGCATTAAAACCTTTGTCCAAATCTCAAAATTTGCAGCTTGTTACGTATGAACTTAGGTAGCAGACTTTTTTTTACACTAATGATCAAAGAAAACTCTCATTTTTATTACTGAAATGAAGGGAATACTATTTTGTAACTTCCTGTGCATTTTCTGAAACATCAATTGTTAAAGCTCTGTCATCACTAAATGGTATTTTGTATGTTTTAGAAAACAGTTTCCAGGTTTTAGGATGTGAATTTTGAAGTTATATGTAATATGTTGTGTTTTAACTTTTAAACATCACTATGTTATACCATGGATAGGTGCCGACTTTCTAGAAATCCAATGGGTGCCTGAATTCAAAACCAGAAGTCCAATGGTAGCTCAACTTCTGAACTGGAAGCACAGTGAGTGCCCGAGTTCTTTACATACTCACACATGCATACATAAATCTACAGTGGAATGTCAGTGATATATAATTATTTATGCCCGTACATTTTCTTATGCACATTTTACAGTTACACCCTTGTACAGTTATTATCATTATTTTTTTCTTGTTATCAATGACTTAATTGGTGCCTGAGCCCCTGAACATCCACATAGTATTTCTTGCTGATCTTAAGAAGAAAATAAATCCAAAACTGGTGAATCAAAAGTTTTCTTTTTCAAAGATCTTTTTTTTTTTTTTTTTTTTTTTTTTTTTTTACAATTTTTTGGGTGCTTGATCCTTAAGAGCACCCATGTAGTCAGCTTTTATAATACCATGTGTCCTGTAAGTTCTGTTAGAAATTAATTTCCAGTCTTCTGTTGCACTGTGTTGTTATATTTCTATTTTTCATTATCTTTACTGGTGAGGAAATTCAGATGCTACTTAAATACCATTGTCAAATTCCTTGTAGTGTAAAAACATTGTTCAACATGCTGAAAATAATCACTTTTTAATTAAGGTTATTCCTCTTTGTACATTTCTGAAATGAAATGCTGTTCATTGGTTCCATTGCCATCCAAAATTGTTATCCACATCAGGACTTTTTTTTTTTTTAAATATGTAACATTTCAGCAACCTGCAAATATTTGTCATGGCAGTCTTTTCAGATGTATTTTTGTTTTGCAGAATCCATGCAGCCTCCTTAAAAAAATGACTACTTTCTTATGCTATTTATTTTTCATTTGGGCTTTATTGGTAAATGTCTTTTAACGACATTTTAAGCTCTTTTGCCTTTTCAGTTTTCTTGAAGCGAGTTTTCGCGTATAATTTATTTGTATTTTTTCAAGAAAACCTGAGGAGAGTGCTCTTATAAAAAAAAAAAAAAAAAAGAAAAGAAAACCTGTCACTACCGACAAAGATGGTGACAATTAAATATGGTCAGTCCTCAAAATTCCGCTCTCCCCACTTTTACTGTTTTTTATATGGTAGAGGAGGATACAGAGACCATCACAACCAATCTTATCTTGGAAAACAATGATGAGAGAATACTGTTTTAACAAACTGAACAATGTTTATTCAACACTGCTACTCATGAACTACAGAGATGCTTTCATGCTGTAGAGGCTTATTGTGCCACTTGGTTCTTCATTCTGTCATGAAATCTGGTTTCTCCTTAACCAGATGATGCTCTGTAATGAACATTGGCACACCTTGACTAGTTGGCTAGGCGATACTGCAAGATGACCCCACTAATGACCAGCTTGACTAGAAAGGAAGACTCTTTCTGTAGCAGAAGCATTACAGGTAGATCTCAGTATACATGATAGATACGTTCCGCAAAATTGCCGGGAGGCATTTATACGAACAATATACGGTTAGGTTCTCATTTATTCACAAATTCAGTTTAAAATAATCGGGTTATGTAGCATTTAGATTACAAACAAACAATATTATCTTTCTAAAACTCAATTTTAATGCAGAAAATAAAAATAAAGTACGTACATACTATGTAAATATGTACGTAGTACCCTGAAGTACCCTCCCCCGTCAGTTTTGTATTGTGGAAGCCAAAACGAAGCTTGAAATGATAAAACCGACCTGAACTAGCGAAGAAAGGTGTTGGATCGTCCTCTTCTTTCATCAGATCTGCATACAAACTCTTAGCTTTAGCTTGAATAGCTGCACCACTAAGAGGTATGTGCTGCTGGTTATGATGCTCAATCCAATGCCTTAGCATCTTCTCCATTCTTTCCATCACCTCCAAGCGAAATTTATTCACTTTAGTTACACTCAAGTTGGTTGAAGATTGAGCACTTTTTCGGATTGATTCCACATTGTCACGAATAGTTCTCATAGTGGATTCACTAAGTCCCAAAGCACGTCAAATATTAGCAATATGCTCACCTTTCTGATGGCAATCCAGAGCTTCTAACTTTATTTCTAACGAATACAACCTTCGTGCGTGCTTCTTTCCCTCGAAAGACACACTTTCTTTCCCTTTGCCTGACATTGTAGATCCTCTCACATGCAGCTTTACAGCCCTACTGATCTGATCTGAGCGAGCACTCGCCTCTTGACAAAAACATCAAAAGATGTGCGTCAAGATGTGCAAGCCCATTATTGTCATTACTGTTTTCTCGTAGAGTAACAGATGGCATCACTGAAGCGCGTAGATCCGAAAACGCAGATAATGAACCGCGTATAACGAGATCTACCTGTACATACCTTTCTACAGTAAGTATGGCGCTAACACTTTGGATGTTAGCTCCTTTCATTTTCCTGTTAAGTTAATTCTGATTATTGCAACTGTTGTAGTTCAGAGCAAATCTGTTAAGAGTAGAGTCACTCCATGCCACTCTCAAAGTAGTTCACCTTCCCCACCATTAGAATTGCCTGTAGGAACAATTGTGTCTGCCATGTTCTCATGGAGTAAAGATACAAACATAGATAAGAACTTATTTACGTACAGCTACCTATTTTACAAGTTAGCTGAGAAAGGGGAAAATGAACAAATTAGTTACTCCTCAAGTCATGAAGGATCCCTGATCATTGGATGGGGATTAACTAGGTTTTTGCACAAAGCAATAAAATCATACATATTTGCAGAAACGAAAATTTTAATAAGTGTTAGGATAAGCATCATTGGGGCAGATTCTACTGTATCTTTTAAGGAGCAATGATAATTTGGAACAGCAGTTTAGACCAAAATGTCTTTCATTCCTTTCACACATATCTGGTCATTTGGAATCCAGATTGAGTTGTAAGTTCAGTGTTTCTATATATTTAAAAAACTGTGGGGATAGGTTTTCTGTGTAGAAAGTATAATTAGGGATTGGTACTTAGTCTGCTGGAATCAGGTAACAAAGTTAGTGCCCCCATGTTATTAATATAATATGTTTCTTTCTTTTTTTTTTTACAGTTATATACATTTGTGGGAAAAATAAGTTAGTGAAAAGTACTTACTTATATAGCCTGCTATCATTGAAGTCCTTCAAAGTTCAAAAATAGCAAAGGAATGGCTCAGTGGCTTCCTCTAGAACTCTGTGTTAGGCCTAATCTTCAGTTCTGTATGATATTGTGCACATTCATCATCAATTGTGGTTGGCTTAATCTCTTTGGATTCATAAAGTATGTCATGCAAGTACTCCCCAGGCCAAAACCTATTACCTAATGTAGCTGTTCATAGTTTGTTTCACCAGGAAATAGGTTGGATTTTTAAAAGCAGTTTAAAAATTAAAACATGCAGCCATTCACACAAGATTATTTCTGATTTCCAAAGCATAGTTTTAAGGATGATCAAAGTTTAAGAGGTTTCCTAATTGAAAAATACTTTTTCAGGAAAAAAAAAGGACTTATGGTGAACTGTTGCAATGATTTTTATGTTTCTTGAGACCACTGTCTTAGCTAATGTTAGAGAGAAAAAAATGAAGTTAAAATGAATGGAAATAAAAAAAATCTATCAAGAAAACATGATGATGTAGCTTTGAATAGCTAAGCTGTTGACTTGTCTCTTGGCACCCATGCTTTTCAGGTACTTGTGTATACTCATCCTCGGGGTTTTTGCCAGCTCTGTTGGTTATGTTCCTGATGGAGGCCACAAATGACTGAATCTCCCTGATTGATCACTGTGATCGCCAATGATGCTGTTTGGTGTTTGACATTCCCATAAATAATTTTTTATATGCATATATAATTTCTTTTTCTCATGAACAGGAAATTTTTCCATAGATATGGAGAATTCATTACTGTTATACAATTTGTTGAATTGTAATTTCTTCTGCATATTTTATATAGAACTAATTTTTTTGCTGGTTGGTACTTTTTATTTCTTCAAAAATTGGTTCTGTTTGGTTTTTTAGGCAGTACTGAATTGAGAATGTTTTTTCTTGTCCAGTTATTAATGTGTTGATAATCTTTGTTTCACTGGATTCTTTGTTAGTTCCTCTGTATAGTTTTTCTTTTCTTCTCGTAGTTAGTATGCCCGATTGAGATCTGATAAATTCTCATTTTTTCAACAGCTTTTTGTGTACCTTTGTTTTTAACTAGAATTTTTTCTTTAGTTGTTTCTGATGTCCCAGAATTTGTGTCATACGTGTGTTAGTTAGGTTTTTTTTTTTTTTTTGTAATTGCCAGTATGTACAGGAATATTTCTTTATACTTAACATTATCTTTATTAATTAGATCTTTAGTTTTATTTTGTTTATTTTTGTACTCATAAATTAGTTTAATTGCCAAGATATTGTATCCATATACCTTTGCACTTTTCTAATCCATTTTATTTTTTCTTCTGTGCATTTTTTATTAGAAAAAAGCTCCGTGGATGTATGATTGTAGAGCTGATATGTTAATATCCAGGAATAATTTTAATTTTTAGGTATAAAGATAAAAATTTCATTTGGTTTTCTATAGATTTTATGTAGGCTAGTTTTTTTTTTTTTAATTAATGTCTAGGTATGGTAGTTCATTATTTTCCTCATTCTATGTTAATTTAGTGGAACATATAAAAGATTGACAGATTTTCTTGTAGGTCAATGAGTTCTTGTTTTCTATGCCAAAATAAATGATATGATCTACATATCTTTTATAAATAATGTGCTTTTTTCTTTTTTAAATTATTTAAAATGTTTTTAATTATTATTAGAGTACTGTTCAACATGTTACAACTTGAGAAAACTGGAGTGACAGTTACATGTTGAACAGTGAACTAATAAAATACTTGTGCAATATCCATATATTTGTGAGGAATTTTTCTTCCTTCATTTCTGTGCTGTGTTACGAGGTGCTGGTGATTTGTGACCTAAAAATCCGTTGCTGGATTTGAAATGGTCATTAGCATCAAGAAGCATGTGATTGTTTCAACTAGCCAAAGTCGTTCAAATTCTCAACTGTTGCTTGGAACTTCTTTGTCCTGTGTGTTGTAATGGATAGCATGCTCAAATGTGAATTAGGGTGATGCAGGTTCAATTCCCAGTCCATGACAATATTAATTTAAAGTTTTCTGAATGATGTTACATGAAGAACTATGATGAACTGTGAACAATCCATGTATTTGTGAAGAATATTTAATTTTACCTTCATTTCTGTGAATGTTTTCGATATTTTGCATCACAATTTCAGCAAAAGTTCAGGTAGGGGTGATTTCCGTGGGTACATCCAAATTCTGTGTGTAAAGTCTGTTTGTTAAAAATAAAGTAGTTGTACGAAATAAATCTGAGTAGTTCAGTAATTTCAATAATGGTAATTTCTGGAGTTCTGCCTCATTTTGTCTTCAATTAGGTTAAAGACTTCCTGGACTGAAGTGCTGGGAAATAAGAATTTGTCATTAATGCTTGCATTGATGCACGCTAACAGGTCTTGATTACTATTTTTGATTTTTTCAGTGGTTTCCATTGAGTTTTTAGTGGTATACTCATTTTTGAAGATTTTGAGAGGAAGGCATTTGTGTATGTTTTTCTCAAAATTCCTACAGGGAATTTCTTTTTTGATTCTATTGCTCTAATGCAGTGCTTTCGAAAAAATTTTGTATTGACACCTTACACCGACCTTAAAAATTTTGTGCAACACCCTACCACCCAAACAAAAATATCCCACACATTAATAGGCTATTTATGTATTCTTCATGAGATGAATAAAAACAAACACACATATTTACAGTATTATTTACATTTTATATGAGATAAAAGAAACATTCACATACCATTTTAAGAGGAGAAAAACAAGCACACACATTTTCACCCTTAGTTTTAGTGGCTCTCATGTGCTTGGCAAGTCTTACAAATTTCTTTTATGTTGGGACGAATGTGGCATAAGTTCACTCGCATTTCTTCATTCAGCATTTTTAAACTGCCACATTTTACTAATTTAATATTGTTCATCACAGAAAATAGTGCTTCTCAACAGGGTCAAAAACTGCAACAAAATCACAACAGTCCGTTAAGCCAGATCTGGAATCCAGAATTTGTCTAGTTCATCTTCTTGGTGTTTTAACTTCAAGCTCCTATATTTTTTTAGCTCTGCCAATTTCTTCTTCTACCAAGGAAAGTTCACTAACTTCCGATGAAACAAATGGATTTCTTATCCAGTTATATGTATTTGTATTCACATCTGCAAAGTAATTTTCAAGTTTACCTCCGAGTAATATCAGGTAGTTGTAAGTCAAATCTTTCATTTTTTTTTCAAATCACAGTGAGACGTATTTGAAAACATTTCATAGCTTTCCTTGTCTTCTTTCACTTTCTGAGACCAAATTGCTAACTTGTCTTTTAAGGCTGAAATACTGTCTGTTGCAGTTAAGATGTTATCATCCTTTCCATGCAGACTGGAATTATATTTGTTCAGGAGGTCAAATATATCACACAGAAAAGCTAATTTTGTGCACCATATTTTATTTATAACCAGATCTACAAACTCGGTTTTATTTTCACCCTGAAATAACTCCAATATTGCATCCCTGAGCTCATAGACACGACTCCTCTAGATAACCACCGCACCTCAGTATGGAGAAGATTGTGATGTTTTGCTCGAATTTCGTTGGCATATAAAAGCAAATATGTGTGATTTAAGAAGTCTGGTTTGGCCTTCTTGGTAAGGAGGTCTTTTACCTGAAACTGTTCAGGAAGGCTGGGTATCAGAAGAGGGAGCCCTCAGCCTCCTTGATGCCAAAATAAAGGAATCTTTGTTTGAGCTAATCTAGTCTGAAGAATTTAAAACCAAGATAGAAGAAAGAAATCAAGAATTAGTCAAGAAAATAGTGAAAGAAGAGAGGGACAAGTTCAAGAAAATGTTGGATGAGGAAGAAGAGCACCCAGCCAAGAAGGCCAAACTTGAATGTAAGAAATATATATTGAAAGGAGTGGCTGGGCATCTCTCAATAGAAAAGGTTTCAAAAGAGCTGAAGGAAAAGTATTTGTACAAGGAATCTGGAAAGGTTAAGGCACAACAATGGGGCCCTCATGGAGGTGATGACCTTCTCCGATGATGGGGCCCCTTATGGTCCTATAACCCTTTTGTGCTATAGAATGGGCTGCAACTTTTTAGAAACTGGGAGAATAGTGGGTCAGCCCCCCCCGCCCCCCAGGGGGTCAGGGAAAATAAAGATAACAAAGATTCAGGGATTGTGGAGGCTTCAGAGGAAGTAGGAGAACAGCTGGTATCTTCTGTTCTAACTCGACTATTGGGCAGACTTGCTCAAGTGGTTGCTGCACAACCACAAAATTTACAGCTGGTCAGGTCATCATCTTCCACCATGGTGCCAACTGGTGCCCTGGTACTGGATGACAAAGAGGATGAAGCTGGTCTCCTCCTGCTAAATCTGAAGTAGTGAAAGAAAAAGAGATGATTTTCCTGTGTATTGTAAAAGCAAGAAAGAAGTGAGGCAGCCATCTTTGAGTGTGCTCCACACCAGGGGGACGTGATCGCCGCAAGACGGGAAAAAAGCAGGAGCCAATGGGGAGCGAGGAAGTTGAATCCTCGGAAATTTTGCGTCAGAGAAGAGACAGTTGGAGTTGAGTGCTTGTAGGAGCAAGAAGTGTTTTTGTGAAGTGCAGGGTCTGGGATATGGACTCTGGTAGGACCATGTGCATGGAAATGAGGCATATTAAGCCTTTGTTGGAGGGAGAGAGAGAAGAGTGCAACATGTATGAAGCGATACAGACCGGTAGTGGGTCTCGCTTACGTGATAGGATAAGCGTTAGGAAATAAACTGATTTTTTTTAATAAGGATTCCGATATGGAAGATGAACTTTTGGAAGTACAGAGTCTGTAGCAACTGAAGTAGCACGAGCTAGAGATTAATAGCGGCCAAACCCTAAGATAATAAAAACGTTACGTTGGTACTTTGGCCTAATGACATATGATATTATTGCCGCCAACATATGACTTTTTGGATGTGCTGAATCTGCAGGTATAATGTTGGCCACAAATCCTGGTTTACGGTATACTTGATATTTTATTCCATTATTACTATCTTTCGAGAAGAGGATGTCAAGAAATGGTAATTGGTTATTATTTTCAGTTTCTACTGTAACATTGATGGATTTGTAAATACTATTGTATTTGTCAATAAACTCTTTTGGTTTCTGATTTCCATCAGCCTCTGTGAGAAAGCAGCAAACCATAACTCACGCTACAAGCATCGCTCTGATTTGGCACACTTGTGTGACCTTGGTGTTTTGGAAAACTGATTTGGCATGCTTATGTGACCTTTTATGTTTTGGCACACTTGTGTGACCTTGGTGGGGGTTTTTTTTTCACAATTGCACGATGGCTTTTTTAACAGGTTGGTCAGAGGGATTGAATACAATAGCATCAGTTTTTGAGAAAAAAAAATAAAGAAATAAACTTGCGAAATTCGAACTTTTGCCGAAAAGTAAAATGAGGAAGTTACCTCACTCTATCAATTATTTTTCATATTTATTGAAACATTAAAAAGCGGGATGTAAGAAATTAACAGTATAATTTAAGAATTTGTACGAAACATCATCAATCGATGGCATTGATTAGTTGCATTGACACCAGATGCCCCTGCGACTCAGTGGAGGCCCGAATACAGCACAAAACAGCTGTTGCAAACAGCAATTACATCAGTTTCTACTGAGGATGGCCACGAATTAGGTGGCCGAAACACATCTGGCTGTCGGTGGAGGATAGTATATCTGATTGGCAGAATAGCAGAATGTAGGCATGCGCGTGTACGCTGTACGCAGATAGTTACCAAATTATTAGCAAATTTTGCAGATAGGTTTTGCTTGTAGATTAAAAAAAAAAAAAATGTTATGTACAGCAATTTAAAAGCTTAAGACTACTCAAGGCTTTACTCTGATTAATATACTTAATTCTATTTTAACTTGAAGAATGTTTAATTATTTTTCACCTCTTCTGAGTTCTTTTGGTTTTACTGGTTTCTGGCCTCAAGATTTTATCAAGGCCTGTTCTCGATTGTATAGAAACTGTATCAAAAGTTTTGTTTACACAGAAAGAATTTAAATTTTATTGACAGGTTCTTCTTGCAGCTGCCAGTTATTAAATTAAAATATTTTCCTTATGTATTTTGTATGTCTACTATTTTTGAATTAAGTTGTTGAAAATGCTATTTATAATTTTTGAAGGTTCATTAATGGACCTGTTTTTCTGGAAATAAAATTTTTCTTTAATTAGTCTTGTTTTATGAGGTTCTTAGTCCAACTCACATTACAAAAATTAATATAAAAATATGTATTTCAGATACAAGAAAGGGATTGTACGACATTAATGGTGCACAAGTAAAGCTTTTTTTTTCCAGTGTCAGTACACTTCCACGTAGGCGTCATTTGTGTCCCGGAGGACATCTAAGCGACATTTGATTTCACACCATGTTTTGTTTAACATCTGAGCAGAGACAAAACCAATGCATCTGTTATTCTGCTCTTCAATGTCTTGACATCCGGAACACTGCTAGAGTAAACTTGGTCTTTCACATAACCCCTCAGAAAAATGGCTAGAGGGGTTATGTAGGGCGATCAAGATGGCCATGTCATAGGACTGTTATGGCCGATCCATATGTCTAGAAATGTTGCATTCAGGAACTCATGAACCATTATTGACCAATGTGGTGGGGCACCGTCTTGTTGGAAAATAGCCAAAGGTTGGAGTGCATGCAACTCAGGTGCTACAAAAAGTTCCAGCATGTCCAGTTACATGTTACCATGGGCTCTGTAAAAAAGAAGGGTTTGATGATTCTGTCATGCATCAGGCCACACCATACGTTCACTTTTGGGCTAGCCCTCTGTTGTTCAATGACATAATGGGGATTTTCCAATCCCCAGATTCTCACATTGCACCTATTTACTGTACCAGAGATCAGACCTGTTTGTAACCCAGGTATAGCCTGGAATTCCGGGGTTTTGTCACATTCCAAACCCATAAATCCGGGTTTTTAAGTTTTAGAAGAATTTGAGATGCTTCGGACATTTCATTTCTAAAAATACTACGAAATGATAACTAAAAGTTCAAGTTCCATTTTCTTTAGGAATTATAGTGTCTGAATAAAAACACTGCATATCCGTGAGGATGGTGAATTAGACGATTTGTGACACCTTGAGTGGTTTTTGTTATCATTGTGACACCTTGAGTGGTTTTTTTGTTATCATTGTGACACCTTGAGTGGTTCTTTTGTTATCAAACAAGCTCTCAAGATAACAGCCTGCTGAAAGGAAGGCTTTTTTTTCATTATTTGAAAGTTGCATCTACATCAAATAATTTGATTATATTAGATTCAATTAATCCAATGAGCTGCTTTTAGAAATTGAATGGAATCCACTGTAGGCTTCAAGTGAAACTGATCCACATAAACTGCTCAATTAACTTAAAATGTGAAGTGCGAAATTTGATTTCAAAGATGCAATGCCTGAAGGATTTTACACAATGAAAGAAAATTGGGTACAAGGTAAGATGCAAAGTTTAACTGCAAAAGCACTAGGGCCTATTTGTTGTGTAGCTAGTTTATATGTGCGTAATATATATAAATATTCGTAATACGCATTATATGTACATTGGCACTGAGCTGAGAGTTTCAGGGTTTCTTGTGTCACCTCACAATCACCCCTGCAGAGACGTGTAATGTGGCTTCATCTGAGAAACAGACATGGTGCAGATAATCACTATCATGAGCTATACGCTCCAACATCTCCTTCGCAAATGCAGCCTGGCAAGGCTGGTGATCAGGCTGAAGAGCTGGAATGATCTGTAGTACCTTCTAAGCGTACAGATGAAGACGTTTGTGTAAAATTTTATGATCCGTGACACGGGGAATCCCAGTTTCCAGTGAAGCATGATGTATGGATTTCCTGGGGCTTCGCCGAAATGTCTGCTGAACAGCTGCAGCTGTCTCTTGTGTAACCACTGGTGGGCCTGCTTGGGAAAGATCACCAACTCTACCCGCCACTTTAAAATTTTCATACCAAGCTTTTATGCTTTTTTTTTTTGTCCAGTGGGGATCGTCTCTACTCTTTTCTGAAATCACGCTGCCGATTTGGTCTCATGGAACCACAACACGCATGCCGCTTTTTCTTGCATGGAAGCCATTATTGATGAAATGCTCCTCTTATTTAGCAGTAGCACTCACCTAAAGAACAGAAAAAAAAAAAAAAACTTTGAGTGTTGTTATATTATGTTGCCAACCATTTTATTTTGACTTACATAGATTTTTTTTATATTAACTTTTGTAATGTAGGAAAGACTTTATGGACACCCCATATAATTTTGGAACACTGACTATATTTGCTGTAGCTTTGTGGGTTGTGTTGACAATATATAATGTCTGCTCCTGTGTCTCGTGGCGCTTGGGGCCTGATGATGGGTGCCATGTACAGCGCTGAAAGATCTCGTGTGTAAATATTAATTTTTAGTTGTAAATAAAGTGTTTTAATCTTGACTTGCAATTTGGAAATTATGTTTGTGAATGGCTGTACGTGTGACAGCATCAGTGAATATTTTATAGTGCTGTAGCCTTGTCTTATAGTAAGGATTGACTTATCTATGAATGAAGATAAAGAAATTGGGAAATTTAACCAACTGGACTTAAATACTCCTTATTGACTTATAAGCCAAAAAATACAGTATATCAAAGTTTTTTTTAAGTTTAGTTTATTTTTATGCATGTTGTACATGATTGCATGATAAATCTTGAATCTCAAAGAATCTGGAAGTTTTTTTGTTGAAATTTTTAATTAGGTTTTATAGTTTTGGTATTTATTTGGTTTTAGATGTGACTCAAGTAAAACTTATTTAATGCCTTTTTTTAAAGTTTATTTCTTACAAACTTTGTTACGTGAAAAATCGTCTTGCATGTATTTTTGCTGCAGGTACCAGAATATACAAATAAGGTTTGCATTAAAAAGTTGTGGAAGTCTGCTTGCAGCTTGTAGCTGTTGTTTTGCAACACAATTTTTTCATGTACTGTTACTTATGCTAGTAGTTGTATTAATGGGGATAATATTTGAGTGATTGGATCTTCTGTAGCATCAAATCCTATAGCTATCTGGTGTCACTTGTGGATCTTCCTGTTTTGTTTTGTTTTGTATTGGGTATTCATTTGAACACCCCAACACACTATGAAATGCAACTTTTCTAAATATTTTCATTTCTTTTGTATAAAAACATTCATTTCATATCAAGGAATTAATTTCTGTTTCTCAGTAAATTATTGGTTATGAAGTTGTTTTACCTTAGCCAATATAAAGTCCTAATTGACGAGCAAAAGTGCAACCACATGAAGTTACATTCACTGTTGTTGTCAGATCACCAGATTCATGTTGAAGCCTCTTTTAAATAAAATGTGTTTAATGTTTTTCTTCAGTTTAAACTTCTGGTCACTAAACCACACATTGAATATATTGGGCTTATGATTTTGGTAGATTCATTGATGAAACCTTTCTCTCTGATGAAATAGGTTTCTTTTACAAGTATTCTGTTGATTTATGGTTCATAATCCAAAATTTAAATTTGGTCCTACATTGCCTTGCACTTACATTTTTTCAATGTGATTTACTATTGCACCATTCTGGTAACCTTTTTCAATATCTGCCTTATGTTCTTTAATTCTCTGCTATTGGTCCGGTATACACAGTCGAGTCACGTTATTGTGACTACCAGCTAATATCCATAGTAACCACCGTGTGTAGTGCGGACAGCAGCTAGACTGGCTGGGAGTGACTCAATAAGGTGCTGGAAGGTGTTCACAGGTATGTGGAGCCATGCTGACTGCAGTGCATCTGACAGCTGCTGGAGGATCCATAGAGCTAACAACACGATTGAGGTGGTCCCACAGATGCTCAATTGGGTTTGAGTCTGGGGAATTAGGGGGCCAAGGAATTACTTTAAAGTCTTCATCATGCTCTTCCAACCATTCTCAGACATTTCTAGCTGCGTGACACATTGCATTGTCATGCTGGAAGATCCCATCCACCCCAGGGAAGACAATCAGCATGTATGGGTGTACATGGTTTGCAAGGATGGATTCATAACAAATTTGGTCCATAATGCCTTCCACAGGTATGAGTGGACCCAGAGAATGCCATGAAAACATTCCCCAGACCATAACGCTGCCCCCCCCCCACCAACTTATGTTCTTCCAGCAATGGTTGAAGAGTGTTTGTTCTCTGATGTTTCTTGCTTAATACGCCAATGTCTATCCGTTCGATGAAGCAGAAAACATTACTCATCTGAGAAGGCAATCCTTTGCCAATCAGCGGAGGTGCAATTCCGATACTGCCATGCAAATGTAAGCCTTTTCTGCAGATGCACTTTTGTTAGCATAGGTGCAGTGACTATCTGTCTGCATCAGAGCCCCATATGCAGCAGGGTTTGCTGAACTGTCATTTTAGACACACTTCCAGTAGCCCCCCTGGTTCATTCAGCCAGTGAGTTGCTCCACTGTAGCGTGTTGATCGTCCCTCACGCACCTTCGCAGCGGACATTCACCTCTCACACCAATGGCACGTGGTGCTCCGCAGGTTCACATCATTTATTCGCAATCGTGCCTTTTCCCCAATCACGATACATTTTTTAACCACAGCAGCACGCGAACAGTTCACGAACTGCGCTGTTTCAGAAATACTGCCACCCTTCTCCCGAAAGCTGATAATCATCCCTTTTAGCAAATCTTACACAGACACAGTCAGGATGCAGAATTTGTCATTTTCATGTAGGACTTCCGTCCACAGGGAGTAGAGTTTAGGTCCCTGCCACCTACAGCGAGATCGTCTTTTGGGCGGGCAGGACACAGAAACGGAAGGAATGAGAGCAAGTCTAGCGACTTTTTGACAGAACAGTTTGTAGTGAGATTAGAGTACAGTAGATGGCGCCACCGTACAAGTACGATATTGCACATAGATGGGTGAGAGAATTTCAGGGGGGGACATAGGAAAGGGTACCCATTTAACCAGTGGGTCCAGCCTGGGAGCCGTCACTTTACGTGCTCGTCCGATGCACGGCGGATATTCAGCGATTGTTAGTAAATCACACCATCTCTGAAAGATCAGCCCAGGCTTGAACCTGGGGACCCAGCATCGATAGTCTGAAACGCTAACCACTTTGCCATCCGCTGCTCCTTTTAGCAAATTTGATAAATTGGTCTTTTTATACATGACAGCAATGAGCGATATGTTTTCAGAATGCCTACAGCACACCTTATATACCCTCCAAGCCAGCTGACGACACGTGCATTCTTTCATTGGCTACGCGCTGTTGACGTAAGAAGTAGGAGGTGGCCACAATAATGTGACTCGACTGTGTATTTGTTATTGCAATCCATTTTTACTTGATAAATGACATTCCTCTTTTATAATTTGTCTCGTCTTAGAGATGGCTTTTCTTTTTTTGCTACCATTTTTTGGGCTGTTGTCTTTTTATTTCCCACTCTAACACCTTAAAGCGACTGATGTACCCAACTGAAATGGTGCCCAAAATTTTCTCACTCTCCAAACAGAAATGTTGATATAGTGGCCAGATTTTAATACAGGAAAACTATTTCTGTCCCCCTTTATCTCAGCAGTACCGATGATAAGTGCGTTAATGGTGATAAGCTCTCGCTTCTGGAGCTTTATTTCCTCTTGCGTGACCCAAGGCGCATGATGGGAAAGAGGAAGTTCCCCTGATACCGATATCATGCCACTGCGTAGAAACAAGTATAGCAAAGCTAAGAGGAAAGCAACACTTTCTGATGTGCAGGTCAACTAGTTCCAGCCATGTTATATTAGGCAACAAATATATTTGTTGGAGCCCATTTTGCCAATCTCAAGTTAATTCATTCCAGCCAATTAAGGTGTTAAGACCCTGCTTATGTTACTGTTCAGCAGGGCCAGATTAAGGCTTTTAGTGCGCCCATAGGCTAAGACATTTGAGTGGGCCCTAAAGCCAAAACATCTAAGTGGGACCCCAAAGAACTTATGGCGTGGAATCATTATGAAGTCCGTTAAAACAAGAAACTGCAGCAAATATGCTTGTGATAATCAGTACATAGTGCATTCTTCAAACTAATAAATTATCTGCAGAGTTTTCAGAAGTCACTGTATTTTTCATTGTTTTAATAAGAACATGAGTTAAAGCTTTAAGATTTCCAGATTCTGTCGTGGATTTTCTAATGATTTAGCGTTGTCTACTTTTTTCTTAGTGCATCTTTTTTGTCATACTATGTGAAGCCACAGGGGACTTGACAATTAACTGTTCTAAGTGCAAATTGGGAGGTGTGGGTGGATTAGGTAGTGAAAAGCCAAAATTGTCTTGTGCCTCTTCAACCCCACTGTACGCAGCGTCATGAAACCTTTACCCTTGGTGAGTCACTGCCTTGAAATCTGGTCCTCTTCCAGCCTTTGTCTGACCAAGTGGAAATCATACGAGACTAAAGTGAAACTATTTTATCTCTCTCGCTCAACCTATCTACATATTATTTGCCTAGCCATGCATCCTGGGCCCTTGGTCATGATGAGCCCCAAGGCTATAGCCCTTACAGACACCCCCCCCCTAATCTGGCCGTGCTGTTCAGTTCAGTCTTCTATAATTACTCATTGATATGCATTTTGTACATTTATTCTTTTTTTACTATCCTAGTTACATATTGGTTTGATTTTCTTTTAGTTTATGCAATACATTTATTATAATCTTTTTGAGATAATTATTGTCTATCAATATGTTTGCCATTAGTATCTTTGCAACAATGCTGGATTTTCTTTTTTAAAAGTCATGTATAATCCATACTATTTTCTTATCTTGTTTATTTTATATCAGGGAACTGAATCTAATTATTAGGGCTAGGATTTTTATGATTTTGCATATTTTTTTTTGTTAATACTAAAACATTGTTCAAGTGTACACAAATGTATTTCATACAAAAATAAGCTGATTTAAGTACCTTTGTTATAGGGTTTTTTTTTTTTTTGCATTTTTTTATGATTTTTATGGGATATTGCATTTTTTCCAGGTTTTTATGTCATTTTAAGGCATTTCTTGTTGTTTTTGAGTCATTGTTTTGCACATTTTGGTATTTTCAATAAAAAGAGCATTTTTTGGATGAATTTCTCTTGGATGAAGAAGATCGACTTGTTTGACAGCAATGAAGTGTCCTCAATTAAAAGTTGCGCAGAGACTACTTTATGATCCTGAAATATCAGGTAAATTTTCCTGCATAAAGTCAAATTTTGGATTTCTGCCTGGTGCTATTACTTTCTTGGAGAAGTCAGCAGTGCTGTGTTAGTGCATCAAATAGATTTTATGAGGAAAATTGTTAATGGCCTAGACGTTGTGACTGGAAAAGTCAGAACCGCTGTGCAAAAGAAAATTTAGGAAGTTAAAAAAAAAAAAATGTAGTGTATGAAAAGTTCTTAATTGCAAATGTGATATCGGGGAGAAACTTTTCCGTTGGTGAAATTTCAGAAGACTTTGAACAAAGTGATACTTTATTTCAGGCATGCTCCTGTGGTTTCAGTAGAAGCAGAAAGGAGCTTTTTAAGTTTTTAAAGCTGTGTTGGGAGACAAAAAAAAATCATTTTCTTTTGAAAATCTGTACATGATTTTTGACGTTCATTGCAGTTCTGGACTGATGAAATAAAAACTTTGTTTGCCATAGCAAATTAAAAATATTCAAATAATCTTTTTTAGTGAAATCCAAACTTTCAGTTTGACACAGGAACTGTCAAAAAATGTAAGTTGTGTTTGCTTTTATTCTTTTTCTTGTTTTCCTTTTCTATAAGACATTTTTTGTCAACGAAAAAAAGTTACTCAGAGTTTGGCTTAGAAACTATAAAAAGTTAAATTGTTTTTTTTAAGTTATTTTTTTTTTGTCTAACAGGACATGTTTTGCAGCAATAAATTTTTAATTTGGCACAGAAACTGTAAAACAATTAATTTGTATTTCTTGTTTATTCTTTGTTTTGTTTTATAGGTCATGTGGTCGTTAGTAAAATAAAGAATTTCAGTTCACACAGCAACAGTCTACAAATTAAAATACATTTTTCAGATTCTTTTTGCTTTGATTGATGCACCTCTTCTTTTTGTAATTAATTAGTTTTGCAAGGAAGTAAAAAATAAATGTGCATTTGTGAGGTCATATTTTTGTTTTATAGGGCATTTGGGGGGGGGCATAAATGCATGTTTATAAGGCATTTTTTAGCAATTATTAGGTCATAAAAATCCCAGCACTACTGATTATCCTTCTTCTTTTGCAATTTAAATTTGTTATCCTGGAGGTGTCCCCATATGACACAACTGATGAGTCACACCTAACATCAGGGTCTGGCTCGGCTGTTGTGGTTCATTGGCAGAAGCCTCTTCCTCTAATTTCTAACAGTGCCCCAAATATTTCAGCTTTTCCTAGGGCAAAGATTTTATTGTTTGCAGTTATATATACCCCCCCCCCAAGCCATAATAAAAAAAACCCCATGTGACCTTATAAAGCTAATCACAGTTTCCCATGTATATTTTGGATTTTTGAGGTGTATGCTTTTCTTTTTACCTAAATCACTAAAATGGTTCTAGTTCCAGTTGAAAATTTTTTGTTTAATCTTCCTTCCCTCTGAGTTCTGAAAAATTACATTTTATTTTTTGTTTACAAAAAAATTACTATTTTTTTTTTTGTTTTCTTTAAATTTATTTTTTTGTTTACTTCTGAAAAATTCTTCAGAAGTAAACAAAGTTTTTGGTAATCCTTCTATACATTGAGAACAGGCCTTGACCAAAACCAAGAGGCCAGAAACGTCTGTAAAAATCCAATAGAACTCGGAGGAAAGGAAGATAAAGCAAAATGTCTTCAACTGGAACTAGAACCAAAGGAAATAATATATCTGGATAAAGCCTTAAGTAAGTGATTTTTCACTAAAATGAGTATTTAGTGATATGCTACCTCTGTTTTGAAAAGACACTTCATATCAGGCAGAGATTAGCATGGTTAATATTTTTGTAAATTTTCCAGCTTTTTGTATGCACAGTTTTTCTTACTGTGTAAATATGTGTTTATAATTGTAGATGATTTGAAAAAAAAATCAATCTGGATTATATAAAGCAGAGCATGACCATGATTTTGTATTTTGCACTAAATCATAGTAATATATAGTTTTGGTGAAAGAGCTTTCTTATCAATGAACACAATATGTATTGTTACATCTATATTTTCATATGCTATCTGTAGTGATGTACATAAGTTTATACACAGTCCTCAATGAAACACATTTTAATGAATTTTTGAGGCCTTTTTGAAATGCAATTTTTATTATTGTTTGAGGAAATGTCTTTTATACATTTAAATTGCATTTGTTAGATGCTGTCATGGAGATTTGTGAAATTATGTTGTATGAAATTATCAGTGAAAATTTGTTAAGCTTTCTATGGTAGTTTATGCAAAGGTAATTTTATTTTAGGAAAAAATGCTTTCTTCCTGATTGTGTCAGAAAAAATGTTTCTTCCTACAATTATTGTAAAATGAGAGTGAAAAAAAAGTCAGTTTTTTTGAATTTCATGTGACAAAGTGATTCTGTGAAAACTGTTTAAAAATGAAAAAAGGCAAATGCTCATTATAAATTGAGTTTATTTGAGATCAGAAGTTTGTTCTCTGACTGAGTTGGGGTATGGTATGACAATCAGAATAAGATTTGGCTTTTGTGACGTTGTTGAATTTTTACATCAGGAGATTTGGTCCTTATTGTATTTTCTGACCTCTGCTTTTTTTTTTTTTTTTTTATCATCATCATTACATTGTTGTAAGTTTTTAAGAATAACTTGAGATAATTGTACAAGTGTTATAGTTTCGTTGTTACAGACTTCAGAGATATTTTACTAGATTTTTACTTCCAGTGAATGCAAAAATATATTTAAAGCTAAATATAGCTTATATATTTTAGTTATATATGTCTAGATTTTCATCTAAAACTTTTTGTATATATTTTTCTAGAGTGAAACCACATTCACTACCATGTGCTTCATAGTCTGTTTTTTTATTATTTCAGAATGCAGAACACATATAATGTTATACAATGCATACATATCTGTATTTTCATCTTAAACTCAGGACATGTAACATATATTGTAGTTTAAAATAATGTATATCCTGTTCCTGTTAGCAGCGGAGCCGTGCTTTGCATTATTTTAGAAATATCTAGCATTTTGTGTTGAACTGTCCAGTTTTGTTTTGAAAGAAAATTCCTTAAAAATTGGCTTTGTACCAGTGCCTTGGGTTCAGTGACTTTTGCTTAAAATGAGTTACAAAACAAAATGGTGCCTTATTCTTAAAATGAAGAATTGTCACATTAATATCGGACCTCAAAAAACTTCAGCAGAAATCACTAGCTGGATTTAGTGTTGCATTTGTGTATTAATAACAATTTTAGGTCCGAGAATAAAGAAACAAGTCTAGATTTGTGGTAGATGTGTTTTTCCTTTAGAATTGTTTTTTAACAGATGTGTTAACTTCAAATGTTTTTTTGTTTTTTTTTTTTTAAAGATTTAACAACCACTTTGAGCAGCTCAATGGGGTATAAGCAGTCGTCCGTCCATAATTTAGGGCCGTTGGTTCCAGTGAAGGGAGAGAGAGAGACACACACACACACAACATCCATGCATCAGTGGGATTTGAAGCCTCATCCTTTCTTGAACGAATGGTCCTAAGCTAGTGCTTAGACCACTGCGCCACTGGGGTGGCAACTTCAACTGTGCCATTCTGACTGTACACGCATTTTTATATTCCTACCATGCTACAAATGTTGCTGCAGATAATTTTTGAAGCCCTTTTACACTGCCATCCAGGGCATGCTGGACCATCGTGGTAATCTGTGTGGTCGCCCTAGGCCCCACTGTTTAGGAAATAAAACAAAATCATTTTTGGTAGAATTTATATGTTTATTTCTTTTTAAGTTTTAAAGTGTGAGGCCCTTTGAAAGATATATATATATATATTTTTCTCTCTTTTTTTTTTTTTTTTTTTTTTTTTTAGTTTCCAATCTCCCCACTTTTAAATAGGCTATCGCCCTTCATCGCACAGATACTGAGATTTACAGATCTCAAATGATTATAATAACCACCTTAATCTTTTCTGCATTCATGAAATAGCAAATTAAATTTCATTTTGCTGCTCCCTACTTTTTATATATTCAACAATTTATGTGTAAACCAGATATCTAAATTTAAAAACAATAAAAAGAACAATATTAAAATTGATTTTGGGCTATATACACTGCTGGACAATTGCTAAGGACGGATCATAAACGGCTATATAGCGCATAAAAAAGTAAGTGTGGTTGGATGCCAAGTGAAATAAAATAATGTCAGAATGCCAGGACATTACAAGAAAGACAATTTATTGTGCTCTGAAATCCAGAAGGCTTTGGAACGTGTTCAAGGGACAGACAGGCCATTTTGTGCAGAATACGTAAACGTGAAAAAAATTCAATTACCGTCCGCAGGCGTTCCGGCGTAAGATGTCAATACGGGATATGGCCACCATGGAGGGCGATGCAAGATTCTACACGTCGTGTCATGCTTTGCACAACATTATCAAACAGCTGTTGGGGTAATTTATCCCATTCCTCTGTCAGGGCACGGATGAGGGTGTCCTTGTTTATTGGAGGGCATTGGCGACCAGCAAGACTCCTCCCCAAAGCATCCCACACATTTTCAATGGGATTCAGATCTGGAGAACGTGCTGGCCATACGAGGCGTTGAATATCCTCGCTCTCAAGACACTCCTGGACAGCGACTGTTCGATGACATGTTGCGTTGTCGTCCATGAAAATGAATCTATCACCGACGGCACCACGAAACATGCGAACATGAGGTAGCAGAACATCATTAATGTATCGTTGGCCAGTCATAGTCCCAGTTGGAAGCACATAGAGGGACGTGCGGCCATTGATCATGATACCAGCCCATACCATGACGCTACATGTCGGATATCGGTCCCTTTCCTGTATGTTTGCTGGACAATATGCAGTACCACTATCACGCCAGATCAGTTGTCGTCGACAATCAGACGATAAACTGTATCTACTCTCATCTGAGAAGAGGACAGCAGACCAGTCGTTATCAGTCCAATTGCGATGTTGATGGCACCACTGCAAACGGGCGGTACGGTGACGTCTGGACAATGGGATGCACACAACAGGACGGCGGGCGTATAGTCCTCCTTCATGCAAACGTCTGGCGACAGTTTTTCGGGAGATCCGCTTGCCAGTAGCATCCATAAACTGATTTGCTACCTCACTAGCTGTGCTGCGACGGTGTCTTTTTGTTGATAGCACTATGTACCGATCTTCTGCAGGTGTCGTACTGCGAACACGACCTGCCCCGTGACGTTTGCTACACTCTCCATTTGTTTGAAATGATTTCCAAAGCCTTGAAACAACACTGTGGCTGACGTCGAACTCCCTGGCAACATCTGTTATTTTTCGCCCTTCTTCAATCTTGCCAATAATACGGCCACGCGTAAAATCATCTAGGTGATGTCGGGAAGACATACTGAAAATTGCAATTTCGTCAATTGATTCTTTCCCTTTCAACTTTGCGTTTTTTTTTTTTTTGCCTCCCCGTTGGCGCAGTGGTCTAAGCGATGGCCTCTGATCATTCGTCCGAACGGGGTCCGGGTTCGAATCCCGGTGAGGCATGGATGTTGTGTTTGTCTTACGGCACTGGTTCTCTCCCTTCCCTGGAACCAGTGACCCTAAATTAGGGACGGGCGACTGCTTATAGCCCATTGAGTTGCTCACGGTAGTCGTTAAACCTCCAATAAACAAACAAACAAACAAGACATACTGAAAATTGCAATTTCGTCAATTGATTCTTTCCCTTTCAACTTTGCGTTTTTTTTTTGTTTTTTTTTGCCGCCCCGTTGGCGCAGTGGTCTAAGGCGCTGGTCTCTGATCATTCGTTCGTAAGGGGTCCGGGTTCGAATCCCGGTGAGGCATGGATGTTGTGTTTGTCTTACGGCACTGGCTCTCTCCCTTCCCTGGAACCAGTGACCCCAAATTAGGGACGGGCGACTGCTCATAGCCCATTGAGTTGCTCACGGTGGTCGTTAAACCTCCAATCAAAAAAAAAAAAAAAACTTTGCGTTTGAACAACAACGGGCCGCCCCGGTGGCGCAGTGGTCTAAGGCGCTGGCCTCTGATCATTCGTCCGTAAGGGGTCCGGGTTCGAATCCCGGTCGGGCATGGATGTTGTGTTTGTCTTACGGCACTGGCTCTCTCCCTTCCCTGGAACCAGTGACCCTAAATTAGGGACGGGCGACTGCTTATAGCCCATTGAGTTGCTCTCGGTGGTCGTTAAACCTCCAATCAAAAAAAAAAAAAAAAAAAAACCAACAACGGTCAATACGCGTCTGCCGCCCTGGTGGCGCAGTGGTCTAAGCGATGGCCTCTGATCATTCGTCCGAACGGGGTCCGGGTTCGAATCCCGGTGAGGCATGGATGTTGTGTTTGTCTTACGGCACTGGTTCTCTCCCTTCCCTGGAACCAGTGACCCTAAATTAGGGACGGGCGACTGCTTATAGCCCATTGAGTTGCTCTCGGTGGTCGTTAAACCTCCAATCAAAAAAAAAAAAAAAAAAAAAAAACCAACAACGGTCAATACGCGTCTGCCGCCCTGGTGGCGCAGTGGTCTAAGCGATGGCCTCTGATCATTCGTCCGAACGGGGTCCGGGTTCGAATCCCGGTGAGGCATGGATGTTGTGTTTGTCTTACGGCACTGGTTCTCTCCCTTCCCTGGAACCAGTGACCCTAAATTAGGGACGGGCGACTGCTTATAGCCCATTGAGTTGCTCACGGTGGTCGTTAAACCTCCAATCAAAAAAAAAAAAACAATACGCGTCAAATCCTTTTTATCTCTTATCAGCGCTATGACGTCACGAACAAGTTCGGCAATCCAAATTTGCATACGCACAACACGTCTTACTGTGTCCCGCACTTATGCTAATTTCCACATTTTCCTGCCTTTTATTTTATGGTTGCTATTGTCATCCATCCTTAGGAATTTTTTCTTTTTTTTTTTTTTTTTGATTGGAGGTTTAACGACCACCGTGAGCAACTCAATGGGCTAAAAGCAGTCGCCCGTCCCTAATTTAGGGTCACTGGTTCCAGGGAAGGGAGAGAGCCAGTGCCGCAAGACAAACACAACATCCATGCCTCACCGGGATTCGAACCCGGACCCCTTACGGACGAATGATCAGAGACCAGCGCCTTAGACCACTGCGCCACCGAGGCGGCCCTTAGGAATTGTTCGGCAGTGTATATATACAGGGTGCCCAGTAAAGTTCTTTCTCAGCCCCGTAACTTTCGAACGCCGACAGCTATAACCATAAAAATGGCGTCTAGGTATAGTAAAGTGACTATGCGCTATTCGATCAGACAGCATACAGCGCCTCCTAGCGGCAAAATCGGGAGTTAGCTTGCTGATCTCGAAAACTATACGAGATACGGGAAAATAGTCAATTACAAAGTTGTAGAGCAGCATTGATTTAGTGCGAAAAGACACCTTGCGCACATGAATGCTAAGAATAGAACGCGTACAACGCTTGTGTGTTTGTTCGCGATGTCAAACACTTGCGTCACGAAACGCGTCAGAAAAGAGCAATTAATTGTCACTAGGCACATTTACTGTTGGTGCTGAATGTGCTCTCCGTCAGCCACAATACACATTTTGACTCTAAGTTGATCTCACGCTGCACATTTTGCAGCATGTCAGGTGACACGCTTGAACAAGCATCAGTTATACGGCGTCGAAGGTCCTGCAACGTTGTCGGAGGGGTCTGATACACCTGTTCTTTGAGATAGCCCCACAGGAAGAAGTCTAATGGGGTGAGTCCGGTACAGGCCACTCTACGCAACCACCATAGCCAATGATTTGTTGCTCGAATGTCTCGACCAGGTACCTTCTTACGTTTCCTGGCTGGTGCGGAGGAGCGCAGTAATGTTTTTTTTTTTTGATTGGAGGTTTAACGACCACCGTGAGCAACTCAATGGGCTATAAGCAGTCGCCCGTCCCTAATTTAGGGTCACTGGTTCCAGGGAAGGGAGAGAGCCAGTGCCGTAAGACAAACACAACATCCATGCCTCACCGGGATTCGAACCCGGACCCCTTTCGGACGAATGATCTGAGGCCATCGCTTAGACCACTGCGCCACCGGAGCGGCGCCGTCATGTTGGAACCAAACATTCCGCAGTTGAGTCGGGCTAGTGCTTTGCTGAAGGCGATATCTCCTTTCTGACGCGTTTCGTGACGTAACAGTGTTCGACATCGCGAACAAACAAACGAGGGTTGTACGCGTTCTATTCTTAGCATTCATGTACGCAAGGTGTCTTTTCGTAGTAAATCGATGCTGCTCTACAATTTTGTAATTGACTATTTTCCCGTATCTCGTATAGTTTTCGAGATCAGCAAGCTAACTCCTGACTTTGACGCTAGGAGGCGCTGTAAGTGGTATCATCGAATAGCGCATAGCCACTTTACTATACCTAGACACCGTTTTTATGGTTATAGTTGTCGGCGTTCGAAAGTTATGGGGCTGAGAAAGGACTTTACTGGGCACCCTGTATGTACACACAGTGGTGTGCAAACGTATAGCGTCACCTGCAAAAACTGTGAATTTTTAAATTTAACTGTTTTTTTAACTAACTAATTTTCATAGTTATTTTATCGTTTATATGTCATTAGATCCGAAATTTAATGGAAATTTAAAAAATGTCTTAGTTTTTCCTATAGCTACTTCTGTTCTTAAGATATGACATAAAATATGGGGTTTGACAAATACATTTAAATTCACGTTAACTGCATATCAGTTGTTATAGGCAATCACAGTCATACTTTTATCTGATTGGCTGCTTCCTAATGCTATCCTAATCTTACTCCAGTCTTTATAAGGGTTGACGCACAGCTACTAGAGCATTTCAAAGCCGCGGATGGCTTAGTGGTTAGTGTTTCAGGCTGTCGATGCTGGGTCCCCAGGTTCAAGACTGGGCTGATCTTTCAGAGATGGTGTGATTTACTAACAATCGCTGAATATCCGCCGTGCATCGGACGAGCACGTAAAGTGACGGCCCCCAGGCTGGACCCACTATTTAAATGGGTATCCTTTCCTATGTCCTCCCTGAAATTCTCTCACCCATCTATGTGCAATATCGTACTTGTACGGTGGCGCCATCTACTGTACTCTAATCTCTAATCTACAAACTGTTCTGTCAAAAGTCGCTAGACTTGCTCTTATTCCTTCCGTTTCTGTGTCCTGCCCAAAAGGCGATCTCGCTGTAGGTGGCTGGGACCTAAACTCTACTACCTGTGGATGGAAGTCCTACAAGAAAATGACGCTGACGATTCTAGTGGATACTAGAGCATTGTCATCAGTTGCCCTTTGGATTCCGTGCAGGAAGGTCGCACATCGTGTGAGCTCCTGCACGGAATCCAAAGAATCCTGCGAGTGAACTTTAGTGCAAGCTTTTCGTCGTCGTCGGCCGTTCGTCTTGTTCTGCGATTAGATAGTTTCTGGGTTACCAGTCTATCCGAATCAGTCCGGTTAGGGGATCTTTTAGTTGTTAAGCTTTTTTCAAAGCTCAATTAAAATTTTCTCGAATCCACTTCTCTTCGTTTCAGCTTCAAGCCCATCGAAAAAAATTAAGAGAATTTCAAGTTCTGATGTTGTAGAGCAAAAGCCTGACGCCAAGAAAAGCGATGCCGTTTCCCGTTCCACATCTACTTTCACGGGAAATCCGGAGTCAACTGAAAAGCCAGATCCAAGAAGATCTAGAAGAATTAAGAACCTTCCGCCGGAACTTTATCATAGTATCCAAAAAAGAACAAGAAGAAGATTGGTAGGTAAAAAAATTTCTTATTCTGTGCCTCAGAAAAATCTAGGCACGTCATCTGACAAAAAAGTTGTCGATGACTCTTGTATGTCTGTGCCAATTCCAGACATAATATCTGAGAAAATATCAGATATGAAAAAAACACCGGTGAGATGCCCGGGCGATGGGATTTCTGAAAAAATTACAAATATCATTAAAACACCGAAGAGATGCTCGGGCGATGGGATATCTGATAAAATCTCAGATATCATTAAAACACCGGAGAGATGCCCGGACGATGGGATATTTGTAAAATTTTCAGATTTCAATAAAACACCGGTGGGATGCCCGGGCGATGGAATATCTGAGAAAATACCAGATATGATTTATGAAAAGTCCGAGAAAATTCCGGACAACCTTACCCAAGAGGAAGGTTTTATAGAAAACAGACCTGAGACGGCTTCGGCGTCAGGCTTTTGCAATGAAAAAAAAAAAAAAGGCCCTTTTTGGGGCCGAGTACTTTTTTCAATAAAGTTACTGTGCAAATACAAAACACAAAAAGGGTTGAAAAAAAGAACAACCTCAGTCATCTTATGAGCATAAGTTAAGCTCAAAAATAAAGAATGCTGTAAATGACACAGAATTAATGAAAAATGATACAAATAAATACCTGCGTAATATTAATTTATTACACAGAGAAAAAAAAAAAGAGTTGTCCCTAAAAGCAATGTACAGAACTCTGTGCTAAAAGAAAGGATTGAAAAACATCGCAAAAATTTCCGAAACACAAATGTGACAGAGAAATTGATTGCCGATGTTGACAAATATCTAGGCGAGAAAAAAAAAAAAAGGCCCTTTTAAGAGCCTGATACAGAATTCTGTGCCACAAGAAAAAATAAAAAAATATCGCAAAAAAAAAATTCCAAAACACAAAAGTCATAGAGAAATTAATTGTTGATGTTGATAAAAATATAGATGAAAATGCTACGCATAAGCAAAAAAAACCTGGTTACTCCAACCGTGGAAAAACCAAAATATTTCGCTGGCAGGCTTAGCAAAGCAATTAAAGAGGCAGAAAAAAATAACTGTAATGAAGAGGCTCAATTGCAATATGCTAATAACAACGATGAAGAAATGCTTCGGTTAAATGCTGTTAATAGTGCCCAAGATAGTACTACTGTCAGCAGTATAGCCGTAGAGAAAGATGTCTTAAAAACAAGCAAGGAAATGGACAGCGGAATGCTGCCTGGTTGGTGCACCACCTCGTTACCCTTGCCCATTTTCTCTGAGGAAGGGGGAAAAAAAACAACGGCATATTTAGGGGCCGATCATTTTCATCTTCCTCCTTCTCTGGGGAGGGGGGAAACAACGGCATATTTAGGAGCCGTTCATTTTCATTTTCCTCCTTCTCTGAGGAAGGGGGAAAAAAACAACGGCATATTTAGGGGCCGTTCTTTTTCATTTTCCTCCTTCTCTGAGGAAGAAAAACGCCCTCTTAGTGGAACCTTTCCCTCATTCTCTGAGGAAGAAAGCAAAATTGACCTATTAATTAAAAAAATTAAAGGAATGTCCACGAGTGAGAAACTTACGGAAACAAGAATAAATGGAGAAACCGATAAAAAACAAAAAAATGGTGAATGGACCATCAATCAAATAGCAGAATTAGCTGCCAAACTGGTCAAAAGCAAGGAAGCAATCAATTGTAATTCTGACCAAGTTATCGAAATTAACAGCAATATAAATAAAATTGAAACAGTAAAAAATGATGAAAAAAAAACCGAGGATGAATTTCTTTCCTCTGAAACAAATGGACTTAACATATTAATTTGGAATGCGCAAGGCATCAAAAGGCAGCATAGAGAATTCTTAGCCTACCTAAAATACAAAAAAAATGATATTGCGCTAATTAATGAATCCTGGCTAATGGACAGAATTAAATTCAAAATTCCCAACTACAAGGTTTACAGAAAAGACAAAACCTCCCAAAGTGGGGGAATTTTGATTGCAGTGAAAGATAAACTAGAGCAAAGTGAAGCGATATGCAACACAGAGGATGGCATGGAAGCGCACTCGGTTATTATTCAAACAAAAAATAACCCGATTAAATTTACGGCACTATACAATCATCCCAAACACACTATTACCAGGGAAGCTCTTGATAAGCTTTTCGAAGAAAATATTCCTACGGTCATTGCGGGAGATTTTAATAGTAAACACCGCTATTGGCACTGCCCAAGAGCTAATAAAAGTGGGAACAATATTTTCAGATATCTTTTAAACCAAAACATTGACTTGGGGGCGCCATCTGAACCCACACGAACGGCGCTCAGAGGAACTAGCAATATACTAGATTTTGCACTCCTGAAGAATAATAAATATTACTTTGAAATTTATACTGAGGCGGCACTCTCCTCTGACCACAATCCAGTTCACCTCCAGCTTTATACTGACAAAACTGTGAAGGTAGCACCCAAAATGGTCGCTAACTTCAAGCAATTTGAAGGGAAAATTAAACTAGTGCCACCCCCAGTAATTGGAGACTGTAATAGCAAAGAAGAAACTGACACAGCTATTAAACTCTTTAACCTCGCCATTAAAAAAATTATGGAAGAATGTCAAACTCCTGCTAAAGAGAAAAAAAATCCGTACTATTTACCCAAAGAAATTTTGGAACTTATAAAAGAAAAAAATAGGTACCGAAGCAAGTGGCAAAGAACAAGAAATAAAACGTTCTATGACCTTTATTGCTGCATAAATAGACAAATTAAAAGAGAAATCAGAAAATTCGAGAATGGGTCATGGGGTCAAGTATTAGAGGAGGCTCATATTGACTACTCTGAAAATTCGGATAAAAAAAACAAAATGACTCTATGGAATCTTACGTCGAGCTTGCAAAATAAAAATGTCAAATTACTCCCACCCCTTCAAAAAGAAGATGGGACGGTAGTTAGAACTGATGAAGAAAAAGCAGAAATTTTTGCAAACTCACTAGAAAAACAGTTTAAAATAAATGACATCCCTGACACTGATGTAGCCATTAAAATGAAAAAGGCCCTGAATACTTATTTTAGACACGCGGAGGATGTAGAAAATTCTAGAGTCATCGCCCAAAGTGCACAACTCTATGAAGAATTTACTAGTAAAAAAAAACCTGTATTAACATCCCCAATTAAAAGCAAAGAGAAAATCTCTTTTAAAAAAAATAGAAGCACAAGGCATCTTCGCAAGTACATGTAGAGAGAATTTGTCATTTTCATGTAGGACTTCCGTCCACAGGTAGTAGAGTTTAGGTCCCAGCCACCTACAGCGAGATCGCCTTTTGGGCAGGACACAGAAACGGAAGGATGAGAGCAAGTCTAGCGACTTTTGACAGAACAGTTTGTAGTGAGATTAGAGTACAGTAGATGGCGCCACCGTACAAGTACGATATTGCACATAGATGGGTGAGAGAATTTCAGGGAGGACATAGGAAAGGATACCCATTTAACCAGTGGGTCCAGCCTGGGGGCCGTCACTTTACGTGCTCGTCCGATGCACGGCGGATATTCAGCGATTGTTAGTAAATCACACCATCTCTGAAAGATCAGCCCAGGCTTGAACCTGGGGACCCAGCATCGATAGTCTGAAACACTAACCACTAAGCCATCCGCGGCTCAAGCACAAGGCATAGAAAACAGCAGCCGAAAGTAGAAAATGGTACGGTCTCCTTTACGTCCGATAGACAAGTTAAAGGTGCTACGGCCTCTTTTACGTCCGATAGACAAGGTAAAGGTGCTACGACCTCTCGCGGGTCCGGAACGCCAGAAACTGAAAAGATCAGAAATAAAAAAAGGCCTTTTAAGGGCCAAAAAAATTTTTTGTTCCTCCTGACTTTGAAAAACCACTACCCATCAGTGAAAGGGAAGTTAGGTTTCATATTAACAATCTTAAAAATAAAAAGGCACCAAGCAATGATGGCATAAATAATAAAATTATGAAAACATTACCGGAAGAGTATGTGCAAACCCTTACTAAAATATACAATTGTGCCATTAAATTAAATTATTTCCCTGATATTTGGAAGACAGCAGAGGTAATACTATTACCCAAGCCAGGCAAAAACCCGGCAATTCCT
This sequence comes from Macrothele yani, assembly GCA_039090855.1. Taxonomy (NCBI): domain Eukaryota; kingdom Metazoa; phylum Arthropoda; class Arachnida; order Araneae; family Macrothelidae; genus Macrothele; species Macrothele yani. The sequence goes on along the minus strand of CM077024.1, from coordinate 124,556,171 downwards.
GAAAATCACAGACCGATTTCGTTGCTCCCAACCATGGGAAAAATCTTTGAAAAAATAATTCTTATTAGAATGCAACAATTCTGTGAGGAATTCCCAGTAATTCCATTTACTCAAGGAGGTTTTAGAGATAAACACTCCACGGTGCACCAACTCTCTAGAATAACTGAAAAATGTGCTGAAGGAATTATAAAAAAAGAACACACAGCAGCCATATTTCTGGATGTGGCAAAAGCATTCGATAAATGCCCACATGAGGCAAGCTAATAGCACATGATTTCCCACCCTGGATTATACATATAATCAAATCATACCTCACTAACAGAACATTCTGTGTAAAAATCAATGGGAAAAAATCGTTAAAAAAAATCGAAGCTGGTGTACCTCAAGGCAGTGTACTCGCACCAACGCTGTATTCTATCTTTACGTCAGACTTTCCCAACTATAATAACAGGAATCTGACTACAGCTCTCTATGCTGATGACACTGCACTCGCTTATACTTCCAAAAATAAAAATCAAGCAACTTTCATGTTGCAACATTATGTTGAAAAACTTGAGAAATATTTCTTAGATTGGAAAATTAAAATCAATACCGAAAAAACTCAAGCAATTCTATTTTCTAGGATTAAATGCAATCACAATCCAGACTTTGAAATAGAAATGTATAAAAAAAAATACCTTGGGTAAATGATGTTAAATACTTAGGACTTTTCATGGACCACAACCTAAACTGGAACAAGCATATTAAAGAAACTGTGTCCAAATCTCTTAAGATCAGAGGAAGTCTCCAGCCAATAATAAAAAATAAAAGGCTTAGCAGGAAAAACAAAACTTTGATATGGAAAGCCTGTATCAGCCCTGTTATTACTTATGCCTGTCCTATCTGGGCTAACTGCAACAAACAGCAGAAAAATAAGATTACCTCATTTCAAAATAAAACCCTACGATATATGGTTGGACTTGATGGAAGAACTTCAAACCATGCTATCCGAAGCATGCTAAATATTAACTCCATCCATTACACGATGTATGACTTAGCTTATAGATACTATGAAAAAGCTAAGATTCATCCTAATCCTCTAGTCAGAGCGGCCATTAACTATACTGTCAATGAAACTGACAGTTATAAAAGGCCAAAAACTATCTTGAATAAAGTTCCAGAAATGAACCCAATTCACAGCTACCCTAGCAAAAAAAATAACAATAATTGGGACTAGAGTTTAGAGGGTGAAGAAACCTTGTTAAATAAAAAATGTGAGAAAAAAAAAAAAAAAAGGCTCTTTTAAGGGCATTACTCTGATTGCAAATTTACTTCACACATGTGAATTTATCTCGTTAAATAAAAAAAAAAAAAAAAGGGGGTGGGATCCTCTAAGAGCCGTACTCTGTTTTGAAAACATACTTCACCCATGTGAAGAAACCTAGTTAAATTAAAAATGAGAAAAAAAAAAAAAAAAAAAAAAAAAAAGGCTTTTTTAAGGGCCGAGCAAAATGTTGCATAAAAGATTTATCTTTTTTGTACTAAATATCTCTGCCCCTAAAAAAAACCAAAAAAAACAAGGTATTGTTGGTCTTGCCTTTTATGTTAACATTTGTTGTTGTTTTTCCTTGATTAAAAAAACAAAACAAAACAAAAAAAAAAAAGGCTCTTTTAAGAGCCGAGCAAAATGTTGCATCTGAAACCTCGATCGGTGTAACTTTGTGATCACACCACCTCAGCTATGGTTAATCTGACATGCCTGTCAAGAATCAACAAAAGTAAACCAGTGAAAAAATTCTGTAAACCTATGGGGAAAAATCTTTTCTCTCATTGGCTGGCGAGCAACACTGAGCAAATAGCCAGTTTTGTCTTACCCGGAGTTCAAAGACGATTTTTCTCTGGGAAAGATGTTCTGTGTGTGATGATTTTTTTTCCAGGTTCCCCTCTCCCGTGTCCTTTCCTTCCTTTCCCCCTGTGCTCTTCTGTGGCACAGATGTACCGGGCATTTTTCTGCGGAGAGCAATATCACTTGAAATAGCTTGTTGTTACAGGTAAGTATGTAGGGCAGCTTACAACTTCACTTCTTAACGGGTAACCGTCTACTCCCTCTCCTCTAATATTTCCATACTTTTCTTTCGTACTATTCTATCAGGGAAATCTGTTCCCAAACATCTAATATTTCTCTTTTTCACCTGACAAAAGGCGCAGAGCGCTGAGGGTTCGGGTCTCTCAACCTCAGATAGGAAATATCTCTGTCTACTAGAGCATTGTAATGGCCATTTCTTGTTGTTATTAGGGAATAATTTATGTACATTCTCAATAATGGTTAAGACTGTGGAATAGTCCTCAGCAGACAGAGTAAGAATAGTTGTTCTGCGTGAAGAGGGATATTCATTAAGGTGAATCGCTGAAAGAGTGGGCTGTAATCAATTTACAGTTATTAGTTTTCTGAAGAAAGTAAACCACACTGGTGATATTAATAATATGTGTCACAGTGGAGGAATGCCCAGATCCACTGCAACCAGGAAGTACAACAGGTTACTCAAAACGATCAGCTGGGCAAACAGGAGACTCAATGAATGCTTCAAGTGGTTTAGGCAAGTGTATTTTATGCGAGATAGAGGCGATGTTGCATTTTAGAGTAATTGGTGCAGATTTAGAATAAGATGGATGATGGTACTAAATTGGCTGTTAGCGATAAAGGTAATAAGTAACTTGTCGAAGGTAAGGCCATTTTTTTTTATTTATTTTTTTTTTTTTTGATTGGAGGTTTTTTTTTTAATGATTTATTGGACCTGGTGGTACAGAGACGTGACAAACAATCAGACATAGACAGGATATAGATTTTTCACAGCAACAAGTACATACATACATTTTACAGTATGCCAACTGATCAATTTACAGAGAGAGACCAGTGTTGATCAAGTAACACGTTCACATCAAACATGGTTTTACAGGATGCTAAATGACCAATGTACACAGAGAGCCAGTGCCGACACAAACATCCATGCCTCACCGGGATTCGAACCCGGACCCAACTAGGGCGAATGGTCATAAGCCAGCGCCTTAAACCACTGCAACACCGGGGTGGCCAGGTCATTTTGCAACGGAACAAGATAGCTGGAAAATCAGTATTCAGCGGTAATTTTTCCTTATTTGTTATCTGCAAGTGATCAAAGGCTGACCAGTCCGAGCTGGACCAAGGCCGTCTAGAAAGCACTAAGGCTATGACATTAGACGAGTTCCCTCTTTTAGTGACATCACACGGAAACCAAAGCTTCCGATTAGTTTCCAACACTGTCATGTGTGACGTCAAACAGGACACCGACGTATCTGTTCGTGTAATATGAGAGTGACGTCACAAACGGAGGAAGCACATCTTTATAAGGTCATGGCCTTGTGTTATCTAGACGGCCTTGGCTGGACCCGGTGAGACACTGGTGGTGTGTATGTATAAAGGAGCTGGTTCTGTCCCTTCCCTGGAACCAGTGGCCGAATCATGGCCAAACCCTACGAGTTGTTCATGGGTCTGGTCGTGATTCAGGGCCACTGAAATCCTGCTTATATAACCCTACGAGTTGCTCGTGGTGATCGTTAAACCCGAAACATGAAAATGTAACATGGAGCATATCCAAGCTAAACTCCATGAGACGTTTGCAGTGAGGTATTCCACCAGTTCTTGCAGTGAGGGTAGTTTTGTTTATTGGATGGCATTGTAATATTTGGAAAAAACATTTCCAGGGATGAAATGTGCGTGTGTATGTATATATATATATATATATATATATATATATATATATAGGGATGTAAGGTCAGGTGATGCGTAACATCACAGCCTCTCCTTGACAAATGTCAACCCCGCCTTCTCGTGGTACATCCTGTTCCCACTAAAAGGGCTCTGACGACCGCCAATAGCGGTATAACTATATAATCGGGATTAGAGGAAATGCTATCCCACACTCACCAACCCGCTTGGCCAGCGTGGTGAGTTATGGCCAAACCCCTCCAAAATGACTCCACAACTTAAATCTTGGCCCTCAGTCTCCGGCAGCTGGAATGTACCTGGCCAAGGCAGCGGCCAGTGCGACATGAAGGCAGAGGGTGCTAAGAATCCCCGGAGGACCGGACTAGGCTGCCATCTGATGCTGACCTTGGCGACGTATAACGGACGCTCCCTATCTTCTGATTCGAGGCTTCTTGAATTGGAAGAGGAACTACAAAGGATCAAGTGGGACATCGTCGGGCTAAGTGAGGTAAGGAGAAAAGGAGAAGATCTCATCGAACTGAAAAGTGGACATCTCTTCTACTATCGTGGGACAGATACTGGCAGAACTAGTGGTGTTGGATTTATAATAAACAAGAAACTGAAGGATAAAGTTGTAGAAGTTGAAAGTTCCTCTGACAGAGCTGCACGACTCGTTATCCAACTCTCGAGAAGATACCAGGCTCAGATTATTCAAACTTATGCACCCACCACAAGTCATGCTGAAGAAGAAATTGAAGAATTTTATGAGGAAATTCGTGATCTAAATAATAAAGGTAAGCAGCACTTGAAGATAATTATGGGAGATTTCAATGCAAAAATAGGGCAACGGCAACAGAATGAAACTTCAGTAGGTAAATTCGGTCACGGCAACAGAAACCAGCGTGGAAATACTCTCGTAGAGTTTGCAGAGGCAGAAGGGTTTTTCATCTTGAACTCCTTTTTCAAGAAAAAGCCACACAGAAAATGGACATGGAGACATCCAAATGGGACGACAAGTGAAATTGATTTTATTATGTGTAACAAAAAATTCGTCATAGAAGACTGCAGTGTGCTAAACAAGTTCAACACAGGCAGTGACCATAGATTGGTGAGATGTAAGATGCACCTCAACACTAAACTCGAACGTAGCAAGCTCATAAGACAAACAAAATGTATTGACATAACCAACCTTAAAAAACACCATAATACCTTCAAATTGGAACTGAAGAACAGATTCTCTGCTTTAGAAGGCCTTACATCGGAAGAAGTGGATATTTCTGAAGTTAACAGAAAAGTAACCAAAGCTCTTATGGAAACAGCAACAAAATTAGCTGGGTCTAAGAACAAATTGCATGTGAACAAATTATCAGGAAAAACCAAAATGTTGATGCAAAAAAGAAGAGTGATGAGGACAACTAAAGAAGATGTGACTTCCAAAGTGGAATATATAGAGCTATGCAAGACAGTACGAAAAAGTATCACTGAAGACGTAAGGAAATTCAACTGTGAACTGGTAAGGAAAGCAATTGAAAACAACCAAAGCCTAAAGATAGCAAAGGGACATCTCAGTAAGGGGAAAAAACAGATTATGGCACTGAGAAAAGAAGATGGTTCTGTAACAAGAAATAGAGGCGAAATTATGACAAGAGTGAAAGATTTCTACTCCAAATTATATGAAAGGGATGATACATGTACTCCAGACATCATGAAAGGTACCAGTACCAGAGTTCTTCCAGTCCTTCCAGCAGAAGTTGCACATGCAATCAAGAACATGAAGCGGGGAAAAGCTCCAGGAGAAGATGGAATTACTGTAGACATCATACAAGAAGCAAGTGGAGAAATCGAAACAGTACTCGCCCAAATTTTCACTCGATGCCTTAATGAAGGGAAAATTCCTGAGGATTGAAACAACGCTACAATGATCTTGCTACATAAAAAAGGTGACATTGAGGATCTCGGGAACTACAGACCTATCAGCCTCCTATCAGTGGTTTATAAAATCTTCACTAAAGTTCTTTCACACCGCTTGAAGGTAACACTGGACATGGCTCAACCGAGAGAACAAGCTGGATTCAGGAGTGGCTACAGCACAATAGATCATATCCACGTACTGAGAGAACTAATTGAAAGAGCGAGGGAATATGAACTTCCATTGTGCATGGCTTTTATCGATTATGAAAAAGCCTTTGATTCGGTGAAACCATCAGCAGTTGCAATGGCTCTGAAATCCTGCAGTATTGAAGATGCATACATTAATATTATTAATAACATCTATGAAAATGCAAGTGCAAAGATTCGGCTGTTTGAAAATACAACACACATAAAAATTGGAAAAGGAGTGAGACAAGGTGACACCATATCTCCGAAGCTCTTTAATGCCACATTGGAAAATGTCTTTCAATCACTGAACTGGGAAAACAAAGGGATAAAGATTAATGGAGATTATCTAACCCACCTTCGTTTTGCTGATGACGTAGTCATTTTTGCAACTACCCCATCAGAGCTGCAGAGTATGATCCAGGAACTTGCTGACAAGAGTAAAGAAGTGGGATTAAAAATGAACTTTCAGAAGACAAAAGTGATGTACAATGCTTTTACAAGAAATGAAGATTTATCAATTGATGGAGAAAAGCTGGAGATAACAGACACGTACGTTTATCTTGGACAGTAGATATCAAGTGAGGGTCACATTGGTGAAGAAATTAATCGGCGTACAAAACTTGCCTGGAGAGCTTTTGGAAGAAACAGCATAATTTTCAAGAGCAATATGCCATTATGTCTTAAAAGAAAAGTGTTTGATCAATGCATCCTTCCAGTGCTTACGTATGGTGCAGAGACGTGGACCTTAACTAAAAGAGACATACAAAGGCTGCAGACAACTCAAAGAAGCATGGAGAGGTGCATGCTTGGTGTAACCAGGAGAGATAAGAAGAGGAACACATGGATCCGAAAAATGACAAGAGTGGAAGACATCATGATCAGAGTTAAATCCCTGAAATGGCAATGGGCTGGACATACTGCCAGAAGGACAGACCATCGATGGACAGCCGAAATTTTAGATTGGATTCCAAGGGACAGGAAAAGACCCAGAAGAAGACCACATGGGAGATGGGTGGATGAAATTCGAAAGTATGCGGGAGTGACATGGAGGAGACTGGCACAAGACAGACCGTTGTGGAGGAAACTTGGGGAGACCTTCGTCCAGCAGTGGATTGATAATGGTTGACAATGATGATGATGATGATATATATATACACACTATATTGACAAAAGTCATCGGACTCCCCTTCAAAAGCAAATGAACAGATCCTCTGCGTTGTTAAGATGCGTGGTACAGCTGATAACGGTATAAAAACAAGCGTGCAGCTGACCGCGATTATATCGCATTGTGAGGTTCAGAGAAAATGTCGCGGCGAAAGAAGTGACTTTGAGAAAGGAAAGATTGTTGGGTGTCATATTAGTGGGTTGTCCATAAGAGAAACCGAGAGGGGTTTAAACATACCCAAGTCAACTGTTTTGGATGTACTGAATAAGTGGAAGACACATGACCTGCCTGAAGCAGCAGACCAAAGAAAATCTGTGATAGAGTACGTCGTAACCTCAGGAGGGTCGTTGCAGCTAATCGACGGAGTACTGCACAAGACCTCAGTGTACAGGTGAGTAAAAATGCTGGAGCCTCTGTATGTACACGTACCATTCACAGAGAAATTCATTCCATGGGTTACCGTGGTCGTGCGGCTGCTCATAAGCCTTTCATCTCCACTCGGAATGCTACTCATTGTTTAGCATGGTGTAAAGAACATTTATCGCGGACCGTAGATGAATGGAAACGGATCCTTTGGACTGATGAATCCAGATACACGATCCATCAGTCTGATGGCTGTGTGTGGGTATATGGCGGCAGCCGGAGAAACTCTATTTACCACAGTGTACTGTTCCTACGGTCCAGTTTGGAGCTGGCGGTGTACTCGTTTGTGGGTGTTTTTCGTGGTATGGTCCCGGCCCATTGTTTGTCGTGGACAAACCTGTTAACCAGCACGTCTACCTCGATATTCTGCACAGTTATGCCCTACCAACTCTGGCAATACTGTGGAACCGAGCCTTGTTGGTAGCAGCAGGATAATGCACCGAGATAAAAAGCAAGGACTGTTACGGCGTGGTTTGACGATAATTCCGTATCGTGTGTGGACTGGCCAGCACAGTGCCCTGATCTTAATCCTATAGAGCACCTATGGGATGGATTAGAGCGCCGCATTAGAAGTTTGGAACTAAGGCCTACTACCAAACAACAGTTAGCGGCAGCATTATGTTCTGAATGGAAGCGCATACCTATCGCTGTGTTCCAAAACCTTGTCGAAAGCATGCTCTCGAAGGGTCAGTGCGTGCATTAAAGCCAAAGGTGGACCAACACCGTACTAATGTATGTCAATAAATGCTATGTTGTGTTTCTCTTCTAGGGGTCCTGTAACTTTTGTCAATATAGTGTATATGTAAAGTCAGGAAAAAAATGTCGCTAAAAGCAAATTCATCCGTTAAAAATCAGTGACTCTCCCCGCAAAAGCAGTCAGGTTCTTTTACCACATGGGTATGTATGTATTGGACGATGCTGCCATTTGTGGCAAGATTTCTGCTTTACTTTTCGAGAGAGCTTAAAATACACATGTTATTGTGATACATTGATTTCTGCAGTTGTACCTTTCCTTTTGTAAATTTTATTTTTCTGGTAACAGCAGATATTTCAAAACTTGTAATGCTTATTTTTTGGAGGAATAAATATTTATTTTACGTTTGTAGGAAGCACCTGTTTGTTATTTATTGTGTATTGAAGTGACATTGGGGATATGATTTATCTGAATAAATATTATCGAAGAAAAAGTTACTTTGAAATTCTTGGTTGCCAGCCTGGATAACCGTCCGAGTTGGCACGTATTCTGTGTTTACCCTACGGTTCCGTCTATTCCCTGGAATCAGTGACCCTAAATTACGGATGGGCGACAGTTTATAGCGTTACATGCTCACGGCGGTTGTCAAACCTCAAAGCAAAACAAGGGAAAAAAAAATTAAGACGCCTTTTTGTTTTTTGAAACGCTCCTGCTGCAATATACAGGGTTACAAGGAAAGTCCGTGATCACACCAATATCTCACGAACTATTACAATTAGCGATTTACTTCTTGTGAAGTTGTGTAGGAAACTCCCTATGGCGAACAATAACACCACGAACGATCCCCTTGGGGGGGGGCTAATCCCCCTTTGCAGATAGGACAAAAAAGTAAATTACAAGCTTGTTCAGCGAGGCAAAAATAGTACATAAATACAAATTTTGAAGATGACAATCCGATATTTGGCGTAAATGTAACAAGGATGGGAAGTCAGATAATATCCGAAGACTTGAAAATTTTCATCGTACTGGAGCGGGACTCGAATCCGCGTCTCCCAGAAAACGCCCGGGTATGCTAACCACTACACCACTCAGAACGACGAAGTTTCAAGTTTCCGATCAATTTGAATATAACCATCACAGGATTCGCAAGTCAAAGCATATGATGGCTATATTCAAATTGATCGGAAACTTGAAACTTGGTCGTTCTGGGTGGTGTAGTGGTTAGCATCCCCGGGAGTTTTCTGGGAGACGCGGATTCGAGTCCCGCTCCAGGACGATGAAAACTTTCAAGTTTTCGGATATTATCTGACTTATCATCCTTGTCACATTTACGCCAAAAATCGGATTGTCATCTTCAAAATTTGTATTATATGGCGTAATCCCGTATTTCTTTGATGATAGTACATAAATGTTTTTGTCCCATAACAAAAGATGGAAGGGGATTCTCCAAATGCGAAAAAAGCGTAATGCTACCTGAGTGCGCGCTGTGTCCGAAGCATATTCGCATGGATTTCAGATGTGCTTTCTGCTCCGTCGTCAGAACACGAAAATGATATGCGTGGTCGGTATGCCAACACTTCGTGAACCAGTGACGGGAAGTCGAAAGCTTTGCCACGTACGCAAGTCAATTACATGTGCATACAGTTTTCCTATTGGACGAGTGTTTCGCCACTTTATGCTATTTCTCGTTCTCTCAGTGTATTTTTGACTGTATTGAACATCAAAGTCTGATATTGAACATGCCAAGGAACTGCTTTTCATTTCAGAACAAGAACTGTTGATAAGGTTTGTAGCAAAACTTTTCCTTTGTGCTTTCATTTACTCAGAACTTACCAGTTTAGATAACTTCTAAGTGATAAGTTGTTGTCTAAATACACTGACGTTGATTCCGGATGTTCTGATTTTCTTGAGCCACATTTTCGGTCCCCTTCCATCTTTTGTTATGGGACAAAAACATTTACGTACTATTTTTGCCTCGCTGAACAAGTTTGTAATTCTTTTTTTTTTTTTTTTTTTTGCTCTACCTGCAAAGGGGGGCGAGATAGCCCCCTCAGCACCCCAAAAGGGAGCGAGGGGATCCTTCGTGGTCTTATTGTGTGCGCCATAGGGGGTTTCCTATACAACTGCACAAGAAGTAAATCGCTAACTGCCATAGTTCACGAGATATTGACCTGATCAAAGACTTTCCTTGTGACCCTGTAGAGTGTATAATACAAAGGTGTCCATAAAGTCTTTCCTACATCACAAAAAATAATATAAAAATTCTATGTAAGTTAAAATAAAATGGTTGGCAACATAATACAGCAACACCCGTAAAGTTTTTTTTTTTTATCTGTTCTTTAGGTGAGCGCTACTGCTGAATAAGAGGAGCATTTCATCAATAATGGCTTCCATGTAAGAAAAAGCAGCGTGCGTGTTGTGGTTCTATGAGACCAAATCGGCAGTTACTGTCCAGCGGCATTTCTGAAAAGAATACAGACGATCCCCACCGGACTAAAAAAAAACCATAAAAGCTTGGTATGAACATTTTAAAGCGATGAGTAGAGTTGGCGATCTCCCCCAAGCATGTCCATCACCTGTTACACAAGAGACAGCTACAGCTGTTCAGGAGACATTTCTGCGAAGTCCCAGGAAATCCATTCATCGTGCTTCAATGGAAACTGGGATTGCCCGTGTCACGGTTCACAAAATTTTACACAAACGTCTTCACCTGTACGCTTAGAAGGTACCACATATTGTTCCAGCTCTTCAGCCTGATCACCAGCCTTGCCGTGCTGCATTTGCGATAGAGATGTTGGAGCGTATAACTCATGATAGTGATTGCACCGTGTCCGTTTTTCAGATGAAGCCACATTCTACATCTCTAGTGCAGTAAATAGGCACAATGTGCGAATCTGGGGATCAGAACAAACCCATTATGTCATCGAACAACAGAGGGCTAGCCCGAAAGTGAACGTATGGTGCGGCCTGATGCATGACAGAATCATCGGACCCCTTTTTTTTTACAGAGCTCACGGTGACGTAACGTGTACCTGGACATGCTGGAACTTTTTGTAGCACCTCAGTTGCATGCACTCCAACCTTCGGTTATTTTCCAACAAGACGGTGCCCCACCACATCGATCAATAATGGTTCGTGAGTTCCTGAATGCCAAATTTACGGACAGATGGATCGGCCGCGACGGCCCCATGACATGGCCACCTCGATCGCTGGGGTTATGTGAAAGACAAAGTTTACTCTAACAGTGTTCCGGATGTCGAGACGTTGAAGAGCAGAATAACGGACGTCATTGGTTCTGTCTCCGCTGAGATGTTAAACGAAACATGGCGGGAAACCGAATATCGCTTAGATGTCCTCCAGTGCTACAAATGGCACCCATGTGGAGGTGTACTGACACTGAAAAAAAAAAAAAAAAAAAACTTGACTTATGCACCATCATTGTTGTGCAATCCCTTTCTTGTACCTGTAATACATTTTTTATATTTATTTTTGTAATGTGAAAATACTTTATGAACACCCTGTATATGTCCTAGGTGAAAGCCCGTCAATAATGACGGGAGAAAATAAAATGAGTAATTGTGACAGTATGTTTCATGAACACTACAAGAATAATAATAAAAAAAAAGTACAATGGTTGAGACAGGGATTCGCCTATTAATTCAGGTAAGCGCTCGGATTTTTGCATTGTTCGTTCGCCGCACATCAGATGTTTCTATAGGCAGCGGATGAAATTTCGAAAGCAAATAACAGCAGCCAGTCGCAATATTTCTGACATTTTTTTTAAATGAAATCGTGAGAAAGCAAGTCTTGTCAGTGGTTCCCGTTTATCAAAACCTCTCAAAAAATGTGTAGTCGCCCTAAAGCGCATTGTTTCATTTACTGTAAAAATAAAAAAAGAAGAAACAAAAAATTCACGCAGATGACAAGCTATGTTCACTTACTCCTATTATTGCCAGATCTCAAAAAAGTGTTAAAATAGTAAAAGAATTTTCGGAGACTTAGAATTGAGCAGTTTCAAATGTTAAAATGGTATGGTAGCTCATGCGCAGAAGCACAAACAGTATTTTTCCTTTTCGTTTTTTCTTCATTCCTCTTATAAATATAAATAAAACAATACCTTGTTATATTCTGCGCAAAAAAAAATTTAGTTATATTCTCAGAATTTTTTTCGTTTAAGGAAAAAGAAAGTTCCTAAATCATATACTTCAGTATACGCATGAAATAACACACTGTTAGCTACCGCATTGCAACTCTCAATTTTTATACCTAAATGTGAAAAGAAACTGGTTGACAGTCTAAAATAATAATTTTAGTTTCGCAAAAGGAATCTTAAATTATTTTTTTTTATTGGAGGTTTAATGACAACCGTGAGCAACTCAATGGGCTGTAAGCAGTCGCCCGTCCCTAATTTAGGGCCACTGGTTCCAGGCAACGCCGTAAGACAAACACAACATCCATGCCTCACCGGGATTAGAACCCGCATTCATCTCGGACGAATGATCAGAAGCCATTGCTTAGACTACTGCGCCACCGGGCGGCAATTAAATTTCATACTATAGGATTCAAAATAAAAAGAATTGTTGTTTATGAACGATAAAGAACTAAAATTCCTGACGTAACGTTTTAATGCTTCTAAAGAGTCTTTTGTGTGACGTAAAGCATCTCTGACGTCATGTCAGAATGATTTGGATGAGATGACGTCGCACCAGCAGAGTAAAAAAATGGTCTTTTTGCTATGATAACAAAACAAAGTGATGTGTGCGTGTAGGTGATGACATTACTTGCACGAAAAACTAAGCGTGATGTCACAAATATTTCTTTTTCGGTTGTTGCTATGGTGACGATTTTCTTCTGCGCCACAACAGTGAGATAAACGTTCAGACAAAGGAAATTGTTATACATATACCGTATACACTGAAGAGCAATTGAATTAGAGATACCTGTCTAGTAACGTGTAGCACCACCTTTCCGGCAGAGTAGCACCACCTTTCCCGCCCTGATGATGGCAGCGATTCGTCTCGGCATGGATTCGACAAGACACCGGAAGCGTTGGGAAGCCATACGAATCCACGACCCTTGAACAAGCTCCCACAGTTCACGAAGATTTGATGGAGGGGGTCAGAACCTCGAACATCTCTCTCGATGGCATCCCAGATGTGCTCGATGGAATTGAGGTCAGGTGACCTAGCTGGCTATGGAAGCAAGGTCACGTTGGTGGAGTGTTCGTCCAACCATTCGGATACAATTCGGGAGCTATGGCACGGTGCATTGTCTTTTTGCAGGATGAGGTCCCCAGTGGGATGTTGAAGACGCACAAACGGGAGCAAATGATCGTCCAGGATATCCCGGTAATTTTGACCTATGAGGGACGATGTCACACGTACCAGGGGTCCCATTTCAGTCCACGTAAACAGTCCCCAGACGTGAATGCCACCCCCACGAGCTTGAATAGTACCCTGCGGGAAAGAAGGATCCATCGCTTCATGTGGTTTGCGCCGTACTCGTATCCTGCCAACCGCATGTACCAACGTGAATCTCGACTCATCAGTCCAGGCAACATTTTTCCACATGTCTAGGGTTCAGTGGCGATGTTCCCGCGCCCATGCTAATCTTTGCACCCTGTGATGTGCGGTCAACAGCGGTACCTTCGTGGGACGATGGCTTCTGCACCCCATAGCAAGGAGATGGTTCTGGATGGTGTGGCTGCTTACACGTTTTTGTGCACCAGCATTAAATTGCCGAGTGATTTCTTGCACTGTGGCCCGTCTATCCGCTGTTACAACGCGAGCTAGCAGACGAAGACCCCGGTCATCCACACGCTGTTGTCCACGGCAGTTGGCACTTGTAGGGATGGTTTTACCGGATTCGATGTACTCACGGTGCACCCGTGACACAGTGGCTCCTGAAAATCCCAGTGCCTGCACGACTTCCGAGATGGAGTGACCCATTCGTCGGGCCCCGACAATTTGCCCACGATCAAATGCGCTTAGATCTTTCGTCTTACCCATAGTGCGTCCGACTCTTACTGATTCCCGTCGCATCACTCCTTATATTGTCGGATCGCTGCATACGCCATGTCGTTTCCGTTTACAGGGCCGCCCACAGCGCCACATTTGCATAACGCCAGCTGTCTCTAATTCAATTGCTCTTCAGTGTATTTACATATGTATATTTGTTTTATATATAATATATTTCAGGGTTTAACGACAATGATGGACAACTCTGAGGGCAGTAAGCAGTCTTCCGTCCCGAATTTGAAATCACTAGTTCCAGCGATGGAAGGAACCAGCCGCCGTAAGATCTTACCCGGACCTAGTTCAGTTTCCAGTAAATATGCCAGTATGTGGGGCATAATTACTGGTGCTTAATACAGGTATACGAATTGAAGCCTGGGTACGTATCCGGTGTTGGGACAGGAATGTTTTTAATATACGACCACAGGAAAGCAATTAGGTGTTCAGAAAAACGTGAATTGCTGTTCTATACCTGCAGCTAGAAAATTGCACACACAGTCGCGGAGAGATTTGAAATAAAATAAAAAAAATGCACGGTGGAAGAAAGTATGATAGGTGTTTACATATATATATGAATACACGTGAAATATCTGAGTTGCCGTAGTTCCGAACGGTCTAAGGTGTTGGTTTGAATTCCATGCATAAAAAAGGGACGGCGTGTTTCCCCCTTTTACTTACCGCAGCAAGGCAACTAGCTGCTTCCTCTGCGCGATCTAGTTTGATCCAAAGTTTGCACCATCCACTTTAGGATTGTTGTGTGAGGTGCCCCCGCATGGCGCAGTGGTTCGGCCGAGCAGACTCTTCTTCGGCTCCCGGATGACATGGATTATGTGTTTGTCATATGGCACTAATTCTCTCCCCCGGAACCAGTGGCCCTAAATTAGGAACGGGCGACTGCCCATTGAGTTGCTCACGGTGGTCGCTAAGCCTCCAATTAAAAAAACAAACAAACTCGAAACGAAACAAAATAGTTGTGCCCAGTTTATGATGTAGACTGGTATGCGTCTGTGTATCTAAGGAATTTAAAATGAAAGAGAAGTTTGAAATTCAAAGGAAACCTGTAATAAGCGAATGTGCGCACGCGCTTGTGGCAGCATGATCGGGAAGTTTTGGTAGACACTTAGAAATTTTGCTGATTGTTTTTCATTGTTGCTAGAGTTTTCGTGGCTGGTTTCAAGCAGAAATTCCGGAAGTGGAGCTTGCTAGAAGCAGAAACATTTACTATGCTGTGGCTGCTGTAGCAGTCTGAAAAGTAAACAAAGGCGAAGGTGTTGCACTCACTCTGACAGCTTAAATCTGGTTCTTGACGTTGGAAGCTGGCAACATGAACTTGGAGAGGAAGTATTTCTATTGACTACTGAAACCAGGAAGTTATGAAAGAGACAGCGGAGAATATTTCGTGACCATGAACCCTGCCATTGACGCCGGCGGAAAAATTTTTCCCGCCCTGATGGCGCAGTTGTCTAAGCGTTGGCTTCTAACCATTCTTCAATGCCTCACCTGGGGCATGGATGTTGTGTTTGTCTTACGGCACTGGCTGCCTTCCTACCTTGGAACGGGTAGCCCTAAATTAGGGACTGGGCGATTGCTTATATCCCATCGAGTTTCGAGTTGCTGACGGTGGTCGTTAAACCACAAAACACACACACACACACACAATGTTCCTGTCACGTGTTGCGGGAGACGCAGGTACTTACATCAGTCTCTCGATGCATGTAGTGCTTCGCTGCCGGCCACGAGTGCATTTAACTATCCGAAAACATTATGTATATTAAAAAAGAAAGATCGGCAACCATGTGCGTTTAATTACGGACAACAGGTTGGTCAGACAAATGGTCCAAAGTAATAGGTACGTAATTCGGCGTTCAAATGGGAGAACTGGTTAAATGAGGAGGGCCTCAAAACTGATGCTGTGCGCATTGCACTGGCAGTTCTAAATAAATCCGCCACCGTCTCATAACCCAAATTAACTTTCTATGCAAAAACAAGACAACAACAACAACAACAAAAAGTGAGCATTAGCCACACCATGGTCACGGCCTCTTCGAATCAGAGTAGTAAAATCAAAATTTTGAAGCTCATTCGCTATTTTGTTACATAGCAGTAGAGCATACAACCGCTTGGGAAATATTTAAAGTTCTTCGAAAACTTTTTCAGTTCGAAATTCCATCCTCCATTTCATTCTAAACGCATTTATTTTGCATCCATCCCTTTTTAAGTATATAAAGTTAAAAAGAAGAAAGAAAGAAAGAAAGAAAGAAAGAAAGAAAAAACGAAGAAAAACAGAAAAGAAAGAAAGACAAAGGAATTAAATTCGAGAGCCTTTAGATTTTATTCTCCATTTTGTACACTAGAGGGCAGCACATTGACTGCATGTGGTGGTTTCATAGAAGAAGCGGTAATTTACTCTTTAGGAACACTTTTTTTTATGAAAAGCTTATTGCACTGATATGCTTTTATAAACAATTTTATTACAAGCCACAAATTTAAAGCCTGCGATGTGGAACCTTATGGTAACATATGAGTGCGAAAATTGATTTTAACAAGTTTCGTATTGGTTTACCGTGTCATGAAAATGATTTTACATTTGCCAAAGAGTACAAGTGCGCCTGGTTTTCATAAGCAATAATTTCTCAAAATTGAATTTAATCCCTGAAAATAATAATTTGCCGGGTTGTTATGTATATAAATATATGTAATGAAGTTTGAAATATTTCTCAAAATGCTGCACGTTGATAATACGTTGCTAAAACACTGCTAGCAAATGTTTTAGTTATATGCAATTGATAGAGAATGCTTTAATTGAAATAAAACATTCTACAATTGAAATTATTTTCTGGGGCGGGGAGGGGGTGGGGAGGGGATATGACAGAATGGCAGATACCCCAATACATGCGAACTTCGCGAAACTTTTTTTAAACCACACAAGTAATTTCCTACTTATCGGAATAAAATATTGCATTCCAGTAATGTCAACATCTTTCCACTGAAGGAAAGGAACAAAAACGAGCGATCCATATTTTTCTTTTCTGAAATTGCTATTAAATGATACATCACTTAGGCAATTAAAACTGATAGAGTGCAAGCTCCACGAAACCGTAGTCTGCTTTATCTTTGGTTGGGACTGCCATAATTCGTATGAATGAATTTTTGTTTTAATGAAGGAAGAGAGAGAGAGAGGTAAAGAAGATACAAAAAAAAAAAAAAAAACAACTTTGTAATTTGTCTGGCCTTGATTAAAACGATGCCAAACAAGAAAGATGACACCGAATTTTCGGGTGTAATAAGCACGTCTTTTGAATCCATTCTGACGCAAATGAAATTTATCAAAGCTATTCAAAGTCAATGGAGCCGGTATGGAAAACAATAGTATCTGGCCGAAGAAAGAAGTTTTTCAATCGGGTTTTTAATCCCTCAGATATGGCTGTAAACGCAATCGTGAGCTTACGCCCTCTGGTTGCAGCCTTGTGTGTTAAAAAAAACATGAATTTATATGAGAAACATTTCGCACCGGAAACGCTCTCCAACACAGAAATACTTTTTCAAATCGGACTTTTAGACAAAAAATAAGATGTGACTTTACGTCCCCTGTTGGGAAAACCATGTATTATTTTAGGAAGAAAGTATTATCAAAAGAATTTTCCGTATGAGCGGTATCGGTCCAAGAAAAAAAAAATGTAGTCGAGTTTTCAGGAGCGCAGATTTTGCTACAAATACATCAGAAGCAAAAATAAACTCTTATACCCCTTGGTGGCCAAACCATTCTTTACCAAACATTAGAAATTATGTGAAAAATATTTTCTATCAGATCTTGTATGCGATACAGGAAGAATTTTTCAAATCGGAGATTTAGAAGCAGAAATAATGCATAAAACGCAATTTGCCTTTGTGCCTCGTAGCGGAAAGTCTATGATTTACTTGAAAATTTTGAATTTTTAGGAAAAACATTTCGCATCGGAAACACCATCCAACAAAGAAGTAATTTTCCAAGTGGGACACCTAGAAGTAGAGATATTGACAAAAATAAGATATACATCTACGCCCCTAGCGTAGAAACCTTGCATTATTTCAAGAAGAAAATGTTCCTGAAAGGTTTGCCGGCATGAGTAGTATCGGTCAACAAATGACTTTTTTTTCAATCGAGATTTTAGAAGCTCATATTTTGCTGCAAATACATCAGAAGCGGAAATTAAGACTTACGCCACCTGGTGGCCAAACCATTTTTTACAAAAAATTGAAATTTTGTGCAAAGGGTTTCCCATCACGTGCTGTATCCGGTGCAAAAAGAATTTTTCTTTGTTGGATAGTGTTTTCAGTGTGACATCTTTTTCATATAATTTCAAAATTTTCCAGTAATTCATAGACTTCCCGCTAGGAGGCGTAACGGTAAATTGCTTTCTCCCCTATATCTCTGCTTCTAAATCTCCGATTTGAAAAATTCTTTTTGCACCGGATACAGCACGTGATGGGAAATCCTTTGCACAAAATTTCAATTTTTTGTAAAAAATGGTTTGGCCACCAGGTGGCGCAAGTCTTAGTTTCCGCTTCTGATGTATTTGCAGCAAAATATGAGCTTCTAAAATCTCGATTATAAAAAACGTCATTTGTTTACCGATACTACTCATGCCGGCAAACCTTTCAGGAACATTTTCTTCTTGAAATAATGCAAGGTTTCTACGCTAGGGGCGTAGATGTATATCTTATTTATTTTTGTCAATATCTCTACTTCTAGGTGTCCCACTTGGAAAATTACTTCTTTGTTGGCTGGTGTTTCCGATGCGAAATGTTTTTCCTAAGAATTCAAAATTTTCAAGTAAATCATAGACTTTCCGCTACGAGGCACAAAGGCAAATTGCGTTTTATGCATTATTTCTGCTTCTAAATCTCCGATTTGAAAAATTCTTCCTGTATCGCATACAAGATCTGATGGAAAATATTTTTCACATAATTTCTAATGTTTGGTAAAGAATGGTTTGGCCACCAAGGGGTATAAGGGTTTGTTTTTGCTTCTGATGTATTTGTAGCAAAATCTGCGCTCCTGAAAACTCGACTACATTTTTTTTTCTTGGAAAGTAGAGATATTCACGAAAATAAGATATATATCTACGCCCCCTGGCTGAGAAACTGTGGAATATTTTAAGAAGAAAATAATTCGAAAAGGGTTATTGATGTGAATGGCATCAGTCCACGAAATAATTTTTTCAATCGATATTTTAGAAGCTCAGATTTTATGGTAAATATATCGGAAGCAAAAATTAACACTTACGCCCCCTGGTGGCCAAAGTATTCTTTACCAAAAATTTGAAATTGTATGCAAAAGATTTTCCATCAGGAGGTATATCCGCTGAAGAAAAAAATTTTCAAATCGGAGTTTTAGAAGAAGAGTTATCGGGAAAAAGGTAATTTACTTTTACGCCCCCGAGCGGAAAATCTATGCGGAATTTGAAAAAAGTAACCATATATAAAAATACTCTTCGATATAAATGGAATCGAAATATAAAATATTTTTTTCAATCGGATGTTTAGAAGCAAATATGTGGATTAAAACGTAATTTTGAATCCGACATCATCTGCATTTACGCCTTCTAGCGGCGAAATTGTACATCGTAAAAAAAAACGAAATAAAGGATCCTCATTCGCATATTTCAAGCTTCCCAACGCAAAAAGAATTTTTCAAATCGGACTGATAGTTGCAGAGATATCGTGGATACAGGCGGACGGACAAACCGATAACATACGCACGATCTTTTTTTACAAAAGACGTGCTAAAAAGAGCAACTAGAGAAAAATATATACCCATGTACTTTAATAAAAAAATAGTAAATTATTTCTGATTACAATTATTAATAATCATATACTGTATTAATATAATTTACTTATTGAAATTATTAATCAGAAATATTGAAGCCAATGATTATTAATTCTTTACTCTTAAAATTTAAAAACTATACATATAAATATATAATAGGAAAGCAAAAATATTTTACTAAAAATGTAATGCGTTTTATGTTATTTGACGGTGGTGCGCTTTAAAGTCAGAGTTCAACTGAATGAGAAGTAAAACTTCAGGATTGTTTTGCTATTTATCCTCTAGATGGCAGCACATACTAAATTGTATTTACTGGTTATAACTGCAAAATATCAGTCATCACGGAGTAGCAGATTGAAACTGCAAATGGTTGTTAACACCCCCTTCCAAATGTAAATGAAAATAAATTTTAAAATTCGAGTGGAATTTAAACATTTTTTGTTCAACGTTTCACACACTACCAGGGGCGTATGTAGAATTTTTTTCGAGGGGGGAAGTAAGCAATAATGAAAGTTTTTGATATCCACGAGAACAAAATTAAAGTTAATGAAAAACTCAAGAAAAAATTAAAGTATTTTTTCTAATGAAAGTTGATGCATTTTTATTATCAAGACATTTTTTTTTCGAATCTAAGTCTCATTTTAACCAAAAACTTAAAAAATAAAACATTTTCGGGGGGCAATGACCCTGGCCCCCTCTAAACACTCCCTTTCACACTATGATAGAAAAGAATTGCCACTGATTCTTTCGTTACACTTAAATAAGAAGTGGCATACAATGATTCACCTTAGGAGTTGCAGCCCCGACTGGAAACATTTTTTGGGGGCCCAGGTTCACAGCCAGGATCTGCAGAATTTATATCGGTAAATAAAGTTTATTATAGACTTTATATATTCTTTTCCGTTTGGGCCTCTTTTGCCTTGGCTATAAGCCCTCTTCTTATTACCACTTAAATATTTCCTTCCGATGTCTCTTGGTCTTTCATTCATGTTTACGGGAACTAGGTCCACAGATTCCTAAAGTATACAACAAAATGCCGATATTAAAAGAGGCATCCATCACCGAACTAATACTTCAAATTATACAGTACTGGCTTGATTATTCATGCACCCGCCAAACTACCTCTTTCCACGTAGTAAGTCAAAGCCACCTAGATGGTTTTGGTTAAGCTTGGGATAAAGAGTGTAAGGATTAATAAGCTAGCGGTGGAATAGTCGCGCGCAATATGCTTCATGCTGATGTACAGTGTATATTGTCATCATCATAATCGTCAACCATTATCAATCCGCTGCTGGATGAAGGCCTCCCCAAGTTTCTTCCACAACGGCGTATTTTGCGCCAGTTTCCTCCATGTTACTCCCGCATGATTTCGAATTTCATCCATCCATCTTCCATGTGGTCCTCTTCTGGGTCTTTTCCTGTCCCTTGGAATCCAGTCTAAAATTTCGGTTTTCCATCGATGGTCCGTCTTTCTGGCAATGTGTCCAGCCCATTGCCATTTCAAGGATTTTACTCTGATCATGATGCCTTCCACTCTCGTCATTCTCCTGATCGACGAGTTCCTCTTGTTATCTCTCCTGGTTACACCAAGCATGCATCTCTCCATGCCTCTTTCTCTTGTTCGCAGTCTTTGTATATCTCTTTTAGTTAAAGTCCATGTCTGTGCTCCATATGTAAGAACTGGAAGGATGCATTGATTAAACACTTTTCGTTTAAAATATAATGTCACATTGCTCTTGAAAATTGTACTGTTTCTTCCAAAAGCTCTCCAACCAAATTTTATATTCCAATTAATTTCTTCATCAAAGTGACCTTCGCTTGATATCTACTGCCCAAGGGTAAATGTAGGTATCGGTTATCTCCAACTTTTCCCCATCAATCGATAAATCTTCATTTCATGTAAAAGCATTGTACATCACTTTTGTCTTCTGAAAGTTCATTTTTAATCCCACTTCTTTACTCTTCTCAGCAAGTTCCTGGATCATACTCTGCAGCTCTGATGGGGTAGTTGCAAAAATGACTACGTCATCTGCAAAACGGAGGTGAGTTAGATAATCACCATTAATCTTTATCCCTTTGTTTTTTTCAGTTCAGTGATTGAAAGATATTTTCCAATGTGACATTATAGAGCTTGGGATATATGATGTCACCTCGTCTCACTCCCTTTCCAATTTTTATGTGTACTGTATTCTCAAACGGTCGAATCTTTACACTGGCATTTTCATAGATGTTATTAATAATATTAATGTATGCATCTTCAATACCGCAGGATTTCAAATGGTTTCACGGAATCAAAGGCCTTTTCATACTCGATGAAAGCCATGCATAATAGGAGTACTCCCTCGCTCTTTCAATTAGTTCTCTCAGTACATGGATATGATCTGTAACGCTGTAGCCACTCCTGAATCCAATATGTACCGAAAATTATAATCGTTTCTGTTCTCCGTAAAACCTACAATGTGGTGTTAGGTGTATGTTGCAGTATGTTCTAGTGTGTATTTGACGTGATTAAAGTGGATTATCCTAGCGCGTGCCCTCTTAGGCGTGGGGCCCAAGTGGAAACAATCGGTCCAATCCGCTTAAAGCCGGCCCTGATCATTCATGTACTTGGGAGTGCCACTTTTCCAAAATAAAAAAAATCAACGTTGTCAAAATTTTGTACTCCAAGTACATGTACCTTCTGAAAGCGCCTGCGCCAAACACCGTTTTGATTGAATCACGTGATATCTATCTATGTCACGCCATTTCCCCTTAGCCGACTACAGCCATCTGCAGTTGCAAGGCAACGTCTCTTATTGGACATTTCTGTTCCAGCGGTCGTCGCAGTGTTTGCAGAGGAAGAACCTATATGTCACTTTTTCCGATTTGTGGAGTGCTTTGCTGCGAGTCTTGGGTAGGTTAAATGATTTTACCTACGGTTCTTAAAATATTATAGAGGTGCATGTCAATCTCATCTGCATTACATTCTTTCGGAAAGAAAAAATTCATGGCTGAGGAAACAGATCAAAGTAAATTTAAGGTAAGATCAAGATACGTTATAAGTTAAAAAGCTCCTCCGGGCAATCCGGAGATAGGATTCTTAACCTCCAGATTCGCTAAACATGAATGCCGGTTGCTTCGACTAGCGAATCCTGTGATGGTTATATTCAAATTAATCGGAAACTTGAGACTTGGTCAATCTGGGTGGTGTTGTGGTTAGTATACCCGGGCGTTATCTGGGAGACGCGGGTTCGAGTCCGTACGATGAAAATTTTCAAGTTTTCGGATATTATCTTACTTACCAATCTTTGTCACATTTACACCAAAAATCGGATTGCCATCTTCAAAATTTGTATTATATGGTGTAATCCCGTATTTCTTTCAAGACTATTAATGTAGTTTATAAGAGTTATAATAACTTATAACCGAAATTCTACCATATTCATGCATTCAAAAGTATTACAACTGCACTGCTAAAAGATGCACAATACAGTGCAATGTTTTTTAGCGGCAGCTCATAAAAAACATATATGTTTCAAAGTGAAGGAACCCAAAAGTTAGTACTGCAAATTCAATCATTCACTGCAAGAAAAATTGGAAGAGACAGATTGCACTTAAAACTTTATACCTCGCCAGAGCGGCGTATAATTTGGCTAGTTCAAAATAACGAAAAAGAAAGAAATCTAGTGTAATGTGGTTTGAAATCATATCAAAAGATTTGCTCATTACACAAGAGAATTCGGTAATGTCAGTCTTGTCTTTCGCGTTTTCTTCTGTTCACTTTTCTAGATTTTAACGTCTGCCATGAGCATCTAAGGATTCGTTCATCGTTAATTTAGGACCACTGGCTCCACGAAAGAGAGAAATCCAGAGCCTGAAGAACCAACACAAATATCCATGTGTTCAAACTAGAGATTGTCTAGCCAAGGCTGAACTGGATCCTACCAGGCTGTAACATTAAGCAACAAGTTAGTAAAATCATGCAATGCATTGATTATAATGCGCTTTCCAACATACCAGAAATCATTACTCAAGTTATCTCTCCAGTTATGAGGATAATGGCTGTGGAATAAATCTCTGTCCTGTGCCCTGACCTTTGATCCCATTTCGATGATATTCAACTGAACCGGTTCAGTATATCTCCGAAATAACGTGATAAAGTTTTGGCGCAATGGAAGCATTTTTACGTAAGTTATGATGCATAAGAGCTATGGAATAGATCTCGCTCCTGTGTCCTAACCTTTGACCCCATTTCTCCCATTTTCAATAGGGTTTGTCCCCAGGTAGTCCCCTACCACATACTAAAATTTAATCGAAATCGAACCTTTTTACGTTAGTTATGACACATAAGAGCGGTGGAATGGATCCCTCTCCTATGTCCTGACCTTTGACCCTATTTCGTTCCCTTTAAATAGGGTTCCTTTCCAGGTGTTCCCCTTCCATTTTCGTTAATCGAAATGGAACTATTTTTACGCGAGTTATCGTGCGGACGGACATACGCACACAACGCGTGACGTAATGAGGCAGATGGGAATCGCGACCATCTGCTCGAAAGAGTGTGACGTCGTAAAACATAATAGGATCCACACATAACGCGTGACGTAATGAGACAGATGGCGTGACTGCGCGCTGACATCTCAATCGCGAGAGTGTGACGTCATAAGATTTCTATGCATGGGCAACATTAATGGGACGACGCCATGACACTAAAAACGTGTTAATTCGGGGTGGCTATTTAACGCACTAAACGAATTTTCCTAAAGTCGAGATCAAGCTAAATCGATTTCTAGTACCAGAAAACGGTAGGTCAACAACTTTCATCAAAATCATTAGAGCCGTTTTCAAAATAAAATTTACATACATACAAGAATTGCTCCTTTAATAGTATTGGATAAGGGCGACGGAATGGATCCCGATCCTATTTCCTGACCTTTGACCCCATTTCGTCCATTTTCAATAGGGTTCGTCCCCAGTGATCCCTTACCACATACTAAAATTTCATCGAAATCGAACCATTTTTACGCACGTTATGACGCATACGGGCAATGGAATGAATCCCGCTCCTATGTCCTGACCTTTGACCACACTTCGTCCGTTTTCAATAGGGTTCGTTCCCAGATGGTACCCTACCACATACTAAAATTTCATCGAAATCGAACCATTTTTACGCGAGTTATCGTGCCGACGGACGGACGAAGCTGGAGCATATACGCTTCTTCAACCTACGGTTGGAAAGCGTTAGAAACAGCGAGGATAGAAATGATGAGTAGGGACGTGGTTCGCATAAACAAACATTGATTCCGTATCATTATTTACATTTGAGATTTTATTTATATTCACTTTCACGTGAACAGATGGATATTCACATTCTTAATTCGTAGTACTTGGGCAAGAGAATTTTTGTGTACGAACTGGTGTAATTGATGTGTAAAGCTCATTCCTACTTTATTCTTCAACGATCTAGGGCTGAGATTTTCCTAAATGTGTAGTTAGCGTCTTAAATTATTTCATTGGAAAAATGTTAGTACCTGGAAAAAGTGCGACGTACAGATTTTAGAGTATGGAAATTAATGGCAAAGGGTGCATAAATTTCGCATTTTAAATGTCTTTTAAAGATTTTTATCGCAACATTTACCTGTAAGTGCGATGCTGTGAGGAGACGCTGCCGTAGGCCTAAAGCATCGCGACCGCGACGATGTCAAGCGTCGCGGTCGCGATGCGTTAGGCCTATGTAGCGATGCCTTAGGTCGAAGTCTCAGCGATGCGTTAGGTCTACCGCAGCGTCTCTTCACGGCATCGCACTTACACGTAAATATTACGATACAAATCTTTAAAAGACATTTAAAACAGGTAATTTCTGCACCATTTGCCATTAATTTCCACAATCTAAAATCTGTACGTCGCACTTTTCCCAGGTATTAACATTTTTCCGACGAAATAATTTAAGACGCAAATCTACACATTTATCCACTATTTCACTTAATATGAGTTTATATAGCTGAGTTTTTTTTTTTTTTTTCTAAAATTGAATTAGGTACATAATTATCGGAATGAAAATGCTTACCACAAACAACAGTTGAAGGTGACTTGTCATTTGGAGCAAAATCCTGACGAGATATTGCTTTCAGCCACAGTTGCTTTAGGTTCTGATCTGAGGGGAAATCATGGAATGAAAATCCCCCGTTTTTCTTCTCAGATGATGTGCACATCAGCACACAACAGTAAACTATTTTGAAAATGGGTTAGATTTCGTTGTGAAAACAACAGTTTGGTTTTAAAACTGTAAGATTTTTTTAAAAGAAACACAAGAAAAGACGACGAACATACACAATCCAGCAATTCAAAAAACGTGGAAACTGAGTTTATACCTTGGAACGCAGTGCCATCTAACGGCTGAAATCGTCCCTAACGCCCACTGGCCAATCACCAAAAGTCCATTGTCTTCAACGTTAATGTTATAGCCAGTGATGCTTTCAGGACTTTTTGACCGGGGGAGCAAATGGAATGCTAGAGGGGGCAAGTTTTCCATTTGCTATATATATATAATTTAACGACTATATTTACATATATATATCTAGCACAGGGGTGCATTTATAGAGGACTTTGCCCCCCCCGGAAAATGTGTCATTTTTGTTGTTGTTTAAAATGCGACTTACATTAGAAAAAATGCCTTAATTTAATAAAAATGTATCGACTTACATTGAAAAAAAATGCTTTAATTTTTCTTCAATTTTTCATTAACTCTGATTTTGTTCCAGATGGTGGATTTCAAAAACTTCCTATTTTCGCCCCCCCCGAAGAAAAATTTAATATACATCTCTGATATAGTTATTACTTCTTCAAACATTTCAGGAATAACAAACTTTCTTCAGCTAAAGGAGGGAGGGGGCGGGGGTTTCCGCAGGCTTTAATTTTTCATCTATTAAAATGCATTCAACGCACTCTTGATCCTGAATCACGATTCCCAGGCAATTAGGTATGATTAGTCTACCCATTATATTTTGAAGAATACCATGCGTCGTAATACACTTTTTAATAAAATAAACTAAAACTAGTACCATTTGAACAAATATTTAAAAATATATAATTGGATAAATATTTGTAGCATAAAAAGAAACGAAACTTCCTTTTTCATCATAGCCTGAATTTATTGAAATTTGGCTCGGTATCCTAAAATGTCTCCGGGGGGGGGGGGATGGTCGTTTCCGGGAGGGCTTCGCCCCCTGGATGTATGCCTCAAAGGAACACTGGTTATAGCCTGTTCTTCATTCAGTTCAGCCTTGGTCTAGCTTAGCACTATAGGGCTCGAGCCTCTCCACCAGGCACAATGAAACTGGATCGTTTTCTGCCTTGATTAGCTTCGCTACAGACTCGGTTAATTTGGGAATATTTATTGCTCGGTCACACTTCAGACTCCATTAAGCTCGAGCTTCATCTAGCTTGGTTAGCCTAGCGACAAGCTCGAGTAAGCTTGAACTTTTTCTTGCCCGATTAAACTCGCTATAGACTTAGCTAGATCGTTTTCTAGCTTGATTAGCCACTCGACCAGCTCGAGTTTTAATAGCTCGAGTAATCTCGAATTCTTTCTTGCTAGATTAGTAAGCGAGAAGGTTTTCTAGCTTGGTTAACCACGCAACTTGTTCGTTCGAATACGCTCGAGTTTTCTGTAGCTTGGTTAGCCTTGCGACAAGCTTGAGTGAGCTGGAATTCTCTTTTGATCAGTCTCGCTACGTACTTCAGTAAGAGAGAGCGTTTTCTAGCTTGGTTAGTCACGCAACTGCTTCGAGTAAGCTCGAATGTTCTGTAGTTTGGTTAGCCTCGCGACAAGATCGGGTAAGCTCGTATTTTTGTCTTGCTCGATTAGCTTCGCTATGGACTTCAGTAAACTAGAACGTTTTCTAGCGTGGTTAACCACGCAACCGCCTCGAGTAAGCTCGAGTTTTCTGTAGCTTGGTTAGTCTCGTGACAAGCTCGAGTGAGCTGGAATTCTTCCTTGCTTGATTAGCCACGCTATAGACTGCAGTAAGCGAGAGCGTTTTCTAGCTTGGTTAGCAACGTAACCGGTTTCAGTAAGCTTGAGCTTTCTCTAGCTTGGTCAGCCTCACCACAAGATCGAGTAAGCTTGAATTTTCCCTGCTCGATTAGCTACGCTATGTACTTTGGTTAACTATAACGTTTTCCAGCTTGGTTAGATACGCTACCGCTCGAGCAAGCTCGTTTAGTCCCACGACACACTCACGTAAGCTTAAGCTTTATTAAGATCGGTTAGATTTGCGATCAGCTCGAGCAAGCTTCTTTTTTTTTTTTTTTTTTTTTTTGCTCCACTAGTCTCTGTACAAAGTCGAATAAGTTCGAGGTTTTCTAGCTTGGTTAGCCTCGCCACAGGCTCGGGTAAGCTCGAGAGTTTTCTAACTTGGTTAGCCTCGCATCAGACTCGAGTGAACTCGAATTCTCTTTCGCTCCATTAGCCTTGCTAGAGACTGGAGTATCTCGGTTTTTTTCTAGCATGGTTGGATTTACCAGAGACTCAGCTATGTTTGAATTTTTTTTTTTTTTTACAGCAAGCCAAACTTGTTTCAACTTTAGTTCTATTGATTTATAATGAACACAAGCACAACTATGTCGAAAATGCAACAGAAGCACCACCCATCCTTAGTGCCATTTTAAAGATTGACCAACACGTCGATTGCTTCGCCGTCATTTGTGGTGACTGATAGGAATATTTTTAATAAAACGCCTTTACAGCCCTTATATGATGCATAATTTCCCCCATTTCTTGAAGTAAATAAAGTTTTTTTCCCCCTTCTGCTGTGCTTCATCAGCCTTGGTTTGGATAAGTTCTTTCCTCTTTCCGGATGGTCATGCTCGCCAACTTCTAACAAATCATCTGAGCTGGGTCCAGGTTCGAGTCGCGGATGAAGAGTGTGTTTCTTCCCTGAAGTCACTGACTCCATATTATCTCATATGTCGACTGGGATCTCTAAACACACTCCGAAAACATATTTTTGTCCTGGCACAGGTTTAAGTGCGATTATATTATCTCTCTGATTATTATTTTTTACATACATTGTTTTTACGACGGAAAGGTATATTTTCATGTATCACTACATATCGTTTCTAAAAAATCTAAATTTTAAATTTCTATTCCTGTTGAGAAATAGAAATAATAATGTAATTTTTAATAATGTTGTAATTTTTAATTTCTTTTCTTGAACTCTGGGTTCGAGTTCCGGATGAAGCATAAGTAGGGTGCTTGTCTTATGACGCTGACTTCTGACTATTCGTCCGAGATGGGCCCGGGTTCAAGTCCAGGATGAAACATGGCTGGTGTCTTTGTCTCTTACGGCTTACGCCACTAGCTTCTGACCGTTCGTCCGAGACATCATCAACGTTTCTGAGAAACCATCATCATCATTGTCAACCATTATCAATCCACTGCTGGATGAAGGTCTCCCCAAGTTTCTACCACAATAGTCTGTCTTGAGCCAGTCACTTCCATGTCACTCCGGCATGCTTTCGAATTTTATCCTCCCATCCCCCACGTGATCTTTTCCTGTAACGGCATATTGCCCTTGAAAATTGTATTATTTCTTCCAAAAGCTCTCCAACCGAGTTTTATGCGCCGATCAATTTCTTCATCAACGTGACCCACGCTTGATATCTGTCGACAAAGGTAAATGTAGGTATACCCCATCAACCGATAAATCTTCGTTTCTCGTAAAAGCATTGTACATGAATTTTGTTTTCTCAAATCTAATTTTTATCACACATCTTTAGTCTTGTGAGCAAGTTCCTGGATCATACTTTGCAGCTCTGAAGGGGTAGTTGCAAAACTGACTGTCATCAGCAAAACGAGGGTGAATTAAATAATCTCCATTAGTTGTTATGCCCTTGTTTTTCCAGTTCAATAATTGAAAGACATTTTGCAATGTAGCATTGAAGAGTTTGGGAGGTATAGTGTCACCTTGTCTGAGTAAAAAATTGAAATGAGAGTGCTTTTTTCAATTTTTGTTAGTGCTGTATCCTCAAACAACTGAAACTTTGCACTTGCATTTTCATAGATATTATTAATAATGTTAATAATGTATGCATCTTCAATACCGGTATATTTCAGAGACATCATAAGTGCTAATTAAAGGCTCCACTGAATCAAAGGACTTTTGTTAATCAATAAGATCCATTCATAATGGGAGTTCATATTCCCTCGTTCTTTTAGTTAGTTCTCTCGGCACATGGATATGATCTATAGTGCTGTACACTGTAAAAAAAATTTCCGTGAATTAACGTAAAATCTTATGGCAGCACAGTTGCCAAAATAATTCCGTTCCGTTAATAAAAATTCTGTTTTTTTACAAAACTTCCGTTTTATAATATTATGTTTTTCCACAAAATATTTCCGTTTTCTGACAGAATTATTACGTTTATTTACAAAAACAGTTTTATAACATTCTGTCTTTTCACAAAGTATTTACGTTTTCTGACAGAATTATTACGTTTTTTTACAAAAACCGTTTAGTGCTATTCAGTATTTTCACAAAATATTTGTGTTTTCTTACAAAATAATTACGTTATTTTACAAAACCTGTTTTATACCATTCCGCATTTTCACAAAATATTTCTGTTTTCGGACAGAATTATTACGTTTTTTCACAAAATTTGTTTTGTAACATTTGGTGTTTTGATAGAATTATTATGTTTATTTACAAAAACTGTTTTATAACGTAATGTTTTTTCACAAAATATTTGTGTTTTCTGACAGTTACTATGTATATTTACAAATATTATGTTTTATATTTTATCCAATTATTTATTTTATATTTTATCCAATTATTTATTTTATATTTTATCCAATTATTTTATATTATTATTTTATATTTTATCCAATTATTTATTCCCTGGGCATAATTCTTTACATAGAAACGTTATGTTTAATAACGTTTTCCCACAAATTATTTCTTTCTGATAGAATTATAAATTTAATTACGAAACTTTTATATTATTTCACTTTTCCGCAAAATAATGATGTTTTCTGACAGATTAGGTCTGGCTTTAAAATTTTTTTTAAATATTCTGTTTCCCAATAAAATATGTATTCAGACAATGTTTCTTTTCATAAATTTTAATTTCTAAATATCATTTTTGTGATATTTAGGTGTTCTTTTAATTACATTGTTTTTTACATAATTTCTTTGCACACATTATGGTCGAAACGAGTATCATATAATATTGTATGTAAGAAAACACCCAAAAACATTTCGCATGGAACATGCATTTACACAGAACCAGGCGAAATATAAGGTGTGAAAACTAAATAGGCAAAGTACCTCAATAATATTTTATTTCTATAAACTGTTTATGTAAGTAGTATTTGTTTTCAGCAGGCAAATTTTGTTTTGTACAATGTTTTGGTTTATACTTACCACACATATTTTTTTTATACTCACCACAAAATTTTTCCTTTGTAATTAATATTTTAGTCAGTTCTGTTTATGTAAATAGTATTTACATTTCTGGCAACAAAACGTCCTACAGGAATTCTTATTTAAAAAAAACTGGCAGGTTTTTTCACACAATAGTTTTTTTGTTAGAAGATCTGTTTTATAAAACCGTTGTTTACAAATAGTTTTTGCAGGAATATTTCAGATTTTCATTTTTAGAAACCACCTTATACAAACAGTACAAATACCACATGTTAATGGTCAATGTGTTCTGTTTACGAAATGACAGTATGATCAATAGCAGATCTGTACTTTTTCTTGTTGCCGTCACTCATATGTTTAGTATCTTTTAGCACCAGCTTATGTGCATAAAATTTTTTGTCATTGTTTCAGCAGAATTTTGGAAGAATATTGTAGAATTAAAAAAGAAAAAAAAAAACTGCCTGTTCTTAACACTTCAATGAATGGCTTTTGGGTTTTCTTCTGAATCTATGTTCCAAGTTATAAACATGGCTGTTGTATAAATCAACATGTAATTTTAATGGAATGAAAAGATTTCATAGGAGTAGAAATCGGTCATGGCAACTATGTAAGCATAAAAAAAACAAAAAAACTTCAAGTGTTTTGGTAGGAATTTAATGTTCCAGAGTTTTATTTTCCTGCACAGTAAAATGCTAGGACACAACAATAATAAACAAATGAAACATTAATTACAAATTGTAATTACCCACAGCTCGCTGTTTTCAAAGATGTTGTTAGCCAGCTAACATTTCTTAGGTATATTTGAATTTCTCCAAAACCACCAGATTATTCAAAGCTAGCTGGTATGATTAACAGCTTGTATCAAGCTGAAAGCTCTGTAAATGCCTACATGTGTTTACACTAAGACTAGAAATTACCATTGCTTATAAACAGGAAAGATAAATGTAGATACATTTTGTAATTGTGATTTTCAACACTACATCTGTTAATGCTACTGTATCATATAGGAGTGCTAGCATTTTCCTTGCATTACTAGTAGTTAGAAAAAAAAAAAGATCAAAGCTAATTACTGCAGTTTTCATAGAATATTAATGAGATTTGACCATTAACATAAAGATGGATGATTTTAGAGGAGCATTCGTGCTCTTTTAAACCTTCAGTATTAACATTAACGTCTGTCATGATATTTGTTCTATAATTATTCTTATACCAAAATGCAAATACGTATGTCAGATTTCAAAGATTCAGCAAACTACATTTAATGATATGCGCCCCACTTTATTTCCGATTATGTACAGAAAAAAAAAATGCTTCAATTTCATTTCTAAAACTGGACCAAATTTGAAAAATTGTTTCAACAATGTTTTTATCTTTTCTTCAAGTTGCAACACCCTAGGTGCTATTGCAGGCTGCTGCACCTTCTTTTTGGAACTTTCGTTCTCCTCCGAGGGTTTATGTTTGCAAAGCACCCTGAAAAACAGAAAATGCAAAGAATTAGTATTAAACACATAGCATTAAATATTGTGCAAAGTAGGGTAATGATACATATAACTGTTGTGTACATTTGGTTAAACATTAAAATCATTAATATTCTTGATGATTATGAAATTGCAATATCATATCTCAAAATATATGTATGCACCAAAGAAAACTTAGTAAGGCTCGTGATGATAATGGATAAACAAATTTAAATAAATAAATTACGCTGCCGCAATATCCCCAAAACAAAAATAGACTAGTTTGTTTTTAAAAAAAAAATGACCTGTCAATGGGATTGTATGAGATGTCACTAAACAAAACACAAAAATTGCACATATTATCCTAGAATCACTGAACACAAGAGCAAATGTGACTCAGAAATTGGATGAGAAAGCTGACCAGCGGTATTTATTTATTTGCAGCTGAGGCCTCTTGCCTGGCTGAAAAGAACTTTTTTTGTTTCACAGAATTTCTTTAACAGACGAATTTGAGCATTAATTTTAACACATCACACCCGAGAAGGCCAAAAGAGGTTTACACCCAAGTGAATTTTGAAGGGACTCATATTTCACAAGCTACACCATTGATTAGTTCCTTCACTTAATTTACATTCATTTTGGAAATATTTTTCACCGAAATAAATTATCACAAAAGCATGGGATAACTACTCTTTTCACAACTACCAAATTTACACTAATATACCAAATTTATATAGAAATGCCTTGTAATTATTCACTCATATTTATTAACAGGCTTTGAAAACAATCACATTTCTAACCCCCACCTCCCCCAGCTTGAATATACCACTCCGTCCACATGAATACATCACACATCTTTACACTTTGGCCAATAAGAAAAAAATAACAGATACAGAATTTTTGAAAGACAGTAATGCATTACATTACCTCTTCTTCTAGCTTTGCAAATTTCTAAATTTTCTACCCCAAATCCTCTTAACATAAGTACCTTCTCTTTCTCTATTTCAACATTTTGATTTAAAACTCCAATTTAAAAATTTAGCATACCCTTTCGGGGCATCTGATGGGTCAAACAGAAAAGAACATTCTTAGCAATTCCCCTTTCATTCTTCCTTCACAAAGACATACAAAAAATAGGAAAAAAATGTATTCAACACTTGCTCAACATCAGAAACTCATTGACTTGAATTTTTTTTCTTCTATCAGGCAAAATGTATCATGTTTCATATCTGAAACAATCATTTGATGTTTCTGAATATTTCTGTTTCACGCGTTATGTTCTGTGAAGGTTCAACTGGCTGATACGTAGCGTCCGACAGTGAAAATTATTTGTGTCAATTGATCATTATAGTTAAAAAATACATATTAATGCTTACCACTTGAGAATTACCCCGCTTTCCTTCATTGTCAGCGAAGGAAAGCGGGGTTAGTTCGCAAGTGGTAAGCATTAATACGCTTAATATGTATTTTTTAATTGACACACAAATAATTTTCACAGTCGGACATTACGTATCAGCCAGTCAAACTTTCATAGGACATAACGCGTAAAACAGAAATATTCAGAAACATCAAATGATTGTTTCAGATACTATATATGTTCCACGTATAATGGCATGATTTGGTTAATACCATAATGTGCAACTAGAAAGTATCATGTTTCATCAGAATTATAAAATAGCAATCAAACATTCTATTTGGAATTTCCGCTTCCTGCTCTTTTCTTTTTCTGCATATGGAGATGGGCCTTCATTGTTTATGAAGAATTTTGATGGCCAAAGGAAAAAAAGGAAATATTTAATGTTTTACCTTTCTGGTGCACTCAACTCATCGGTGAGGGTGGAGAAGTCATGTTGAAAACCGTCCAAGAAGACGTCAAGGAAAATGGGATGTCATTAGACCTCAGAACAATGATGCACAACCTATGTCTCAGGACGGGTGTCGCGTTGGCCCGCCATCACGACACTACCAAAACTAAATTTTTCGTAATCGTACGCCAAATTATTTTCTTCCATGCTGAACGCTGAAGTTCAAACCTGCACATGTGCGGCGTAATGGTTCGGAGAATGGCCAGTCCAGCGCTGATGCTCCTTTTGTTTACTTTGTTCCCATTGGCTGTTGATCTTCTAGCAGTGCTTGTTTGTTCTCGGTCGACACTAAAGTGGATGGCGTACAGGTATTGTGACGTAACATCATTCGTTCCACTGATTCCACATTAACTGGTACTCCTTGTTATGGTGACTTGCACTTTTGAGCGAGGCCTTTCCCTCTGCTTTTCCAGTTAGTATGGATAAATGCTGATGGTTTTCTTTACTGGAATACCTTTTCTGATGATTGATTTCTTGCAACAACCACCTTAACCCCCACCCCACCCCCCACGCAGTCTATTTTGAATTTAAACCACTTTTTTAGCTTCCCACGTCACTCAAACGCATGTGGTTTCTACTTTATTTTGTGCGCCGTTTGGACTTTTTTTTTTCTTTAGAGAAAAATGCATGCTTCTCTTATAATCTAATTTTATTTCTATCAGAACCAAATTTTGTCTCCTTGTTCTGGATTTTTCCAGAGGGGCGGAGCAAACTTCCTCCAGTTCTTGCTGTTTCATGCATTTACAGCTTTTCGCTTACTATCTTTATTTTTAAGGCTATTTTGCTTTGGGTGTTGGAGGTTTTTATTTTTGTAGCCTTTTATATCTGAGAAAAGTCCCTCAATTCACTGTTTAATTTACTTCTGGAGCACATAGATTTGTATTTAGTGCATCTGCATCATTTTGCATAGAAATGCAGAATTTATCGAAAATAATTACTGAAATGAAAATCTTTTTTGGTGCTTGTGTATGTTTAAAGACCAGGAATATGCTGTCCAATTTAATTAATTCTAAATAAATTAGTGCACAATTCCTAGCAAAAATAGTTTTTTCAGCACGAGTTTGTGCGAAAAATCCAGATTTTGCTCCGAGTTTTCCTAAGCTTTGAAAAGAGCTAAGAAAAGCACTTTTTATTGGGGAGTTTAAACTCCTCTAAAGGCAGAGAAGCCTACTTATTAAGGCAGCATACCTATTTTATAAATTTATCCTTCCGTAGTGCAATGGAGGAAAGACTTCTTGAGAACCTAGCACTTTTTATAGCAAAGCTTACCCACTGTACTTAGGCAACAGTTGACCTTTTAACTCGTCTCTTCAATTAATATTCAAAGAGAACAATCTTTATTATTCTAAGTGCAATGATAGAAAGGGCAGAGGACCCACTTTTTGCCGAAGCACGATGGGCGACCTTCCTTTTTAATCTAAAAGCCTGCTGAAATATTATAATTACTAAACATCCACAAAGATTCCAAGTTCTGATGTCTCCTGACTTCAAGTGCTTCGCGAGCGGCGAACTGAACGAATAGCAGTTCCGAATGATGTGATGCCATGCTGTCTGGACCGGAGGAAGTCGTATTTGATCGAGCCTTAATGTGCGGAACTGCTGTCGCGCGTGATGTCATAGCAGGGTTCTTAACATTTCAAACAAAACAGTATTGCTCGTATGTGTGAACCTTGTTTTTGACGGAGTTTACACATTCATTCGTTTATCATCTAGGATTATTTAAAAGCAAGTTCACAAACAGTTTGTTATGTTGTTATCTTCATAGATTATTAACCAAAAGTTCATAAAAGGCAAGTTTTTTTGTTTCAATTCATAGGCTTCCAACATAATTCATGCATTCGTTTCTTAACAGGTTTATATATCAACTACATTTCAAACTAGGAGTTGTAAATAATAAGTTAGGTTTTTGCATCTAAACATAGTTATTCCATTTTTAATATCTACAGACCAAGCCACACAAGTCTGGGTGGGCTTTTATTAGAGCACCGCGAGATTTGTTACTCAGTGTTCATGCAAGTTTGCTTTAAACCTTTTTGTTTCATTTGATACGTATTTAAGGTTAAGCAGCTATAACTTTTGGAAAAGTGTTTGATATTCCACACCTATCCCCCAACCGACAGACGAATTCATGTCATTGGGTTATTTGTATTTGGTAGTTTGTTTTTTTGGGAAGTGTTTCACATGACTTTACTGTTTTTGTATCAGTTTACATTTCAGCGTTGGAGGGTTTTTTTTTTTTTGTGTCGTCTCCACGGTAAGCAGAGTGATCAGGAACAATGCTCGCTGAAAGGATTATGACTTATGACGGCATTCCCTCTTGGCTTGCTGTATGGGCCGGAATTCAGGGAAACATTTACTATTAGGGAGACAGTACTGAATTCATGGGTGAGAGGGTGGACCTCGAAGCAACTTTTTCTTGTGCTATTTTACTTAATTTCTTTTCCATTAATGCTTAAAAAAATAAAAAAAAATTGACCTATGAATTTCCCCTTCCAACACATTTTTATTTGCACACCTGGCAGACAACTGGATTTCTTATTTGCAAGCCCAGACCAATAACTTTGATAACCATTTTATCTTGTCAATGACATTTTGCAAGTACTAATAATGATAAAATTAAAGTAACATTGAAATTTTATTTTTTAATGGAGTCTGTGGTACTGGAAAAGCTGTAAAAATTTAAGTGGGTTTATTTACCTTTATTAATGCAATGTAAAATAAATAACTGTTGTGGAGGGAAGTGGAAATTTTTAACTTCTACTTAATTTGCTTTTTGGTTAGGAATTCTTGCCCTGTGGCTACAAGAATACAAACAGGAGATTTTCCTTACAAGTGCTGCCATTTCTGAGGCACATTTATAGCTGAGAACACAAAGTGGAAATATGTTTTGCATGACTAACACTAAAAATTTTCAAAACCAATGTTTCCTCCACAACAATTTTAAAATTTATGTTTTATCAATTATTAGTGGAGGTACCCAGCATTGTCCAGGATAGACAAAGTTTGTTTTTGAGCACTTCAAAATTATTCACCATGCTGAATCACAAAGCAGTACTTTATTTGCACCTGCCGTTCAGACAACACCTTATCACAATTTATAATGGCCGTTCTGTTGAGTCATGTCCATGCAGTGTTACCTTCAAGCGATGTGAAATAACCTTAGTGAAGATTTTATAAACCACTGATAGGAGGCTGATGGCTCTGCAGTTCATGAGATCCTCAATGTCATTTTTCGATGCTATGCATCATTCCCGACAGTAATAAAGTAAATTTCAAGTAGATTTTTTTGATGTAACGAAAATGGGTAACGGAAGTAGTCGGTAAGCCACCTAAGTTTATTTTCTCAAATATCTCGAACATGGTGCGTCGTAACGAAATTTGGCTTCCTCTTGACTTCCCCAAGACTTCCAAATTTAGCTTCCTCACCCTGCTGTTCACGAGAGCTTTAAAATGATGTATAACACCTGTAGGTATCCTAGACTACAAGTTACCAATCACTCTCACTACTCAGCTTTTCTTTCTATTTTGAGGTCAGATTTTAGTTTGCGTTTGCGCAGATGGACGTTCGTAATTACTTTTTTTTTTTTTTTTGATTGAAGGTTAACGACCACCGTGAGCAACTCAATGAGCTATAAGCAGTCGCCCGTTCCTAATTTAGGGCCACTGGTTCCAGGGAAGGGAGAGACCCAGTTCCGTAGGACAAACACAATATCCATGCCTCACCGGGATTCGAACCCAGACCCTTTTTCTGACGAATGGTCATAAGCCAACTCTTAGACCACTGCGCCAGCGGGGCGGCCTACATCTTATTTCATCGCGTCGTTTCTTACGTTCGTGTAAATCTGAATAATACATAATAATAATAATAAGAAGAAATATTGTTTTTAAAAAACTAAACAGTAGAATTATTGCAGCCGCCATATTTAGTAATACATTCATGACTCTCACGTCTTCATTCATTGGTTTTACGACGATAACATTCAGTAATTCACACACTTAAATACCGCTCAATTTCAGGAATGAGTAAACTTTATTGTTTGCTGTTGTGATTTAATTCCACTTAGTATGAACCGGACTGTGGCTCGGTGTGATCGTGAGTGACGCGAATAAATGCATTGTGTTGTACGGAAATAGACGACTTCATCGCTCTGTTCACGTTATTTTATAAACAACGCATAGCAATTAAAAAATGTTGTTCCGACCCCGCTGGGATTGAATCCCAGATCTCTCGATAACTAGCCGAGTGCGTTCGCTTTACGTCACAGTGCCAACAATTCACAGCGCTATGTGTGGTTTATCAGGTTTATCCCATCTCAGTTGCTGGGTCCATCTATACGGATTTGTATAGTCACATGCTAACTGATAAACGACACATAGCGCTGTAATTGTTGACACTGTAGCGCAAAGCGAAGCCCTCGGCTAGTTATCGAGAGATCTGGGGTTCGATCACAGCGGTGTCGGAACAACAATTTTTCAGCTGCAATGCGTTGTTTTTAAAACAACGTGTACAAAGCGATGACATCGTCTATTTACATTATCTCCACGTATTTGAAATATATTCACCAGTTGTACGTAAGTAAATGTATACTCTGGAAGCATTCGTTTTATTTCACATCCACAAAGACCTAGTCATGCGAAAGATGCTTAGCATAAATTAACTACAAAGAGTGTAACTCGATTTTTTTTATGTAGCAGAATCATTGTAGTATTGTTCAGCAATCATCAGAATCTTCCCTTCGTTCAGCAATCATAAGGAATCTTCCCTTCGTTCAGCAATCATCAGAAATCTTCCTTTCGTTCAGCAATCGTCAGGAATCTTCCCTTCGTTCAGCAATCGTCCAGAATCTTCCCTTCGTTCAGCAATCATCAGGAATCTTCCCTTCGTTCAGCAATCATCAGGAATCTTCCCTTCTTTCAGCAATCATCAACAATATTCCCTTCTTCCCTTCATTGAGACATCTAGTGAAAACTTGGGCGAGTGTAGTTTCTATTCCTCTACTTCTGAGAAATAGCTTTGGTTAATATGTATTCTCCTGTAAGGTTTTTTTTTGTGTGTGTGTGTGTGTGTGTGCTGCAGAATCTCCTCGACCATAGCATCTTAATTTTTTTTTATTTTATTTTTTGTGATTGGAGGTTTAACGACCGCATTAGCAAGGCTATAAGTAGTCGCCCGTCCCTAATTTAGGGTCACTGGTTCCAGGGAAGGGAGAGAGCCAGTGCCGTAAGACAAACACAACATCCATGCCTCACCGGGATTCGAACCCGGACCCCTTTCGGACGAATGATCAGAGGCCATCGCTTAGACCACTCCGCCACCGGGGCGGCCCCCAAATTTGCGACGGGA
Source organism: Macrothele yani (assembly GCA_039090855.1). Classification (NCBI taxonomy): domain Eukaryota; kingdom Metazoa; phylum Arthropoda; class Arachnida; order Araneae; family Macrothelidae; genus Macrothele; species Macrothele yani. The sequence continues at coordinate 124,516,177 of CM077024.1, read as the reverse complement.
GACTCCTTATAGCTCTTAGAGAGAGCCAACGCCTTCAGACAAGAGCATAGCTTACTCAAGACTTCAGCCAGCGCCCGGACTACTCGGACACGGGAGTTTCGCTTCGTATCTACTTACTAGATTGCACAATTATAAAGCATACAGAAAAAATAACTCTCCATTTGTGTGTGTGTGTGGAGGGGGTGGGGAGGTACTCCCTCCCCACATAGTAGCCGAGTAGAACGAATCGTTGGCTTCTAATGATTCGTCCGAAATGAGTCTGGGTTCGAATCCCGGCCGAGGCATGGATGGTGTGACTGTCTTACGGCAACTGGCTCTCTCTCCCTTCCCTGGAACCAGTGGCCATAAATCAGGGACGGGCGACAACATACAACCAATTAAGTTGCTCACTCTAGTCATTAAGTCCCCAAACACACATAAAAAAAGGTTTACGATGTCAGCGACACTCAGGTCTATAAGCAGTCGCCCGTCTCTGATTCAGAGTCGCTGGTTATAAGAAAGTGACAGCCAGCACGCTGGACCCGATTTGGGCGATTGGTCGAAAGTCAGAGCCTCAGTGACCACTCGGCCACCGGAGCAGCTTTTTTTTTTTACAGTTGTCGAAATGAGAAGCATAGCATGATTTTTCATAGTTGATAGACCCTTAGTACACTGAAGAGCAAATGAATTAGAGACATCTAGCGTTATGCAAATGTGGCGCTGCGGGCGGACCCGTAAACGGAAACGACATGACGTATGCAGCGATCCGACAATATAAGGAGTAATACGACGGGAATAAGTAAGAGTCGGACGCAGTATGGGTAAGACGAATGATCTAAGCGCATTTGATCGTGGGCAAATTGTCGGAGCCAGAAGAATGGGTCACTCAATCTCGGAAGTCGCGCAGGCACTAAGATTTTTCCATGAGCCACTGTGTCACGGGTGCATCGTGAGTACATCGAATTCGGTAAAACCATCCCTGCAAGGGCCAACTGCCGTGGACAACAGCGTGTGGATCAGCGGGATCATCGTCGGCTAGCTCACATTGTAACAGCGGATAGACGGGCCACAGTACAAGAAATCACTCGGCAATTTAGCGCTGGTGCACAAAAACGTGTAAGCAGCCACACCATCCAGAACCATCTCCTCGCTATGGGGTACAGAAGCCATCGTTCCACGAGGGTACCGCTGCTGACCGCACATCACGGGGTGCAAAGATTAGCATGGGCGCGGGAACATCGCCACTGGACCCTAGACATGTGGAAAAATGTTGCCTGGACTGATGAGTCGAGATTCACGTTGGTACATGCGGTTGGAAGGATATGAGTACGGCGCAAACCACATGAAGCGATGGATCCTTCTTGCTAGCAGGGTACTCTTCAAGCTGGTGGGGGTGGCATTTTCGTCTAGGGACTGTTTACGTCGACTGAAATGGGACCCCTGGTACGTGTGACATCGTCCCTCACAGGTCAACGTTACCGGGATACCCTGGACGACCATTTGCTCCCGTTTGCGCGTCTTCAACATCCCACTGGGGACCTTTTCCTGCAACAAGATAATGCCCCGTGCCATCGCTCCCGAATTATATCCGAATGGTTGGATGAACACTCCACCAACATAACCTAGCTTCCTTGGCCAGCTAGGTCACCTGACCTCAATCCCATCGAGCACATCTGGGATGCCATCGAGAGATGTTCGAGCCTCTGACCCACCTCCATCAAATCTTCGTGAACTGTGGGAGCTTGTTCGGGGGTTGTGGATTCGTATGGCTTCTCAACGCTTCCGGTGTCTTGTTGAGTCCATGCCGAGACGAATCGCCGCCGTCATCAGGGCGAAAGGTGGTGCTACACGTTACTAGACAGGTATCTCTAATTCAATTGCTCGTCAGTGTATGTGTTCTCCAATGAGTCGAAATGTAATAAGCCCGACATCCAGAGTGTACAATAGCGGCTTCTTTTTTTTTTAATTCTGGGTTTAATGAATACCGTGAACAACTCCCAGGGCAATAAGCAATACCACGTCCCAAATTTAGAGTTATTTGTTCCAGGGAAGGAAGATAGCCAGTGTCGTAAGATAAACACACAACCGGGTCTTATCTCGGACGAATGGTCAGTAGCCAGATCATAGACCCACTACGCCACCGAGGCGGAAGCGACAGCTTTGACAGTGTATTGTAAAGTTTCGAACACCATTTTTCTGGCTCCGTGCTTCGTTTTTCTTCTCTTTACGGGGGTCAACACCCACCAGGTCTCTAAGCAGGCTCCTATCCCTAATTTAGCGCCACCGATTTCAAGGAGAAGAAAGAGCCAGCGCTATATGCAGGAATGATATGATATATAAGGTTCAAGTCATACATGTTGATCAAAGTAAAAAAAACCAAAAAACTTCAGTATATGATGAATGTTAACAAATGGAAGGAAGGGTAATCTGGTGATTATTAAAACTCTCGGACGCGCGCACGCACGTCGATTTGTTTGTCAGTGTTAACCCGAGCTCGTCGTAGTTTGTTTGGAGGTTTAACCACCACCGTGAGCAACTCAATGGGCTATACGCAGTCGCCCGTCCCTAATTTAGGGTCACTGATTCCAGGGAAGGGAGAGAGGGCCAGTGCCTTAAGACAAACACAACATCCATGCCTCACCGGGATTCGAACCCGGACCCATCTCGAACCAAAGATCAGTAGTCAGCACTTAAACCACTGCGCCACTGGTACGGCCCTCAAAGAGTTAACGTATCGTATGTTCTGACTAACTATAATCCAGTTTCAGCAAACTTAATCCTCTGGTAACAGTCGCTAACAAAACGCTCAAATTTCATCAAAAAAAAATTATGGGAGCTAATTTGCAGAAATTTAAGTGTACAGATTTCCCTTCATGAAATCTTGATTCATTTTTTTCTTTTAAAGGAAGGGGACTTCTCAATTCCATGAGCAAATCCTGCTTCCAGTAAGGGCGAAGATCCAGCGCCGTACTACAGGCACATGATCTGTGTTCCATCCGGGAGCAGAACACGGCTCGTACCACTAGCCAGAAATGTACCCCTCTGACCAATCGGCCACCGGGGGCGTCTGTCCTAATTTCCCAGAATTATAACTATACGTCCATGTGAACGGCAAAATAATGGGTTGGAAGATAGAAGAAAAATCATTGTACTGATGTGGCCAATGTCTGCTACTGTGCTCTTCAATCGAACGTCGAATTTGACAAATGGTTCCACCGAACCGACTTAATTTTTAACAAACTGTTCGGCCGAACCGAAACACCTGCAAAGCACTCCTGGCTGTGTGTCAAGCACAACACCCAAGTCTCATCAGGGACTCGCACCAGAGTCCATCATGGTAGAATCGTTAGAAGCCATAGCCTAAGAGAACTTGGACGCCCGAATTTTCATTTCACCTTGTATCCACTTTTCTAAAAATCCTGTTTTTGAAATAATTCTTGCCGTCCTGATGGCACAGTGGTCTAAGCTCTGGCCTCTGATCGAGATGGGTTTGGGTTCGAATTCCGTCGAGGCATAGGTGGTACGTTTGTTTTACGGCACTAGCTCTCTCCCTTCCCTGGAGCCAGGGGCCTTAAATTAGGGGCGAGCATCTGCTTTACAACCCATCAAGTTACACAAAGTGGTCGTTAAACCCACAAGGGATTAAGAAATGACAGAGCCGCAGAGAAAAGTGCATTAATAACATAGTTGAATATCTCTCGAGGCATGATAAGCACACCGGACAAAAAATTACTGAATGCCCATTTTATTGGTTAATATGGGGTTATATCACCACGAGCTCGAAGCACAGCCTTGATTTTCTTTGGCATGCTGTCAATATGGGAGCGGATGACATTAGTGTCCAGTTTGCCCCACGCCGTGAACAACTGGTCCCGCAGAACAGTCAAATTGGAAGGGTGTTGTTGTCTCTTCTTAGCGGCCCGTTCGAGCATGTCCCCAAATTTCTCTACAACATTGAGATCAGGCGAATTGGCGGGCCAGGTGAGATGTGAGACGTCGACCTCATGTTCTGCAAACCAATCCTGCACAATGGCAGCTCGTTGGACAGTGCAGTTGTCGTCTTGATAACGTGGATCTGGAATGGCGGCATCTTGGAGGAACTGGACATATGGCAACACCTCGTTATCCAATGGTTTCACATAGTCCACCGCTTTCATGCCATTAGACACGTGAACTAAGGGACCCACCCCAGCACTGGATATATACCCGCAAAACATGATAGTTCCACCCACTTCTGTACAGCCCTTTGCACACACTCTGCATTGAAGGCTTTTCCGGCCTTCCGCATGACCCTGGATCAACCATCATTGGAATACAGGCAGAACCTGGATTCGTCCGACCAGATGATGCATCGCCACTGTTCTGTGGTCCAGTGTCGGTGTTCCCTCGCCCATTCCAGCCGATTTTTCTCGTGTATGGCAGACAGCTTGGGGCGTACCCTGGCTACACGACTGAATATTCCTACACCAATGCAGTTCTCGTCGAAGCGTTCCTTCGGAAACAGGCTGACTGGGTCCCGCATTGTACTCTTACAGCAATTCCTGCCGGGTGTGGAACCATTTTGCGGTTGATAATCGCCCCAGACGTTGACGATCACGGTTACTCATGGTGGCTTTTCTGCCACAGCTGCTCCTACGGGAATTGTCTCTGGCCGACTCTTTCCACGCTAAATGAACACTACTGACTGTGGACTTTGTCACGCCAACGAAGTCCGCCACCTCCCTCAGCGAATGACCATGTTCACGACCAAAGGCGATAGCTCCCTTTTGCCAATCTGTTACGTCACCTTTTCTACCTATCGCACTACCTGTAAGCAACAATAAAACTGATTAGGCATGCACGTCTTACAAGGCTGAAAGAGTAGCAAGTAACTTACAATACTTTCCATTCCATTATATACACGCATTTTTCTCTGCCTGACCAGGTTCCAACTGTTCCTCCGGATGACAGCATTTTTTGTCCGGGTTGCTTATGACCCCAGGAATTGAATGCATGTTTTTGCATGTTGTGCTACAGAAATACGGTTAATTATACGTGCATAATTTGACGAAAACATAATGACATTTTTGTGGGTAGGTAAGTGTCCCTAATTGTAGTGATTTATATTTCTATTTTATTTTCCGTTTTTGTGTAGTCTCGAATGCAAATATTTGGCTATCTCTCGTTAGACCGGAACTGAACGTCACGTCGTAACTCCCGAGAGTTTATTTCTTTAGAACATCATTAGCCAACAGTCAAGCCAGGAAAAGACATATACGTACCTGGAATTTTTTTTTTTTTTTTGTTACAAAAGAAAAGAATGACGCTACACTTCTCCTTTAGCAGCGTGACTCAGGTTTAGGACATGTAACCAATGGTGCTCTCTTTGCTGGATGCATCGTCCAAAGTTTTCGGGATGTGCCAGCTGGGGTCACAATTACAAAACCGCTCCGTGGAAGAAGTGAAAGAAAGCAGATCGATGCTGTAAAGGTAGTGAGGAATAATTTCGATGCAACCTATGACGCACTATATTATCTAATTTGCGATATTTCCGGAAATGTAATGAAAGAAATGTCAGTAAATTTTTTCCAGTACTAAAACTAAAATCACATAAATTTAAATGTTGCATAGTAATTTGATGTAATATTTAAAAATAATGTAAAATCTGAAGAAATTATACCGACCATAATGGAAATGTTAAAAATGATTAAAACAATGTGGAACGCCAGATGGTTGTTTTAAAGGCATGCCGGCTGAAGCTAAAGGAACAGTCAACTCTGTAATACTTCAACTCCTTTCACCGCTGAAGCAGTCTTTCATTCAGAGCTAAGTCAGTAGAAATAAGTACTTCCAAAATTTGGTAAAAACAGATAGGTACGAAAACAAACTTTTAGCACATGGTAAATGATACTAGATGCGAAGTACTAGGTAATACATATGAACAAACACATGTTCAATATTTTGTGTTGGTAAATAGGTTCTGCTGCTAAAATGGTCTTTGGTGTACGCAAGAGCTAGGATTTAGCTTAGTTAAAGCAGAACTCAGACAGGAGAACAAAACTTAGACTTTAAGTTAAAGAGACATGAGAACTAAACTCCTTAGGAGTAAAAAGTTTTAAAATATACATGTTCAATATTTTGTGTTGGTAAATAGGTTCTGCTGCTAAAATGGTCTTTGGTGTACGCAAGAGCTGGAATTTAGCTTAGTTAAAGCAGAACTCAGACAGGAGAACAAAACTCAGACTTTAAGTTAAAGAGACATGAGAACTAAACTCCTTAGGAGTAAAAAGTTTTAAAATATACATGTTCAATATTTTGTGTTGGTAAATAGGTTCTGCTGCTAAAATGGTCTTTGGTGTACGCAAGAGCTAGAATTTAGCTTAGTTAAAGCAGAACTCAGACAGGAGAACAAAACTCAGACTTTAAGTTAAAGAGACATGAGAACTAAACTCCTTAGGAGTAAAAAGTTTTAAAATATACATGTTCAATATTTTGTGTTGGTAAATAGGTTCTGTTGCTAAAATGGTCTTTGGTGTACGCAAGAGCTAGAATTTAGCTTAGTTAAAGCAGAACTCAGACAGGAGAACAAAACTCAGACTTTAAGTTAAAGAGACATGAGAACCAAACTCCTTAGGAGTAAAAAGTTTTAAAATATAAAATTTACGCTTGATAGTTATAATAGCTTTTGTCTTAAGGGGGTCCACACACTGACACACAGACATCATACAATTATCTGTAGAATAATTTAAGTACCTGGTTTCTTACCTTAAGACAATCTACAGTACAATAGCTGGTGCGCAAAATTGGGGAAAGGGGAAGAAATATCCCTTGCCCCAATAACCAAATTTTCATGCGATGCGCATCCACAATATCCAATCTCGCTATAGAACTTCAAAATCGGGTCCCCTGACTTGAAATTTAATAGTTAATTAAACCTGAAATATACTCCTGCGAATCGCTTCTATTACCGGAAATTTTCTGTCATATAGAAACAGAAACAGTGAAAACAGAATTTTTCCGTTAATATCAGGTTGTTCGGAAAATAGTGGCCGATTTTCTGAGGTGCCATATTTAACTCGCCCACAATGCTTGCAGACAAACCCGCTCGCAGCGCCTTTCGTACGAGTTGAAGGGTGACTCAAACGCCACAGACACGCCATAATCGGTTGAGCTGCAGTCGTTGCTGCTCGTGTGAGAGTGGTCTGTACAACATGTTAGGAATGAGGGAGTTGCAGGGGATTCTGCTTCATGAATTCAAACTGGGTTGTAATGTGAACGTAGTGTTCGTCGGTGGTTTGAAAAGTTTCGTTCCGGTGACACCAGCCTTCAAGATGAGGAGGGCCGAGGACGACATTCGGTCATTGATAACGACGTTCTGAAGGCAAATGTGGAGGCAAATCCTCGCGTCACAGTCAGAGAACTCGCCAAAAAGTACAATGTGCCGGTGTAAACCATTTCCGAACATCTCCCCAAATTGGTAAGGTCAAGAAGCTCGATAGGTATGTCGCACACGAACTGACGGAGCATTAGAAACAACAATGGTTTAAGATGTGCAGTAACCTTTTGCTTCGCAACAAAAAGGACCCCCTACCTGATTGCATTGTAACCTGGGATGGAAACTTGTTGCTATACGGCAACCGTAAGCGATCTGGATAGTGGCTGAACCATGGTGAACCACCGAAAGAACATTCTACACCAAGGTTGACGCCAAAGAAGATTCTGTCGACAGTGTGGTGGACTGTTCACAGTGTCATAAGCTACAGGTCCTTGAATGCTGGTGAAAGCATTACCTGAGTCACATACTGTGAAGAAATCGACCAAATGCAGCAGAAGTTGTGTTCCAAACGGCCATCTTTGGTGAACAGGAAGGGTCCTATCCTCCTCCATGATAGTGCAAGACCACACGTGTTACAAATGACGAAACAGAAACTACACGAACTGAGGTTCGAATTCCTACCACGTCCGGCGCACTCGCCTGACTTGACACCTACCGATTTCCACCTGTTCATGCATTTTATCAATCACTTCAAGGACAAGACCTCCAGAAACTGAGAGGAGGTCGAAATTGCAATTCGGGACTTTTTTGCATACAGGGAGCCAGATTTCTTCCGGACTGGCATTGAAGCACTTGTCACTCTCTGGCAGAGGTTTTGGACTGGCATTGAAGCACTTGTCACTCTCTGGCAGAGGTTTTGGACTGGCATTGAAGCACTTGTCACTCTCTGGCAGACGTTCCAGACTGGCATTGAAGCACTTGTCACTCTGTGGCAGAGGTTTCGGACTGGCATTGAAGCACTTGTCACTCTCTGGCAGAGGTTCCAGACTAGCATTGAAGCATGTCACTCTTTGTCAGAGGCTTCGGACTGGCATTGAAGCAGTTGTTACTCTCTGGCAGAGGTTTCGGACTGGCATTGAAGCACTTGTCACTCTCTGGCAGAGGTTTCGGACTGGCATTGAAGCACTTGTCACTATCCGGCAGAGGTTTCGGACTGGCATTGAAGCACTTGTCACTATCCGGCAGAGGTTCCAGACTGGCATTGAAGCACTTGTCACCCTCTGGTAGAGGCTTCGAACTGGCATTGAAGCACTTGTCACTCTCTGGCAGAGGTTGCGGACTGGCATTGAAGCACTTGTCACTATCCGGCAGAGGTTTCGGACTGGCATTGAAGCACTTTTCACTCTCTGGCAGAGGTTCCAGACTGGCATTGAAGCACTTGTCACATTCTGGTAAAGGCTTCGAACTGGCATTGAAGCACTTGTCACTCTCTGGCAGAGGTTGCGGACTGGCATTGAAGCACTTGTCACTCTCTGGCAGAGGTTCCAGACTGGCATTGAAGCACTTGTCACCCTCTGGTAGAGGCTTCGAACTGGCATTGCAGCACTTGTCACTCTCTGGCAGAGGTTTTGGACTGGCATTGAAGCACTTGTCACTATCCGGCAGAGGTTTCGGACTGGAATTGAAGCACTTGTCACTCTGTGGCAGAGGTTTCGGACTGGCATTGAAGCACTTGTCACTCTCTGGCAGAGGTTCCAGACTGGCATTGAAGCACTTGTCACCCTCTGGTAGAGGCTTCGAACTGGCATTGCAGCACTTGTCACTCTCTGGCAGAGGTTTCGGACTGGCATTGAAGCACTTGTCACTATCCGGCAGAGGTTTCGGACTGGCATTGAAGCACTTGTCACTATCCGGCAGAGGTTTCGGACTGGAATTGAAGCACTTGTCACTCTCTGGCAGAGGTTTCGGACTGGCATTGAAGCACTTGTCACTCTGGCAGAGGTTTGTAGCTGCTGAAGGCGCCTATTTCGAATAAAAGAATGTCATGTGCTATGAGGTAGCATGTCTCTTTCATTTTTACTTTCCAAATCGGCCATTATTTTCTGAACGACTTGGTATATGAAAACAATTACGGAAAGGTTTCAGAGAATACAGAATTTCCCTGGGGTACGAAAACTCTGTGAAATTCAGGTTTTTTCCCCCGTCATTTTGCGGGAAAACGTTGTATCAGAAATATGCTTCATGCATGAATTTGCGAAAGGTATCACGGTAAAATATCTCGTGAAGTTCAGAATTTTTTTTTCACGATGTATGCACACAGGAATTGACAATATACTAGGACCCTTGTGATGCATGAGAATCCCTACTGCGTAATCCGACTGTTTAGTTTCGTCATCGCAATGCAAACTTCGGTTACGAAAGCAGTATGCATCCATTGTAAAACACAGTATTCCTTATTTTTTTTTTTTTTCGAATATCTGATCATCTAAACGAATTCCTTTTCCCAGCCACCTCAACATCTGACGACAAGAAATCCCTTCTAGAATTTGATAAAAGGAGCTAGCTCAGAACTCTTAAAAGGGTGGCAACAAAAGAAGGAATTAGTAAACCGTGCTGAATTTTAGAACTTTAAAAAAAAAAGCGATTGTTGCGGGATCGTGCTGGTAAAAGGATGAACCAGCGAAATCGCAGCCACTAAAGGGTTCTAGCTGAAAAACTAAAAGGTATTTTACAGCATCTTATCCGCTTTAATCCGCTCTTTACAGAAAGGGGTCTTCAGCTGATAATAAACAAGGATTTCGTGCCACATAGACTACTCAGGGTAGGAAACTTGCTGTTAACGCACGATGTACAAACTTGCCGAATGGTTCCAGTTCTATGCAAACTTTAATAACTAAAAACACACACACAAGTTAAAATCGGCCGCCCCGGTGGCGCAGTGGTCTAAGCGATGGGTTCTAATCACTAGTCAGAGATGGGTCCGGGTTCGAATCCCGGTGAGGCATGGATGTTGTGTTTGTCTTACGGCACTGGCTCTCTCCCTTCCCTGGAACCAGTGACCCTAAATTAGGGACGGGCGACTGCTTATAGCCCATTGAGTTGCTCACGGTGGTCGTTAAACCTCCAATCAAAAAAAAAGTTTAAATCTATTTACATGGTATAAAACAACATGAGTACTTTCGTGCTCGCTACGAGCACATCATCAGATGAAAGACAAGTTGGAGTTCCAGAAAATACATTTATGTATCGGTGCCGTTGCCAATCGTTCACACTGAGGAAAGAAATACAAGAAAGTTCACTTGCTCTAACGTAATGTGAGCAAATAGAGGCCTATAGAGTTCTATTAATGATGGGCAGTGTGTTATGTAAGAGGTAGAAACAGGAATCGAGGACAGTAAAGTTTTCCAGGCCTCCCCTCTGTTGGCTGAACTTCTTCAAGACATAGAACATCGCATTTTGGACTTTTGTCAGATTGCACCTTTATTATATCTTCGGTATGTTGACGATGTCTTGGTCTTTTGACCTTCGTCAGTTGAAAATTTGTTCTCTTTTGCAACCACGTTGTCGTCAGTTTATCCTTCTATATCCTTCACTGTGGAGGTTGAATGTGACAATTCTCTTCCGTTTTTAGACTTCCAACTTCGTAGGAACCCCACCTCCCAGTACCTGAGTTATTCGGTTTACAGAAAGGCTTCCTCTATACCTATCTTGATACCACGTGTTTCTGCCCACCCGACCAGATATAAGGTTTCATCCTTATACTTTCTTATTCGAAGAGCATTTACCCACTCCTCTTCTGTAGCCTTCCGTGAGCAGGAACTTCAAAAGATATATACCATTGCTTATCAGCACGGATTTTCTCATTCAGATGTCCATAGAATCTACCGAAAAATCCAAAGTTCAACATTTTTTACCCTGACACGTGAACGAAGGGATATCAAATATGTTGAATCGATGACTTACGTCCCTCATGTGAATGGTAGTTTATTGAACATCTGTCACAGTCACGGTGTCGGTTTTGGGTTAAAAACATCGAACATTTATTCCCTGATTAAAAATGATCGGGACCGTGTTGAATTGTTGGACAAATGTGGCATCTATTCCATTTCTATGAAATCTGTCGATCCTCAAGACAAGGACCTCATATATATCGGCTCAACCCTACGGAGACTGCAAACAAGAATTAAGGAACACCAATATAGTGTAAAAAATGGCTCTTCATCGACTGCTTTAGCCAGGCTTTCTTCAGCTGGTACACATTACCCACCTTGGACAGACGTCTTCATTCTTTCTACCTCTACTACGAGGGAAACAGTGCTCTTTACAGAGAGTCTGCACATTTTGCATCGAGTGGACACTTGTTGCAACGATGAAGTACCCAGCTATATTTCCCAGGCCTGGAAAACTTTACTGCCCTCGATTCCTGTTTCTACCTCTTACATAACAGACTCTGCCCATCATTAATAGAACTCTATAGGCCTCTATTTGCTCACATTACGTTAGAGCAAGTGAACTTTCTTGTATTTCTTTCCTCAGTGTGAACGATTGGCAACGGCACCGATACATAAATGTGTTTTCTGGAACTCCAACTTGTCTTTCATCTGATGATTGCTCGTAGCGAGCACGAAAGTACTCATGTTGTTTTAAACCATGTAAATAGATTTTAACTTGTGTGTGTGTTTTTAGTTATTAAAGTTTGCATAGAACTGGAACCATTCGGCAAGTTTGTACATCGTGCGTTAACAGCAAGTTTCTTACCCTGAGGGGGTCTTCAGCACTGATAAAAACTTACCTTTTAGTGGCTGCAATAAAATTCAGCTTTCCCGTGAATATGTGCTATTTCCTGAGAATCGGAGCTTATGATTGTGGTTAACACACTGCCTTCTGTGGTCTTATACTATGTATTTTGAATAATCTCGTTTAATGTTTATGATATTTTATAACAACAAAGTGTTCTTCCGCATTTTATAAAATGTTGCAGCAAGATTTTTAACAACCGGATGTCCTATCCTCAGCTTTTCTCTTTATTCGGTGTTGGTGACCAGTCTGAGTGGTGTGTGTGTGTGTGTGTGTGTGTGTGTGTGTGTGTGTGTGTGTGTTGGATTGAATTTCCTCATATCACGATGCTGTACGCCTAACACTCGTCGTGAGAGCCTCTTTTGTGAGAACAGGCTGCACGACGTGAAGGCGGGGTTAACAGTTGACTAGGATAGGCTTTATTTTCCGCATCACTAACCCATTAGCAAGCAGACAATGACACGAGGAGAAAATAATTTAAAGAGTGAGATGCCACAGGATGGAACTCAATGGAGACGGGAAGACCTCACTTAACTGCGGGAATAAAAACGCTTCAGGAGAAGCAAGATTTCGCGATGGATACGTTGAATGAACAAATAATATAAAACTGTACTGTAAATACGAAATGATTATAACCAAATGAACATATCGAACTTACCATTAATCACTAGTGTCAGCCAGAAAGAAAGTATCGTTTGAAGATAAAAAAAAAAAAATACTGATAAGTAATTTTTAATGTGCTATTAATTCTACTTACTTTTCAATATATTCCTCATGGATGCTAAGTCAATTTTAGCACGTCTTTTGTAAAAAAAGATCGTGCTTATGTTATCGGTTTGTCCGTCCGTCCGTCCGTCTGTCTGTACCCACGATGTCTCTGCAAGTATTAGTGCGATTTGAAAAATTATTTTTGCATTGAGAAGCTTGAATATGCGAATGATGATCCTTCATTTCGTTTTTTTTTTTTTTGCGATGTACAATTTCGCCGCTAGAGGGCGCAAACGCAGATGATGTCGAATTCAAAAATACGTTTTATTTCACATATTTGCTTCTAAACTTACGATTAAAAATATTCTTTTATCTTTCGATTCCATTTATGTCGAAGAGTGTTTTAGATATAATTACTTTTTCAAATTACGCATAGATTTTCCGCTAGGGGGCGTAAAAGTAAATTACATTTTTCGCGATAACTCTTCTTCTAAAACTGCAATTTGAAAAAAAAAATTCTTCAGCGGATACATCTCCTGATGGAAAATCTTTTGCATATAATTTCAAATTTTTGGTAAAGAATACTTTGGCCACCAGGGGGCGTAAGTGGTAATTTCTGCTTCTGATGTATTTGCCATAAAATCTCAGCTTCTAAAATATCGATTGAAAAATTCTTTCGTGGGCTGATGCCACTCACATCGATAAACCTTTTTGGAATATAATTTTCTCAAAATATTAAACAGTTTCTCCGCCAGGGGGCGTAGACGTACATCTTGTTTTTGTCAATATCTCTACTTCTAGGAGTCCGATTTGAAAAATTCCTTCTTCGTTGGATAATGTTTCCAGTGTGACATGTATTTCATATAATTTCAAAATTTTCAAGTAATTCATAGACTTTCCGCTAGGAGGCGTAAATGTAAATTGCGTTTCCCCCTGCATCTCTGCTTCTAAATCTCCGATTTGAAAAATTCTTTCTGCACCGGATACAGCTCCTGATGGGAAATCGTTTGCATGCAATTTCTAATTTTTGCAAAAACATGGTTTGGCCACCAGGTGGCGTAAGTCTTCATTTCTGCTTCTGATGTATTTGCAGCAAAATATGAGCTTCTAAAATCTCGATTAAAAAAAAGTCATTTGTTGAATTTGTTGACCGATACTACTCATGTCGAGAAACCTTTTAGGAACATTTTCTTCTTGAAATAATGCATGGTTTCTACGCCAGGGGCGTAGATGTATATCTTATTCCTTCAATATCCCTACTTCTAATAATCCGATTTGAAAAATTCCGTCTTTGTTGGATAGTGTTTCCGATGCGAAATGTTTTTGCTATAAATTCAAAATTTACAAGTAAATCATAGACTTTCCGCTAGGGGGCACAAAGGTAAATTGCGTTATCTGCGTTATTTCTGCTCCTAAAGCTCCGATTTGAAAAATTCTTCCTGTATCGCAAACAAGACCTGATGGAAAATATTTTTCACATAATCTCTATTGTTTGGTAAAGAATGGTTTGGCCACCAGGGGGCACAAGTGTTAATTTCTGCTTCTGATGTATTTGTAGCAAAATCTGGGCTCCTGAAAACTCGACTAATTTTTTTTCTTGGACCGATACCACTTATATGGAATACTTTCTTCCTTTTGAGAATACTTGTATACCTTTAGAGCATACTGTCTTTCTAAAATAATGCATGGTTTTCCCACCAGGGGACGTAGAGTCACATCTTATTTTTGTCGATATCTTTGTTTCTAAGAGTTCGTAAGCTCAAGATTCCGTTTACAGCAATATCTGAGGGATTAAAAACCCGATTGAAAATCTTCTTTCTTTCGTCAGATGTATTGTTTTCCACACCGGTTCTATTGACTTTGAATAGTTTTGATAAATTTAATTTGCGTCAGAACGGATTCAAAAGACGTGCGTATTACACCCGAAAATTCGGTGTCATCTTTCGAGTTCATATTGTGGCACAAGTTCCTGGATACCCTCTTCATACAACGGCCATTCCCTAAAAACTGAGAGTAAAATCACCCAAAATGCAGAAATATAGGTATAGCAAAATATGCTCTTCTTTCTCAAAGTATTTTCCCTCGGATGTTATGCAACGGTCCCATCGTTCAGTCCGCTTTTCAAAGCATGTGGCGAAGGCATTTTGTGAAAGCTGCTTTAGCGACTCCTGTATACAGCTTGAATAACGGTCAGCATCTCTGTTTAATGTTGCGCCACGGAACTTTTTCATTGTTGGGAACAACCAGAAATCGCACGGTGTAAGATCAGGCCTGTAAGCAGGCTGTGGAATGATTTCAATACTGAATTTCGCAAGACACTGTTGAACACAAGCAGCCACATGTGGGAGGGCGTTATCATAGCGTTGGGTCTTCTTGCCCACCAGTTCCGGTCGCTTAACCGATATGTGTCGGCGTAGACGCTTGAAGACTGAAGTGTAATACTCAGCATCGACAGTAGTTTGTGGAGGAATGTCATGCTGGTAGACTACACCTTTATGATCAAAGAAAATTATCATCATCACCCTCCCAGCTGATTTGGTTTGGCGGACTTTTTTTTTTTGGAGAAGGCGAGCATGTGTGTTTGCAGACACTTGTTGCGCGCTTCGTGAGGGGTCGAAATAGGGGACCCATGTTTCATCGGCAGTTATTACTGTGTTTAGAATGTTTGGATCCTTTGCAATAATTTGTTCCCACTCATGACACCTGAACTCTGGCTAACAATTGCTCTCTCGTTAGGTGATGAGGAACCCATCTGGAACACACATGACGCAGCAGTAATTTGGCGCGTAGAATGCAGAGCGCCGACGTTTTTGTAATATTAGTTGACGCCGCTATGTCTTCACACGTCATAGAGGTCATCACCGGCCTTAATTTGGAAAGCCCGGCTCGGCCCAAGCCCGCACGTCCAAGGCCCGGCCCGTAAAATTTCAACAATTACCAAAATACGAATTTGACACCTGGTGCACTCGGTCATTCGACTCCTCAAGAGTTTTCGTTTTCTTAATTGCTGTACGTATTCTATTACAATAAACGTTCATTCAGAATATTTCTGAGACTCTGTATAAGTCACGTGACGTCAGAGGAGGGGGGGCATGTATACTTAAAAATATTGCATGAAAAGAACAATTTCCATGCTTTTCAAATTTTCTGGGTTTCAAATTATCATTCCCAACCGCCGGACCCGGAAATTTCCTTGGGGATAAGGAGGAGGGGGGGGGGTTAATTCGAAAAGTACGAAATATCCAGAATTATGTATTATGTGTCCGATCGTTTTACTGGGAGAGAATTTTATGGCTTTATAAACTGCACCTATCTCTACTGGCATATCATATCGCTGGAACCCAATATATCTCTCGTATGTATGTGGCAGAGGGGGGGGGGGGCAGCACATTAGTGCCGCTTAAGATGCGATGTTCCAGACTTTGTGCTATCGTAACTTAAAAAGGTTTTGCACTTAGTGGACTGCACAACGTTTACCGTCCGACTAGTTTCAGAACGGGTCAGTAATTTAAAATATTTCCAAATATCGCTTTCCCCTTTACATTGTCTACAAGCACATATTCTCCGGAAGCGATTTTTTTCTCGAAATTCTTTCGCTTTCTTGAACTCCATAGTAAGTATGGAAGAATATTTATCAGCAACACTGAACTGAGCATACGCTAAGGGAAAACAACGACAGACTGCCCAGCTAATCAGTGTCACAGAAGTTTTGAAAACGGCTGTCTGATAGAACAAATGGGGAAAATACGGCCCAGATTTATACACAGAAGTAAGTTCCTCCCAGCCATTTCTCCCGTGCCATTTAAAACAACTTAAAAGTTTTTAACACGTCTAGAGAACAAAGTGCTGCCGACCAGAACAATAAAAAGATCGTCTGCGACAGCCCTAGTCTGTGAGTGGGTGGCTCAGTTTAGAAATGTTGCAGTTAATAGCCTGCCCTGAAGCATAAGCGGAGGCTAGAAGTTAGGGAGAGAGAGAGAAGGGACCACATTCACATTGAAAAACTAAGGGATCTGGCCCACTCCAATTGTTTTGTAGGAGGGAGGATGTCGTAAAACTTCTATTTTTTCCATCAGCAGAAATTATTCAATCTTATCCTGCTGCTGTATTTTGCGAGTTTTCCAAACGAGAAAGGCATCGTACAGCGATTGTTTTGCTCATAAAAAAAAAAAGAAAAATCCTGCTCGGCCCGTGTCTGTTTTACATTAAATATTGAAGGACCGGCCCGTTTTCCCAACTTAGAAATAAGCAAAGGCCCTGCCCGGGCCCATGCACACCTCTAATAAGTCATTTTCGATCTTCTTGCAGAATTGCCCAAACAGTGTTAACAATAGGCTCCGTAACAACACTTTCAGGTCGATCAGGCCTACGAGCTAGTTCTGCGGATAAACGCCCTGTTTTGAAATCATGGTGCCTTCTAAAAATCATAGACTCACCCAAACATTTATCTTTGTAAACGTTTTTCATTAAATCAACTGCTTCTGGAGCCGTTTTATCCAAATGATAGCAAATTTTTTCGGACAAGCGTGAGGGGCCAGAGTTCGAATCTCGGTGAGGCACGGATGTTGTATTTGTCTTACGGCACGGGCTTTCTTCCTTCCCTGGAGCCAGTGGCCCTAAATTAGGGACGGGTGACTGCTAATAGCCTATTGTGTTGCTCACGGTGGTCGATAAACCTCCAAACAAAAAATAAAACAGAAAAAAATTTGGTGCTCTTGGGCATCCTCGATACAACACGGAACTCACACCTTGCGATTTTCATCTCTTTTACTGCTGAAAGATAACCTGAAAGGACATCGCTTCACCACATATGAAAATCTCTGTGCTTCAGAAATAGAAACATTCCTTTTAATTTTGAGGAGCGAGTAAAAATTCTCCTTACACGTGCCCGAATGGTTTTAGTTAAGGTACTGAAAAACAGTGTATGGATATTTTTTTGATCAATTTACATGTAGACGCCTCGGTGGACGAGTGGTCAGAGGCGGTTGTTTCGCAATAACCCTCAGAGTTGGGCCTCTGTTCCAGTGTCGAATGCAGCGTTGGTGGCGTGTTTGTCTTACGGCGATAGTTCTGCCTTTTTCCTGAAAAAACTGGCCTTGAATTAGCGACGGGGGAGTTCTTATTGTCATATTCACTGCTCTACCATTAATGTCCGGACACCCCTCTACTGATAGTGAATAAAGTTCTATGCAAGCACCGCATCCCAAACCCAACTATAAATATGCTCGTTGGTCTATGATGAGACAGTAGCACTGCTGTGAGTGTAGGATGCATCGATCGACAGAATTAACTGATTTCAAGCACCGATTGATAATACAGTGTCGTGTAAGCAATCGTTCCGTACGTAACATTTCAATTGCATTGAAGATCCCTAGGTAGATGATGGATGTATTATTCAAATGGGAGCGCACTGGGACTGAATATACCAAGAAATGCTCTGGTAAACCTCCGAAGAGAGAGACTTGGGGAGCTAACAGAGCGTGAGAGGAAAGCTCTGCAAAGAACTGTCCACTCAGAACGTAAATCAACATTTTCTTAAATCACGCAAACCCTATGTGAAACTATTGGGACTGATGTTTGCACCAGTACAGAGAGCAGGACGCCGCACAACATAGGTTACCGCTATCAAACGCTATGTGATGCTATTGCGACTGATCATAGCACCATTACAGTGTGCAGGACGCTGTACTACTTGGGTTACCGCTGGAAAACCCTATGTGAGGCTATTACTACTGATGTTAAATCCAAAACAGTGTGTAGGACGGTGGGCTACATTGGTTACCACTGGCAAATACCTATGTGAGACTTTTAGGACTAATGTTACCCAGCAAAAACACAAGTGTTGGGAAACTGCTGGCCACTAGCTGGCAGTGATGGGTCACTGCTGGCTGAAATCTGCCGCTCGCTGTCCGTTGGTGGCAGCGCCATCAGTTGGCAGCCATTGATGGCCTTGCAGCATCGCCGTGAATTGCGGGCCTCCAAGAAAGTGCCACTAGTGGCCAGTAGCTAGCAATCGATGCAACCCCAACCCCAACACCAGGTGGAAGCAACAGGACTGCGCATGCGCAGAAGCAACACGTGCTGTCTCTCTTGTGGTACCAGTTAGTTGAAGACGACGCTATCGCCATTGTGTTATTTTAGTGGATGTTAAAAAAAAAGAAAGAAAGAATAGAGGCGAATTAATTTCCTATAATGAAATGCCACGTCGACGAAGATATCAGATTAAGCCATGGAATACTAGATGGCAGTCATGAAATACACCCACTCCATTCCCATGAATAACAAGAAATAATTTCTGTGTAATCTTTCGTTAGCATACATTCAACCGCTTGAAACAAAAGTCCTGGAAAAACATTACACGCGTACACAAGTTATCAATTATTAGAAAAAAAAGAACAAAAGAAGCAACGCGATGTAGATATAACGTACTTATCCATGGGTTGAATATACAAGACTAGAGGAATTCACTTCGAAACACAACGAGAAGTAAAATAAAATATCTTTCCTCTTTAAAACAAATGTAGCTTCGGACAGCGGAAAGGAAAGATACAACGTTAAAAATGTAACAGAATGTGACATGAACGGGCAAATATATTATTTCAACAATCGCCTTTCAAGATGACAAGGGCAGCACAAAACTTTGGAAAGCGCCTTTAAGTTGGCACACTCGTTGAAAATGGGTGAAGTTCCTTTAAGGTAAAAAAAAAAAAAAAAAAGAACAATCGTTACGTTGAAAAAATAAATTTTTTAATTATATAAAACTGACATTTATGAAAAATACCTCGCAATATTGTAAAATTTAAAAGAGAACCATTCGTTAAACATTCCGCAAGAAGAGGTTCAGCATCAAGCAGGCACTCGTGCGTGGCAAATCAGTCCCGTTGGTAAAGAGCCCGATTCCCCCACAGACAGTCCTTAGTTCGTTTCCACCCAGATCCAAACGGGCGTTTTTCAGGACCTGTTGAGAAAATTTCTCCAGCGCAGTGCTGTATTGCAGAAGTTTTTTAAGGCGAAAAAAAGAGTAGTTGTAGCTCTGGGAAACTGCGGCTATCCTTTATTATTATTATTTTTTTTTTATGGCTACTACAGGGAAATTGGCGGACAAGATCCGGCAAGCCATCAGTTACGTCACGTGATTGCCGGCTGTCACTGCCGGGAAACTAGCGGAGCACATTAGGCTAGCCATCATTTATGGCACGTGCTTGAAGGGCCACTTGTAGCAGCTACTGCCTGTGATGGATAACTAATGGCCCTGTTCTGGCCTATGACAGCTGATGGGGGTGCCACTGCTGGCCCGCCGCTGTTCCGAACTGCTGGCCCATGTGGTGGCCGCCGGTACATTTTATTGACGGTTGGGTGGCAACAACATAGTGCTGGGCCACTGCTGGCCCACCAAGGCTGTTTTTGCTGCGTAGCACCAATACATTGTGTAGAATGCTGCACAACATGGGATTACTACCGTCAAGTCCTGTGTGAGACTGTTGGTTCTGATGTTAGCACCAGTACAGTATGCAGAGCGATGCACGATATGGGTGGCCACTGTCAAACCCTATGTGAGACTATTTGGATTGATGTTAGCATCAGTACAGTGTGTAGAACGCTGCACTTCGCGGGTTACCACTGGAAAACCCTATGCAAGACTATTGGCACTGATGTTAGCACCAGTATAGTGTAAAGGACGCTGTACTAAGTGGGTTGCCATTGGTAAACCTTATGTGAGACTATTGGTACTAATGTCAGCACCAGTACAACTCACAGGGGGAGCGCTACACCTCCTGGGTTACTACAGTCGAGCAACCATCCGCAATCTGCTAATCCCTTTCGACTAATGACATACCCCTACTAGGTCATGGTGTAAGGAACGTCGATCTTGGACTCTGTAGAGCAATGGAAAACTGTGCTTTGGACGAACGAATTACGGTACACAATCTATCAGTGTGATGGTCATCCATTGGTGCTGCAGATGCTGGGAGAAAGATATCTTCCGATCTGTATCGTTCCGATAAAGATTTTGTGGAGGAGACATCATAGTACGGAGCTGCTTTTCGTGGTTCGGCTTGGGACGATTCGTCGTTTTGGACAAAATCAAGAAAGCTAAGCTCTACGTAGACGTACCTGACAGTTTTATACTGCTAATACACAGGCAGTACTTTGGGGAGGCTCATACCTCTATCACATTGCTAGCGTTGTTACAAAGGAGTATGAGGGAGGCACGACGCTACAAGTGGGCTAAGCCATTCCACCCCCCATCCAAAAAAAATTTAAGTAGTTAGAACACATGGTGAGTGCAACCATATAAGATTTTAAGAAACTTGGATAAATGTATGTAAATTTTTCGAATTCGCAGAAATTTTGTTATGAAAAATGGCTTTTTTTTTTGGTAAATTTAGTGTTGTTCTGTTCTCTGAGATGGACGGAGTCCTCCGAGGGAATGTCTAAGAAAGTAGTAGAGAGACAACATTTTCGTAATTATAGTTCAAAAAGATGAGAGAGAGAGAGAGAGAGAGAGAGAGAGGGTATTCCGTGTCAGGTCACACACTAAAATTCATAAACAGCCTTATACATACATACATATCACTAAGCTGTTCTCTGAGATTCAGAGGTTAGCTCCAAAAAGAAATAAAAACTACCAGATAATTTTTACTTACTGTTGCCGTATCAAACTTGGCCATTTACAGCGATCTTGACATACAACTCTGGCTTCACTGACATCCACCACACGCCGTACACAAGATCTTCTGTACTTCATACTACTCATAATCTTTTGTTGATGCAGACACTCCTGAATCTGATCCTCCCATGATTTCCTTGGCCCTCCTCTGTCTTTCCTTCCTGCCACTTGGGCTAGAAAGAATTTCTTAGTAAGCATCTCATCACTCGTTTTTTCAACATGGCCAAACCACCGAAGCATATTGGTCTCCACCTCGCTAACAACATTTTGCTTCACATCACACAACTGCAACACATCTTCATTCCTCACACAATCAGAACGTGTCTTGCCACAAACCCCAGTAAGTAGCCATTTCTCCAGCACACAAACTTTCAAAATGTTTTATTCTGAGCGAAATTTACAGGGAACGAAGGCGGTAGGCGGCATGTGCCTTTAGAATGCCTGAAATCATAATAACAGGAGTCAGATATATACAAAGTGTGTGCAATTTACATTACGCAAGGGGTATATACAATGCAAGTGAAATAGATGAGCGGACTACACAACATAATTACCGTAGTATGTATACAAGAAGTGCGCTATTTACAGTATGAGAGGTGTATATATACAGCGAATGCGCAAGTTACAGTATGAGTGGTGTATATATAATACAGTGCTAGTGAGATAGATGAGCAATGATACAACATAAGTGCAACAGTGCAGGGTGTGATAATGGAAAAGATATACGTGGGACTGAATAAATGTACAATTTAGGCTAAGTATATGCAGATGTGCGTGAAGCCATATAGGAACAGGGAACGAATTATGTGCAGCAAGTGAGATATACATACAATGCAATGAGAATAAATACAAATGACGCAGAACATAATGATGCAATTGAAAATGTGTACTATATACAGGATGTGTACAAAAAGTGCGTGACTGAGATATGCATGATGCAGACAGTAAAGAATGAGCTTGTAGAACGGCTCCGAAACGGAGCATACACAGTACCAAGGAATATGTATATGTACAGAATGAACAGCGAAATATATACAGGATGTGTATGTGCAATTTATATGAGCAATATGACGAACGAATGAGCAGAAGATATATGACGAAATAAAAACATTGAATATACAGGTACAATGTGAGGCTCACAGAAGAAATCACTACAAAGATCACTTATTCAGAAGAGGGCACCACAAAGTAAGTGCACGTGAATACACTGCAAACACTAACAGTAAAAAGATAAACTAGAGATGGGAATATGAAGAATGTACAGAAGAACTAAGTCTGACAAGCTTAGGGAGACACTCTCCCGATCCGGTGAGCCAGTCCAGGGTTCATCACAAAGATCAAAGCGGGGAAGGTCCCGACGTACAGGATGGAAGTCAAACAGAAGATGTAGGTCTGCAGAAGGCCCGGAAAACCAGCGGCGTAATGGTGACCATACACTCAGGAACTGCAGGCTCTGGTCGGTAGCCAGGGCTGCGGTAAACACCAATCAGAGCCTGGAGGTCAGCCGGTTGCGGAATTGCGCACAGAGGGTATCTCCTGCTTGAAGGAGCGTAGGCGCATTACAGGTATGAGGGAGTTGCAGATGGAAGCAGTAAATCACATGCTTTGCGGGTACAAAGATGTATGCGCATGGCTCAGATAAAGGCACCGGTGGCGAACAAGAAACCAGCAACGTACTGTACGAAGAAAAAGGCAGCTCTTTGGGACAGATATACTTGGCAACGGTAAAGGCTCGGTGTAGTAAAGGAAGGATCGTCGGGCAGTACTGGTAGATGTGTAGAACATCAGCATGCTCAGAACAGAAGATGCAGGTGGGTGCGGCTGCCAGCGTCATCCAAAATAACGTGGCCGGCACTGGCAGGCGGCGGTGAAGGAAGAGCCAGTGAATATTCATTTCATCTGGTGTCGAGATGGGTGAAGCTGTTGCCGACCACACACTCGGAAGAGCGGTGGGCGGCACTCCTGAAATGAGCTGGGGTGCGGGTGGCGATGGATTCTGAAGGAGAAAACGATAGAGAGTACGGACAGTGAAACTGGAGATCGGAAGAAATGAGCCACGAACAGGAAGAAAAAAATTAAGGGGAAGAGAAGCAGAAGAAACGAGAAAGAGGCCAGCCGTAGAAGCGAGAGCAGGAAAAAGAGTAATGATCCAGGAGCGGAGAGAATCGTAGAGTGCAAAAGAGGCAGAGGTGCATGGAAGAAAAGGAGAGAGGTCGGAAAAGGGTTTCCATGTTAGATCGGAGGAAAGTAAGTCTCGGACGGATACGATCACAGCGGGGAGCCAGGAAAGGTCAGTGAAATACGGTGCGTTAGGAGGATGGAGGATGGAGGAGTAGAAGAGAGAGTTCAGTTAGAAGTTCTGAGGTGGAAGCGGGTGGGGCACGGAGTAGTGGCAGAGAGCGAAGAAAAGGAAAGCGACTCTGAATAAACGGGGGAAAGACGAGAGCGGAGGAGAGAAAAGCGATCCATCAGTAGAAAAATTGTGAATTTGAAGCAGGGGTTCCGGGAAGAAATCATCACGTCTCGGAGAAGAGAGGCTGCGGATCTTGGTTCGCAGAGTAGACGCAGAAGGGATACTATCCGGTGTTCTTTGTAGAACTGACGAACATCCAGGAGCGCAATACCACCAGTGGAGATCGGACGACTTAGAATTGAGACTTGTATCCAATGATGAGCTGACCAGATCATAGTAGAAACGATCCGTGTGACTTCAGCAAGATAGTAAGCTGGCATGCGAGCAGCTGCCCACACATGAAGACAAGGAGACAGAAGATATGTACGAGCAAGGCGTGCCCGGGTGACGTAAGAGGCGCTGAACTGAGCTTTTCTCCAGAAGGCAGCCGATCGAGCAAGGCGATTACAAAGAGCAGCCCACGTGTTATTTCGGACAGCTATGGGAGCTCCCAGGTGTACACCAAGAAATTTCTGAGAAGAGGCAGTCCAGGAGGCGCCCCATGGGGAGTCCGTCCTGGACTCCCAGGCACCCCACCACAGGCCGGCACTCTTGGTAGTGTTGAGCATCGCTGAGGAGCAAGAAGAGTAGAGTGCATATACATGAGCGAGGGTATTAAATTGCGACTCCATCCGGACGCAGAAAGTCACGTCGTCGGCGTAGGCCGAGTAGGTTATAGAGAAGTTCCTGGTGCTTGCCGTGGGAGGAGGAAGAGCCGCAAGAAATGCACGATGTACTGTGCATAGGAAAAGCTCGAACGCCAGAGCGAATAATTGCCCAGAAAGTGGACACTCCTGTCGTATTCCACGACGGAAAGAAATGGGTGCTGTCAGAAAGGCGGCTGTCTTAACCTGAAAGACGGCGTCACGAAAGAGAGCAAGAATATTGGTAACGAAGATAGAAGGAAAGCCAAAAGCGTGTAAAGTAGTTGAGAGAAATGAATGGGAGATATTATCAAAAGCTGCACGTTGGTCTAAATTTAGTAGGGCAAGAGATTCAGAATTAGTCCGGGCAAGATACAGAAGATCACGAAGGAGGTGAAAGTTAGTAGCGATAGAACGACCAGGTACCGTGTAGGACTGGTCGGAAGAGAGAAGATACGAAAGAACTTGATTTAAACGACGAGAGAGAATTTTAGTGAACAGTTTGTAATCAAGGTTTATTAGTGAAATCGGATGCCAGTTCCCCAGGTCAAGGAGGTCGCCCTTTTAGGGAAAAGTACCATGTGAGCAACAGCGAAGCCCCTCGGAAGGGAGATAGATGCAAAGGCAGAAGAGTAAGCAGCGAGAAGGAAAGGAAGGAGAGAAGGTAAAAAGATAAGATAAAATGATAGAGGGAGGCCGTCAAGACCAGGGACGGCTCGGGGATTGAGAGAGGAAAGTGCAGTCCTAAGTTTAGATGGAGAGATAGGCTGCAGAAGAGAAGCGGAGAGGTGAGAGGGGACTTGAGGGAGAGAAGAAAGTAAAGTATTACACGCAGAAGCAGAAGGTGGAGGGGTATCACTGTACTTGTCGGAGAAGTATTGACGAACATGGGAGCAAAGCACATCTGGGTTCGAAGCCACATGTCCGTCAGGCAGACGCAGCACACGGAGTCGATGAGAAGAACGGCGCTGACCAACAAAACGCTGAGGCGACGACGTCAAGCTTTGCTCCTATGAAACGATGGTCTCATTCCGACGGCCATTTTGCTGGCGGAAGAGTACAAGGAAAAAGGGGAACGTTTTTGCCAGGACAGCGTTCCATTTTATAGTGCTACGCTACAGAAAATAGCTCATCATTTCTCTTTCAATTCTTCACACCTCAGTCTGACAATTTCTAGTTTTTTTCGGGTATGATTCTTTGATGAGCAGTGCATGAAGTCACTTCTTCGTCTACAGTGTTTTTTTTTGGGGGGGGGGGGTTGTAGTTCAATTTTAATAAACTGCGAATCACGACGTTAATAGGAGGAGCAAAATGTTAACTTTTCGATGCCATGTGACTTCCGTTGCAGAGAACGCGACATGTACTTTAACACTTTTCTACAAGCATGATACGAAATAGAAAGTAAGCGTCTGCATACTTTCTATTTCGTATCAGTGAATCATATGCGTAAGATCGAAGCAATTGTCACCATGTGTTTTGACAAACTGCGACAGAAATGAACTATTTTCCGTCAGGTAGCACTGCAAATTGGAACGCTTTTCTAGCAAGAACGTCCCCCTTTCCTCTTGTATTCTTCCGCCAGAAAAATGGCAGCCGGAACGAGACCTTCGTTTCAGCGGAGCGAAGCTTGACGTGGTCGCCGCAGCGTTGTATTAGGCCTGCCGCAGCTTCTGTTGACAGCGTCATGTAAATATTACGGTAAAAATCTTTAAAATGCACTACAAAGATGACATTTTTTTCACCATTTGCCACGAAATTGCATACTTTAAAACCTGTACGTCTCACTTTTTCGAAATCCTTCAGCATTTCCGACGAAGTAATTTAGGACGCTAAACAACCAAATATTTTTCTCCTGAAAGGATGGTGTAATTTCAGTTGAGGGTTTTCCGTTTTATTGTTCAGGAGGATGCACTGCAAATGAAAAAATGTGGCACTCAAAAACATATAGTTCCTTTTCGAAAGCAGCACGAGAATCAAAGCAAAAAGAACTCAGACCAGCCTCATACGTACTGCTCCTGCGTGTGCTCTCAGTGTAACCACTGAGTAGGACATCTCAGAGAAATAATTAAAACTTCCAAAATCGCCAAAAGCTTTTGACTTGTCGGCATAGATCTGTTGATTATCTATCTATATTGGTAAAACGAAGTGTGTGTGTCCTTCGCGATGCCAAAAAACTACTCAACCAAGAGGTCTGAAATTTTGCACGAAGGTAGCTTACATACCTAGGATGTGCATCTCGGGCTTAGGTTTCGAATTTTTGAGAAAAACGTAATTCCCGATTCCTCGCGTATCGTTCCGCTTTGTTTACAAACAACCTGATCACATCCAACGTGAAGGAAAGTAGTTCACGATAAATTTTACGTGTCTCTTTTTTAGAATTTCGTTATAATAGACGCCTTAATGAGTATTTTTATTTGTAAATACATTTTATGAAAGAAATATATATAATATATATAATTCAAACCCAAACTTCAGGAACGAAAAAAAAAAAAAAAAAAAAAAGAAAGAAATTTAAAAGTCTTTAAAAATTTTTTCCTGCTAACACAAATGCACAAAAGCAGCAGAGAAGAATTCTCAGAAACAACAACACCTACTACAAGAAGAAACAATTTCAAAAGGAGCCAAAAACAGAAGGAAAAAAAAACAAAAAAAACAATGCAAACGAGCAGGGAAAAACATGGAAGAATGCATAAAGTTTTGAAAATGCTGAGCTTTGGCTTTATCAAGGACCAGCAAAACAACCATTAACTCATCTCTACAAAGACCTAGTTGAAAATGGGTTTCTGCTATGCCATAAATGTATTTTAGGTAAATGTCCCCACAAATCAAAAACACCCTCCCAGCTACGGAAACGTAAAAATTAAGAATAAATTTAGCAATACATTTATGACATACATGGCCCAACCCACAACGATTCATCGTCGTTGTGGGTTGGGCCATTACTCAACATTCAAGGGATTGAAATATTTGGATGATGTCTTACCCTGAATCGTCTGTTATTCATCTTTTGTTCCTGGAGTTGATGAGGAAGCTTCACATCCCGTGGCGTTCCTACTTTCGTCCGCGATACGGAGCTAGGTATCATTCGTGGATAAAACACACCCTGGGAGCACTTGATATTTGTGCAGCTTCTTCTCCTATCCCTATTTTCCTTTTCCCGTACCATCAACTTGGCATCCTTTCCACTGCTATCTACCAATGGCACCCAACATATTACGAAACTTGTGAGTCCGACGTTTTGATCCACGCATAGACAAATATAATTTGCTAACCAGGACCCAACACCGATTTCTCCTAGTGTTTAGTTTTTATTTTCTCTGTCGGTTTCGCTTTCTGCCGTGCTCCTGGGCGTGTTCTCACCTCTTCAAGGTGTCACCTTCGCCTCCATTGGTTCCTGGGAGGTCCCCCCCCTCGTCCACTAGTGGTCCGCCGTCTGGTGAATACTGACCAGTGGCTACTTCGAGCAGATGTCCTTCTGGCCAGCTGACCATCTGCCGAGCTAAGCCCTTTAAAAATTTATTTGGTCTTAACTGTCACCCTGTTTGGAGTTCTATTACCATGCTGATCGAAAATCCCTTTCTTAAATCTATAAGTATGCTCGAATGCCCGTCTGAGTTATGTTCCCCGACACAACGACTGGGTGACAGTTTTTACATAAGTTTTACCTTCTTACCAGATTTAGGCAGGGCTTCTTTCTTGGACTTTTGCCGTATAGTCGCAACTGGCCTGTTGTTAGCTCAGGCTGGAGTATGTAATCCACCGTGCTTGTTCTTTGCAAATGCCTGACAATGAAAATACCTGAATAAACAAAGACATCGCTCTTTCCACGTTTTAGCAACACACAGCAACCGAAAAAATGTTATTCGGCTACCGCTGGGGAATCGAACTCCAGATCTCTCGATATCTAGCCGAGCGCCTTAGCCTTACACCACAGTGACCAACAATCCACGGTGCTATGTGTGTTTTTCTGTCAGCTTCTGACATCATAAATCCGTAAGATGGGCTCTGCTACTCAAACGTCTCTATCTGGTGGGCATTAACGGCACTGGCTATATATTAATTATAGCAGTTAAATACAAAGGGGCGAGATCCAAAGTGAAAATCCTCCAAACACGTGGCGTCAGTGAATAAACAAAGACATCGCTCTTTCCACGTTTTAGCAACGCACAGCAACCGAAAATTTGTTTTCGGTCACCGCTGGGAATGGAATTTCAGATCTCTCGATATCCGTTGAGCGAGTTAGCCTTACACCAGAGGGGCCAACAAGCCGCGCTCGACTAGATATCGAGAGATCTGGGATTCGATTCCCCAGCGGTGACCGAATAACAGTTTTTCGGTTGCTGTGCGTTGCTAAATCGTGGAAAGAGCGATGTATTTGTTTATTCACCGACGCCACGTATTGGAGGATTTTCCCGGACCCCGTTCGGACGAATTATCAGAGGCCATCGCTTAGACCACTGCGCCACCGGGGCGGCATAATTACCTCTGCGAACTCAATCAGGACTTACTCTAATTAAAAATTATTAATTATGTTATTTAACATTATTAATATAATTAAATCTCGAATTTGAGTATTTCTTTACCTGAAGCAATGGGACCGAAGTTAGCATTTCTGCGGCAACAAAATAAACAGGTGTCCAGATATTAATGATAGGGCAGTGTATGTTCAAGGGGCTCACATTATACTCAGAAACAAGAAAAATTAACCTATGATTTTACGTGCAAAGTTATAAGTTTTCGCGTCCTTCACAAACATATATGACATGAATAATGTAAAGCATTTCCTATGTCGATCTTTAAATCAGTCGTAAGTTAATCTAGGGAATTTAATGCTTTAAATATGTACAGGGATTTGATTTAGTATGGATAAGAACAGCTTTATTCCAGACTAGATTGTTTGTGCAGTAATCATTTAGTAGTACGGTTTAGCAATTGCAGAACCTTTACCACGTGTGGCAAAGGTTTCCTAAAACGTTTGCAGCTGCGTTATTATAAACATTAACTACCTTAACTTATGATTCGTCATTGCAAAGGCATGTACATATAACGCGCGTGGTACAAGCTTGAATCCGAAAAATTCTGACCGGAAACCGCGAGATCCGGTGCACAGGAAGTTGCTCCACTATTTTTATTTCACCACCGCATCCTTCGAAAGGAAATGCCGTGTAATTTACATCCAATGCCTCGGGTCTGAGAGATTTATGACGTTCGAACTGAAGCTTTTCTCACAGTTTTGCAAACTAAAAATGTACCATAACACATCCCGAGCCGACAGTGAGCGAAATACTTCAAGGGTGGAATGTTTGTATTAGCTGTTGAAAGAGCCTTTGCTGAATTAGTTTTTGTTTTGTTTTAAACGGAAATCTGTTTCTAAGACTTGTCTTCCTGTAATAAATATACTTTTAAAAATGAATATATGAGGAAATGAAGAGTATTAGGTAATATTCCGCGTGCGCGCGCGTGTGTGTTTGTGGAGAAAGGCAGAGAGAGAGAGAGAGAGAGAGAGAGAGAGAGAGAGAGAGAGAGAGAGAGACACTTGTACTGGTATTTATGTACAAGATGGGCAAAATATCATATCAGCTCTCCCCCACCCCCGCTTCTATCCATCCAGTTTCAGCAAACGGAAATGAATTTAAAACCTTTTCTAAGCCTCTGTCGGATGTAGGAAACCAGTTAAGCCTATTTACAAAAGTCTGTAAAATTTAATTTCCTCATTGCATTTCCTTTCCCTAGTAATGACCGTATTCCACAAAAGTGTGAATTTTCGTGGTCATTTTATTCTAAGAAAATAAATATCACTGAACTTTGGTAAACAACATTCGGATGAAGAATAATGAAAAAACCTGATTTCATTTAATTAGCAATTTTCCCCCTCAAGGCATCAGGTTCTCGTGCGGAAGGATTCCAGTACACCAGCTTTCGAGGAACTGAAGAACTTATTTAAGGTGTAAGTTAAAAGGTTAAAAATAAAACAAATAACTACTTTCGGTCTTCCTAAAGACTATCATCAGACGGAAGTACTACCCCCCCCCCCCCAAAAAAAAAAAAACTCCTTCAGTACTTCCATCTGTTGGTCTTCAAGAAGACCAAAGTTCTTATTGTTTTATTTTTAATCTTTTAACTTATATATTAAATAAGTTCTTCACTTCATCGGAAGCTGGTGTACTGTTTCAATTATTGTGCTTTTTTAAGACTGCTAGCTTAAGCATTTTATGATTGAATTTTATCCCTTTCTTGGCGGAAGTAAAGTTTCATGTAAGAATCGAGGCATCAAAATTTCTTCATGTTTCAATATCAAATAAACAACGCTTCTGACTAGAGTATTTCTCTTCTTATTCTGATTATTCCATCCAACTTTTCTTCGCCTAAGAATGCTTTCCTTTGCCAAATCTTCTTCAAACCTAAGATTTCCTTCTACGAAACTTTTCCGCCGAACAACTTTTGATTAAAAGGTTTATTTTGGCAATAAACAATAAAACTACTATGATCATACGTATTGTAAATGTAACAAAAGCTTCTTTAGTACTTTGTACATTTTTTGTTTACTTACACATAACTAACGTATCAATACCTGGTCACAGTTCGTCCCCTTCTGAACGCGAGCACTTTGTTAGTGCAACAATACTTGGTTACAGTTTATCCTATTTTACTGACATGCACATCGTTAATGTAACGATATCTGGTCACAGTTCGTCCCCTTCTGAAAGCGAGCACTTTGTTAGCGCAACGGTACCTGATTACAGTTTGTCCTATTTTGCTGACATGCACATCGTTAATGTAACGATATCTGGTCACAGTTCGTCCCCTTCTGAACGCGAGCACTTTGTTAGCGCAACGGTACCTGATTACAGTTTGTCCTATTTTGCTGACATGCACATCGTTAATGTAACGATATCTGGTCACAGTTCGTCCCCTTCTGAACGCGAGCACTTTGTTAGCGCAACGGTACCTGATTACAGTTTGTCCTATTTTGCTGACATGCACATCGTTAATGTAACGATATCTGGTCACAGTTCGTCCCCTTCTGAACGCGAGCACTTTGTTAGCGCAACGGTACCTGATTACAGTTTGTCCTATTTTGCTGACATGCACATCGTTAATGTAACGATATCTGGTCACAGTTCGTCCCCTTCTGAACGCGAGCACTTTGTTAGCGCAACGGTACCTGATTACAGTTTGTCCTATTTTGCTGACATGCACATCGTTAATGTAACGATATCTGGTCACTGTTCGTCCCCTTCTGAACGCGAGCACTTTGTTAGCGCAACGGTACCTGATTACAGTTTGTCCTATTTTGCTGACATGCACATCGTTAATGTAACGATATCTGGTCACAGTTCGTCCCCTTCTGAACGCGAGCACTTTGTTAGCGCAACGGTACCTGATTACAGTTTGTCCTATTTTGCTGACATGCACATCGTTAATGTAACGATACCTCGTCACAGTTCGTCCCCTTCTGAACGCGAGCACTTTGTTAGCGCAACGGAACCTGATTACAGTTTGTCCTATTTTGCTGACATGCACATCGTTAATGTAAAGATATCTGGTCACAGTTCGTCCCCTTCTGAAAGCGAGCACTTTGTTAGCGCAACGGTACCTGATTACAGTTTGTCCTATTTTGCTGACATGCACATCGTTAATGTAACGATATCTGGTCACAGTTCGTCCCCTTCTGAAAGCGAGCACTTTGTTAGCGCAACGGTACCTGATTACAGTTTGTCCTATTTTGCTGACATGCACATCGTTAATGTAACGATATCTGGTCACAGTTCGTCCCCTTCTGAACGCGAGCACTTTGTTAGCGCAACGGTACCTGATTACAGTTTGTCCTATTTTGCTGACATGCACATCGTTAATGTAACGATACCTGGTCACAGTTCGTCACCTTCTGAACGCGAGCACTTTGTTAGCGCAACGGTACCTGATAGCAGTTTGTCCTATTTTGCTGACATGCACATCGTTAATGTAACGATATCTGGTCACAGTTCGTCCCCTTCTGAACGCGAGCACTTTGTTAGCGCAACGGTACCTGATTACAGTTTCTCCTATTTTGCTGACAAGCACATCGTTAATGTAACGATATCTGGTCACAGTTCGTCCCCTTCTGAACGCGAGCACTTTGTTAGCGCAACGGTACCTGATTACAGTTTCTCCTATTTTGCTGACAAGCACATCGTTAATGTAACGATATCTGGTCACAGTTCGTCCCCTTCTGAACGCGAGCACTTTGTTAGCGCAACGGTACCTGATTACAGTTTGTCCTATTTTGCTGACATGCACATCGTTAATGTAACGATACCTGGTCACAGTTCGTCCCCTTCTGAACGCGAGCACTTTGTTAGCGCAACGGAACCTGATTACAGTTTGTCCTATTTTGCTGACATGCACATCGTTAATGTAACGATATCTGGTCACAGTTCGTCCCCTTCTGAAAGCGAGCACTTTGTTAGCGCAACGGTACTTGATTACAGTTTGTCCTATTTTGCTGACATGCACATCGTTAAAGTAACGATATCTGGTCACAGTTCGTCCCCTTCTGAACGCGAGCACTTTGTTAGCGCAACGGTACCTGATTACAGTTTGTCCTATTTTGCTGACATGCACATCGTTAATGTAACGATATCTGGTCACAGTTCGTCCCCTTCTGAACGCGAGCACTTTGTTAGCGCAACGGTACCTGATTACAGTTTGTCCTATTTTGCTGACATGCACATCGTTAATGTAACGATACCTGGTCACAGTTCGTCCCCTTCTGAACGCGAGCACTTTGTTAGCGCAACGGTACCTGATTACAGTTTCTCCTATTTTGCTGACAAGCACATCGTTAATGTAACGATATCTGGTCACAGTTCATCCCTTTTTGAACGGAGCACTTTGTTAGCGCAACGGTACCTGATTACAGTTTGTCCTATTTTGCTGACATGCACATCGTTAATGTAACGATACCTGGTCACAGTTCGTCACCTTCTGAACGCGAGCACTTTGTTAGCGCAACGGAACCTGATTACAGTTTGTCCTATTTTGCTGACATGCACATCGTTAATGTAACGATACCTGGTCACAGTTCGTCCCCTTCTGAACGCGAGCACTTTGTTAGCGCAACGGTACCTGATTACAGTTTGTCCTATTTTGCTGACATGCACATCGTTAATGTAACGATTTCTGGTCACAGTTCGTCCCCTTCTGAACGCGAGCACTTTGTTAGCGCAACGGTACCTGATTACAGTTTGTCCTATTTTGCTGACATGCACATCGTTAATGTAACGATATCTGGTCACAGTTCGGCCCCTTCTGAACGCGAGCACTTTGTTAGCGCAACGGTACCTGATTACAGTTTGTCCTATTTTGCTGACATGCACATCGTTAATGTAACGATATCTGGTCACAGTTCGTCCCCTTCTGAACGCGAGCACTTTGTTAGCGCAACGGTACCTGATTACAGTTTGTCCTATTTTGCTGACATGCACATCGTTAATGTAACGATATCTGGTCACAGTTCGTCCCCTTCTGAACGCGAGCACTTTGTTAGCGCAACGGTACCTGATTACAGTTTGTCCTATTTTGCTGACATGCACATCGTTAATGTAACGATATCTGGTCACAGTTCGTCCCCTTCTGAACGCGAGCACTTTGTTAGCGCAACGGTACCTGATTACAGTTTGTCCTATTTTGCTGACATGCACATCGTTAATGTAACGATACCTGGTCGCAGTTCGTCACCTTCTGAACGCGAGCACTTTGTTAGCGCAACGATACCTGATTACAGTTTGTCCTATTTTGCTGACATACACATCGTTAATGTAACGATATCTGGTCACAGTTCGTCCCCTTTTGAACGGAGCACTTTGTTAGCGCAACGGTACCTGATTACAGTTTGTCCTATTTTGCTGACATGCACATCGTTAATGTAACGATATCTGGTCACAGTTCGTCCCCTTCTGAACGCGAGCACTTTGTTAGCGCAACGGTACCTGATTACAGTTTGTCCTATTTTGCTGACATGCACATCGTTAATGTAACGATACCTGGTCGCAGTTCGTCACCTTCTGAACGCGAGCACTTTGTTAGCGCAACGATACCTGATTACAGTTTGTCCTATTTTGCTGACATGCACATCGTTAATGTAACGATATCTGGTCACAGTTCGTCCCCTTCTGAACGCGAGCACTTTGTTAGCGCAACGATACCTGATTACAGTTTGTCCTATTTTGCTGACATGCACATCGTTAATGTAACGATATCTGGTCACAGTTCGTCCCCTTCTGAACGCGAGCACTTTGTTAGCGCAACGATACCTGATTACAGTTTGTCCCATTTTGCTGACATGCATGTAGGTAATGTAACAATACCTGGCCACAGTTCGTCTCCTGCCGAACGCGTACACATTGTTAATGTAACGACACCTGGTTTACACTTTATGCCTCTCTGCTCACGTGTGCGAAGGAACATCGGTCTGACAAGCTATAATTTTAAAAATATGGACCCATTAAACTGGCGGACAGGTAAAAAAAAAATGAGATTAGATGTTCACAGGAGTCCCAAAGATTTTGCAGACATTGCACTTTATCTCTTTTCCACATTGTTACTAATAGTCTAGTTTTTACGGCCGCGTGAAACTTTGTGGTATTACTTTGGTCAGTTCCAATGATTTTTAGGTGGAAGAATATTCGTTTCGTTAGCGTGCCTTTTGGCGTACATGTCTGTATTAGAAAACTGTACAAGCGCCTAGTAGTCTATGACGGGGGGAGGTGTGTGTGTGTGT
This sequence comes from Macrothele yani, assembly GCA_039090855.1. Classification (NCBI taxonomy): domain Eukaryota; kingdom Metazoa; phylum Arthropoda; class Arachnida; order Araneae; family Macrothelidae; genus Macrothele; species Macrothele yani. The sequence continues at coordinate 124,480,909 of CM077024.1, read as the reverse complement.
GTGTGTGTTTTGACTCCTTCTACACTACGGCGTCTGTTCTCTCGAGGCCAGGCATAAATGCTGTGTTTCACTTAGCAGATTTTGTTCTCTCCCATCCCTGGAACCTGTGGCTCTAAATTACGTGTGCTCGATGACTTGTAGCCTTAATTGTTCATGAACGCCCTTTAAACCCAAAAACTAATTCATGTGTAAATCACTGAAAATTGCAACACCATGAAGGAATGACCGCAAGCGTTTGCAAATGAGTCGGTGGATAAGCTCAAATTAATATCCTGATTACATCCTCCTGCACAGTCTGCTTACATAACAGGGATCAGTCGAGCTCGCTCAGAAAAGATAGGGATTGTTGTGACAGCAATCCTACCTCTACAGAAAACCCAAACCCGGGGATTTCTGAAAACCCAAATACGGGTGTTTTATGATGGCTGTTCGCATCATCACACTGGGCACCCGGCCGTCAGTGTTGAGACTGCGCGAGCCCGGACCAGGCTCGATTATTGCGGTTCGGACTCGGTCGGGCTTGCGCTCTGAGGGAGAGAATGCTATTTATTTCTTTTAAATATAGTTTTGTATGATTTAGCAGGAAAGACGTTTCTTACACTTTCTAGTTAGTAAAAAGAATTCTTCTAAAAGTGGGTTTGAGTGGGGACTCGGAAGAGTTACCTACTCTTGGCTTGAGTAGCAAATGCCGTAGGCCATGCATTACCGGATTTCTGTGGAGGAGGAAGAGGTTCAAGAGCTACAGATAGGAAATAGCACGCCGACGAAATTTTGCCCCCCTACCTCCAAGCAGCAGCTCCATGCTAATTCTATTGAGCAGCGTTCCTATTGGGTTGTCGGAGAAGTCATGACGTATTTTAGCCATGTTTTGCAAAGGCCATTTATTGATAGAAAGAACAAAGATCAATCAATGATATAATGCCCGTTTTGTTCGATAACCTTTTGCTATCTTTCAGTGAGCTACAGAATGCCTCGTTCATAGAAGGGCCTGTCTTTCGTGGCGAAAGACTATACAAGTTGCTGATTTACAGCCTCATCTGAATTGAGCGTTATACCACGCAAGAACTGTTGAAGAGAGCGAAAAGAGTAGAAGTCTGACGGCGCAAGGTCAGGCGAGTATGTTGGGTGTGGCAACACACCCCACCCAAGCTCCAATAATTTTTGGCGGGTGATCAAACTTGTGTGTGGTCTCGCGTTGTCGTGATGGAACAACAGCACCTTTACGATGAACGAGCTCTGGACGTTTCTGGATGATGGATTCGTTCAAACTGTCCAATTGCCGACAGTACACATTCGAATTTGTTGTTTGGTTCCGTGTTAGGAGCTCGAAAAACACACCTTTAAAAACCCACCACACTGAGACCAGAACCTTCCACTGATGAATGACTGCTTTGGGTGTCGTTTGAGGCGAAGCAGCACGTTGGTACCAAGGCCGTTTGCGCAGCACATTGTTGTACACAATCCACCTTTCGTTACCAGTTGTCAGTCGCTTCAAAAAAGGATAGTTTTCCTCACGTTTAATGAGCATATCGCAGATGCTTATACGCGCCGTCAATTGAGCTTCTTTGATTTCATGAGGAACCCACACATCGAGCTTGCTTACGTATCCCAGCTTCTTCAGGTGGTCGTGAACGCTTCAATGATGGATGTGCAATGTGTCTGCAATCTCTCGTGTCGTGTAACATGGGTTTGACTAGATTAATGCCTTAATTTGGTCGTCATCAACCTCGGTTGGCCTCCCGGACCGAGGAGCATCGTTGAGGTAAAAATCACCAGCACGAAATTTTGCGAACCACCGCTGGCACTGACGTTCTTGTAGAGCATTATCACCGTACACTTGACGCAACTTTTCACAAGCTTGACGCGCGTTCTTCCCTTTACGGAAGTAAAATATGGCGAAAATGCACAGTTTGGTCTTCCATCTTCAACTTGATTTCAAATCTCCGCAAATCAACCAAATCGCTCACTATTCCTTTTAGACTGCAGCTAGAACTGGCACCTGTCGAATGACACAGCGAAAACAGAGTTATGCCTCTAGTCCTTCCCAAACTGCCCAACCGCCATCGGGTGCCAAAATACGTTATGACTTTTCCGACAACCCAACAGATTGCATCGCCGCCGGATCATTCAGTATTACCCCCCCCCCCCCCCACACACACACGAAGTATTTCAGAATGAAATGGATAATCAAAGAAAATTGAGCGGTTTTTTTTTTTTTTGGAGAAGAGGTCCCTTCCCCACTCAACAATTTAGAAAGACATCGATTAATATTAGAGGGGGGAGGGGGAAAGAGTGCAAGTCTGGAACAGGAGGTTATTTTTTTAAAATGCCTATGCTGATTAGTCGTAGTTTTCAGGCTCGTATAATATATATAAAAAAAAATCGGGCTCTAGTTGACATACTTCGAGCTCGGACGGACTCGGGGTTCGGACGGGCTTCGGCTGACATACTTCGGGCTCGGGCTTACATACTTGAGGCTCGGACGAACATACTTGGGGCTCGGGCTGACATACTTGCGGCTCGGGCTGACATACTTGAGGCTTGGGCTGACATACTTGGGGCTCGGTCTGACATACTTAGGGCTCGGGCTGACATACTTCGGTCTCGGACGGACTCTGGCTGACATACTTGGGTCTCGGACGGACTCGGGCTGACATTCTTCTGGCTCTTAAATTGAGTCTGAACTCAATACTGTTGTTACTGAGTTCAGACTCAATTTAAGATCCCAGGCCCAAAGAATGTCAGCTTGAGCAACAACACAGCCGCGCGAAACACCATCCCCAGGAGATGAAAAACGCAGTTTCTTGAGTGACCGGTATTAATGCGTCAGAGTTACTATGGGATGACTGAGAGATATGTTTTCGCTCTAACCTGTTTTAACATGGGATCCACTGGATCTTTTATTCCCATTAAAATGCAAAATTTTCAATTATATGTATAATCGGTTTATGACGTCTGACGTCGCCTTCCGATCTCCTAGAGTTTTTTCTATCTTTCTCTATCTAAGCACCATTCTTCCATCAGGCCATTTTGACTAAGGGCTCTCTTTATTCAATCAGACCATGCTGTTTTAGACCGACCTCTATTTTTTTTTTTTTTTTTTTTTGTTTGATTTAAATTCCATGGCAATTTTGTGCAGTCTTTCATTGGTCATTCCTTTTACGTGACCAAACCTCTTCTGTATGTTTTCTGAAATTGTTTTTTTCACTTCCATCAATTCTTTAATCCTAAAATTGGTTATTTTCTGTCTTCTTGACAGTCTACATTATCTCCTTAAAGCATCCATCTCTACGGCTGTTATTTTTTTCCTATCCGCTTCAGTTAATCGCCAGGCCTCTGTCTCATATAGTAAGATGCTCTTAACAATATTATTATAAATACTCCTTTCCCTTTTCTGGTTATTTCTTCACTCCACCTGATTCTAATCAGCCGTTTAACATCTTTTCTTCCCTGTGCAATTCTATTTCTTAATTCCATTGCATCTCTACCTTTTCGTGTAGTACTTAGGTAATTATAATGATAACATCTTTCAATTTCTTATCTTCCAGCTGTAGGTTTGTTTCATTACTTCCAATGCATAAATATTTTGTTTTATTTAAATTCATAGTTAATCCCCATTTTTCATAGTCTTTTATTTTTCTAGTCATATACTCCAAATCAAATTTATCTTCTGCAAGAAGCACGTGATCATCAGCGAATTGTAAAGTAAATACCATCGTTCCATTTAAATTAATCTCCATTGCTCGTTCCATTTAAATTAATTGCTCGACACTTAAGTAATCCCCATTGCTCGACACTTAAGTAATCCCCATTGCTCGTTCCATTTAAATGAATCCCCATTGCTCATTCCACTTAAATTAATCCCCATTGCTCGTTCCATTTAAATTAATTGCTCGACACTTAATTAATCCCCATTGCTCCTTCCATTTAAATTAATCCCCATTGTTCGTTCCATTTAAATTAATCCCCATTGCTCGTTCCATTTAAATTAATTGCTCGACACTTAATTAATCCCCATTACTCGTTATATTTAAATTAATCCCCATTGCTCGTTCCATTTAAATTAATTGCTCGACACTTAATTAATCCCCATTACTCGTTATATTTAAATTAATCCCCATTGCTCGTTCCATTTAAATTAATTGCTCAACACTTAATTAATCCCCATTGCTCGTTCCATTTAAATTAATTGCTCGACACTTAATTAATCCCCATTGCTCCTTCCATTTAAATTAATCCCCATTGTTCGTTCCATTTAAATTAATCCCCATTGTTCGTTCCATTTAAAGTAATCCCCATTGTTCGTTCCATTTAAATTAATCCCCATTGCTCTACACTTTAATTAACCCCCATTGCTCATTCCATTTAAATTAATCCCCATTGCTCTACACTTTAATTAACCCCCCATTGCTCATTCCATTTAAATTAATCCCCATTGTTCGTTCCATTTAAATTAATCCCCATTGCTTGACACTTTAATTAACCCCCATTGCTCATTCCATTTAAATTAATTGTTCGACACTTTAATTAATCCCCATTGCTCGTTCTATTTAAATTAATCCCCATTGCTTGTTCTATTTAAATTAATCCCCATTGCTCGTTCCATTTAAATTAATTGCTGGACACTTAATTAATCCCCATTGCTCGTTCCACTTAAATTAATTGCTCCACACTTAATTAATCCCCATTGCTCGTTCCATTTAAATTAATCCCCATTGCTTGACACTTTTTTAATTCCCATTGCTTGACACTTTAATTAATCCCCATTGCTCGTTCTATTTAAATTAATTACTCGACACTTAATTAATCCCCATTGTTCGTTCCATTTAAATTAATCCCCATTGCTCGACACTTTCTTTTCCATTCTTTCAAAGCCTGTTCCACATAAATCTTAAATAATGTTGGAGATATGCGACATCAAAATTTTTAATTATATTAACTGTTTATCAAAATATAAAATATTGACATTAACTGTTTCCAATATTACAAGACAATAGAGAATATTCTTACAATAACAATTTACAAAGTACAGGGTGTCCCAAGAAAGTGTAACCAATTTCAAATGATAACTTTGGATGCAAACTAATATCAGCATCCTGTTTGCTGCAGGTGGTGAGGAATACCCTCAAGTTTTCTAGAAGTGTACCCAATGGATCCTGCGACGAAAGCACAGATTGTGGAGTTATTTATTGAAACCAGATCCGAAACGCAGGTTCAGTGGAATTTCAGAACAATATATTGGAGCAAACCGCCCACAGGTAACATCGTCAGAAAGTAGTACAATTCATTCAAGGCAAATTTTAGCGTTCTTACAAAGAAAACCCTTGGACGACCATCGCTGCTTCCAGAAAGGGAGGAGGTTGTGAGACAAACATTCACTCGTTGCACCTGAAAGTCAATTAGACAAGCAGCACAACAGCTAGCCATCCCCGAAGTCGTTAGTGCACAGTGTGTTACGCCAGAGATTGAAAAAATGCGACCGCATAAACCCCAGATAACCCATCACATAACCCCAGATGATCATCTGAAACGTAAACAGCTTGCTGAAGAGATGTTGGAGAACATTGCAAGAGCTGAATCTTTCCTGAGACAAATCAGTTTCTCGGATGAGTGAACTTTCCATGTTTTTGGAAAGTTTAATAAACAGAATGCAAGAATTTGGGGAACTGAACCCCACATTGCACTAGGAAACATGAACATGCTAGCCTAAAAGTGAATGTTTGGTGTGGCACAATAGTCGACCGTTTTATTAGAACCTTTTTCTTTCACGAAGCGACCGTGAGAGTTGATAATTACCTGGACATGATCGAGCAGTTTGTGTATCCCCAATTGGATGAACTTGCAAGCCACCTCATTAGACTTTGATTGTGAGGAGGTCTCTGATACCAAATTTCCCAATCGATCTATTGGACGTTGTGGTCGCATTGCATGCCCCCCCTCCCCCATTCGCCGGACTTAACACCCTGCGATTTTTTTTAATGGGAATTCATCAAGGGTGAGGTTTACAACACCCTTGTTGCAGACACTGCTGACCTAAAGAGGAGGATTACATACAGAAAGTTAATATGAACATTATCGAACGAATATGGGTAGAACTGGAATACCGTTTAGGCATTGTTCGGGTGACAAATGGTGCTCATGTCGAATGTCTATAAAACTTCATGATCTATTCTGTCAATTAACACAAGTTGTGTATTGAGAACATTTATATTAAAACTGTTATGATTATCTGAAATTGGTCACACCTTTATGTGACACCCGGTATTCTTCTAAGAGTTTCCTTACAACAACAATTTAACAAGTAATAAGTACTACCCCGTAGGATTGGTCAAACAGTTGCATTAAAATTACGTTTAAATTAAACACTAATATCGAAAACCCCGAGAGGCTAGTTAAAACAAGTGTATTTATAAGTTCAGACTTCGAACTAAGGTTAAAGAAAAGTAGAACAGCTCTCCAAGCCGTGAAGGGTAAACCGAAAAACATATAACTAAATCAAAGAATCTCGAAACCATTGCAGTGGTGTGAAACAGTATTGGCCGCCACGGTGGTGCAGTGGTGTGAAACAGTATTGGTCGCCACGGTGGTGCAGTGGTCTAACCGATGGCCTCTGATCATTCGTCCTAAAGGGGTGCGGGTTCGAATCCCGGTGAGGCATGGATGTTGTGTTTGTCTTACGGCATTGGCTCTCTCCCTTCCCTGGAACCAGTGACCCTAAATTAGGGGCGGGCGACTGCTTATAGCCTATTGAGTTGCTCGCGGTGGTCGTTAAACCTTAAAAATAAAAAAAAAAATGTTGCATAACCTGCAGAAATCTTGAATTTTTAAGTGTAACTCTTTGTTTAACTAAATTTTCATAGTCATTTCATTATTTATGGGTCATTACTTGCGATATTTAATAAGATCTCAAAAATGTCTTAGTATTTCTTGTAGCTACTTCTGTTTTTAAGATACAATACAAAAACCATGACCAAGTCGAAATTATTATGAAAAGGATCATTTTTCCAATATTTAGGTTTACAGCAATAATTCGTTTTTGTAATTCATAATGAAATAACATTTAAATAGAGGAATATAATGAAGTGAAATTATAAATTGTACCTAATATTTTGTTGCTCAACCTTTTGCTTTAATCACAGCTTTGCATCTTGCTGGCATACTGTGAACAAGATTTTGTAAAAGAATGGGTTGAACAATATGATTCCAAATTTGAATTACAATTTCAATGAGTTGAATTTTGGTTGTTGGCTTCTTTTTTTTATAGTTCATACGACACTTTGAACCACGAATCCTGTATCTGGTGGCCAATCAAGATGCTGAACGTTTTTTTCTTGAAACCACTTTTTCTCACTACTTTAGCACGATGCCAGGGAGCATTGTCATCTTGAAAAATAAACATGTCGTCATGAAGTCTTCTAGATGATTGTAGCACCTTGTTTTCTAGTATCGAAATGTATTTCTGGGCATTTACGGTACCACCGACAACATGTATGTTACCATCGCCATATGCACACATGCAGCTCCAAATCATGAACTTCACCGGATGCTTAACAGTAGTCATTAAGCGCAAACTGGATGGAATTCTTCATGCGTGAATCTCCTTACATAGGCACTACTTTGATTCCCATATGGCAAAATTCTGATTCATTACTGAATAGAACATCTCATTGCTTGTTTGTCCATGAGACATGCTGTTTCGCGTACTTAAGTCTACGCTGTCTTTGATTTGCAGTTAACAGTGGTTTACGCCTGCCTCTGCAGCCACATAAGTCATAGTGAAGCAGCCTCCTCCTAACAGTAGATGTACTAACAGTAACATCAGTCACTTCAGACCATCTTTGAAGCAGTTCAGGTGGATCGAGCATCCTGCCTACCAAGCTTAGCTCTCTGAGCAATATGTTCTGCCTGATTATAGTGGATCTGGGCCTTCCAGTGCGACACATATTTTTAATATCACCAGTGTCTTTTACTTTCTTGAGTAGCCTGATAACTGTATACTGATTGTAGTCGGCGATTTGCCTTGAAGGATATGCCTCTTCATGCAGAACAATTATTTTTACTCTCTCAGCTGTAGACAGTTCCGCAGTTTTAACCATTATTGAGAATGTGCACAAATTATACCCTAATAACAAAAAGAAGCGACCACTACAATGCTTTATTAGCTCTGCGCCAACCTTTGTAAAGGCTGGAGTAGGATTAGGATAGCATTAGGAAGCAGCCAGTTAGGTAAAAGAATGTCTATGATTCGCTGTAACAACTGATAGGCAGCTAACGTGAATTTCAATGTGTTTGTCAAACCCCATATTTTATACCATATCTTAAGACAAAAAGTAGCTACAGGAAAAACTAAGGCATTTTTGAAGTCTCCATTAAATTTCGCATCCAATGACATATCATCATCATCATCATTGTAAACCATTATCAATCCACGGCTGTACGAAGGTCTCCCCAAGTTTCCTCCACAACGGTCTGTCTTGTGCCAGCCTCCTCCATGTCACTCCCGCATACTTTCGAATTTCATCCACCCATCTTCCATGTGGTCTTCTTCTGGGTCTTTTCCTGTCCCTTGGAATCCAATCTAAAATTTCGGCTGTCCATCGATGGTCTGTCCTTCTGGCAGTATGTCCAGCCCATTGCCATTTCAGGGATTTAACTCTGATCATGATGTCTTCCACTCTTGTCATTTTTCAGATCCACGAGTTCCTCTCCTTATCTCTCCTGGTTACACCTAGCATGCACCTCTCCATGCTGCTTTGAGTTGTCTGCAGCCTTTGTATGTCTCTTTTAGTTAAGGTCACCATACGTAAGCACTGGAAGGATGCATTGATCAAACACTTTTCTTTTAAGACATAATGGCATATTGCTTTTGAAAATTATGCTGTTTCTTCCAAAAGCACTCCAGGAAAGTTTTGTACGCCGATTAATTTTTTCATTAATGTGACCTTCATTTGATATCTGCTGTCCAAGATAAACGTACGTGTCTGCTATCTCCAGCTTTTCTCCATCAATCGATAAATCTTCATTTCGTGTAAAAGCATTGAACATCACTTTTGTCTTCCGAAAGTTTACTTCTAATCCCACTTCTTTACTCCTGTCAGCAAGTTCTTGGATCATACTCTGCAGCTCTGATGGGGTAGTTGCAGAAATCACTATGTCATCACCAAAACGAAATTGGGTTAGATAATCTCCATTAATCTTTATCACTTTGTTTTCCCAGTTCAGTGATTGAAAGACATTTTCCAATGTGGCGCTAAAGAGCTTCGGAGATATGGTGTCACCTTGTCTCACTCCCTTTCCAATTTTTATGTGTGTTGTATTTTCAAACAGCCGAATCTTTGCACTTGCATTTTCATAGATGTTATTAATAATATTAATGTATGCATCTTCAATGCCGCAGGATTTCAGAGCCATTGTAACTGCTGATGGTTTCACTGAATCAAAGGCTTTTTCATAATCGATAAAAGCCATGCACAATGGAAGTTCATATTCCCTCGCTCTTTCAATTAGTTCTCTCAGTACGTGGATATGATCTATTCTGCTGTAGCCACTCCTGAATCCAGCTTGTTCTCTCGGTTGAGCCATGTTCAGTGTTACCTTCAAACGGTGTGAAAGAACTTTAGTGAAGATTTTATAAACCACTGATAAGAGGCTGATAGGTCTGTAGTTTTTGAGATATTCAATGTCACCTTTTTTATGTTGCAGGAGCATTATAGCGTTGTTCCAATCCTCAGGAATCTTCCCTTCATTAAGGCATCGAGTGAAAATTTGGGCGAGTACTGTTTCGATTTCTCCACTTGCTTCTTGTATGATGTCTACAGTAATTCCATCTTCTCCTGGAGCTTTTCCCCGCTTCATGTTCTTGATTGCATGTGCAACTTCTACTAGGAGGACTGGAAGAACTCTGGTACCTTCCATGATGTTTGGGGTACATGCATCATCCCTTTCATAGAACTTGGAGTAGAAATCTTTCACTCTTGTCAAAATTTCGCCTCTATTTCTTGTTACAGAACCATCTTCTTTTCTCAGTGCCATAATCTGTTTTCTTCCCTTACTGAGATGTCACTTTGCTATCTTTAGGCTTTGGTTGTTTTCAATTGCTTTCCTCACTAGTTCACAGTTGAATTTCCTTAAGTCTTCAGTGATACTTTTTCGTACTGTCTTGCATAGCTCTATATATTCCACTTTGGAAGTCACATCTTCTTTAGTTGTCCTCATGTCTTTTCTTTTTTGCATCAACATTTTGGTTTTTCCTGATAATTTGTTCACATGCAACTTGTTCTTAGACCCAGCTAATTTTGTTGCTGTTTCCATAAGAGCTTTGGTTACTTTTCTGTTAACTTCCGAAATATCCACTTCTTCCGATGTTAGGCCTTCTAAAGCAGAGAATCTGTTCTTCAGTTCCAACTTAAAGGTATTATGGTGTTTTTTAAGGTTGGTTATGTCAATACATTTTGTTTGTCTTATGAGCTTGCCACGTTCGAGTTTAGTGTTGAGGTGCATCTTACATCTCACCAATCTATGGTCACTACCTGTGTTGAACTTGTTTAGCACACTCTAGTCTTTTATGACGAATTTTTTGTTACACATAATAAAATCAATTTCACTTGTCGTCCCATTTGGATGTCTCCATGTCCATTTCCTGTGCGGCTTTTTCTTGAAAACGGAGTTCAAGATGAAACACCCTTCTGCCTCTGCAAACTCAACGAGAGTATTTCCACGCTGGTTTCTGTTGCCGTGACCGAATTTACGTACTGAAGTTTCATTCTGTTACCGTTGCCCTATTTTTGCATTGAAATCTCCCATAATTATCTTCAAGTGCTGCTTACCTTTATTATTTAGATGACGAATTTCCTCATAAAATTCTTCAATTTCTTCTTCAGGATGACTTGTGGTGGGTGCATAAGTTTGAATAATCTGAGCCTGGTATCTTCTCGAAAGTTGGATACCGAGTCGTGCAGCTCTGTCAGAGGAACTTTCAACTTCTACAACTTTATCCTTCAGTTTCTTGTTTATTATAAATCCAACACCACTAATTCTGCCAGTATCTGTCCCACGATAGTAGAAGAGATGTCCACTTTTTAGTTCAATGAGATCTCCTTTTCTCCTTACCTCACTTAGCCCGACGATGTCCCACTTGATCCTTTGTAGTTCCTCTTCCAATTCAAGAAGCCTTGAATCAGAAGATAGGGAGCGTCCATTATACGTAGCCAAGGTCAGCATCAGATGGCGCCTATTCCGGTCCTCCGGGGATTCTTAGCACCCTCTGCCTTCATGTCGCACTGGCCGCTGCCTTGGCCAGGTACATTCCAGCTGCCGGAGACTGAGGGCCAAGATTTAAGTTGTGAAGTCATTTTAGAGGGGTTTGGCCATAACTCACCACTCTGGCCAAGCGAGTTGGTGAGTGTGGGATAGCATTTCCTCTAATCCCGATGGTATAGTTATACCGCTATTGGCGGTCGTCAGAGCCCCTTTAGTGGGAACAGGATGCACTACGAGAAGGCGGGGTTGACATTTGTCAAGGAGAGGCTGTGATGTTACGCATCACCTGACCTTACATCCCTAATGACATATACGATTAAATAACTATGAGAATTAGTGAGCTAAAAAAGACTTAAAGTTAAAAATTCAAGGTTTTTGCAAGTGATGCAATACCTTTGCACCACTCGTCTTGGAACCCTTACTTCGAAGGGTCAAAAGAGAACAAGTTTAGACGAGATGTGCTCACGATTAAAACATGGGACGAATTCGACTGAGCATTTTTCTATAAAGCAAGGAGTCTTCTACCGAAATGTTGCAACTGACACTAATTTCCCCGTGAGAAGACTCCTCTGGCTTTGAACTGCAATTTCTAGAACTCAAACTTCGTACAGATTGCCAAGGTACTAAATTCTCCGACCACAACGCCAGTTGAGTGCGTTTGTGAGGGGCCAGGTTACTGGTCTCCGAGAGGGTGAATGGTAGACCGGCTGTATTGCGCAATATTTGGGACGTGACAACGCAACAGTTCTTCATCGATGCTGGCAGCAGTTTTTGAGAGAACTTACGACCTCTCGTCGGCTTGGAACCTGAGCATCCAGGTCGACTACACCAGAGTAAGGCCGTTTGTTCCGGCGACAAGCTTTCACCCTGCAGCCACTCTCTCTCTCTCTCTCTCTCTACCCATCAGAAGAGTATTAAATGTAGCTTTAAGTCGTTCTGTTAAAGACTGACCCCATTTCGAAGACTAGCAGAGGCAAAATTTCATGTATGGCTCCCATTGAGTTGCTTGTCCCTATCCGGTGATCATCATCGTTAGCGTCTTAAGTCAATACCGTTTAGAATTATATGGTGCCGTGCTCGAGTGAACTGGTAGACAGAATGGTGTCGCATGATGCTCAGCGACGAATCTCGTCTTATTTTGGGAGTCCGATGATCGCTGGATTCAACTTAAGTAACGACGGGGATAAGGGACCAGTTCAAAAGTAATTGTCCTAGAGGCATACAGCCAGGGATGAATCTAGAAGATTACCTCGGGAGGGGTGGTGGGACAGTTGCTCTGGTCTAGAAAATATGGGTAGAGAGTCTTTGTGGATGTGCCTGCTTCTCTCTCTCTCTCTCTCGCACGCACACACGCACGAACACACTGGCAGAGCTCTTCCTTCCTGGCATTGTACTGTTTTTTTCAAACTTTTTTATAAAAAAAAAAATTGTGAAATTTTTTTAAATCACAAAGTAGGAAAACAAGTGAAAAATCAGAATTATGTTCCTGGCTCTCAGTTACCTACTTTTGTGAGGAAACAAGCACAGCGGTTGTTTTTTTTTAAATATCAAATCTTGATAGAATCTTTCAAAATAAATTCGAACCCTTTTATTTGGGCGGCTTAATTAAATATAATAAATTTTAGCTTGAATCATCGAATCATTCCTGAGCAATATGGCCCGTAATTCTATTTTAAAATCTTCGCTTATTCTTCCGCAATGCATGGCATTCCCACCTCTTTTCAAGCGAACTTCCATTGACTTTTCTTCATCGAGCTATTGCTGCCCCCATTCATTGTCTTACTGTCGATTTTCTCTCGGAGTTTGTAGAAATATTTCAGTGAACAAAGCACATCGATTACTTTTCGTGATCAGCCAGAATCTCGTTTCCTTTCCGCTCTGAGCTTCCTCTGTTTTTAAAACTTTATTTATTTTTTATTTTTTTTATTCTGTTCTCTCTTTCTGAAGCTGGAACAGAACATTTAGTCTCCAAATTAACAGCAAATTTTAAACGTTTCAAAAACTTTTACGAAAATCTGCATTATTACTCTTATTTGAAAAAAATAAAGGCATTAATTACTTTCGACGTTGACCATTTAAAAAGGAAGAGTCCGTTTTAGTGGGGGTCACCCCAGTCGTTCCTCTGGATCCGCTTCTGCATACAACTCGAACTACATGCTAGCATGTAGTTATATATATATACTGTATATGTCACTGGCGCATATTCGAGGCTAGCTGCGAAGCCCAGAGAATGCACAAATAAAAGTTAATTAAATATAAACAAATAAAAGTCAATTATCAACGGTATTAAGATATGTCGATGCTTTCGGTGCGAAAAAAACACGAGCGGGTTCGCTTCTTTCGATTATGAGAATCAGTCTTGCGAGCGATGATCAATGTCATCAACGGCATAACGCAAGTAGGTCTTGGAGAGCCTTCGCTGTTCTGATGCGAAGAGCTTCAATACTATCTCCTGCTAGCGTTGCCATGACAACATGAATGAGCTACCGAGGTGAGTGGGCCATTGCTTTACGCAAGGGTTCGCTCCGAAAAACGAAGACTTCCGACTACCTCAGTCCCTTGATACTTCCAGCGCGTGTTTCGCGAGAGTTGTTTTAGCTTGTGTGAAGTGTGAATAAATTAAAATCAGTGAATTTATATCTTAAATTCGTGGCTTTGATGGATTCGAACTTTTTTGATAAATTTTGTGAAAGCTTCTGAACATCTACTATCAGAACTTAAAAAACTCTATTCTTCAAATTTTTATACAGCTCGATTAAAAAATGAACTGAAGGTATTTAATTCCCGTGATGAATACAAAACAAATCAGTAAGAGACATTACTTGTTACATAAAGTTGAATAATTGGACATAGTGTTTATTGAGGTGTACACATTAGCAGATCTAATATTAAACTGTTCATCAACAATTGCAACTGCCGAAAGAAGTTTTTCCGTATTAAAAAGAATCAAGATATGGATATCTTAGAGCTACACAAGGACATGCACATTCGAGAAACTTGGCTGGTTTGTTAATAGAGAAAAACATTATTTTTAAATATGAAAAAGTACTCGGAAGAGACATTTTTGCGAAAACGTAAAACTCAAGTTCACACAAAAGAAAGAAGAATGCAGTTCATGTACAAATAAATGTTCAAATCCTAATCCTCATAATTATTTGGTATCATGTTAGCAATAGCATGTACCTAAAATTTAGAATTTTTTTTTATTTCTATTACTTAACAATTAAAAAATAAACTTTGCAATTTTTAAAAAACAGTACTGCGGGGGGGGGGGTGAGTTAGCCTAGGTCTCGGACCCAAGATACGCCAGTAGTGATATATATATATATATCATAGTTGGATGGCGTCTCGACACTTGGGCCGCGAGTGGCCTAGTCGGCAACGTTCGCGACTGCCACCGAAGGGACCTCAGGTTGGATCCCAGCAGGTACGAACGCTCGATCCACTAAATATCCGCCGTGCGTCGGATGGGCACGTTAAGCCGTCGGATCCCAGGTACTGGCCCCCTGGTAATAAATAAGGGCGTCTTCCTCCCTTTCTAGTTTCCTATTTCTAAGGGTTGTTTAAGACCTGAGGTCAGACACTCCCTTCCTAAAATCCTCTACATATGATCATTTGATTTGATCGTCTCGACACTCACATCCTCAACCAACGTAGACAACGATCACCTTGCAAGACCGAGTACAGGAAGAATTACACGTGGGTCGCAGGATGCAGAGGTATCTACGACTTAGAAACATGACGTCAAGCTGAATGCACTGCCGACAAAGGTAGTTGTACCTCTTACTGATGTTCCTTATTTTTCAGGTAATAAAACTGTCCAATGAGTTTCGAAAACTTAATCACGTATTTTTTGTATCCCTTATTTCTCCATCCGTGAACATCAGTTGAATTTTCCCACCGCTTTTGGGTGTTGCAATTTCTGTGTTAACAGACTTTATGTATTTGGTGATATTTTTTATTATATGCCTGTCTTCTATTCTGTGATGTTTTTGTCACAATACAAGATGGAAGTAAAATATATTTTTGTGGTAGGCCAGAAGAGAATTTTTCATGTAGATTATTATCTTTTATGTTTTTGTAGTATATGGTTATACACTGCCGGACAATTGCTATGGACGGATGACAATAGCAACGATAGCAACCATAAAATGGAAGGCAGGAAAATGTGGAAATTAGCATAAGTGCGGGATACAGTAAGACGTGTTGTGCGTATGCAAATTTTGGATTGCCGAGCTTGTTCGTGACGTCATAGCGCTGATAAGAGATATAAAGGATTTGACGCGTATTGACCGTTGTTGTTCAAACGCAAAGTTGAAAGGGAAAGAATCAATTGACGAACTTGCAATTTTCAGTATGTCTTCCCGATATCACCTAGATGATTTTACGCGTGGCCGTATTATTGGCAAGATTGAAGAAGGGCGAAAAATAACAGATGTTGCCAGTGAGTTCGACGTCAGTCACAGTGTTGTTTCAAGGCTTTGGAAATCATTTCAAACAAATGGAGAGTGTAGCAAACGTCACGGGGGAGGTCGTGTTCGCAGTACGACACCTGCAGAAGATCGGTACGTAGTCATATCAACAAAAAGACACCGGCGCAGCACAGCTAGTGAGGTAGCAAATCAGTTTATGGCTGCTACTGGCAAGCGGATCTCCCGAAAAACTGTCGCCAGACGTTTGCATGAAGGAGGACTATACGCCCGCCGTCCTGTTGTGTGCATCCCATTATCCAGACGTCACCGTACCGCCCGTTTGCAATGGTGCCATCAACATAGCAATTGGACTGATAACGACTGGTGTGCTGTCCTCTTCTCAGATGAGAGTAGATACAGTCTATCGTCTGATTGTAGACGACAACTGATCTGGCGTGACAGTGGTATTGCATATTGTCCAGCAAACATACAGGAAAGGGACCGATATCCGACATGTAGTGTCATGGTATGGGCTGGCATCATGATCAATGGCCGTACGTCCCTCTATGTGCTTCCAACTGGGACTATGACTGGCCAACGATACATTAATGATGTTCTGCTACCTCATGTTCGCATGTTCCGTGGTGCTGGCGGTGATAGATTCATTTTCATGGACGACAACGCAACATGTCATCGAACAGTCGCTGTCCAGGAGTGTCTTGAGAGCGAGGATATTCAACGCCTCGTATGGCCAGCACGTTCTCCAGATCTGAATCCCATTGAAAATGTGTGGGATGCTTTGGGGAGGAGTCTTGCTGGTCGCCAATGCCCTCCAATAAACAAGGACACCCTCATCCGTGCACTGACAGAGGAATGGGATAAATTACCCCAACAGCTGCTTGATAATGTTGTGCAAAGTATAACACGATGTGTGGAATCTTGCATCGCCCACCATGGTGACCATATCCCGTATTGACATCTTACGCCGGAACGCCTGCGGACGGTAATTGCATTTTTTTTCACGTTTACGTATTCTGCACAATATGGCCTGTTTATCCCTTGAACACGTTCCAAAGCCTTCTGGATTTCAGAGCACAATAAAGTGTCTTTCTTGTAATGTCCTGGCATTCTGACATTATTTTATTTCACTTGGCATCCAACCACACTTACTTTTTTATGCGCTATATAGCCGTTTATGATCCGTCCTTAGCAATTGTCCAGCAGTGTAATAGCATTAGATGGTGCAAACACAGATTTGTTTTTATAACGATAATTCTGTTTGTAATAGACCAATCGAAACATACTTTTTAACAGAAATTCACATTCATAATAGTTCCCATAAATATTAACTTTTTATGGTAGAATTTTTTTCGAATTAATGGTGTTAATGGTATTTTGTCATCTATATATTAATTCTATAAGGTTTTTTACTGTGAGTCCTATTTTGAGAGAACGGCTGAACGTAAAGATATGGTTGAGGTATCAAAATAAAGGTCTTCCCATGTAGATGTGACAGTCGAAGAGGAAAATGAGATTGGGGCAACAGTTCAGGCGTTGTGGGGCGGCAAAGTTCCCATGTAAAGTCAATGGGAGAAGCGTGCGGTTGACTCACGCGCTGTTGAAGGCGGAGGTGTGGAGAGACTCAGATAATCTAAAGTCCAGTCTCTTTTTTCAGCGAACCGTTGTGCAAAACAACGCTAGCAGGAATTTGTTTGAAAGTTCTTATCGGAACAGCGAACACTCGAAGACCTGATTGCGTTGTGCCATTGAACTGTGTGATGTATATATACGATTAAGCATTCATTTGATCCAGTTAATTCATGTAGGTAAGATGTTTCCCATTATGTAAATATGTAATTAAATGTTTCATGTGAGTTTTTTTTTTTTTTTTTAAGAATAAACTTATCATCGATTGCAATGCGTTTCGTCTACCTGGAAAAAAAAACTAGTCGTCGATTCCGACGGGTTTCGTCTACCGGGTTCGAACCCCGGTGAGGCATGGATGTTGTGTTTTGTCTTACGGCACTGGCTCTTTCCCTTCCCTGAAACCAGTGACCCTAAAATATAGACGGGCGACTGCTTATAGCCCAAGCGTTGGCTCATAATCATTCGTTCGTGAAGGGTCCGGGTTCGAATCCCGGTGAGGCATGGATGTTGTGCTTGTCTTACGCCACTGGCTCTCTTCCTTCCCTGGAAGCACTGACCCTGAATTAGGGACGGGAGACTGTTTATGGCCCACTGATTTCCTCACGGTGGTCGTTAAATCTTCAATCACAAAAAAAATTTAAGAAATCACGAACCTGAACTATTGTCTTTACTGAAGTGGTTGAATGAATTTGTCAATCAAATAAAGTTTACATTTGTTGCTTGTTGCTTCATATGAGTTTATTATTTTCGGAAATAAAAAAAAAAAAAAAGGTTGCCGTCGATTCCCACGGGTTTCGTTTAGTAATATTGAATTTTGAAAAAGTGGCTAAGACTTTTCCGCTTTTCCTTAGGATTTCTTTTATGGCTAGAAATGAAGTGTGTTATGTAGCTGTAAAATGCGTTAGAGATTTTTCTACTGTATTTGATGTATCTCCCTCCGCTCAACGATTCCAAGTGATTCTGTAATGCCAAACATTCCCGACGATCCCTTTTGTGGCTAGAGACATACTCATTGTTATTAAGCCTTGAGTCCTCGCCGGCATGACTCTGCATTTATTTCTTTGATTGAGCTCAGGCAAAGGAAACATAGTTTGTCAAAACACGATCCGACTTTAAAAAGGGATTGAGGTTCCTGGGGCCTCCCTGATGGGAACGCCCGTGCCATGCATCATTCATTATTGTCTCAGAGCAGCTTTTATGTCCCAACGTTTCTCCTTCGTGCAGTCAATAAATTGAATTAGCGCCGCAAATGTAAACATTGAAGAATAGTTTAATGACACGTGTCTTCTCAGCATTGCCTCTGATTTCAGATGTAGATCGATCAGGTTGTACCCTGAGGTATATATATATATATATATATTCAGGCGACAATATATTTTAAGTGGGATAACGGTATAGTAAAGCGACTACGCCCGATCGAATGCAACCAATAACAGCGTCCCTAGTGGCGAAATGCGGAAGTTAGCCATTGCAAATCGAAAACGAAAAGAGATAGAGCAAAATTTCCAACTACAAAGTTGTAGAGCATCAATTAATTAGTACAAAACGACATTTCTTTCACACGGATGAGATAAATTGTTGCCCTGAATACCCTAAAATGTCCGAAATCGATGCGCGACCTTTTGTGTGAACGTTTGAAGAGAACAGGCATAGGTATGAGCAAATACACACAATTTATTGCATAAATGCGTACTTATGTCAATACAGTTTGATGACGTCAGACAAAACAAAAACAAAAAAGCCAAACTGGCGCACAGCGATAAAAAGTTAATGTCGAGTATGTTCGAAGAGTTCGTCATTGCCCACGATACACATTTGTATTCGTGAAAGTAACTCTGCATGAACATTCCTCAGCATGGAAGGTGTCACACTATTGCAAGCATCTGTAACACGACGACGTAGATCCAACAGACTTGTAGGTGCTGTTGCATACACCTGATTTTTTACGTAAGCCCAGAAATCCAAGCTTGCCATTCTCACACAGCGTACGTAGACCTAAACTCCTGATCAGGGTACATCCTGCTGCTGGTTTTTATATCGTAGGTACAGTACAACGTCACAATCTGCATTTGCATACGGCTACATTTGCGAAATGTGAATATGCAGATTCGAATCGTCGCGCATCGATTTCGGACATTGTAGGGTATTCAGACGACAATTTATCTTATCAGTGTGAAACAAATGTCGTTTGTACTAATTAATTGATGCTCTACAACTTTTTAGTTGGAAATTTTGCTCTAACTCTTTTCGTTTTCGATTTGCAATTGCTAACTTCTGCATTTCGCCAGTAGGGGCGCTGCTATCGGTTGCATTCGTTCTGAGGTGCGTTGATGACATTATCATTAACGTGCCGGACTTTTTGCGATGCGCTGCGGACTTGTATTTTGAAAATCTCACTTTAGAAAAAACTAACAGCTCGTCTACTTACGTTTTTTTTTTTTTTACCTCGATTTAGAGGTACAGGTGGACGAGGGGGTAAGGGGTGTGGTAAATCTTTATGATAAAAGAAATGCTTTTGATTTCGATATCATTTACTACACTCATTGGTCCTCCAACATTTCTAAAGAAGTACATCGAAATCTACTTCTTTCTCAATTTCACAGAACAGCAAAAATATGTTCCACACAGTTCTTGCTTGTAAAAAATCTTAAAACACTTCTTTCTAAACTGCATTCTAAAAACTTTCCTAATAATTTTTTAAAGCATTATTTGAAACACTTAATTTTGAATTTTAATTTGGTTTCAAAGAGTTTCAAATTATACATTGACATGCTTTGCTAATTCAGGACCTTACAATATTAAATAAATCAGGCAATATAAAGTACCACTTGGTGGGTCCCTAGTGGTTGAAGATTTCTATTTACATACACTTTTGCATCACGTCATTTCACACAATTTTTTTTTTTTTTTTTTTTTTGGCGTGCTAGGATGCTATCTAACCGCGACCACTTTAACATTTTCATATATATTTGGGCTCTTGTGGGTCGTTGGTCCAGTTTAGTTTGATCTTCATTCATGGCGTTGACCGGTTTGGTTTGCGGGTAAGCTTTTATATCATTTTTTCAGTGTTTATATTCTTGTTTTTTGAATTTCTGTGTCTGTTTTGACGTTTGGTCTGGTGGCCTAGGGAGCATGACCAACCGACATTTATGGTTCTCCTTGTCGTTTGCTGGTACTAGAAAGGCCACTCCCGCAGGTTGATGCTCTCCCGATGATGGCAACCTGCTTTCTGTTCATTTTTCGGATTTCAATTTTGAACTTCCATTTTGAATTTATTTTGTATTCTGTATGGAATTTTTATTTTTTGCAATTCTTGTTTTTTACAATTCTTGTTTTTTACAATTCTCTCTCTCTCTCTCTCTCTCTCTCTCTCTCTCTCTCTCTATATATATATATATATATATATATATATATATCATCATCATCATCATCATTGTCAACCATTATCAATCCACTGCTGGACGAAGGTCTCCCCAAGTTTCCTCCACAACGGTCTGTCTTGTGCCAGTCTCTTCCATGTCACTCCCGCATACTTTCGAATTTCATCCACCCATCTTCCATGTGGTCTTCTTCTGGGTGTTTTCCTGTCCCTTGGAATCCAATCTAAAATTTCGGCTGTCCATCGATGGTCTGTTCTTCTGGCAGTATGTCCAGCCCATTGCCATTTCAGGGATTTAACTCTGATCATGATGTCCTCCACTCTTGTCATTTTTCGGATCCACGTGTTCCTGTTCTTATATCTCCTGGTTACACCAAGCATGCACCTCTCCATGCTGCTTTGAGTTGTCTGCAGCCTTTGTATGTCTCTTTTAGCTAAGGTCCACGTCTCTGCACCATACGTAAGCACTGGAAGGATGCATTGATCAAACACTTTTCTTTTAAGACATAATGGCATATTGCTCTTGAAAATTATGCTGTTTCTTCCAAAAACTCTCCAGGCAAGTTTTGTACGCCGATTAATTTCTTCACCAATGTGACCCTCACTTGATATCTGCTGTCCAAGATGAACGTACGTGTCTGTTATCTCCAGCTTTTCTCCATCAATCGATAAATCTTCATTTCTTGTAAAAGCATTGTACATCACTTTTGTCTTCTGAAAGTTCATTTTTAATCCACTTCTTTACTCTTGTCAGCAAGTTCCTGGATCATACTCTGTAGCTCTGATGGGGTAGTTGCAAAAATGACTATGTCATCAGCAAAACGAAGGTGGGTTATATAATCTCCATTAATCTTTATCCCTTTGTTTTCCAAGTTCAGTGATTGAAAGACATTTTCCAATGTCGCATTAAAGAGCTTCGGAGATATGGTGTCACCTTGTCTCAATCCTTTTCCAATTTTTATGTGTGTTGTATTTTCAAACAGCCGAATCTTTGCACTTGCATTTTCATAGATGTTATTAATAATATTAATGTATGTATCTCCAATACCGCAGGATTTCAGAGCCATTGCAACTGCTGATGGTTTCACCGAATCAAAGGCTTTTTCATAATCGATAAAAGCCATGCACAATGGAAGTTCATATTCCCTCGCTCTTCCAATTAGTTCTCTCAGCACGTGGATATGATCTATTGTGCTGTAGCCACTCCTGAATCCAGCTTGTTCTCTCGGTTGAGCCATGTCCAGTGTCACCTTCAAGCGGTGTGAAAGAACTTTAGTGAAGATTTTATAAACCACTGATAGTAGGCTGATAGGTCTGTAGTTCCTGAGATCCTCAATGTCACCTTTTTTTCCAAATTATATATATATATATATATATTAAATAATATAAACAAAATCACAAAAAAAGCTTAAAAATCTGTTTATAAAAGAAAATAAAAACAAATAAAAAAGAAAACTAGTTATTCATCACTAGGATAGCTATACTAAAAATAGTAAAACCAACATTAAAATTAATAAGATTCTGATTAATCTATAGAAGCTCACTAAGGTGATTTAATACATGCAAAGATTATTAAATACACTGCTCGTGTATTTTATAATATTTCTCATGTATTCTGGAGAGTTAATTCTGCTCTTTCTGATCATACAGATCCACAGTCTTAAGTTTATATATATTTTTTTCTCTGGTTAAAATATCCGCGCGTTGGTTTCTTGCTGTATGAGGAGGCCATCAGCCCCACCCTCACTGCCCCCCAGCAACTAGGGAGTGGCGGAAGAGGTCAGCCATGTTCTTCTCTTGTGAGGAGAAAAGTTTTTGTCACACAAGAGGTAAGCTCTCTTCCTTGTTTTTGGGTTCTAGGTTTTATAAGTTCAATGTTTGTACTTCATGTACTTTTTCTCTGTTGTTTTTTAGCTTTTCAGCTTTTAGGCATTGGTTTGTCTGTTAACATTTTTGCGGGTTTTAACTCTTTCTTTTCTTTGTAACTTTGAGCGTCTTTTGGGGTACCTAGGAACAGAAGATGGCTAAGCTTGTTCCTTTTCTATGCGCTGTTTTTTCAAAGTAGTTAAGTTCTTAATAACTAATTAATTATGCACTTAAAGCACTGCTGAAATACTTTGTACATATTGCAACTAACTGTTTAAGGTATATAACTTTCACAAAGTTTTCTTTAGTTAATTATTATCTTTAACTTATTCTCGTTTTCGTGCTGTCATAAGTTGTAGAGTAGGGGGTTTTAGACTCAAGTTTTCTTTCAAAAATCTGTTCGTTAAAAATTAATATTTCCTTTTTTAATTGCAATGTAAAAATTTGGATTTCTTTTGCATTGATTTTCAGGTTTAAATTCTCTCTCAAACGAACTTGGCATTTCGTTATGGCTGAAAATCATTTCTAATTATTATGTCACTCTCACAGCTTGAGTTCTCTTTAATCTTCTTCTCTCTGTTTAATAGTAACAGATGAAGAGCATGGGTCGGGCCAGGAAGGTTAATGGATGCAAGCGAAATTGTTAACTAGTGCTAGGTCATGCAACTCTACGGAGGACATGACATATATATATATTTTAAACTATTTTAGGTGGGAATGTTACTTGCATCTTTGGCCTTGCAGAAACCCATTTCCAACTAGGTCTTTGTGGAAGTGAGAAAATGCAGAGTTTTTGCTGGTCCTTGATAAAGCCAAGGCTCAGTATTCTCGACACCTTCTACATTCAGTTGTTTTATTTTATTTTTTTATCTTTTCTCCTTTTACTCACACAGGTAGATACATAACCTTTTCTATGTTGTACTTGGTGTGAGTCAAAATTATATATGTATTTTTTTGCTTAGGTATCTTCTTTATAGAATGTGAATTCTGAATTTTCAAAACTGCTGCGTTGCGCGTTTTGATCTTCAGGTTATTTTGCAACCTTCGTTTTAAATTCTAAAGTTTTTCCTTAGTCTTCAGTTTTGCTCTTAAGTATATATATATATACATATACTTCGTCCAGCAGTGGATCGATAATGGTTGACAATGATGATGATGATGATATATATTTACTGGCGGAAAGTGAAAAAAAGAACACCAAGAAGGAATTGGCGGACGATCATGAAATTTACATATGTTAATGGGTCGAGTTTACGTAGGTGTGATGTTAATTTCGGGACCAACCGGTGAGCGCTTACTCCACAGCACGGCATAATATACAAATTATCGTCAGTGGTATTTAAGGTTTACGGCGAAGTGAATGTAATCAGTCGTCGGCGTACGGACACGTGCGAAGACCCTGAAGAAGCTGCAATGCCTGGACATGGAAGACGTGTACGATTTCAGCAATTATCGGACTTTGAGCGAGGTCGTCTAGTCAGACTCCGCAAGGCCGGGTGGTCGTATCGTCGTACTGCGGAGCGAATTGGACGGGAAGTATTGGTGGTGGTATGATGGTGGCGTAGATGGTCCGAGGAACATTCCCACACGAGAAGACGTGGAACAGGGAGTCACAGACGGACTGATGAGCGGACCGATCGACGCATAAGAAGAGCGGCGTTGTCAAGCAGAACATCCACTGCGACGCAAATCCGAGCTGCCGTTGCACCTGAGGTGACTGTGCGAACAATCCGCAACTGTCTATTGGATGCAGGAATACGTGCACGTGTGCCTCTGGCATGTGTACCTCTGACTCCAGCCCACCGTCAAGAACGGCTGCAGTGGTGTCGCTAACGTCTGCACTGGAGAACGCAATGGCGATCTGTCGTGTTCAGCGATGAAAGCAGATTCTGCTTGGGAGCCTCCGATGACCGTATGCGTGTTCGCAGACGCACAGGGGAGCGTATCCACCCTTCTTGCATCAGCCAGCGACACACAGGGCCTACACCTGGTCTCTTGGTGTGGGGAGCGATCAGCTATCACTCCCGTACACAACTAGTGTTTGTGCCGGGTACGTTAAACAGCACCTCCTACATCAACAACATCATTCAGCCCGTTGTTGTGCCATTTGTAAGGTCGTTCCATCGTGGTGTTTTCCAGCAAGATAACGCACACCCACACACGGCACGTGCAACGCAACATGCACTTCAGGGTGTGAGACAACTCCCATGTTCACCGGATTTGTCCCCCATTGAGCACGTGTGGGATTTTATGGGACAACGACTTATCCGGTTTCCACGGCCAGCCACGACCATCCCCGTTTTACGCGTCCAGGTTGAGGATGCTTGGAACTCAATACCCCAAACTTACATGCAACATCTGTACGACAGACCCCATGCCAGAATTGCTCAGTGTGACGCAGTTCATGGCGGTTCAACCTCGTACTAACCATGTTACATGGAAATGTAATTTTTCAGTTTACCAGCAAATGCAGCTGTATTTTGCCATAATATTTTGATCACGTTATCCTCTGTATTACGTTATTATGCTGTATAAATTTCGTTGGTATCAGATATCTCCTTCTTGGTGTTCTTTTTTCACTTTCCCCAGTGTATATATACAGAGCTGCACGACTAGTTATCCAACTCTCGAGAAGATACCAGGCTCAGATTATTCAAACTTATGCACCCACCACAAGTCATCCTGAAGAAGAAATTGAAGAATTTTATGAGGAAATTCGTCATCTAAATAATAAAGGTAAGCAGCACTTGAAGATAATTATGGGAGATTTCAATGCAAAAATAGGGTAACGGCAACAGAATGAAACATTAGTAGGTAAATCCGGTCACGGCAATAGAAACCAGCGTGGAAATACACTCGTAGAGTTTGCAGAGGCAGAAGGGTTTTTCATCATGAACTCCTTTTTCAAGAAAAAGACACACAGGAAATGGACATGGAGACATCCAAATGGGACGACAAGTGAAATTGATTTTATTATGTGTAACAAAAAATTTGTCTTAGAAGACTGCAGTGTGCTAAACAAGTTCAACACAGGTAGTGACCATAGATTGGTGAGATGTAAGATGCACCTCAACACTAAACTCGAACGTGGCAAGTTCATAAGACAAACAAATGTATTGATATAACCAACCTTAAAAAACGCCATAATACCTTCAAATTGGAACTGAAGAACACATTCTCTGCTTTAGAAGGCCTAACATCGGAAGAAGTGGACATCTCTGAAGTTAACAGAAAAGTAACCAAAGCTCTTATGGAAACAGCAACAAAATTAGCTGGGTCTAAGAACAAATTGCATGTGAACAAATTATCAGGGAAAAACCAAAACGTTGATGCAAAAAAGAAGAGAGATGAGGACAACTAAAGAAGATGTGACTTCCAAAGTGGAATATATGGAGCTATGCAAGACAGTACGAAAAAGTATCACTGAAGACGTAAGGAAATTCAACTGTGAACTAGTAAGGAAAGCAATTGAAAACAACCAAAGTCTAAAGATAGCAAAGGGACATCTCAGTAAGGGAAAAAAACAGGTTATGGCACTGAGAAAAGAAGATGGTTCTGTAACAAGAAATAAAGGCGAAATTTTGACAACAGTGAAAGATTTCTACTCCAAATTATATGAAAGGGATGATACCTGTACTCCAGACATCATGAAAGGTACCAGTACCAGAGTTCTTTCAGTCCTCCCAGCAGAAGTTGCACATGCAATCAAGAACATGAAGCGGGGAAAAGCTCCAGGAGAAGATGGAATTGCTGTAGACATCATACAAGAAGCAAGTGGAGAAATTGAAACAATACTCGCCCAAATTTTCACTCGATGCCTTAATGAAGAGAAGCTTCCTGAGGATTGGAACAACGCTACAATGATCCTGCTAGATAAAAAAGGGGACATTGAGGATCTCGGGAACAACAGCCCTACCAGCCTCCTATCAGTGGTTTATAAAATCTTCACTAAAGTTCTTTCACACCGCTTGAAGGTAAAGCTGGACATGGCTCAACCGAGAGAACAAGCTAAATTCAGGAGTGGCTACAGCACTCTAGATCATATCCCCGTACTGATAGAACTAATTGAAAGAGCCATGGAATATGAAATTCCTTTGTGCATGGCATTTATCGATTATGAAAAGGACTTTGATTCGGTGAAACCGTCAGCAGTTACAATGGCTTTCAAATCCTGCGGTATTGAAGATGCATACATTAATATTAGTAATAACATCTATGAAAATGCAAGTGCAAAGATTCGGCTGTTTGAAAATACAACAGACATAAAAATTGGAAACGGAGTGAGACAAGGTGACACCATATCTCCCAAGCTCTTTAATGCCACTTTGGAAAATGTCTTTCAATCACTGAACTGGGAAAACAAAGGGATAAAGATTAATGGAGATAATCTAATTCACCTTTGTTTTGCTGATGACGCTGTCATTTTTGCAACTATCCCATCAGAGCTGCAGAGTATGATCCAGGAACTTTCTGGCAAGAGTAAAGAAGTGGGATTAAAAATGAACTTTCAGAAGACAAAAGTGATGTGCAATGCTTTTACAAGAAATGAAGATTTATCGATTGATGAGGGAAAGCTGGAAATAACCAGTACCTACATTTATCTTGTACAGCAGATATCAAGTGAGGGTCACATTGATGAAGAAATTAATCAGCGTATAAAACTTGTCTGGAGAGCTTTTCGAAGAAACAATATAATTTTCAAGAGCAATATGTCATTATGTCTTAAAAGAAAAGTGTTTGATCAGTGCATCCTTCCAGTGCTTACATATGGGGCAGAGACGTGGACCTTAACTAAAAGAGACATACAAAGACTGCAGACAACTCAGAGAAGCATGGAGGATACATGATTGGTGTAACCAGAAGAGATAAGAAGACGAACTCGTGGATCAGAAAAATGACAAGAGTGGAAGACATCATGATCAGAGTAAAATCTCTGAAATGGCACTGAGCTGGATATATTGCCAGAAGGACAGATCATAGATGGACAGCTGAAATTTTAGGCTGGATTCCAAGGAACAGGAAAAGACCAAGAAGAACACCACATGAGAGATGTGTGGATGAAATTCGGAAGTATGATAGGCAGGCCGTTGTGGAAGAAACTGTCAAGAAGTATGCGGGAGTAACATTCCAGAGATGGACTGTCTTGTGCCAGTCTCTCTTCATGTTACTCCCGCATACTTTCGAATTTCATCCATCCATCTCCCATATGGTCTTCTGGGTCTTTTCCTGTCCCTTGGAATCCAATCTAAAATTTCGACTGTCCATCGATGGTCTTTTCTTCTGGCAGTATGTCCAGCCCATTGCCATTTCAGGGATTTTACTGTGATCATGATGTCTTCCACTCTTGTCATTTTTCTGATCCACGAGTTCCTCTTCTTATCTCTCCTGGTTACACCAAGCATGCACCTCCCCATGCTTCTTTGAGTTGCCTACAGCCTTTGTATGTCTCTTTTAGTTAAGGTCCACGTCTCTAAACCATACGCAAGCACTGGAAGGATGCATTGATCAAACACTTTTCTTTTAAAACATAATGTCATATTGCTCTTGAAAATTATGCTGTTTCTTCCAAAAGCTCTCCAGGTAAGTTTTATACGTCGATTAATTTCTTCATCAATGTGACCCTCCCTTGATATCTGCTGTACGCATCTGTTATCTCCAGCTTTTCTCCATCAATCGACAAATCTTCATTTCTTGTAAAAGCATTGTACATCACTTTTGTCTTCTAGAAGTTCAATTTTAATCTCAGTTCTTTACTCTTGCCTGCAAGTTCCTAGATCATACTCCGCAGCTCTGATAGAGTAGTTCCAAAAATGACAACGTCATCAGCAAAACGAAGGTGAGTTAAGTAATCTCCATTAATCTTCATCCCTTTGTTTTCCCAGTTCAGTGATTGAAAGACATTTTCCAATGTGCATTAAAGAGTTTGGGAGATATGGTGACACCTTGTCTCACTCTTTTCCAACTTTTATGTGTGCTGTATTCTCAAACAGCCGAATCTTTGCACTTGCATTTTCATAGATGTTATAAATAATATTAATGTATGCATCTTCAATACCGCAGAATTTCACAGCCATTGTAACTGCTGATGGTTTCACTGAATCAAAGTCCATTTCATAATCGATAAAAGCCATGCACAATGGAAGTTCATATTCCCTCGCTCTTTCAATTAGTTCTCTCAGTACGTGGATATGATCTATAGTGCTGTAGCTACTCCTGAATCCAGCTTGTTCTCTCGGTTGAGCCATGTCCAGTATCACCATCAAGCGGTGTGAAAGAACTTTAGTGAAGATTTCATAAACCACTGATAAGAGGCTGATAGGTCTGTAGTTCCTGAGAGCCCCAGTGTCACCTATTTTTTGTTGCAGGATCATTGTAATATTGTTCCATTCCTCAGGAATCTTTCCTTCATTAAGGCATGGAGTGAAAATTTGGGCGAGTACTGTTTCAATTTCTCCACTTGCTTCTTGTATGATGTCTACAGTAATTCCATCTTCTCCTGGAGCTTTTCCCCGCTTCATGTTCTTGATTGCATGTGCAACCTCTGCTGGGAGGACTGAAAGAACTCTGGTACTGGGAGCTTTCATGATGTCTGGAGTACACGTATCATCCCTTTCATATAATTTTGAGTAGAAATTTTTCACTCTTGTCAAAATTTCGCCTCTATTTCTTGTTACAGAACCGTCTTCTTTTCTCAGTGCCATAATCTGTTTTCTTCCTTTACTGAGATGCCCCTTTGCTATCTTTATGCTTTGGTGGTTTTCAATTGCTTTCCTCACTAGTTCACAGTTGAATTTCCTTACATTGGCCGCCACCGGGAGTCGAACCCAGGGTCTTCCAGTCACGCGCCGGATGTGCTTCCGCTACACCACAGCGGCCTCGAATTCCTCCAGACTCACACACGCTACCTGCCAAGGCAATTTGGCAGGTTGCTTCTTGGAGCCCCGCACAATGCTGGGGATTCACCAAAGATGGTACGCAGCAACTGAAGAAATAATTGGAAGGCGAATGAATAATTATACAGACATTTAACGTGGACCAGGAACATCAAACAAAGATCTTCGCTCTTTCCACGTTTATCAGTGAGTCACGGAAAAATTCTCATTGGCTGCCACTGGGAGTCGAACCCAGGGTCTTCCAGTTACGCGCCGGATATGCTTCCGCTACACCGTAACTGGAAGACCCTGGGTTCGACTCCCGGTGGCGGCCAATGAGAATTTTTCCGTGACTCACTGATAAACGTGGAAAGAGCGAAGTTCTTTGTTTGATGTCGCCTATTTTATTTGAAGTCTATACGCGTCACTTTGAGGACAAACTTTCAGCTTGTTACATTCGACCTGTGGATTCGATGTGAAGATGGCGCTTTTGTTCTCTGGAATAGAATGAATTCGGAAATACCGAAATTAGTTGAACTTATCGATTCAATTAGTCCTCATACACAGTCGACATGTAAGACTGAAAATAATGGATGCTTACCTTTCCTTAATGTCCTTGTGTCACGCTCTGAAGGATCTTTTAGTACAACAGTTTATCGAAAACCATTCGCTGTTTTCTTACCCTACATGCAAATTTAGATCACCCATGGAAAAAAAAATCTCCGCCTTCTACACATACGTATGTCGTACAATACATATATGCTCAACTGAAGATTCCTCGCAGAAAGAGCTTGATTTTTATAAACGAATTGCAGTACACAGAGGATATAGCCCTTCCGCTGTAAACAAAGCTTTCCAAAAATTTAGGAAACCGAAGTCTGTCTGCTCACTCACGCAAATAGACCTCCCAATACGAGAGAATTGAAAAGTTATCCATTCCATTTGCTCCTCAGATTTGCTTCGGAATTTGAAATATTATCAAAAGTTTTAATTTCAAAGTTATTTTCAAACTCATAAACACGATGAATTTTTACGGATCAAAAGACTACGTCGGAGAGATAAATTCCTGAGGAATTTATCAGATACCCTGTGAATGTAGATTTTCATATATAGGACAGACCCTCGGAGCTTTAAGTTTCCGCGTGGAAGAACACGAGACCTCCGTACGGACTATGAACTGAAGAAATCGTCTATAGCCCAACGTTGTCACGAAAAGAACTATTATAACGAAGTGAATTCCTCCGTCATTTTTATCCGCGCCGGGGTTCGAAACCGGGTCCACTCATTCCGGAATAAGTTGCTCTACCAATTAAGCTACGCGGACATTTTATTCTGATTCCTATCTGCCTTCATGTCGTGTGCGTCCTTCTGGCAGGTACGTCACATCTCCTGGTACGTTACACTATAAATGTTTATTTGGACGCTACGCTTATTGAAAAACCTGATTCAACTATCTAGCTTTAATGTATTAGAAGCTTTGCAACTCTTCAAGACTTGTCAACTACATGACGTCTTCTACTCCATTTCTTTCAAGAGATTGGAAACAACTTGCCAAAATCAGTGACTGTCAAAACTCTCATGTCATAATGATTTGAATGTTTACGCTCCGTTCGTCCTGAGGATGCGAGCCAAACGCTCTGGAAACTATAGTCTATGTACTCATATAATAAACATTTACCGTATTTCCCAGCGTCATGGAAGCTTTTTTTTTTTTTTTCCTGAAATAAGTCTCGAAAATTTATTGTGCGTTCTGGAGACCGAAAGTTAAGTTTTTCGTAGGCCTATGCTAACCTCAGAGGAAGGTTATGTATGTTGAAATGTACCCGTAAATCTTATTAATACCAAGATTGCCTACGCCGTGAAGCGCCATGGAAAGACTGTTTCTTTTTTTCTTCGCGTCACTTTTGCTTGGATGTATTTACGATAAGCCACTTGGTCTATACTGCGATCAATAATGCGTTAGATGGCACAGAAGATAACATTCTGTTTAAAGATAGTGACACTTCGGACATTATTGACGACCCTGATTAATGACAATGATGCCAGTGATATGGATAACACCAGTGAATTTTCTGGATTTGAGGGTATGGAAGACTGAAATGTTTTTCCTTGTATGTAGAAGTAAAATTTGTATTGCTTTTAATCTTTATGAAAGTGTTGAGACTTCATTTTTATGCTTATTCTCTTTTCTCAAAGTTTTGCATTTTAAAATTGAAGTACGTCCTTGACGCTGGGAAATACGGTAGTTGTGGTAAGCGTTCTAGCTATTTTCATTCTAGCTGTATATTACAGTTTTTCGCACATAAATACGCATCCTTCAGAATATAAAGAACTAAAAGATGTTTTTCGCGTAGACGGAGAAACAGACGTCATTTTTTTTATAACGGTGCCAAGAGAAAAAAAAAATTACTGTTTGCAAAGCATAGTAAAAGTTGTGGCGATATGTTAATTGTGTTTTTATATTCAACTGTAAATAATTTAAGTAGTTTTACTTTTTTTTTACCAAAATTTTTAATTGTTATTTATTTGTTTATGTTCTGTATTTTTGTATAAATCGGAAAAGGTCATTAGACACTGTCACAGATGGCAACCATGTGTTGATGCCGAGGAGGATTATTTTGCCTTTTGCTCTCTAAAAGAATAAAATTTGTATGATATGATTATCTTTGGCACTACTCTTTTGTAGTCCTTTGAATTGGTATAAAACAAAGGCAATCATTTTAATTACCGCATGAACATTTGTGCTTGGGTCCGGGTTCGAATCTCGGTGAGGCATGGATGTTGTGTTTGTCTGAAGGCACTTAATCTTTCCCTTCCCTGGAACCAGTGGCCTTAAATTAAGGACGGGTGTTTGATTATAGCCCACTGAGTTGCTCACGGTAGTCGTTAAACCTCAAATTAAAAAAAAAACAAAAAACATTTGCGTTACACACAATAAAAAGTGCAGGTTTAGTTTTATGAAAAATACCTGTAAGTTCCAAAGAAAAACGCTCAAAAAACCTAGCTGATAATAAGGAATTTAAAAAATTCAGTAATTGAAAGCTAATAGATTTTGGCAAAAGGGGGGCCTGGAAAATATTTTCTGCTCAGGAGGGGGAGGGGGGGGTTCGGTACACTATTGGTTGAAGCGATACTATTCTGTCGTTTTCTTTTGTTTGTTTCGCCTGCTATTTGCTCACTCACTTACCCACCCACACTTCAATTTCCTCTGAGTCTTTTGCTTCTTCCTCTGCCATGGGCGTCTACAGGAAATTTTTCAAGGGGGGTCAAGTGTATTTAATTAAGGTTTGGCTAATATATAAAAAACAGTATTTCGTGAAAATGAAAGATTAATACTGTTACTATTACTACTACATACTTACTACACTGGAACACTATTATTATTATTATTATTAATTGACGCTGTTCTTGAAGAAAGTGTATGTCAGTGATAGTCATGTATTATCATGTACATTGGTAACTGTTTTCAAAATAATGAAAAGTGTCAAGCAGGGCCACGCCAAGCCTTTTAAGTTCAGCACACACCACCCTGAGAGGAACTTGTTTGGGCGTACTACCTTACGGTTTGCTAGGTTTTCCGCTTTCACGTTATCGCTTTCCAATTCCAAATTTCCAATAAAATTGGAATATTAAATTAAACTCCCAAACTCCATCTTTCCTTGCGGTCCAGTTCTGTAAGTGTTACAAAAAAAGTAATAAATAAAATAAAATAAAATAAAATAAAATAAAATAAAATAAAATAAATGGAAAAATAATTCTACAGGGGGATCAAGTGACCCCTGTGAACCCCTGTCAGCGCCCATGTCCTCTGCAGATATTTCTCTTCTTCCCTCATGCTTTTCTTCTCTCATTCATTTCTTAACTGTCCTCTTTTTCTTTTCCCTGCTCTCCTCTCTCCATGTTACGTCGATCGCTTTCCTGCCTTTTCCCTTCTACATTATATTCCTTTTCACCTGTTTTTTCATCTGTTTACCGCGCACTGTAAGAAATTCCCAGAAATTTACGACTCATTTTCCGAGATTTCTTTCGTTATATAACGAAATATATTTATTGCTTATTCAACCTTTTTTGTGAAATGACGAGAAAAACGAGAATTTCACGACTTTTCATATGAAAATTGACAGAAATCTTCCTCTTCATCTTTCTCCAGTCAACAACGAAAAATGACTGTTTTTAAGAGGCCTTAGATTCGGGGTTTTAACGGAAAATCCCAAATTTTCATGGAATCTTTCCATAATTCCAATGGCGTCGGGTCATTATAGGCATCAGGGACTAAACACTTCTTGAAAATGACAGAAACAAAAGAAGTTTTTCCTTTTAACACTTTCACTACAGCATGACGCCGAACGGCGTCATACAATACTTAGCCAAGGTGCCGACAACGCCGAACGGCGTCGTGATTGCGGCTTAATATTTCCCTTTCTAAAACCTTCGTCACTTGAAGAGGGTTATCTGTTTTGTTACTGGCATTGAGAATGAGTATCCAACTGTTAAAAAATGGCCGCGGTTTTGGGATAGCGGATTTTTTCCCCACATGGTTTAGGGAAGAGAAAATAAGTTGACTCCCGATAAACTTAACACAGAGTGCGCTTTTCGCTGCTACTTTTATTTTCCTTTGGACGTCACTGGTTTTGCGGTGAAAGGAACTCTCAATAAATAAATGCTAGAGTGGCGATAAAAAGTACTTGCTGCTTAGAGTTCATACGTAAGAGGGCAGTTTATTGAGGATGCTAAAGGGATTTCAAGGAAACCCATGTTGACTTCAGTGTTTAGTTTTGTTGAAACAACTGATATATTCCGACAGGCTATCTCTGGTCTCTCCCAACCAAAAGTTCATCGGCGGGCACATCCTGCCGTAGAAATAGATAATCACCATAATTTGTCATTATGATGACAAATTATAGAGAAACTTATTCTTTTAGTAGATGTAGTATGACCAGCAGTGAAAATGAAAAATGCGACGTTCTCTCTCATACTCAGCTTCAACAGATTTTAGCTACACATTGGTATGATGTTCTTGACGTCACGAGAATAATTCTGTTCACTAGTTTATGAAAATTAATATGGCAGGTATTGAGCCAATCGAACTTTTCAATCTTTTTTGCGACAGAAGAATTTTACAATTTATCAGTTACCGTCTGCAAGATATGCACGTCTATAACATATGCAATGCTTTGCAATGCATATGCTGTAGAAAAACAACCGTGATGAAAAACGTGATGATATGTTGTAAAAAAAAAAAAACCGTGATGAAAAAGAAAATGCAATTTGTGATGTCACCCCCACAGGAAAAATAAAATTATCATAAACCCATTCAGAGAAATAATAAGCTCCTGCAGAAAATAATATGACTAATTAACCCGCATTCATTGCAAAATACATTTCATCTTCTCGCGATCCCAGTTCTCTGTCGTTTCTCATTTGGGTACAAACCAACGGAGGCACAACCGACCACCTCAGGCAACAGGAAGCATTCCTTCACTTCGTAAGTCAAGAAAAAGTTTTGCAATACGAAAGGGGCATTTAGGCTTAATAAAAAAGCAGAAAGGTATGTTCCTAGTCTATAAGAACTGGAAACGTCAAAATCAAAGTTCTTGGAAACTCGGAAAATTTCTGTATGCAAACGGAAAACCCCAAAACTGACATTTCTGTGAAGAATTAGTGACAACGGAATATCTGTAAAAAAAAAAAATACTAAAGTTTCTGTTATTATAAATGGAAACGTTTCAAAATGGAATCCTTTTTTTAAATTCGAAGATCTACCCGCATCTGTGCTGTAATTTTCAGGAATTTTCCGTAAAAAATAAGTTATTCTTAGTTATTTTTTTAATGTTTTCTAGGCAGGCGTTTAGACGATCCCCTTATATATAGGTAGGCTTTAGTTGTTATAAAGGTAGGAACTGACCAACCTTTTCCCTGTAAACGTTCATGAATTTATTTAGAATGAATGGCTTGACGGGTTTATTGTTTAATAGCATCAGCGTCCGCTCCAGAAAAAAATTCGAACCCATAGCTTTCCTTAAGATTCTTCGGTTTTAATGACTGGATTTTCAGTTATATGCAAGTGATGACTCACACGTAAGATGAAGGCGTGAATGTGATAAGAAGGGAAGTGAGAGGGGTGAAAGTGACATGGAGCTGACCTGGTGGTTGCTAGAAGGAGTCACACAAATTTAACTGGGAAGTAGCCCACGGTTTTTCCAAGAAATGGAAGGAAAACCAGAGAAGTTTGATCTGGCTTTCAAAGGAGGAAGGAAAATTTGGCAATTCTCCGTGCGATGGAGAAAGTTTATGGCACCCTAAAGGAGGGGAAATATTTTTGACGTCGACATGGGAACATCGAGAGAAATATTAATTTAGAATGCGTCAAGGAGGGGACTTTGTGGTGAGGTAGCCGAGGAACAGAAGTGTGCGAACATTAAACAGAATAAAATAGATATAGTATAGAAATCAAGACAAACAAATCCGTGACCTTCTCCATGTATTGCATTGAATAAAGAAACACCATTGCAGAAGAGTGAGTTCTCACTTAGCTTGCAATTCATTAATTTCATCATCGGAGTAAATGAAGTAGCTGAAACTCAGAAACTACTTTATTTTTTATACAAGCGAAGACCTGACGAACCCAGCATCAGGGCAATGGAATAAATATTGTGACAACTCTGTGTCAATCTGAATTTATTCCTCTTTGAACATCTTCCCTCATGTCCTTTTTCCTATTTTTCTCTCCCCTTCTTGCGTTTTTTCTCTCCTTACCTTTATCTTGTTCACCATTCTATATTTCTCATTCTTTCCCCTCTGTTCTCTACACTTTTCTCTCTTTTCCCGTCTTTCTCTCTTTTAAAAGTTCTCTCTCTTTGTTGCCGGCATTTCTCACTCTTTTACTTTTTTAGTTTCTTGAAAGTGTAACCTGCGTTTACACTTTCTCCTTCGCCTCCTTTTCCATCGCTCTGTTCTCCCCTTTCCTTCTCTCCTTTTCTTTGATGGGGGCAGGGGTTAAACGATCACCATGAGCAACTCAGTGGGCTATATGCAGTCACCCGTCCATAATTTAGGGCCACTGGTTCCAGAGAAGGGAGAGAACCAGTGCCGTAAGACACGCACAACACCCATGCCTCACCGGGTTACCCATCTCGGATAAATGGTCATAAGCCAGCGCTTAGACCACTGCGCCACCGGAGCTGATTCCTTCTCTTTCTTCGATCAACTGCTGCCTTTAGTCTATACTTCTCTTTCCTCACTGTCTCTAGGCCTTCTATCAATACATCGAATTCGCCGCGCCAGGTCTAACTGATGACTTCTGATCATTCGTCAGAGATAGGTCCGGTTTCGAATCTCGGTGAGGCATGGATGTTGTGTTTGTCTTACGACGTTGGCTCTCTCCCGTCCCTGGAACCAGTGGCCCTAAATTAGAAATGGGCGACTGCCTATAGCTCACTGAATTGCTCATGGTGGTCGTTGAATCTACAATAATAATAATAATAATAATAATAATAATAAAAACCACCCCAAAAAGCATCGAATTCCCCTAACTCTTTTGCTCTTTATCCTCTATCCAGCCCCCCTCCCGTCTTTCATTCTGTTCTTTTGTCAAAAAAATCAGATGACACAAGACTAAAATCACGCAGAGACATAGCAATACAAGAAACAAAGCAGGGTGACAAAGGAGTAAATGAAAGAAAGGTTATTAAGAAGTCGACGTTTAAAGCTTAACCACAAGAAGCCACCTGTTGTACCACTTAGTAATGGATTTCAACTGTTTTCATCGTTCTCCGAATGTAGGCAATTAGTAAATCAATTAATTGCTGGTTCCCGAATTCTTGGGTGTAACGAATGTCGGAATGAAGCTCCTTCGCGTGAAGGCATGCATATCATTATTTCGAAGAATGTGCTGTACGCAATCACGCGTATCCAAATGAACGAATGCCAGGCTAATAATGAATGCTTCCGTGAGGCGGGGAAGTTCTAATGACAGCTGTCCGTGGCCACGCTGCTTCAAACAATGCTCTTCAATAATGGCACCAATAATGAAAATAGGCTTTTGTTAATGCTCACTTTTTTCAAAAACCACAACAACTGAAACTTGTAATAGCGTGAAATAAGCGCTTATAACAAAACGTTGCCACTAAAGGGCGGTTTGCGCAAATTAAGAAACGATTTTTTTTTTCGAAGTCAATGACTCCAAGGTCGTTGTCACTGATTTTCGAGACAACTGATGAACAATTATTTATCACTGTTGATAAAGGATGAGGAATTCTTCATCAGAACACTTTTTTGAAATTAGATTTTTGCACTTATTTCTCGATGAATCTGTCTCTAGGCGAAATTTAAGAAGCAAATCTTTCACAAAAAACATTCGATTTAATGAAGAGGACATAATTATTTTGGGAAAATTGGAAGTATGTGATTTGGTGAACGAACACTTCTGATTAACTACTGCCTAACCAATTTATAAGGACTACTGCATTATTATGTTTACAGAAAGGAAAACTCATAGACGGCATAACTATTAGGGTGAGAGTTAGAATAATAACCTGTGCTTAAGGAATGTTTAAATAGATAAACCCAACGCTAAACGCTCATATTTATTATCACATGCGAAGATATGGGAAGAATACATAATCAGTTTTCTTTCGAAGACAATTTTTTCTTTTATAGTGGTGGCTCGTGACCAGAAAAACAAGTGAAGTCTCACCAAATTAAAATCCATGAAGAATGCATCTATTTCTCATAAAGGTCAATTTCTCTATCTTTCAAGGAATCATAGGGGTCAAGATGTCATCGTAAAACGTCTATTCAACTAAAAGTGACCAGAGAAACAGGTGAAGTGTTACTAAATGAGAATCCATGAAAGAAATACATTTGTTTCTTATAAAGAAGAATTCCTCTATTTTTCAAGGAAGCATAGCGATCAATGATGTCATCGTCAAACGTTTATTTAACTACATGTGACCAGAAAAACAGGCGAAGTGTTACAAAATGTGAATCCATGAAAAAATGCATTTATTTCTTTTAAAGTTCACTTCTTCTCTTTGAAGCAAGTATAGCGGCCAATGATGCCATCGTAAAAGATTTATTTAACTACAAGTGACCAGAGAAACAGGTGAAGTGTTACAAAATGAAAATCCATGAAAAAATGCATCCATATGAAAGTCAGTTGTTCTCTCTTTCAAGGAAGCATAGCGGTCAATGATGTCATCGTAAAACATCTATTTAATTACAAGTGACCAGAGAAACAGGTGAAGTGTTACAAACTGAGAATCTATGAAGAAATTCATCGATATCTCATAAAGGTCAATTCTTCTCTCTTTCAAGGAAGCATAGCGGTCAATGATGTCATCGTAAAACATCTATTTAACTACGTGTGATCATAGAAACAGGTGAAGTGTTACAAACTGAGAATCTATGAAGAAATTCATCTATATCTCATAAAGGTCAATTCTTCTCTCTTTCAAGGGAGGATAGCGGTCAATGATGTCATCGTAAAACATCTATTTAATTACAAGTGACCAGAGAAACAGGTGAAGTGTTACAAACTGAGAATCTATGAAGAAATTCATCGATATCTCATAAAGGTCAATTCTTCTCTCTTTCAAGGAAGCATAGCGGTCAATGATGTCATCGTAAAACATCTATTTAACTACATGTGATCATAGAAACAGGTGAAGTGTTACAAACTGAGAATCTATGAAGAAATTTATCTATATCTCATAAAGGTCAATTCTTCTCTCTTTCAAGGAAGGATAGCGGTCAATGATGTCATCGTAAAACATCTATTTAACTACATGTGATCATAGAAACAGGTGAAGTGTTACAAACTGAGAATCTATTAAGAAATTCATCTATACCTCATAAAGGTCAATTCTTCTCTCTTTCAAGGGAGGATAGCGGTCAATGATGTCATCGTAAAACATCTATTTAATTACAAGTGACCAGAGAAACAGGTGAAGTGTTACAAACTGAGAATCTATGAAGAAATTCATCGATATCTCATAAAGGTCAATTCTTCTCTCTTTCAAGGAAGCATAGCGGTCAATGATGTCATCGTAAAACATCTATTTAACTACATATGATCATAGAAACAGGTGAAGTGTTACAAACTGAGAATCTATGAAGAAATTCATCTATATCTCATAAAGGTCAATTCTTCTCTCTTTCAAGGAAGCATAGCGGTCAATGATGTCATCGTAAAACATCTATTTAACTACATGTGATCATAGAAACAGGTGAAGTGTTACAAACTGAGAATTTATTAAGAAATTCATCTATACCTCATAAAGGTCAATTCTTCTCTCTTTCAAGGGAGGATAGCGGTCAATGATGTCATCGTAAAACATCTATTTAATTACAAGTGACCAGAGAAACAGGTGAAGTGTTACAAACTGAAGATCTATGAAGAAATTCATCTATATCTCATAAAGGTCAATTCTTCTCTTTTTCAAGGAAGCACAGCGGTCAATGATGTAATCGTAAAGCATCTATACATGTATGTCACTGTAGTCACTCATCCACTGAAGAACGTGCATTTGAGAAATCCCAGACAATTCGGTGTGTGAAACGTGACATCACACACATTTATTTTTTCGAAGCACTGAAGAAGGGGTTCTCATTTTTCCTGTCTCGCCGCGTGGAAAGAACATCACACCATTGCGAGAAACCTATCGGCCAGTTCATCCTTGAAGTTCGGGCGCCAATATGATGAAGTAAATTTCTCCATTTTTATGCCAGCGACGGGATTCGAACCCACAACTCTTGGCTCCGGAGCTCCGAGTGCCATCCACTATACAACTTTAGCGAGTGCTCTCACTACTGTCTGCCTTTATCTTATGTGCGTCCTGCGGTGCAGGCACGTCACCCCCCCTGAAAGAGGGCCGGGCACATTGTCGCTGTAGGCAGTCACTCCATAAAGAATGTGCATTTGGGAAATCTCAGACAATTTGGTGTGTGGAACGTAACATTACACACATTTATTTTTTCATTTATTTGTTAGCCAGTGCCGTAAGACGAACAGAACATCCATGCATGAATCTTGTGTTCGTCTTACGGCACTGGCTCTCTCCCTTCCCTGGAACCAGTGATCCTAAATTTGGGACGGGCTTACTGTTAATAGCCCAGTGAGTTGCTCACGGTGGTCGTTGAACCTCCGACCAAAAAAAAAGAAAAAATAGTTTTCTTCTATGGCGATAAGAGATAACAGTATCAGTCTTTGCTGTTGAAATACATCCTTATGCACATTATATGTCTGCAACAACGTACACCCTGTATATATCATTTTTCCAGTTCTTTGGTTTTTTTGTTTGTTTTTAACAAAAGCTTGGATCCAGAACACCCAGAGAAACAGCACCGAAGCTGAAGCTCACACTCATTATATAAACACAACGGACGAAGCATCAGGAAAACCGTCTCAACTCAAAATCGCACTGCGGGAAAGTGGCGGCTTTTATCGCTTCACCTCGTTCATTGATGTAATTCAGTAAAGTTAGTTAGTAGTTGATTTCAGTAGCGCAAGGGCCAGGTTTGGCCAAAGAGCACCAGACGCAGAACTATCAGTGTAAGATTTTTAAAAGCGGGGTGTGATAATTAATAGCAGGCAGACTTGGTAAAGGTTAGAAAACAGAATGATGAAAGGTGTGAAGACTAGTTAGTTAATTAGGTTTATATATATATATATATATATTTATTATTATAATGTTTTTTTTCTAAATACGTTTGATTCTTCTCAAGGCCTCCCCGGTGGCGCAGTAGTCTAAGCGATGGCTTTTGATCATTCGTCCGAAATTGGTCCGGGTTCGAATCGGGCCCGGTGAGGTATGGATGATGTGTTTGTCTTGCGGCCCTGGCTCTCTCCCTTCTCTGGAACTAGTGGCCCTAAATTAGGCACGGGCGACTGCTTATAGCCCATTGAGTTGCTCACGGTGGTCGTTAAACCTCCAATAATAATACTAATAATAAAATCTTCTCGCGCAGTTCCTGCATATTATGCGGTTGGGGTGGAGTGTGGATAGCGCGCCCGATAGCATCCCACACATTTTCAATTGGCGTTAGGTCTGGCGATGCGGCTGGCCATGGCAGAGTGTCACTGCCCTGAAGACAAGCTTTCGAGGTAACAGCAGTATGTGGACGAGCGTTGTCCTATTGGAAAATCGCACCGGAGTGAGCGTTCAGAAAAGGTAGGGCCACTGGTTGCAAGACCTCATTAACGTAACGTTGGGTGTCAAAGTGCCTGCAATGACCACCAAAGTTGATCTGGTATCGTAGGCAATTGCACTCCACACCATGGCACCAGGCCTTCTGGACACGTGACGCTCGACAACAAACCGTTCATCTTAGCGCTGACCACGTGCCTCCACACACGGATTCGTTCGTCTCCTTCAAGACAAAAGCGGGACTCGTCACTGAAGATCAACGGCTGCCATTCTGAGTGTCTCTTTGACAGTCTGGCACGACACATTTGTAGTCTTTGGCGACGATGCAATGGTGTTAAGGACAGTCGTCGTAACAGTCAGCGTGCGTGTAGTCCTACGTCTTTTCAGCCGTCTGCCAACAGTGCTGGCACTAATCAAACGATGCATGGAGGACACCACTACTCGCTGAATATCCGCAATCGTGGCTGTCAGACAACCCGTCGATCCTCCCTCTCCGTGGTTCGTATAGGGATCTCAGACCCTTCCAGTCGCTGCTGCGTGCCTTTTTCTATCCACTGCTTCCAACACTGTGCTATGGGGATATCCGTACGACCGGTATGGCGCGCAATACGGCGATAAGACCTTCCCGGAGCCCGACGATGCGGCCCCTCTAGAACTCCTTTGGAACTTTTCTACGAGACATACTAAACTAAACCTGCAAAGGATCAAACCAACACAACAGCACGAGTCAGAATGGAAAGCACTCGCAACGGGACGACCTTATATAGATGGTCAGGCACAGCGCTACGACCCCTCCTTGCTGACTTCACATGCGCGGCCGTGCGTGATACTTGAATCATTTGCATGTCTCACGATGTCAAACCTATTCACCCAGTTTCATTCCTGCGGGTTGCTTCCTTCTGGGCGCAACTAGTTTTTTTGACGATGATTGTAAATGTGGTTCATTCTCGTTAAACGTTTTTCTAAACTTAACGCCGCAATTTCTCTCTCGACGAATTTAACTTTGCCAAATCTTGATCAGAGTGCAATGACGGTAATAAAGATACGTAATGAGTTTTGGAAAGTAAAAGCTGCTATTTTGGAATGTGCAATGTGCTGTTTGAATTGCTAAGTTGATTAGTAGGTAATGTTGTATGTCTAAGCGATCTTCAGTGAACTACTTTGATGTCAATGTTTATATGTTTCGTTAACGATTCTAAAATAACCTTTACTAACTAGGTGATTCTCGTTTAATGTTTGAAACCTAACTCACAAGCGAGCAAAAGTCGTATGCTCTAGATGGTACCAAGCAGAGGGGATACTATGCTGTGCACATTAATTGGGACAAAGTAAAAAATCACTCTTTTTTCCAAAACTACGCCTTTATATCATTCTATGCCTCAATATACACTGATAAATACCTGTATTAGTATGAAGTATGTCCTCCTTTAGCAGAAATGACCTCTTGAATTCGTTTTGGCATTGACTCCACTAATTGAGTGCACATATTTTTGACTTCATAATCGTGGAACCGCACTTTTATAGCATTCGTTATCATGCGTTCTTTGGTTGTACAGTCCATTTTACCGAAACGTCTCTTCAAGATATTCCACAAGTTTTCTATGGGATTTAAGTCTGGTGAATTTCCAAGCCAATCAAGCAAATGAATTTGATTTTCCAACATGAAATTATTGACCAATTTCGAATTGTGACATGGCGTCAAGTCATGTTGAAATGTCCCGTCAAAAGTTTGCAAGAATGGAACAATCCTACGTTGTAATATTTCTACATACTTGGCTGAATTCATCATATCTTGAACAGGAACTAAGCTTCCAGAGCCATTTGATGTGAAAAACCCCCAAAACATCTGTTTCAGAGGGTATTTTACAGTTTGTTTGACATGCTCAGGTCTTAAGGGTTCACAGTTGCTTCGTCTAACGACATTTGCTTGGTAACGCTGCACAAATAAATGAGTTTCATCACTGAAAAATTACTTTTTTCCAGTCGTCAGCAGTCCACGATTTATATTTTTTGGCCCATGCTAAACGTTTTATCTTCATTTTCGCATTCAAATATTGTTTTTTCGTTGGTCTTCTTGCCTTCCGGCCAACTTCCAGAAGCCTACGGCGT
This sequence comes from Macrothele yani, assembly GCA_039090855.1. Taxonomy (NCBI): domain Eukaryota; kingdom Metazoa; phylum Arthropoda; class Arachnida; order Araneae; family Macrothelidae; genus Macrothele; species Macrothele yani. Next base: position 124,437,219 of record CM077024.1, on the reverse strand, counting down.
ACAGTTGAATCACTAACATTACAACCGCTAGCCAATAAATCTCTTTGAAGGTCGGTGTTTGTTTTTTTGGATTCATTTTACTATTTCTGATTAGATATTTATCGGTTCGTGGAGTTGCTTTTTGTTTTCTTCCACATTTACTTCTCCTTTTTGAAGACGATGTTCCAGATGCATTGTATCGCGTAAGAAGTCTTGATACACTTGATTTGCCTACACCAACTGCAGAAGCGATATATCTCACTGTCATAGAAGTGTGATCCTTCAGAGCAATTATTTTTGCACGCTTCCTTGGGGAAATATCCATTTTTCAATACACGAAAGCAACACGTACTTAAGAATAAACCATTGATTTCGTTACACTGATAGAAGTTACATATTAAGGTTTTTAGCTGCACGAAGAGTGAAGCTATCCGGGTGCAACGAGAAAGAAGCTCTAAGTCATAAAACAAAGGCGATAAAGCGTAAAAGTATTACAGTAAAGCTAATAGCTGACATTAATGTAAATCTAAGAAGCTCAGAGTTAGTGTTTTACACGAAAACAAACTTAACGTTAGCATAATAATAAAGAAACATATAAAATAACTTATTTTTCAAATGTCCTTTAATCTCAATCCATGTCTCACTGCATGAGCCATATGGTACGTAGTACCCAATGAAATAAGGCGTTGGAAAGCCTGCTTTTTGGGTATAAAACGTAATCTGATCTTCTGAAACGGATTAGAGCTTCAAAGTACATATTATACATCCTGTTAACATTTCATCTATTGAACGCTGAATTGCATAACATTGTTGAATTATAACAAACTTTTTCTCCCTAAATATGTTCATTATTGCTGTGAATATCACGTCATTCCACAGGAGTCAAGACCAGTCGATTTCAATCATGTTAAACAGTGACTTTCAGCAATGTGCAAGCACAGAACTTTTCAGAGCTCTAATTGTTTTCTGCAATGTAAAATCGAATTACTGTTATGCATTACCACCATTTACAGAATAAAATGATATAACAACAATACATGACAGAGGAAACATTGCAAAAAAAAATATTTTTGGAAAAAATTGCAGTACCGTCCAGCCTCCGTTTTTTGGAAACTTTTGCCTTCATTTCTTTGCTGAAACACAAAGATTGATGGAACAGACTGATGTTTAAGTACAATTCAGGACATAAGGAATACCACGAGAAGAAAAAAAGCTTACGACTACAGGATAAATCTTCGCTCCGTCTGACTTTCGTTTTCGGAAATTTTCCCTCCATTTTCAAACTGAAATACAAATATTTATGGAATAAAATAATTTTTAACAACAATAAAGGGCAGAAGAAACGTTGCGTGAAATAAAAGTATGGTTACGGAAGAAATCTTCACCGTCGAACGTCTGCTTTTGGAAAATTTTGAAAGAAGGAATTCCCTCCCCAGACGGTAAACTTACAGCCATGATTGTATTGTTTCTTCCAAGTACACTGCAGCCAAGTTTTATTCGACTAATTGGAGGATTTGAGCTCCCTTAAATCGAATCAATCCAACGCTTGTGTACCCCAAAGTTTAAGGATCGTCGGTGATCTAGTTTATTTGACCATAGTCACTCTGAACCTTGTGGTGATTGGTTTCTCCAAGAGGGAAAAGGCGCAATGCCACAACACCCACATCACTTCGATGTAGTTTCAAGAACATAATGCAGTCTTTTCCCTGCTTCACTGGCCCCCGAAATTCAATCCCATGGAGTATTTGTGGGCAGGGGGAAATTTGTTCAAAAAAATTGTGTATAGAAAAATCTGCTACGCAATCATTCTTTTAGTAGCAATTACATGATTTTGCATGACATTTTTTTTATAAACTTCAGATTTACTACTACTGAGAGATATTATTACCCCATGCTCTCCTGTGTATATTTTTCATCTTGATACCCAGTTTTCCACACTATTTTTCTCCCTTTCCTTAAGGAGCATGTTACTTTGTTACCGTTACAAAAAATCACTGACCAGTGACTAATAGTAACAGTTCCAAAATCACTGTTAAGGTGTTACAATTTTCGTGTACGCGTTCTAAAATAAATCTCACTTCAAGTGATTTTTACCTTAAGGGCAGTTCATCGCTCAAGATAAGCTGAACGAGATCATTAAAATCCTAATGCTGTCGGGTGAATAGTAGAGAGGTGAAAGCGCTTGTCTATACTCCACGTCACCGTAAGAGTGTACTTTTGTAAAAAGGCGGCGTTATCACAGCTCTCCGTGGAACGCAGGAACGGTATCCATCCGCGTTACAGTGCACTCCTACTGTTTCCTTTCTGTCAAACAATCACTCTCGCACTGACCAACTCACCAACACATCACACAAGCAGTGGGAATTGTGAATGGAGATGCGGTGGAGTCCGAACTTCAGATCCTATACGTAGAGGATTTTAGGAAGGGAGTGTCTGACCCTAGGTCCTTTAGAAGTAGGAAGCTAAGAGATTTGGACCAGAGTGTCCGACAGGAAGGTCACGCGAGGTAGGAAGAGGAAGGAAGACGCCCTTATTTATAACCTGGGAACCAGTTCCCGGAGTCCGACGGCTTAACGTGCCCATTCGACGCACGGCGGATATTTAGTGATTCGAGCGTTCGTACCTGTCTGGGATCGAACCTGAGACTTCTCTGTAGCAGTCATGAATGTTGACCACTAGGCCAACCACGGCCCTGAGTCAGAACTTCTCCTACTGCCTGTTTAAGTAACCTTCCCCTCGTGTGTTTTCCAGAGTGCCAATTTAGTGAATGTTGGAAGAGGTTTTTCAATCCTTCCCAACCCCTCTCTAAATAATTTCCCAACTGGACAGAAGCAGCCGAAAAAAGTGGAGACTCTTGATTAACTTCTCAGATCTAATTTACTTCTAAAAGCGCTCTAACTTTTGGAAAATTTAATTTAGAAAGCAATTTTATCAGATAAACTGCTGAGCAAACAAAACTGGATTCTGGGCAATCATTCTGCTGCTTTCCGCCCTAAACGTTCGGGACTATTTTTCGTAGCGGAGCTAGCTAGCTGTATTGTACGCTACATAGTAATACACTCTTAGATTGATTCAGAGCATAGTTTTGTCGAATAGGAGAAAGCGCTGGTCCAGTTTTGCCGCATAAGGGGAACCATACATTTTCCTTTTTTTTTTTTTTTTTACATTTTGTACTCAAATTTTGCCACAGCGATTCTCCGTTGTGTTCATACTTCGTATCGTATCCATCACAAGCGGTGACTTTGTTACTGTTGCAAGTAAGATGCCAACTCGCAGTTTCTACTGCGTCGCCGCTGTCAGAAATTCCAATTTCATCACAGTTTATACTCACCGTTACTTCCGCGGAAATGTTACCGTCGTCACTGCGACAGAAGAAGCACTGTTAAGCCCATTTCTACAAAGGCCCTTCCATAAAAACTGATAGTATTTTTTTTTTTTTTTGAGTTGGCAACCGTGCAAAGGGGAAAAATTACCACGCAGACGACTAACTGAATTAAGGAAGTATCTATGGCAACAATTATTAGTCGTGGCAGACGATTCTGGTTTTGTTATTGCGCAGTTGTTTAAGGTACGTCTGCATTTAGCCATAGAACTATGGAATTGAGAGATTTAGAGTTAAGAAGTGAAATGAGTTGTGCGATAAAATTTTGCTATCGTTTGGGTAAACCTGCTCCAGGAACAGTTGATTTAATGAAAAAAGCTTACAGAGATAAATGTTTGGGTGAGTCAACGATTTTTAGATGGCACCATGATTTCAAAAATAAGGGAGTTTGTCGGCAGAATTCGCTCCCTGACCTGGTCGACCTGAAAGTGTTGTTACGGAGCTTATTGTTAACATTGTTTGGGCAATCTTGTAAGAAGATCGACGAATGACTTGTGAAGACATAGCGGCGACAACTAATATTTCAAAAACGTCTGCATTCCGCATTCTACGCGACAAATTACTGCAGCGTCGTGTGTGTTCCACATGGGTACCTCATCACCTGACGAGAGAACATTTGTTAGGTAGAGTTCAGGTGTGTCGTGAGTGGAAACAAATGATTGCAAAGGATCCAAACTGTCTAAACACAGTAATAACTGCCGATGAAACATGGGTCCACTATTTCGACACCTTCACGAGGCGCGCAACGAGTTTCTGGAAACACAGACTCGCCTCCTTCGAAAAAAGTCCGCCAAACCAAATCAGCTGGGAAGGTGATGATGATAATTTTCTTTCATCATAATGGTGTAGGCTACCAGCATGCCGTTCCTCCACAAATTACTGTCAATGCTGAGTATTTCAGTCTTGAAACGTTTGCGACGACACATATCGATTAAAGGACCGGAACTGGTGGGCAAGTGGACTCTGTACCATGATAACACCCTCCCACACGTGGCTGCTTGTGTTCAACAGTTTCTTACGAAATGCAGTATTGAAATCATGCCACAGCCTGCCTACAATCCTGACCTCGCCCCGTGCGATTTCTGATTGTTTCCAAGAATGAAGAAGTTCCGTGGCGCAATATTCAACACAGATGCTGACGTTATTCAAGCTGTTCAGGGGTCGCTAAAGCAGCTTCCACAAAATGCCTTCACCACGTGCTTTGAAAAGTGGACTGAAAGACGAGAGCGTGGCATAACATCCGAGGGAAGATACTTTGAGAAAGAATAACATATTTTGCTGTACTTATATTTCTTCATTTTGTGTGATTTTATTCTGAGTTTTTATGAAACGGCCGTTGTACTTTAGTTGCCCCAGAAGAAAAAAATCTGCCATAAACCCCATCCGGCACTTATGTAGTTGGTTCACTGTACAAAATGGAGCCGCTAGCCTTGTTTATTTTAATTTGGGACTACAACAGAAAGATCGAATTCAATAATGTGTACGCTTCCTTTTATCAGCAAGCAAAAGTATGCCCTAAAAAGTCTCGTGATTTAAAAAAAAAAAAAAAAAAACCACATGCTTTTGCTTAGGACTAAAACTTACATCGCAAAAATATGTTATATGTAGAAATCCCAAATTGAATCGCACCTTCGTGTAATAGTATCGCCAAATGCGATGCGACACCTTTAAAATTTTACTTCTTTGTGGGATGAAATCAAGTGACGTAGGTCGCCTGGGTCTGCTGCCGTCCGATCTGCATAATTCGGAAGATTGTGAGGGTGCGAATAGTTCATCAAGATGTTACCAAAACTAAGTCTGCTCCAAACCGAAATAACAGTTTTGCACTTTTAATGAACAGATGTGGTCGGGCGTGTTATTAGGGAGTGTTACAAGGCTTCTCGCTGAATTATGTTACAGTTTTAAAGAACAGATGTGGTCGGGCGTGTTATTAAGGAGTGTTACAAGGCTTCTCGCTGAATTATGTTACAGTTTTAAAGAACAGATGTGGTCGGGTGTGTTATTAGGGAGTGTTACAAGGCTTCTCGCTGAATTATGTTACAGTGATAAAGAACAGATATGGTCGGGCGTGTTATGAAGTCGTGCTTCTCGCTGAATTATGTTACACTTTTAAAGAACAGATGTGGTCGGGCGTGTTGTTAGGGAGTGTTACAAGGCTTCTCGCTGAATTATGTTACAGTGATAAAGAACAGCTGTGGTCGGGCGTGTTATGAAGTCGTGATTCTCGCTGAATTATGTTACGGTGATAAAGAACAGATGTGGTCGGGCGTGTTATGAAGTCGTGCTTCTCGCTGAATTATGTTACAGTTTTAAAGAACAGTGTGGTCAGGCGTGTTATTATGGAGTGTTACAAGGCTACTCGCTGAATTATGTTACAGTGATAAAGAACAGATATGGTCGGGCGTGTTATGAAGTCGTGCTTCTCGCTGAATTATGTTACAGTTTTAAAGAACAGTGTGGTCAGGCGTGTTATTATGGAGTGTTACAAGGCTTCTCGCTGAATTATGTTACAGTGATAAAGAACAGATGTGGTTGGGCATGTTATGAAGTCGTGCTTCTCGCTGAATTCTGTTACAGTTTTAAAGAACAGATGTGGTCGGGCGTGTTATTAGGGAGTGTTACAAGGCTTCTCGCTGAATTATGTTACAGTGATAAAGAACAGATGTGGTCGGGCGTGTTATGAAGTCGTGCTTCTCGCTGAATTATGTTACAGTTTTAAAGAACAGATGTGGTCGGGAGTGTTATTATGGAGTGTTACAAGGCTTCTCGCTGAATTATGTTACAGTGATAAAGAACAGCTGTGGTCGGGCGTGTTATGAAGTCGTGATTCTCGCTGAATTATGTTACAGTGATAAAGAACAGATGTGGTCGGGCGTGTTATGAAGTCGTGCTTCTCGCTGAATTATGTCACAGTTTTAAAGAACAGTGTAGTCAGGCGTGTTATTATGGAGTGTTACAAGGCTACTCGCTGAATTATGTTACAGTGATAAAGAACAGATATGGTCGGGCGTGTTATGAAGTCGTGCTTCTCGCTGAATTATGTTACAGTTTTAAAGAACATATGTGGTCGGGCGTGTTATTAGGGAGTGTTACAAGGCTTCTCGCTGAATTATGTTACAGTGATAAAGAACAGATGTGGTCGGGCGTGTTATGAAGTCGTGCTTCTCGCTGAATTATGTTACAGTTTTAAAGAACAGATGTGGTCGGGCGTGTTATGAAGTCGTGCTTCTCGCTGAATTATGTTACAGTTTTAAAGAACAGTGTGGTCAGGCGTGTTATTATGGAGTGTTACAAGGCTTCTCGCTGAATTATGTTACAGTGATAAAGAACAGATGTGGTTGGGCATGTTATGAAGTCGTGCTTCTCGCTGAATTATGTTACAGTTTTAAAGAACATATGTGGTCGGGCGTGTTATTAGGGAGTGTTACAAGGCTTCTCGCTGAATTATGTTACAGTGATAAAGAACAGATGTGGTCGGGCGTGTTATGAAGTCGTGCTTCTCGCTGAATTATGTTACAGTTTTAAAGAACAGATGTGGTCGGGAGTGTTATTATGGAGTGTTACAAGGCTTCTCGCTGAATTATGTTACAGTGATAAAGAACAGATGTGGTCGGGCGTGTTATGAAGTCGTGCTTCTCGCTGAATTATGTTACAGTTTTAAAGAACATATGTGGTCGGACGTGTTATTAGGGAGTGTTACAAGGCTTCTCGCTGAATTATGTTTCAGTGATAAAGAACAGATGTATTCGGGCGTGTTATGAAGTCGTGCTTCTCGCTGAATTATGTTACAGTTTTAAAGAACAGATGTGGTCGGGCGTGTTATTAGGGAGTGTTGCAAGGCTTCTCGCTGAATTATGTTACAGTGATAAAGAACAGATGTGGTCGGGCGTGTTATGAAGTCGTGCTTCTCGCTGAATTATGTTACAGTTTTAAAGAACAGTGTGGTCGGGCGTGTTATTAGGGAGTGTTACAAGGCTTCTCGCCGAATTATGTTACAGTGATCTGTGTAAAGGGTTCGTTGGACCTTCGCTTTTAGAGAATTTCGAGGTTTAATCTGTATTTTCCCCGATAATGAAACAAATAAACATATGCTAAAATTAAGATTCTTTCTTTTGCAGTGATGAATAAGTTTATTCTGTGAAGTTATAGGAAAGATCCTTTGAGCTTTATCTTGGTTTGTTAGCATTTCAAGATATTATCAACATGTTGATCTATTTTCCTATTAGGGTGGTTCATAAGTTCGTAGCGATTTTGGGGTACGATGTTCAGTCTGGTATCACATGTTGATCACATATGGCTATTCGGCAAAATACACTCCACCAGAGTCTATGGTCTTTCGCCAACGGTCAGCCGAAAGATGCAATGCCGTTGCAATACCAGGCGGTTAGCTTGGATGCAAAAAACTCGGTGATACCATTTTTCTCAGCCTCCAAGGAATGGAACTGTTTGCTGGCCAAGAAGTGCCCATTGAACAAAATAAGTGAAAATACGAAGGGGCAAGATCCGGGTAATAGGCTGGGCGTGGTAGTATTTAGACGCTATCCAAATCCTGAATTTTCTGGAGGACAGTCCGTGACCTATGACATGGGGCGTTGTCGAATTGCAGGACGACCTTCTTTCGGTTCACCATTGCGGAGTAGTGTAACCTGGATTCCATTTTTATCAGGAGAGAAGTTAAGTAACCATTTCAAGATAGCGAATTGTAAGCACATTTTCCCGCCCTTTTTGATGAGCTGGGCAACGGTTAAAGTACTCTCGTTCTCAAGAATCTCATTGAAGGGGAGTTAGATTTATGGTTTCGTGGATGTAAGAAGAGGGGACAGCGAAGCCAATTAAGGAACTAGGCGCCTTCAGAGAGAAAAGGGCAACAAGACATTGTTGCTTTTCAGCCGTCCCAGGCAAAGGGAGGGAGTTGTTACTTAGACATTTTTTGGGGGAGAAAACGCAAGCAGATGGAGTAAGAAGGGTTCAGCAAGGGATTCGGTGGTATGGAGTGGAGAGAGAGGCGGTGTAAAATCTGTCCCGTCGGTGGGAATTGGGGAAAATGCTGAGAATCGACGGAGAATGAGAAGGTAGGAAGCGAACACTGGCCGAAAGGAAAAAAAGGGCGATCAGCTTGTTGATGATAATAGAGGAATCAGGACAATGCTTTGATACATTCCCATAACATCTGAATAAACACCTTCCTCACTGTAAGAAACAGCTAATACTTGATAATTTGTTTATATTTTATTAATCTGTTCAAGTCTGGTAAAATACGGGTTAAGGTCCAGAAACAAAACTCTGGAAGCAAAGCATCAAACGAACCTTCACACAGGGCGCTGTAATATAACTCAACACCAAGCCCTGTAACAGTAGCGCTGGCGTAGAACGTCGTATACGTGTTGCAGCTGGTCGGCAAACAGGTTTCCATCGACGGCCCGACCATGTGGCACAAGCTCCCAGTGGACAGGTCCCCCGAAATTTCACCATACACACAACATTTTCTTTTTTTCAAAATGCCCTCTTTGAACCACTGATTGTGTCCCATCCCCTGGTCACAGCCATTGGTTTCCGGTACCAGGATTACGTAGGAAGACCCACTTCTCATCATTCGTTACGATTCTACGCCACAACCGGTCGCCACGAGGATTTTGCAGCAATTCTCGACACAGAGTGACACTCTCCTCAGCTTGCGTTGGGCTCAACTCATGGAGAACCATTCGCGGACGTCTGGAGTGGAAACCAAGGTGGTGTACGTGACGAACGATGGTGGTTTGGGATGCATGGACCTCCTCTGCTAATCGTCAGGTGCTGTTCAACAGCTAGACGCAGGGCGTTGGTGGTGACTGGTCTCGCACACCTCGATTTGTCAACGAGCTCTGTGTTTCCGGACCGGAAGCGTTGGAACTATTTTCTTATTGTCCACTCACCTTCTACACTGCAAATTTCCTTCGCGGCAGCTGTCGCGTTCAACCTTTTTTCCAATGATGGCGTAGGAGCACACGAACCGCAAGTTTCTCCACCGACATTTTCTCGTATCATATGAGCGGCACACACGTGTTGGGCCCGGTGCATGCCTGCCTATCTGAGCAGCGGAGAACGTCACCCAATCAGGCGTGGGACACATTCTACCTTACTGCACATGTCGCATTTGTTCGGCGGAGCTTCTGCATCTGTTCCACGAAACGCTAGGAACTTATGACTCACCCTGAAAATGGCTTTTCGTCAGTTCTGTTGTTGCTACGTTTTCCCGTTTTATTTCTGTCTCTTCTCACTTTTCGGCATTGGATATTCTAAAACACTATTACTTTTCCTCGGCTTCACTCCGAGGAGAAAAATCCTCGCTGACCTCCCTGTCTCTCAGCTTCGAACCGAATACCCCGCTTTTTTACGCTCTCCAACGGTAGGTTGAAGAAGCGTATATGCTCCAGCTTTGTCCGTCTGTCTGTCCGCACGATAACTCACGTAAAAATGGTTCGATTTCGATTAAATTTTAGTATGTGGTAAGAGACCACTTGGGGACGAACCCTATTGAAAATGGAGAAAATGGGGTCAAAGGTCAGGACATAGGAGCGGGGTCTTTTTCCATTGCCCTTATGCGTCATAACTTGCGTAAAAATGATTCGATTTCAATGAAATTTCAGTATGTGGTAGGGGACCACCTGGGGACGAATTCTATTGAAAATGGACGAAATGGGATCAAAGGTCAAGACATAGGAGCGGGATCCATTCTATTGCACTTATGCGTCATAACTTACGTAAAAATGCTCCGATTGTGACAGAACTTTATCATGTTGTTTCGGAGGTATACTGAACCGGTCCTGTTGGATATCATCGAAATGTGGTCAAAGGTCAGGGCACAGGAGCGAGATTTATTCCACAGCCATTATCCTCATACCTTGTGTAATGATTTCAGGTATATTGGAAAGCGTATCATAATCAATGCATTGCATGATTTTACTAACTTGTGTTCATTCCTCCTACCTTGGCCTGTCTGCGTGACTCCCGTCTTTCTCCCCTGTCGAGCTATTCACAGAAGGCGCGAGAGTTCCTTTTAATTACCTTCTGTCTGCTGATAAAACCCCTCGCGGAAAGGTGAAGTCATAAAATAGAACTCTCCCTCAGATGGGATGCTAAGAAATGAGAGCCATGTACATTGAGGCAGCTGCATGTAAATGTCGAAAAAAGCCCTAAGGGGAGATGATTTGAACTCAGCATATTCAAAATGGTTATTATACACTGCTGGACAATTGCTAAGGACGGATCATAAACGGCTATATAGCGCATAAAAAAGTAAGTGTGGTTGGATGCCAAGTGAAATAAAATAATGTCAGAATGCCAGGACATTACAAGAAAGACAATTTATTGTGCTCTGAAATCCAGAAGGCTTTGGAAACGTGTTCAAGGGACAAACAGGCCATTTTGTGCAGAATACGTAAACGTGAAAAAAAAATGCAATTACCGTCTGCAGGCGTTCCGGCGTAAGATGTCAATACGGGATATGGCCACCATGGAGGGCGATGCAAGATTCCACACGTCGTGTCATGCTTTGCACAACATTATCAAGCAGCTGTTGGGGTAATTTATCCCATTCCTCTGTCAGTGCACGGATGAGGGTGTCCTTGTTTATTGGAGGGCATTAGCGACCAGCAAGACTCCTCCCCAAAGCATCCCACACATTTTCAATGGGATTCAGATCTGGAGAACGTGCTGGCCATACGAGGCGTTGAATATCCTCTCTCTCAAGACACTCCTGGACAGCGACTGTTCGATGACATGTTGCGTTGTCGTCCATGAAAATGAATCTATCACCGACAGCACCACGGAACATGCGAACATGAGGTAGCAGAACATCATTAATGTATCGTTGGCCAGTCATAGTCCCAGTTGGAAGCACATAGAGGGACGTACGGCCATTGATCATGATGCCAGCCCATACCATGACACTACATGTCGGATATCGGTCCCTTTCCTGTATGTTTGCTGGACAATATGCAGTACCACTATCACGCCAGATCAGTTGTCGTCGACAATCAGACGATAGACTGTATCTACTCTCATCTGAGAAGAGTACAACAGACGAGTCGTTATCAGTCCAATTGCGATGTTGATGGCACCATTGCAAACGGGCGGTAGGGTGACGTCTGGACAATGGGATACACACAACAGGACGGCGGGCGTATAGTCCTCCTTCATGCAAACGTCTGGCGACAGTTTTTCGGGAGATCCGCTTGCCAGTAGCAGCCATAAACTGATTTGCTACCTCACTAGCTGTGCTGCGCCGGTGTCTTTTTGTTGATAGCACTATGTACCGATCTTCTGCAGGTGTCGTACTGCGAACACGACCTCCCCCGTGACGTTTGCTACACTCTCCATTTGTTTGAAATGATTTCCAAAGCCTTGAAACAACACTGTGGCTGACGTCGAACTCCCTGGCAACATCTGTTATTTTTCACCCTTCTTCAATCTTGCCAATAATACGGCCACGCGTAAAATCATCTAGGTGATGTCGGGAAGACATATTGAAAATTGCAAGTTCGTCAATCGATTCTTTCCCTTTCAACTTTGCATTTGAACAACAACGGTCAATACGCGTCAAATCCTTTATATCTCTTATCAGCGCTATGACGTCACGGACAAGTTCGGCAATCCAAAATTTGCATACGCACAACACGTCTTACTGTATCCCGCACTTATGCTAATTTCCACATTTTCCTGCCTCCCATTTTATGGTTGCTATCGTTGCTATTGTCATCCGTCCTTAGCAATTGTCCGGCAGTGTATATTATAGCTTAATCCCGTTGAATCTATCCCTGGTTTCAATAGGGGAGCCTAATAAATCTGCTACACTGTGGATGCGTGTCCTGCTGTTTTATCGTATTTTGTAGACAAGAAAAATAGCACTTTAAAAATCACACATTAATGCAATAGAAACAATGTTTAAAGAACCTTTATTCTCACAGCATTTATTACAAAAAAAAAAGCCTTTTTATCTGTTTCATGGGTATAAATGCTACATTCATCTAGAAAACAGACAAAGTATACGTCATGTAAATATTGCAAACAACGGCGCTGACTTCATTTTCCTAGCAGCAGATCATTGGTCACGTAGTCATTCATTCTCATTGTGACGATTATTTTCTTTTCTCAATACGAAACATTTACGCTATTTATATTTATATATATATATATAATTCTGGTACTTTTTCATATAAGACGCATTAGGCACTCAAGGAGTTCGTTTCCCCCCACACGAATACACAAACATACAAGAAAAAAAACTGTATAGTAGCAAACAGTATAAATATAAGAATACTTCTAAAGATATCTTCAGATTATTCCCCTTTTAATTAAAAAACAACAACTTCAGAAATATAAGTTTGTCCAACTTACTTTGATGCATGTTTTTGTTTCAAATGATACCTAAATTTTGTAAGTCTTTGTGGCGAAAGCTTTTCTTTTGCAGGTACCAACATCATGGCGCAAAAATTCGGTAACGGAATGCGAATGAACGAATGAGTGAGGGAACATTAAGAAACTTAAAAAGAAAGGCTTGAATTTCCATTGTCTTACTGATAAGGAACGAAATCCCCGCAAAGGATCAAAAACATTAATGAAGATTGAAAAATGAGTTTTGAGGATATACTCCGCAATATCTCGCAGGATTTACACCCACAGGGAGTATTTAGAAGAAACTACCTATGTCCCATGGGACTTTTGTGCTGCGCAAGAGTAGTAAAATTACATTAGATTGAACCTAAAGACTAGGAATAGACGAGAGACAGGTCAGAGAAGTAGGAGTGCCAGTTGATTACTGCGAGTCGACATAGTAGCGAGAGCGTCAAGGCTTAGCGTCACACGAACGCTAATCGGGAAGGGAGAACAAGGGCAGAGGCAGATGACCTCAGATCAGATCATATGTAGAGGATTTTAGGAAGGGAATATCTGACCCCAGGTCTTAAGCAACCCATAGAAGTAGGAAGCTAGGAGATTTGGACTAGAGTGCCCTATAGGAAAGTCACACGGAAGCGATTTAGAAAGGGGGAGGAAGACGCCATTTTTTACTATCGGGGGGCCAGTGCCCGGGGTCTGACGGCTTAACGTGCCACGGCGGATATTTAGTGGTTCGAACGTTCGTACCTGCCTGGGATCGAACCAGAGGTCTTCTCCAAGGAAGTCACGAACGCTCACCACTAGGCCATCCGCGGCCCCGCAGATGACCTTATTTGTAGCGGGGGTCTAATACCTCGCGGACGAAGGCCTGGCGTGTCATATCCGGCGCGCGGCAGGTGTTCGGTGTTTCACAGCAGCTGGGATCGAGCCCGCGATCATCTGGTCTGAGGGCGACTGCTCTAACCATAAGCCCACTAGCGGCCAAGATTGAGTACTGCAAACCGAATTATCCCCCCCCCCAAAAAAAAAAGGACCACAATGAGAAAAAGAGGCAAGCAATAGTTCCCAAATATTCATCGCAGGCACGCTTCCCGTTTAACCACACAGGTTATAACCTAAAGAAATCTGTTATCAATTCTCTTCCCAGTAAGTGTCACCATCTTAACTACACTGATTTCCATGCTTGCGGGAACAATGATTGCTGCGCACACAACAGCAAAAGTCAAGCCTCAGTTTAACCTCACTCGCTAAATTTTTACCGAAAAGAATGCTACACTGAGAAAAACGTTTTGTTAATTCAACAAAAAATTTTTGTCGATATACAGTCAACAAAATTTTTTGTTGAATTTGCAAAATTATTTTATTGAAAATTATTTTTGATTTAGCAAAATTTATTGTTATCACGACAAAACGTTTTGTTAAATGAACAAACATATTGTGTCACGATAACAATGTTTTGTTGGATCAAACAAATTCCCCATAATCGACCTAATCATTTTGTTAAATAAACAAAACGTTTTCTCGTGATAACAATAAATTTTGTTAAGTCAACAATCATTTTTAACAAAATAATTTTGCAAATTCAATAAAAAATTTTTTTGACTGTATATCGACAAAAAATTTTGTTGAATTAACAAAACGTTTTTCTCAGTGTATGTCTAAAATATCGGCAGAATGGGAAGTTCAGTAATCTTTGGCTCTTTTGGGAAAATTAAGAAATCCTTCTTGTTATCCCGGTACTATTTTGTTAGTCATTTTACTTATACTAGACAACCCCACTCAATGGCACAACCATTATAATTTCATTTCGCAAATTTTGAAGCATCCTTTTAAATGTTAGAAATAATAATATTAAATCAAACGACTCTTCATAACGCTTCAAATAAGTGTGCCAAATAGTTTCAAATACATCAGAGGAAATTTGAAATTATGCACGCCTGAAAATCTAGATTTTTTTAGGGGTTGCTTTTAGCAATCACATATTTAAAAAAAAAAAAAATATATATATATATATATATATATATATATATATATGCGGTAGCTGTGGCAATATTTTATTTATTTTTAAGAACAGAAATACATATGAGCAGCAGCTGTCTATGACTTGCTACTGAGAGAGATCTAACACGGCAACAAGCCGCGTCGATGCCTGTTTTTCAGGATGGAGGGATTTGAAATGATTAGCCCCAGAAACGCTCGAATCCGGATGTCTTGTTAACTAGAAAAGTGTTTTAAGCAACAAAGACACGGTGGCAGCTGCAGCACCAAAAGTATAATAATTAATATGAAGATTTATATTCATCACAACAACGTGAAAATAATACAGTTGAGTGGAGACAGATTGCTGGTCTAAAATTTTGTCACAGCCTTTACGAATCTCGACTTCTTTTTAAAATGGTGCTGTTATTAATACATCAAAAAATAAAAATTAAGACAATATGTTGTTACATAGGAAAAATTGCTTTCACGCAGAGAAGAAAGTTACAGTTATCAGATGTTACAGTTTTCTTAAAGCTGCAATATAATTGTTCTGAAGTACTTTACAAAAGGCGGAATGTATATTAAAATTTATAGAAAGCCTAGGATTTCTTTCATTTATGAGTTGTTTTATTATAGCACTTCCTAAATGACTATAAGGGGATGTTAATTGTGAAGGGGATTTACAGGAAAAATATGCATAATCTGAGCATTCTTACTGTTGCCACTACCAGTAAATTAAATAATAATTCTACAGTAATCACAGAGAGCATTCATCACTTAGTCAAAGTCGATAGAACTCGAAGTCAACATATTTTTCACAAGCGAATTTCTTACTTACCATGCATGGTACAAAACAGAGCGAGTGTTTTATTATTGTTGCATAACATGTCTTAAACTCAAAGTATGCGAAACTTTTCTGGCATTTCATGGCAAAAAAAAAAAAAAAAAAAATCCATAGCGCACTGATTGAGCAATAAAATGCCAGATAAAGAGACCATCTTCGAAAAGCAAATTATTTCCATAAGTTTTACAAACAATCTGTGCAACACAACATAGGATAAAGAACTTTTCACCGGTCTAAGAACCATAAATTACCAATATATAATGTTAAGAAGACGCCAACTTAAAATCAGATCTATAGTTGTATGCTACAAGTATATATTAAAGGAAGCTGTCAAACCAAAATTTGAGTAGGAATTGTAAAAATCATTTCCATACACATCCTTTTTTTTTTCCATCTTTAAATCCTCAAGAAAATATTTGAAAATTTCGGTATTTTAAAAATACATATCTGTCTTAAGTGTTGAAGAAAGTCAATACTTATCTATTACATTTATTTAGAATGAAAGACAGTTTCGCCAAAAATTTGCTGCGTTCTAAAGTTTTGCAGGCAGATGTTACACAACTAATTATGTCACGGGGAATCTTGGGAACTAATTGAAACGCATACAGCGTAATATATGTGATCACGAACGGGTCAGCGGGTAACTTGTGATACAGAGTGAAACGTTCACCAGATGAGATTACATGATGCATTCTTTTTAAAGGCTGAAGCCATTTTCTTCTTGGTTACTCGGTCCAAGGACTGGTTGTTCAGTAGATGAACTTTCTCTGTCTCTCCATTCTCCGCCGATCTCTTCAAGTCATAGTATGTCCTAGTATTGGTGTCTTGGAGTAATTGTGTCACAAAACCATTCCTTGGCCGTCCTCTTCCTCTCTTGCCTTGAATTTTCCCTTCCAAAATTTTCAGAATCGGGCCTCCATGGCGCAATGTGTGTCCCATCCATAACATTCTTCTTCTTTTTATCATGTTGATCAGATTCCTGGGTTCCCCCACTCTCTCCAGGACCTCCTCATTCGTCTTTTTATCGAGCCAGCTTATTTTCTCCATTCTTCTATAGCTCCAAATCTCATAAGCCTGTAGCGTTTTCACTTCTCTCTTGGTCAATGTCCATGTCTCAGAACCGTAGAGAGCTATTGGCCAAACATATGCCTTTAAAATTCTCTTCCTCAGTTTTAGATCTATATTTGTGGCTGTCAGTAATCTTTGATTCTCTCTAAAAGCCGTTTTTGTAATCCCCAGTCTCATTCTAATTTCCTTTTCACATCTCGCATCTTCAGCAATAATTTGACCCAAATAGCGAAATGGTTTAACTTGTTTGATGCATTGTCCTTCAATTTTAAGGAAAGCCTGTTTTGGATCCTTCCCTATTACCATTAGTTTTGTCTTATTTTTTGTCTTTTGATGTATTTTTATTAAACTTTTAATTTAATGGTTTGAAAGAGAGAGATCGTACCAACTATTTTAATAGATAAGATTTCTGCCGAACGGCAACACTGATGTAGTGAAATTAAAATGTGACTGAGATGCCGTTGGTGATATTTAGAAGTATACTGAGTAATTATATATTTCCTAGAGAATCCCACTTTCAAGCGGATTGTCCTGTTCTTGTAACTGAATGAATGAAATACCATAATGTTTATACATTCTGTCTTAAAAGTTTTTTTTTTGACCAGCCTCTTTTGTGTAACAGTAACTTGACTTTTCGGCGTAAGATTGGATCTCCGTGATCACGAACAACAGTGATATGACTCGCCAGGGAATATACCAGCTTACTGTGTGTCTATGATTGTGGATGTCATGCATGCTCACAAACTATAATTCACTCCATTGTATCAGATAGGTTGAATTCTATTGCAAAAATCGACAGACAATTAAAACGAGCACGCCCAACAAAGTTTTAGAACGCAGGCATTAAGGCACAATGCATTGAATGCTAATTTCTCTTTTCACACACAACAATTGGAGAACATCTCAGTTTAATATATTAAAAATAACTCAGTCAGATACTATATACTATATGTTAAACTAATTCCCTTATAAATAAACTTTGTAGATAATCTGGGTGAAAGCAGAGTGGCGCGATTTTGAAACCACCCTCTGCTACACCAAAAATCACATTTGCATTTTTTATGAGGTTCCTCATATAATTTGTTTTAAACACCTGCCTTTCCTTTTTTCACTGGAATTAATCAGGTTTTTTTGCGCGTCAATATAAAAATACATCATAACACTACTATTAATAAAAATATGTAATTTGAGTGCTGGAAACAGAAACGATTTTTACACTATGTAGGCATAACATCCTTGTGTTGGTGACATGCAGGAGAATACCAACTGACAGAAATATTTCCCAGGAATATTAAAATACAGGTGAAACCATATAGAAGGAATACAATCCATTGCTGATCACAAAATTACAAATACTCTCTCACGAAAGTATTTATAATGTAAGCCACTGCATGATTCAGAAAATGTTCCAAGACAAGTTTTTATATTAAAAGAAAAAACTACAAAAAAAATCACGTGAGCCACCAAACATTCTAAAACGGCCACTAACCATTGATTTTGAAATATTCCACAAAACATAAAAACAAACGTAGAGCAACTGAGAGAGACAGATAGCAACAAACTATGCCAAAGTCCAGCTGTACATTTCAGAGCATACATAAAGATAATGCTAAACATTCTTTCATTTTTTCTATTACACATAATGAAGCTTTAGGAAACATCTAGAAAACAACATAACAAAGTAGACACAGTCAGCAATATTTTCATTAACAAACTGAATGTTTCTTTCAGTACCTACAGGTTGGCACATTTAACTTTGAGAGCAGGAATCGCTCCTTCTGTTAGGACTTAATAGCTCCAAGTCAAATATTGTTTTTCACAATATTACGTGACCTTTGATTCGCATGTAAAAAGTACACAGTCCCATTTTTATCGAAAGATTTCTAGCGAGATGCTTCAATGAAAACTTCATATTTACTTTCCCAGTACACAATCCATTCTCATTTGGAAGTTCATAGCGTTAGATCTCCAAAATGGCATACGATTTTGAAGTTACTGTCTCTGCTACACATATAATTTAATTCCAGTAAATATGCACCAGAGTCACACCAAAAATAAGAAAAAAAAAAAATCATGAGTGGCAAGAACAGGAGCTGCTCCCTGATGCCGCCACTTTTAGAAAATGGGCTGATTTGAGAGTATCTTGCAGGTCAACCACAGCAGTCGTCTCTGCACTCACGTCGTTTTGATGCTGTGAATGGAACAATTGAAGGCAGAAACTGGTTTTTAGCAGTCCTCTTAAGTCTCTTAGCTGCACACTACCAGTTTCTGCGTTTTCATTTAAAATAGTTCTTGAAAAAATTAGTTCATTCTAGAAACTTTCAATTTATGATTCAGGAAACACGGAAGACTTGCGCGCCTTTACGATTACTGGACCGTCTGGTATCTTCTTGAGAAAGTTCCAAGCTTCTGTCCGGGTCATAGAAGCGACTAACTGTCCATTCACGGAGATGATTTCGTCACCGACGTCTAATTTACCATCTTTATCAGCAACACCACCTGGCAAAAGAAATGTAACGTGTTAAAAATGATATCATAATTTATCCGTTTTTATAAAATTTAATGCAAGCTCATATAATCAGTTTTGGACATCTGGTATGTAAAAATACTCTAGACTTTTCGCGAAGCTATTTAATCTACACAAGGTTAGCTCTCTGCAAGCAAGAGTTTCTTTCCCGAGGTATAGCATTACAGCAGCGGATCATTGCATATTGTAATTTCCTCCTCCAAATGGAACGGGCTGAACCGACCATGGAATAACGTAGGTTGACATGCCACCTTTTAAATATAGCTGTTGTGCCATAAATTCCTAAGCAAACAAAAAAAAAAAAACTTGGTAAAGGAGGGGCACATATTGTCACACACTACAACTCTCAGTTTACGTAATACAAAGAGTTTGATTACCAATTCCACCTTTAGTAGGAGTTTTCCCATGAAATACCAACTCGATGCAAGGTCGGAAATCGTACAAATACCTCCCATCCCCAAATATATTAATTACGCGCAAGGCGTATGGTCTTACCACCATACCAGTTTCCTTTGAAGTCTGATTTTCGATTGAGTTACAATGTACACTATACTGACGGACACTCCTTCAAAAGCAAATGTACGGATCCGCTGCGTTGTTCAGATGCGCGGTACAGCTGAAAACGGTATGAAAACAAGCCTGCAGCTGACCGCGATCATATCGCACTGTGAAGCTGAGTGAAAATGTCGGGGCGGAAGAGGACTGACTTTGAGAAAGGAAAGATTGTTGGGTGTTATATTAGTAGGTTGTCCATAAGAGAAACCAAGCGGTGTTTAAATATACCCAAGTCAACTGTTTTAGATGTACTGCATAAGTGGAAGACACATGGCCTGCCTGAAGCAGCAAACCGTACCAGCAGACCAAAGAAAATCTGTATCGATAGAGTACGTCGTAACCTCAGGAGAGCCGTTGCAGCTAATTTACGGAGTACTGCACAAGACCTCAGTGTACAGGTGAGTAAAAATGCTGGAACCTCGGTATGTACACGTACCATTCGCTGAGAAATTCATTCCATGGGTTACCGTGGTCGTGCGACTGCTCATAAGCCTTTCATCTCCACTCGAAATGCTACTCGTCGTTTAGCATGGTGTAAAAAACATTTATCATGGACCGTAGATCAATGGAAACGGGTCCTATGGACTGATGAATCCAGATACATGATCCATCAGTCTGGTGGCCGTGTGTGGGTATGGCGGTAGCCGGACAAACTCTATTTACCACAGTGTACTGTTCTTACGGTCAAGTTTCGAGCTGGCAGTGCACTTGTGTGAGGGTGCTTTTCGAGGTATGGTCCCGGCCCATTGGTTATCATGGACAAACCTGTTAACCAGCACGTCTACCTCGATATTCTGGACAATTATGCCCTACCAACTCTATGGAACCGATCCTTGTTGGTACTAGCAGGATAATGCACCGAGCCATAAAACAAGGACGATTACGGCGTGGTTTGACGATAATTCCATATCGTGTGTGGACTGGCCAGCACAAAGCCCTGATATTAATCCCATAGAGCATCTATGGGATGAATTAGAGTGCCGCATATGAAGTTTGGAACCAAGACCTATTACTAAGCAACAGTTAGCGGCAACATTATTTACTGAATGGAAGCGCATATCTATCGCAATGTTCCAGAACCTTGTCGAAAGCATGTCTCGAAGGGTCAGTGCATGCATTAAGGCCAAAGGTGGACCGATATCGTACTAATGTATGTCAATAAATGCTATGTTGTGTTTCTCTTCTAGGATTCTGGTGACTTTTGTGAATATAGTGTATGTAATATTGGCCTAGACAAGACCCTTTTTCTGACAATCGACTGAGCGTAACTTTGGACGAATGTGTACGGAGGACGACCATAAAGAAATGCTTAACGCTGGATTTCAGAAAGTCTTGCAATAAATTCAAATAATCAGAAGAAAAAAATTATACAGACGATGTCTTGCTTTCCGTTCATTTTTTGATAACAAATGGAGAATACGATTTATTTTCTTGTTATATTGATTGAAACATAAAATGGATGTTAGCTTTTCTTTTGCATTGTTTTGGTAGAAATATGGAATGAATACAGAATAATATTACATCATCATCATCATCATTGTCAACCATTATCAATCCACTGCTGGATGAAGGTCTCCCAAGTTTCCTCCCACAACGGTCTGTCTTGTGCCAGTCTCCTCCATGTCACCCCTGCATACTTTCGAATTTCATCCACCCATCTCCCATGTGGTCTTCTTCTGGGTCTTTTCCTGTCCCTTGGAATCCAATCTAAAATTTCGGCTGTCCATCGATGATCTGTCCTTCTGGCAGTATGTCCAGCCCATTGCCATTTCAGGGATTTAACTCTGATCATGATGTCTTCCACTCTTGTCATTTTTCGGATCCACGAGTTCCTCCTCTTATCTCTCCTGGTTACACGAAGCATGCACCTCTCCATGCTTCTTTGAGTTGTCTGCAGTCTTTGTATATCTCTTTTAGTTAAGGTCCACGTCTCTGCACCATACGTAAGCACTGGAAGGATGCATTGATCAAACACTTTTCTTTTAAGACATAATGGCATATTGCTCTTGAAAATTATGCTGTTTCTTCCAAAAGCTCTCCAGGCAAGTTTTGTACGCCGATTAATTTCTTCATCAATGTGACCCTCACTTGATATCTGCTGTCAAGATAAACGTACGTGTCTGTTATCTCCAGCTTTTCTCCATCAATCGATAAATCTTCATTTCTTGTAAAAGCATTGAACATCACTTTTGTCTTCTGAAAGTTCATTTTTAATCCCACTTCTTTACTCTTGTCAGCAAGTTCCTGGATCATACTCTGCAGCTCTGATGGGGTAGTTGCAAAAATGACTACGTCATCAGCAAAACGAAGGTGGGTTAGATAATCTCCATTAATCTTTATCCCTTTGTTTTCCCAGCTCAGCGACTGAAAAACACCCTCCAATGTGGCATTAAAGAGCTTCGGAGATATGGTGTCACCTTGTCTCACTCCCTTTCCAATTTTTATGTGTGTTGTATTTTCAAACAGCCGAATCTTTGCACTTGCATTTTCATAGATGTTATTAATAATATTAATGTATGCATCTTCAATACCGCAGGTTTTTCAGAGCCATTGTAACTGCTGATGGTTTCACCGAATCAAAGGCTTTTTCATAATCGATAAAAGCCATGCACAATGGAAGTTCATATTCCCTCGCTCTTTCAATTAGTTCTCTCAGTACGTGGATATGATCTATTGTGCTGTAACCACTCCTGAATCCAGCTTGTTCTCTCGGTTGAGCCACGTCCAGTGTTACCTTCAAGCGGTGTGAAAGAACTTTAGTGAAGATTTTATAAACTACTGATAGGAGGCTGATAGGTCTGTAGTTTCCGAGATCCTCAATGTCACCTTTCTTATGTAGCAGGATCATTGTAGCGGTGTTCCAATCATCAGGAATCTTTCCTTCATTAAGGCATAGAGTGAAAATTTGGGCAAGTACTGTTTCAATTTCTCCACTTGCTTCTTGTATGATGTCTACAGTAATTCCATCTTCTCCTGGAGCTTTTCCCCGCTTCATGTTCTTGATTGCATGTGCAACTTCTGCTGGAAGGACTGGAGGAACTCTGGTACTGGTATCTTTCATGATGTCTGGAGTGCATGTATCATCCCTTTCATATAATTTGGAGTAGAAATCTTTCACTCTTGTCAAAATTTCGCCTCTATTTCTTGTTACAGAACCATCTTTTTTTCTCAGTGCCATAATCTGTTTTCTTCCCTTACTGAGATGTCCCTTTGCTACCTTTAGGCTTTGGTTGTTTTCAATTGCTTTCCTCACTAGTTCACAGTTGAATTTTCTTACGTCTTCAGTGATACTCTTTCTTACTGTCTTGCATAGCTCTATATATTCCACTTTGGAAGTCACATCTTCTTTAGTTGTCCTCATCTCTCTTCTTTTTTGTATCAACATTTTCGTTTTTCCTGATAATTTGTTTACATGCAACTTGTTCTTAGACCCAGCTAATTTTGTTGCTGTTTCCATAAGAGCTTTGGTTACTTTTCTGTTAACTTCAGAAATGTCCACTTCTTCCGATGTTAGGCCTTCTAAAGCAGAGAACCTGTTCTTCAGTTCCAACTTGAAGGTATTATGGTGTTTTTTAAGGTTGGTTATGTCAATAGATTTTGTTTGTCTTATGAGCTTGCCACGTTCAAGTTTGGTGTTGAGGTGCATCTTACATCTCACCAATCTATGGTCACTACCTGTGTTGAACTTGTTTAGCACACTGCAGTCTTCTATGACGAATTTTTTGTTACACATAATAAAATCAATTTCACTTGTCGTCCCATTTGGATGTCTCCATGTCCATTTCCTGTGTGGCTTTTTCTTGAAGAAGGAGTTCAAGATGAAAAACCCTTCTGCCTCTGCAAACTCAACGAGAGTATTTCCACGCTGGTTTCTGTTGCCGTGACCGAATTTACCGACTGAAGTTTCATTCTGTTGCCGTTGCCCTATTTTTGCATTGAAATCTCCCATAATTATTTTCAAGTGCTGCTTACCTTTATTATTTAGATGACAAATTTCCTCATAAAATTCTTCAATTTCTTCTTCAGGATGACTTGTGGTGGGTGCATAAGTTTGAATAATCTGAGCCTGGTATCTTTTCGAGAGTTGGATAACAAGTCGTGCAGCTCTGTCAGAGGAACTTTCAACTTCTACAACTTTATCCTTCAGTTTCTTGTTTATTATAAATCCAACACCACTAGTTCTGCCAGTATCTGTCCCACGATAGTAGAAGAGATGTCCACTTTTCAGTTCGATGAGATCTTCTCCTTTTCTCCTTACCTCACTTAGCCCCACGATGTCCCACTTGATCCTTTGTAGTTCCTCTAATTATATCGGGAAAATCGGTCCCGGACGATTCGTCCAACGACGAATGGTCCAATGCCGATTCATCCAAAGGGACGATTGGTCCAATGCCGATTGGTCCAATATCCGATTCGTCCAATGCCGATTCGTCCAATGGTACGATTGGACCAATGCCGATTAGTCCAATGGTACGATTGGTCCAACGCCGATTCGTTCAATGGTATCATCTTACCAACGGTAAACTTTTTTATTTTCCAGAAAGGAATAATAATTTTAATTATTCTCCTCTTTATATCCTTTAGAAAGATAATTTCCGTATATTTGGTAATTGTAAACATTTTACATAAACCTGGTAAAAGGCACTCAATGGAGCATTTCTCAGCTGTTTGCAAAGCACCTAGGCCGCGGGCATTTTTTGAAGATTTTAATTTACAACCTAGATATTTAGTATTTGTAAATATGCTGTAAAACCTAATAAAAGGCGCTCATCCTATAATTTCTCAAGTCTTTGCGAAACACCTAGGCCCCGGGCTTTTTTAGAAGATTTTGAGTTACAACCTAGATATTTGGTATTTGTAAACATTCTATAAAACCTTATAAAAGGCATTTATCGTATCATTCCTCGGGTCTTTACGAGGCACCTAGGTCCCGGGCCTTTTTAGAAGATTTGAAGTTGCAACCAAGATATTTGGTATTTGTAAACATTTTATAAAATTTTATAAAAGGCATTCATCGTATCATTTCTGAGGTCTTTGCAAGGCACCTAGGCCGCAGGCCTATGAATAATTTCGTGCTTAAGTGAAAGCGCAATATTATTAACTTAATTTAATATGTAAACGTTATGAATATGACATCGGTAGAATAAAAAGTAATAAAAAGGCGTAGACCTAGAGCCTATGAATTAATATTTCGTGCCTAAGTAAAAGCTCAATATTATTAACTTGATTTGATATGTAAACGTTATGAATCTGACATCGGTAGAATATAAACTGTTAAAAAGGCCTAGGCCTATGGCCTATGAATTAATATTTCGTGTTTAAGTAAAAGTGCAATATTATTAACTTGATTTAATATGTAAACGTTATGAATATGACATCGCTGGAATAAAAACTGTTGAAAAAGCCTCTGTCCAAACCCCGACCGCCGCCCCGGTGGCGCAGTGTGGTCTAAGGCGATAGCCTCTGACCATTCCTCCGAAAGGGGTCCGGGTTCAAATTCCGGTGAGGCATGGATGTTGTGTTTGTCTTACGGCACTGGCTCTCTCCCTTCCCTGGAACCAGTGACCCTAAATTAGGGACGGGCTACTGCTTATAGCCCATTGAGTTGCTCACGGTGGTCGTTAAACCTCCAATCAAAAAAAAAAATTAAAAAAAACCCGACCAGTTGTTTCCATTGGGCAGCTGGCGGAAAACCCCACTGCATTCTACAAACAGAAACGGAACACTAGTATTTTATATTATTTCATGCAAAAGAGAAACATTGAAGTTGATAGAACGGCTCGTACATCAGTAACTTTATACGGCAGCAAGTACAGTATAACAAAAAAATGCGATACCAAAAAAAAAAAAAAAAAAAAATCTGAAACCACAATATTACGCATGAAATGTAACATTCTTTGACTGCCGGTACTTTTGTATAACATCGGAGATAGAATCAGAACAGATGAGACTTTTATAGCACGAGTAGCACTTCGGACAGATAGGACGGAATTGGACCAATCGGCATTGGACCAATCGTCCCATTGGACGAATCGTACCTTTGGACCAATTGTCCATTGGACGAATCGGCATTGGACCAATCAACATTGGACAAATCGGCATTGGACCAATCGTCGTTGGACGAATCGTACCAGACCCCGGGAAAATATAATATGGATTTTGAGTTTATATATTATCTTGGTGAAAATAAGATTTATTTTATAATTTATTTTCTGTTCATCTTGTTAAAAAATAACAGAAGTTATATTTTGTGTTCTAATAATCCCGAAATGTTTTTGATATTTCATTTTATGAGTTTTTTTTTTTTTTTTTATTGGAGGTTTAACGACCACCGTGAGCAACTCAATGGGCTATAAGCAGTCGCCCGTCCCTAATTTAGGGTCACTGGTTCCAGAGAAGGGAGAGAGCCAGTGCCGCAAGACAAACACAACACCCATGCCTCAGCGGGATTCGAACCCGGACCCCGTTCGGACGAATGATCAGAGGCCATCGCTTAGACCACTGCGCCACCGGGGCGGCTTTTATGAGTTCAAAGGCCAATGATGATACTTTTGGTACATATGAAGACTGATAAGAAGTTTCTGGGATTTGATTAGATGCAGATTGTAGTGCAACCGTGACAATTTGTTTCACTGAAACACGCAAAAGCATTCAACCCAATAGTTTAAAATATTCGAATAAAACTATGTCCAGGAGTAGGCGATTTCCTCAGTGCTTTCATGATTTTGCGGTGAATCGCTTTTGATATTATTACGATGATGTTTTTTCAATATTGCAGTGGAATTTTTTGGATATTGCAGAGAAGCATTTTGAATACTGTAGAGATGCATTTTGAATATCGCACTGAATCCTTTATAACATTGCAGCAACGCCTCTTTTGGATAGTGCAGTGAAGTATTTAAGGGTACTGCAGGGAAGCCTTTTAATGATATAGTAATGTCTTTTGGATTTAAAAGTAAATATGAAAGTAGTACTCTAGTAATGTCTTCCGAATGTTGCATTAAAGCCTTTTTGAATACCGCAGTTGAAAGACTTTTTGATGCTGCAGGGAAGCCTTTTAATGATATAGTAATGTCTTTTGGATTTAAAAGTAAATATGAAAGTAGTACTCTAGTAATGTCTTCCGAATGTTGCATTAAAGTCTTTTTTAATACCGCAGTTAAAGACTTTTTGATGCTGCAGGGAAGCCTTTTAATGATATAGTAGTGTCTTTTAGATTTAAAAGTAAATATGAAAGTAGTACTCTAGTAATGTCTTCCGAATGTTGCATTAAAGCCTTTTTGAATACCGCAGTTAAAGACTTTTTGATGCTGCAGGGAAGCCTTTTAATGATATTAATGTCTTTTGGATTTAAAAGTAAATATGAAAGTAGTACTCTAGTAATGTCTTCCGAATGTTGCATTAAAGCCTTTTTGAATACCGCAGTTAAAGACTTTTTGATGCTGCAGGGAAGCCTTTTAATGATATAGTAATGTCTTTTGGATTTAAAAGTAAATATGAAAGTATGCGGGAGTGACATGGAGGAGACTGGCACAAGACCCCGTTGTGGAGGAAACTTGGGGAGACCTTCGTCCAGCAGTGGATTGATAATGGTTGACAATGATGATGATGATGAAAGTAGTACTCTAGTAATGTCTTCCGAATGTTGCATTAAAGCCTTTTTGAATACCGCAGTTAAAGACTTTTTGATGCTGCAGAGAAGCCTTTTGTTACCGAAGTGAAGCCTTTTGGGAGATGCAGATAGTCATTTTGGATGTGCAGTAAATTCTTTCGGATATTTCAGTGAAGCCATTTGGATGTTGAGATATTACAGTATTCTGCAGTGAAGCCTGTCGTTTACTGTAATGAAGTGGATTTTGCTGAAAAATCATTTGAATATTGTAGTAAGTACGTGAATATTAAAGCAGCATTGCGTCGCCCCGGTGGCGCAGTGGTCTAAACGATGGTCTCTGATCATTCGTCCGAAACTTGTGTGGGTTCGAATCCCGGTGAGGCATGGATGTTGTGTTTGTCTAACGGCACTGGCTTTCTCCCTTCCCTGGAACCAGTGACTCTAAATTAGGGACGGGCGATTGCTTATAGCCCATTGAGCAGTAAATTCTTTACTGCTCAATGGGCTATAAGCAGTCGCCGCGGTGGTCGTTAAACCTTCAATCAAAAAAAAAAAAGCGCAAGAAGATTGTAGAAAAAATTTCTGTTGCTTCCGATGCTACAATTATTTCAGTCCAGCATACCTTTGTTTTTCGACCGTGAAGATGAGAAAAAGAAATAATGATTTTTTATAGTAATTAACGTCGTGTTAATCTGGTAACGTTGGGTCATCATCATCAATAACCATCACAAGCTAACCCAATACTGCATAAAGGTCTCGCCAAGGGTTTTCCACAACTTTTTATCTTGAGCCTGTCTCTTCGAAGTCACTCCAGCATGCTTTCGAATAATTTCTCACGTGGTCTTCTTTTGGGCAATTTCCTGTAGCTTGGTACCCAATCTAGCATTCCAATTTTCTAACTGTGGTTAGATCTTCTAGCATGATCTCCAGCCTATTGCCATTTTGAGGGTCTTTCGGTCTTTGATCATGATGATATCAACTCTTGTCATTTTCCTAATCCATGTATTCTTCCTAATGACATCCTAATATTTTATTTCGTGCCTCAATGTTTACACCTCAAGATAAAACTGTCTTTGCACGATTATGTATTCCTCTTAGAGGTCTGCCCGGGCCGGGTCGGGCCTTTGCTCATTTCTAAGTTGGGAAAACCGGCCGGGCCCGGGCCTTCAATATTTAATGTAAAACAGACACGGGCTGAGCAGGGGCTTTTTGCTTTATGAGCAAAACAATCGCTGTACGGTGTCTTTCTCGTTTGGAAATCTCACAACATACAGCAGCCAAGATAAGATTGA
The DNA here is from genome assembly GCA_039090855.1 of Macrothele yani. Classification (NCBI taxonomy): domain Eukaryota; kingdom Metazoa; phylum Arthropoda; class Arachnida; order Araneae; family Macrothelidae; genus Macrothele; species Macrothele yani. The sequence continues at coordinate 124,408,605 of CM077024.1, read as the reverse complement.
ATAATTTCCGCTGTTGGAAAAAATAGAAGTTTTACGACATCCTCCCCTCCTGCAAAACAATTGGAGTGGACCAGCTCCCTTAGTTTTTCAATGTGAATATGGCCCCTTCTCTCTCTCTCTCTAACTTTCACCCGTCTCTCGTGCTTCAGGGCAGGCTATCAGCTGCAGCATTTATAAACCGAGTCACCCGCTTGGAGACGATCTTTTTTATTGTTCTGGTCGGCGGCACTTTGTTCTCTAGATGTGTGAAAAGCTTTTAAGTTATCTTAAATGGCACGGGAGAAATGGGCTCGGAGAAACTTATTTCTGTGTATAAAACTCTGCCGTATTTTCCCCATTTGTACTATAAAGCAGCCGATTTCTAAACTTCTGTGACACTAGTTAGCTGGGAAGTCTGTCGTTGTTTTCCTTATCATATTCTCAGTTCAGTGTTGCTGATAAATACTCTTCCATACTTATTATGGAGTTTGGGAGGGCCGCGGGTGGCCTAGTGGGCAACGTTCGTGACTGCCGCGGAAAGGACCTCAGGTTCGATCCCAGGCTGGTACGAACGCTCGATCCACTAAATATCCGCCGTGCGTCGGATGGGCACGTTAAGCCGTCGAACCCCCGGTTCTTCCACATCCTTTCTACTTCGCTTCCGTGTCACTTTAATATCTGGCATTCTAGCCCAAATTTCCTAGCTTCCTATTTCTAAGGGTTGTTTAAGACCTGGGGTCAGACACTCCCTTCCTAAAATCCTCTACATATGATCATATGGAGTTTGGGAAAGCGAAAGATTTTCGCGAAAAAATCGCTTCCAGAGAATATGTGCTTGTAGACAATGTAAAAAGTAGAACGATCGGACTCATAATTATGAATATTTTGTATACTTTTCGAATCCCCCTCCCCCTATCCCCAACCAAGGATATTCCGGGTCCGGCGGTAGGCATTGATAATTTGAAAGGCATGGAAATTGTCGTTTACATGCAATAAACTGCCGGACAATTGCTAAGGACGGATGACAATAGCAACGATAGCAACCATAAAATGGAAGGCAGGAAAATGTGGAAATTAGCATAAGTGCGGGATACAGTAAGACGTGTTGTGCGTATGCAAATTTTGGATTGCCGAACTTGTTCGTGACGTCATAGCGCTGATAAGAGTTATAAAGGATTTGACGCGTATTGACCGTTGTTGTTCAAACGCAAAGTTGAAAAGGAAAGAATCAATTGACGAACTTGCAATTTTCAGTATGTCTTCCCGACATCACCTAGATGATTTTACACGTGGCCGTATTATTGGCAAGATTGAAGAAGGGCGAAAAATAACAGATGTTACCAGGGAGTTCGACGTCAGCCACAGTGTTGTTTCAAGGCTTTGGAAATCATTTCAAACAAATGGAGAGTGTAGCAAACGTCACGGGGCAGGTCGGGTTCGCAGTACGACACCTGCAGAAGATCGGTACATAGTGCTATCAACAAAAAGACACCGGCGCAGCACAGCTAGTGAGGTAGCAAATCAGTTTATGGCTGCTACTGGCAAGCGGATCTCCCGAAAAACTGTCGCCAGAGGTTTGCATGAAGGAGGACTATACGCCCGCCGTCCTGTTGTGTGCATCCCATTGTCCAGACGTCACCGTACCGCCCGTTTGCAATGGTGCCATCAACATCGCAATTGGACTGATAACGACTGGTCTGCTGTCCTCTTCTCAGAACAGAGTACATACAGTCTATCGTCTGATTGTCGACGACAACTGATCTGGCGTGATAGTGTTACTGCATATTGTCCAGCAAACATACAGGAAAGGGACCGATATCCGACATGTAGTGTCATGGTATGGGCTGGCATCATGATCAATGGCCGTACGTCCCTCTATGTGCTTCCAACTGGGACTATGACTGGCCAACGATACATTAATGATGTTCTGCTAACTCATGTTCGCATGTTCCGTGGTGCTGTCGGTGATAGATTCATTTTCATGGACGACAACGCAACATGTCATCGAACAGTCGCTGTCCAGGAGTGTCTTGAGAGCGAGGATATTCAACGCCTCGTATGGCCAGCACGTTCTCCAGATCTGAATCCCATTGAAAATGTGTGGGATGCTTTGGGGAGGAGTCTTGCTGGTCGCCAATGCCCTCCAATAAACAAGGACACCCTCATCCGTGCACTGACAGAGGAATGGGATAAATTACCCCAACAGCTGCTTAATAATGTTGTGCAAAGCATGACACGACGTGTGGAATCTTGCATCGCCCTCCATGGTGGCCATATCCCGTATTGACATCTTATGCCGGAACGCCTGCGGACGGTAATTGCATTTTTTCACGTTTACGTATTCTGCACAAAATGGCCTGTTTGTCCCTTGAACACGTTCCAAAGCCTTCTGGATTTCAGAGCACAATAAATTGTCTTTCTTGTAATGTCCTGGCATTCTGACATTATTTTATTTCACTTGGCATCCAACCACACTTACTTTTTTATGCGCTATATAGCCGTTTATGATCCGTCCTTAGCAATTGTCCATCAGCGTATTTTTGAGTATACACCCCCTCCTCAGATGTCACGTGATTTATACAGAGTCACAGATATATTCCGAATTAACGTTTATTGTAATAGAATACGTGTAGCAATTAAGAAAACGAAAACTCTTCAGGAGTCGAATGACCGAGTGCACCAGGTGTCAAATTCGTGTTTTAGTAATTGTTGAAATTTTACGGGCCGGCCCGGGGCTTGGAAACTGGAGAAATATACGCGCCGGGCTTTCATTAAAAAAATTTGAAACGGGCCGGGCCTTGGACGTGTGCGGGCTTGAGCCGGGCCGGGCTTTCCAAATTAAGGCCCTCGCAGACCTCTAATTCCTCTTGTTATATTCCGTGGGTATACCAACATTGCATCTCCCCATGCTGCTGTAAGTTGTTTGAAGCCTCTGAATATCTTTCTTAGCTAAAAAAGTCCATGCCTCTTTGTACTGTTTCTTCCGAAAACTCACCAAGTTTTATGGCCCTCGCTTGTTATCTGTTGTTCAAGGTAAATGTAGGCATAAGGTTACATATACAAAATTTAATAATAGTGTCGCATTGTTATTATATTATGTGATATCATAAAATATGATACATTATCATGTTAATATATAATAATAATATAAGATCATATTTGTAGCATAACGTGGTGAGTGTCGCAGCCCACATCATACTTTAACTTGGCTAGCCAGCACATTTGGCAACACTGATCTTATATGTTGCGCTAGTGGAGGAAGAACTAATTTGATATCTACTATCTGTGGGAGGGGAAAGGGGAGGTTAGTAAATCCGTTTATGTCTATCATTGCCTTGAAAAAGCCTTCCAGTGGAGAGCGGAAGATATCACATTAGTTGCCTTAAAAGCCTTCCAGTGGAGAGCTTGGTGAATACTTCATGCATATTACACCACAAAAATAAATGGATTTACTACGCTACAAGCGTTTCTAGAGTAACAGATATGTATATTATTGCGTACTTATATTTCACTTATTGAAATAGTGTGGATTTTCTTACTCTTAACATTTTTATGATCGGAATAAAAATATTTAATGATGCAAGGAAATTAAAAATATCTTTTAGAGATGGATGAAGCAAAATGTTTAAAGGCGCTTCTCCAAGAACCTCCTCTCCAGACTCTGTTAATATCTATATATTAATTCTATAAGGTTTTTTACTGTTAAGACCAGATGTGAGAGAACGGCTGAACGTAAACATATGGTTAAGGTATCAAAATAAAGGTCTTACCATGTAGATGTGCCAGTCGAAGAGAAAAATGAGATTGGGGCAACGGTTTGGGCGTTGTGCGGCGACAAAGGTCCCATGTAAAGTCTGTGGGAGAAGCGTGCAGTTGACTCACGCGCTGTTTAAGGCGGAGTACGGAGGGGCTCAGATAGTCTAAAGTCCAAAGTCTCTCTTCTCAGCGAACCGTTGTGCAAAACAACGCTAGCAGGAATTTGTTTGAAAGTTCTTATCGGAACAGCGAACACTCGAAGACCTCGTTGATTCCGACGGGTTTAGTCTACCGGGTTCGCATCCCGGTGAGGCATGGATGTTGTGTTTTCTTACGCCACTGGCTCTCTCCCTTCCCTGGAGCCAGCGACCCTAAATTAGGAACGGGCGACTGCTTACAGCCCATTGAGTTGCTTACGGTGGTCGTTAAATCTTCAGTCACAAAAAAAAAAAAAAAAAACCGCACCTGGACTATTGTCTTAATTGAAGTGGTTGAATGAATTTGTCAATCAAATAAAGTTTACATTTGTAGTTTCATATGAGTTTATTATTTTCAAAAAAACAAAACAAAAAAACTTACCGTCGATTCCGACGGGTTTCATCTAGTTATACTTTATTTCCACATATTACTGAAGTGATGTATTTGTAATGAAGTATTGTTACGCATTAAAGGGTTTTACGTAATGTAGTAAAATCCGTAACATATACAAAACTCCACTGGGATTTCTCACACCCTACCAGACAAAAAATGGAAAAAATGTCCACTATACTAACCCATGATTAAACCTATGAGATGAAATGTCGATACTTTTGCTATCTTTTAGTGACAGATACTGATGTTTCTCAACTATAATGGCTGCTGTTTGTTTTTGGTTATAAGAGAGTGTGATAAAGATTAGACAGAATGGTTGGCTAACAAAGAAAGACTCGCGTATCATGTCATAAAAGTGAAAATGTTGATAAGACCACAATGTCGAAAATGGAGATGTGTGTTATAAAAAAAAAAAAATCACCCCGATGACGAATGGCACGTCAAAACAATGAGCAATAAATTCTTGAGCAAGAAGCTGAGAGTCACTGAGACTGGTTCTGTGTTACAACTCGGCTTTCTTTCCTAGACTCTGAGGATTTCAAGAGAAAGCAACTGCTTTTGTTCAGGATAGTGCAAAGGATGACTCGAACTGCAGGTTACTCCAGTCTGGCCAGAGTAACCTAATGAGGTGTTCCACTGAAATATTTCCTTTTTCAGCTTTATGAATGCGTTCTTTCTACATATAGTGTCAACATCTCAGTTAGTCTGGAGGATTTATTTCGGTTGAAACAAAGATTTGAGCATTGTTCTTTTCGACATAAGATTGTTGGGGGGGGGGGGGCGGATGGTAAAGAGGAAAATTCCGTCGTTTAAATAACAGCATTTAAATAAATGCTCCTTTTAAGGATGGAAATGCCTAGACGGATAAGAAGAATAAATACTGTTTTTGGCCGTCCCAGTGGTCAAAGCGATGGCTTATGACCATTCGTCCATGAAAGGTCCGGGTTCAAATCCTAGTGAGGCATGGATGTTGTGTTTGTCTTACGGCACCGGCTCTCTTCCTTCCCTGGAACCAGCGACCCTAAATTAGGGACGGGCAACTGCTTATAGCCCATTGAGTTGCTCACGGCGGTCGTTACCCCCCCCAAACCCCTTTCTATTTATTCAAGTTTGTTCTATATGGGATTTTACTTCTATTGGGTTCATGCATAAGTTCATGACGTTTTTTTCACCGCACTACAGGAATGTATTACACCAGAAGGGAAAACGGAATCAATCAATTATGTATCCCCCAGATTGTTTACGATGGTGTCCCAACGTCTGGATAGGTCTGCAATGCCATTCTTGAAAAAACGTTCAGGTTTTGTTGCGAAGAAGTCATCAAGGAAATTCTGGAGAAAAACATCATTATTGAGCGTTCGGCCACGGAGGGCATTCGACAGAGATCGGATAGGGCGATATCTAGGGAATGGGCCGGATGTAGAAGGATCTCCAATTTCATGTCCTGAATGGCCATTTTGGTCATGTTTGCACTGTGAGGGCGTGCGTTATCATGTTGGAGAAGGGCACACCATGGCGCCGATGTGGTAGTTTCTGCTGAATTGCTCACAATAGAGTACAGCGTTGATGGTCTGATTTCTCGGCAGCATTTCCCAGGGAATAATGCTTTCCATGTCCAACCAGACACACAACATGATCTTCGCAGGATGAAGGTCATGTTTTGGACGTGGTGTGGGAGTCTTGTTCGGGCTTAACCGTTCCTTCCGATGCCTGAAATTCGCGTACAGGCACCACTTTTCATCTCCAGTAACAATACGTGACAGAAAGGGTTTGTGTCACTGAGAACATTCACGATAACGGGCGAGCAAGGAACCACATATGGCAACAAGTCGATTCTTGTTGTCCTCGGTGAGAGCGTGAGGCACCCAAGATCCCAATTTCTGGACATTTACCATACGTTCCAGGTATCGCACCACTTTGGCCTGATCACAGTCCATCTCAGTAGCCGATTCGCGTGTGGTTTGACGCGGATCGAAGTGGATGAGATGGTTCAAACGATCCTCTTCGAAATGAGATGGACGACCTGAGCGTGGAGAGCCGTTGAGGTCAAAATTGCAACCTCGGAACCTCTCAAACCATTTGCGGGCTGTCCTCGGAGCAATAGCATCCTTCCCATACACAACACAAATTTGTCGAGTAGCCTCGGCGGCTGAGGATCCTTTATTAAACTCGTAGAGGAGCAGATGTCGGAAATGTTCATTCCTCTCTATTTGGCACTCTATACTTCCGGACTTGAAAACCAAAAAAACCATTTGTCACAAGCACACAACGCGATATGATTTAGATGCACGATATTACTGGCTACATTTTGATATACAACTGGCCTTCTGCACCGTCACTACTAACCTGTAAAACACTTGTGAAATAAAACGGCATGAACTTATGCATCAAACCAATATTTCAATATAGAAAAAATCAAACTGTTCAAGATGTTTCACTGTGATCAGGATAAATTTAAAGTAATATATACGAGGTGTGGGGGATGTAAGGTCAAGTGATGCGTAACATCACAGCCTCTCCTTGACAAATGTCAACCCCGCCTTCTCGTGGTGCATCCTGTTCCCACTAAAGGGGCTCTGACGACCGCCCATAGCGGTATAACTATACCATCGGGATTAGAGGAAATTCTATCCCACACTCACCAACCCGCTTGGCCAGCGTGGTGAGTTATGGCCAAACCCCTCCAAAATGATTCCACAACTTAAATCTTGGCCCTCAGTCTCCGGCAGCTGGAATGTACCTGGCCAAGGCAGCGGCCAGTGCGACATGAAGGCAGAGGGTGCTAAGAATCCCCGGAGGACCGGACTAGGCTGCCATCTGATGCTGACCTTGGCTACTTACAATGGACGCTCCCTATCTTCTGATTCAAGGCTTCTTGAATTGGAAGAGGAACTACAAAGGATCAAGTGGGACATCGTGGGGCTAAGTGAGGTAAGGAGAAAAGGAGAAGATCTCATCGAACTGAAAAGTGGACATCTCTTCTACTATCGTGGGACAGATACTGGCAGAACTAGTGGTGTTGGATTTATAATAAACAAGAAACTGAAGGATAAAGTTGTAGAAGTTGAAAGTTCCTCTGACAGAGCTGCACGACTTGTTATCCAACTCTCGAAAAGATACCAGGCTCAGATTATTCAAACTTATGCACCCACCACAAGTCATCCTGAAGAAGAAATTGAAGAATTTTATGAGGAAATTTGTCATCTAAATAATAAAGGTAAGCAGCACTTGAAAATAATTATGGGAGATTTCAATGCAAAAATAGGGCAACGGCAACAGAATGAAACTTCAGTAGGTAAATTCGGTCATGGCAACAGAAACCAGCGTGGAAATACTCTCGTTGAGTTTGCAGAGGCAGAAGGGTTTTTCATCTTGAACTCCTTTTTCAAGAAAAAGCCACACAGGAAATGGACATGGAGACATCCAAATGGGACGACAAGTGAAATTGATTTTATTATGTGTAACAAAAAATTCGTCATAGAAGACTGCAGTGTGCTAAACAAGTTCAACACAGGTAGTGACCATAGATTGGTGAGATGTAAGATGCACCTCAACACTAAACTTGAACGTGGCAAGCTCATAAGACAAACAAAATCTATTGACATAACCAACCTTAAAAAACACCATAATACCTTCAAGTTAGAACTGAAGAACAGGTTCTCTGCTTTAGAAGGCCTAACATCGGAAGAAGTGGACATCTCTGAAGTTAACAGAAAAGTAACCAAAGCTCTTATGGAAACAGCAACAAAATTAGCTGGGTCTAAGAACAAGTTGCATGTGAACAAATTATCAGGAAAAACCAAAATGTTGATGCAAAAAAGAAGAGAGATGAGGACAACTAAAGAAGATGTGACTTCCAAAGTGGAATATATAGAGCTATGCAAGACAGTAAGAAAAAGTATCACTGAAGACGTAAGGAAATTCTACTGTGAACTAGTGAGGAAAGCAATTGAAAACAACCAAAGCCTAAAGATAGCAAAGGGACATCTCAGTAAGGGAAGAAAACAGATTATGGCACTGAGAAAAGAAGATGGTTCTGTAACAAGAAATAGAGGCGAAATTTTGACAAGAGTGAAAGATTTCTACTCCAAATTATATGAAAGGGATGATATATGCACTCCAGACATCATGAAAGATACCAGTACCAGAGTTCCTCCAGTCCTTCCAGCAGAAGTTGCACATGCAATCAAGAACATGAAGCGAGGAAAAGCTCCAGGAGAAGATGGAATTACTGTAGACATCATACAAGAAGCAAGTGGAGAAATCGAAACAGTACTCGCCCAAATTTTCACTCGATGCCTTAATGAAGGAAAGATTCCTGAGGATTGGAACACCGCTACAATGATCCTGCTACATAAGAAAGGTGACATTGAGGATCTCGGAAACTACAGACCTATCAGCCTCCTATCAGTAGTTTATAAAATCTTCACTAAAGTTCTTTCACACCGCTTGAAGGTAACACTGGACATGGCTCAACCGAGAGAACAAGCTGGATTCAGGAGTGGCTACAGCACAATAGATCATATCCACGTGCTGAGAGAACTAATTGAAAGAGCGAGGGAATATGAACTTCCATTGTGCATGGCTTTTATCGATTATGAAAAAGCCTTTGATTCGGTGAAACCATCAGCAGTTACAATGGCTCTGAAAACCTGCGGTATTGAAGATGCATACATTAATATTATTAATAACATCTATGAAAATGCAAGTGCAAAGATTAGGCTGTTTGAAAATACAACACACGTAAAAATTGGAAAGGGAGTGAGACAAGGTGACACCATATCTCCGAAGCTCTTTAATGCCACATTGGAGGGTGTTTTTCAGTCGCTGAGCTGGGAAAACAAGGGGATAAAGATTAATGGAGATTATCTAACCCACCTTCGTTTTGCTGATGACGTAGTCATTTTTGCAACTACCCCATCAGAGCTGCAGAGTATGATCCAGGAACTTGCTGACAAGAGTAAAGAAGTGGGATTAAAAATGAACTTTCAGAAGACAAAAGTGATGTTCAATGCTTTTACAAGAAATGAAGATTTATCGATTGATGGAGAAAAGCTGGAGATAACAGACAGATACGTTTATCTTGGACAGCAGATATCAAGTGAGGGTCACATTGATGAAGAAATTAATCGGCGTACAAAACTTGCCTGGAGAGCTTTTGGAAGAAACAGCATAATTTTCAAGAGCAATATGCCATTATGTCTTAAAAGAAAAGTGTTTGATCAATGCATCCTTCCAGTGCTTACGTATGGTGCAGAGACGTGGACCTTAACTAAAAGAGACATACAAAGGCTGCAGACAACTCAAAGAAGCATGGAGAGGTGCATGCTTGGTGTAACCAGGAGAGATAAGAAGAGGAACTCGTGGATCCGAAAAATGACTAGAGTGGAAGACATCATGATCAGAGTTAAATCCCTGAAATGGCAATGGGCTGGACATACTGCCAGAAGGACAGATCATCGATGGACAGCCGAAATTTTAGATTGGATTCCAAGGGACAGGAAAAGACCCAGAAGAAGACCACATGGGAGATGGGTGGATGAAATTCGAAAGTATGCAGGGGTGACATGGAGGAGACTGGCACAAGACAGACCGTTGTGGAGGAAACTTGGGGAGACCTTCGTCCAGCAGTGGATTGATAATGGTTGAGTGAGAAGTTGCGAAAGCAATGCAAGTCTATGTGCGAGTTTTTAGGTAGAAATGAGTGATAGAAATTTAGAGCAGCGCATTAACATCAAATTCTGTGTGAAGATCAGTAAATGTGCTACTGAAACGTTAAAGCTATTGAAGGCAGGGTATGATGAGGATGCTATTAAAAAGTAAAGTAAAGTGTCTTTGAGTGGCATCAGAGCCGAAAAAGAAAAGCAGAAATGTCACGCCCTCGGTTCAAGAACAGGCGCAAACGCCCTCGAATTTATTGAACAGGCGCAAACGGTCAACCAACAATTTCATTTAGAGGTGTTGATAAGGTTACTGGATTATGTTCGAAGGTAAAGAGCTGAACTATGGACTGCCAATGCCCTGATACGCTCAGTCTTTGCGACTTCCTGCACTGTAAAAAATAAGTGGAGTGAATTCACGGAAAATTTCTGAAAATAACGTGCAGCAAAGTTGCTGGTAGGTATCCGTGTTTTTCAGAAATTTCCGTTTGTAAAAGTGCCCGTTCATTTTAACTTCCGTATTTTCACAGATATTTCCGTAGACAGAAATTCCGTTTATTTCAGAAAAATCCATTTCTGGTTTTTCCGTACTTAAATTGAAATTCCGCAAAATCAACAAACCTGTACAGCACTTACCTGCAGAGGTCAGAATCGAAAACCCGACGTTATAGCTCGCTGGACAGGATACTTGTGCCTTTACCAACTGCGTCACAAACACTCGGCAACCAGTCTCACGTATGTCATAAAACGAATCGCACGATTAAGAAATTTTGTTTTTTTGTCATTAATGTGAGTGATTTAGTCATTTTACTTTCTGTTGGAGCTTATTATTTTTCTGAATAGGTTTGTAATTTTTTTTTTCCCCTGTAGTAGGACTTTTCAAATATTAAGCATTTTTCATCGTGGTTTTTCGAAGCAACAAATTGCTTTGCAACATGATTTTTTTAAACTGACAATGACTCATTTATCTTTAAAAAAGATAAAATGTACTTTTTATAGTATTATTTCACACACACAAAAAAACTAAATATGAAATTTACTCTCGATAGCTATAATAGCTTCTGCCTTAAGTTGTCCAAAGACTGATACACAGACATCGTATAATCATCTGTACAATAAGTACCCGGTTTCTTACAGTAACACAATTTGTAATAAGTAGCTGGTGCACCAAATAGGGGAAAGGAAAAATATCCTGGGCCACAAAAAAAAAAAAAAAAAAAAAAAAAATCAATGTGATATGCTTATCCACAATATCCGATCTCGCAACGGAACTTCAAAATTCGACAGACGATTGAAATTTGAAAGTTGATCAAACCTCAAGTATTACCACGAATCGCTACTATTAGAGGAAATTTCTCGTCATTACGCTACTATTAGAGGAAATTTTTCGTCATACGAAAAAAAGTGAGAACGGAGATTTTCCGTTAATATACGAAAGGAATTGCGGAAAGGTTTCTGAAAATTCAGAATTTTCCCGTGGCACGAAACGGCCGTTAAATTCAGGTTTTTTTCCGTCATTTCACGGAAAGATAGTATCGGAAACATGCTTCGTTAATTAACGAAAGAAATGACGGACAGTTAATTGTCCGTGAACTTCAGAACCCTTTACAGTGTGGCTAAGAAATAAATTACCAAATTGGATCATCCACCCTATTCACCTAACTTAGTACATTGGGATTTCTAGCTCTTCCCTAAAATAAAAAAGTTATCATGAAAGGACGAAGATTTTCAGACATTTCAGACATCTAACGAGACAAAGGAACTAAAGAGTGTTCCAGAAACAGAGTTCCAGCTATGTATGGCAACAGCGTCTAACTACATGCCTAACCTTTTTTCTGTCTCATTTTATTAACCCTCATTATCATTCACATATAAAAGGAATTGCAAATTCCGAACAGGGTTATTGGCTCTAAAAACACAACAGAAATCCATGGGACAAAAACGACATCTATGTCTCAAAATCCAAGAGCTTCGTGTTAACCGCTAAATCACCGGGTGACTATTTAAAATCATGACACAGTCCACTTGGGACATCATAACGAATAATTCAGTTTTTCCGGATTCTTCTCTAAAGGTAGTATTCCTATTCACAAGAATATTATACGATTCTTTACATGCCGTGATATTTTTAGTGACATCAATGTGTGGTCAGGTATTGAATCTCGAGTATAACACGGAATTTGTGATCGTTCTTACTGAACTCTGGTTCTTACCCTTGCTTAGAGCCGGTGGATGTAAAGTAAATATGGTGACTCCTATTCATACATTCTCGTTGGGGTTGTTACACTCAAGGAGAAGCTGTATTACGGGGACTCAAGAAAAAAGTAGTAGTAGTAATATGGGGACTCGAAGAAGAACAGGTGAAATGATGGAGAATCAAAGTAATAAATGTGTATATGGTGAATCAGAGAAAGTGTATGATGGTGAATCAAAGCAAAGGTATATGTGTTCGTGATTCCCCGTAGTTAGTTCAGTTGTTTGTCGCCAGGCTGATCGTATGCGCTACCGATGTCCTCCTGGTTAACCATAGACGAGCGTGTGTTTCTTGCCCGTTTTTATCGGTACAGTAAGTTGATAAAGAAGTGTCAATTTCGTAGGATTTGTTTTTTCATTGGGGGTTTAACGACCGCCATGAGCAACTCAATGGGCTATAAGCAGTCGCCCGTACCTAATTTAGGGCCACTGGTTCCAGGGAAGGGAGAGAGCCAGTGCGGTAAGACAAACACAACAACCATGCCTCACCGGTATTCGAACCCGGATCCATCTCGGACGAATGGTCACAAACCAGCGCTTAGACCACTGCGGCCGTAGAAAATTCGGATGTGGGACAGCACCAAGTAAACCGTGTATTCTGCAACTGGTTAAGAAGCTGGAGTTGAGTCAGATCCTTAACCAGCCATACATTACATGTGAGTATGGCTGAAATTGATTCATTTTTTGAAGATCACATGATTTCTAAAGGAATGTGGCCACCTCGATCTCTTTATATAACACCACCTGATTTCTTTCTCTGGGGGTATCTCAAATCAGCGGTGTTTCAAAACAAGCCGACAACTCTTGAGGAATTAAAGAACAACATCTGCGAGGCAGTGGCAGCGATTACGCAGGAGCAACTGGAGCGAACTTTCCGAAATATGGAGGCTCCTGTTCAAGCCTGTCTCGATGCATAGGGCGGACACTTTCAACAACTCTTATGATATGGTTCTGTTTTCCATGAACGAAGGTATGTTCTTATCAAATATGCAATTATTGTAATTATTCACAATTTTATTAATAAAAATTTTGGTAAAGCAGAAAGTGGGACATCCTGTACAAGGTCGCGCAATTGTGCACAAATCAGAGTGATGCTTGCGAGATCACACAAGTGTGCATAGCTAGAGTGATGCTTCCGACAAGTGTGTATAAATCAGAGTAATGCTTACGACATATTCTCATTGTAAAATTTCAGTGACCGAACAATAGATAAGCCGATGTGGCATATAAGTCGGGTCCCCGGACTTCTGAAAAAGAAAAAAATGATACGTAGCATGTAGCTGAAAATCGATTTTAACACGGTGACAACCATGGTGTTGTATCAGGACTCAGCTGGTGCAGCGAGATGGCGTCAAAAGCAAGTTGAATCTACTGAATCTATCAAGAATCAGTCGACTGATTCTAATTAGATGACAGTTGTGATGGAGTACAGTGGTGGCCGCAAGAGCGTGTCGATAGTAAGAGTGACAGTAATGAAGTAGCCTCGTAGTTGACAGTAACAGAATGGTATTAACGAAATGGCATCATGAACCAATCGATAGTATAACAGAGTGACAGCATTGAATTAGAGTTAAAAGCCAGACGAATTTTTGGCTAGTGTCACGTACTGTTAAAAGATTAGAATTCACATAAGGAAAAAGAATACAACAACTTCAACAAACTGCCAATGACGAAATAAATTATATTGCATTTACCTTTAAATATTCTTTTAATAACGAGCGGTCGATCACCAAGAGGAGAATCTTTGCCTCCTTCTATGCTGAAACCCAGGCCTGTACCATCTTTTAGTAATTCTACTTGGAGCAGCTGATCACATAGTTCCGTACTAATATCTGTAATGTAAAAACAAGTAAAAACAGTGCAATCAACGAAACAAGGAGTATAAATGAAATTTTAACTATGCAGGATAATTAAGGAAATAATATACATGCCGATTTTTTGTTTGTTAAAGATTAAATAAAATGAGTATGTAGTTTGAACATTGTGTTTTCAACAAAACTTTCAACTGATAATAATTTACAAATTAGAATGCATTTTGCGAACTCTTCTAGTCTGCTAACTTTGAATGTACATAATATTTAGTTTATAGTGTTGTTGTACACTCATGAGTCTTAACATTATAGCCATCAACGTAACAGCGTGTTGGGCCACATTTCGCCGTGGTAACCGCTTGCATCCGGCGTGACACCCACTCCACTAATCTGCGGTAGGTGTCCTGAAGTATTCGGTGAAAGGTGAGCAGAAGGACGTTCCGGAGAGCGGTGGCCGTTTGCATCCGGCGTGGTATTGACTCCACTAGACCGCGGGAGGTGTTCTCGGGTATAATGTACGAGCTGGACAGAACCACGTCCAGGAGTTCGACGAGGGAGCGAGTCACTGGCGTGGACAAACGAATGCTACTTTCCACGGCTTCTCACAAATGCTCAATGAGATTCAAGTCGGAGGAATCTGGCTGCCAGGGGAGCACACTAAATGATAGAACCAGATCGATGGACGATTCCTGAACAAAGTTACCCTTGTTAGATACTCTGTTGTTTTCCTTAGAGAGTCCAATGGCGTTCAGGATACAAGGTCACCATGTATGACAACACTTAGTCTGAAAAATCACCTAAGTTGGAAGAAAGGATCTAAAAATAATCTGCCTTATGCACGATCCAACAAACTTGTCAACCATTCAAACAGTCGTGACTCCAATCCCACGTTACACTTTAATCACTATGTTTAAAAATGACAGATTAAAAACTTTAAAAAAGGTGACATTAAGATTCGAGATCTTGTAACGTATACTCTAGATTCAGTTTCTTTTTGATTTTACTATCTCTTGTTATTTTAATTTCCTATGCAAATTATTTTCTCACTTAACGAGATATTGTTTCTCCCGCTGAATTATATGTGGCAACGAGTGTAAGTCATGACGTGGTGGTATGCAGTATATATAGACGCGCTCAAGTATACCAGAGAGGTTCGTTGTAGACATGATAGGTTCTTCCTAATTATTGTTATGCGATTCTACGAAAGTTCGGTCTAACAGTAGTTGTGTTATATTGGAGTGTGTATTGAGTAATACCAGGAGTTTCCCAATAAAAGGTCAAAAGTGAGTACGTTTTCTTAGTTCATTTTATTGTCAGACCTCTGTCTGGCCGTTAAGTCTATTTCATTGAAAGTTTACGTTAACTTCAGGGGATATTGTGTTTACCGCTCTAATAAGGAGCCTTCAAGGTACTAATGTACTAAAACCGAAGTTATATTACTGATATTCAAGATAAGGAACGCTGAGTAAGAATAATTCCATATTCTTGGTATTTATTGCACGTCAGTGTCTTACCTAAACAAACTCTAGCACTTTGATGATTAAGCACACTTTAGCTACGTCAAGTAACCTTTCAATAACCCTAACGTAACTTAACGTAAGCTTTCCTGCACTACACCTCCAGCAGGAGAACTGTATTCATTATAATCTCTCGAAGGCATCACTGTGCCTTCATCATCAGGAATTGAACACATGCGGCGTCCAGCAAACATGTATGGATGGACGCTGCATGTGTTCAATTCCTGATGATGAAGGCACAGTGATGCCTTCGAAAGATCTCGAATCTTAATGTCACCTTTTTTAAAGATTTTAATCTGTCATTTTTAAACATAGTAATTAAAGTGTAACGTGGGATGGGAGTCACGACTGTTTGAATGATCGACAAGTTTGTTGGATCGTGCATAAGGCAGATTATTTTTAGGTTATTTCATTATAGTTAGCATGAAATTTGCGTGATGTTTTTTCATATGCGACCTAAGTTGGATTTGGCGGTGAAGGTGCATTCAACGACGATGAAAAAGACAAGAGAATATCCACCAGAACAATTCCCGTGCCACGATCCAGCCGTGGTTGGGCTTTCTGTCCTTTATCAAACTCCGGTAAATCGGTAGCTTTTCCCATTCGGACTCCGAACACTCTACTAACCGAAAGCCGGCCCTCGGGTTGCATATATACTGCTCTCTGGACTTCACCTGCGCCACCGTTCTGTATCCAGGCGCGCTCATTTCTCTAGACTGGGGGTGGTCATAATGGAATGACTCATCGGCGTATACTTGCTTGTGTGTGTGTGTGTGTGGTTCGAGATTTTTAAGCTGCGCGAATGGCTGTGGATGCGAAAAGTGCAAAAATTAGATTCGATCTGATTTGTACTTACCACTGAACAGGGAATTGCTGTCATCATATTTCCTCCTGAAGTTTTCGGTATTCTTGATTACTTCTCGTATTCCTTGATCCTGCAAAGAACTTCCTTTCATTTGATCGCAGCTTTCCTCTTTTTCTCTCGAGATGACTAAAACGACTTCTGGTCGCGGAGCCTTCAGTATCTCGAGAGCATCCCTGTGAGTGATTCCTTTGAGATTGCGTCCGTTGATCGATATCACTCGATCTCCTTTTCGAATACGTCCGTCTCTGTCTGCGAGACTCCCGGATATTACTTTATGTACCTGTAAACCGAAAGAGTGACATAAGATAGACAGTACTTATGATAAAAAAAAAGAAGTAATATACTTGCTGAACCTTACATAAGCCTTCTTAAATCAAATCACACAAACGCGTATAACAGGAATAAGTCTTTCCATCCCGAGATGGCTTACATTTCCAGAACTTACAACTAAAATATAGCCTCTCCTAATCAACTTTGAATCCCGTCTTCACGTGGTGCAGCCTATTTTCGCAAAAGAGTTCCTCGAGACGCGTATTAACGGTATAATTAGTATGAAGAAATGTTCTTCCACACATCGCCAGCTGACAGACGAGCCAGCCAATTCCTAGCCAGTTCCAAGAAGGGGAAAAGGAGAGGGTTGACGATAAGCTGGGAATCCGGTCATAAAAATTTGCTACAACAATATGATATGGGAATCCGTAGGAAGTATTCAATTACCTGGAATCAGTGCTTGAGGAAGCTTGTGATCTGAAAGAAGTGAACAACAGAGTGCAGGTGGAACGGAATATATGGAGAAAAACATCAGGTGTAATGTGTGTGATATAATGATGGCAAAAAGAGTCAAAAGTTTGAATTTCAAGGCTGTAGTAAGGCTATACAATGCTGATACTTAGCCAATGAGTAAATATTTGGCGAAAGTGCTGAAATGAGGACATGTGCGTTGCTATTAAAAACAGAATTAGAAATATGAAGAAAAAGGAAAGAGTTATAGTGACAGAGGTTTAAAAGGAGGCTTACGATTCAAGATTGTACAAGTATGGGCATGTTTTGAGAAGGGAAAACAGAGAAATTCATGGGGTGCAGAGCTCTGAAGATGATGCTTCCTGGAAAGTGAACTACAGGAAGACAAACCTAAGATGGAAAGTTTTTGTCGACATGAAGAAAAAATGAAGGTTGACAGAATTAAGTGTTGCTGGAATGAATATCTTGCGGTGAATATATGACGTCACTAGAAAGAACAAAGTTAGAAATGAGAGGACAAGAGTCAAAGTGTTAGAGGGTTTAAATAAATCTCATGGGATGGCATGATCATATCTGAGGATACAGAGCTTCTTGGAAAGCGAACAAAAGGGAGACTGGGGTGAGGTGAAAAGTCTGTGTCAACAGTGACATGAGGACATGAAACTGAAGAGAGAGAGAGTTGACAAAAGACAGAAAAGCTAAACTTACCGAAATGAAAATATAGAGGTGGATGTAAATGAGCATTTACATTTAAAATTATCATGTATTTCCATTTTCGAAAACACGATTTGAAAAGTAATTTTTTCTGCAGCGATGAATAAAAAATTAATTTCATTGTATTTTTGAAGTTTTTCTACGGTTTTATTAGAAATTAATTTACATGTAATATTGGTCAGATTTAAACATCAATATAACCTACACATTACGAAGCCTAAAACTATCTGTTTTCTATTTTTTCTTCTATGAGATCCAGTTGAAATGTTTGGTATTAGCTAGGAATTAAAGTTTTTTTTTTTTTTACTTTGCTGAAAGTTAACCGCCTTTTTTTTTTTTTTTTTTTTTTTTCCAGAATGCTTTCGTTTGTAATTTTACCTGTCCAGGGCCATTTACGGAACTCCCCTGTTATGAACATCTCAAATACTGACAGTCTTTAAAAGAAATATGTTATCCAAGTTTTAGGGCCACGACACAGAACTGCCTACGCATTCGATTTAATGTGGCGCTTCCAACAATACGATTCCTATTTTGCGAAGCTATATTTTTAACTAGCATAAAGTTAAGTCTGTAAAACGCAAACTGATTTCGTATCTTGATTTCATTTACATACTTTCTATCATCGGTTATTAAATCTATAACAAATAATCGGTTATTAAATCTATAACAAATGATAATCGGCTATTAAATCTGTAATAAAATTAAATTTTCCTGAGTTAGCTCTACTGCAAAGCTTTTTTTTTTTCTCTGCGAGTTACCGCAATTTTTGTTCTTTTGTGTAAATGTGCAGAACTATATTTATGGCCTTGTGATTTATCGTAAGAGGATGAATATTACTTCGAGCTATTTTTTTCTTTTTTGAATAAATGAAAGGAAAGTATCCGTACAATTTTCAAGGGAACTGGATATCTGAAAAGTGTTGAGACCAGATGCATGTGGTTCTCGTTCCGATAATAATGAAAAAAATATATATATCTGTCACTTGCCTAAGAAATCAATATTTGGTGCTCTTATCCTGCATGAACAATAGCCGCGTAAAGGTCAGTGATAAAGTTGAAAAAGCAAACTCTCATTCCTTAATACACAGTTGTTAAAAGCATTTATATCAAGCTCTAACACTCTTGATGAAAACGCTGATATGTTGCAATTGTAAAACACAAGCTTGTTGTTAACAATGGAAACGGCACGTTCGGTTTTCTATTTTATGTTTTAAGCCTCTATAAAATTTTTTTAATAAAATGCAATTATGTATAACAGTAGCTGAATTGTTCGGCGTCGCTCGGAAGAATCTGGTGATAATTCAATATCTAAATTTTGTATAAATCAAATGAAAACGATTAATTTTTTACGGCATGAAACGGTACCTAATACTGTATTTCATTTCTTCATTGAATTTCAATTTCATTCTCTGTACAGTCTTTAAGCACACAGTATTTTTAGATTTTCCGTTTGATTTTTGTTGTTTGCAGTTCTTCTCTGGAAAGCATTTGTCGCACGCACACACACACACACACACACACACACACACACACACACACACACACAACAATTCTTGCACTTATTACAACAAAAAGTATTAAATTCGAATTCAAAATGAAAAAAGTAAAAAATGGAACTTTTTACGAAAATTTGTATGGGGGTCCCTCGACCCCCAGCTTCGACCCCTTCCAAAAACCGTCTACGGTCTAAGTTATGGTACTATGAGATAGTATACAAACTCAAATCAAAAAAAGTAAAAAGTGGAACTTTTTACAACAATTTTGTATGGGGGGCTCTTGACTCCTGGCTCCGACCCCTTCCAAAAAAAACGTCCACGCGGTCTAAAAGTACCATGAGATAGTATACCAAATTTGATGGTTCTAAATTCAAAACTGTGGACTTGCATAGCGGACAAACAAATAAAAAAATGGAACTTTTTACGAAAATTTTGTATTTGGGGACCCTTGACACCGAGCTCAGACTCCTTCCAAAACTTGTCTACGGTCTAAGTTAGAGTACCATAAGATAGTATACCAATTCAAAATAAACCAGTTAGTAAAATCATGCAATGCATTAATTATGATACGCTTTCCAACATACCAGAAATCATTACTCAAGTTATGAGGATAATGGCTGTGGAATAAATATCGCTCCTGTGCCCTGACCTTTGACCCCATTTCTAAGACATTCAAAAGAACCGGTTCAGTATACTTCCGGAACGACATACTGAAGTTTTGTCGCAATCGCAGCATTTTTACGTAAGTTATGACGCATAAGGGCAATGGAATGAATCTCGCTCCTATGTGACCTTTCACTCCATTTCGCCCATTTTCAATAGGGTTCGTCCCCAGGTGCTCCCTTACCATATATTAAAATTTCATCAAAATTGAACCGTTTTTATGTAAGTTATGACGCATAAGGGCAATGGAATGAATACTGCTCCTATGTCTTAACCCCATGTCGCCCATTTCAATAGGATTCGTCCCAAGGCGGCTCCCTACCACATACTAAAATTTCATCGAAATCGAACCATTTTTACGCGAGTTATCGTACTGACGGACGGACAAAGCTGCAGCATATACGCTTCTTCAACCTACAGTTGGAAAGCGTAAAAAAAGTAAAAAAATGGGACTTTTTACGAAAATTTTGTATGGGGACCCCTAGACCCCGCGCTCCGACCTCTTTCAAAATCCGTCTACGGTCTAAGTTAGAGTACCATGAGATAGTATGCCAAATTTGATGGTTCTAAATTGAAAACTGTAGATTTGCATAGCGGACAAACAAACATTCAAGTTTATATATTAGATTTGCAGTGTTTATTTTTTTTTAGAAATGAGCTTTTTTGGACTGTTAGATGAGAACTGCAACTTTTAAATTCAATGTAATTCTGAAATTCGTCATATGCGTATTCTTACATTTCCATTTATTTATTTCTTGTTTATTTCTAATAGTGTTTGGAGTGCCATGAAAGGATGAAAGACCAGGACTGACAGGAGCAACGAATCTTACGGTTGCTGCCTTCAGGGACGAGGTAGTATCAGAACGGCACAACAAACAAACACCACACTGTAAAAAAAAAAAAAGTGGTGTGAATTCACGGAAAATCTCTGAAAATAACGTGCAGCCATGTTGCCGGTAAGTGTCCGTCTTTTAAAGAAATTTCCGGGTTTTTTTTAACCCGTATTTTCACAGATTTTCCGAAGTCGTTAATACCGTTTATTTCAGAAATGTCTGTTTCAAGTTTTTTTTTTTGTTCATACATAAATTTGGCAAAATCGAAGGCGCTGAATATTTCGGCGTCGGTGGCAAGGTCGATTGGGTTAGGCCTACACAAGCCGCGCGTCTTAACCACTGAGCCAGAAATGCTTAGGAATTGCATTCATGTTCAATATAAAACTAATTGCGCGGTAATGATATTTTTTCATTAATGCGAGTGATTTAGTCTTTTTATTTTCTGTTGCAGCTTATTATTATCATTTTTTTTAGTACGTTTGTAATAATTTTATCCTATCCGTAGGAGGACATCACAAATTAACTAATTTTTTTTCAATGTGATATTTCGAAGCAGCAGAATGCTTTGGAACTTGATCTATGTTCTTTAACTGATTTCAATTAGCTTTAACAAATGGTGAAATGTACTGGTTTATACTATTATTCCACAAAACTTCTAAATATATAATTTACTCTTGATAGCTACAATAGCTTTTGTCTTAAGTACTCCACAGACTGATACATAGACATCGTACAATCACCTGGAGAATAATTTAAATACCCACAATATATAACAGCAGAGTAGCAGAATACAGGCGTACGCTGTACGCGGATAGTTTACAAATTATTAGCAGATTTTGCAGATAGTTTCTGCTTGTAGATTAAAAATATATATATATATGTTATTTACAGCAATTAAAACACTTACTCAAGGCTTTACTCAGATTAATACACTTAATTCTATTTTAACTTGAACGTTCAATTATTTTCCACAACTTCTGAGTTCTTTTGTTTTTACAGACGTTTCTGGCTTTTATATTTTATCAAGACCATGTTCTCAATGTATAGGAACTGTATCAAAAGTTTTATTAAAGAAATAATTAAAATTTTATTGTCAAGTTTCACTTGCAGTTGCCAGTTATTAAATTAAAATCTGTTTTTTGTTTTTTTTGCATTTTGTAAATCTACTATTTTTGAATTAAGTTGTTGAAAATACTATTTATAATTTTTGAAGGTTCATTAACGGAACTGTTTTTCTGGATATAAACTTTTTCTTTAATTAGTCTCTTGTTTTTATGAGGTTCATAGTCCAATAATTTAAGATTTTGCCATAAAGGTCCGTTCCACACACATTGCTGCACATATTTTATCGTCATTGGAATCTGTAATGTTCTAATAAATATTTATTGTTTTATTAATTTTTTTTGAAATTATCTTTTTCTATTTTTATCATGTTTCGCGGGTTTGCCGTAAATTTTCTGTTTCAGTGATTGTGTACGCACATACATTTTATTTTTATACAATTCTGTATAACACCTGGTGAACAAAATGGGGAGAGGAGAAGAAATATCGTGTACCACAATAACCAAAATTCATGCGTCATACTCTCCACAATATCCGATCTCGCTACAGAACTTCAAAATCAGTTCCTTTGACAGACGGTTGAAATTTAACAGGTAACCAAACCTAAAGTATTTTTCACGAATCTCTTCTGAAAGTTTCTGTCATATGGGTACGGAAAGAAATGGGAACGGAGTTTTCCCGTTAATATACGAAAAGAATTGCGGAAAGGTTTCTGAAAATTCAGAATTTTCCGTTAACACATCTTAAAAACGAAAATTTACCGTCAAAATATGAAACGAATTGCGGAAAGGTTTCTGAAAATTAAGAATTTTCCGTTAACACATCTTAAAAACGAAAATTTACCGCCAAAATACAAAAGGAATTGCAGAAAGGCTTCTGAAAATTCAGAATCTTTCGTTAACACATCTTAAAAACGAAAATTTACAGTCAATATAAGACAGGAATTGCGGAAAGGTTTCTGAAAATTCAGAATTTTCCTGTCGTAAGAAAAATCCGTTAAATTCAGGTTTCTTTCCGTCATTTCACGAAAATGGTTGTATCAGAAATATGCTTCATTAATTCACGAAGGAATCACGGAAAGTAGCTCGTGAATTTTATAGAGTTTTTTTTTTACAATGCTGCAACATTCAGATTCCAAAACTAGTTCCTAGACAGCTCTATCCTTAAGTTTGCGAAGGCACTGGGCCATATAGTTCGGGGAATAATTCGCATATACCTAAGGGTGAACAAGTCTTGAAGAAAACGTGATAAGAAATCGACAGAGCACGGAGGAAATGAAGACAGAGTGTGGAATATTAAGGTATCTGTGATATCATGATCAAAGCAAAGACCCTCAAGTGATCTAGGCTGGTCATATTGCTTCAAGAACTGACCACCGTTGGACAACTGAAGCAATAGGCTGGATACCAAGGGGACAGGAAAAGAACCAGAAGAACATGAGAGAGACGACTGGATGCAATTCCAAAGCATGCCAGAATGTCATGGAAGAGAACCGCTCAAGACACAGTTGTGGAAGAGATTTAGAGAGACATTCATCTAGCAGTGAACTGAGAATTGCTGTTATTGATGACGAAACAACGCTTAGGAGACGAACTTCTGTTTAACTTCAATAGTTAAAGAGATCGAAGGCTAGATGCAGTTCCCTCTCTAAATTTAGAGTCACGGATCACAATGACGGAATAGAACAAGAATTGGAGATCGAGCACAGCGCTCACTTCGTACCAGGACCGCAATGAAGTACGCTTGCTACCTTTACGAACTTTTTGCAAACAGAGCACAAAAAGCTTCATCAGAGAGCTAACAAATGGATTTTTGTGCATGTAAACAGCTGCTACGCGTACATCAGTTTTATTTAGGCTGACGACTTTATTACATCTGAGCTTTATCGTCCTCCGATTTTGTTTACTTCGAAAATGTATCACACCTAAATTTCATGTTTAAGAAGGGCAATAGTGTTGGTGGAGATATAAGGGCAAAGAAGCCACGATGGAGTCGAAAATGGAGGTCGTTAAGAAGATCGAAACTGGAGGGAAGATCGTGAACATGGCACGTACATATGGAAAGAATGATTCGGCGATTCATACACCTACAGAGAACAGAGATTTTCACTCAAATTTTTCGAGAAGAAGATATACACTGAGCAAAAAGCTCAGTGGTGAATTAAACAGAAAGGGGAAGACTAATTAAATAAACTTTCCTTTTGATTAAAGGGGAAAAGCGGATGCGCGGTACAATTTTAATGTCATATAATTCAAAACATATATGGTCTCTCTCTCTCTCTCTCTCTCTCTCTCTCACACACACACACACGTGTTCAAGAAGGGATGAATTTATCTATACGTTTTTAAGGACTATCTTTTTCCTTCAAGTTTCGCATTTTTTAGTGTTTCAGTGATTGTTCTCTGGAAAATCGGTAATCATATATGCCTGTTGTTTCTTCGAATAACTTTGGAACAACGCAGCAAATCTGATTGTACCACTCTGAAACGTTATTTTCCAAATCGTACAACCTGTCTTCCATTATAACTTAAACTGAAAATGTGTTTTTCATCCTTTTCTTGTATATTTTATTTCAATAATACGAGTTCATTCATACCGAACACAGAACTTTTGAATTGCTTTCCTTAAAAAATTT
The DNA here is from genome assembly GCA_039090855.1 of Macrothele yani. Lineage (NCBI taxonomy): Eukaryota > Metazoa > Arthropoda > Arachnida > Araneae > Macrothelidae > Macrothele > Macrothele yani. Next base: position 124,384,030 of record CM077024.1, on the reverse strand, counting down.
GTGGAACTTATTATTCGCATGAATGAGGCAGTCGAAAGTGATGTGTGCAGGTTTACTTATTTATTTATTTTTTTACAATGCAAATGAAATAATTTTACGCTATTTCGCCTACATTGCATTTCGTTTGAAAACCACTGAACCATCACTATTCGAAAGAAGAAGTTAAGAATCGTTGTTTTATGAATACTAGGAAGCATTCTAAAAGTTCTGCAGGGTTTTGAAATAACATCTGGGATTAGGATGGGGTGGGGGGAGGGGATTCTTAAAAAAGCTTTGCCGATCGAAAGATATGTATTGCACTAACATTTAAAAGCAGCACATTATCTACTCGCTGGATATAAACTCTTAAAAGTCAACGCACACTGTGAAATTTGTCGGGAATATCGTCCTGTTACCTATCTCAGAAGGTATGTTCGAAAGACAATCAACTCTAAAGGGACAATGAAAAAATTTATGTGATCTATTTTGAAACAATTTCAAGAATGCGAAACAATATTTGAAAAACCTGCAAGAAAGTCGATTTTAAAATATTTCATTAAAAATCATCAATTTCAAAATGAATTATTGTTAGAAAAAATCAATTTAGAAAAATTACTGTTTCAATAACCATTTTCTTGAAAAAATAATGTGGTATATATTTTAATGGCATGCAAAGAGCATTCAATTTTGAAATATTTTGCCGAAAAAATGTATGCATTAGTCTTTTTATATTCTCGTGAAGAAAAGCTACTATTTTTCGGAAATTAAAAGTATAAAAACAAAACAAAAATACGCGACGTATTTTCATGTACTTTACGAGAATTCGAGAGCTGAAGAAAATGCATCAGAAATTAGATCAAATCAACAACGCTTGTTCACAATTATATTTCATTTAGAGTCCTGCAGTATAGTTTCTTTGAGTCTTCGGTTCGACTTCTTTTTAGTAAAAAATGCAAAAAGCTCAGGGAAACTACATAATAGGCTTTAAAATAAATACTTATCAGTTGCGAATAACCGTTTTTGATTTAAAAGACCTACACGCAAATAAAATAGTTTAATTCTTCGAAATGTGATTATTAACAAATAAAATAAATGAGCATGTATTCCGTTCTTCAAGAGAGATATGACTTGTAAAAATACGAGTATATTGTTTTATTTACTCTTGAAATATGAAGATGTAACGTTAGGCTTGACTTGTTGCTGGGAGTATAGCTGCAAACTTATGTAAACGTTTAGTTAAGTTTCAAACCTAACTAAACGTTTACAAATGTATTTAGCTAAATACTCGTATATACAAAGGTTGTTCCATAAAAACTGAAAAGTAATTTTTTTTTTTTTTTTTTTTTTTTGAGTTGGCAGAGCGCGAAGGGAGAAAATAATCACGCAGACGATTAACTGAATTAAGAAAATATCAATGGCAACAGTTATTATCCGTGGCAGACGATTCTGGTTTTGTTATTGCGCAGTTGTCTGCATTTCGCAATACAGCTATGGAGGTGAGTGATTCAGAGTTAAGAAGTGAAATGCATTGGGCGATAAAATTTTGCTATCGTTTGGGTAAAACGGCTCCAGAAACAGTTGATTTAATTAAAAAAAAGCTTACAAAAGTAAATGTTTGGGTGAGTCAAACATTTATCTTTGTAAGTTTATTTTCCATTTTACATTTCTTGAAGCGTTTGCGACGACACATAGCGATTAAGCGGCCGGAACTGGTGGACCTAGAAGTTCCACGGCACAGCATTCAACACAGATGTTGACGTTATTCAATCTGTACAGGAGTCACTAAAGCAGCTTCCACAAAATGCCTTCGCCACATGCTTCAAAAAGGGGATTGAACGATGGGACCGTTGCATATATCATCCGAGGGAAGATTGTTTGAGAAACAATAACATATATTTTGCTGTACCTATATTTCTTCATTTTGTGTAATTTTATTCTCAGTTTTTATGGGACGGCAGTTGTATTTAGATTAAACGATTCAGAGTCAGTGAGGATAGCAATACTACTGACATTTCAATGTTCCAACTTTTATTCTCTTATTGGCACATCATAGTAGCACAACGTTGATTGTAATTCTCTTCACAACAATAAAGACTGCTGTCAACATGTACTTGAAACTACTAAATCGTTGTCTTGAGAACATGCAATATCAAGACGTTATCTGAATTCCGTTCAACAAATTTTTAACAAACTCAAAAGACACAGCCATTTTAATAAATCAGTAGCTCGAAAAAACTACTTTTAGCGTGAACCTATTAACTCTGCTCTTATCGTAGATCAGAAAACCCCTCACGTAACAAAAACGCTCTCCTAATGTACTCTACTTAGTCTTGCTAAACTCTACGCAGCATATATCCTTCTACTGATCTCTGCCTCACGGTTGGCGATACTAACTTAGAAAACTTTTCGGGAGAAATAATGTGTCGGTAAGTCAAAAAAACGTTTAAAAGGAAGGAAACAAAATTTATGTAAGAATACAGAAACTCAATAGAAAGATTAAATTAGAGTTGTCACACACTCTACTAATTGGAAATTCTTTAAAACACCTGAAGAAATTATAAGTGTAAGGCTTTAGAAACAGCGAAAGAACTGGTTAATAAGGTACTTAATTCTTAAAGATAAAGTGAAATTTTGGATGGATTGATTTCAACTACGTAATTGTGGTGGTGCATGCATTTAGAATTATTATTTTCTGTTTTATTTTCTCTTTATTGAGAATTGTGGTGAACATTCTACACAATTACAAAAATATGCGTTACGTAAAAATTTCCAGACATTCTTCACCTCTTAATCAAGTGAACAAATTACAATGCTTCAGTCCCAATGTACTGTTCTATTTTTTAAGACAGGTGATACCGTGTAACAAAAGCAAAATTTAAATTTCATGTTTTCCCCCAGACATATTAGAGTATATCTCATACTGATTTCGACCGCAGAAATGGTTTCCACTTTTCCTTTCCTACGTTTTAATTACATTAATTGACCGCAATGCAGTGCCAACAATGATACCTATGCACTCTTATTAACAGGAAATACTTGTACACAGCTTAGTCAATCCCAGTTTCTTTTTGAAGGGGAAATAATCAACACTATTAACAAAATCAATAGCATTCAGCGAAACGCGGCAAAACCTGTAAGGTGCGCACAGAAACAGTCCGCGGCAGCTGGTCTTACAGTTTCAAATCATCATGCTGAATTTAAGTCGATATAAACGCTTTGTTATGTTACATCGTAAAATTAATTTTTTAATTGAATTCTAGGAAAAACCTCTAAACACAGCATTACCCCCTCCCTCGAAGCCCGGGCCCTATTCTGGAAATCACTACAACTGAAAACAGAAACCTTTCTCCTAAGTGATGGATCTTGTTCATGCATTGCAGCAGACATGCGCAGCGGAGAAAACGTAGCCCTATTAAAATTACATAAAAGCGTTTAAACTTTCTTTCGTGGACCGTCATCATTTTTAATGTCACGGACCGAATGATCAGAGGCACGGAGTCGAGGCTAATCATCGGAGTTGTGAGACTGTTTATAGCCTTAAATACTCATAAGGGTCGTTAAAACACAAAAATGCCGCCCCGGTGGCGCATTGGTCTAAGCGATGACTTCTAACCATTCGTCTGAGACGGGTTCGAATCCCGGTGAGGCATGGACGTTGTGTTTGTCTTACGGCACTCTCTCTCTTCTCCCTTCCCTGGAACAACTGGTCGAGAATTGGGGACAGACGATTGCTTGTAGCCCACGGTGGTCGTTAAACCTCCACCCCCACTACCCCAAAAAACTAGAAATAAAAATGCGCATACACGCATGCATACATAACAGTGGCACATTCCATAGGGACGGCTCAGGGGCCCGGCCCCTCCCCATGAAGTATCACTAGGTCCTTCGTTCTTTGTTACTGACTACTTTTTTGTTGTTGTTTCGTTTTTTTTTATTGGGGGTTTTTAACGACCACCGTGAGCAATTAATTGGGCTATAAGCAGTATTCCGTCCCTAATTTGGAGCCACTGGTTCCAGGGAAGGGAGAGAGCCAGCACCGTGAGACAAACACAACATCCATACCTCACAGGGATTCGAACCCGGACCCATCTGGGACGAATAGTTAGAAACTATGTCTTAGACCACTGCGTCACCAAGGCGGTGCTTGTTTTTAAATATATTTATATATGTTTTAAAATATATATTTTACGAATCACTGGAAACGCACTTTAACATAGTGAAGATATTTTTATCACTTCTCAATATTTTGAGAGATGTTTTCTCCGGTGTATTTTTATTTGCATCTTCAATATTTTTTTGCCACTCCCATAAAGAAATCCTTGGTACGACATTGATACCCACACGCATATGTGTGGTTATATTTTCCCAGAAAAATCAGAAGTTGAGTCTTATACCGATGTAATTAACCACTATCCTAACAAAGGTGAAAGAAAGACATAAAAATGTTGAAGAAAAGAGATAAATTTAAGATACTAACCGTGATTTCCTTGACCTCATAGTCAGCCCCTCCGGCCAGGGTTATTCCTATACTTCCACCCGGAGTTTCTCTGTGAAGTACGACGACAAGAATTTCATGCGATAGGTTTCCAGTTTCTTCCAGCGAAAGGTTGGCTTCTTCCATCAGCTGCTGAAGATCCTGTGGTGATATCAGACTCGTGGTGGACGACAGTGACGTAACTGATCCATAAAAGTCTTTCGATACCGACGGTAAAGACCCCACGGAGCCGTATCTTCCGCTAGTCGTCACTGTCATATCGGGTTCGCTAACCGTTGAATCGAAGGAAGAAACGCGCCTGTGGTCGGGTGGTGGAAGATCTCCATTCGAAGACGAACCAATGTGCTTCGATGACAAACTCCCGTCTTCCGAGGCTATTCGACGAGGTGGTAGCTTTGGCTTATCTTCGATTACCTGGCTAACCTGCGTTTCGAAAGCCTTACGAATATCGCTGACGCTAACAGATTTAGGCTTGCTCCTGGACAAGTACGAGGATGAGTATCCAAGTGGAGTATCTTTTAAACCTAAATGAAGCATTTGAGATTTTGATATACTCCTACTACTAGAGAAGTCCTTAATTGCGTCTCTTACGCTGTTTAATCTTGCACACGTCAATGAGCGATCGGGTCTGCCGTTGATTAAAAGATCCTTCTCGTCGCTAATGCTATTTGATTTTATGTAACTAGGCGGAGTACTATTCCGTGCATTGTTACGCTCTTCCTTATAACTATATTTGGGAGGCAGATTTTGTACTGTATGGCCGTCCAGGACATCCTTCTTCTCATTGTTCCTGAAATTTGGGAGCGTCGAGCATTTTATCAAGTTAGCAGCCTCGTTTTTTTTATTTACTCTGTCACTGGTAAAGCTGCCTTTATCATCTTTCACAATAGGATTCTTAACAACTGCATTCGTTATCTCATTGTTCCATGCGAGCTCTGTGTTGTTGCATTCACTGGCTGTTTTACCCTTTTCTGTGCAGTGTATTTGTTCACTCGACCACGTAATTTCAGAGGCAAACCTTTCTTCACTAAGTGACGTAGAACGAGTTACACGTGGTGTCGGCTCTCTTGTGGTCTTTTGGGTTGTGATGACACTGGTTAAATTTGTTGTAAATGGTGCAGGAGAGCTCTTTTTCTCAATAGGCGCATCTAACGAGTGCTGTCTGGGCATCAAGGAAGGTGGAAGCTTCAGTGGACTGCTCGAAACACTGCTGTTTGAGGGTGTGGGTGAAACATTGGTTGCTGAAAATACTTTGGACTCCCGCCTAACGACGGCAGGTGGAGCTACAGGTGGTGCTGGAGGCTTAACATCAGGCGGAGCCTCGGCCCTTTGCTCCCATTTTTCTGCTAGGGCTCTGAACTTCTGAACGCTATCTGTTCCATCGGTGGTGGCTCGCAGAACCGTTCGTTGTTGACTAAGTTTTCGTGGCCGGAATTCGGGATCAACAGATTTCTCCAATGAATCGGTTGTGGTGTCCGAAAGATAATCGTCGGTGGTGTGACGCGAGTCTTCTGTCCTCTGGCTCAGACTAGACTGGGAGTCTTCGTCCTCACTTTCAGGTGGAGCGTGCTTTTTGAAAGGAATTAGGTCACTCTGAGACCACTGATTTTCGTTTTCTGTAGATTTTTCATGAATGGGAGTAACCACGTCATCATGACTGGAGTAACTGTTCAACGAACATCCATTTTTAATAGATCCGTAGGCTGTCGGATAGCTACTGCGGTCTTCAGAATATTTTAGTCCCAGTTCATGATCAGAATAAACTTTACTTGAATGGAAGCTACTATCAGTGACGATGTCGTTGAGTTTCATTGGCTGTGCTCTGAATTTTCCCACAAATACATCCTGTCGCGTTTCTGCGAATCCATTTCTGCTTCCTTCAATGTCATCCGCTGCTCTTTCCGGAGGAGAATGGAGAATGTTGGCAGCATTCTGCATCGCAATTACATCACTTCCTGTGAAATAACTGTCGTTATTTAGAGCACCATTTCTGTGGGTAGTATTACATAACTCCGTTATAGCAGATGCTTTGCTTAGGTTGAGATTAGTTTTGGCTCTTGTCTCGTCATCTCCAGAAACTGATTTGTTTCCACTTATCAACGCCTGCGGTGTTCTTGAATTACAATTTTCTAACAGCTGCACATTTTCTCTAGTTGTGAAGTCTGACTTATGCTCGATTTTAGTTGGAGAATTATGAATTATAGGCGCACTATTTGTATTAACGGGAGTAGGAATTGGATCCGACTGTTTCCATGCGCTCTGATAACCATTAGAGTTCTTCAATTCTCTCATGCTTCGTGATCCTGCAGTTGGGATATTTGTTGTAACGGAAAGTAGGCTGTTATTAGTCACGGAGTGTTCACGCTTAGGCAGATCCATGGTTTGTAACATTGGTGAAGCTGAAGTCGAAGAATCTTCAGAGTTGTCCCCTTCGTATTCGACATCAGAAGGCATTGAGGGTGGAGACATGATAGGTTTTTCGGGAAGAACAGGCGTCACAGGTTTACTGTGAGATAATGAGAACTGGAAGATGTTCTGCTGTTTTGCAGCAACAGAGGAAGAGGAGGCGTTCGAGCTACATATACTAGACGGCGAGGAGGGAGGTGGTGACAGCGGAGAAGTGATGGAAGACGGCGGTGTGGGTGACAGAGAAGAGCCAAGACCATGAGGAAGTTCTAACATGCGTCTCTTGAAGGCTGGTGAGTATTTTGGCAGAGTACCACCTGGGGTGTTAATCTTCCACGGAGGATCTCCAATATTGTATTTGGCTCCGTTCACATCCCTTTCGGAGTTGGTTTCAGCTTTATTTCGTTTGTCACCTCTAGAACGTGGAAGAGACATAGTGGAAGACGTAGTGAACGGTGGTCTCTTCCAGTCCTTGCTCTGGGTAAAATCAGTTAGTAAAGAGTTCTCTGGACGTATTGGTAATACCACAGGTTCACTGCTAACAATAGTAGGTAATGCTTTGCTAGAGGAGGAAAGCGAGGGTCTGTCAGGAATAACGAGACCTTTAAGCTTAGGAAGGGGTGTTTGTTTCCGAGGATCAATTATCGACAACAAGCCCACACTCTTTCTTGAGCTATCATCTGGTGATTTAAGACCTTTAAGGTTATAAACACTGTAATTATATCTTTTGTTGTTGGTTAATTGCATTTCCGGATAACTGGAAACAATGGGCTTCTCGGAATATTTATAACAGTCACTTTCTTCTTTAGTTGCGCTTATCGTATCACTGTAAGGCACATCTGTGGTATTTGATTCATGATTTGAAGGCACTAACGGAGACGCATTGTAATATGACTTGGAAGCGTCCGAGATCTTCTCCGCAGACGACGTAGGAGGGGGTAAGTTGCACATACTGTGCCACTTATTTTCCCGAGTTAGTGTAGAGGAACTTATAACATTGCTGGGTGATTCATTAGTCCTATTTGTGATATCTACCTTTTTCTCAAGATTTTCAGTTGACCGAGCAAGTTTCACACTGCTCTCGGTCCCAAATCTTGATAGCGGAAGAGGATCTTCCTTCTTCGTGGTGGGTGAACTAGTTTCCATCTCTGAGAACATTGCTATCCTATCCTTGACACTCATAGATTTCTCTTTTTGTCTACCAGAAAATGACCATTTGTTTTCTATGTGAGACCTCAAACATTCTTCACTCTTCCACTTTTGATACTGCGGCTGGAAACTACTCTTCTTCTCGGAAATCAGAGTTTCTTCGTATGTTTTACTTACAGAGTTTTTATCTGATTTCAAGGTATTCCCACTATCGTTAAAAGATTGTCTACTTGGTGGTACTACGTCTATTTCCTTCGCACTATCTGCTTGTTGGTATACTGAAGAAGCCCTGCAGGCATGGTTATTAATGATAGATTTCCTAACAGGCACGGGAGGAGGTTTTGATTTGGAGTAACTGACAGATTCCGGTATTGTGATGATCAGAGGCAGGGGATCAACATCCAGATCATCAGCTGAGTCTACTGATGAGGAAGCTAGTCCCATGTCATCACTTTTATCTTCGTCAGATTCTGCACCGTTAGGTGCTTCGATACTGTATTGCCTCATATTGGTTTTCCCCAGCTCTGTAACACTGATTTCTGACGATGTATCTTGCTGTTGCTGTGGTGCCGTGGTGGATCCAACCTTAGCTTTAGAGTCTAATTGACTGTAACTACTGCCTGTTTCAGACGTATAAGGAAGATCTTCTAGAAACACCCCGGAGTCATCACACCCGGAAGAATGTCTTGCGGCAGAAATGTCATCTTTTAGATTCGATGTACTGAGTGTTTGATAGTTGTCTTGATACAGACCAGGACAATCGTGACCATCAGGCGGTTGCCTTCCGTTTGTTACTATGCTGGTGAATGTTCCTTCGGGAAGTAGATCTTCCTTTGGTGACTCATTCAGCATATCCATTGCATACTTTCCGTCACATATATCTGCAACAAAAACAATGGGTTTGTGAGTCACGGTAAAATAGCAACACTTTGCACTCATTAATTTTATAGAACTTCAGTGAAAAGCATGAAATAACTAACATAAGTGAATGCATTCAATCAGCAGCGTTTATTCACAATAAAGTAGTTTATGTTAAGATCTATAGTTTCGCTAAATGTTTGGGTCGGCTTTATCAAGACAAACGTAGCGTAAAAATTTAAATCATTGAGACATCATCAGTCAGATAAGATCAGCTCATATGTAAAGGATTTTAGGAAGGGAGTGTCTGACCCCAGATCTTAAACAACATTTAGAAATAGGAAGCTAGGAGATTTGGGCTAGAGTGTCCGATAGGAAAGTGACACGGAGGCTAGGTAGAAAGGGGAGGAAGACGCCTTTATTTATTTCCGGGGAGCCAGTATCCGGGGTCCGAAGGCTTAATGTGCCATGAGACATGCCGTGCTTAACGTGTCGTGACATCATCAGTGTTGTGACGGTTATGGATTTCGGAGAATTGTTTCTACACGCTTGAAAGAAATGGAGTAGATGCCATGTCGTTGACAAATCGGGAAGAGTTGCGATATATTGTGGAAAGCTTCTAAAATATTAAGGTTGGTAGTCGAATCAGGTTTATCAATATGTTTAGCATTTTCAAGCCAAAATTTATGGATATTTTCGTGACAATGCTGGGATATAGACGACTTCTTCAGTTCACAGTTACGCAGTTGGGTAAGTCGTCGTATATCAAGCTGTCCAAATGAAAATCTATGGAGATCTCGACTACCGTACTTCAGAAACAGATCATACAAGAACACCTTCGTAAGTTAATGCTTTAATCGGAAATCAGCGATAGGGTCTGTTGTTTTAATAAGTAATTCTACTGTTTTCTTGTTTTCTGAAGAATTCTCCAAGCAGATTAATTTATTATCCCTAGTAGGCTAAATCGGTGACAAGAGAGTTTCCTGTAGTGAGGAGACTGAATAACAAACACTTTACCCAAATAAATCTGGTCATCTCGTAATCGGATACTCGAAACGTGAATTTTTGTTCTGATATCTCGCACTGCTCCTCACGGTGAGATGTGTGCAGTGTATCTGAACTTTCCTCACGCACAGGAAAAACTGGTTACACAGTTACTTGTATCCTGCCAATACGGTAGGAGGGTTGGGTCTTATGTGAGACCCAGTGTCTCTGCGAACCTACATACAGACGCAGATGTCATTCCTTTTATTTAATTTTTTTTTACTAATTCTTGGGTGCTGATCACGTCTTTGAACAAGAAGTCACAAAACAAGTATACCATTTTCAACGGGGTTTTTTTCACGTCATTTGGAAAATAAAGCACCTGCTTATAGTACCATCATGTCTGTGTGGCCCCATGTCTTAGCACCTATTTGTACAGTTTGAAAAATCATTTTCCCATCAGGAAGCCTGAACAACGAGAACAAAGACGAGTTAGAAGGAAGAGATAAAGAAGCTCATTTACAAGGAACACCTCTTCCAAAATTACGAGCACTACTTCGTGAATTTAACGAAGCAGACGGACTTGGAACAATACGTTGATTCTAGGTCGCGTGACGGCTATACTCATCAAGTGGGTTGTGGAAGAACAACGCTTCCTTTACTACCTCATGGAAGCTGTCAACATCCCTTATTTACCACACTTTAAGTAAATTAGATGGGCAACCGTAAATTCTTTACAACACTGCCAAGTTACACGAGCAGTCGTCGTAAACACTGGAGAACACAATAACGCTAGCGAGAGAGCATATGAAATGGGGCATAATAAACACAAATTAGTTATCCATGCCACCGAAAAAGGACAATCTGCTGGTTTTGTGTTGGCTTGAGAACGAATGTATATCGCACCACACACATTCGCAGCAGGAAAACAGCATACTACCTACAAAAAGTGCCAAGAAAAGAGGCCACCCTGGTCAAACACGGTAACAAATTAAAAATAATAACGCCTTTTTATTTATTTTTGGCTCTGTTTACAGTGTAAGCGAGGTATTTCTAAATAACTGAAACGAAAAGAATTTTCATGGCGAATGACGATGGATTTTACGCAAGGGAATTAATTCCTAAAAGCTAAAAGTCGAGCAAAGGTCAATTTTGTAAAACGGATATGTTGCCACTTTTGTCTCAAAAGAATCAAGAAAACAAAGCAAATCTGAACACTGTCTCTCGCTTGGTTGTCCAAACGGTTAAAAGTACTATTGTTGTAAAATAAATAAATGCCGTAAATAAAAAGCGCAGATAGTAATGTTGCTTAAATTTCACAAACACCATTACAGGAAACCTACATAGTTAAACTTTCCTGAGCGCGTGCCTCAAAATTAATCTCTTCACATTAACGTTACAACTGCATACGTTTTCATTCTTTTGGAGCACACTTGGAATTTACTAATCATTTTTTGCACCACACTATAACTGCACGTGTTGGTCTGTAAATGGTGTTCGGAATTCCACACTGTTTTCAAGTAACTATGAATGTGTGGTAGTTCTGAAAATACAGATGGCTACAGTATACCGTTGAAATTGTAATTGGTAATTTGTAATAGCTATACTTGATAATAATGTTTAATCTTTAATGATTTTTAATGTAAATATTTTGAATAACGATGTTAATTTTATAAATTTTTATATATTGTAAATACTTTGAACCCTGCATTTTAATAATCTATTATAGGTATATGGAAACTTTTTTTAGAGGGCAAATTTTTCATTGTTTCATAGGTTGCTGCCTTCTTAATCCAGATGTTGAACGGAATCTTTTGGGGATCGGATTTCAGGACACGCTAGGCCAGTGGCATGCCCGGGGGGAAGGCTTAACCCCCAAAATTTGGAACCTTTCGATATCTGAAAAACGCGATTTTAAAAGGCAAATTTTTGATAGTATTAGAAATTGTTTTAATGTCTCATGGCAACAATTGAACGTGTTTTCTCCATGAAGACGAGGAAGCGGCAATGAGCCAAGGACCATAATGTCCCATTGCAATGAAAAGCCAATACATGGGTATACTGAAAGTTTCTGTGGCGACGAGGCAATGCCTTATTTCAGATTACTCTACAGCACGGTGAAAAGCAAAGAGTTTTGATTAAAGTACCAAGAATCATATCAAAACAAAACCAACGCTGTATCATAAGCACAGAAAACCCAGAAGACTATTACAGGATTTCAATTTATGTACCATATTTAGACATGTTTATTAGTGCTTTGGAAAACAGATTTTTCGCCCACAATTTGGTCTTATCAGGATTCCAGTAACTTTTTCGAACTTGTTTTCTGCACAGAGAGAAATATTAGGTGTGCAACTTAATTCTCGGCCACAGGCACGACACGTTGACAGCAAATTATAGAAAATCGACTACATACCTAAACAGGGAAATAATCCCCGTCGTGTTGGATACATTTGAGATATCGGCCAGGAAGCTGCCGAATGCCACTGCGGAAAAAAAGAGGGCTGTTTCGAGTTGATAAAGTCATCAATACTTGTGTGGACCTCCTCGACAGAAGTGAAGTGCGTATCACTCAGGTTACGTTGCAGAGAGCGAAAGAGGTGATAATCCGACGAGGTGAAGTCTGGAGAATATGCCGGGTGGGACAAAATCTCCCATCCCAGGTCGGTGATCGTGTTTAAAGTCATTTTCGCGGTGTGAGGATGCACGTTATCCTGAAGCAATAGGACCGACCTTCTGCCCTTGCCTTTTCGCCTCCATTGCGTCACTCACACGAATGAGTTGCTGACAATAACGCTCAGCATTGATCATTTCACCAGGTTTGAGCAACTCATTGTGTACGACACCGCGCTGATCAAACCATATGCACAGCAACAACTTCCTGCCATGGATGGATATTCGGTTTGGCGGTACCGGTGGTAGGCTGACATGGATAAATCCACGATTTGCGCCGCTTAGGATTATCGTAGAGGATCTACTTCTTATCACAGGTCAAAATCTTGTGGAGGAAATCCTTCTTGAATCTGGAGAGCTAGGACACAGCAACATCGTAGCGTCTAGACTTGTTCGCAGCTGTGAGTTGGTGGGACACCCAACGGCCCTCCTTGTGAATCCGTCCAAGCTTGTGCAGGCACTTTGCAATGGCTTGCGGTGTTACTGTGAGTGACTGTGTGCGACAGGGATCCGCGTCCAACAGTTGTTCCAGTTCCTCATCGTCAACTTTCTGTGGCTGTCCCAAACGTTCTGCATCACGGATATCGAAATTTCCCTGCTTAAACCGCTGGAACCACTTCTTACACGTACTGTAGGGCACAGCAGCCTCACCCAAAGCAGCACAGATCATTTGCTGGGCTTCCGCGGCACTTGTTTTCAGCTGAAACGCGAACAGGAGGCATTGCCTCAAATGTTGCTTCATGAACGACACTACTTTCACCGTCAACTTTCGTCCCTTCTGTCACTACAGCTGAAAGCGGTTACGATTGCCTGAAAAGCTGTTGGATGGTGCTGCAATCAGCCATTATCGCACATAACTATACTTGCATTTGTCGACATTCTATAATCGCTTGCGGTTAGGGGCCGAGAATTAAGTTGCACACCTAATATAAGTGGTTAACTATTATGTGGTGATAAAAATATAGGTAATAAGAATATTAATGATAATTTCCAGCAATATTTATATGAATATTTTTGCACGGATGTTGCATACATTTAAAAAATACACTCATAACACATTTAGTTGTATAAAAAAATTTCGCAACCCCCTCCCCCTGATAAATTTTTTTGAGCACGCCGCTGCTCTAGGCGTCCCGGTGCCGAGGTTATTTTTATGGTCAGTGTCTGCACAGGAAGTAGCAAGAGTATTGCAACGGTAAAGAAAGGCTTCAGTTCATAGTGGGCGGACATTGCGTTTTGAGAGGGACTTTGACTTTCCCATCGGAAGAAGTTTAGTGCTTGCAGCTAGAGAAAAAGAGTGAGATCGTAAGAGCAAGAGATCATTCGTCCGAGAAGGGTCTGGGTTCGAATCCCGGCGGGCATGGATGTTGTGTTTGTCTTACGGCACTGTCTCTCACCCTTCTTTGGAACCAGTGACCCTAAATTAGGGACGGGCGGAAAAAAGACGGCGGTCGTTAAACCTTCAATCAAAACAAAGAGCAAGAGAGGGCAACTGGTTCGAAGGAATCCAACGATTTTACGGAGAGGACAACTGAAAATTAAACTCGACTCCTGTGAACAAGCTAATGAACGAGTAAATGAAGGTATTAAATTCAACCCGCAGCACTCTTACAAATTTGATGATTCCGATTTTTTTTGCGCGTGCCTCACCGTGAGACTGTAACACAGGTCTGATGCGATGTCTCAAGTTGGGACGGTAATGTATAAAAAAGTAAACTACCATATTTCTTGAGCAAATGAAAGTAATGGGTTTTTGTTCCTTTCGGTTTTTTGTTAATCTATTTCATTAGAGTATTATTACGCGATGAGCGTCTTGCACATGCGCTGTGTGCATGTGCTTCTTTGCATAATTTTTCCAAGCCCCCTATAAATACAAGAACGACGTTTCTTCGACGCTTGGAGAGCTGAACCTGCACAATTCGTCATCCAACGCTGAGGTGCAACGGTTTGCTGCTCCTGTCGCTGTCCACGTGATTGATGAATTGCTTATTATTATGTTCCAAGAATTAACCGACTAAAATCGAATGTCGTGTAATACCCGGAGAATGGTCTTGTTTGCCGCCTCGGTGGCGCAGTGGTCTAAGGCGTTGGCCTCTGATCATTCGTCCTAAGGGGTCCGGGTTCGAATCCCGGTCAGGCATGGATGTTGTGTTTGTCTTACGGCACTGGCTCTCTCCCTTCCCTGGAACCAGTGACCCTAAATTAGGGACGGGCGACTGCTTATAGCCCATTGAGTTGCTCACGGTGGTCGTTAAACCTTCAATCAAAAAAAAAAAAAAAAAAAAAAAAAAAAGAATGGTCTTGTTAATTAATACTAACAGAGTGTGACTGTGACTCCACAAAGCGGTAGAGACTATGCTTATGTTACGGACTACTAGATTTAAAGTTTACATTTATGACAGCGTACAAGGGAAGTTCAAGTGTTTATAGTGTTGTGATTTATTAGATCAATCCATAAGTTACCGGCGCTCCCTCTAGCGGACTACAAAAGCGAGAAGGTTGAATATTAGTTAGAATTTTGTGCTGTGGAGGTAAGCTGGCAACATTGCGTAGTACGACTTTTCTTGACGGACAGACCACACGTGATGTTAGTTGAGCTACGACATGGCGACTGACAAGGTGCGTAGTCGTTAGTCGTCATTATCTGTTGTACATGTTAAATCTAGAGAAAACCGCTGAAGAAACAGGGGAGATGATTTGTTCGACATACAGCGAGAAAGCTATACGTATCTTTGCCTAAGTGGCAAAGAATTACTGGTACAACTGTTTCTATTGATTTAATTGGTATAGCCAAAGTTTTTCTCTCCTCAGATCTTTAGCACCAACGAGCCCTGTGGCCATGCGGTCGAGAATTACTGGTACAAGCATTTAATAGATTCACTCCTTCCTTCTCTTCCCGTTCGCATCAACAAAACCTACGGCCATAAGGTACATAATTACTAGCACAACTGTTCTTACTGATTCACATTGAGACGTCGAAGTTCCTTCCTCTTGTGTTCTTCGGCATCAACAAGCTATACGTGGCCATGAGGAAGAGAAATTACTGGTGCAATCCTTCCTACTGATTTACTTTGAGGAACTGAAGTTCCTTCCTCTCCCCTTGTTGGCTTGGTTATCATTAAGTATTGAAGTGGACGCCAACTTATCAGAATAATCTTTGTTTGCAGGTTCCTGTCATTGAAGCAGGGAAGCAAATAAATAAATATTTAAATCAATAGAATGTAACAACAGTTGATTTTCTCCGTACAAATCTTTATTCTTCAGATTGGGGGAGAAGGGAAAATATTGGTTAGTCAAAATAAATAATATATGCTTCCAGCTGGTGATAGATATTGCTGGGTGGCTTTCTCCATGTATTTCCCGGCAAATCTGTTCTCATTCATGCTTGTTTAAAGATGGAAGGAATCCCTGCCTAATCTTGGGTAAAATCCTTTCTAACTGTCTGAAACCTCGTACCAAACTCCCAGTTTATGACCATTCAGTATCATTCCCTTTCACTCTCTGTCCCCGAAGGAAGATGCCACTGACGAAAGAAGTTGACTGTTGTTAATTGCTAATCTCGAATTGTCCCTGGAAGGTACTCTCTCTCTAGCAACAGTGTCCTCCGACGATGGGGAATATAAAGGAGGGGTGTTCTTTTGTTCGTGGATGGTCCCACTGTTCGCGAAAGAATGGCTTTTCCCAGCGGATCTGTTGAGCGCCTTTTTGACTCAAGGCGAATTTCTAGCTGCTGTTCGCACACTGAATAACCAAGTCACTATTTAATTATATTTTAAATATTTTCATGCAACACCCTGCCCTTAGCACCAACAATCCATGTCTTTGCACACGCGACAGAGAATTACTGGTACAACTGTTCCTACTGAGTCACGCTCAGAAATCGAAGTTCCTTCCTTCTCTGACCCATACTTAGCTTCAGCTAGCGCTGTCTTTGTCTATACGGCAGAGAATTACTGGCAAAACCGTTCCTATTGATACACTTGGAGAAGTTGAAGTTCCTTCCTCCCGTGACACTTAGCTGCAACTAGAACTGCGGCCATGCGACCAATAATTACTGGTACAACCGTTCCTACTGATTCACCTGGAGAAGTTGAAGTTCCTTCCTCTCGTGACACTTAGCTGCAACTAGCACTGCGGCGATGCGACCAATAATTACTGGTACAACCGTTCCTACTGATTCAACTGGAGAAATTGAAGTTCCTTCCTCTCGTGACACTTAACTACAACAAGCCCTGCGGCCATGCGACAGAGAATTACTAGTACAACCATTCCTACTGATTCATCTAAGAAAGTCCAAGTTTCTTTTTAGTTACCCCTCGTTTGAGCTATTTCTTTTTAATTTTGCTTTAAAAGGATGTTCAATGCGTAAACAGATAAGATAAAATATTTATGCTTGTAGTGAAATATCAAAGAAACTTTCATGAACGACGAAAAATAAAAGTTTAGTGGTTTGTAACAAATTTCACCGCCTAAGAGAGGGAGGGGACTCTTGTCTTGCATGTGGGTGAACAGTAAGTACCCTGCGTCTCCGTCCCTTTTGCACGCTTCACCTGGAGGTGAATGGCTTCGAACTTTTTGGCGCAAAAGGAGGACGTTCTCATCGACACACGCAGAAGGTGAGACTACTCCAAGTTCAGGGAAAGCAGGCAAATATAAAGTATTCATAATTTGTCTTAGGTGTCTGAATAGTGGGACTAATAGTGGCCCAGACGGCGCCTCCCCCATTGACGTAGGAAAGGGGGGGGTCAGAGGGCTCAAGCACTCCTACCCCCATTGGATATCAAGGCACATTTTTCTCTTGAACGCCGAATCACATGATTTCTTTTCCTGTTTTAAAGAAGAAATTTAAATCTTGTTCAGTAAAAATATCAAGATGAATTTGAAAAACCGATAAAAAGACTGACTCATATGACATTTTTTTCCAACGAAGTCGCGGATTTTTTCCGAATCCTTCGAATTTGTTTCATTGGCGCATTTTTCCACATGCAAGCAACACACCTGTAGGGTTCACTCGCTGTTGCTCACACCTACCCCTATAGCAATTAATTACTAAAAATTGTATCAAAGCTCCCTATCTCAACAGCCACTTCGGAAAGTATATTTTCTACTCTCAGGCGCCAGAAAATGCATCTTCGAAACTATAACGAAGTAAATTTCTCCGTCATTTTTTGGTCCACGCCGGGAATCGAACCCGAGTCCACTTATTCCGGAACAAGTCGCTCTACCAACTGAGCTACGCAGACGTTCTCTCTTGCTCCTATCTGCCTTTATGTCGTGTGCGTCCTGCGGGGCAGGCACGTCACATTCCCCCCCCCCCCGAAAGAGGGTCGGGGGCATGGTCCACGAGTCAGCCGTGACCATGAATCGTTGCAGGCAGCCATCCGCTGTAGAACGTGCACTTGAGAACTCCCAGTCAATCTGGTGTGTGGAATGCAACGCCACACACATTTATTTTTGAAACGCTGGAGAAGGGATTCTCTTATTTTTGCTATCAGGCGGTGTGGAAAGAACATCACACCATTGCGACATCTTTTAATGGCCGGGTCATCCGGGAAGTTAGGGCGCCCTTATATCGAAGTAAATTTCACCGTCATTTTTTGGTCCACGCCGGGAATCGAACCCGTGTCCACTTATTCCGGAACAAGTCGCTCTACCAACTGAGCTACGCAGACGTTCTCACTTGCTGCTATCTGCCTTTATGTAGTGTGCTTCCTGCAGGGCAGGCACGTCACAAAACACTGTCTAATTCTCGACTTTCTGGACTTGCATAGCTGAACATTCATCGAGAAGTAAATACAGGATTTACATTTTGAAGGCAATGGCGGAGAAACGCAGTTACGTTGTACAATGATGCTAAGATATGTAAGTAAAATTTTATTAAAGTACTAGCAAAACTTTATATTTTCAATATTCTAAACTATTATTTATTTCATAAAATAAATAATTTTAAAATTGCGCCTTCATAAATAACTCAGAGAAATTAAATACTAAGAGAGAAGCACTCTATTTTACATTAACCATATTTAACAAATACATAGCCCTCCATAAGACTTTGTATCAAAATTTTGTAAATCAGTATTTTATTTATCAATAACATTGTTAATTTATTAATGAATTTATATAATTATTCTAAATAATGAATTATTGATAATTAACGCCTGATTATTAATTGATTATCCTAAATTAGCAATTATTTTCCGTGTTTGGGTATGAAACTACTAGAGCCCCCCCCCCCCCCGTTTTTGAATTGCTACGCCCCTGTTCATAATTTGTCCTCGGTGGCTGCTGAATAGTCAGTCAGAGGCGGATGTAGGTAAAAATACCTCCGGGAAAAAAAAATCCCCAGAGAAAATACCCCTAAAAACTAAAAAGCGGTAAAAATACCCATGGAAAAAATACCCCCAGAACAACCGGTTCACTGTAAACTGCCACACAAGAACACTGATGTCTGGCAGTGTTCCGGTATGCAATTTACCGGCAACCCTGCCACACATCTTTCAGTAACTTGGAAAATTGCCACATATTTTTCATTAAGGGGCCGGGCACAAACTGCTGTTCCTCCGAAGAACACTTTGAATGTGTGACAATTTTTCCAGTGGGGCAGTTTTCCAAAGTGCCTAACGAGGAGAAAGAACTATTTTGTTTGTCTGAATTTTCATGCCGGTTCATACGAGTTTGGAGCAACTAGCCACAAAAGTTCAAGTGGGGGGAGGTCTATAAAGATTGCCGTTTCTGGGCCTATATTGAAAACTGAATTGGGAACTCCAAAAGAATTTCGCGAAAACGTTCCATGTAAGCCAACGAGAATTGTACTTTAATTTGAAAAAATAAATTGCCGAGGATCCTAGGTACACTTGGTTTTGGGGGCTCTACTCCCAACTTTCGTAATATTATATTCTGGGCCGTTGGAGTCTTTTTTTTTTTTTTTTTTTTTTTGATTGGAGGTTTAACGACCACCGTGAGCAACTCAATGGGCTATAAGCAGTCGCCCGTCCCTAATTTAGGGTCACTGGTTCCAGGGAAGGGAGAGAGCCAGTGCCGTAAGACAAACACAACATCCATGCCTGACCGGGATTCGAACCCGGACCCCTTACGGACGAATGATCAGAGGCCAACGCCTTAGACCACTGCGCCACCCCGTTGGAGTCTGTCAGTGCATCTAGGATGTTCCTCTTGAAGCGTCCGCGAAGTCCGTGAGCTTGGGGGGAGGGGTTCCCCCAAATGTTAAAATGGACGTAGAGCTGTAAACATTAGTACCATGCTTTATATAATGATTCTGTACATGACCTCCAATTTTCAAGAGGATGGGGTGAATTCACCCCCCCCCCCAAGTTTCTAAGAGCTCTTCAGGGGTAATATCGAGGATACACTGACCGACTCTAGCGGTCCAGAATATAAAATTACGGAAGTTGGGGGTAGAGCCCTCCAAATCAAGCACCTCGTATCCCTTTTACAGCACCAAATTTCTGGGGGAGGGGAAGGGCATACATAGTCTGCTACTAAAGACAACATGAAGCATAGAAATTGGGAGCAAATCCCTTACCTTGAACACTTGTCTGCGCTCTTAGAAACTGGGGGAGTGAATTAGCCCCACCCTCCTGAAAATTCGTGGTCGTGTACAGAATCATTACATGAAGCATGGTTCAAATGTTTACATCCATTTTAACATTTTGGGGAAAGCCCGCCCTCAAAGCTCACGGACCTCGCGGACGCTTCAAGGGGAACATCCTAGATACACTGACAGACTCCATCGGCCCAGATTATAATATTACGGAAGTTGAGGGTAGAGCTTCCCCCCCCCAAACCAAGTGTACCTCGGCAATTGATTTCTTCAAATTAAAGTACAATTCTCATTGGCTTACATGGAACGTTTTCTCGAAATTCGTTTGGAGTTCCCAATTCAGTTTTTAATATAGGCCCAGAAACGGCAATCTTTATAGTCCCCCTCCCCCTTTGAACTTTTGTGGCCAGTTGCCCTAAACTCGTATGAACCGGCGCGAAAATTCAGACAAACAAGAGTTCCTTCCCCTCGTTCGGCACCTTGGAAAACTGCCACACATAATTCGGAAAACTGTCCTACTGGAAAAATTGTCACATTCAAAGTGTTTTTCGGAGGAACGGCAATTTGTGCCCGGCCCCTTAATGAAAAACATGGGGCAATATTCCAAGTTGCTGAAAGATGTGTGGCAAGGTTGCCGGTAAATTGCCACACCGGAACATTGCCAGACATCAGTGTCCCTGTGTGGCAGTTTACGTGAACCGGTTATTCTGGGGGTATTTTTTTCGCTGGTATTTTCTCCGGGGATATTTTTTCTCGGTGACGTTTTTACCGTTTACCGTCTGAGGCACAGGTCTCTGTACATTGGGTCTTCGTTCGACTGTCGGACGCCCACCCCCTATCTCCCGTGGAAATAGTGTCCCCAAATTATGGAAGAGCGACCACGTATAGCCCTTAGAAGTTCCTATCATCATCATCATCATTGTCAACCATTATCAATCCACTGCTGGACGAAGGTCTCCCCAAGTTTCCTCCACAACGGTCTGTCTTGTGCCAGTCTCCTCCATGTCACTCCCGCATATTTACGAATTTCATCCACCCATCTCCCATGTGGTCTTTTTCTGGGTCTTTTCCTGTCCCTTGGAATCCAATCTAAAATTTCGGCTGTCCATCTATGGTCTGTCCTTCTGGCAGTATGTCCAGCCCATTGCCATTTCAGGGATTTAACTCTGATCATGATGTCTTCCACTCTCGTCATTTTTCGGATCCACGAGTTCCTCTTCTTATCTCTCCTGGTTATACCAAGCATGCACCTCTCCATGCTTCTTTGAGTTGTCTGCAGCCTTTGTATGTCTCTTTTAGTTAAGGTCCACGTCTCTGCACCATACGTAAGCACTGGAAGGATGCATTGATCAAACACTTTTCTTTTAAGACATAATGGCATATTGCTCTTGAAAATTATGCTGTTTCTTCCAAAAGCTCTCCAGGCAAGTTTTGTACGCCGATTAATTTCTTCATCAATGTGACCCTCACTTGATATCTGCTGTCCAAGATAAACATACGTATCTGTTATCTCCAGTTTTTCTCCATCAATCGATAACTCTTCATTTCTTGTAAAAGCATTGAACATCACTTTTGTCTTCTGAAAGTTCATTTTTAATCCCACTTCTTTACTCTTGTCAGCAAGTTCCTGGATCATACTCTGCAGCTCTGATGGGGTAGTTGCAAAAATGACTACGTCATCAGCAAAACGAAGGTGGGTTAGATAATCTCCATTAATCTTTATCCCTTTGTCTTCCCAGTTCAGTAGTGGTCGTTAAACCCCGAACAAACAAACAAAAGAATCGCAAATCTTCAGCTACCGGTACGATGAACGCTCCAATAAAAAAGAAAGAAAGAAATACTTCTGCCGTTATTTACAGAATATGTGAAACAGTTTAGAAATGATTGTGGGTTGTTTTGTGAGATGAAAGAAAAACTAATTATCTTGGTATGTATATATTCATTCCTTTTTTTATTTTTATTTTTGCGAGGAAGCTCGTAAACCTTTTTCGTGCGCTGTGTCCAAATGAATGGTTAACCTTAGTGAAAATCACCAGTTGCAGGACAGAACAATGGAAGACATTCATTATAATTGGCATCGCCCTTACGCGGAAGCCCACGCCATTTAGTAAGGGAGGGTGGTAGTAGTGGGTGGGAGGACACGATGAAGGGTGTTCAGCCCTGGTTCCTTCGCTGAATTGGTAAAGGTAGAGTAGAGGGAGCGAACGAAGTCTTATAGCCAGTGGAGTGTGCGGCGCAAAAGGAGGACGTACCCATCGAAGCAGTGTCCTGGTGACAGTGACCTTTGACCGGTAGAGCATGGCTTGCTTCCGGTGCTCCTTCCGTGGTCTGTTGAGTGAGATCGTTGGGGCCGTCTGACGAGACAACAGGTGTCCCGGGACCCAGCGTTTTCTGCTCTTCCTCCTCCTCTTCTTCCTCACTTGGTCGGTCACTCGCAGGCAACGACTCCCATGTTTCCAGCGTTGCTTGCTGTGGCTCTGGGCCTGCAAAGAAAAGACAAATTCTGTTTAACATTTCAATACATTATGAACTCACCTACATTTCTCTTCAACAATAAATAATAACACACAGGCAACTCAAAATGAAAGAAAAAAAAACAACAATTAACTAGTTTAACATACCAGTATGCTAATAAGCTTTACCCGTACGCAAAGAGCTATGCAGCCCGTTGGCACGAACCCCTTGTTAAAATTATCGGTTCGGTGAAACCGTTTGTCAAATCCGACCTGCGCATAGAAAAAAAAAAAAAAAAAAAAAGCAGGAAAAACAAAAGCATCATAGTAGACATTCGCCAGCGCAGTACTAAGATTTTATTTCCTTCTTCCATTTTTTTCGAGAAGGGGGCGAGGTGAGGGGGGGGGGCAACGTATCACAACATTTTTCTTGTGGGGGAAATGGCGCGACGTTTGTCCTTTTGTTCAGGCGCCTTTGCACACACACGTCAAATCTTTTCAGCAAGTTCAGTTCATTCAAATGAATGATATTTTTCGTCTTCTCCTCTCAATGTTCATCACAACGAATGCCGCCCCCCCCCCCCCCCCAGAGCGTAGTGAGGAGAGGTGTCTGACTGACTGTTCTTCCGTGTGGGCCTGGGCTGGGTTCAAGTCCTTACTGAGACATGAGTGATGTGTTTGCGTAATGGAACTGACTCTCTTCCCTGGAACCACTGGCCTCGAATTTGGGGTGGGGTGACTGCTTAAAGCTCATTCAGTTGCTCACGGTGGACGTTACACCCCTCCCCTCCAAAAAATTAACGAATGCTAGCGCGGGCAACTTCTTTAAAACAAGACGCTTTCATGGCTTTCGAAGCATGGGACTCTAGCTAATGATTTCGAAGTTTGAGTCTCACTTAGGCATGTGGGGTGTTGTGCTTGTCCTACGGCTCTGGTTCTGACTTTCCCAGAAACTAGCAACCGTAAAGTGACATCTTTGTATCCTTAGATTTCAATTTATAACTAAAAAAAAAAAAAAAAAAAAAACATATATATATTGTAACATGTAGAACTGCTCCTGGATAAAAAGAACGAGTTTCTGTTTTCCATTCTAACATGTCGAACCTTTAAAAACCAAGATTCTCTCATTGCAATCCATTGGTTAAAAGAAGCTAACTCTCCTCGTCGTTAACATGTAGGGTGAAAAAGTTAGCTTCTGCAGCTGAGTGTGAAGCTCAGCT
Source organism: Macrothele yani (assembly GCA_039090855.1). Classification (NCBI taxonomy): domain Eukaryota; kingdom Metazoa; phylum Arthropoda; class Arachnida; order Araneae; family Macrothelidae; genus Macrothele; species Macrothele yani. Next base: position 124,360,252 of record CM077024.1, on the reverse strand, counting down.
TCTTACTGATGTATGAAGAGCTAGTACAGATGTACATCTGCAGCTCTTTACACATCCAGCTCCGCCGCCACGGTGGTGCAGTGGTCTAACCGATGGCCTCTGATCATTCGTCCTAAAGGGGTCCGGGTTCGAATCCCGGTGAGGCATGGATGTTGTGTTTGTATTACGGCACTGTCTCTTTCCCTTCCCTGAAACCAGTGACCCTGCATTAGGGACGGGCGACTGCTTATAGCCCATTGAGTTGCTCACGGTGATCGTTAAACCTCCAATAAAAAAATTAAAAAACCAACATCCAGCCACGCCCCCCTTTAGCACAACTCCCTTCATGACTGTTATACCCACTAATACGTCTAATGTGCCCCACAAAAGAAAATCACCCTATTCTCAGCATTACAATAGAATAATAAATGCAACTCTTAAAAAAGAAATCCCTCTATGATTTAAACGGATTTCAAATGGAAATCACACTCGCGCAGACACACTTGGTTTGGGTCATTCTTCCGAGATAAGCTTGGGTTCGAGTCCAGATGAGTCGTGGGTGGTGTGTTAGTTCGATGGCGCTGGCTGTCTCCCATCCCTGGAGCCGGTGGCCTTAAATTTAGGAACAGGCGACTGCTTACAGACCTTTTGAGTTACTCAAAATGATCGTTAAACCCAGAAAGAGAGAGAGAGAGAACTACCAAATGAGGCCTAGTGGTCATAGGCGGGGACTTCTTGCTAATTGTCTGAGTTGGGCCGTAGCCTTCAAGAAGCAGATGATCAAATGATCATATGTAGAGGATTCTAAGAAGGGAGTGTCTGACCCCAGGTCTTAAACAACCGTTAGAAACAGGAAGCTAGGAGATTTGGGCTAGAGTGCCCAATAGGAAAGTCACACGGAAGCGAAGTAGAAAGGGGGAGGAAGACGCCCTTATTTATTACCGGGGGGGGGGGCAGTATCCGGGGTCCGACGGCTTAACGTGCCCATCCGACGCACGGCGGATATTTAGTGGATCGAGCGTTCGTACCTGTCTGGGATCGAACCTGAGGTCATTTCCGTGGCAGTCACGAACGTTGCCCACTAGGCCATCCGCGGCCCTCAAGAAGCAGATGGTCGTCTCAACTTTTATACCGACGTCGCGCTTTCCGCCAGCTCTAGAAAATTTCCTTTAGAAAATTTGTTGCAAAGTAAATAGAGGCACCTATGAGATGTTTTAATATTCCTCGATTAATATTTATTTTGAATGAAAACTAATCAGAAGGAAGAGGATATAATAATTTTATTTTTCTAATGCCTTTTGATTCGAAACAAGGAGTCGTCGAGCTGGATTCACCAATTACACAGTAACCGCTATTTATTTTGAAACAGAATTTTTAAATAAAATTGGGTGGATCTGACTGAAAGTGTGACGCCATTAAGTTTCACGGTCTTCTGCTCTCGAAGGCCACTGCAGGGCTGGGTTCACATTTGACTCCCGGTAATGCGCAGTTTGCAGAGCTTTTGCCTTAAATAACTTGTTCTGTACTTTTCTTGGTTCCGTCGTCTTCAGCATACGGACGGGTGAATTTTTAGAGCTTTAATTACGCTCAAGGGGATTGCTTAACTGAGCAACGAAAAAAAGAATTGTAGGACACATGTATTTGTGTGTGAATTATACTTTCTCTTTAACCTTCCATTTTTGTTGACAATTTTTTTGTAAATTTCGATTGCTTCATCTTTCCCATACGGAACGTCATGACTTTTTCCCTGGAATTTTGTTAGCAATCAGTCAAGTCAAGAAGATAGATAAATATAGCGATCGAGCAACTTAAAAGTGAGAATTGAATAGTCTCTGTGCAACGATAGTTTTGATCTCATCTCTGTGCTTGTTTAGGTTCGACACAGTGGTTCTCTTTTAAGCAAATATTCTATTACGTGCTGAGTTATTTGGCTGTGTAATCCAACTTTACTGTGTTGGTGTGTCAAGTTACAATGGCGTAAAACGTAGACGAAGCCAGAGGGAACTCTTCCACAGGACTTCACTGTAAGTGACTTTTTGCTTGTTCTGCCAGCAGTTAAGTAGAACCCTTGAAAACCCTACTACTGGCAACTCATTATGAGTTTTTTTTTTTCATACTGTCATGTGTTAAAACTGGCATAGCGCAGTTGATTAAGTCGCTAAGCACTGTGTGGGAGACGGACGTTTCTGATCCCGGTCCTGTCGGCCATCTAGTTGGCGGTTTTTCCGGGGTTTTCCGCAGACTCCCCGAGTTTGGAGACGCGAATGAATAGATGGTTCCCTCTGAAGTTCGCCACGGGAGTGCTTTGTCCTTGGACCCCCCCCTCTTCCCCAGGATGCCCGGGTTTACCAGATGAGTGTCGGTGTGCTGGTAGTAAAACAATGTAAGACGGCTGACATCTGATGACCCACGGCATCAGGCACCTGCGGGATTTGTACCCATGGTTGTTGATGATGATGTGTTAAGCACATTGCCGATTCTCTTTTTTTTTTCGGAGGGGGGGGGGGGGTATCGAACACCGTGATCACTCAGTGGGTTATAAGTAGTCTCCTATTTCAAATTTGTGACCACTGGTTACACGGAAGGGAGATAGCCAGCGTCGTAAGCCAAGCATACCATACATGCTTCACCAGGGATTCAAACCCGGACCCTATCTCGATCGAAATATTGGAAGCAAGACGCTTTGTCAGGGCCCTAGCAAGGGGAGGGTCAGGCCGGGCAGCACCCAACCTGCGTTTCCTTTTACCCGTGTTGGCGACTCGCACTACAGTCCAGTGCCCCAACCCTTTTATAGATTTTTTGAGATTTTATGTAGAGGATTGTAGGAAGGGAGTGTCTGACCCCCGGTCTTAAGCAACCCGGAAGCTGATAGATTTGGGCTAGAGTGCCCGACAGGAAAGCGACACGGAACCGAGGTAGAAAGGGGGGAGGAAGAAGCCTTTATTTATAACCTGGGGGCCCAGTACCCGGAGTCCGATGGCTTAACGTGCCCATCTGAAACACGGCTGTCGCTTAGTGGTTCGAGCGTCTGCACCTGCCTGGGACAAACCCTGAGACTTTTCCATGGCAGTCACTAGTGTTGGCAATCTGCAGTCTGATATCTCTTTTATAGTTCTTGCTCGATTTCCTTTATATCATTTTCCCGACCTCAATCGCCAACTGTCCCACCCAACTTCTCTGTCTGGCTACAGTCCTGCGCTTTACCGGGATTTACGCTTTCTTGTCCATGATCATATCAAGCGTACGTGGCAGGCTCTGTAGGACCAACAGGTGGAAAATAAACTGCAGCGTATTAAACCTATTCTTGTGTTCTGGAAATCATCATGTCGCCGCCCGTAGGGAGGAAGTTGTGCTAGCGCGTCCCCGCATTGGGCATTGTCGTTTCACTTACCGCTATTTGCTGTGTGGCGACACTGCCCCGAGGCACACGACTGCCGACTCAATGTCGCTCATGTTTTGTTTAGCTGTGTTAGTTTTCGTGATCATCGTTTTCACTATTTTTATTCTCATTTGTTGGACGGCGGCGCGGCGCAGCTACGTTGCAGAGGCTCTTGGATACGTTCGCGGTTTTTTCTTTTTTAAAACAAATTGACTTTTTTGGACTTATCTAGCTTTTACATTTTCCATTATTCTCATTTTTTTTTTTTTACATTTACCGAACCAGCCTGCTTTTAACAGTTATACCTCGTTTTTAAATATCTTTCTTTAATGGTCTTGTGTCTAGGGCTCTTTGCCCACATATGGCCCTTGCGCCATAAAAATCAATCATCCATCCATCCATAGTCCTGAGCTTCGTACCACTTGCCCACCGGTGGCTAACTGCCGATTAACACGACAGTTGTCTTTTGAAAAACTTCATTTCAGGAGGACCTCAAGGGAAAATCTGTCCCATACCTGCAATGCAATATTGTTTTCGACACACTTTCTCAAAGACTTCTGCGTTCTGGTTATCAAATTTTTGAGCACAAATCAAGTCCTTTAGCTAATTAAAATACAGTATATTGACAAAAGTCACCTGGCACCCCTTCAAAAGCAAATGAACGGATCCGCTGCGTTGTCAAGATGCGCGGTACAGCTGCAAACGGTATAAAAACAAGCCTGCAGCTGATCGCGATCATATCGCACTGTGGTTGAGTGAGTAGTCGCGGCCCGAGAGAACTGACTTTAAGAAATGAAAAATTGTTGGCTGTTACATTAGTGGGTTGTACATAAGAGAAACCGAGAGGCGTTTACGCATACCCAAATCAACTGTTTTGGATGTACTAAATAAGTGGAAGACACATGGCGTGTCTGAAGCACCAAAGAAAATCAGTGATAGAGCACTTCGCAGCCTCAGGAGAGTCGTTGCAGCTAATCGACGGAGTACTGCACAACACCTCAGTGTACAGGTGAGTAAAAATGCTGGAATCTCGGTATGTACACGCACCATTCGCAGAGAACTTTATTCCATGGGTTACAGTGGTCGTGCGGCTGCTCATAATGCTTTCATCTCCACTCGGAATGCTACTCGTCGTTTAGCATGGTGTAAAGAACATTTATCGTGGACCGTAGGTCAATGGAAACGGGTCCTATGGACTGATGAATCCAGATACACGATCCATCAGTGTAATGGCCGTGTGTGGATATGGCGGCAGCCTGTTCCTACGGTCAAGTTTGGAGCCGACAGTGTACTCGTGTGGGGGTGTTTTTCGTGGTATGGTCCCGGCCTATTGATTATCGTGAACCAACCTGTTAACCAGCACGTCTACCTCGATATTCTGGACAATTGTGCCCTACCAACTCTGTGGCAATACTATGGAACCGAGCCTTGTTGGTACCAGCAGGATAATGCTCCGAGCCATAAAGCAAGGACTGTGATGGCGTTGTTTGATGAAAATTCCGTATCGTGTGTGGACTGGCCAGCAGAGAGCCCTGATCTTAATCCCGTAGAGCACCTATGGGATGAATTAGAGCGCCACATAAGAAGTTTGGAACCAAAGCCTACTACTAAGCAACAGTTAGTGGCAGCATTATGTACTGAATGGAAGCACTGACCTTGTCGAAAGTATGTCTCGAAAGGTCAGTGCATGCATTAAGGCCAAAGGAGTACCGACACTGTACTAATGTATGTCATGTCAATAAATATTATGTCGTGTTTCTCTTCTAGGTGTCCGGTGACTTTTGTCAATATAGTGTACGTCCCAGCTCTGATTTCGAAAAAATTGTCAGAATTTTTTTTTTTTTTATTCAATTTATCTCAATCGGAGCCGAATCGGAATGCTTTCCAATTGAGATAAATTGAATTAAAAAAAGAATTCTGACGAAGTTTTGATATATTAGCTAAGGGTTCTATTTATTTGCGCTCAGAATTTTGAAGACCAAAACGCAATAATCCTTCAGAAAATGTGTATAGAACGAATTAATATTGCAGATATACGACAGATTTCCCCTTTAGGTTCTCCTTAACTTCAGCACACAACTTAATTTCTCGAATTTACTATCCGGTTGAATGCAGTATGTCTGAGATGTAGTTTCATGTGCATATACGTACGTATTGCTTCCAGGAATTCGTCCGAGTTGGGCCCCGTGTTTGGCATGGGTGGTGTGTTTGTCTTACTGCACTTTTCCTTTTCCCTAGGATCAGTGGTTCTAATTTAGAAGCGTGCGACTCTTAAGAGTTGCTTACGGTAGGCGTTAAATTCCGACATGAAAAAAAAAAAAAAAAAAAAAGAGCGATTTCCAGACATTTCCTGGAAATAACCGCAGACTTTATGTGCTACTGCCAATCTAACTAAATTATGACAGGGCAATAAAGGAGTTATAGTGAAATCGTATTAGACGGATCAACATTTTGACAATAAAGAATATAATTCATTTATGACCATGTTTGGTAAATGCTGCTTGTTTTCGACCTCTTCTTCATGTATATGCTATGCGTGAAGATATTTACAGATAAAACACACAATAATGAAAAGAAGTTTCTCTATACATATGCAAAAATGTTTCCTCCTCTGGAGATAATTATTTGATTTTCTGTGAACACACATGTTTTATGCATGGGGCCAATAATATGAATTTGGCAGAAAGACCGATATGAAAACAATCTGAGAGTGACAAAACAGGAGAGTCACGTGGCCGGAAACCAAAAGCGGAATCTAACAGAATGAACAATGAAAACATTTGGCAAAGACGGAAGAAAGCTATACAGCACATCACGCACGTTGGAGGACTTAAAAAGGCGCAAGAACAGAACAGTTGAACGGGAATACAAAACCTTGTTGTTGTTTCTGGTTTTAACGAGTGATATGAGCATCCAAAACGAAGGCTATATAAGGAGTAGTCCGTCCCAAATTTAGGGTCACTCGTTTCAGAGATGGAACAGTGTCATGGGAAAAAAATTACACCACCCGTGCCCAATTCGGACGATTTACCAGAAGCACGCGCATCTTAGCGGACGACCACCTGGACAACTACTTAAAAAATGAAAGCAGCGACATCTATGGAGCATTTGTACAATAATTTCAACAAATTCTGTAACTTTTATGGAATATTTTTTTGTTTTTCATGAAAATACTTTGGCTTTTAATGTATTCACATCGTAAACTGTAAGAAGAGGACACCCTGGTGGCGCAGTGGTCTAAGCGCTGGCTTCTGACAATTTCGCGTCCGAGATGGGTCTGGGTTCGAATACCGGTGAGGCATGGATGATGTGTTTGTCTTACGGCACTGGCTCTCTCCCTTCCCTGGAACCAGTGGCCCTAAATTAGGGACGGGTGACGGTGGTCGTAAAACCCTCAATAATAAAAAAAAAAAAAAAAACTGCAGTACTGATAACGCTGCAAAAGTAGACTTAACTTTGATTTTAAGCCTTTCGAAGTACAGTAGAATCCACTTATAACGAGGAGCTGTAGATCTACGGAATTCGTCGCATAACGAGGAGCTGTAGATCTACGGAATTCGTCGCTAAATCCGTTTTGGGGTAAGAAATCCCACCATGTAAAAATGTGCATATGGGATGATATGGATATACGATTATATTATATTATATTATATGTATATTCATAACCGTTGGATAAACTTGAAAGATTTAATTAACTGCAGTTGTACAAATTAAAATAAGCACTTACATGAATACAGGGATCGCGCTGGCTCCTTTAAAGTTTTCGCCAATTTATTCGCCAAATTCAATTTCTTTTTATCGCCAGTACAAGAAGGTAATCGCCATAGCCCTTTTTCCATCGCCAAAACGATTTTTTTTTTTTTTTTTTTTTTTTTTTTTTGCAAATCGCCAAGATGGCGATCGGCAGTGCGACCCTTGCATGAATACATATTAGCCACAAATCTAGAAACACACATCATGTGAAAACATTAAAAATAAAAATAATATTTTCTTTGCTTTGTTCTAAATTTATGTTCCCTTTATTTTCGCTGAATAACACTTTCATCACTTCTCTATCCCTATCTGCAATCGCCGCCCAGAAATCCACTTAACACATGTGCGTTAACTCCACTTGTCCCCTTTTCCCCTAGGAGTCGTGTTTTCAGCTCCGAGGACGAGATACTCCCATAGCACAGCCTCTTGGAATGGATGTCGGAGAGAGTCTCTTGGACAACTCGCTTGTTCAGCATTTGATGTACTCTCTCCCCATTACTTTTCTATCAACATTCTTCCACTAGCACACCAAGATATACTTGCGCTGTTGCAATTTCGTCCTGAAATCCTCCACTATTTCCATTTCTCTGTTCCAGGACAATGCGTAGCAGATTTTCTCTGCCTAGTTAAATGTGGAGTTTTATACAATTTTGTTGTTTTGCTTGTTAAGCGAACGTCTTAGCTTTCTTTCCCCTCGTTAAATCCGGAGATTTCACTAAATTTTGTTCGTTAAAACTATCAAATTAGATTTGAACTAACACTGTACCAAACGAAAAGTTCCTGTTTTGCTCGGGATCTCGCTAAATACGGGCCGTCTCATATGAAAAATGGAATGCATCATCGACAGCCACTCTGAATTCTTCGAGGCCTTCATGAAAGTCTTAAGCAAATGCTTCTAGAACACCTTTAAATTTCATCTTCCTACCTTTGGTGAGATCTTTTCTCTTCCCGCGCATTTAAGTATTTCAGTTGTCCAATAACTGCACGTATCTTACCATGTGCTAGCCTTTACATCAGAAATGATTTATGTACGTTAACGCTTGTATTTTCTCAAATCTCCGCATTTCTCTTCCAGTCAGCTTTGGTTAATCTTATGAAGTTCCTTTTCTGCTTCCTTGGAATTTTTTTCTGGGTGTTTTTCCTAGTGAAATACCTGTCTACGACCTTATAGTGGCAAATGATAAGAACTGATTAAATATTTTTAAGACCCAGTGGTTATATGCCCTTGAAAATCAAATTTTTTCTCAAATATCCTCTGTATGACCTAGTTTTATAAATTGTTTAACTTCTTCCGTGATATTAGTTCTACATTAGCTTTATCCAACCGGAAACAAAGTCTGATCTTACATCACTATAAAAATATTCTTGAAAGTACATCATCGTGTAGACGAATCCTTCTGTCAATCTTGCTCCATCCACTGTTGGATGGAGACCTTCCTCCATCGCTTTCGATTTTTGATCTTGCTCGAAGTGCAAGGGTCCCCCAAAGGTTAAAACATTCAATTTTTCAAACAGGAGTATTATTAGGTCCACTTTGACGTGATGACATGATTTATATCTCTATTTTGAACTTTCTTTTTAGTTTTTTTTATCTTATGTAAATTACGTTATCCCTAAGTTGTCTTTTCATTTTGAACGACACAACGTAACCTCGCCGCCCTGGTGGCGTATAGTGGTCTAAGTCAGGGGCCGATCCAGAAGTTTACTCTCTCTCTCTCTCACACACACACACATAGTGTTAGTAGCAGAAAATGCAGAAGATTACCACAAATTAGCCAAGCTGCTTCTCTCCCAGCCCACCCCACCCAAGCAAGGACTGTGGGTGGAACAACGGGAAGCGCCCGTGAGGCGTGAGGGAGCAGGAAAAATAAGAAAGAAGTCCTAAAAAGACCACCTGGGAGGAAGTGGTCGGGACATTTTTACGAATTTTCTTTATTACCCAATTAATATACGTGCATAGATCAGATTATTATTCACAGTTTCTCCCACCTACTCTGATTTCAGTACCAAGCTCTGTCTTACCCTGTTTCGAGACGTTACAGATGTTAGACAATATGACAATAGCAAAGAACTAACAAAGAATATCCCCATGTTTTTTTCCCTCGCAGTCCCTGTTTTCCCTTTATCTTTTGCGCTCTCTCTCTCTCTCTCTCTCTCTCTCTCTTTTATTCTATTCCCTTCTCTTTCTTTTTTTTTTTACTGAACCTAAATCAATGCAATAAGTATTTTAAATCCTGCGTACTAAGTTTAATTGTAATTTTTTTTTAGAAAAACTGAAAACAAAATATGCGAAGTGAATCATTTACGATCTTTCCTACTTTAAGCGTAAAAACTTCGCTAGGGTTTAAAAAAAAGGGGGGGGGGTCATCCCAATCATCCCCCCTCCCCGCTGTATCCGCCAGTGGTCTAAGTGCTAGTTTATGACTGTTCGTCCTCAGTCGGTTCGGGTTTGAAGCGCGGCTGAGGCATAGGCTTACGGCACTGGTCCTCTCCCTTCCCGGGAACCAGTGGGTTTAAATTAAAGACAGGTCCTTGCTTATATCCCACAGAATTGCTCACAGTGATCGTGCCCCCCTCCCCTCCCCGCAAAAAAAAAGGGAAACAAGAAAAAAAAAACGAATCTGAACCTTTAAGTTCCTTTGTACGTTGGCAATAACAGCTTGCGAGATCGTAAACAAAAGAGGTGTAACTCTCACTGTGATAAAATCTACAATTGGATAATCTGAGACAACGAGATAGTCTATAGAAGAGGATACAAATCAGTGTTAATTGTGATTCAGTGATATGGTAGCGCAGTGGTCTAAGCGCTGGCTTCTGAGCATTCGTCTGAGTGGGCACAGGTTCGAGTCCGGAATAGACATGGGTGATGTGTTTGTCATACGGCACTATCCCTTTCTTCCCTGGAACCAATGCAATGGCCCTAAATTTGAGATGGATAACTTCTTTCCTTGGAACCGATGTCCCTAAATTTGGGATGCAACTAGCTTATTATAGCCCTTAGAGTTGCTCATGGCTTATCGTTAACCCCATCCTCCCAAAAAAAAACCCAGTGGCATTGGAAAAGCATATTACCCATGCCCAGTGGTGTAGTGCTAAGCGATACGTCTTCAATACCTTTCCTTCTTACCCCCTCCCTCCTTTTTACTTTCTTATATTTATAGTATAAGAAAGTATAATGAACGGACAAAATCAGACTTCTGGATTTACATATTTTGGCATACAAGAAAGAAGATTTCACCATTTGGGACTGCCAAGTGAGAATGGATTTAGACACTACATTCAAACAAATATGGGACGTTAATACACTGACTGCAGTTTTTCTGTTGTATTTTTTTTTTTATTGGGAAAGAATTATACAGTCATTTGCAAAAGTTTAAGACCACCGGCCAATTTATTGAAAATTAAGATTTTCAAAGAAACAACTAATTGCTAGTCAGAGATATTTGAGAAAATGACACCACAGATAAATACTTACATTCTTTAGAATACAAAAAGACCGAAATCAGTACTTTGGGTGGCCACTTTTTTTTTTTTTTTATAACGGACAGAATACGATGGGGCATACTCACAATGAGGGATTTGCAGTAGTCACTTTAAATGTCTTTGCATCACAAGCACTTTATCGGGTCAATCAAAGATTGGGTATTTGATGGCTGTTTTTCTGGTACCTTGCATTTTAAAATGGTCCACAAATTTTCGATGCGGTTAAGGTCGGGACTATTACCGGTCCAGTCAAGCACAGTAACGTTTTCCCTCTGCTGGTATTCCTTTATTGTCTTTGATCTGTGGCATGGAACACCATCATGCATAAAGATTGTGCATCTGTGCACTTGCATAAGAGTTAACAGCTTTTCACGTAATATTTGCACATAAAAAGGACCAGTCATGGTAGTGCCTGTCGGCAAAAAGGATAATGAAGAAGTACCGGATGCTGACATAGCATTCCATATCATCTGACTAGGCGGATGTCTCACGGTGCTAACGGTATATTTTTCATGAAACCTTTTGCCTTTTGGTCGTCGAACATGTGCTTCACGTGATTCAAATTGACGAATAGTTAATTCATGGGAAAAAAAGAACTTGGCTCCAATTTTCAGCAGTCCACGATTCATGACGCTTGGCAAACTGAAGTCTCTTCTTTTTCATGACAGAGGTTAGTCTAGGTTTATGTGCAGGTTTATAAGACTTTAATCCAAAATCTTTGCTAAGACGTCGGGAAACAGTGCTGATACTAATATCGGGCCCTTTTGAATGTAGAAAGGCCTTGATTTTCTTGCACGAACTCCTCGGAGAACGCATAACTATTCGCCTTATGATATTGTCCTCACGTGGGGTTGTTTTCCTTGGACGTCCACTTCTCTTTCGGTCGCTAAATTCACCTGTATTTCGATATTTCATGATCGTATTATGAATAGCAGTTTTGCTCACATTCACCTTTCTGCTTATGTCACGTTCGGAGTATCCTTCACGATATAAAGTCACTATTTGTGCCCTCTGATTAACACTTAATGACGCGTTTTTGCCCATTTTTCGCTACATAGAACATACGTACGAAACCTCTCAGCATGAAAACCAGAAGCAAACTGACGCTCGAATGCTTCTCCCAACTCTATCAAGAGCTGTCGCTGTAGGATGATGCAACACCGACAGGAAAGTTGAGTAATACAGACAGTAGCTGACGCAATAGGCAGGAATCGCCTAATACCAACTTTTGCAAATGACTGTAAGACATTCGCATTTTAAAAAGAAAACAAATTATGCTGTATAGGGTTTACCAGAACGCGTGCTGGTTAGAAAAAAGTACCAGCTCCACTACACCACTGGCTATGCCTTATCCGGGACTCGAAATCGGGCCGATCTCGAAGATAGGGTTTCGGATGAGACATGGGCTTGATATGTAATGTTTTGCTCCTTCCTTATGGTCAGCATTCCTAAATTACGAATAAACGTTTCTTTCTGAACTTAAAGGACAATGAAGGTCATTAAACTAGAAGGAAAAAAATTAATAAAACAAAATAAAATAGACGGTGAGGAAGACCAAGGCTAATGAATCAAGAGAATCATAAAATTCAATTAAGAAAACGTCAAAAAAAAAAAAAAAAAAAAAAAAAAAAAGTAACAATCCAAGCATCTTCAAAATCTGAATTTCCTTTTTTCTCCATTTTTGTTTAGGACGTTGCTTCCGACCTTTGCAACCATTTGTCAGTCGAATTGCAACCTCTCCTCAGGCAACGGCGGTTCACTTTATCGCCCTAGCGTGACCTATGCGACAATACCCTGCACAACGCCTAAAAACTTCCCACAAAAGAAATCAGAAGTCAGTTTCTCTTCAGGTCGTCCTGTGCAGTGTTATCAGTGGCTAGCACGCGAAAATATGTCTTTGTTGTAATGACTGTGTTTCCCGGAGAAGCAGAATAGGAGAAAGTGCGGAGTACAATGCATTTCGCGAAGGTGAATTCCGAGACTTGCAACATGTCACTCGTTCCTTTGAACAGCTTTTACAATATGACGGACTGTGAATTATAACGTCCTGTGACAGGTAATGACAATTCTTGAATGCATCTTCATCAAACCTTTGCATATAACTTGACCTTTCATGGTCACTGAACATGCTTTCATTCAGTTGCATACGATAATTTCTCCCTCACAATTCACTTACAAGGAAAAAACGGGCTCTCTTTGGTAATGAAAAGTAGCGGCTCGGCAAAGAGTTTTCATGTGGTCACGCAGGTCCTCAACAAAGATGAGCAGAGATCGGTTACGGACCAACAGATTCCCATGCGATTATTGACGCTAGTAACGATCTGAAAGAATGCTGCCGTCGGAAAAACATGCACATTGTTTCTTCCAAGCATACCGATTTGAGCTTCGAAAATCCCCATTCATCTTCGGATGGCGAACTGTGGCAGAATCGGACGGTTTTTCCCTTCTTAGCTGCTAAGTGCGCACAAAAAAAGAGGTTCATGTCATGAAAGAATGAAAAAGTGTGTGCCACATTAAAATATTTCGAAAAAGAACAAAACATAGTCATTGTTTTCTGGGAAATCTACATATCACATTGTGTGTGTCGAGCGGGGTTCTTCCGCTGGGTCACGGGGTAGAACTGTGGAGATTATGGTTTAAATTGCAAGTAGGTTAGATTTAAATGTTTTTTTGCTCTTAAGTGCTTAACTATACGTTACTGCAGTTGTTGTTCGTGATGAACTTAGTGAACACATATCACACATATCAAAGCAATATTCAGATCAGGGTTCGTACACATTTACAGAAAATAAATTCCAGGAGTTTAGATTTTTGCTAGAATCATAGTGCTGTACAAATTCGGACGATGGGAATCCGTTTATTGGTGTAAATATGACATGGATGTTAAGTCAGATAAGATCCGAAAACTTTTTCGTCGTATTGGAGCGGGAATCCGCGTCTCCCGGATAGCGCCCGAGTATGCTAACCACTACACCACACAGAACGACCAAGTTTCAAGTTTCCGATTAGTTTGAATATAACCATCACAGGATTGGCTAGTCGAAGCAACCGGCATTCATGTTTAGCGAATCTGGGGTTGTTGTTTTTTTCTTTTAATTCATTCCCGTGATTGCCCGGAGGCGCAGAACACTAATGAATGGAATACGGGATTACACCAATGTACAATACAAGTTTGGAAGATGTACACAGTTTATCCGCATACTCTTCAAGAGCTACAGGCTACAATAACGACCCACATACAACAAATTCCACCACATACCCTGAGAAAGGTCTTCACCAACATGTAGAAGCGTGTGCAGACATGTCTGGACGTCGGTGGGGCCCATTTCCAACACCTCCTGTAGGAACCAATTCGACATGGTAAGTGTTACTTTCAGTGCACAGTTATTTTTCGGACACCCTGTAGTTACAGGCAAATGAATATTCGACTAACATAAGTCACTGATTCATTTCTTAAGTAATTACTACTCGTCAAAGCCAACTTTAAGCTCCCATAGCACCAGGTGAGACAATATTTGTTGATGCCCATCCCCATGCTTTGTGAGTGCTATGTGGTACAGTTTTTCAGCTACTTGCAAAAGACACACGCTATAAATTAATAGCCCTGCGCGTTGATCCTCAGAAAACTACGCTCCATTTTGCGCTTAATTGAAACAGTACTCTACTGTGTTGATTTGGGTTGTTCTAGTGATGGCGAGACTTTTCGTCGTCTCCAATCATCATCCCTCACCGTCTTGAATAATAACACGCGGAGGGTATTTTTCATTTTTCTACATATACTCTACAGTGGCGTAACTAGCACAACGTGCGGCCTCCCGCACGATTTACTTTAGCACCCCTAAGCACAGAAATTTCCCCAGGATTTTGAACACGAGGGAGGATGCATTTTTCGCGGTGTGTGTGTGATGGTTGGGGGAGGGGGTAGGAAGTCAGGAGAGTGTCTGCAAAAGTAATGGTGGTACATAGAGCCCTGTAGTTTTAACTTTTTAAGTAATAGATTTGACAATACGTGTAACTGCTTTGTCCAAAACTAAAATAAATCACTTGAAGAAATCACCTTCTTATACATACAGATCTGCGGCTGCTGTGAATAAATGTTGACGCCTGTCGTGCACGTAATCCTAGGTAACTGACTGTTTTCCCACATCCTCCACGGGGAATCGCACTGTGGCCTCGGGCTTTTCCTCAGCAGCGCAGAGAGAGGGCGATTGGAGAGCGATCGTATTATTTACAACCTATTGAAGAGCAATCTTATTACAACCCGAAGTCAAAGATCCGAACACTTTCAATCTGTAGGACATTCAGTGTTTTAAAAGTGAAACTAGGCATTTCTTTTTTATATTGAAGGTTTAACGACCACCGTGGGCAACTCAATGGGCTATAAGCAGTCGCCCGTCCCTACTTTAGGGCCATTGGTTTCGGGAAAGGGAGAGAGACAGTGACGTAAGACAAACACAACATCCATGCCGCACCGAGACTCGAACTCGGACCCTTCTATGAAGAATGGTCATAAGCCAGCGCTTAGACAACTACACCACCCGGGCGGCGATAGACAGTTGACAAAAGTGAATGAAAGAAAGTTGCTGTTCTTAAGATCGTTAAACAGAAAGTTAACAGTAGTGAGAGAGATGAGAAGCAGTAGTTTCTAAATAGATGCGAAAACGGGGAAGCTATTGCTTTCCAATTTTTAAAAACAAAGAATTAAATAAAGCAATAATGGAAACGTAAGTGTGAATATAAATAAGAGAGACGGGGGTGGGGGCGGAAGCAGAAGGTCAATTTCTAGAAGTGGTTGATGGTTAAAATATGATTGAGTGAGTGAGTGAGAGAGAGAGAGAGAGAGAGAGAGAGAGAGAGTTAACGGAAATGAGAAAGTTAACAGAAGTGAGCGGCGGGGGGGGGACTATTAAAGTTAATAGCAGAGATAAGAAATCATCGTTTTTGATGTGATAAGTAATAAGAAGTTATGACCTACCTTTTCTCCAAATATCAGGGAAAGTTAAAGATTGAAATCTGAACCATGATTTTCTTTCTAGAAGCATAATTTTTTTTTAAATTTACGCACTTCTTCTCATACGCGTGTAATAGGGAATTTCGTAAATATCTCTAGAACTGAATCGTAAACGAGTTATGCGTATTTTAAAACTAAATAGCAAGATGAAAATGAATAAAAATTACTCCAGAGTATTTTTTTTTATTTGGAGCGAAATGTTACATTAATACAGTATTTAACTTTTAATTAAATATGTAGATGATAGACGATACCAAAGGTGCACATTAACCTCAAAAATAAATGATCCCTCCCAAAAATTAATGAAACCTGCTTATGAAAGAATTGCTTAAATTTCAGTTATTAATGGACAACTGAGGAGTCCATTATTATAAAGTAAGCTGAGCAAGTAGGAACTCAAGCCAAATCATTAAACAAGACAGAACAAACACAAGAAATTATGACTTTTTTTTTTTTGTTCTTTCAGTTTTGTCATCCTTCAGAACAGAATATTTCAAACATGGCAGCTGTCAGCACGCGTATTTCGAAAACATGTCATTCCCTTTCGTTGACATTCTTCATGCGTACGAAGGAATTGAGACCACGATGTGAAAAATGACCAATGATAACAACGAAACAATACTACGGTGGGAGAAGAGAAAAAATTGTATCTTTTATGTTTCTATTCAGCTTTTGTGTCAGCGAAGAGAGTGCATGCGTGGAAAACAAGGTAATTCCGAGGCCGAACTGCAATTTATTTTTAGTTTGGCAGCGCGGTAACACTTCCTGTAAATATTTACATAACAAGGCGCATTAAAAAGAACAGGCGTTATTTCCCCCTTTCTTTCTCGCTGTCTTGCAGAAGAAGCCAGACAAAGGGTGTAATCCAATTTCAGACAGACAAAGAATAGGATCAGAAAAACTTACGACAAACATAAAACATGACTAGAAGGGGGAAGGGAAAGAAATCACTTAAAGAGGCGACCGACCTTAATCCCAAAACAATTTCCCAACAAAACAGTTCGGTTTGGTTCTTTTGGGTGGACCTACCTAGCCTGAGAAGTCAGGCAGTTGAAAGCTGGGGGACGAGGGTTTTCGAACTCGTGACTGGGTATATGCGTTGTGATGTAATAAATGCGCAGCTGTAATTGTTCGGGAAGTTTTCGTTAACGCACACGCACATAAGAATAAACCACTTTCATATCGTTTGAACTCGGGGTCAGTTGAATGTCTTCCTTTAAATGCTCCCAACACAGGATTGCTGTTCGAACAAACTGTTTAAATAGAGCATCTCCACCCAAGAAAGAACACCACTTTTGCTGCTTTAAAATTTGCGCGAGATTTTTATGCTGAAAAAAACAACAACCAGTTCTTGGCTTTCGTTTCGTTAATTGAGATGTCTGAAAATATCCCATTAACAACACGTTTTTCATTTGAATGTGCCAGCAATTTTTTTTTTTTTTTTTTTTGGCACAACGTACTGCTACAAAAAACTCTGCAAACGTATGAAATATCTTTAACATACTTTTCAGTAATTTCTTCTGTAAGGAAAAGAAAAAAAAAACTTTGGCGCTGAGACTTCCTAAATATGACGTGCGTGTCCTCGACGAAGGAACACAGAAATGTTGCGCTGTTTTTCTGGGTCCACAAAAAACGCAGAACACTTCGCTGTTCCACGTGTTTTTATTCCATTGTCCAAGAGCAACTAACCAATCACAAATATTAATATATTAGGTGAAAAAAACAAACCCCCGAAAAAATTCACTACTGTTATGTTTTGGTGCAATTTGAATTTTTTTTTTTTTTTTTTTTGATTGGAGGTTTAACGACCACCGTGAGCAACTCAATGGGCTATAAGCAGTCGCCCGTCCCTAATTTAGGGTCACTGGTTCCAGGGAAGGGAGAGAGCCAGTGCCGTAAGACAAACACAACATCCATGCCTGACCGGGATTCGAACCCGGACCCCTTACGGACGAATGATCAGAGGCCAACGCCTTAGACCACTGCGCCACCGGGGCGGCCAATTTGAATTGCATACGAAATTACTCGCTGTAAGCATAAAAATCGCACGCTTAGTTGTTTATGTGGCGTGGACGTACGCAATATTTGGAATTTCGTAACATGAATTCCACCTGTCTCAAAAAAACATTAAAAAAAAAACAGACTTAAAAAACATCTTTAATTTGTACACACTGAAATGTTCATAAAAATATAAATTAAAAAAAAAAAAAAACTCCATGGGAAACTAAATTTGAAATGACTGAGATACTGTTAGATCTTTATTCATTAATTTTTATTTTTTCTGATTTCAAGCATTATTAAGGGTTGCGCATAACGACCACTCAGACAAACTAGGATAACTAACAGCAGGTTTCGTCCCTAACTAGGCCCACGGGATCCAGGGAAAAGACCGCGCCGTTGGACAAACACTACAACGCCTCATTCGGGACTCTAGCCGAGGATTGTCTCGCACTTTCGTACGTGCCATTTTGCGTACAAAAGGAATTTTGTCCCATTTCCGTACATAGCAGATCGGTTAGTGCCATTTCCGTACATAGCAGATCGGTTAGTGCCATTCCGTACAGTTTCCCCACGCATGTTAAATATCAGAAGTGTGGAATGCTAAGGGAGAAAGTAAATGCTAATCCCTTGTCGAATTCCTTCGACGTCACAGAGATCACCATTCATTGTTTTCAACAACAAATAAGCACCCGTGGTAGGATAAGCGGTTACAGAAATAAAAACTGAAGGACAAACAGGCTGTCCATTAATGCCATCTTTACGGTCTTCAGCGTCCGTCGCAGATGTTTCATTTCAAAATCGCGAAAAAAAAAAAAAAATGCCCTTTTTTTGTAATATTTCGTTCAAAGCTGCTGTCAAAAATTCCGGACTATTTCTTTAGCCAGTTTCCTATGATCAGATCAGATCAGAGGTAGAGGATTTTAGGAAAGGAGTGTCTGACCCCAGGTCTTAAACAACCCTTAGAAAATAGGAAGCTAGGAGATTTGGGCTAGAGTGCCCGATAGGAAAGTGACACGTAAGCGAAGCAGAAAGGGGGAGGAAGACGCCCTTATTTATTACGGGGGGCAGTACCCGGGGTCCGACGGCTTAACGTGCCCATCCGAGGTTTGAAACTTCGTACCTGCCAAGGACTGAACCTGAGGTTATCTCCATGGCAGTCACGAACACTGACCATTAGGCCACCCGCGTCCCAGTTTCCTATGAAGTTTCCACAAAAGATTTTGTAAAATCTTTTTCCTGAGGCTAGAGGCTCTTATAACCGTGAACCCTCCCGCAGTGGGGAGGGGGTTTACGGGGGCTATCAGTACGCCCGGTGTCGTCGCAAATGCGACCCGGGTTGAAATGGTAGTAAATGCGACCGGCTTAACGCAAAGGGGCGGGGAAAGAAAGATCAGATGGGTGGTGGGCTCAGCTGCGAGCAGATCACGTTTATAGTTTGTTAAACAAAATCCAGAGATTCGCTCTGAAACATGGAGAAGTTAGAAATAAGCTTATTTCGTAAATACAAATGATACAACAATTACTAGACTTCTGCTAAAAGGACAGGAAATGGTGATGTCGGCATACCCCTAATTTTAGGTTTGGGGCACTTGGA
Organism: Macrothele yani; assembly: GCA_039090855.1. Taxonomy (NCBI): domain Eukaryota; kingdom Metazoa; phylum Arthropoda; class Arachnida; order Araneae; family Macrothelidae; genus Macrothele; species Macrothele yani. The sequence goes on along the minus strand of CM077024.1, from coordinate 124,341,052 downwards.
TATTTTTTGCAAACAGTGAGCCACAAAAAATCTGCTTCCAGGCCTGTTAATAGATCGCCAGTCCGCTACTGAGCGTTCGTATGAAGATCTGAAATTTACGACAGCTAAATTTCTGCAGAATTTTTAGGAATAATAATTCCGGATACGTGTAAAATAATCTACGAAAAATTAAAAGAGTAATACATGAAGATAAGAAATGCTTTCTGGGGAATGATACTTTCTACATTTTCTAGCCAATTGTTATTATGTGGTTGTAATAAAGTCAGAGCATAAATAAGCTATTCTTAAAAAGGACAAATTAATTAAAGCCATATTATTTTTTAACATTTTCTGGGGATCTAAAATTCTTGTGGAAGAAACCGACAGCCCTTTGAATCCTCAGAGACGCGTTCAAAACACTGAAGTTCTGTCGCGTTCAAACTGAAGTACGTACTTTGGTACAAAGCAACTTCTTTTACTGTATAGAGAAAAGAAATTGCATTTCCGTAGTTCGCGTGGTGGTCACAAATACTACCCGTTTCGTCACATCGCATCGTCACATAGCCCACTGGAAACAAGAGACCCTGAAACGAACGGCTGCCACGGAGGTCACGTGACCAACTTAGTCCCAGCTCTTAATTTCACTACCGTGTGTCAGCTATCAGTAATGAGCTGTGCCGCCCCGGTGGCTCAGTGGTCTAAGCGATGGCCTCTGATCATTCGTCCGAACGGGGTCCGGGTTCGAATCCCGGTGAGGCATGGATGTTGTGTTTGTTTTACGGCACTGGCTCTCTCCCATCCCTGGAACCAGTGACCCTAAATGCGACTGCTTTATAGCCCATTGAGTTGCTCACGGTGGTCGTTAAAATTCCAATAAAACAACAACAACAAACAAATCAGTAATGTGCTGATGGGCGGACAGAACAACGGGAGAATTTCATAAAACGTGAGCTGATGGAAATTTCGAAGATTGTGTTACAATATGTATAAAATGTGCTAATATTTAGTTCACAAATTACTTTGAAAGTTTTACACAAAATGAAAGAAATGCTAATGTTTCAACGAAACTGACAAAGTATTTGCGAAGTTCTCGCTTAAAATTCCAGCTGATGGGAACTTTGAAATTTGCCGCACAAAATAAATGAAATCTGCTGTTGTTTTGTTGACAAATTACTTAAAATGTTGTGGCACGAAATGCGAATATTTTAATGTTTTTGATGGCATATGTCTGCATCGATTCCAAAATGGCGGCTTGTTTACAATTCTTGTTTCGTTCGTGTTGAACTCCCTGTTGAATTTTTGCGGAACTTTTTTCAATTTCCTTCTATTTTTATTAAAGGACTTTGCTCCGCCGCCATTGCCGAAGTTCCTGCGTCAGTATTTTTGGTTTCGGCCTATACCTGAAATGTTAACATTACCGGTGCGCGATGTCAGTGTGTTCCTTATTCATGGATTACTCAAGGAAGAAAACTTAAGTACTTTTTGTATTTCTTTTGCTTGACGTGAACATATTTTCAGAGATTTATATACTGTCGTTATCTTTTGGAAAGGCGGACTTTTGTCATTTGAACTTATAGCACATGGTAAATCTACCATTTGTATTTCTTTTGCTTGACGTGAACATATTTTCAGAGATTTATATACTGTCGTTATCTTTTGGAAAGGCGGACTTTTGTCATTTGAACTTATAGCACATGGTAAATCTACCACTAAGGAAAACAAAAGCAGTGCAGAAAACGTTTCCGTAAGGTGTATACATCTTACCGAAATGCTAAACCGTTGAACAACAAAATAGCTTTACCAACAAAACATATGAGTAATAAATCCTTTTTCAATGTATATATAAATAACTAAACTTTGCACGTTATATTACTTAAGACAGAAAATTAATCTTACTTGTATATCAATAACAGAAGGAACCAGCAGGTAGAAATAAATAATCCTTTTTTTTTTTAAAAAAAAAGCTCTAACATTTTCTTGTTGTAGTAGTAAATGAACGTTATATGTTATTACGAGTGTTAATTTGTTTTTCCTTGGAAAGAAAATCACAATAATAAATCAAAATAATAAAATATAAACAACTTCACAGCAACATAGTAACGGACTAAAGGACTTCACCTACAGTTCAGAGCATGGAAGTTGAGACCTTCTTGGTCACATGACAAAATCGTTTCAGGGCTTCTTCTTTCCAGTGGGCTATGACATCGTCATCAGCTCACTACCCCCATCCCATCTGACTGACTTCCCTTCTTTCTTTCCCCATCCCTCTGCGTTAAGCCAGTGGCATTTACTGCCATTTCAACCCCAGTCGCATTTACGACTGCTTCGTACTCCCCTGATCCTCTCTCTTCCTTCACGTATATCTCGCTGCTTACGGATCATCACATCTGTGTACGCAAATTGCATTACATGATTTCGATGTGTACGGAAATGGGATAAAAATTCATTTGCAGGGAAATGGCACATACGGAAGTGGGACGACCCGGTCCATCTCGAACGAATAATGAATGAAAAACGAGGGAAGGACGGCCACGTACCATTTCATTTACCCAACTAATGGAAGGACGGCCACGTACCATTTCATTTACCCAACAAAAGGAAGGACGGCCACGTACCATTTCATTTACCCAACTTATGGAGTCAAAACTGTTCATAAACATACATAATATACGTATGATTAGATGATACGACGCAGACGAACGTTTAAAGCATAAGCGAAATTTGTTTTCTTTGGAGGATGGGCTATAAACAGAACACGATGGGCTATAAGTAGTCCCGTCCTTAATTTAGGACCGTTGGTTCTAGGGAAGAGAGCAGGACCGTAGCTACTGGGAGAGCAAGGAGGGCGGCTGCCCTCCCAGAATGGTCACACCAGGGGCGTCTCTGAGGACCACAAAAAATGAGGACCAGAATGGTCACACCAGCAGCGTCTCTGAGTGCCGCCAAAAATAGAAAAGCACAACGTATTAGCAAATGTTCTGAACATTTTAACTGAAAAAGGAAGTTACTCACTTCATTATTTTCATTTTTAGACTTTACTTAGCCAAATACACTTTTTATTTTGCCCCCGCAGTTAATCAGAGTAACCTATTCTGATGTGTTGTGAACCCTTCATATGCATGAAAGCAACTGTCCGAAACAGTGGGGTGAAGATATTAAAGCAATATGCGGATATGCTTAACCTCCGTGACCTTTCCGAACAAGCACAAGTAAACTGTAGTCTAAGCGATGGCTTCTGATCATTCGTCCTAGATGGGTCTGGGTTCGAATCCTGGTGAGGCATGGATCTGGGTTCGAATCCTGGTGAGGCTTGTCATGTGGCACTGCTTTCTCCCTTCCTTGTAGTTAGTTGCCCTAAATTAGAGATGGGCCACTGCTTATAGCCCATTCAGTTGCTCACGGTGGTCGTTAAACTCTGAAAAAAAAAAAATAATAATACGTCATGTATGCTTTATTGCAGAAAGCTCCTCTGAGCGTCTAAGTTCGAAAGGAATTTTCTCAAGATATTATTACGTTCCCTATCTAATGCTTATTCCTTCTGTGCTGGTTAGTTTTCATTCCGCGTTTTTGCAGCATACTGGATTGTCGGCAACCGCATAACTTTTGCATTTTACTTAAAACGTTATCGCTTTGGTATTTGCCAAGGATTTAGGTTTTTGGTAGATTTGTCAGAAACCGGAAATTAATTTTCTGAAGGATCATAGTAGTTTCCTTTAAAGGAATTGTGGGAAAGTAAAAACTGCGTAGTATTTGAGTGGAAATACGAAACATTGAAACTCGAAGGGACGTGTAATTTCAATACTCGCCGTCCCTGATACGAAAAGCTTGCTAGAGCCCTTGAAGGGAGAGAGCCCAGTGCTTTAAGGCAAACGCAACATCTATGCCTCACCGGAATCCGAACCCTCCTTGGACGAATGGCCAGTAGCCAACGCTTAGACCACTGCGCCACCAGGGCGGCTAAGCGTAACTTGGGTTATTTTTTTTGGAATAGATGCCAACTCTACGAAATCTAATATGTAACGTTTAAAATTAAACCTCATTTCTTAGAAGATTCAATAATGAATTCTCGTCGAGGTTTTAATTTAGTAAGGTTGAGACTAGAGTTCGTTTTTTAAAAATGTGTTGTTTTAAAGTGATTGGGAAAGTGAAATATATTGGAGGGGAAGTTGGTCTGAAGTTACAATACATACAACTAAGGTCCCCTCATGGTTGGCTCAAAAGGTGAAGCCGTATCCAAATTTTGTAAAAGTTACTTTCTTCTTCATATGGCGTTACAGATCCGTTGCCCACATGAGGGTTCTCAGCCTGGAATACACCAGATTGCATGGCCAACCCAATGCTAGGAAAGGGATACAAATCGAAGGAGCAGCCGTCCAGGGAGAAATCTCGGGGACGCATTCACGTTGTGTTCGAGGTAAGCCTTGGGAAAACGCCGAATTTGTTGGTCGGCATCGGGGAATCAAACCTCCAACCATCGCCTACCACATAGACTGACGATTAACCAACGCCGTCACGCTAGTGGTAGAGTGGGGGGGATGTTAAATTATTGTCTCTTTGTGTGCTTTTAAGGACGTTAATTATTGCCGCAATAGTGAATGCATATACTGAAGTTTTACAGTTAAGTTTTATGATTGACATAATTAAAAGGATGAATCGAAATCATGATATAAAACAAAAAAAATTCGAGGCACGGAAAAGTACTGCTATAAATCTCGATTTAAAACAAACAAACATTAGTCTGGAAGTGCGGGGCTAGAAATCTTCATTTGGAAAGCCCAAAACAACTTTAACCTGAGAGTAGAAAAGGCTAGAAATCTCAGTTTGAAAAGTTAAAAACAGCTTCAGTCTGAAAGCGTGTGGGGATTGGGGGGGGGGGTGTTAGAAATTTCCGTTTAGAAAACAAACAATTTTAGTCTGGGAATGAGTGGGCTAAAAATCTTCATTTAGAAAACCAGAAACGATTTTAGCCTGGGAATGTGGAGTTAGAAATCTCCATTTAGGAAACCAGAAAGAACTTTAGCCTGGGAGTGTGAGGGTTAGAGAACTAACTCCACCTGGTAAGCCAGGTCCCGCAATGCTCAAGGACTGGTTTATTTTAGACTTGTCAACTTGTATGCTGGCCTGAATATTTTTTGTTACTGATGACGGACAAGGTCGGACTAGTGCCGTGAAGACCTCTACTGTGGGTTGCATCATCAGTGCAGCCAATGCATACAACAGTAACTTAGGTTTCAATTATTCATTGTCGATATTTGTTTTAGCAGCCCTAGCACAATGCACTATTTCCATAAAAGGCTTCTTACAAAAACATTTATACCACAGATTCTCAATCCTTCATTTTTGAACCCATATTTATTCTAATTATAAAACTGAGCTGGATGTACTTGGGCTTTGTTTGTACCACGAACAAAGCTGAAATCGAATCACCATCTATTTACGGGAAGCTATCGTATTAATGTCACATCATGGCTGACCCAACTATGTCCCACGTTTGACATGGGAAGGTATGTAGGTAGGTAGGTAGGTACTACCTGGTAATGTTACGTTAACCACCTATCCGTCCTACATCTAGCAGCGTATCTATAAAACAGCACTTTACAAATTTTTCTTACTAAAATGTCGGAAGTGGAGCTTTGATTAAGCGCAGTAAAGTAAAACGCCACGCCTCCTAGGAGTCTTGCCTACTGCAACTGAGTCTGTTTGTGAATGCCATCAATGCTGGGGTCATAGACTGAAGTTGGTAAGACAATGACAAACAGGCAAAACTGGCGCCTACTTAAGGTGTCCGTTCGCGAAAACAATGCTCTTCACCTGTCACACATGGATAGTTATGCCGCTCAAGAGGCAATCAAAGGTAATGGATGAAATCCGTTCTGAGTTTAAGACCTACTTCGCCCGATTCCCCCTTCTTGTGTAGGCGTGACACGAAAGAAATGAACATCCATTGAAATACCAGAATACAATGCTTCTCACTGACATAAGTGTCCAACTTATCTAAATTGTTTCTGTTGCGTCGAGATCCATAAGGGAACGAAACTAAATATACATCAATCGATAGTGGGAAAAGTTTTTCTTTAATGGGACATGTATGTGTACCTTTTTCGGAATGACAGAAGAACCTCAATCGATGATAATCGACAGGAAAAATTTATTTTTGCTATATATTGTTTGTTTATTTCGGACATGAGAAATCTCGGGCTGTTTGCTCGAGTCTTGATCATTTCTCCAGCCGAAAAAGATCTGATGTCAGAAATTTCGGTTATCAGTCCGGGCAGTATTATATCATTCATGATTTCCCAAACTCCGTGAAATTCCGAAAGTACCCAAACCTACTTTTATAGAGACTGCCTCTACAGACGATTTCACAACAGCACCGGAGATGGAGGGACAGTTCACACACATAATAATAATAATAAAAAAAAAGCTGCCTTTGTAATCATGCAACTAATAATGAAAACAATAATAAGGTCCTGAGGAGGACTATGCACAGACTTCAGCACACCAAAGCGACTGGTTATAGCCCATTGAGTTGCTCACGGTGGTCGTTAAACCTCCAATCAAAAATCAGCACACCAAATATGCGATTCAAACAGAACCTTAAGTAATAGGAAAAGGAGATAGCGTTCCTTTTCTTGTATAAAATAAACTTCCATATTTGTCTAAAAACGACCCATGAAAATTCCTGTATAGAAGACTAAAAAATGACTTAAATAAACAGAAACAGCAGCTGGCACTTGGCGATGAACATTCACGTCGTCTAGTTTTTCTTTTGTTAACACGGATGTCTGCCTAATCCGTTGCTTGATACTGGCGTTTTCAGTATGACAAAAAATAGCGAAATTGTCATCCTGTGAGGAACAAAAAGCTTCGGGACATGCACCTGAGAAGCACTCTTTGCACAACTTCTTGCACTCGTACGTACGACCCAGCTGGAAAGTGACGTGAAATCTCACTCAACCTAGTAAAACGACGTTTTGCTTCCAGTTTATTGGAGGTCCGTGAGTGCACATAAAACACACACGGACTTCCCATTAACTGTTGCATAGCACATGTGCGATGCGGCCGAGTGGTCTGCCGATCTAGCTTCGGATAATTCGTCTAAGATGGGCCCCTGGCCTGAGTTCGCAATGAGGCATGGGTGGAGCGCTCGTCCGATAGTGCTCTCTCCCATTTCTGGAACCAGCGGCCACAATTTAGGGCCAGGTGACTGCTGACAACCCCCAGAGTTGCTTCATATGAAGGTAGTTAACCCTACCCTCCCTTCCCAAACAAAAAACCCTCTATCGCTAGCTGGAAAATTTATTATACAGCTGTGGGTTACCGGATATTTATGTCTCAGTCCTCATGACTTTTCGAATCACCGAGTACAACATACATTCAGTAGCTTCATTTAAAAATTCAGAATTTTGAGACTGTGCACCATGGGGATTTTCTATATTCACCCTGGGAAGTAGGGCTCGAAATTTATATTACCCGACATGCCCGGAGCATGTACAAAAGGGAAGAAAAAAAGAATTGTCCTTTTCTTTATTTTCCAGTCAATTCTCAGAAGCTTCCTCCCTCTGCTTTATTTAATAAAACTAATAGGGTGTGTTTTGAGAGAGTAAAGATCAAAATGGATGACCTTGGAAACTAAATTACTCATCATATGGTTGTGTGATATGTCAGAAGAAAGCTCATGTAATAAGCTTTGAAGGGACCCAATATGAGCTAAGTCTACATTTATTGTCATTTGTGGTAGGCATAGTATACACAAAAATGTCTTTTTGGTAAACTTCAGTCCTATTGTATGTAGGAAACTGAAATTTTGTCCTGATTAGTTTGTTTGTAAAGCCGGCAAGTTCACCAAGTTTCATGAAATCAAAAGGGATCATGTCAAATATTTTAGAGTTCTGGACTGATTTCTCATGGAATGACCCATAGGGGAGTTCATATTTCACTGCTTGGCGCAATTTATGGAACACAGTGTAATATCGGTGAGTTCAAATTTCATTGCTGAGAGAGAATTTATGAAATACAGTAAAAGTATTGATTTCTTATACTGCTTTTGAAATATTTAGAAAAAAAGTTGTACAGTGTGTTGATAAAGTGCATGTGTGTTCGGGCATGTAAAAGTGTGTGTGTGTGTGTGTGTGTGTGTGTTCGGACAACATGGAAGACTAGTTATCTTACAATTTAGAAATTTTTACAGCCTTGCTGGGCAATAAATTTAAAATAAAACAGAAGGAAGTGTGCGAACTGTTACGTAAAGTGTGTAAATTCATAAAGAAACAGCCAAAAGGGCAAAGGTAAGGACAAACGTAAAAGTTTAACTACAGAGCAACCACAAGTACGAAGGTTGCAGCTAGAAATCCGTAATCTTAAAGTTAGGAGATAAAAGGTTCTCCGAAAATCGAAAACTTCAAAGTAACGGAACCGGAAGAACGAAAGTGTTGTCATGAATAATATCAATATGTATACAGTGAAACCTCCGAATAACGGTAACTGCTAGGATCAGGAAAACGTGACAGTTGTTGGGAGGTGGCCGTTGCTCTGAGATTAGGTCTAAGTTAACATTGCTAGGTCGTTGCGTTTGTGCAAAAGAAGAACAAATGTATGAAGTTTATGCACAATACAAAGTGCTTTTTTCAAATGCTGACTGCTGAATAAAACTGAATGTAAATAATTGAATAAATAATCGATGGTGTAGAGGATTTTAAGAAAGCAGGGTCTGACGTCTGGTGTTCAACAGCCCTTTGAAATAACGAGCTAGGAGATTAGCGTTAGGGTACGCTATAGGGAAAGAAAAAAAAATGTCAGGTAGTAAAATAAATGCACAGTTACCCGGCCGCTCATCGTAAGTCAGGAACAGAGCCCACAGGTACCAAAACCAAGAAACATCGACTCCAACGGACGAAATTCTAGGACACATCAACCACCCCCGTAGCCGCCAGCGGGCGACGTATAGTGGCCCGGGTCCCCGTGGGATCCGTTCGTGCCTGGCACACGATACGTTGATCCTCTCTACCGGTGGTCTTCCTGGTCCGTCTGGAGCCGCTCTGCCTTGTGGCAGGGCCGTCACGTGTCCACTGCTCCCATCACAGTCGGACGGTATGGTCAGAACGATCAACGTGGCGGGCTATACGGCGCGCCGACCACCCTGCGGTTTTCAGCCCAATGATTCGGCCTCTCTCAAAGTCCGTACGTTGCGTTAATCGACGTTTCTGGCGTCCACCTGGCATTCTTGTCACTCTACTCTTGCTTACGTCGGCCGGTGCTTTTCGGTTTCATGGGGCATCTACTACACGCCTGTTTATAAGGCTGCCGGTTGTGCTGGCGCTGCACCACACCCTGTGGTGCAGCGCCATCAGAGGGTGTGCAGTCATGCGCACTCGCACCAAACGTAGATCATTTGCATACCAGCACGCAATCTAGCTATTTGCAAAGTTTCGCGGTTGCAGCATGTTTTCTTCTAGGTGCGCAAATTTCATTGTCCGTCAGTTTATATATAAGCAGTCGAAAAGTGCGAAAGTAATGCTTGGAAGCTTATAAATTTAAAACTATATGCACCAGAATACAAAAGTAATGCTTGGAAGTTTATAAGTTTAAAATCAAATGTACTAGAATGTGCGACAGCAACGATGGTCAGGAACGTGAAAATGGGGAAAGTTATCTGTGGGAACCTATAAATCTAAAATAAAAAAAGGTAACAAAAAAAACCCCGTTAGGAACTTTAAATAAATAAAAACGTAGGAAAATGCGCAAGGGTACTTGGATGCCTGCAAATCTAAAATAGAACACATGAAAACGTTAAAGTAGTGCTTGCAAACCTAAAAGTAGTAAGGCATGCGAAAATGTGAAAGCAATAAATGTTTTGGAAAACATGAAAATGATATCTGGAGTATATGTAATTAAACAGCGGAATGAAAAGTGATACCTGGAAGCGTAAAGCGATTAAAAGGCCAAAATTCGTGTTTGAAATCTGCAATTTTGAAATGAAACAAAATCGCGAGAAAGCAGCACATTTGGCGGGATCCTATATTTTTCTTCAAAGTTCGAAAGTACAGAATAGGCATATTATAAAAAAAACCCACAAGTGACCTTAGATTTGGACAAGGAGTATTGCATACCTTTGTCATCTGGTACAAAAAAAAAAAATATATATATAACAATAATAGTGGCCTCAGATATGGGGCAGGGCAAGAAGAAATTAAACGCAACCTAGACATGATGGCGTCTTGCCTTACCAAGACGGCAGAAGGAACAGTGAATATACGACGTACATTTGCTCCTCTCAAGGCCTGGTGTTGCCGGAAGAAGAAAGGAGTGTCTTGTAACGACTTCGTAACCGTATCTGGTTGTATTTCTTATTTACCATGCGTTAAGGATAATATCCGCAGAAATGCACGATGACTGTAATTATCATCCTCTACAGCCTTATTAAGAAACGACATCTTGATTTCAGGGCCACCGATTTCTTACTACGAACATTTTTCGTTTCGCACTGTAAATTTTGTTACTACTGTATCTTTGGAGTACATGAATACGGAAAACATCACAGCAATCAGTTTAAAATACATCTTCATAATTAGGTGCTAAAATATATTTTTTTCTCCGGATTTTCGCTTCTTCTGTTGCTACAGCCATTAATTCCGGCTTAATTAAAATTAATTTGATTAACTAAATTTCTCCATTTTTATGCCAAGGGAGGGATCCGGAGCTCCGTGTGCTATCTACTATACAACACTGGCATGTGCTTCATTGCTATCTGCCTTTATCTTATGTACGTCTGAGGGGCAGGCACGTCACAAAACACACGTTATATAACATTCTTTACGAACCGTAGTCAAAATAATTTACCCAGCCAGAAACCGGTGAAGCACTGCATGCATCAAGAGAGTGACATACATTGGCCGTGAGGAAGAGTTCCAACCACCGATAGAATAACAATGTCCAAAAGACGGAGCTTGTTTTTCTCCTATTCATGCAGCAGATGTCGTGCTCTTAACAGGCTGCTGCCAGTTTCAATTCTTTGAACTTCTTTTAATTTTCGGTAATTTTTTTATCAAATACTTCTAAAAATGTGTTAACATCCTCTGTATTTACAAACATCGTCCCGAGAAAAAAAAAATAAATAAAAGATGGAAAAAGTTTCGCAAAATACAAACCTGAAAGTTAGAAAAAACAAACAAAAAAAATCCGATCGTACTTTGCAAGAACAAGAGTTTTTAATCCTAACTTCTGAACTGTGGCCGAGTACGAGGTGGGAAAGTAACAAAACGGGAATCTTTCCTGGGAAGGTGAGTTCCGAAAGGGATCGCCGCCCCGGTGGCGCAGTGGTCTAAGGCGCTGGCCTCTGATCATTCGTCCGTAAGGGGTCCGGGTTCGAATCCCGGTCAGGCATGGATGTTGTGTTTGTCTTACGGCATTGGCTCTCTCCCTTCCCTGGAACCAGCGACCCTAAATTAGGGACGGGCGACTGCTTATAGCCCATTGAGTTGCTCACGGTGGTCGTTAAACCTCCAATCCAAAAAAAAAAAAAAAAAAAGGGATCGATAACGCGAATATTTTTGCAAAGAGCTAGTTTTAAATTTTTTTTAGATTGAAAGTTTAGCGACCACCGTGAGCAACTCAATGGGCTATAAGCAGTCGCCCGTCCATAATTTAGAGCTACTAACTCCAGGGAAGGGAGAGAGCCAGTTCCGTAAGACAAACACAACATCCATGCCTCACCGGAATTCAAACGCAAACCCTTCACAGACGAATGCTCACAAGCCAGCGCTTAGATCACTGCGCCACCGCGACGGAAGTTTTTAAGGAAACAGAAAACAAAGGTTATAAAACATTGGTTTTTTATTTAGAAAAAAAAACGAATAATATATAAATTCAAAATTTTAAAAAGGCACTGTTTTTTGCAGAAACGAAATCTTCAATGAAGAAAAAATTGGAATATGTCTGTTGAATTCCTATGGGTTCCAGTGATTGGAATTAAAGACGGAAAAAAAACCTAACATTTTGAGAGATAAAATATTAGGTTTTAAAAAAAAAAAAAATATCAGTTTTTTATATAATTTTTATGAGAAAGATTCAGAGAACTGAAACATATGCAAGGTCAGAAAATAAAAGCGCATGGATATTTTGATAAATATTAATTTTTGGAGAATGTAAAATGCAAAGAAAAAGAAAGATGTATGAAGGCACAGATATGGGAGAAAATAATTTACTAATTTTCCTAACTTAAGAAAAAGAAAACTTAATTATCTTGCCACATTGACTCTAAAGTATTGTCTATACAAAAAGGTTTGGCCCCTGTAATAAAATTATTGCTAAATTTAAACAAATAAGCAAAAGGTACACTGTAATAATAATAATCATTATTATAGAAAATACATTTGAAGATTATATAAAAGTATACAAAATACATTTTGATACATTAATGTATTTATATATAAATGCTATAATATACTTTATATAAATGTATTTACAGAAAATACATTTTGAAGAAGGACCTGCAAAATGACAAATGTATAAGATGTGGTTTGTGCAGTGAGATCATTGAACACATCTGCGGGGATGCACCACGCTAGCAAACGTTGGTTATATGCAGCGATGTAATAATTTTGCTCAGATGATTCATCAACAATTAACACACTATACGGAACTATCAGTGTCAGAAATACCATACTATAAATACCAACCCACTAAGTACTAGATAATAAACAATGGGATCGTGAGATTAAAACAGACGTAACCATCTTTGCCAATCGTCTAGACATCGTGCTATATGATAAAAAGCAGAAGGAAGCAGTCATTGTTGACATATCGGTATGGTTGGACAGTAATATTCAGAATTACCTAAGCAACAAAAATCAACAAGTATGTGCAACTGTCTGCAGATATTAAACAGGCGTGGAAGCTGAAAACAGTTCATATACGTCCACTAATTACTCTGCAACTGGTATAATTCCTCAGACTCTTATAGCTCAGTTTGATGCTTTAGGTCTACAACACCTAAGCCCCAAAATCCAAGAAGCAGTGATTTTCAATACGTAGCACATCGTACAACGATTTTTAAACCATGAATGACTATGTTTTTACTTGACTTCATGTCCGTGCTGACAAGTGGACTATGCTATAAATGGTACTGTAGATGAGAAAACCAAATCCAATAATAATAATAATGCGGTTGCGTTTACAGAAAACATCGAAAGAACAGTGTATGAGAAACTGCGAATGGAAATCCAAAGGATCTGGAAACAAAGCATAACACAGATCGTACCAATTGTCATATCGGCAACTGCAGTGGTACCAACTAAGTTTCTAAAAAATCTCGAGGAACTCGGATTGGCACAGAAACTGCTTCATCTAATCCAGAAGGTAATCATTCTACAAATCCTCCAGATCACCAGAAAGTTCCTGAATTTCCGCCCGGCTCTGGTCGAGAAATTCGACGAGAAATAATAATAATAACGGACTAAAAATTACTTTTTTTTAAAGATTGCGAATGAATTAGAACTACATTTTTACCATACACTACTGTTATTACAAGGCATATCGTTCATAAATGTTTTTGTTCCTAGGTAAGTCAAAAGCCTTTGACCGCAAAGCATCAGAAGCTCCAGTTATCTACAGATCGCCATCAACAAGTTAATTGCTGAGTCAATAAATGTTTTAATCCCATGCCATAATCAAACGCTGGGAAAACTGCTCTCATTCTCAGGCAAGCTAACATCTATATTTATCCTAACCTTTCACTAATGAGACAAATACCGAAGCTTCTGTGAAGACAAGCGGACGTAAGAGAAAGAGAAGAAGAAACAAAAGAACTTTTAAAAACAGAGCAAACTGTTTCTATCTTTTTATTTATACATTTTTCTTTTCTTAAAAGTGCAATGACAGAGCACTCTGAAGAAAAAGCAAAGAAAAACAAGGTACTTTCTTTTCGTAATCTTTGTTACCAAAAGGGGAAAACTAAATCTTAGAAGAGCAGACGGAATCTCATCTTAGAAATCCGCAAGAAGCAACAAAACAGATCCAGCAGCAAGAAAGAAAGCTACTCATTAAGAAAACTGAAGGAACCCGCCAAACCGGATCGAAGCCCCAAGAAAATCAGTCTGGTCACTAACTTGGTGAAAGAAATCGGCCTTCGAAACGGCGTTACTTCGAAGCCACGATAATGATATTTGATAGTTTTCTGATGAACACAAAGGTAGGCTCCCTAGTATCAGGGGCACCATCATAGATGAAGTGAAACTGAGCCGTTTAAGAAAAATAAGACATACAGGGATCCTTTATATTACAACTATAACCATTGTGAATTAGAATGAGCTACAGCTAAAGCGATTCCCTGAGCCTTATATTCACTGTGATGAAGTTCATTATGCGAAGAACGGAGAATGCATATTTAAGTGACGACAAACGAGTAAGAAGAAATTTCTTAAGCAGAACAATAATTTCATCTTCGAAAACTCAAATCTCTTCGGCTCACTCAACAGCGTACTCGCGATACAAACCCTCTACGTCAGGGTTTGTCTCGGACCACAAACCCTCTACGTCAGGTTTTTTCTTTTTTTTTTTTTTTTTTTTTTTGCGGACCATATGACAAAACAAAATGGGATTAGCGGGCCACACATGAAAAAGAAGAGCAAAAGAATGCATATGCTTATTATGAACATTGGTTATTTCAGAGAGCTTTCTTAAACTTAGCTTTCAGATAAAAAGTCCGAAGTAGTTACCTGGTGTCATGGGCGTTCTGATAGCCGTCGAAACCCCCGCCGTGCGGAAGGGGGCTCACGGCTGAGAGGGCTTCTAGCCTCAAAACGTGAATTTCACAAAAAAAATTGTGGAAACGTTATATGAAAGTGGCTGAAGGAATAGCCAGGAATTTTCGATGATAGATTTGAATAAAGTATTAAAAAGAAAAGCATTTTTTTTTTTTTTACAAAAAATGAGTAAAATCTTCAAGAAACTATTTTTGCTGTAGTTTATAATTGCTGGGTGACAGGGAAGCAACTATTCCAGGGGACTGAGTCCCTTTTCACAGCCATAGCAATAGTTCCTGTACGTGTTATAAACAAGAGAATGAGTGAAATATCAGCTGAATAAATGAAGTTCTTATAACAATGAGGATATATATATTATAAGCAAGAGAATGAGTGAAATATCAGCTGAATAAATGAAGGTATTATAACAATGAGGATAAAGAGTTATGTATTACACTTTTTTGTACATAACTGCGTATCCTTCAGAATATAATGAGCTAAACGGTGTTTTTTGCAAGAAGGAAAAACAGAGACTTATGTCATTTTTTATATAAATATAACAGAGACAAAAGATTTACTATGTGCAAAACGTTGTGACATTATGTTAAGTGTGAGTTTTTTTTTTTTTAATTCAACAGTAAACAATTTAAGTAATTTTAGTCTTTTTGTGCCACAATTCTCGATTGTTACTTTTTTTTTCGTATAAATCGGAAAAGGTCATTAGAAACTGTCACACGGCCTTTACGTTGTTTTGTGTGCGTGGTCGTGAGGCAATTCAAAGAGGCTGGCCATAGTTCTCCAAAGGAATAAAATTTGCATGATATGATTAAATTTGCTGTACGTGTTTTGTAATTCCTTGTATTGGTATAAAACTAGGGCAATTATTTTAATTACAACGTGTACATTTCTTTTTTTGATTGGAGGTTTAATGACCACCATGAGCAACTCAATGGGCTATAAGCAGTCGCCCGTCCCTAATTCAGGGTCACTAGTTCCAGGAAAGGGAGAGAACCAATGCCGTAAGACAAAAACATCCATGCCTCACCGGAATTCAAACCCGGACCCCTTTCGGACGAATGATCAGAGGCCATCGCTTAGACAACTGCGCCATCGTGGCGGCCGTGTATATTTGTGTATTAAGCAGTCGCCTGTCCCTAATTCAGGGCCACTGGTTCCAGGGAAGGGAGAGAACCAGTGCCGTAAGACAAACACAACATCCATGCCTCACGGGATTCGAGCCCAGACCCCTTTCGGACGAATGATCAGAGGCCATCGCTTAGACAACTGTGCTACCGGGGCGGCCGTGTACATTTGTGTATTAAGCAGTCGCCCGTCCCTAATTCCGGATCACTGGTTCCAGGGAAGGGAGAGAACCAGTGCCGCAAGACAAACACAACATCCATGCCTCACCTGAATTCGAACCCGGACCCCTTTCGGACGAATGATCAGAGGCCATCGCTTAGACCACTGCGCCATCAGGGGCAGACGTGTACATTTGTTTTACACGCAATAAAGTGTAACAACTTTGGTTTTACGACAAATACCTATAAGGTTCCAAAGAATTTGAATTATTAAAACACCCGTAAAACCTAGTTAATAATATGGCATTTAAAAGTTTCAGTAATTGAGAGCAAATAGATTTTTGCAAATAAGCCTCGAAGATATTTTTTTGCGGGAGGTATCGAGTTTTTCAGGTACGCCACTGCCTGATGTACCAACATTTTTAGCATCCCTTAAAAATTTTAATCATTCGTCCCAACATAACGCATTGCAGATCTGGGAATTAAAAGTCCATGGACCCAAGGTACCAGAGGGGTAACTAAGGATTTCTGTGCCCGGGGAAAACCACAAATTATTGCGCCCCCATCTGTCTTTCGATCTTAATTGTTGCTAATTTAATAGTGTATATTAGCATGTAAGGTCAGGTGATGCGTAACATCACAGCCTCTCCTTGACAAATGTCAACCCCGCCTCCTCGTGGTGCATCCTGTTCCCACTAAAGGGGCTCTGACGACCGCCAATAGCGGTATAACTATACCATCGGGATTAGAGGAAATTCTATCCCACTCTCACCAACCCGCTTGGCCAGCGTGGTGAGTTATGGCCAAACCCCTCCAAAATGATTCCACAACTTAAATCTTGGCCCTCAGTCTCCGGCAGCTGGAATGTACCTGGCCAAGGCAGCGGCCAGTGCGACATGAAGGCAGAGGGTGCTAAGAATCCCCGGAGGACCGGACTAGGCTGCCATCTGATGCTGACCTTGGCTACGTACAATGGACGCTCCCTATCTTCTGATTCAAGGCTTCTTGAATTGGAAGAGGAACTACAAAGGATCCAGTGGGACATCGTGGGGCTAAGTGAGGTAAGGAGAAAAGGGGAAGATCTCATCGAACTGAAAAGTGGACATCTCTTCTACTATCGTGGGACAGATACTGGCAGAACTAGTGGTGTTGGATTTATAATAAACAAGAAACTGAAGGATAAAGTTGTAGAAGTTGAAAGTTCCTCTGACAGAGCTGCACGACTTGTTATCCAACTCTCGAAAAGATACCAGGCTCAGATTATTCAAACTTATGCACCCACCACAAGTCATCCTGAAGAAGAAATTGAAGAATTTTATGAGGAAATTTGCCATCTAAATAATAAAGGTAAGCAGCACTTGAAAATAATTATGGGAGATTTCAATGCAAAAATAGGGCAACGGCAACAGAATGAAACTTCAGTAGGTAAATTCGGTCACGGCAACAGAAACCAGCGTGGAAATACTCTCGTTGA
This sequence comes from Macrothele yani, assembly GCA_039090855.1. Classification (NCBI taxonomy): domain Eukaryota; kingdom Metazoa; phylum Arthropoda; class Arachnida; order Araneae; family Macrothelidae; genus Macrothele; species Macrothele yani. The sequence continues at coordinate 124,323,557 of CM077024.1, read as the reverse complement.
GTTTGCAGAGGCAGAAGGGTTTTTCATCTTGAACTCCTTCTTCAAGAAAAAGCCACACAGGAAATGGACATGGAGACATCCAAATGGGACGACAAGTGAAATTGATTTTATTATGTGTAACAAAAAATTCGTCATAGAAGACTGCAGTGTGCTAAACAAGTTCAACACAGGTAGTGACCATAGATTGGTGAGATGTAAGATGCACCTCAACACTAAACTTGAACGTGGCAAGCTCATAAGACAAACAAAATCTATTGACATAACCAACCTTAAAAACACCATAATACCTTCAAGTTGGAACTGAAGAACAGGTTCGCTGCTTTAGAAGGCCTAACATCAGAAGAAGTGGACATCTCTGAAGTTAACAGAAAAGTAACCAAAGCTCTTATGGAAACAGCAACAAAATTAGCTGGGTCTAAGAACAAGTTGCATGTGAACAAATTATCAGGAAAAACCAAAATGTTGATGCAAAAAGAAGAGAGATGAGGACAACTAAAGAAGATGTGACTTCCAAAGTGGAATATATAGAGCTATGCAAGACAGTAAGAAAAAGTATCACTGAAGACGTAAGAAAATTCAACTGTGAACTAGTGAGGAAAGCAATTGAAAACAACCAAAGCCTAAAGATAGCAAAGGGACATCTCAGTAAGGGAAGAAAACAGATTATGGCACTGAGAAAAGAAGATGGTTCTGTAACAAGAAATAGAGGCGAAATTTTGACAAGAGTGAAAGATTTCTACTCCAAATTATATGAAAGGGATGATACATGCACTCCAGACATCAAAGATACCAGTACCAGAGTTCCTCCAGTCCTTCCAGCAGAAGTTGCACATGCAATCAAGAACATGAAGCGGGGAAAAGCTCCAGGAGAAGATGGAATTACTGTAGACATCATACAAGAAGCAAGTGGAGAAATCGAAACAGTACTCGCCCAAATTTTCACTCGATGCCTTAATGAAGGAAAGATTCCTGAGGATTGGAACACCGCTACAATGATCCTGCTACATAAGAAAGGTGACATTGAGGATCTTGGAAACTACAGACCTATCAGCCTCCTATCAGTGGTTTATAAAATCTTCACTAAAGTTCTTTCACACCGCTTGAAGGTAACACTGGACATGGCTCAACCGAGAGAACAGGCTGGATTCAGGAGTGGCTACAGCACAATAGATCATATCCACGTGCTGAGAGAACTAATTGAAAGAGCGAGGGAATATGAACTTCCATTGTGCATGGCTTTTATTGATTATGAAAAAGCCTTTGATTCGGTGAAACCATCAGCAGTTACAATGGCTCTGAAAACCTGCGGTATTGAAGATGCATACATTAATATTATTAATAACATCTATGAAAATGCAAGTGCAAAGATTAGGCTGTTTGAAAATACAACACACGTAAAAATTGGAAAGGGAGTGAGACAAGGTGACACCATATCTCCGAAGCTCTTTAATGCCACATTGGAGGGTGTTTTTCAGTCGCTGAGCTGGGAAAACAAGGGGATAAAGATTAATGGAGATTATCTAACCCACCTTCGTTTTGCTGATGACGTAGTCATTTTTGCAACTACCCCATCAGAGCTGCAGAGTATGATCCAGGAACTTGCTGACAAGAGTAAAGAAGTGGGATTAAAAATGAACTTTCAGAAGACAAAAGTGATGTTCAATGCTTTTACAAGAAATGAAGATTTGTCGATTGATGGAGAAAAGCTGGAGATAACGGACACGTACGTTTATCTTGGACAGCAGATATCAAGTGAGGGTCACATTGATGAAGAAATTAATCGGCGTACAAAACTTGCCTGGAGAGCTTTTGGAAGAAACAGCATAATTTTCAAGAGCAATATGCCATTATGTCTTAAAAGAAAAGTGTTTGATCAATGCATCCTTCCAGTGCTTACGTATGGTGCAGAGACGTGGACCTTAACTAAAAGAGACATACAAAGGCTGCAGACAACTCAAAGAAGCATGGAGAGGTGCATACTTGGTGTAACCAGGAGAGATAAGAAGAGGAACTCGTGGATCCGAAAAATGACAAGAGTGGAAGACATCATGATCAGAGTTAAATCCCTGAAATGGCAATGGGCTGGACATACTGCCAGAAGGACAGATCATCGATGGACAGCCGAAATTTTAGATTGGATTCCAAGGGACAGGAAAAGACCCAGAAGAAGACCACATGGGAGATGGGTGGATGAAATTCGAAAGTATGCAGGGGTGACATGGAGGAGACTGGCACAAGACAGACCGTTGTGGAGGAAACTTGGGGAGACCTTCGTCCAGCAGTGGATTGATAATGGTTGACAATGATGATGATGATGATTAGCATTTATATACACACACACAAAAAAAAGGTACGTTACTCGACAAAACAACATTGCGGTCTGACGTTAATTTTATTTCTATGGTAGAAGCACAATGGGATTGGTCGTACCACTTTTCCCCACTGCTTTGCACATCTGGTAACACAATAAACAGTTCGATCGCAGCTGGCAATCGTGGCTACCAATCGCAGTAATGATCAAATAGCCCCCAGAGAATCTTCAACAATGTGAACAACTTCTTTCTCCTGTAACGTACGTCCAATCGCGCTTTCAATTTTGAACATCAGTGATTGATATCCCTTAAAATTTGAGGAAGAAATGTGAATTTTAAATTTAGCCAAACTGGAGGAGCGTATTCTAATCTAATTCTGTAAATAGAAAAATGACAAAGTATGGCACGAAAAAAAACTGCACCAGAAATTGGTGCAAACGTTTAAATTCCAATTTTAATCAGATTATAAATAGCAATTTTTGTGCCCTCTCTTGAGCTGCGCCCGGGGTAACTGCCCCACCTGCCATGCCTCAATTACGCCTCTGCAAGGTACCTACTAATTACTCTTAAATCAGGGGAATACAGGTAATATAACGTAGAAATATATGAATTATTAATCGAAGTTTAATCGAAATTAGTGTGAAACAAAAAAACTTGTACAGTATGAAATGAAAAAAAAAAAAAAAAACATTTTTTTTTATTTCATTTTTCGTTTCATTTCTTTCCATTTTAGAATTTTCTTATGCGGAAAAGGTTTCGCGATCCACTGAAAAAAAGCTCCGGGATTCATAATGGAACACGGAACAAAGACTACATGAACCAAATTCGTGTTTTCTAGGGTAGATATACTCTGGGCAGAGAGAGAGAGAGAGAGGTCTTATGCCTATACATTTACGCTGGACAACACATGTCAGGCAAAAGCCACACCGAAGAAGAAATTAATTAGCGCATAAATCTTGACTGGAGTGCATTTTGTAGAAGCAGCACAATTTTTCAGAGAAATTTACTATTAGGTCTTATAAAAGAAATGCATTTAATCAAAATGCATTCCCCCAGATCTCATTTATGAATCAGGGACACGAACCTTGACTAAAAAAGACACAGTGACTGCGGACAACTTAAAGAAACATGGACAGATGTGTGCTTGACGTAACCAGGAAATGTTTGAAAAGGAACTCAGGAAACTGAGAAGAGTGAGTGAAATCACGATCAAAGTAAAGATTCAAGTGGCAATGGGCTGAACATATCGTTCAGAAGAACTGACCACCGTTGTACAACTGAAATACTCAACTGGATACCAAGGAACAGGAAACGCCCCAGAAGACCATGTGCGAGATGGTAGATGAAATTCAAAAGCACGACGGAATGACATGGAAGAGAATTGGTCACAATATGGATTTTTGCCAAATACTTGGGGAGACCTTCATCCGGTAGTAGATAGAATGGTTGATGATGACACAGGTGTATTTATTGAAGAATACAATGGTAGTATTAACATTTTGAGTGACATAATGCCACACTGAGGTTCGCGTTACAGCCACACCTCAATGATGCCTAGTATGCACTTGAAAGTTTTCTGAATTGCACTCATAAGATGGCATTTGAAATATCTATTTGATAGAAAGAAAGATCCGTTGAAACATATCATCACCATCATTGTCAACAATTATCAATTCCGTGCTGAATGAAGGTCTCCCCAAGTTTTCTCCACAACGGTCTGTCTTGTGCCAGGAAACTTGGGGAGACCTTCGTCCAGCAGTGGATTGATAATGGTTGACAATGATGATGATGATGATGTACAAGATAGACCGTTCTGGAAGAAACTTGGGGAGACCTTCATTCAGCACGGAATTGATAATTGTTGACAATGATGGTGATGATATGTTTCAACGGATCTTTCTTTCTATCAAATAGATATTTCAAATGCCATCTTATGAGTGCAATTCAGAAAACTTTCAAGTGCATACTAGGCATCATTGAGGTGTGGCTGTAACGCGAACCTCAGTGTGGCATTATGTCACTCAAAATGTTAATACTACCATTGTAGTCTTCAATAAATACACCTGTGTCATCATCAATCATTCTATCTACTACCGGATGAAGGTCTCCCAAGTATTTGGCAAAAATCCATATTGTGACCAATTCTCTACATATATCTGTATACGAAATAAAAAGAGAAACAATTTGCCAGCAGTTGTTTAAATAACCACAGGAGGTTCTTATTAATAGAAGACAATTAGCTGCAGACTCTACATATACACCAAAACTGTGAAATTATTATATTACGATATACATTATTTGAGACGTTTGAGTTCCAATGAGTGTAATAAATTATGCTAAACTTCGGGTTTAGCTTGTTTATTATATTCATTGGAACTCCAAACACCTCAAATAATGTACATCGTAATATAATAATTTCACAGTTTTGTCGTATATATGTAGAGTCTGCAGCGAATTGTCTTCTATCAATGAAAACCTCGTTTGGTTATTTAAACAACTGTTGGCAGATTGTTTCCCGTTTTATTTCGTATATAGATATTTCAAACAGCTGATTTTGAAATTTAATTCCACCAAGTTTTAAGGTTTACACACACACACACACACATGCCTAAGATAACAGATGACAGAAATGGAAAATCACGCAAAAGGTAACAATGTTGTGGACAATATAAGAGTTCTTGGCTCACCACAAAATTTCGCAAAAAAGTCATTAAATTGCGTCTGCAGTTCTATTTGCACGAATTTATATTCACCTCATTGTTTCAGTTTTGAAAAATATTAAGTGCATAGAACATCCATGATGTCTACGTCAAGTGAAAATTGGCTTTTTTTAAAGAAAAGGAACCAGTAAAGAAAACTTCGTCCCCGTTCCCCTACGTATCCGTTTTTATTTTTATTTTTTTTTTTGGTTTAACAACCACCGTGAGCAACTCGATGGGCTATAAGGAGTCGCCCGTCCCTAATTTAGGGCCACTCATTCCAGGGAAGGGAGAGAGCCAGTGCTGTAAGACAACCACAACAACCATATCTCGCCGGGATTTGAACCCGGACCCATCACGGACGAATTATCAGAAGCCAGCGCTTAGACCACTGCGCCACCGGGACGGCATATATCAGTGTATGGAAAAAACAACCTATGCTTATATATAATATTTCTCCGCCGCCCCGATGTCCGAACGGTGCGAAACGTTGGCTTCAAATCATTCGTCCAAGATGGGTCCAGGTAACGCTATTGTAGAGCGTATGACGTATACAAACCCGACTACCTAAATAACAAGGAAATTGATAATATTTATAGCAAAGGTCTAAAGGCTGGATATAAGAAGGATGGCATAGACAGAATACATAGAACTGTAAGAAATCATATAATGTCAGCAATAATAAAATCACCTCGTAAGACAATGAGATACGCAAGATCCATCACGTATGTACCAGGCTTTGCATATTGGTTAAAGAATTTGTTACTTAAATACAACATATTGATAGGAATGAAGTCCCCAACCTCGTTATCACATATAGTATCAAGCTGCAAGGAGAGACAGTGTGAAAAAGAAAAGGCGGGTGTGTACGCTATACTGTTGGTATATCCTGACAACACGGAAAAGATATATATCGGAATGACAAAGCGATCCTTGGACACTAGATCTGAACAGCACGCGCGAAGTGTCACCAGGACATGCAGAATACAGCCCTCGCCAGAGAAATCATGCATTCATCGGCCGCTTCTCTGCGCAATAGTATTAGAAGAATTGCCCCTTACACGAATTTTAAAGAGACTGCCATCAGGGAAACAGTCGAAATCCTCTCCAGCAAAGTAGCATGCAATGATATGATCTCTACTGAACTACCAATGGTTTGGCATGCGTTATTAAAAGATGGTAACACGTCGCGGGGTGCCGTATAATTACGTCCTAAAAATTCATGTAATATGCTGGTGATGTCACCAACGTTATTTTCAAAAATCATCTTTGTTCCTTACGTGTTCCGATTCCCTGCATTTTTATGCATACCATTGCCTTGAAAAAGCCTTCCAGTGGTGTGCGAAAGCTTGGCGAATCTTTGTGCTTACTACAGCACAAAAATAAACGGATTTAATACGTTATATGCGTTTCTTGAGTATTATGGGTTCAGGTTCCGATCCCGGATTCTACAAGGAAGGTGTGTTTGTCTTACGGCCCTGGCTCTCCCTCCTCTCTGGAATCAGTGGCCCCAAATTTGGAACTGGCGAATACTTGTAGCCCTTGGAGTTGCTCATGAATCGTTAACCCCCCCCCCGCCCCCAAAAATCGGAAACACTATGTGATCCCTCATACAAATCTTGCCAGCTGTGCGTGTGTGTGTGCTAATGCGAATTCATTATCGATGCAATTAGCTCTGAGCACCATAATCGTCTTTGGGCTAATAGAACTCAAATATCATTTGAGACCTATGGGGATGGCTTTACCCTTTAACACCAACAGCTGGGAAAGGGGAGGGGACTTTTCCAGCAGGGTCCTGGAGGAAGGACAAGCATGATAGCCATTGCTTACAACGGACTCTAGCACAAACCCGAAAACTAACCATCTGTCCACGCTATTTGTTATACGATACACAGATAACGATTTGTGAATTCATGATTTCAATTTTTATATTTATGTTCCGCCCTCTAAGTAGGTTGCACAATTTGCGGCCAGCAATACTCCCTGCACTTTGGAAATATGCAAATGAGGACAGCGAATTCTGTCAAGTGGATTTTGTGTTCAGATTTATTCCCTGGATTTCCTTCATTGTCGAGGAATGATCCTTCCGATACGACTGTGGCCTTGCATGCAACGGGGTGTATATAACTTTCGTGACTATCGTTCGAATAAATTAAACCAAGAGAAGAAGAATGCCCATTAAATTGCCCTTCTGGACATTCATGGCGGAATGCACCCGAGACATTGGGAAACAGACACGGCACAGGCCTTCAAATGTCGTTTGCGAATTCCATATTCTCGCATTATAAACGGAAACTTGCAACCTTTGAATGCTCACGGAATGAATTTTACGTGACTTTGTGCATAAAGGGAACACGTTCGAATAGTCCAGTCTCAAGCATTTCATCAGCGGTATCGTATTATACACTGGAGTCCATTCCAAAGATGTTCAAAGTTCTTTAACCTTGCGTGGTCAGCAAAGCTTGATATTAAGATAACGACCGTCAGAATGGTCTGCTTGAAGGGCGTTGTCCACGCTAAAACCAAGTTCAAGGTTGAAAGCTTATAAGCATCTCTATTTGTGCGTGTGCGTGGCGATTTCATGAGAATCTAATTTTAGGAGTATCCCATTCCTAATGTAGGGTTATTGCCTAGCTCCAGGAGACACAAGTGTACTCATCGGACACTCGAACCCAACCCTTAACCTTTGCGAAGAAAAACCAAAAAAACCTCATAAACCGCCCAGTGTTTCTGTGAGCATTAATATTCCGCTATTTGTGCTATAACTTTTCCAACAACACGTACAAACACATGCGCCGACTTCTCGTTATAGTTGCCCAGTAGTCTAGTGGTCTGCACTCTATACTGTAAAAAAATAAGTGGGGTGAATTCACGGAAAATTCCAATTTCGGAGAGCCTTCAACCGCACGTGCGCGTGCTACCGTTACCCAGAGAGACCGTAAAGCACAGTCATGTATCAAGTATAACTTTAATTGCGTAATGATAAGATGTTTCCCACCCCCAATTAATGCAGGTGAATCAGTCATTTTATTTTCTGTTTGGAGCTCATTATTTTTCTGAAGAGGTTTTTGTAATGGGGGGGGGTAGAAGGAAAGGAATATCTGGTGCCACACACACACACACACAAACAAAATTCCATGCGATATGCTACCTACAATATTCGATCTCGCTACAGAACTTTAAAATCAGATCATCAGACAGACAATGGAAATTCAATAGGTTAATCAACCTTCAGATATTCCAGCGAATCGCTCCTATTACCAAAAATTTTCCGCCATATGGAAAGAATGAGAATAGAGTTTTTTCGTTAATATACGAAAGCAATTGCGGAAAGGTCTCTGAAAATTCAGAATTTTCCATTAACACATCTTAAAAACGGCAATTTGCCGTTACTATACGAAAGGAATTGCGGAAAGGTCTCTAAAAATTCAGAATTTTCTTGATGTACGAAAATTCCGTGAAATTGAGGGGTTTTTTCCCCTTCGTCATTCCATGGAAAAGATTGTGTCTGAAACATACTTCGTTAATTTACGAAAGGAATCTCGTAAAATATGGCTCGTGAATTTCAGATTTTTTTACACGTACAGTGTAGGTCGCAGGATACACTGCAGTGGCGTTGGGTTATTATGTGCATCTCGGATTAGGCCCCGCATCAAAATGAAGAAAAAATGGTTTTTCTGACGGCAATATTTGAATAACTGGGTAACATATTGCAGCCTTCCATATCCGTTGACTAGAGTGCACTGAATACGCGTTGGTGAGAGAGGCGACTCTCGTCAACTCGTCGCCTTAGTAAAGCTTCGGAGAACAGTGATGCATCCAAGCAGATGCGCACTGAACCGCTTGTGTAAGTAAAACGAAGAAAGTGGACTTTTTATTGGAATATCCTTTTAGTTTATTAAGGTGGTTCCACCTAAATCTCTGCCTTATGTTTCCAATGGTAAAACTTCTTTACATATTTTCTTCGCTATTAATGTAATCCCAAGGATGAAAGTTTGTACGTCGATAAAACTAACTTTAAGTTATAACATGGGATACTTAATACTTGCTAAAACATAACCATAATTATATTAAAAATCAATCATTTTTCTTTGAGTGATGTTCAGACCTGCTAACAGATGGCGCGACCTGTACATTGACGACGTCAATAGACAAACAAATGTTGGATTGCTGAACTATGGTTATGTTTTAGCAAATATTAAGTAAGTATCCCATGCGATAACTTAAAGTCAGTTTTATCGATGTGCAAATTTTCATCCCTGGGAATACATTAATTGCGAAGAAAATATGTACAGAAGTTTTACCATTGGAAACATAAGGCAAAGATTTTAGGTGGAACCACCTTAAGGGATGATGGGAAAAGAAAAGGTCATCATAGACTTGGGCGCACATCGACCAAATATTTGCTTGGTGCAAAAACATAAGAAAAAGTCTAGAACTTTTAATGCAGAGTGGTACAGCAAAAAGTCCTGGCCGCCCATGTGGCGCAGTGGTCTAAGCGCGGGCTTATGACCATTCGTCCGTGAAGGGTCCGGGTTCGAATCCCGCTGAGGCATGTATGTTGTGTTTGCCTTACGGCACTGGCTCTCTCTCCCTTCCCTGGAACCAGTGGCCCTAAATTAGGGACGGGTGGCTGCTCATAGCCCACTGAGTTGCTCACGGTGGTCGATAAAAATTAAAAAAAAAAATATATATATATCAAGTGGAAATGAAAGCAAACATACTTTGTTTTGTTTACTGCTGTTTCGTTTCTAATATTTTTTTTTTTTCATGTTATACAGCACTGCATATACATAATTTCATTCTATGTGGTTAAGTATGATTTTAGCAGATGGTGATTCGAAACTTCACAATCTATTGAAATTACATTTCAAAGTACGGCAGAAGGTTGAGAGCAATTTTTAAAATATTTAGCCCCAGATAAATTTAGGTCACCCTACGCCAATGGTTTACTGGGTCAAAATTTCCGGGGTAGGATATGGATGCTATGTTTGTGCTTTTCAGGCATTTGTTCTCTTCCTTTTCTGGAACCAGCGATTTCAAATTAGAGATGGGCTACCGCTCATAATTCTAGAGCCTTTCCATGTAGGACAGTATAGTGGGGCTAGAGGAAGATCAGACCCAATGGGGAAAATGAAAGTTGTCGAAAATACTATGAGCATTTATTTCGGTGATTTTTGGAAATTTTATTGGTATTTCATTCAAAAATACCAAAGTATTTAAAAGCATAAATAATTTAACTATTCTCAATCTACTGTTGGATGAAGGTCTTCCAAACAGTGGCGCACCCAGGAATTCCTGTTGGATGGGGCTCTCTCTCTATGTGTGTATATATATATATACCGTTGTTGAGGAAACTTGGGGAGACCTTCGTCCAGCAGTGGAATGATAATGGTTGACAATGATGAATGATAATGGTTGACAATGATATGGTTGACATATATATATATATATATATATATTCTATAAAGAAGATACCTAAGCAAAAAAATACATATATAATTTTGACTCACACCTATATATATATATATATATATATATATATACTTAGAGATTTCAATGCAAAAATAGGGCAACGGCAACAGAATGAAACTTCAGTAGGTAAATTCGGTCACGGCAACAGAAACCAGCGTGGAAATACTCTCGTTGAGTTTGCAGAGGCAGAAGGATTTTTCATCTTGAACTCCTTTTTCAAGAAAAAGCCACACAGGAAATGGACATGGAGACATCCAATTGGGACGACAAGTGAAATTGATTTTATTATGTGTAACAAAAAATTCGTCATCGAAGACTGCAGTGTGCTGAACAAGTTCAACACAGGTAGTGACCATAGATTGGTGAGATGTAAGATGCACCTCAACACTAAACTGGAACGTGGCAAGCTCATAAGACAAACAAAATGTATTGACATAACCAACCTTAAAAAACACCATAATACTTTCAAGTTGGAACTGAAGAACAGATTCTCTGCTTTAGAAGGCCTAACATCGGAAGAAGTGGATATTTCTGAAGTTAACAGAAAAGTAACCAAAGCTCTTATGGAAACAGCAACAAAATTAGCTGGGTCTAAGAACAAATTGCAAGTGAACAAATTATCAGGAAAAACCAAAATGTTGATGCAAAAAAGAAGAGAGATGAGGACAACTAAAGAAGATGTGACTTCCAAAGTGGAATATATAGAGCTATGCAAGACAGTACGAAAAAGTATCACTGAAGACGTAAGGAAATTCAACTGTGAACTAGTAAGGAAAGCAATTGAAAACAACCAAAGCCTAAAGATAGCAAAGGGACATCTCAGTAAGGGAAAAAAACAGATTATGGCACTGAGAAAAGATGGTTCTGTAACAAGAAATAGAGGCGAAATTTTGACAAGAGTGAAAGATTTCTACTCCAAATTATATATAAAGGGATGATACATGTACTCCAGGCATCATGAAAGGTACCAGAGTTCTTCCAGTCCTTCCAGCAGAAGTTGCACATGCAATCAAGAACATGAAGCGGGCAAAAGCTCCAGGAGAAGATGGAATTACTGTAGACATCATACAAGAAGCAAGTGGAGAAATCGAAACAGTACTCGCCCAAATTTTCACTCGATGCCTTAATGAAGGGAAAATTCCTGAGGATTGGAACAACGCTACAATGATCTTGCTACATAAAAAAGATGACATTGAGGATCTCAGGAACTACAGACCTATCAGCCTCCTATCAGTGGTTTATAAAATCTTCACTAAAGTTCTTTCACACCGCTTGAAGGTAACACTGGACATGGCTCAACCGAGAGAACAAGCTGGATTCAGGAGTGGCTACAGCACAATAGATCATATCCACGTACTGAGAGAACTAATTGAAAGAGCGAGGGAATATGAACTTCCATTGTGCATGGCTTTTATCGATTATGAAAAAGCCTTTGATTCGGTGAAACCATTGGCAGTTGCAATGGCTCTGAAATCCTGCGGTATTGAAGATGCATACATTAATATTATTAATAACATCTATGAAAATGCAAGTGCAAAGATTCGGCTGTTTGAAAATACAACACACATAAAAATTGGAAAAGGAGTGAGACAAGGTGACACCATATCTCCCAAACTCTTTAATGCACATTGGAAAATGTCTTTCAATCACTGAACTGGGAAAACGAAGGGATAAAGACTAATTGAGATTATCTAACCCACCTTCGTTTTGCTGATGACACAGTCATTTTTGCAACTACCCCATCAGAGCTACAGAGTGTGATCCAGGAACTTGCTGACAAGAGTAAAGAAGTGGGATTAAAAATGAACTTTCAGAAGACAAAAGTGATGTTTAATGCTTTTACAAGAAATGAAGATTTATCGATTGATGGAGAAAAGCTGGAGATAACAGACACGTACGTTTATCTTGGACAGCAGATATCAAGTGAGGGTCACATTGGTGAAGAAATTAATCGGCGTACAAAACTTGCCTGGAGAGCTTTTGGAAGAAACAGCATAATTTTCAAGAGCAATATGCCATTATGTCTTAAAAGAAAAGTGTTTGATCAATGCATCCTTCCAGTGCTTACATATGGTGCAGAGACGTGGACCTTAGCTAAAAGAGACATACAAAGGCTGCAGACAAATCAAAGCAGCATGGAGAGGTGCATGCTTGGCGTAACCAGGAGAGATAAGAAGAGGAACACGTGGATCCGAAAAATGACAAGAGTGGAAGACATCATGATCAGAGTTAAATCCCTGAAATGGCATTGGGCTTGACATACTGCCAGAAGAACAGACCATCGATGGACAGCCGAAATTTTAGATTGGATTCCAAGGGACAGGAAAAGACCCAGAAGAAGACCACATGGATGATGGGTGGATGAAATTCGAAAGTATGCGGGAGTGACATGGAGGAGACTGGCACAAGACAGACCGTTGTGGAGGAAACTTGGGGAGACCTTCGTCCAGCAGTGGATTGATAATGGTTGACAATGATGATGATGATGATGATATGGGCGGAAATGGATTACTGGCTCGATGTGTGTCGTGTGACTAAGAGTGCACACATAGAACATCTGTGACTGTCTCTAAAAAAACTTGAAACATTTCCCTACAATTCTGTTACAAGTAACATAAAATATCTTACATTGTTCTTGTTTTATAGTGTGTTGATACTGTATACTTCTTCATGTATCACCCTGTATATATATATTTTACTTACATAATGTGTGTGTACATACTGTATAAACATAGTGATACACCTATAGTTTTTATACGCCGCCCCGGTGGCGCAGTGGTCTAAGGCGTTGGCCTCTGATCATTCGTCCGAAGGGGTCCGGGTTCGAATCCCGGTGAGGCATGGATGTTGTGTTTGTCTTACGGCACTGGCTCTCTCCCTTCCCTGGAACCAGTGACTCTAAATTAGGGACGGGCGACTGCTTATAGCCCATTGAGTTGCTCACGGTGGTCGTTAAAACTCCAATCAAAAAAAAAAAAATAGTTTTTATACGGTTGTGACGTACGTCGCTCTTAATTTTTTTTTTTTTTTTTTTTTGTTAATTAGAGGTTGAGACCACCGTGAGCAACTCAATGGGCTATAAGCAGTCGCCCGTCCCTAATTTAGGGTCACTGGTTGCAGGGAAGGGAGAGAGCCAGTGCCGTAAGACAAACACAACATGAAAGGGGTCTTGGTTCGAATCACGCCTCACCGGGATTCGAACCCGGACCACTTTCGAACGAATGATCAGAAGCCATCGCATACTACCACTGCGCCACCGGGACGTCCTTAATCTATTTGGGGCTTTGGGAAGAAGACACCATGTAGTAGAAGGCACTATGTCAGACACTGTAATTTTTTGAACATGTGAAATAATATTTTTGAATATTTAATTTGTGACGTACGTCACTCTTAATCTCCTTGGAGGGCTTAAGCCCCCAAAGCCCCCTCCGTGGATGCGCCAATGCTTCCAAAGAGTCTTTCACAATTTCAGTTTTCAGCATTTCTCTTCCATTCACTCCGGCATGCTTCAGAATTCCATATGCGCATCTCGAGACCACGTGATGTTCTGTTCTTTGGCATCCAATCTAATATTTATTTGAGTTATCCAACGGTTATCAGATCTTCCAGCAAAATATTCAGCCCGTTGCCACTTGAAGGTCTTTACGTTGATCATGATGTCACCTTGTCATTTTTCTGATCCATGACTTCCTCTTCTTATCTTTTATTTTTTTTTTATTCCCTTGTTCACTGATGATCTCAAGATATATCGCAATGTACACATTCTTGATGACTGTCTTGCTCTTCAAACTGACATCATTAACCTGTTTCAGTGGTGTACATTAAACCATCTCCACCTCAACATTTCCAAGTGTCATGTCATTTCCTTTTAGCGGAAAAGAAATACGATTTTTTTTTTTTTTACGACAAAGTTGGCGACTATGCTCTTAGCAGGATAATCTAAATCCAGCACTTGGGAGTTGCATTTCATTCCAACTTGAACTTTAAAGGCCGTATTCAAATAATTGCACGTTCTGCCTTTAGAAATCTTCTGTTTTTTCCAGTCCTCAAACATTCGTATTTTTGAGTCTACTAGACCATCATTAGAGTATGCTGCGTTCTTTTGGGGCCCTAGCCTCGTAACACTAATTAATAAAATTGAGAAAGTACAAAAAGATTTATACGACACCTTTTCCACAGATCTACTGTGGATGTTCCTCCTATCATTCTTCAAGACGACCTCTATACATTCGAGAACGAAGGCTCTCCAACTTAAGTTTCTGTACGGTACCATCAATGGAGAGACAGAAGATATTCTAATTTTAAACCGAATAAATGTCGGTGTGCCATATCCACCAAGGACAAAATGTGAAGTATTTTATTTGCAGTGCCATTCTGTAGGATTGAAGCTGGGAAACATTCTGCGTTATGCAAAATGTATAGACTTCACAACTCACTTGAAGAATGTCCGGATATTTTTTATTAAAGTGCGACGTACTGCAGAGGTGAAAACATGTGTCAAGACGACAAGAGACATTCTGTCCCTGTAACTCAGTTGGGAGAGCGACTTTCTCCAGAGTGAGGGGACCCTGATTCGATGCCCGACGCGGAGAAACTTGTACGTTATATTGGCGCCCGAACTTCCAGAATGACCGGGCTGATAAGTTTCTAGCAATGATGTGATGTTCTTTCCACACGGCGAGACAGGAAAAATGATAATCCCTTCTTCAGTGCTTCGAAAAAATAAATCAGTGTGATGTTACGTTCCACACACCAAATTGTCTGGGATTTATCAAATGCACGTTCTTCATGGGATGACTACCTGCAGCAACACATGGTCCCGGCTGAACCGTGCCTCCCCCGCCCTTTTTTCGGGGGGGGGAGTTGTGACGTGTCTGACTCGCAGGACGCACCTAAGATAAAGGCAGATAGCACTGAGTGCACATGTCCGCGTAGCTCAGTTGGGAGAGCTACTTACTCCGGAGTGAGGGGGACCCGGATTCGATGCTCGGCGCGGAAAAACTTGCACGTTATATAAGTTATGATTACTTTTGTAAAAAAGGTTTTGCAAGATTGTAATTATCACTTTTAATGCACTACTGCGCTATAGCGATCTCTGTAAGTAGACTCACTGTCTATAGGAAAATGCTCATAAAAAACAAAACAGGTAGGCTCAGGTCAGATTGAGCCGTCGTAACAGATAAGATCACATGAAAAGGATTTTAGGAAGAAAGTGTCTGACCCCAAGTCTTAAACAACCCTTAGAAATAGGAAGCTAGGAGATTTGGGTTAGAGTGCCCGATAGGAAAGCCACACGGAAGCGAGATAGAAAAAGGGAGGGAGACGCCCTTATTTATTACCGGGGGGCCAGTACCCGGAATCCGACGGCTTAACGTGTCCATCCGACGCACGGCAAGTATTTAGTGGTTTGAGCGTTCGTACCTGCCCAGGATCGAACCTGAGGCTATCTCATGGCAGTCACGAACGCTGACCACAAGGTCACCCGCTGCCCAAATTGAGCCGTCAGTTTGGAACGCAGGACTATACGATCGGTGTGTTGGATTTTTGTTTGGCGGAGGCTACTTTCAGGCGTCCTCGATACTCCCTAGTTCGTTGCACTGTAGTCTTCTTGGGCTTCTAACATTCGTCATCACTTGCTGTTGCCTCTCGTTTTAATTTTCTCCTCTTTTGCTTACGTTCATTCTGCGAATTCCGCAGCATTGCCGAACATTTTAACCCGTTCACACGAAATTTTTTTAATTTTAGTTTAAACCACTGCGATATGTTATTTATATATTTTAATAGATCTCGTCGAGAGCTTTAAAACGATACCACGTACAGTCGTGTTGCGCTCACGGTTGCCGAGATAGACTGAGCCAAACGTTGCGGCACACCCAGAAATATTGCATCGTCTTCCCTGCGCACAGGAAGCGAGGGGAGCGTCGCGCGCACGATGTATTAAGCAATACGCGAATTGGACTCTATGCTGTTTACGAATATGCTAACACGATTAGTGTGCGGCACGTGTTTTCAACACTGTAATCATTTCAATTGGGACCTATTTTTGGAAGAGGTGGTCGGCCGTACGTCGCCCCATACTATCCGCGGAGTTAGACGTAGTCCTACGTCAAAATATTTCGCTGTTATTCCAAGTATGCATCTCTCCATGCTTCTTTCAGCAGTTTGCAGCCTCTGGATGTCTTTTTTATATAGTTAAGGTCCATGTCTTTGATCTATAAATAAGAACTGCACGGATGCACTGACTAAACACTTGTCTTTTAAGACACAATGGTAAATTGCTCTTGAAAATTGCACTGTTCCTTCCAAATGCTATCTTACCTAGTGTTCGATACCTTGTTTTCCAAGATAAATATTGGCATTGGTTACTTCTAGATTTTCTCTATCACTGTATAAATCTTCAGTCCTTGTAAAAGTATTTTATATCAACTCTGTATTCTGTAAGTTCATTTTTATGCCCATATCCAGGAATTCTCCCTCGTGTTGACCATTAAATTGCTCTGGCAAACAATATTATTCAGTGGAAGATCAGATAATTATGAAAGTACGCATAGCGGTACCATGTTTTTCAATTCCGTTATGCAGTAATAGATGAGATAAGTAAGAAGTAGAAGAACGCGACTGTACACATAATGAGTTAATTACATTCGCACTTAGATAATCACTACATGAAAATCTTGTTTTACATATAAGACACTAAGTTAGAAAAGTGGTACTAAATTACAACTTTCTGACGATTCGTCTGAGATGGGTCTAAGTTCGAATCCCGGTGAGGCACGGATTTCGTGTTTGTCTTACGGCACTTTCTCACTCACTTGCTTGGAACAAGTGGCCCTAAATTAGGGACGGGCGACTGCTTATAGGCCACTGAGTTGCTCACGGTGGTCGTCAAACCTACAATCGCCGCCACGCTGGTGCAGTGGTCTAAGCGCTGGCTTCTGCCTGATCAGTCGCATTTTTTCGAGCTCCTGCCAGTATTAGAAGTTTCGTGTGAAGTTTGTGTTTTTTTTTGCGTTTGTTCTTTGACAGTTCGTGTGTTGTTATTACCTGAGTTCCTTCCTCGCAAGTAGTGAGGCGTACAAGCTGTACGTGCTTATTTTTTCGTTTTTTGCCTGTTCTTGAGTGTTGCAAGCTGCAACGCTCGAGCCGCGAGGGTTAGTAGCCGGGCTGGCTACTACCTCCACCAGCATGAGTGCCATATACCCGTCTATATCTCATTCCTCTGCGCTTTCTTCGTCGTCTGTATCTTCCGTGACCACCATGAATGGTGTTCAGTCAAATAGTGTTGTGGTTTCGTCGCCAACTGTACCGCTGGTTACAAATGTGCCGGAGCCTGGGTCAGAGGTACCCAGCTCTTCTATTCCTGTGTCTCGTTCGTTCGCCGCGGCTGTGAGTGCGACTTCTACTTTACAAAGTGCTTCTGTGTCTTCGCGACCAGAGTTTACACGTGTTGCTTCCGCTTTAAGGATAACATTACCACTCGACTCTCCTCAAGGTAAGGAACTCTCGTCTGCCTTACTTTTAAGTGTATTTGTTCCTGCTCTGCGCGACACCCCCTCCCCCAATATTTAAATGCTATTTCTAAAGTTGTACCCGGAGAAAGCATTGTGTCTATTATCCGCTTGGGAGGGGGTGTTGTCGTGCACTTCACTCATCAACAGGCAGTGGACAAAATCCTTGCTTTTGGCTTGGACATTGGTTCCGTACATCTCCAACCAGTTGCAGCAGCTCGAAGACCAGTGACTGTCACCTTGTCTCCAGTACCCACAGCTGTGCCCGACTCGGTATTAATTGATGCCCTTAACACCATGGGGCGAGTGGTTGGTACCACAAAGTACCTCCCAGCTGCTGCTCGCGACTCCCCCTGAAACATGTTCAGGGCGGTCGTCGTCAATACCGAGTCATCTTTCCAACCCCACAAGCAATAGTTAACCGGCCAACCACCCTGGAACTCATAACTGAAACCCGGACCTACATTTTCAATCTGTTTGCTGGCGTCCAGTGCTTCCGATGCAAGGGTGAAGGTCACCTTGCATCGGCATGCCCACATTCCACAGCTGCTACTGTTCCAACTCAATCACTTGATGCTGCTGTTCCAGCGGAGACTCTGCCCACCGCTCCGGATTCTTCCCCCACCCTCCCCACTCAATCTGTTCTAGCTGCCGTTCCTGGTTCCACCTCTGTCGTATCACCTCCAGTGGTCCGTGTTGCTTCGGCATCCACTGACCTGCAGGAATTTCCACCGTTGCCAGCGTCTGAAGGGGCCTCAACCCCCAAGGTTCAGCGGACCAAGAGGCAAAACTCCCCTGGCTCAGCGAACCGTCGTGCGAGTTCCTCGGACCGCCAGAAATCCAGGAAGACGGCTACATCCTCGTCACCTTCACCTGGACCGGCTCCTGTTACTTCTCCAGTTTCCATCTACAACCGTTTTACCTGTTTGCCGAACGATGATTCCATGGACGTTACCGATCCCGATTCTGAAGAAACTTTATTTGCTGAATCTGATGACGACTCTCCTGCCCCCTCTCTGGTTGACATCACCTCTATGTTTGCTGACATTGAGGTGCCCTTAACTCCCCTCTCATTCACAGATCTGTATGCCTTGATTGCTCGCCCCAGACGGGCGAAATTGATTACTCTCCCTTGTATAGCGAGTAAACTCTCTCACCTTCCGGAGATGCTAACCCAACTGACGTTCCTGCATGAGTTCTTATTAAATGTTGATCTGCCATCCGGGACAGAGCAGTACGCTCGCCGGTTGGCGTATTTACTTAAAGTTTTGAAGGCAGAACTGGAAGGTTGGATGCAGCCGCCCCAGTGATGCCTTCCCTAAATGTGCTCTGCTTTAACTGTAGAGGCCTTGCGTCTTCAGCCGCGAATGCTTTGGTCTTCGAGGACGTTCGTTTCCTGGGGACAGATATCCTCCTCTTCCAGGAGACGAACTGTTCCTTGGCGACCGGGTATTCCTGCTGGAGACGCTGGCCCTACGCTTTTTATCACAACTACCGGACGCACATTGGGTCCGGTACAGCGATTGCATTCCGTACTCGGTTTCATTCTCTTCTTTCAGATATCGTTGAGTCACAGAGTCTGCTGGGCTCCTTTCAAGGTATCTCCTTTAGTTATCTTTCCCGTCGTTTTCATGTTTTCAATTTGCATATGCCACAATCATCGGTTGATGCTGATGCTCTTCTTTCGCATTTGATTTCCCTTCTTTCCCAAATTCCTCCTTCTGAAATCGTTCTTATTGGTGGTGACTTCAACTGCACTCTCCAACCGGGTCTTGACCGTGATGGTTCCGGGGAGAGTCGCCTTAACCTTTCCTCCCAACTGTCTCAACTAGTTAGTAATTTTTGTCTCATTGACGCATTTCGTACCATCCACCCTCTGTCCCGTGAATTCACATGGTTTCCTCCGGCCGCCTTAGCGCATGCTGCGGCTCGTCTCGACCGGTTTTATGTTTCTAGTTTCCTCCACTCCTCCCTTGTTGAAGTAACCCATCATCCTTCTGTTTCCTCCGACCATCGTCCTGTTCTTCTGGAAATATTTTTGTCCTCTTTCTCTGTCCCCCCCTCCCCGGTTTGGTCTCTCGATGATTTTCTCCTTTCCGATCCCACGTTTCAGGCCAAAGTTCGTTCGATTATTTCTTCATCCATTTCTGAACTTCCTCTCACGGTTGACCCAGCAGCTCTGTGGCTTTCCACCAAACTTTCTATCCTATCGTTTGCACGTCAGTTCTCTTTTTCGTCCCGTTTTCACCGCTTTCATGATTTAACTATTCTTCGCCGTAAACTACAGTTCCTTTCTCCTTCAGATCCATCGTTTGCAGCTCTTCAATCACAACTTCATAGCATTCTATCTTCCTTTGCTTCTTCGTCTCTTACCCGGTTAAAGTTTTCCAAGTTACATTTTCATGATGACCCGTTTCAACACCTTCGACATCTTGAATCCCACCGTGCTCTGAGTTCCAACATTTCTTTTCTCTCGCTTCCAGATGGCTCAACAGTTTCTGATCCAGTGCAGATCTGTGATCGAACTTTTCAGTACTTCACTGATCGGTTTCGATTGCGGGTCCTGCCGCCTGCAGAGAATTCTCCATTTTTATCACATCTTCCTCAGGTCCCGTCTTTTTTCCCCCTCCTTGGTTTCACCGATCTCTCCCTCGGAGGTTCGTTTTGCCATTTCTAGTCTGAATGACCGCTCCGCCCCTGGGGCTGACGGTCTTCCACTTTCTTTTTATAAAACCTTTCTTCCTGCTCTGCTTCCTCTTCTCGTTGCTTGTTTCAACTCGATCTTTTCTTCTTCGACTTTCGTTTCTTCTGACTTTGCTTTTGCTCTTCTCCGCCTAATTCCTAAAACTGGTAATCTTGGTCTTCTATCTAACTGGCGCCCCATCTCGATTCTTAACACCGACTACAAGATCTTTGCAAAAATTCTGGCTCTTCGCCTTAACCCTGTTCTACAATTTATTATTCATCCTGACCAAACTTATACGATCCCTTCCCGTTCGATTGCAACTAACATCACTACCATCCGTGATTTACACTCTCTTGCTTCCCGTCTTTCTGAACCTCACGCTATTTTTAACCTAGATCAGAAACAAGCATTCGATTCTGTCCATCATTCTTATCTTTTCTCTGTTCTTCGTCACTTTGGCTTTCCTTCCCTTTTCTGTCAGGCACTTTCCAATCTATATTCCCATTCTTCCTTTCGTGTTCGGACCTCTTCTTTTATGACGGCTGCTATTCCTTTTGCAAGCGGTATCCGGCAGGGTTGTCCCCTGTCGGGTCAACTGTTTGCCCTCACGTTTGAACCACTTCTTATTTCCCTTCGATCTCGTTTGCTGGCAGGCATTCCGCGTGGTGTGGCCTCCACACGGCACCATCGCGTGGTTTTGTCGGCCTATGCGGACGACCTTACTCTTTTTTTACGTTCCCAACAGGCTTTTGGTGTTGTTTTGTCTACCTATACTGAGTATGCTTCAATTTCAGGTGCGGCCCTTAATACCTCTAAATCTGTTGGCTTGTGGGCTGGCTCGTGGTCGTCCCGCGGCGACCGCCCTTGGGGTGCCCGGTGGTCGACCACGGTCATCAAACTTCTTGGAGTGTTCATCGGGAACCCGGTGGCGGTTGCTGCCGCCACTTGGTCCCCTTTGGTGCAGGACATGAATCTACGCCTTGCCCCTTTTCGCCGTTTGAAACCGTTTCTTTCTTTTTTTAGCAGGTCGCATCTTCTTTCCGCTTTTCTTCTTCCAGCCCTTTCTCATACTTGGTTTGCTCATTTCCTCCTCCCTCTTTCTTCGTCACGTTCAATGTCTTTTTACAAATTTTATATGGGATGTCGTACATTGGGTTCATCGATCCACGCTTGTCCTTCCGGTTTCTTTTGGTGGTCTTGCCCTTCCGGATTTGTCCCTTAAATCGAACGCTTTCCATCTCCAACATTTTTTGAGGATTTTTTCCCTTCCTTGCGGTTCTTCGATTACTATAATTGACACTTTGCTCTTTCCACGAAGTCCTTTTCTTTCTCTGGCTACTTTTATCCGCATGGACCTCTTTCCACTCATTCCCAATCACTTTCCCGCTACTTACCGTACCGTTTTCTCCCTCTGGCACTCCTTATGTCCAGTCCGCCTCCCCCCGCTTCGACTAACGATCTCCTTGCGGAACCCCTTTTCTTCTCCTCTGCCCTTCGTTCTCCAAATTCTCAGTACCTGAACTTCTCCACTTGGTTTGCAAGTGGCGTCGTTCAGGTTTCTCAACTTTTTGATTCTTCTCTTCACTGGAAATCTTTTGATCGCCTTTCCCCTCTGTTACTTGATACCCCTCAGCATCGTGCACAGTTCTGTCTTATTCAATCCTGTCTTATTCTTCTTTATCCTTTACTTGTCAATTCTATTGGCCTCATTCAGTCTTCCGCCCCGTCGCTCAGTCTTCCCTTTCTTCTCTACTTAAACGATTCTCCATTTTTACCCCATCAAGTTACAGCCAAGCTTCTTTATTCGCATTTTCTTACCAATTTCACAGCTCCATTAGCAATTCCTTCTGTTTCAGCTACAGATCTTCCAGGTACGTGGAGTGACCCATCGACTTCCCTGGCTTCCCCGAAAGCCAGGGACATTCATTGGCTGCACCTACACCGTCGGTTGCTCACTCCGCGTACCCTTCGTCGTTTTCGTCATTTGGCTTCCCCGCTTTGCTTCTTTTGTTCTACACTTGGTGATGTGTCACATTCCTATGATTCTTGTCTGGTGTTGCAGCCCTTGTTTTCGATTATGTTTTCCTTCTTTCCAAAGTTTGCCCTTGTCCTCATACAATGTTCCATTTTTATTTCCTCAGACGCCATTCTCCCCCTGTAGATGTCCACAGTTCTGTTTGTGCATTCATCATTCTCCAAGGGAAGTTGACGATTTATTTGTTTTACCACTCAAGCGTGGATCGAGCTTCTCTCCGGCGTTATCATCCGGCCCGGGTGTTTTGTGCAGGAGGTACCGATCGTCAATCAGATCGGTCCTCCAACTTGAGTATGACATGGCGCGGGTTCGGCAGGATGTGCCTGCCTTTTTCTCTCTCTGGTCTCCATATTTGTCATGGTTTCATGTTTCTGCAGGCATTATTGCTCTCCTCCCATAGCCAGAGTTTATTATATTTATATTTATTTTTTTTTATTGGTGTTTTTTTGTTTAGTGCATAATTTTTGTACATACCGTAGATCTGTGTCAGTGGGTTAGTGTCTCCTTTAGTTTATCTTCTTGTTGCTTTCCGTGCACACACATTCCCGTTAATTTGTTGTCGGTAGCGTTTACTGACTTTTTCTTTTCTTTTATTTTATTTTCCGTCGGCCTCAAGCCGTTGGTCGACAAACTTTTTTGTGTGCCGGCTAAGCGTTTTGGTATTTTCTGTTTATTGTTTACTGTTACCAAGGTGTTTTATGTTGTTTTGTTGATGTTGATTGCATTTTTGCTGTGGCATGCACATTGTCTGATGTGTTTTTGTTTTGTTTTTTGTTGCTCAAGTGTCGGCTTTTTTTCTAGTTTGCTTTTGGTGTCGTTCACCTATTTTATATTTATTACTCGTCGGTTTCACACAGTTTACTGTCGCACGGTTTTGTGTTTAATGTTGTGGTTGTTTTTATTTTTTTGTTTTAATTTTTTTTTTCTTGCTGAACGGGTACTGCTGGCGCGTGGTACCGAGGGTTTTTTTTTGTGTGTTGGTTCTGAACCTTACCGACGTGTTTCTTGGTTTTGTCTTGTGTAATCGGTGTTTATTTTTGTGGTTAGTGCTGTGCATACAGTGCGAATTAACTGTTTCGACCCGAATTTATTTGGTGGTGATGCTTGTCTGCAAGTTTAACCCCTGTGTTCTTTTTCACAAAGTTTTCATGGTGTTATTTGTGTATTGTGCATTCTTTATTGTGTTCATGGTGCTATCTGTGTATTGTGCATTGTGTGTTAATTTCTTGGTGTTATTTGAATATTGTGCTTTGTGTGTTGTGTTATTGGTACGGGGTGTTAGTTTCTAGTGGTTGTTTTTTTCTCTGTGTTGCTGTCGGTCTTAGTGACCGAGATACGCTTTAAATGTAAATTTTTGTTGTTCGTCGGCTTACAGCCATTTGTCAACGCATTTCTCCGAACTACCAGGTGTTATTTTTTTTCCGGCTGCAGCTTGTTGTCGGACCGTGTGTTTTTTTTTTCCCCTTGACAGTTTTGACAAACTCGGCTGACTTTTCTTTACCGCCTTGCTTCATTAGTGGTCTGTCCTGTATGTATTGTTTGTTGTGCAACTGTTTTCTTTTTATCTTGCCGTGTGTTATTCTTCAACTTGCTCTGATGTCGTCTGCTTCTTCCTGTAGAGTACTCTCTGTTTATTGCGATATTGATTGTGTGTTGTTATTGTCGTTGCCGGTGAGTTATTGTGCAATTTTTTTTCCCGGTGAAAATTTGTGTTTGTATGTTGTCTTTTTTGTAAATAAATGCTCTTTTGAAGTTCTGACCATTCGTCTGAGATGGGTCGGGGTTCGAATCCCGTGCGGCATGGATATTGTGTTTGTCTTATGGCACTGGCTCTCTCCCTTCTCTGGAAACAGTGGCCCTAAATTAGGGACGGGCGACTATTTATACCCCACTGAAAAAAAAAAAAAAAAAAAAAACAATAAAAAACATCATCTGTTTGAGGCTTCGTAAAAATTACACTCCCACAGGTCAAATATTAACTTTCCCTAGTGTGGGACCCTGGGAAATCTCTGGGCCGAGTGGTCAGAGGCGCGGGCCTCTGGCTAATTCCCGAAGTTAGATGCAATTCAAAATCTCTTGGTTGTGGCATGTAGTGGTTTGCTTGTCTTACGACGCTGGCTGGCTCTCTTTCCCCTCCCCAGAAGAACTGACCTTAAATCCGGGACAGGCAACTAAAGCCTTAGATGCCCATACGTTAAACCCCAAAACGCCGCCCCGGTGGCGAGTGGTCTAAGGCGCTGGCCTCTGATCATTCGTCCGTAAGGGGTCCGGGTTCGAATCCCGGTCGGGCATGGATGTTGTGTTATAGGGGAGAGAGCCAGTGTCTTACGGCACTGGCTCTCTCCTTCCCTGGAACCAGTGACCCTAAATTAGGGACGGGCGACTGCTTATAGTCCATTGAGTTGTTCACGGTGGTCGTTAAACCTCCAATAAAAAAAAAAAAAAAAAAACAAAGAGAGAGAGAAAAAAAAAGAGAAAAATTCATTGTGGAGATCTGAAAATATGTTTAATAGAACATTGAATTTTGGAAAAAAAGTATTTATGTAAATATATGAATAGAGCAAATTCTGCTTATTCGGCTGAATACTATTGTGATAAATCAGAATTGATATCCGTAGCTATTTAAGAACATAAAAAACAAACGTTTTCCTCGAGAAATAATGGTTCAATTTTTATTTTATTTTCATGAAGCAAAACTCGTTCTCCGAGTGCTCCTGGAAACAAGAAATGAAAAAAAACAGGATGGAGTTCGTTTCTTGAGGCTTTTTGACTATAAGCCAGAAATTTTACCGAAAGTGCACACACTTCGCAATGAAACACGACAGTGAAAGCATGTGTCCATTGAAATGTCGCAGGTTTGGATGACATTGAAACCTCCTACGGTTAAAAGTCTCGATAAAGCTCAGCTATTTTTGATGTGGGAGGCTGAACAATAAATAGCTGCAAAACTCATTAAAGACATTAAACTCTCAGACTACAAACAATTAATCAGGAAAAGAGCAAATAGTGACAGTTCAAGACATACGTAAAACTGTACTAACTAAATTACCTGGCGTAAATGATGCAAATAATGACCAACAGGATCATGATTTAACTATATACATATACAGTTAAAAACTGAGCAAAATTTAACATTTGCTTAACTGAGAAAACTTTGATAGTTGCTAACTACGACTTGGAAAGCGTGAACGCGCAAATTGCTGCACAGCAGAATTTGACGAAATAAAGTATAAAACAATTAGAATTAATGATGCAGGATTTTTTTGCCAAAACCAAGTTGAGCGGGAAAATTTGAGGGTTAGAGTTGTTATGCGGATACAGGGGAGAACAAGGAACCTAGGGGTTGAAACGCTCTGTTGTAACTTGAATTACAGCCCTTAAGTCCCTTGTTTTCAAGTCTGCGCAAAATAGCTCCAACCCTCAAATTTCTCTGTTCATCTTCGCTTTGCCAAATATTTCTGCATCGTTGCTTCTTAATTTTTCATATTTTACATATCAACCATTATCATTTCACTGCTGGATGAAGGCCGCCGCCCTCAAATTCCTCCGCAACTTTATGTCTTGTTGAGCCAGTCTCCACATTACTCCGGTATGCTTTCAATTTGTCTATATACGTAAATCATCATCAACCATTATCAATCCACTGCTGAATGAAGGTCTCTACAAGTTGCTTCCACAACTTTATTTTGAGCCAATCCCTTCCAAGGCACTCCAGCATACCTCCGAATTTAATCCACCCATCTCCCACGTAGTCTTCTGTCTTTTGGTATCCAATCTACTATTTAACTTGTACAACGGTAGTAGGTTCTTCTAGCAATATGTCTAGTGCATTGCCACTTGAGGGTCTTCACTCTAATCATGTCATCAGCTCATGTCATTTCCCTAATCCATGTGGTCCTCTTCCTATCTTTCTTGGTTTAACCAAGCATGAATATCTCCGAGGACTTATTACCAGGGCCGGATTAAGGCCTCAGTGGCCCCTTAGGCATCTGAGTGGGCCCCAACGAACTTACAATCATTATTGAAGTCCCTTAAAACACGAAACTCTAGCAACATGCTTGTGATAATTAATACGTTGTGCATTCTTCAAACTAATAAAGTGCTTGCAGAGTTTTCATAAAAAGTCAAAGTATTTTCCACTGTTTTCACAAGAAATTAGTTAAAAGCTTAAAGATTCCAAGATTTTGTCTTGGAATTTTTAATGATTTAGCATTGTATAATTTTCTTGGTACACCTTTTTGTTATGCAATGTGCAGTCACTGTGGATTTCGTCCATTAACGGTTCGAAGTGGGGGTAACTGTCTCGCCGGCCCTGCTGTACACAGCGACATGAAACGTTTACCTTTAATGAGTCTATGCCTTGGAATTTGTTCGCCTTCTAGCCACTGTTTGTGATTGAGTGGAAATCATACGAAACAAAAGTAAAACTGTTGTACTTCTATATGTATAAGCTGTGTACTATTTGCGGTGTAGCGGCATGCCTCCTGGGTCCTTGGTAATGGTGGACCCCTAGGCAATATATAGCCCCACTAGATACCCCCCTCCTCCGCCCTTAATCCGACTCTGTTTATTTCGTACCTTTTTGAAGTAACGGAATGCTTCGGAACTCGAGATCTTTTGAAAGTGACCATGACTTTTCATTATCTCAAAGAAAAGGTCAAATGTACTGCTATACTCGTAGTATTATTTCACAAAACTCCTATATATAAAATTTACTTCTGGTAGCTTTTGTTTTAAGGGATCTACAGATTGATGCGTATATTTACTTCTGGTAGCTTTTGTCTTAAGAGGTCTACAGATTGATAGATAATCAATCTAATAACAAAATATATATTTATTATTATTATTATTATTATTATTATTATTATTATCAGATAATCAATCTAATAACAAATATGTATTTATAGTATAATAATATTATCATATAATCAATCTAATAAAAAATATGTATTTATAGTATAATAATATTATCAGATAATCAATCTAATAAAAATATGTATTTATAGTATAATAATATTATCAGATAATCAATCTAATAACAGATATATAAAATGTAGTTATATCAATTATTATACACTTAAAGCACTCCTGGAATATTTTGTTAATATTGCAACTAATTGTTAACTTCATGTAATTTTTCCAAAGCATCATTTAATTTTTTTTTATTTTTTTGTTCTTATGACGTCCGTTTTTGTGGAAGTTGTAGGTACAAAAATCCTATTTTCTTTTGTCTCTGTTGTAATTGTTATTCTTTTATTTTTTAATTTTATGGCATTTTCGGAAATGCTTTTTTTACCACAAGGAATAAGACTTTGTAGTACTTTTAGTATTGTGATCCACGTTTAAATTCTCTCTCAAGCGGTTTGGTTGCTCAACCACGTGTTTTAGCAGAATAATTCTGTTGATTTGTTCAAACCTACTCAGAACTTGTGAATTTTTTAAAATCATTTTTCTGTTTTTTGTGACAGATGACGAGTATGGGTTGGGCCAGGAAAGTTATAGATGCATGCAAAAACTTTTAACTAAATTATTCTTCATGCACCCTTGAGGGCGGTTATGTTAATTATAAATTTTAGTGGGATTTAAACTTGCATCTATGGCTTTGCAGAAACCCATTTCCAACTAGATTTTTGTGGAAATGAGAAAATGCAGGGTTTTGCTGGTCCTTGATAAAGCCAAGGCTCGGCATTCTCAACACTTTCTACATTCAGGTTAGCTATTTCTTTATTTTATTTTATTTTTTTACTCATGCCTGTTGGGTTTTGAGATTTTCTTTGTTGTTTTTGTCCTTGTTAAATAATTTTTATTCTAGTCTCTACTTAGTAGTGTGTGAATTCTGAATTTTCATAACTGCTGCGTTGCGCGTCATGATCTTCAGATTGTTTGTTAAGCAATTTGGTTTTAAATTCTTAGGTGTAATTTAAATCTTTGACTCTGCTCTTGGATATATATATAACCTTTTCTATGTTGTACTTAGTATGAGTTTAAAAAATTTTTTTAGCTTCAGTTTCTTCTGAATTCTGAATTTTCATAACTGCTGCGTTGCGCGTTTTGACTTCAGGTTGTTTTGCAACTTTCGTTTTAAATTGTACAGTTTTTTCTTTTGTATTCGGCTTTGCTCTTTAGTATATATATCATCATCATCATCATCATTGTCAACCATTATCAATCCACTGCTGGACGAAGGTCTCCCCAAGTTTCCTCCACAACGGTCTGTCTTGTGCCAGTCTCCTCCATGTCACTCCCGCGTATTTACGAATTTCATCCACCCATCTCCCATGTGGTCTTTTTCTGGGTCTTTTCCTGTCCCTTGGAATCCAATCTAAAATTTCGGCTGTCCATCTATGGTCTGTCCTTCTGGCAGTATGTCCAGCCCATTGCCATTTCAGGGATTTAACTCTGATCATGATGTCTTCCACTCTAGTATATATATATATATATATATATATATATATATTATATTTGTTATTAGATTGATTATCTGATATAATCTAATAACAAATATGTATTTATATATTAATAGTACTATTATCAGATAATCAATCTAATAACAAATATGTATTTTATTCCGTTTATAAGAGTAAAATTCCCTAAACATTCGCAAGCTTTCACTGCCAACGGGCAGCTCCTTCAGGCTGCTGAATATAAACAGTTAACAGAAACAGATTAAGAATAAATGCAAATGTAAACAATTTCAAATCACCTATAGCATGAGATTCATAATGCGCCAAGCGCCCATTGGTTCTCTAGCGAGCGGCATCCTTAATACGTAACACCTTGTGACAGATGGGAGAAATTTCAGTAGTGTCTGTGTTGCAAACGTCACTGCACGATGGAATCTCGATTGATTCTCGGACGGCTGTTGACCTAGGGCCGCTTTAGGGCGCTTGTCTTCTTAAATCCTTCCAGATACGTCGGGCGTCCTTAGAACTTACGTCTAGAGCCAACGAGGTAGTAAGTTTTCTGGTTTTTATATCCCGTTTGTGCTCTGCCTCTTTGAGTTGGAAAGATCTTTTTGTCATTCCGATATACCATTTTGTGGATCTGCCCGGGTATGCTAATGGAATTCTGTATTGTCCGGCTTGTCACGATCCGCAGTGAGAATGGTCCCAATCGTCCTCGGGAATCTTAGACCTACATCCAGCCTCAGCTTACGCCGTGCAATTCCTGAGCTGGTAAGAAATCTTGAGATATATGGTATGGATCCAAATAAACGCCTATATACGGAATAAAATACATATTTTGTTATTACATGTGGCGTATAGCCCGCAATCACATTTGTACGTAATCAAACCTAAAGTACTCCCGCAAATCTTTCCCATTACCGGAATTTATTCCGTCATATGATACGGAAACAGTGAGAACAGAATTTTTCGTAAATATACGAAAGAAATAGCGGGAAACTTCCTGAAAATTCAGAATTTTCCGTTGACACCTCTTAGAAACCGCAATTTACCGCAAATAGAAGAAAGGAATTGCAAAAGATTTATGAAAATTCAGAATTTTTCATTAACACCTCTTAAGAACGGCAATTTACCGTCAATAGAAGAAAAAAATTGCAGAAAGGATTTTATGAAAATTCAGAATTCTCCTGGAGTACGAAAAGTCCGTGAAATTCAGGTTTCTTTCGGTTGTATCAGAAATGTGCTTCGTTAATTTACTACAGGAATCACGAAAAATGGTTCGTGAATTTCAGAATTTTCTTTCAGTGTAGATTTAACGAATTCCCCTGAGTATCGGAGGAGATAAGGTGCCGCCCAGCCCTAATTTAGGGTCATTATTTCTAAGGAAGAGAGATAATTAGAGCTATACGAAAAACGCACATGGTTCAACTCGGACAGTATTGGCGAGACTGCCCCGGACGAATCAGCCCGCAGTGACAGTCGTCATGATCTTTTACTATTTTTGGACTCCCCCTCTGCCATGTCACATTTTGTCCGGTTGTTGACCTCCCTCCCCCTAAAAAGTACGTCCTAATTCCCGCAACCCCCTTTATTTTTGACGACTGCTTTTAGAAGTCAATTGAGAAACAAAGAAAACATGTAATTATTTAAAGGAATCTTCCCTATATTTACACGTTTGTTCAAAAAAATATTTATTATTTAGGCATTAATTTATTCCCAAATGCTACCCGAACTTTATCATTCTGAAATAAAGATCTACAAATGAACGCGTGCATTCAAGGTTGCAACACTCCGGATTATACCATCTACAAAACACGATAGATTTGGTAGTACAAATATGAGAACTTAATATTAATATTGTGATTTAGCTATATATAATCAGAAATATGAAATATTTCATACCTTTTTAACTATTAAAAAAAGAAAAAAAATACAACGAAGAAAATACAATCCACCATATTTTTGCCGCTGCACGTCCGAATTACTAAACCTCCCCCATGTCACATTTGGTTCGGTTGTCAGGAACCCCCCTCTCACCCTGTAATATTGGACGTACTCTATGGATGGCCCCTATTATTTGTGTTAGAGAGAAACAACAGGCCGCCCACAAGTTAGGACAAAGTTAACTCAAGACGGTAGTTTTCTGCTCTTATGTGAGCGCTACAGAAGCTGTCAGGGACACAGCAACTGTGGAGATATCTGAATTTAAAAGATATTGGAATCGAATTCGAGCCAACTAAAGCGTTCAAGTGAAAAGAAAATAAACACGTTTGCTCACGTCGCAATAATAATTAAAACTTCCGGAGTTAGTATGTCAAGGTCACGACACTCACCTGTGTGCTCTCACGAGGACCACAATGCAAAAGCTTTCAGCTAGCGTCCTGAATAATGCAGACACGCATGAATAAATTCAGTCGTCGTAGAGACAAATTTTTAAACTTGGCCCAATTGTTATCGTGAAGGGAAAATTAATGATCCTTGAATACTGATCTCTTTCAGACAAATCTTGGGAAGTAATAGCATCTACCACCATCGTTAACTACGCAGAGAAAAGAATTTATTACATTCTTGCTTGATATCTATTCGGAGGTAGATTGTAGCTTTTAATTGTGATTGTATGAAGATCAGTTCACAGACTTGCATGAAGTTCAAACGTTTTGGTGCTGGTAATCCTGCGGACTGCACATGTCGAAGTTTCTAAATTCAGAATAAAAATTACTCGTGTAGTTTAGACCAGTCATGACTAGTGCTAGTTGTAAAGCAATAAAAAGCTTTCAGCCAGGAAGAAAAGAAAGGAAGAAAATGAAGATGGAAATATTTTATTGCATCACTAATTTCCTGGTTCCGAAGATGATAGAAATCTACAGGTACAAACCTTTTTTGCATGGGTGTCGCTAGAATTTTTTTCTTTTTTTCAAAGATCACATTATCACAGTAATAACACTGTTTAAACCGAGAAATAAAACGTTTACAGAATGACACTGAAAAAGCAGAGCCTTTGTTAGATTTTTTGTTCTTTGATGTTCCTGCGCAGAATATGCTGGAATTTGCCACTTTATGACAGAAACTTGTTCCCCTTGGGAAATGATTATTGCATAGTTAAATATATATCATCATTCATCATCATTGTCAACCATTATCAATCCACTGCTGGACGAAGGTCTCCCCACGTTTCCTCCACAACGGTCTGTCTTGTGCCAGTCTCCTCCATGTCACCCCTGCATACTTTCGAATTTCATCCACCCATCTCCCATGTGGTCTTCTTCTGGGTCTTTTCCTGTCCCTTGGAATCCAATCTAAAATTTCGGCTGTCCATCGATGGTCTGTTCTTCTGGCAGTATGTCCAGCCCATTGCCATTTCAGGGATTTAACTCTGATCATGATGTCTTCCACTCTTGTCATTTTTCTGATCCACGAGTTCCTCTTCTTATCTCTCCTGGTTACACCAAGCATGCATCTGTCCATGCCTCTTTGAGTTGTCTGCAGTCTTTGTATGTCTCTTTTAGTTAAAGTCCACGTCTCTGCATCATACGTAAGCACTGGAAGGATGCATTGATCAAAAACTTGTCTTTTAAGACATAATGGCATATTGCTCTTGAAAATTATACTGTTTCTTCCAAAAGCTCTCCAGGCAAGTTTTGTACGCCGATTAATTTCTTCATCAACGTGACCCTCACTTGATATCTGCTGTCCAAGATAAACGTACGCATCTGTTATCTCCAGCTTCTCCCCATCAATCGATAAATCTTCATTTTTTGGAAAAGCATCGTACATCACTTTTGTCTTCTGAAAGTTCATTTTTAATCCCACTTCTTTACTCTTGTCAGCAAGTTCCTGGATGCAGCTCTGATGGGGTAGTTGCAAAAATCACTATTTCTTCAGCAAAACGAAGGTGAGTTAGATAATCTCCATTAATCTTTATCCCTTTGTTTTCCCAGTTCAAGTGATTGAAAGACATTTTCCAATGTGGCATTAAAGAGTTTGGGAGATATAGTGTCACCTTGTTTGGTGGTAAGTCAGCGTTTTTGAAGTTACTAAATTAATAACATGAAAAAGGCTGCCATTATAAATGGATTTCCAGAAATTTTACTAAAACTGATCCAAAAAACGCACAAGACAATCAATCATACAATCTCCCGTTTTCCCTTCAAAAAATGAAAAATAAAAAGCACAAAAAATTTCTACTAAATAAATACTCACGATATTCTATTTCCTTTCCTTCTCTTTCTTTAATTTTCATCGTCTAAAACAAGAAATATCGTTAATAATCAAAACCCAGTTTACCACGCAGGTGGACTTGGGGTCAGAGGTACGTTCGCTTTTGACTAATTATCTGGGTTGGGCGCCAGGTTCATGTTTCTGGACGATGCATGGGTGTTGGGGTTGTCCTAAGGCGATTGTTCTGTCCCTGCCCTGGAACCAGTAGGCCCTAAATTAGGGAAGGGGCAACTCCTTATAGCCTTCGATGCTCGCAGTGATTAACCCCCTCCCCCCGGAATTTTTCTTTTTTAAGCGCGAGCGGTGGTTAATAATCAAGATCTCATATCAACAACAAACAAAATGGAGGTCAACGTTTTGAAATAAAAAAATATGAAGCTTAAAATAATATTTTCGTAGAAAAAAAAATTAAAAATTGAGTTTCCCGCATTTTGCAGCGTAGACATTGATCCCGTTGGCTGAGTGGTCTGAAGCGCGGGCATCATTCAGATCGGTCATCCGAGATAGGCCGGGATGAACTATGGGCGATGTGCTTGTCCAATGAAGCTGTCTCTTCCCTAGAATTAGTGGCCTTGAATTAGAGACGGGCTACTGTTTATAGCCCTATGAGTTGTCCGCAGTGGTCGTGCAGCCCTAAATAAAAAAAAAAGATTAAAGTACCGTTTTTTTTTGTTTTTTTTTTCTCAACCCTGTTCTCTAACAAAAAAACTGGCCTCCCCGGTGGCGCAGTGGTCTAAGCGCTGGCTTCTGACCATTTGCTCGTGATGGGTCCAAGTTCGAATCCCGTTAGGCGTAGATGTTGTGTTTGTTTTACGGCACTGGCTCTCCCTTTTCTGGAACCGGTGGACCTAAATTAGGTGTGGACAACTGCTTTATAGCCCATCGAGTTGCTCACGGTGGTCGCTAAACCAGTAAACAAAAAAGCCAATTCGCATTTTTGGCTGCATTTTCAAAGAAAATTAAAATTAAAATGAAAACTCTCTTTTGCATCTAACATAATCTGCAAAGCAAATAAAATCCAGTTTCTGAAAACATTTTAAATTTTTTATTTACGTTGCAAAATTTCACTTGAGGGTAGCACTACAGTAGAAAAATTTTAGTGCGTGGAAAGATTTCAATATATATTTTACATATTTTGTGCTTTTATGTATAATGACGCACACAACATACCCTTCCTCCTTTTTCTTTTAGGTTTAACGACTACCGTGAGCGCAATTCATCGATAAGCACAATAGACTTTTTCTATTTTAATTTCTCTGATCTGATCTTATTGGAGAATTAACGACCACCGTGAGCAACTCAGTTGGCTATAAGCAGTCGCCAGTCCCTAATTTAGGGTCACTGGTTCCAGGGAAGGGAGAGAGCCAGTGCCGTAATACAAACACAACATCCATGCCTCACCGGGATTCGAACCCGGACCCCTTTCGGACGAATGATCAGAGGCCATCGCTTAGACCACTGCGACACCGGGGCGGCAATTTATTTATTATTATTACTTTTAATTTGATTGGGGGTTTGACAACCATTGTGAGCCACTCAATGGGCTATAAGAAATCGCCCGTCCCTAAAGAAGGGCCACTGGTTCCATTGAAGCGAGGGAGCCAGTGCTGTAAGGCAAACACAACGTCCATGCCTCACCGGGATTCGAACCCGGACCAATGTCGGACGAATGGTCAGAAGCCAGCGCTTCGACCATTGCGCCACGGGGAAGCACAATAAATTTCGCACAGTGCTACAGGAACCGATCACTACTAGAAAAGACCCAAAAGACCAGGTGGGAGCATGGTTGGACAAATTCGAAAGCATGACGGAGTGACATGGAAAGGAACTGCTTTAGACAAGAAAGTGTTGGCACGACTTGGGCAAACCTTCATCCAGCAGTAGATTGAAAAGAGTTGATGATGATGATGAATACAAAATAAAGTACAAAAGGAAGGCTTTGGCGGCAAAATGATTTTTTTTTTTTTTTTTTTGCTACGAGATTAAACGTTTTTACGCTTTATTTACTATCAGGGGTTGCGCTGGCTTTTCTAAAGTTTTAGCAAATTTAATCGCTAAATTGAATTTGTTTTCGCCAAAGTGTTATAACACTATGAAAAGGTAATCGCTAAACCTCCCCCCCCCCCATCGCCAAAATGATTTCTTTTTCGCAAATGGCGAAGATGGCGATCGGCAGCGCGACCCCAGATTATTATTATTATTCTTGTGTTTGAAATCCTGAAAAAAATCTGGCACCCCTGAAATCTGCTGCCTCTTGAAACGTTCCTAGTAGGCTAATACAAAAATAACACTCCTGCCAGTGGTGTACCAGAGCTTTAGCGTGCCTTTTTTATAGGCTTATAGCGGCGCTAAGGGACTTTTCGTGGGTAGATGAATGCGAAGCTAGGCAATGGAGTTCTTTTATTAGGGGTATGCAAAAGTTTCCGCCGTTTTAAGGAGAAAGGAGACAGGAACAATGAAGAAACCAGTACATATCTATTCAACGAAATATTGGCCGTTAGCATCAATGACCTTTTGCCATTTTTCAGCCAACAAATGAATGCCCCTGTGATAGAAGGACTCGGGTTTTGAGCTGGAGAACGCAGTGACGAAATTTTCCACCTGTGGAACTGTGGTTAACCACTGTTGGGCTAGGGCATGTTGCATAGAGCGAAGCAGATGAAAGTCTGAGGGTGCAATGTCCGGGGAGTAAACTGGATGCGGTAAAACCTCCCAGTGTAATCATTCAAGGGTTGATTTCGTGGTGGCACCGACATGTGGTCTGGGCGTAGTATCGTTTTAAAGCTCTCGACGAGATCTATTCAAATATAGGAAGAACATTTCGCAGTGGTTTGAACTGAATATTTAAAAAAAAGTTTTCTTGTGAACCGGTAAACACTTTTAACAATATCGCGGTTTATCTGGACAACCGTGAGTGCAAAACGACTGTGCGTGGTATCGTTTTAAAGCTCTCGGCGAGATCTATTCATATATATATAAACATATCGCAATGGTTTAAACTAAAATTAAAAAAAACTGTTTTCGTTTGAACGGGTGAACAATAATGACAATGCCGCGAAATTCGCAGAATGAACGCAAGTAAAAGTGGAGAAAATCAAAACGAAGGGTAAGAGCAAGTGATGAGGAATGTAAGAAGCCCAAGCAGACAGAGCACCACGTTGGGTAATTCGTGTATTTGTGTTCGCAATGTATCCAGCATTATTTGTAAAAATTATGTAAGCTACTTTTCATATCATAGACCTGTGTTGGCTATAGCAAATTAAATAAACGCTTTGAAACCATACTCGACTAGCTCATTTCAACTCTCCGATCTTTGAATCCCGGTGAGGCATGGATGTTGTGTTTGTCTTATGGTACTGGCTCTCTCCTTCCCTGGAACCAGTAACCCTAAATTAGGGAAGGGTGACTGCTTATAGCCCATTGAGTTGCTCACGGTGGTCATTAAACCGTCATTCAAAAAAAAAAAAAATCAGAGCTGAGCTACCTTTTTTTTTTGTCATTGCAAGAACGAATTCCAGGACCTGTTACAAAAATATGAATATTCTAGGACTTTCCAGGTCTAGAAAAAAAAAAGGAAACGAAATTCCAGGACTTTTCCAGGGGCTGTGCGAACCCATCACTAAATCCACCACAGAAAAAATGGACTGAGACATTAGTGGATTTCCTCTGAGCACAAATCTGCTAAAACATTCGAACAGCTGCTGTGTTTTGGGTGTGCTTTCAGATAAAATCCGGCACAAGGGCGTTTTCTAACAATGTTGGCCAACGGGTGTATTATTCTACATTTGATATTCAATACGACTTAATGCTTGTGAATCGATTTTATGCATTTTCATCATCATGTCAGAGAGTCCAAGCCTTTAAATGGCGATACGCAGAGAAAGGACGTAGGTGGCATAAACGGTCAGCCCAAAAAATGAAAACGGAAATGGTAAAAACAAATATCTTCCAACACTGATTGGACTCGAAACACCTGCCCTGATTGTCCCTAGAGCTGTAGACTCATGGATGGGAAGGCAATGACGAGTTCGGAAAACGAGTTAGCTGTGTTAATCACGATCAAGAGCTGGTTGTGCAAGAGATTCCAACCCGTATTTGTCAACTGCATTTGCAAATACCGGTCGTCCTTCGTTTAACAAATGATTTCATCCTTTAATTCAAATCTGATGTTGTTAAGCGGAATATCGTGTTCCATCAATCATCGAACGAGATCCTTCATTTCAGGTGTTTGAAAGATGCCACAGACGATTGGCTGTTTAAAAGAAAATATATGCAAAATAAAATGAAGGAACGATACATCTCCCCTTAAAAGAGTTCAACAACTGCAGAGAAAAATCAAATGTGCCCTACATTGCTTGAAAGTAAGAAACAAGGATTAGTTTCCTCATACTACAGATTTATAGACAGGAATTGCATTGTAATTGAAATAGAATAGTTATTTACAAGATAATGAATCTGTATCATTCACTAATGCGCATGCCTGTTTTATGTTTTTTTCACATTCACGAGGGTGCAATGAAACCAGCATTTTTTTTAATTTTTTTTTGTAGGGGATAACGACCACAACGTACATTAAAGGTCGTTCATCCCTAATTTAGGGCCAATGGTTCCAGGGGGTGTAAATAGCGAGCGTCGTGTCGCAAGTCAAGCGCACCGACAACGCATCATTCAGGAATCGAACCTAAAGTCCGACTTGGAATATTAGAAAGAAGCTGTAGTCTGCGATCATTCACCCACCAGAACGATTCACTGGCATTTACTCTTTAATTCATTAACTTTGTGGAAACACAAGTTTGTTCGTGACGAAGGTCGAATCTGAGCCCCCTCACTCCGTAATAAGTTGCTCTACCAAATAAACTACAGGGACGGAATGTATCGCTGCAGAATTATCGTCTTCACAACTGTAGTACGTCACAACTTATTTTAACGAGATCGTTGATTAATGCTTCCTCGCGACTTTAACCCTATAAGAGAATGATATACCCCTGAATCAAAATGCGCCAAGACTTTTCTGCGCTCCTGAGGCCAAGCTTTACGAAAACAACTGCGAAATAATTCCTT
Source organism: Macrothele yani (assembly GCA_039090855.1). Lineage (NCBI taxonomy): Eukaryota > Metazoa > Arthropoda > Arachnida > Araneae > Macrothelidae > Macrothele > Macrothele yani. The sequence continues at coordinate 124,285,159 of CM077024.1, read as the reverse complement.
TTCCACTCACATCTCAGCAGTACCGAGCGTAAACCTGTCACGGTTGATAGCACCTTCCTTTTACACAGTCGAGTCACATTATTGTGACCACCTCCTACTTTTGACGTCAACAGCCAATGAAAGAAGGCACGTGTCGTGAGCTGGCTTGGAGGATATATAAGGTTTACTGCAGGCATTTTGAAAACATATCACTCGTTACGTTCATGGATCAAAGGAGCGACTTATCAGATTTGTAAAAAGGAATGACCCGGTTTTCGGGCCAAGAGTGGCAGTATTTCTGAAACAGCGCAGTTTGTGAACTATTCGCGTGCTGCTGTGGTTAAAGTGTGTCGTGATTGGAGAAATGGCACCATTGCGAATATGAGACGTGGAAACTGCAGAGCACCACGCGCCATTGATGTGAGAGGTGAACGTCGGCTGCGAAGGTGCGTGAGGGCCGATCGACACGCGACAGTGGAACAACTCGCTGACCGAATGAACCAGGGGACTACCGGAAGTGTGTCTAAAACGACAGTTCAGTGAACCCTGCTGCGTATGGGGCTCCGATGCAGACGGATGGTCACTGCACCTATGCTAACGAAGGTGCATCGGCAGAAAAGGCTTATATTTGCACGGTAGTATCGGAATTGGACCTCCGCTGATTGGCAAAGGATTGCCTTTTCCGATGAGTCCCGTTTTCTGCTTCATCAAACGGATGGACTTTGGCGTATAAGGCAATAAATATCGGAGAACACTCTTCAACCATTGCTGGCAGAACACTGGTTGGTGGGGGCAGCGTTATGGTCCGGGGAATGTTTTCGTGGCATTCTCTGGGTCCACTCATACCTGTGGAAGGCACTATGAACCCAGTTTGTTACGAATCCATGCCTGCAGACCACGTACACACACATACAGGCTGATTGTCTTCCCTGGGGCGGATGGGATCTTCTAGAAAGACAATACGACGTGTCACACAGCTAGAAATGTCCGAGAGTGGTTGGAAGAGCACGATGAAGACTTCAAAGTACTTCGCTGGCCCCCTATTTCCCCAGATTTAAACCCAATTGAGCATCTGTGCGACCACCTCGATCGTGTTGTTCGCTCTATGGATCCTCCACCACGTACTCTCTAGCAGCTGTCAGATGCACTGCAGTCAGCATGGCTCCACATGCCTGTGACCACCTTCCAGCACCTTATTGAGTCACTCCCAGATCGTCTAGCTGCTGTCCGTGCTGCACATAGCGATTACTCTGGATATTAGCTGGTGGTCACAATAATGTGACACGACCGTGTATATGCTCATTCAGTTTTTATGAATTTGCAATGTTAATAGAAGATAAGTATTTTTTTGTTAAGCTAGCTATATATATAGGGAGAGAGCCAGGGCTTTAAGATAAACACAACAACCATGTCTCACCGGGACTCGAATCCGGAACCTCCTCCGACGAATGATTAGAAGCCAGTGCTTAGAACATGCACTACGCCACCGGGGCGGCGTATAAGCAGCCAATCGTCCGTAATTTAACATCACTGGCTCCACGAGGGGTGGGATCCAGTGCCATAAGATAAACCACCATTCATACCTCATCCAGGATTCGAGCCCGCACCCATTTTGACGATTCTCAGAAGCTAGTGCTTTCTACCATACCCACAATGATTAAAAGCTAGCGCTTTCTACCATAGGGCCGGCCCGCAATGATTGGAAGCTAGCACTTTCTACCATAGGGCCGGCCCACAATGATTAGAAGCTAGCGCTTTCTATCATAGGGCCGGCCCACAATGATTAGAAGCTAGCGCTTTCTACCATAAGGCCGGTCCACAATGATTAGAAGCTAGCGCTTTCTGCCATAGGGCCGGCCCACAATGATTAGAAGCTAGCGTTTTCTACCATAGGGTCGGCCCACAATGATTAGAAGCTAGCGCTTTCTACCATAGGGCCGGCCCACAATGATTAGAAGCTAGCACTTTCTATCATAGGACCGGCACACAATGATTAGAAGCTAGCGCTTTCTACCATAGGGCCGGCCTACAATGATTAGAAGCTAGCACTTTCTATCATAGGACCGGCACACAATGATTGGAAGCTAGCGCTTTCTACCATAGGGCCGGCCCACAATGATTAGAAGCTAGCGCTTTTTACCATAAGGGCCGGCCCACAATGATTAGAAGCTAGCGCTCTCTACCATAAGCCGAACCACAATGATTCGAAGCTAGCACTTTCTACCATAGGACCGGCCCACAATGATTAGAAGCTAGCGCTTTCTACCATAGGGCCGACCCAGAATGATTAGAAGCTAGCGCTCTCTACCATAGGGCCGAACCACAATGATTCGAAGCTAGCACTTTCTACCATAGGACCGGCCCACAATGATTAGAAGCTAGCGCTTTCTACCATAGGGCCGACCCAGAATGAATAGAAGCTATTAGCGCTTAGACTACTGCGCCACCGGGACGGCGTATAAACAGCCACTCCTCCGTAATTTAATATCACTGGTTCAACGAATGTGGGGTCCTGTGCCATAAGATAAATCGCCATCCATACCTCATCCAGGATTCGAACCCGGACCTATTTTGACGATTGGTTAGAAGCTAGCGATTTCTACCACAGGGCCGGCCCACAATTTCTAATTGAAATACCGTATAAAACACTGGAAACCTAAAGTCACAAGTTACGTTATATTCAGGAGAAACAAACAGGCACGTGAATATTTCACTTAGAGATCAGATCAGATCATATGAAGAGGATTTTAGGAAGGCAGTGTCTGACCCCAGGTATTAAACAACCCTTAGAAGAAGGAAGCTAGGAGATTTGGGTTAGAATGCCCGATAGGAAAATGACACGGAAGCGAGATAGAAAGGGGGAGGAAGACGTCCTTTTTTCTTACCGGGGGGCCAGTACCCGGTGTCCGACAACTTAACGTGCCCAATTTCCTAGAGTAAAGCAATTTGAGAACGTAATTCACATTTTTTTTAAGGTAAAATCTGTTATGATTTTAAAGATAACTTTACTTGCAATGGTGAGTGCTCTTCTTCTCCTTTTTTTTTTTTTTTTTAATATGAAACGTCTTCAAAAGTTTTGTCTGTATTATCAGAATAATCGTTCTTAAGTAATCCCTAGAATATAATTTCGTTCCCCTTTTCGTTGTTTTTATCCTACATGAATTAAAGTTTACATTACGAGGAGTTGCTGAAAAGTTCTCGGCCTAACCCACTTTCTACAACTGTAGCATTATTTTGTCACTGCAGATTTAAAGAATGTTCTTTTATATTGGAAACTGATAGCTTTTTTTTTTTTTTTTTTTCAGATTTTGACGTCCTGAACTGGAGAATGTCAATGCAAAGTGTTGCATTTTCGAATGTGGAACTCCAGGATGTCATGGAATTTCTGTTCCTGCAGAAGAAAACTGCAAAAGGAAATCTATGAGTGTATGACGCAAACATTAAGTAACAAGTGCCCTTCATATTCCACTATGAAGAAATGGTGTGCTAACTTTCAGCGTGGAGACTGAGGTCGAAGATGCAGCAAGGCCTTCAACAAGGACAACACCCGAAATTGTTGATCGTGTTTATGACTTGATTTTGTCACATCAGCAAATCTCGGCTAAAACAATACCAGAGACATTGGAGATATCCAGGGAACGTGTTGTGCTCATAATACATGAGCCCTTGGATATGCAGAAGATGTCAGCGAAGTGGGTGCCCAAATGTTTGAACGCCGATCAGAAACGAAAACCAGTGGACACTTCACACTGGCAAATCCGATTTGGAGCGATCTGGTGATGAATTTTCGCAGCGACTTGTCACTGTTGATGAAACGTGATTACCTCACTACGATATAGAGACGAAACAACAGTCCTTGTAGTGGCGGCACTCGGATTCTTCACGGCCAAAGGAATTCAAGACTCAAAAGGTCTGCAGGAAAGGCCATGGAAATTGTTTTTTAATTGGGATTCGGAAGGCGTTTTACTGACTATCTCCCGATGGGCCAAACAATAAATTCTGAATACTATTCCAACTTGTTGTGCCGATTAAAGATGATGTTGAAAGAAAAAAGACGAGGAAAATTGTGGAAAGGTGCTCTCTTTTTTCTTTATAATACTCTGGCTCAGAAGACAATGGACGTTTTGAAAGATCTGAGGTTCAAGTGCATAGACCATCCACCCTACTCACCAGATCTTGCTTCATCGGACTATTTCCTGTTCCCAAACCTTAAAAAAAGTTTGAAAGGAAATAATTTTTCGAATGATTAGGAAGTGGTATCAGCAACAGAGCTGTATTTGAGTGATCAGACTTCAGAATTTTTTTTTTTTTTGGAGGGTTAAAGAAACTCTAGAAACGCTGTAGCAAGTGTGTTGAACTTCGAGGTGAATATGTGAAATAGTCTGTAAGTTTCATGGCTCTAGTCCATTATCTTCTTGGTGAGGCCGAGAACTTATCAACATCCCTTCGTAAAGCTTTCAGACAGGTTCAAACTTGGTACGACAAGATCCATTAGCATTTTGCCAACAAGCAATTAAAAAAAAAAAAATCTTTTTTGGGCCGCCCCGGTGGCGTAGTGGTCTAAGTGATGGCCTCTGATCATTCGTCCGAACGGGGTCCGGATTCGAATCTCGGTGAGGCATGGATGTTGTGTTTGTCTTACGGCACTGGCTCTCTCCCTTCCCTGGAACCAGTGACCCTAAATTAGGGACGGGCGACTGCTTATAGCCCATTGAGTTGCTCACCTCCAATAAAAAAAAATATATATATTTGCTGTATAAATATTTTACGTTCATAACCCTCAGGAAAATACTCCAAGCAGATAACCGAATTCATTTCTGTCGCCTCTTTCACGACACAGTTTCACAAAGCCCCTTTTTTGGAAACCTAAGATAATAAATGTTTATTCCCTGTAGTTTCCAACTAATAATTCGGAATAGTTGTTCCAGCGCATTCCACAGGCTTCCGTGATGTTTAAGATATACTGTATATATAAACAGCACAAAGAAAGTCAGTAAATAAATTCTCTGACAAGAACAAGGACTGTATAGATTAACTGCCAGCCTTCGGGGACAGAGCACGACAGAGGAACCATCAACTGGAGATTAGGAAAGTGAACGCACGAAGTCACCACCGGAAGTGCAGATGAGTTCAATCTATTCGTCTGCCGACCTTGATGAATTTACAGTAGTTAACAATATGTGCTTTCAGGAACACTGTTTCTGAATTCCGAAAACTACATATGACCCTATTCAATATTTGAGTTTGTAATAATAAAAAAAATAGTTCATATTTATAGATAACTCAATTCCGATATATGGAAAAAAAATATGAGTTTATTGAGTTTTAATGCAATTACACTGATGATATCAATGTATTTAATCATAGTTCCTGTTTAAAAAGTTTAATATGACTTCTGTTCTGTCGTTATGAGTTTAAAATAATACCAATATGAGATAATTACAGTTAATACTGAAAAAAACAAAACAAAAAGCGCTGTACTATGTCGTTACAATAACGTGTTACTTTTCTTGTGGTTTAGAAGAACAACGTGATTATAAACGCTTCCTCCGTAGCCAAATTTTGCGATATTTCTTGTTCAGCACCCTATAAAGAATATTCCCTCACTGACAGGGTGGGCCACTTAGTGATCCTGTGAAATTCATATATGACCACATTCATGAGTTTTTCTCTGATCCAGTCTCAATCCTGATGTTCTAAATACCTTTCAAGGTGTTCAGAAACAAAAATAATTTATCAAATCAGATTATTTGAAATATAATATTTGAAACTATATATATACATAATGTGTGTGTGCGAAAGATCATTAGTGAAGATTTATAAAATCTTCCCTAAATCTTTCACATCGCTTGAAGATAACATTGGACATGGCTCAACCGAGAGAACAAGCTGGATTCAGGAGTGGCTACAGCACCATAGATCATAGCCATGTACTGAGAGAACTAACTGAAAGAACGAGGGAATATGAACTTCCATTATGCATGACTTTTATTGATTACGAGAAGGCCTTCGATACCGTGAAACCATCAACAGTTACAGGGACTTTGGAATCGTGCAGTATTGAAGATGCTTACATTAGCATTATTATTATTAATAAAGTCTATGAAACTGCAAGTGCTGCTATTTGAGGATACATCACCAATAAAAATTGGGAAGAGAGTGAGACAGAGTGACATCATATCTCCCAAATTCTTCAATGCCACATTGCAAAGTATCTTTCAATCATGGTACTGGCAAAATAAAGGGATAAAGATTAATGGAGATTATTTAACTCACCTTCGTTTTGCGGATGACGTAATCATCTTTGCAACTATCCCTTCAGAGCTGCAGAGTATGATCCAGGAACTTGCTGACAAAAATAAAGAAGTGTAATTAAGAATGAACTTTCAGAAGACAAAACTGATGTACAATGCTTTTTCAAGAAATGAAGATTTTGCGATTGATGGGAAAAGCTTGAGGTAACCGATACCAACATTTACCTTGGACAACAGATATCAAGCGAGGGTCAAATTGATGAGGAAAATAATCGGCGTATAGAACTTGGTTGGAGAGTTTTCGGAAGAAACAGTACAATTTTCAAGGGCAATATGCCATTATGTCTTAAAATTGCTTAATCAATGCATCCTTCCAGTTCTTACATATGGAGCAGAAAAATGGACCTTAACTAAAAAAGACATACGAAGACTGCAAACAACTGAAAGAAACTTTGAGAGATGCATGCTTAATGTAACCAGGAAAGATAAGAAGAAGAACTCGTGAATAAGGAAAATGACAAGACTGGAAGACATCATGATCAGAGTAAAATTACTGAAATGGCAATGGGATGGACATGTTGCCAGAAGAACGGACCACCGATGAACAACCGAAATTTTAGACTGGATTCCAAGATCCAGAAGAAGACCACATGAGAGATGGATGGATGATATTCGAAAGCATGCCGGAGTAGAATGGAGGAGACAAATTTAAGGCAGACAGTTGTGAAAGAAATTTGGGGAGATTTTCATCCAGCAGTGGTTTAATATAATGATTGACAATGATGATGTTCTTCCACAACGGTCTGTCTTAAGCCAGTCTCCTCCATATCACTCCCGCATGCTTTCGAATTTCATCCATTTATCTCCCACGTGGTCTTCTTCTGGGTCTTTACCTGTCCCTTGGTATCCACTTCTAAAATTTAGGTTGTCCATTGGTGGTCCGTCCTTCTGGCAATATATCCAGCTCATTGCTTTTTCATTTTACTCTGATCATGATGTCTTCCAATTTTTGTCATTTTCTTGATCCAAGAGTTCCTCTTCTTATCTTTCCTGGTTACACCAAGCATGTATTTCTCCGTGCTTCTTTCAGCTGTCTTTTTTAGTTAAGGACCGTGTTTCTGTTCCGTACGTAAGAACTCTGATAGATGCACTGATTTAACTCTTTCCTTTTAAGACGTAATGGTATATTGCTCTTGAAAACTATACTGTTCTTCCGAAGGTTCTCCAACCAAGTGTTACACGCCGATCGATTTCTACATCAAAGCGATCCCGGCTTGATATCTGTTTCCCAAGGTAAATGAAGGCGTCAGTTATTTCCAGATTTTCCTCATCAACCGATATATCTTAATTCCTTGTAAAAGCATTGTTCATCAATTTTGTTTTCTGGAAGTTCATTTTCAATCCTACTTCTTTTCTGGGACAAATGTAGAATTAACTAAATGCCTACATCCTCTTTGGACTACAAATATAAATCGAGGGCTACATCGCAGAAAAATATTAACAGGTTTATAAAATTAGGCTGGAACGCATTTGGGAGAAACAGTACAATTTTCAAGGCAAATTTACCATTATGTGTCTTTAAAGAAAAGTGTTCAATCAGTGCATTCCTCCAGTTCTTTCTTATGGATCACAGATATGGAGCTTAATTAAAAAAATACATAGAGAGGCTGCAAACTACTTAAAGAAGCATGAAGAGATGCATCCCAGGTAGCACAGCCTGACAATTTAACGTAGGCTCAACACTGAGCCACCGTTTTTTGGGAATAGAAGCCGGTGACTCAGTGTTGGACCTACGTTAAAATGCAAGGCTGTGGTACCTGGGATGCTTGATGTAATCAGGAAAGAAGGAAAAGCAACTCATGAAAATGACAAGAGATGATGTCATCATGATCAAGGTAAAAACACTTAAGTGGCAATGAGCTGGACATATTGCTAGAAGAACTGACCACCATTAAACAACGTAAATACTCGACTAGATTCCAAGGAAAACGAGAAGACCCAGAAGAAGACGACGTGGAAGATGGGTCCAGGAAATTCGAAAGCATGTATGCAAGGTAAAGAGTGGCTCAAGACAATGAGTTGTGGAAGAGTCTTGGGGATACTTTTATTCTGACGAGGACTGCGATTGGTTAATTGTAATGATATCCGTATGAATTATCAATTGTTAGTATCCATATAGGTAGACACTGGATGTAAATTTTACTGAAGGCGATGACAAAGATTTCACACTTGTGTTTTTCGAAGATGGAGACGACGCACAATGAAGAGAGATTAATCTTATCTTTAATGGGTTAGACGAGAAAGGCCATAAAGAAGAAGAATACCATGTTGATTCAGATGATAGCCATGCAGACTGGATACTATGCCAGGGACAAAGTACCTCAAACTATATAGAAAGTTCAAGCAGAACAGATCCAAGAGATTGAGAGAAAAAGGAAAGAAATAGAGTAGAGGACAAAAAAGAATATTAGTTGTGACGGTGTAGAACAATCATTTATGTCTTGAAACAAAGGACAGTTCCTGACAAAGACGAATTAGTGAGAGAAAAATGGCAAGGCAAAACAAAAGAGGAAAATGTTGGATATATTAGACCCGAACTGACAAAAAAACACTGATTCTAACACAGAAAAAAATATTCAGTTTATTGTCGACAGAAGATATTTTTTTAAAAGCAAATTAAGCGATGGAATAACAGAGACAAAATTGCAGGATATTTAACGCTGCAGTTACATCTGAAAAGAAAAAGCTTTTGTTGCAGTTTTTATATTTTCTGCTGCCTTTTTTGGAAATGAATATTTCCTGTTTATTTGCGCGGTTGTTGTGTGATAGTGAGTATTGTGGCAATAGATGTGATGCTACTTTTTTTAAGGGAAAAGTTTTTGTTTCGAAAATCAATGGAGAACTGAAAAAATTGAAAGCAAACTAACTGAGAAAAAAAAAGTAAAAAAGCAACTACAGATTTTTTTAACTCTCCCTTAAATGAACTCCACTCCTATAACCAAACAAACAAAATACGAGCTGCTGGCGAAAAACACAGAGGGCCTCAATGTATGCAATACAACATATTAACATCGCATTATAAATGAACGTGATATAACATTTTAACATCTCATTATATATAAACGTCATATACAACCAACAGTTTTTAAAAAATACACCAGGTGAAACCCAAATGCCTCTGTCAAGATTGAGCTTCCTGATAATCTTGATAAAACAAACCGACAACTCCTTCTCAGAAGCAGAAAATTTCTCCTCCAAGACTATGCAAAGGCCTGAAGACAACAATGCGTAAATTCCTTAGAACCACAAAACAACCACTGGGTTCTCTTATAAAAGGGAGAAAGGAAATATTACAACGTGTGTCACTTATCGAAAAGGTCTACCTCTACCTATTGTGAAGAGTGTAACAAACCAAGCTGTGGCGAACATTTTATTATTTTTCAATTTTTTTAATTTATAATTTTTCATTCAATGTTACCTTTCGAAGGTAGCCAACTTTCTTACGTGGTATCTGCCTACATTCTGATTATACTATTTTGTATCAGTTTACTTTCCAGTTATTTTAAGGACAGCGTGAGGAAAAGATGGGCACTTATATACAGGGTGATTCATAAAGAAGTATAGTTTCCAGATACTGTAAAACAGCAACAGTTGAAGACACGGACTATAACTGCGAACCGTTAGGTAGATGCACACATGAAGTTTGTATCCCGCTACTGAGGGAAGTGACGTAGGCGATAGCGAGCGTGTCACGTGCTAGTCAGTCAAAATGGCATCGTCTGCAATGGAGAAGGCGTTTTGTGTTCTTGAATTGAGCAAAACAGAATCTGTAACTGTTGTGCAATATCATTTTCGATCACGATTTGGAAAAGAACCTCCAACCAGAAAATCTATCCACGATTGGCATAAAAAATGTGGAACTGCGGGCTGTTTGTGCAAACTTAAAAGGCCTGGACGACCGCGTTATCGGAAGAAGTCGTCTATAGTGTTTGCACCGCCATTCAACGAAGCCCGGGAAAATCAACGCGGAGGACGAGTCGTGAAGTGCAGATTTCACAGCCCACTGTCTGGAGAATTTTGAGAAAGAAGCTGAAAATGATTCCATACAAAGTGCAGATGTTGCAAAATCTCACTGCATTTAATTCGGATATCTTACCTCGCGTTTGGGCGGAAATGGATTACCGGGTTGATGTGTGTCGGGGGGCTAAGTACACACATAGAACATCTGTGACTGTCTCTGAAAAAAACTTGAAACATTGGCCTACAATTCTGTTACAGGTAACATAAAATATCTTATATTGTTCTTGTTTTATAGTGCGTTGAAACTGTATATATACTTCTTTATGAATCACCCTGTATTTTTCAATTTCGTAAGAGATAATTTAAAAAAGTCATATATTTTCTTTCGTTGATGTTTTTAAAAGTATCTTATTCATCATTAATGACTTAAGAAAATTGTTAGGCATATAATTATAATATTTTTTTAATGTTTTAAAATTTTTTTAACGTTGTTAAAATTAAAATATTATAAAAAATCCTCCTTCAAATTTCTTTTCCCATTTAGAACACTTTTTAGAACATATGTGTCTTTATAAATTATGGTTAATATTCCAGAATTAATAATGAGAAGTTTTCCTCCTAGAGGGACATATAAGAATAAACTGCTTTCTTCCTGTCTCTGCTTCTAAAAGACCCACTTGATATATTCTTTTTCCACCGCACAGCTCCTGCTATGAAGAATAATTTCCCCCCTATGTTTTCCACTTTTTTACGCTTTCCAACCGTAGGTTGAAGAAGCGTATATGCTCCAGTTTTGTCTGCCTGTCTGTCTGTCAGCACGATAACTCGCATAAAAATGGTTCCATTTCGATATGTGGTAGGGAACAACCCGGGGACGAACCCTATTGAAAATGGGTGAAATGGAGTCAAAGGTCAGGACATAGGAGCAGGATCTATTCCATCGCCCTTATGCGTCATAACTTATGTAAAAATCCTTCGATTGCGAAAAAACTTTATCATGTTTTTCCGGAGATATACTGAAACAGATTCTGTTGAATATCATCGAAATGAGGACAAAGGTCAGGGCACAGGAGCGAGATTGATTCCCCAGCCATTATCCTCATAACTTGACTAAAAATGCTTCTATTGCGACAAAACTTTAGTATGTTGTTCCGCTGAACCAATTCTGTTTAATATCATCGAAATGGGGTCAACGGTCAGGGCAAGCGATATTTATTCCACAACTCATAACTTGTGTAATAACTTGAGTAATGATTTCTGGTATGTTGGAAAGCTATCATAATCAACGCATTGCATGATTTTACTAACTTGCTCATAATGCATGGTTCTACTGATATAGGGCGTCTTTCCATTTGTAAATGAATATCCGCTTCTAAAAATTCGATTGGAAATATTCTTTCCTGGTCAGATACCCTTGGCTATGAAGAATATTTTTCGCCTCTTTTCAAACAATGCAGTTTCCCACTAAAGAGGTGTTAAGTTTTATTAAGTTTTCCTTCATATCTCTCATCATTTTGGCCGCACCGGTGGCACAGTGGTCTAAGCGCTGGCTTATGACCATTCGTCCAAGAAGTGTCCGGGTTCGAATCCCGGTGAGGCATGGATATTGTGTTTGCCTTAAGGCACTGGCCCTCTCCCTTCCCTGGAACCTGTGACCCTAAATTAGGGACGAGCGACTGCTTATAGCGCATTGAGTTGCTCACGGTGGTCGTTAAAATTTCAATCAGAATTAAAAAAAAATTCATAATTTTGTTTGAAAAATTCCCATTTCTATATTTTCGGATATCTTCCACTATGAGGAACATTCAGTGTACAATTTGTGATTTCTCGCGTCGCACATTTCTGCAGCTGTAGCTTTTTCTACTAAGGATCCTACGAATATGGTTGAAAAAATTCTTTTTGTAAGTGGTTCTATTCCTTATTAATAACGCTGCCCAAATTAGATAATTTAAACAACGCGCAGTTTTTCCGCTAGAGAGAATAGCTGCATTTCTTTTTCCAAATATCGGCTTTGGAAAATTATTTTTGCGTCGAAAAGGATTAGAAACTTCAGAATTCGTAGTATTTCTTGCTTTATTTATTTTGGGATTAGATGACCGCAGTGAGCAACTAATGATAAAAGGAGTTTATTTAGAAAGATTGATCCAAGAGAAAAAAACAGACAATGACGTAAGGACAAACGCAACATCCATGTCTTCTTTGGGATTCGAACCAAGACCACTCAATCACCTGGTGATAAAAACGAAGAATTACGATAAATTTTAATATCAACAGTAAGCCAATAAGTTCATACCATGGTAAATACAGTGGAACTTCGTTTAAACGCTTTTCAAAGTGATGGCTTTAAAAAACGTATAAATTTAAAATCGTATAAAAGAATTTTTTTAATATTAAATACTATCGTAAAATTTTAAATGCCTCCAAAAAAGAAAAAAAGAAGGAAAACATAACCACACATGTTAGATTACACTAATTTGAAATGTAAGACATACATGAATACGTCGTTTGGTTCCTTAAGCCTATGTCTATTTTGATTTTTGCAATAATTTCTCTATTCAAATGTCATTATAAAAACTAAATTAAGGAATTTGTACCATTTCATATTTTGAATATATGAAAAAAGAAAAACTTCGAAATACAGGTATTAACTTCGAATAAGATTTTGTTTTGCATTCAATGCTCCTATCACAGATCCTTAACTCATAAGCACAGCTCTTTTCGAAACAGTTTGTCGCTAATTGATTTAGCATTAGTGCTGAGCAAAATATTCACTAACCTTTCTTGTTTCAAATTTCGTGAATTCAAAGAAAAAAGAGAACTGTGAACGTTAATTAATAAACTAAACACTTTCAGTTCATTACCTATTTCATGGCTGAAGAAAAAAAAAAAAAAGGAATGCGGTCTCGATTTTCTGAAGGCTACATACCAGGTGTGTCCTAAACAAGATTTCAAGAACGGTGTATTTTTGATAATCTAAAATTCAAAATTTAACGTATGATCGCAAAAAGCGTATACAGAAATGAATTATAACCGAATTGAAAAAGCGATAGATATTGCAGTAAAATATAAGGACTAGCGCAGAATTACTTATAAAAGCAAAAAACGTATGACTCTGAAACGTATATACTGAGGTTTCACTGTATTAATTATGGGTTACATGATAAAATTACATACCAGGAAAAAATTACACGAAATGAAATTACACAGCAAAAATTACACAAGGAAGAAATTACACGAAGAAAAAATTACACAAGTCGGAAATTACACATAGAAAAAATTACACAAGTCGAAAATTACACATAGAATAAATTTTACAACACATTACCCAAAATTTGTAGCCATGATTATACAAAATCATGAAACTCTAACTTAGACTGCAGACGGTTTTTGGAAGGGGTAGGAGCCCAAGGGGTCAGCCCCCGCCCCTATACAAAATTTTCGTAAAATCTACAGTTTTCAATGTAGAACTACCAAATTTTGTATACTACCTCATAAAACTCTAACTTAGACGGTAGACGGTTTTTGGAACTGAACGGGGACGGTGGTCAGAGCAAAAGGATTTCCTTAAAATCTACAGTTTTCAATTTAGCACCACCAAATTTGTTAACAGTTTACCAAATTTGTTTGTACTAAATTGAAAACTGTAGATTTTACGGAAATTCTTTTGGGTGGCTCTGACCTCCGTCCCATTCAGTTCCAAAAACCGTCTACCGTCTAAGTTAGAGTACCATGAGATAGTATACCAAATTTGGTTGTTTTAAATTGAAAACTGTAGATTTTATTAAAATTTTGTGTGGGGCCTAACCCCTCCCCCGGGCTCCGACCCCTTCCAAAAACCGTCTACAGTCTAAGTTAGAGTTTCATGATTTTGTATAATCATGGCTACAAATTTTGTATAATGTGTTGTAAAATTCAGTCTATGTGTAATTACCCTGTGTAATTTCCGACTTGTGTAATTTTTGCTGTGTAATTTCATTCCGCGTAATTTTTTCCTGTGTAATTCAGTTCTGACAACTTAATTAAGATAACGCTGATCTGTGTCGCTCCGGTTGTGGAGTGGTCAACGGCGCTGACTCATCCCAAATGAGCCCGGGTTCGATTCCCTCATATATAGTGTATTTGTCTTATGGCGCTGCCTCTCACCGTACCATGGAACCAGGTGCTCTAAATTAGGTTTGGCCGCTTACAGCCCGTGCAGTTGGTCACTGATGGCAGTTAAAACCCAAAATAAAAAGAGAATCCGTGATCTTCCTTAATCCTCTAATCAAGTATTATGATTACTGGTTTTCCTATATGGTAACATTCTGGTTTCTTTAATAGCACTCTAATCTAAATTTATGATTACTGGTTTTCTTAAATAGTAACGTTCTGGTTTCTTTATATAATACCCTGATCTAAATTTATAGTTACGGTTTTCTGTGTGGCGAAAGAAAGAAGGTATATGAGTTTCCTTATACAGTAACAAAAAAAAACCAAAAAAAAAACATTCGCTTGTTAGCCTCTCTCTATAACAGGCATTTCATTTTGGCTGTGGAACAGTTTTACTTAATACCTGATTTATGAGGTGCAATTCTATGTAAAGGAATTATAGGGAGAGCATCATAATATGTTTAGCGATGATATCACACAGTAAGGTCAACGTCTTTTGTTCAGGAGCTTTGTGATTTAATTTTTATGGTTATCTCTTCCAGAGCCTGAAACAGCCAAGATGAAAAAAATACATAAATTACTCGTCCACCAAAGCTTTACGAGCGCTCCACAACCCAGTGAAACCATAAAATGTAGGTCTCCTTTATAAGGGCATTCTGTTTACATAAAGAAGCAACTTGAGGGCAACAACTTCACGCGCTGACGCACATAGCGAAGGGAATTTTAATTGCTAAATGTGTCATGGCTTTTCCCTAAAGACTAGTGGTGCCATAGAAAAAAAAAAAATGAACGGGGGAGGGGTGGGGGTCTTTACTTAGCAGCAACTGCAAATCGCATTCCTGAGGGATCATTTAACTCGGATGCATCCCTAAATGTTGACGAAAACATGTGAAGGACCCGCTTCCTCGTTCATGACAGGCACCCCTGAGATGTTGAATCCTTCTAAAACTACGAATAAAAATTAAAAACACTCTCCTTATCTGGACGTTTTCAACCGATCTCCACAAACGACATCAAGAGCGAGCGAAACGGACTGTCTGCATATTGGGGTCAACCAAGAGTGGGGAATCTCCATGGAGAATACAAATCAAGTGGGTGTTGATATTGCCTTAACTACTATCAGGCGTCGACCTGCTTAACCTGAATTCCGGTATGCGAGACTTAATTAGCATATATCCTCGTTACGCTTTTATAAATATAAATTTCCCGACGGCAGATGGAAATGAAAAGCATCACGATAAACTCTGGAACAGGGAGCTGCCGAGTAATTGTAATGAGGCAAATGAAGGTAAAATACTTTAAGGATTCGTAAATCACAACACGTTGTTACCATAAGGAAATGAAATGATTCCAAAAATCCTTGTTTTAACACGCATTCTGAAGGAATTTTATTACAAGCAGCTATGAAGGTCTCGCACGGGACCTTCGTGACAGCGAATTATTGTCGTCACACTGTTCGCAAACGATTACTTACACCTGCCTCCTTCCAACTGGATTCATTTCCGCTGATAAGTTCAGGTAGAGCATATTGAAGTTGACACTATACCATGTAACCGGAATCTCCAAGTAGTCACAAGCCAAATATACAGAGGACAGCAGGAAATAAATATTTCGGCAGGACTTTTGAAGTCTACACAATTGAATACAGTGGAACCTCGGATATATAATGTTCTAGGAAAATGTCCTTAAAAAAGGTATAAATGTAAAAACGTATAAATGAAATTTCAATATCTTAAATACAGTGGAACCCCCAGTTATACATTTTTCACTTTTGTACGTAATTCATGTTGGCCTTGATATTTTACTGTAGTTTCCATCGCTTTTTTAACTCGGATATGCGTAATTCATTTACTATATGATTTTTTTTATTACATGTTAAAATTTGAATTTCGGATTATCAAAAACACACGGTTCATTCATTCATTCGTTTATACGTAACCCGATGTGTTACAACTTTTGAGAGAACTGAGACAGCATTGCGAATTTTGAAGACGAGAATCCGTTTTTGTTGTAAATATGACAAGGATGATAAGTCAGATAATATCCAAAAACTTAGAATTTCGCCATCCCGGAGGGGAAATTTTTTTATTTCTTTTAATTTTCTCGCCCCAGGACGACGAATTTTTCAAGTTTTCGGATATTATCTGACTTACCATCCTTGTCATATTTACAACAAAAACGGATTCAGATCTTCAAAATTTGTATTGTATGATGTAATTCCGCATTCCATTCATGAGACAGCGTAGCTGTGTTCCTTCTTGATGCAGCCAAAGTTAAACCTTGATCTCATCGGAGAAGGGTATGTTGTTTACTTTGAGAGAATTAAGGCAGCATTGTTGTGTTCCTTCTTGGTGCAGCCAAAATTGAACCTTGATCCCATCAGAGAAGGGTATGTTGTTTACTTTGAGCTAATTGAGACAGCATTGTTGTGTTCCTTCTTGGTGCAGTCAGAGTTGAACCTTGATCCCATCAGAGCAGGTAATGTTTACCTTCGGTCAGCGTTGTTGTGTTCCTTCTTAGAGCAGCCACAGTTGAACCTTGATTCCATCAGAGAAGGGAATGTTGTTTACTTTCGGTCAGTGTTGTGTTCCTTCTTGGTGCAGCTAAAGTTGAACTTTGATCCCCAACGAGAAGGGTATGTTGTTTACTTTGAGAGAATTGAGACAGCGTTGTTGTGTTCCTTCTTGGTGCAGCTAAAGTTGAACCTTGATCCCCTCAGAGAAGGGTATGTTGTTTACTTCGAGAGAATTGAGACAGCGTTGTTGTGTTCCTTCTTGGTGCAGCCAAAGTTGAACCTTGATCCCATCAGAGAAGGGTATGTCGTTTACTTTCGGTCAGCGTTGTTGTGTTCCTTCTTGGTGCAGCCAAAGTTGAGCCTTGATCCCATCAGAGAAGGATATGTTGTTTACTTTCGGTCAGCGTTGTTGTGTTCATTCTCGGTGCAGACAAAGTTGAACCTTGATCCCATCAAAGAAGGGTATGTTGTTTACTTCGAGATAATTTTGAGACAGCGTTTTTGTGTGTCTTCTTGGTGCAGCTAAGGTTGAACCTTGCTCCCATCGCAGAAGGGTATGTTGTTTACTTCGAGAGAATTGAGACAGCGTTGTTGTGTTCCTTCTTGGCGCAACTAAAGTTGAACCTTGATCTCAGCCGAGAAGGGCATGTTGTTTACTTTCGGTTTGGATAAAAATTTGGTTTCGCATTTCATGACTCATCCACATACGTAACTTTGTGGCTTCACTATTTTGTGCTGTAATACTGTAGAACAGAATCCCAAATGTATCATCAATATTCAACGTTATGGATTTAAATGGATGCATTCAGGATCCGCAGGAAAAAAAAATGTTGATTCACGAGTTCCAAGTTGTCCCAGAGATTTATGAGTTTTAAAATAGCAAAGGTCTCAGAGGTTCTTAGTTGTTAAATTTTAACTTAATCTAGAATCAGAATTTTTACAGATAAAGTCGACAAAAGAGAAGTTTGATTTTCATAGGCTTCATGATTTTTGCAATGCGATGAAGTATATTATTTGTAATGCTTTTTTTTTCGCCGCCAATTCGATTTTAAATAAATCATTGTTAAAGAGCATCTTATACTCCTTTAAAGCATAACATTTACAACAGTATTTAACATTCTGAAATTTCGTTCATACGGGGGTTTTTTTTTTTTTCATTTATACGGTTTTTAAGGCCAACCCCTAGAAAAAACGTGCAGCCGAAGTTTCACTGTATACTATTGAAAAATTTGAAACGCTTCCGAAGAAAAAAAAAAAAAAATCGCAATTTTATATTAAGTAAATTTATAATGTGTGACATTGATACATACATGAATAATATGTTCACTACCTTCAGCCCATGTCTATTTTGACTCATTTTTTAATTATAATTTGATTATGAAAGGCTCGTTAAGAAATTCTGTAGTATTTCATATTTTCAATATGTAAAAAAAAAAAAAATCCTGACTTTTGAAATACTAGGTAGTAAATCCGATCACATTGAGTTTATTGTTCAATATCAGTGTTACACATTCTCTCTTGCTCTTTCCACTCATTGCTTTTATCAAAGCAGTTTGCACACTAGCTTTTTTTTAATTTCTTGAATTTAGAAAAATTAGAGGAAAGTGAACATTATTTAGTACATTTTTAGCTGCATCATCTACTCCATGGCTGCACGGCCGTGCCTAAGGTTCCAGAAAAAGGGGCTGAATAGCGAATAATTATGCCGAAAAGTAAAAACAATCAGATAAAATATGAAATGAAAAGGGAGAGAAAGAAAACAGAACTCTCTTGAAATAAAAAATAAATAAATCACATTTTTTTTAATTTGCTTGATGGTGGTTGAACTGCGCGTTCATTATCTCTGGAGTGAAAGTAACTCACCACTAGCGTGATTTCTATGTTTAGTTTACTGCTCAGGCCTTTTTCTCGTGGATTCACGTAATGGCATCGGTGATTAACTGATGTCATACTTCAACTTTTTCTACTCCTCTTCTTCAGTTCCACTTTTCCCGCCATCCTTAATCGCGTATCTCTTTAGCTGGTGGTCCGTGGTAGCCACTTCTTACCGTGGTCAATAGCCATACACCTTTTACGTCTCAAAAACAACCAGCACCAACATTTGCAAGCATCGTAAAACCACTCCTACTGGTTGAAAAACAATGAACGAAAAGATGTTGAAAGTTGTTCCTCTCTCGCGCACGCTCAAGGATTTCCCTTCAGCACTATTTTCGAACTCCCAAAGGGTTATATATTTAGTTAAAATGCCCTCACAACAGCACTTCTTTGTAGGCAGCGAACTACCTGGAAGCTTTTTAACAGCAGCGTAGTATGTCATAGTCACTTACCAAATGAAGAACAGGGGTTTGATTATCTGCCCAACTACACCTCCAGCTCCGTCACTCTTTCTTTCTGTTTTGTTTTTCTCTTGGTAATGTTGAAAAAAATAATTGCGTTTTTCCGAAAAAAAGAGGGGGGGGGGAGGAGTAATTTCTCTGCAGTTATTCATCGTTTGTGCTGTATCACTTCAGTTTTTCTTTAAAATGCAATGCACGATAAAATAAGGAAAAACATTTATGCTTATAACGAAATACAAAAGTCATTTTCATAAACCAACGAAAATGAAAGTTAAAATAAAAGTTCGACGCAAATAAAAGCTCAAAGATTTTTTTTTTTTTTTTTGATTGGAGGTTTAACGACCATTGTGATGAGCAACTCAATGGGCTATAAGCAGTCACCCGTCCCTAATTTAGGGTCACTGGTTCCAGGGAAGGGAGCGAGCCAGTGCCGTAAGACAAACACAACATCCATGCCTCACCGGGATTCGAACCCGGACCCCTTTCGGACGCATGATCAGAGGCCATTGCTTAGAACACTGCGCCACCGGGGTGGCTTCAAAGAATTTACAACAACGTGTATTTTCTAAGGAGGGGCTTGCTTTCATTGCAGGGAGGCGGGGGGGGAGAGTCTGAGCATCATCTAGCTCTCTTGCTAGCTACGGCCCAGCATGGCTGTGAAAAAACTCTGTCTCAATTCTCGCAATTGTAACATACAGGTGTACGTATAAAAGAACCAACCAACCATGCATTTCTGATAATCTGAAATTCAAAATTTAACGTATAATCTCTAAAAGCGTATAAAATGAGTTACGTATAACCGAGTTAAAAAAACGATATAAACTACAGTAAAACAATCGGGACTCAGAATCACGTATGAAAGCGAAAAAACGTTTAACCGAGGTTTCACTGTATGAACAAATTTCAAAATCGTGAAAAGCATAAAAAAAAAATTTTCGGCCATCTAGCGGGAAAACTGTGCAGCACTAAATACAAAATACATTGTTTTTCAAAAGATGTGCCGAGAAAAGTGAAAAAAAAAAAAAGAATGCCAGTCGTAATTAAATGATGATTTCGTAACAAACACAGAAATATATTCATAGACTCAGATCCAGTTTCCTTTCACACAAGATGATCTTGAAATTTCGTTTTAAAGACATATTGGCAGACAAAAAACAGGGTTATTGAAACAGGTAGTCAAAGGGATATATTTCAACTTCAAAGTGTGGAAATAAGCTGTCCCAGTATCATTCCCAATTAAAATTAAGAATACAGGAAATGCTTCAGGCAAAAACTGTGCTGCAGGAAAATAACACGTAAATTTCAAAGACACAAGAAAAAGTTTTCTAAAACAAAAAAGAGAGAGAGAGAGAGAGAGAAAGAAAGCTTTCCATGAACCGTAGCTCATCGAACTTACAGGAGTCGATATCATTGTTATCAATTGCTATCAAAATAATACGATTATCCAAATCACATAACTCCATTATATTCATACCTGTATTTTACTCAAAACAATAACATCTCGTGCTGGACTTCACGAACAACAATAATACCCAATTACATCGATGACAAAATTCAAGGAACAGCCAATTATATCGATGACAAAATCAAGCTCAGACAACTGTGTCAAATACGAATGGCTAGGCGATTTTTTCAAGAGCCACGCAGTAATGCAATTTCAGCTCCGACACGAACATACAAAAGAAGGGCTCTTGATCATTATTAGAAGAAACAAACAGACTTCTCCGACAACATTCCTGTAATGCAACAATTAAATCTAGTAAAATGGGTAATAAATTATGTCATCTGGTGCTTCGGGGCTCTCCTGCGAGCTGAACTGAGAATGGCAGCTCACGTGTTGGGAATGGTTCCTTTACACAATGGAACACTCCTCTGCCACTCAAAAATGCCATTAAAGAAATTAAAAGGCGTACTCTAACAGCAGTGGGCTCTCGTACGATAGTTCTAGGAAGCTATTTACATGTGTTGAGTTTCTTGATTAAGAATTAGACGGCGGGTCTCACTTTTATTTGTTTATTTTACGCTATGGAATTTGAAAACAGTGATTTATCTGCTCTCAGCAAATTAAACCATTTCGGGCCCACCTTTCTTTCCGGCGTGAGAAGTTTTCGGTGTGAATGAAATCTTTTAAGACCTTGTCCCCTTTCTCAGGGAAACACGCGGATGGGTGGAACTTCGGTATTATTCACTCTCGCAGGAACGACATCTGACACGAGCCTCAATTAATCCCCCCATTCATGGTTTTTTCTCACAGAAACGCCGTCTCAGTAGTGTCTCTTTAATGCTTCTTATTGGAAAGGCGATGCCCTTGGCGATTTTCTTGAGGCTTTGTGCGAGGGACTGACTGACTGACTGTCCGAGCAGTTCGTAAGTTTATCCTTAACCTCAATTGCGATCGAGCCGACTTTGGGCACCCAAGTAGTGAACACACTTAATAACGATGGCTTTGTCAAAGATCTGTGCTTGAAGATTCCGGAGGAACACCTGATTCAATAACAAACATTTGCATTAACTGAAGGGCGCCGAGTGGCGTGGAATCCAAGCTGGTCGCTCCCTAGAATGAGTGCTTCTGCAGACAGTGCCGTTGCCACACCTTAAGTAGCGACACCCAGCATTTTTATCACCTTTTACTATGCTTTATTTGTGAACAATAAGCTATCTAAAAAAAAAAAAAAAGTAGCAGTAGTCGCTTGTAAGGAAACAGGGATTTGATAAAATGCAAAAGCAATTGTATGTAAATACAAACATTATTCCTGCTGCTTAGTTTTCTGAAGTGTAATCCCCCCCCCCTTTTTTTTTCTCTCGCTTAGACTTTATATACTTCTTCCAGTCTACGCAACTTCCATTACACACTGATAGTTTTTTTTTAATCTTCTTCTTTGCTGTGGGGGGGGGGGGGCAGTCCCCAACCATAGTGGGGACAGATTCCCAGGGCAAGCAGCCCGGCAAGTTAGGAGGAATGACAGTTTAAATCGTAAATGGCAAAAATAAGGCAGGTGAAACTGAAAAAAACATAGCAGTGTACTGTGAAATTTATGTGAAACAATCTAGCCGCTGAACAGTGCTTTTGTCTAGGAATCAATCCGAAAGATACTCCCTCGAAGAAAAAAAGAGGCCAAATTATTAAATGTTCTTTTTGAAAAAGAAAACGATTCCCATCGGGTCCCCTTACAGCAGGGGTCGGCAAACTACGGCCCGCGGGACAAATCTGTTTTGCCACCTTTTTTTGTGCAGCCCGCGAGCTCTAAGAAAAGATCTGAATACAGGTCAGCATTAACAGCATTTGCAATCAGTTTTGATGATAGTGAGTAATAACTTTGAACCCCAGTTTGGTGAAATGTTATCCCAAAAACAGCAATTCCATTATTCTCATTAGTAGAGCTGTATATATATATATTTTGATTGGAGGTTTAACGACCACCGTAAGCAACTCAATGGGCTATAAGCAGTCGCCCGTCCCTAATTGAGGGTCACTGGTTCCAGGGAAGGGAGAGAGCCAGTGCCGTAAGACAAACACAACATCCATGCCTCTCCGGGGATTCGAACCCAGCCCCCGTTCGGACGAATGATCAGAGGCCATCGCTTAGACCACTGCGCCACCGGGGCGGCAGAGCTGTATTTCAAACAATTGTCTTTTTTTTACTCTGCTTATTATTATTACTACGTTATGTTTTGTCTACTTATTATTACTGCGTTATTTTTAGTCTACTTATTATTATTACTACGTTATTTATTTAGTCTTAATTATTATTATTACTACGTTATTTATTTAGTCTTAATTATTATTATTACGTCTTTTTTAGTCTACTTATTATTATTATGTTTTTATTTAAGTAGACCTGCCTACTTAAATAACAAGAAAACAAAAATAAATACCTACAAAAATATCCTCGAGTTTGCGTCTTGGCCCGCAGAGCATAAAATATGTACTATTTGGCCCCTTACAAAAAATGTTTGCCAAAAAAGGCAATAAAAATGCAACATTTCGTATAAAAAATTTTTTGTAGTAGACAAGCATGCCTAAACTGAAGGAAATGTTTGCTAGCCAATGTTTTAGGAATCCTTGCTACATTACATCCAAATTTTTTGTTTTGTGCAACATGCATGTATGTATTCATGCTTTCATTTGCTTTCATATTAGGCGTAAAACCATAGTGAAGCCGAAATTTAATTGCACAAAACATTTTTGTTTAATAATAGGGGGCAAATAAGAGTTCAAGGGATGGGGCAGCTGTGAGAACCCGCTCATGTGCTTGTACTAGGGCTCGTAAATTAATGGCTGGGCATTGGGGAAGGGGGAGGGGGAGTTAACTCCCTTCGTGAGCAACTTAGTTTTTATTTGTGGAAAAATTAATATCGTGTACCGAAAACTTGGCCCTTACGACGACCTTTAGTCTGCAATACCTTCGTGATAGTTTTGGTCAACTACGATTTCCTATTATCACAGTGCATCGCGTACGGGGACCGGACAGAGGTGTTCCCCTCAACTTTTTCGTAAGGAGGGACTGCCACACTCAACTTTTGGCTAATGTAATTTGTCACCCAACATTGTATGCTTTCTAAAATTTTCCAATTTCAATAGTTCGTTATTTGTAGAATTTAAAAACAAATTCAGAATAACTGAGTATTACATTTTTGTGATACTGAATGTATCGTCGTGAGATTATTTCTATCTTCATGCAGTGTAACATAATCGCACGGGAATGGGATTTTTTGGATGACATGTGTCGGCAGGTCATGGTCCGAATTCTTAGTCTGTATATCGTTGTACCTTTCCTAATCCTCCTTGCTTGCTCCGGATGTCTTAGGTAACCTGCAGACACAGAGTGACCCATCAGTTTTATGGCATGTGTCATTCAGTTAGCTTTCCGTTCGATGATATCACTGTTAATAGACTATCATTTTTACTTTCCTTAAGGGTGATAAAGTTTGAAGCAACGGCTTACTGCTTCCGCTGTGTCTGTTATTTTGTGGCATGTCAGTCATTCGATGGTCTCTCCATTCTCTGATATGCTAATCGGTAATTGAACAATTGCACCATAACGATTCAAGTTCTATCGGATTTTGTTGAGTATACGGACACTCTTGTTGACTTCCTACGTTTATTTTATTAGCACTGTTCTTGGCTTAAATGTATATAACCTTGCCAAGTTGAATTATCTTTTTATTTCTCCTAATGAAAACAGACTTAACATTTGGAAATCGTTCGCAAGAAAATGCACATATAATATTTCCACAGATGTTTTCAATTAACAGTTTGCGCCACGGATGGCCTAGGGGTCAACGTTCGTGACTCAGACTGCCACGGGGAAACCTCAGGTTCGATCCCAGGCAGGTACAAACTTTCGAACCACTAAAGATCCGCCGTGCGTCGGATGGTCACTTTAAGCAATCAGACTGGCACCCCGGTAATAAATAAGGGCGTCTTCCTCCCCTTTCTACCTCGCTTCCGTGTCACTTTCCTGTCGGGCACTCTAGCCCAAATCTCATAACTTCCTATTTCTAAGGGTTGTTTAAAATCTGAGGTCAGACACTCCCTTCCTAAAATCCTATACGATCTGATATGATCAGTTATCATTTTTACTACCATGGAGCTCAGGCATTTATGGTTTTACTTGTCTGAATGAAACAAAATATTGCACTGATTTGTTATTGCGATAACACATAATAGTAATATTACTATACACTGAAGAGCAATTGAATTAGAGATACCTGTCTAGTAGAGTGTAGCACCACTTTTCGCCCTGATGACGGCGGCGATTCGTCTCGGCATGGACTCGACAAGACACTGGAAGCGTAGGGAAGCCATACGGATCCACGACCCCTGAACAAGCTCCCGCAGTTTAAGAAGATTTGATGGAGGGGGGGGGGACAGAGCCTCGAACATCTCTCTCGATGGCATCTCAAATGTGCTCGATGGGATTGAGGTCAGGTGACCTAGCTGGCCAAGGAAGCGAGGTCACGTCGGTGGAGTGTTCATCCAACCATTCGGATACAATTTGGGAACGATGGCACGGTGCATTGTCTTGGTGCAGGATGAAGTCCCCAGTGGGATGTTGAAGACGCACAAACGGGAGCAATTGGTCGTCCAGTATATCCCGGTAACGTTGACCTGTGAGGGACGATGTCACACGTACCAGGGCTCCCATTTCAGTCCACGTAAACAGTCTCCAGACGAGAATGCCACCCCCACCAGCTTGAAGAGTACCCTGCTGGCAAGAAGGATCCATCGCTTTATGTGGTTTGCGCCGCAGTCGTATCCTGCCATCCGCATGTACCAACGTGAATCTCGACTCATCAGTCCAGGCAACATTTCCCCACATGTCTAGGGTCCAGTGGCGATGTTCCCGCGCCCACGCTAATCTTTGCACCCTGTGATCTGCGGTCAGCAGCGGTACCCTCGAGGGACGATGGCTTCTGTACCCCATAGCGAGGAGATGGTTCTGGATGGTGTGGCTGCTTACACGTTTATTTGCACCAGTGTTAAATTGCCGAGTGATTTCTTGCACTGTGGCCCGTCTATCCGCTGTTACAATGCGAGCTAGCCGACGATGACCCCGCTCATCCACACGCTGTTGTCCACGGCAGTTATCCCTTGCAGGGATGGTTTTACCGCATTCGATGTACTCACGGTACACCCGTGATACAGTGGCTCGTGAAAATCCCAGTGCCTGCACGACTTCCGAGATGGAGTGACCCCCATTCGTCGGTCCCCGACAATTTGCCCACGATCAAATGCGCTTAGATCCTTCGTCTTATTCATACTGCGTCCGACTCTTACTGATTCCCGTCGCATCACTCCTTATATTGTCGGATCGCTGCATACGTCATTTCGTTTCCCTTTACAGGGCCGCCTACAGCACCACATTTGTATATGCCAGCTGTCTCTAATTCAATTCAATTGCTCTTCCGTATAATTCCTCCACACACACAGATGTCTTGAAATATTACGTTTAATCATCATAACCATTTCCAACGAACTTTTGAGACAAGTCTACTTCGCCCATGCAATATGCCAGAGGTCTGCACAAGCCTCATTTGGTGAGCCCGGCCCGTTAATTGCAGCAATTATTTAGACCCGGCCCGTGATGCACCATTTTGTATTATATTGTCTTTCTATTAATTGTGAAAATTAAATAATGAACTGAGATATTATTGAAAATATTTAATTGAATGTAAGCCTAAAAATATTAACTTGACTTTAGCAATTATCTAAGAAATATAACCTTTAAAGAGAAAAACAATGACTAAGCGCGTTCAAAATGTCCCTTTCTCTGAGCTACAATAGCAAGCGGTAAACACTACAAAAGTCAATCGCTATACGGATTAGGTATAAGAGAAACAATCGATGTCGTCCCGCTCTCTCTCATACAAACGCACACACCACCCTACTGCAGACATCCACGTCCTCCACTCCATACAACACACACACACTACTCGGGGTCGAATCTTTTTGTTTCCAACAACCCTCAAAGTGTTTTTACCATCTTAATACCTCCAGGTGGTAAAAACACTGTGCCTCTCCTAGCCTCTATGATTACGTCCTGGGCATGGAAGTAAGTAAACCTAGCAAAACAGTTAAAAAGACCAGGATATCGGGAAATGTGACTTTTTTCTTTTTTTACCATTGCGATAAAAAGAATGGGTCAACTTGGACAAGGCCGTCTAGAGAAAACAAAGCCATGACATTAGAGGGACGAATTCCCTCTTTCAGTGACGTCTCGCGGAAACCAAGGCTATTGATTGGTTTCCAACGCTGTCGTGTATGACGTCAAACACGACACCGCCGTATCAGGCTATGTAACATAAGAGTGGCTTCACAAACGGAGGGAACTCATCTCTCTAATGACATGGCCTTGTAATTGGTCTGGCCCGGCTGTAAGTGTGTGTGTGTGGGGGGGGGGGGAGGGTAGCCCGCACCGTTGCTTTGTTCTCTAAACTTAAAAAAAACCTGACCCGGCCCGTGCAGACCTCTAATGTGTCATATGATTTTTGGCAGAATAGTATATGTATATCAAAAGACGTGCTACAAATCACACAAGATGGAATCCGTACTATTCAACCGTTGCGCCGGTTCTCCTGCGGTTTTGACTCCTAAGTCATGTAGAACGAGTATCCTTAAAATATAGAGTTAGAATTGGGCAACGTTTTGTAACTTCAAGCAGCTTAAAAGAGATCAGATATATATGAAACAAACCCACACGCGCATGCACATAACTATATTTAGAAAGATCTTGTAAATGACTGTGGAAAAACAGAAGTGCGTGGATGTAATATTTAAATATACATACTGTTTGATGATATTGCGATGAATATCATGTTTCAATTATTCATTTTAAACATGGATAATTGGAATGGAATTTGTTTACTCATGATACTAATGGGAATGACAAAACAGTAGCGATACGGCAGACGAGGAGCAAAAGAAAGATCTGAATTCAAATAATTGTCTATAAAAGAAGCTCGTGGAAAAAGGTAGATAGGGAGAGTGAGACGGAGGCACTCAACCGTGGAAACAGACAAGGTTACCGTTTGTTAATAATTTCGATAATGAAAGCAAAAGGGACGAGACACTGCAAAGAAAGAGAAAATCGAAAGTCACCTTCGATGGTATAATTTAACATACATAACGGGGAAATTTTGACGGAATTAAAATCTGGGAGCTTGGATTCATTCCAAACCATAAGCACATAATTGTGTAATAATTAACAAACATAACTAGGAAATTTTGACGGAATTAAAATCTGGGAGCTTGGATTCATTCCAAACCATAAGCACATAATTGTGTAATAATTAACATACATAACTGGGAAATTTTGACCGAATTAAAATCTGGGAGCTTGGATTCATTCCAAACCATAAGCACATAATTGTGTAATAATTAACATACATAACTGGGAAATTTTGACGGAATTAAAATCTGGGAGCTTGGATTCATTCCAAACCATAAGCACATAATTGTGTAATAATTAACATACATAACTGGGAAATTTTGACGGAATTAAAATCTGGGAACTTGGATTCATTCCAAACCATAGGCACATAATTGTGTAAATCCTGCAGTTGGTTCTTTTCAATAAATATTGACGTCCGATCGGTTGTGACAAGGTAGCAGAGAGCAGATGATCTGAACAATATGATTGCAACGAACGGAAAAAAAAAACAAAAAAACATGAGCATATATAGCTGCTGAATGAAAAGCATACAATCTGTCACATCATAGGTTAGGAGTCCACAACCCATTAAGAAAGATGGCTGCGTTCGTCATCTATCATTTGCAATTAGACTTACTTCTTTCGCTTAGTGAACTGAAAAAAAAATGACATACTCAGACAGATGATAGAATGCAACCTACCATGTTTGAATTGCGGACGAATGTATTTTATCATAGCAAAAAACACTGAGAGGAAAAGGAAACTAGTTTTTTTCTTATGTTAAGTAAAATACTAATGAATCAGGTACAAACTGCAATAATTTTAATTGTAAAAAAATTAATTCAAAAAGTCTAACTGCATTAAAGTTTCAAAATTCCTCTTGAACTGTTATTATCAGTATTAAAATTTTTTTAATGATATCTCTTCTTACAAGTTCACTCGACGTGCTTTCATGGCAGAAAAGTATTTGTTATCTTCAAAATCAAGTTATTTTGCAAGTTCATCATTTGAAACGAAATTAGTCAAACTGGAGAGTTTTAAACCCTTGGATACAGGGTCGGATGTAGCTTTTGCGGGGCCCCGGGACTAAATTTCATTGTGGGGCCCAGGAGCCAAATTTCATTGCTGGCACTAGAAAATAAATCTCATATTTTAAAAAAAGTCGTTACGTATAAAATGTCTGTAAAGAACACACACGAAGTGAAATTCACAAATCTGTCGGTGACGAAGACGAAACCACCTCTCTCTGCTCTAGAGCTGAAAGCTTTACACCAATTAATTTTCACAGACGGCCCGACGGAATTTATCGCTATAACATTTTCGTCTTGACATGTGCTTCACCTCTGTAGTACGTCATAACGAAAACTATCATAAAGAAAAAATGATTATCTCAAAGAAGTATTTGCTTCAAGCTTAACAAAAAGACCATTACATGATTGAAAGTTCAGAGAGAGAGAGAGAGAGAGAGAGAGAGAGAGAGAGAGAGAGAGAGAAACAGCTCTTAAAATCTAAGATTTTCTTTCGGGAGAGATGGGGTTTAGGTTCTATAATGTCTCTTACAAAAACTTCCTCACAAAAAGATAAAAAGGTAGGCTTATGAGCAGCCGCACGACCACAGTAACCCATGGAATGAAGTCCTCTGCGAATGGTACGTGTACATACCGAGGTTCCAGGATTGTTACTCACCTGTACACTGAGGTCTTGTGCAGTACTCCGTCGATTAGCTGTAACGACTCTCCTGAGGCTTCGACGTCCTCTATCACTGATTTTCTTTGGTCTGCCGGTACGTTTTGCTGCTTCGGACACGCCATGTGTCTTCCACTTATTCAGTACATCCAAAATAGTTGACTTGGGTATATTTAAACGCCTCTCGGTTTCTCTTATGGACAACCCACTAATATAACACCCAACAATCTTTCCATTCTAAAAGTCAGTTCTATCGCGCCGCGACATTTTCACTCAACCTCACAGTGCGATATGATCGCGGTCGGCTTCAGGTTTGTTCTTATACCGTTTGCAGCTGTACCGCGCATCTTAAGAACGCAGCGGATCCGTTCATTTTCTTTTGAAGGGGTGTCCGGTGACTTTTGTCAATATACACTGAAGAGCAACTGAATTAGAGATACCTGTCTAGTAACGTGTAGCACCACCTTTCGCCCTGATGATGGTGGCGATTCGTTTCGACATGGACTCGACAAGACACCGGAAGCGTTGGGAAGCCATATGGATCCACGACCCCTGAACAAGCTCCCACAGTTCACGAAGATTTGATGGAGGGGGTCAGAGCCTCGAACATCTCTCTCGATGGCATCCCAGATGTGCTCGATGGGAGAGAGGTCAGGTGACCTAGCTGGCCAAGGAAACGAGGTCACGTCGGTGGAGTGTTCATCCAACCATTCGGATACAGTTCGGGAGCGATGGCACGGTGCATTGTCTTGTTGCAGGATGAGATCCCCAGTGGGATGTTGAAGACGCACAAACGGGAGCAAATGGTCGTCCAGGACATCCCGGTAACGTTGACCTGTGAGGGACGATGTCACACGTACCAGGGGTCCCATTTCAGTACACGTAAATAGTCCCCAGACAAGAATGCCACCCCCACCAGCTTGAAGAGTACCTTGCTGGCAAGAAGGATCCATCGCTTCATGTGGTTTGCGCCGTACTCGTATCCTGCATCCGCATGTACCAACGTGAATCTCGACTCATCAGTCCAGGCAACATTTTCCCACATGTCTAGGGTCCAGTGGCGATGTTCCCGCGTCCATGCTAATCTTTGCACCGTGTGATGTGCGGTCAGCAGCAGTACCCTCGTAAGACGAAGGCTTCTGTACCCCATAGCGAGGAGATGGTTCTGGATGGTGTGGCTGCTTACACGATTTTTGTGCACCAGCGTTAAATTGCCGAGTGATTTCTTGTACTGTGGCCCGTCTATCCGCTGTTACAATGCGAGCTAGCCGACGATGACCCCGTTCATCCACACGTTGTTGTCCACGGCAGTTGGCCCTTGCAGGGATGGTTTTACCGGATTCGATGTACTCACGGTGCACCCGTGACACAGTGGCTCGTGAAAATCCTAGTGCTTGCACGACTTCTGAGATGGAGTGACCCATTCATCGGGCCCCGACAATTTGCCCACGATCAAATGCGATTAGATCTTTCGTCTTACCCATACTGCGTCCGACTCTTACTGATTCCCGTCGCATCACTCCTTATATTGTCGGATCGCTGCCTACGTCCTGTCGTTTCCCTTTACAGGGCCGTCCACAGCGGCATATTTACATAACGCCAGCTGTCTCTAATTCAATTGCTCTTCAGTGTAGTGTATATACAGATTACTTGAAATATTTAGTTTAATTCTTCCACTCAACTTTTGGCACAAATCTAGGCACATATTTAAAGCACCCAGATGATGAGCCATAATGCGATATATACTGGCTGTAGACAATGAACTCTTCGTGTCGGTAGTTTCCACTACGATAGCCTAATAGCAATAGAAATGATGAACCAAGAAAAGGTATGTATCATTACTTATGTCATGTAGCCGTACATTACTATGAGAAGTGATGCGTTTGTGGGAGGAGGACAGAGGGGGAAAACTAAGCGGCCAAAAATCATACACAATGACTTTCGAATTTTAATAGCTGGCAACAGCCATAATTTCTTTAACCTTCAAAATCGGCGAGAACGGACACAATGGGAGACAGAGGAATTCAGAAAGGAAGAAGTAAATGCTATGGTAGTGACAACGGTTATGCTTCTTCTTCTGCAACAGGAGTTTATTCTTCTTATGATTCGTGGAGGGTAATGGCATGACAGCGAAAGTAGGTGTAGGTAGTAAGAGAACTCGCCCAGTCACATACCACACATAACAATCGGAATCAACTGCTTCGCTGAGCGAACCAGTTGCATTTTAATGGGTTCTCCAACGGGGGCTGCGGGGGCTGTGAAAAGAACGGAAAAGCACACAGACCTCCTGCGGACTGAAGCTCAGCGGCGTTAAAAATGCATGGCTAACAACATTTCTTTAATGAAATTATGCGCACTGTTTTGTTACCTTTCACTCTTTCTTTTTCTTTTTTTTTTTTTCCTTTTGAAAACGGAACAAGGCATTCCTAGAAATAAATAAATAAAGCTTAAGAGAGAACTCAAAAAGAAAGGAGGATTTTCCACAAACTCCCTCACAGGGTATCCCTAAGATTTTTAGAACTCTATACTTTTTATAATTGACAAAGCAATTATATTTTTGCCCTTTATGTGTTTTACGACATTAATCATTAATTAAGTCAGAATCAGGCTGCCAATGCCCAAGTGGTCAGAGGCGTCTCGTCCGAATCGCGCACGGGAGGGAGTTCCGTATGAGGCATAAATGGGATGGATCGACCTGCGATGCTGGTTCTCCTATTCCTGAAGCCAGTGACCCTCACTCTGAGGAGGTCTTCTCCCTTTATTACCTTTAATATTTATATGATGCGCGCACACACAATTTGACCTAGTGCGCGCACTTTTCACGTCTGACTTCGCGGATAGTATGGGACGACTTACGGGCGACCGCCTGTGACAAACATAGGTTCCAATTGAAATCATTATAGCGTTAAAAATACTTGCCGCACACTAATCGTGTTAGCATATTCGTAAACAGCATGGAGTCCAATTCGCGTACTGCGCAATACATCGTGTGCGCGACGCTCCCATCGCTCCCTGTGCGCCGGGGAAATAACCCAATATTTCTGGGTGTGACACCGCGTTTGACTCAGTCTATCTCGGCAACCGTGAGCGCAACACGACTCTGCGTAATATCGTTATAAAGCTCTTACGAGATCTATTCAAATATACGAAGAACATTGCGCAGTGGTTTGAATTGAACATTTTAAAAATTGTTTTGTTGTGAACCGGTGAACACTTTTGACAATATCGCGGTTTACCTAAACAACCGTGAGTGCAAAACGACTGTGCGTGGTATCGTTTTAAAGCTCTTGACGAGATCTATTCAAATATACGAAGAACATTGCGCAGTGGTTTGAATTGAACATTTTAAAAATTGTTTTCTTGTGAACCGGTGAACACTTTTGACAATATCGCGGTTTACCTAAACAACCGTGAGTGTGTCATGGCGAAAATTTTAACCTCTGGTGAATTTCAGAGAGACCTGATCAATCTTTCTGTTGGTTTATCAGAGATTAATTAATGCAAAAATTTTCTCCCATGACATACGTTAGAAGAAAATTCCTGGTTGAAAGGCAGGGGAATTCGTGCGCAAAATTCGCTTGTCTTAATCACAACCAGGAAAACAAAATTTCATGTTGGAGAAAGGAAAAAAAAAAAAAGAAAAAAAGAATAATATTTGATTTAACTGATTTTGGGGTTTTGAAAATAATTATTTTATCTGTTCTTTTATCGCGATAGGAAAAGGCGAGTAGGTGTGCACCTCAGAGAATTAAAATTAATTTTAGTTTAACATCACGGAGCGAGAGAAAAAGAAAATTAATATTAGTGATTTTCTGCAAGGCAAGAATTCGCCATTTTTGCTTTCCTGTTTCCAAACGTCGTGGAAAAGTCACCAAAAGTGTAACATCTTTTCGTCTTTTGGGGTAAGGAATTCAGCAACAGAATCTATTTTTAGATCTCAGGGTCAAAAAAGAGCTTGGTCTACACGTGTGAAGGTCAGAGGTCACTCGAGGCGTGGGAGTGAAGATTCCGTTGGGAGGCCGTGAGTTGCTAGGCTGAAGTTTCGACCAATGAGAGGGGTCAGCGGTTTCAAGCACCCCAGAGTTTTATCCGTTGAGAGTCACTTTTGTTCTGGTACTCTTGCTGGCCAGGAGAAAGAGGGGACAGCCGAGTCTCTCCTCGCCTTTTGGTGGGGAGAGCATTTTTGCTGACCGCCATGATTTGACATCGAGGTAAAAAAAAAAAAAAAAAAAGGCTTCAAGGAGCCTAGTAGCGACGGTCTTCTAGCGTGGGGACCTGTCCGGTTCATGGTTGGTTACATAAGAAAAAAAAACTAAAAAGGAGCTCAGGGCTTGCTCACTGATTCCACCGGGTGAAAAGGAAATTATGAAGAAAGGACAGGACCACTGTAGGACGAGACCTCCTCGGGGCGCAGCGAAAGATGATCACCGATGCACTCCTAAGCATTCTCGTGAGAGCTGATGGATAAAGAAAGGAGAACCTCCGCGCCTTTGCCGTCCACCTTCCAATGCAGCCGACCAAATTCCTACCAGGGATGGGCATCGAAAAGGACAAGGGAGAATTACTCCCTCTGAGAGGGTCCATCATCACCAGCTTCGGGATGTCTTCTGTTTTCCCTGTGTTCAGGTGAAGTGCTCGGGCACATTGTGTCCAAAAAGAAAGAGAAAAACATTATTGGAGGCGAAGAGATTATCAACAGTGACGAGAAGATTTTTTTATTTGAAACAAGAGTTGTTCCTGCCCAGCCCAGGAGGTAAATTCTTTCTCGATTTTTTTTTGTATAATGTTGTGACCGCTGCGAAATTGTTGAACGAGTGGGTCAGCAGTGTGGAATCAAATTTATAGTTCTGCGGAAAAAAAAAGAAGAAGAAACTGTGTTTTTTTTTTTTTTTTTTTTTTTTGAGGTTAGCTGGATGTGGGACAGATGTCCCCATATTGTTATCGTTCAGTTTTCAAAATTAAGACTTATTAGTTCCTCAGGAATGAGTTCAGAAAAAAGAGAGGGGTGTTGAAAATGCTTTCATTATTGTTTTTTTTTTTTTTGTGTTGTCATGTCTGGTATTTTAGCAACTTCCCAGGCCAGTAAATTTTGATGTATCGGAAAAATTTAGTTTAATAGTTGGGCACAGTGAATTTTGGTGCATCGATAATAGTTTAGTTGGGCATGTGATAATTGAAAAGCAGTGTTATTGTGATGCCGTGGGTGATAAAATAATTGTAAACATTTTTCTCTAGCCTTTTTACAGCGTTGAGTTATTTTTTTTTTGAGTGAAGATAAATTATGGGATGATTTATATTGGGATTTTGGGAACATATTATAGTGTGATGAAATTGGGAACCTAAAGTGCTGTTTACATTCTTGGAGTGTTGAGTGTCGAAATTAAGATGGTAGGTGTGTTATTTGAGGACCAGTATTTTACATGCTCCAGATGAGTGTTAATATCCCATTGGAAAGGGGTGATCTTAGGGCAAGCCGGGAACTTGTCCTAGGGCAGAGGGCTCTGAGTAGGGAATTTTCACCAGGATGCGA
Organism: Macrothele yani; assembly: GCA_039090855.1. NCBI lineage: Eukaryota > Metazoa > Arthropoda > Arachnida > Araneae > Macrothelidae > Macrothele > Macrothele yani. The sequence goes on along the minus strand of CM077024.1, from coordinate 124,250,036 downwards.
TATGTGCAAAATAAAAGTTGAGGTATTTGGGTTCTCAAGTTTAGTAATTTCACAAAAAGAATGAACATCATGGGTTGAGAAGACACACTTTTGCTCACCAGTTCCAGTATTAATTGTTCTTTTCTTTGGCCTAAATTTTCTTGTTTTTACTATAAGGTTAAAAGTCTAAATGTAATTTTAATTTTCAATAAGGTGAAAATATTTAGTGGGTTATGTAAATGGTCAGTGTTATTGTCTGAAGTGGACCTGCGCATTGCCATGGTGCAGAAGAATTTCCTTGCTAGTGAATTTTCCTGGGATATATGTGGATATTGTGATTTAGGATTTCTTGGGATATAGAGAGATAAGTGAATTTTCCTGGGATATATGTGGATATAGAGATAAGTGAATTTTCCTGGGATATATGTGGATATTGTGATTTAGAATTTCTTGGGATATATACAGAGATAAGTGAATTTTTCCTGGAATATAGTTGTGTTGGTTCTGGGCCAGATGTGCCTGGAGTATTTAGGGTTGAAGTACGACAGGCTCTTGCAGGCGTGGTTGATCAAGGTGGGATCATGCATTGGTTCGAAAAGGGGGAGCCCTGAGGACGTGGTTTTTTGGGGGAAAACTTGTCTTCAAACCCCCCAGTAGTTTCGCTGCTCACGGAGATATGTACTGCCAGCGAGGGTCGGTCGAGCGTTGCTTCAATAATTGGCGAGATCATGTTAGAGGAAATTCTGTGCCTGATGATGATGTGTCGCACTTGAGGATTTTTTTTCCTTTCCTTTTGCATAGGCTGAAAGTGGATTCACGACCCAATTTCACGCCTTCAGCCTGACTGGTATTTTCTTCCTGTGTTGGTTCTCAAAACCCAGGGTAGTGTCTGAACTGAGAGTATTTGCCTCACCGCTACCTCAGTAATTCACTGCAGGTGTTAAATTTAAGTTTGTTTGGTGATTTAAAGTATCTAAATTTATTTGTTTATGATTTGCTGTAGTGCTAGGGATGTAAATTCTAAATTCTGGTTGTTGGTGTTAGTGAACTTGATATTTAGTTTGGAAATTTAGTTAATTGGTATTTTGAGCTTTTGTTTACAGTATAGAGTTATTAAGTATCTTGAGCTATTATGTGAAGTGCAGAGTGAGGTGATTTTTATGAGCAAGCTAGTGCAAGAAGATTATTTGAATTTCTGAATTATGTTGAGGTTATGAGTAGTGATAATTTTTAAGATTAGTTAGAGAGGTTTCTTTATAAGTGAAGTAGGTTCATTCAGGATAGTTCTATGGGTTATGTAATGTTAATTAATGCTTGTGCTCAGTGTAAATTCTGTTTTGAGGATAATTTACTTGGTTTGTTTACTTGCTGATAGTAGATTTGTTAAAGTATAATTTGTGGCTCTTAAAATAACTGTAAATTTAATTGAAGTCTTTGAATCTGGTCTGGGAGAATGCAGAGTTTGCTAAGATTGTTTAGGTGCTGTAAATTTAAATCAATAAGTGTAAAATTGTAAATTTGTCATTGAGCTAACTAGGTGAGAGAGAAGAGAGTACGTTTCAAAAGAACAGAACTTGTCCACCTTGTGGAATTAAAAATAATCCAGTATCTTTTTTTTGTGTGTAAGCTATGTGAATCGTAGTGGAATTTTGGAGGCATACAGTGTGTAAACCATGTGAATCATAGTATAATTTCGGATGCATGAAGTCCATGCCTAGTGTTCAAACCAACTGTGTTGAAATATGTCAGGCTATGCTGTTCATAAGGCCAGTGGCCAAATAGAAATAGAAAGAAAATTGAGATTCTGTTTTTATACTGCTGTGTTTAAGCAAACAAGAAAAAAGGAAATACCATCTGTTTGTCCACTAAATTAACTTATTAAGTTTTTAAAGAAAAATGATAAATACAGGCAGTAGCCTTTCAAAAAAAGTTCAAAATTAGTGCAGTGTGAAAATTTTTGTGTGCTGTTGTCTTCCATGACTTGGTCCCATGTACCCCACCTTAGCTTGACTAAGGCTATCGATCCGAATCCTGGTATTATAAGGTTTTTCATAACTGCAATTTTTGTCCTAACCTTTTTAAATTGACTTTCACCGCCTCCACAAGTTGTTATTGAACGAGTACATTTTATCGTATGACTTATAGTGACACATTTTCATACACATGCAACAATATCCACTTATTTTTGCACTTTCAGGTGACTCAACTCTGCTTGAACACAAACAACGCAAACTTTCCAATAACTTCTTGTGGAATGTAAATTTTCAGATGCATTTTTGTTTAGGATGTTCATGGCCTTTTCTAGTACTTAGAAAATATTTTTGTTTCGAAATGCATCCACCCATCTCCCAAATTTAATTTTTCTATAATTTCCATATAAATTTCAATACCAGCATAAATACAGTAACGCTTTCAATAAATAACAATCAATTCAATATACTCAAAATAAATTCAAATTTTTTTTTCACCAAAACAAGTGCAAAACGACTGTGCGTGGTATCGTTTTAAAGCTCTTGACCAGATCTATTCAAATATACGAAGAACATTGCGCAGTGGTTTGAATTGAACATTTTAAAAATTGTTTTCTTATGAACCGGTGAACACTTTTGACAATATCGCGGTTTATCTGGACAACCGTGAGTGCAAAATGACTGTGCGTGGTATCGTTTTAAAGCTCTCGACGAGATCTACTCAAATATATAAAGAACATATCGCAATGGTTTAAACTAAAATAAAAAAAAATGTTTTCGTGTGAACGGGTTAACATTTTCTACAATGCCGCAGAATTCGCAGACTGAACGTAAGCAAAAGTGGAGAAAATCAAAACGCGAGGCAACAGCAAGTGATGAGGAATGTAACAAGCCCAAAAAGACAGAGCACCCCGTTGGATAATTCGTGTATCGATCTACTTTGTGTTCGCAATGTATCCTTGTAAAAATTATGTAAGCTACTTTTCATATCATAGACCTGTGTTGTGAAACCCTACTCGACTAGCTCATTATAACTCTCCGATCTGCAAGTCGTAGTCCTACGTTTCAAACTGACGACTCAATCAGAACTGAGCCTACCGGTATTTTTTTATTTATTTTTTTCCTTTTTAATGCTATGCATCTTTTCCGACAATAGTAAAATAAATGCAAAGTAAAACATTTCGATGTAACGAAAATAGGTAACGGTTCGTCATTTTCAAAACCATTGTTGAAATCTGATCGTGCCGCATGCTGTCTCATGAAGTGACGCAAAAATAATTAATTTCATCGATACTCAACAATATATTTTAACTGAACTATAGCCGACATTATTTCATCACATTTTACATAAACGTAACAATAATTCTTTGCAATCTGCGTAAATTACGAGAACCTGCTGCTAAACGTGATAAAAGCCATTACAAAAAATGCATTTTGATGCTACGCATCTTTCTCGACAGTGCTGAAGTATTGTCTTTCGTCAAAGTTCAGGTTTGGAGTTTCTATTAGACCAATAGGTGAAATAATTTTTTTTTGAATGTACGATGCCTAATGGTTAAGCTTTCCTATCAATTGTGTTATGCATATCTCTGGGTAACAAGATCGACGACATTATAGAATTTTTTCACACACACGCACACACACAATTTGTATTTTTTCCCTACACACACAACAGATTTGCTATTATAAAACGCTCCAAAAATTATCACTTGATGCCGACTATATTAGCAGAATATTTCAACATTAACGTTACTTAGACAGAATCTAAAACCTTTGTCGATATCCTAAATGAAGAGTTCGGTCTGACAACCACTCTAGATTTCAGTGTCCCTACGACAAAGGGATGATGTGACACTTGGGTAGTCTAGAATCACAAGTTTACATATCATATTTTAGTTACTGTAAGCCTATTGTACCTGCTTTACTTAAAAAGAATGCATCGTGCTGTACGTAAACAAATATATATTCTCGAATCACTGGTCTTATTTCACACCCACAACGATCTTGGCATGTGAGAGATGCACAGAATTAAATTATCCACAAAGAGTACCAGGGTACTCTCCCGTTTTCTTTTTACTCACAGCTTAAAATTTGTTTACCATATTGGCTGCATTTTTCTAAACAATCAAACTAAAAAGTTCTGTGGCATCGGCAAACCACGACCAAGGTTTTCTTGTTTGCTTTGCCTGCACCTCTGTCTGTACGTCTGATATTACTACTACTACTACTACTACCAGAAATCAGCTTCGATAAAATGTACAGTGATTAAGTGGTCTATGGTATCTTGGAATTTTCGGTCAGCTTTAAAAGCATGTTAAAGAAACAACAACTTCTGCATCCTTTTTTTCATATGTAGAGAATTTTAGGAACGGAGTGCCTGACCCCAGGTCTTAAACAACCCTTAGAAATAGGAAGCTAGGAGATTTGGGCTAGAGTGCCCGATAGGAAAGTGACACGGAAGCGAAGTAGAAAGGGGGAGGAAGACGCCTTTATTTATTACCTGGGGGCCAGTACCCGGGGTCCGACGGCTTAACGTGCCCATCCGACGCACGGCGGATATTTAGTGAATCGAGCGTTCGTACCTGCCTGGGATCGAACCTGCGGTCCTTTCCGCGGCAGTCACGAACGTTGCCCACTCCGCCACCCGCGGCCCAACTTCGGCATCTGTTAGCAGTGAAGACCCTTCTGAGCAGCCCCATGGCGCAGCGGTCTAAGCGTTGGCATCTGACCGTCAGTCTGAGTGATATCGGGTTCAAGTTCCGTAATGGTCTCTCTCTTGCGACACCTGCTTTCTCCCCTTCTTGAACAAGTGGCACCAAATTACAGATAGGCGACTGCTTTACAGCTCATAGAGTGATGATCGTTAGACCCCGAATTATTAGCATAAAACATTTGCTGAACTTTCTCGGGTGCAAATACATCTTCTAAAGGCGGCCACAGACACACACGTTTGAACGACACGTTTGAGTGTCACGCCAGCAAATGGGGGAGTTTTTGTGCCTGAGGCGGCATGTAGCGTGGAGTGAAGCTCTTCAGCGATTGCCTAAAATCCTCTTCAGTCCACGAAACATGCCGCCCCAGACATAAAACTTCCCATATGCTGACGTGACATTCCAACGTGTGTTTCTGTGGCCGCCTTACATCTGACGGAAAAATTCTGACTGCGGCTTTCACCATGATTAACATAATTTTAGAAAAATACACTGCTGGACAAATGCTAGGGACGGATCATAAACGGCTATGTAGCGCATAAAAAAGGAAGTGTGGTTGGATGCCAAGTGAAATAAAATAATGTCAGAATGCTAGGACATTACAAGAAAGACAATTTATTGTGCTCTGAAATCCAGAAGGTTTTGGAACGTGTTCAAGGGACAAACAGGCCATTTTGTACAGAATACGTAAACGTGAAAAATGCAATTACCGTCCGCAGTCGTTCCGGCGTAAGATGTCAATACGGGATATGGCCATCATGGAGGCCGATGCAAGATTCCACACGTCGTGTCATGCTTTGCACAACATTATCAAGCAGCTGTTGGGGTAATTTATCCCATTCCTCTGTCAGTGCACGGATGAGGGTGTCCTTGTTTATTGGAGGGCATTGGCGACCAGCAAGACTCCTCCCCAAAGCATCCCACACATTTTCAATGGGATTCAGATCTGGAGAACGTGCTGGCTACACGAGACGTTGAATATCCTCGCTCTCAAGACACTCCCGGACAGCGACTGTTTGATGACATGTTGCGTTGTCGTCCATGAAAATGAATCTATCACCGACAGCACCACGGAACATGCGAACATGAGGTAACAGAACATCATTAATGTATCGTTGGCCAGTCATAGTCCCAGTTGGAAGCACATAGAGGGACGTACGGCCATTGATCATGATGCCAGCCCATACCAAGACCCTACATGTCGGATATCGGTCCCTTTCCTGTATGTTTGCTGGACAATATGCAGTACCACTATCACGCCAGATCAGTTGTCGTCGACAATCAGACGATAGACTGTATCTACTCTCATCTGAGAAGAGGACAGCAGACCAGTCGTTATCAATCCAAGTGCGATGTTGATGGCACCATTGCAAACGGGCGGTACGGTGACGTCTGGACAATGGGATGCACACAACAGGACGGCGGGCGTATAGTCCTCCTTCATGCAAACGTCTGGCGACAGTTTTTCGGGAGATCCGCTTGACAGTAGCAGCCATAAACTGATTTGCTACCTCACTAGCTATGCGGCGCCGGTGTCTTTTTGTTGATAGCACTATGTACCGATCTTCTGCAGGTGTCGTACTGCGAACACGACCTCCCCCGTGACGTCTGCTACACTCTCCATTTGTTTGAAATGATTTCCAAAGCCTTGAAACAACACTGTGGCTGACGTCGAACTCCCTGGCAACATCTGTTGCTTTTTCGCCCTTCTTCAATCTTTCCAATAATACAGCCACGCGTAAAATCATCTAGGTAATGTCGGGAAGACATACTAAAAATCGTAAGTTCGTCAATTGATTCTTTCCCTTTCAACTTTGCGTTTGAACAACAACGGTCAATACGCGTCAAATCCTTTATATCTCTTATCAGCGCTATGACGTCACGAACAAGTTCGTTAATCCAAAATTTGCATACGCACAACACGTCTTACTGTATCCCGCACTTATGCTGATTTCCACATTTTCCCGCAGTGTATATTTGTGTTGAGAGCTAACTACACTTCTCCACCTTTAAAAGTTCGATTGGGAAGATTATTTTTGTCTCCGAGTGCTGTAGCCATCCAAAGCCATGGTTTAGCATGCACATTTCAGTTTTTTTTATACAAAATCTACCTACATTATGGGGCGGGGGCTTAAGGCGATGCCGGAACAGCTTCCTTTCCCTCTAGTCGATTTTAGAAAAATTCTATATAGCACTGACCAACTCTAGCTCTCTATGTATGCACTAGATGAAAGTCCGTCAATAATGACGGGGGAAATAAAATTTATGATACAGAAATTATTGACATTTATTTATTGAGTTTTTGAGTTCCACGTCAATAGATGGCGACGTTGGCTCACAGCTTTCTGAAAATTTAGCGAGCAGTCGGTTATGGAATTTGATACGGCGGGCTGTCTGTTTGTTATGTGTTTTGTAAAACCTTTAGTCCCTATTACGTCAACACTTCCTTGTACACAACATTTTTCGTAGACACTGACTGTGAACCCTGTATCAATTTCCCCTGCCGCCCCGGTGGCGCAGTGGTCTAAGCGATGGCCTCTGATCATTCGTCCGTAAGGGGTCCGGGTTCGAATCCCAATCAGGCATGGATGTTGTGTTTGTCTTACGGCACTGGCTCTCTCCCTTCCCTGGAACCAGTGACCCTAAATTAGGGACGGGCGACTGCTTATAGCCCATTGAGTTGCTCACGGTGGTCGTTAAACCACCAATCAAAAAAAAAAAAAAAAAATTCCCCTGTTCTTTTCCGTGAAACTATTTTTATATCTTTTTTTTTTTTTTTTTTTTTGATTTGAGGTTTAACGAACACCGTGACAACTCAATGGGCTATAAGCAGTCGCCCGTCCCTAATTCAGAGTCACTGGTTCCAGGGAAGGGAGAGAGCCAGTACCATAAGACAAACACAACATCCATGCCTCACCGGGATTCGAACCCGGACCCCTTTCGGGCGAATGATCAGAGGCCATCGCTTAGACCACTGCGCCACCGGGGCGGCATTTTTTATCTTGACGTCGTCAGATCGTCGTACTCTTGACTTTGCCACATACAGATGGCTAAACACCGGTTCAGGTAATGAACCAAAATTCCTGATGTAAAGTTTTTCGGAGGCGCTCCCCCGGTGGCGCAGTGGTCTAAGCGATGGCCTCTGATCATTCTACCGAAAGGGGTCCGGGTTCGAATCCTGTGAAGCATGGATGTTGTGTTTGCCTTGCGGCACTGGCTTTCTCCCTTCCCTGGAACCAGTGACCCTAAATTAGGGACGTGCGATTGCTTATAGCCCACAGAGTTGCTCACGGTGGTCGTTAACCTCCAACCAGAAAAAAAAAAGTTTTCGTATCTCTAGAGTTGACCGTGTGACGTAACGTATGTCTGACGTCATGTGAGAATGATTTTGATTAGATGACGTCTAACCAGCAGTTGTGTTCTTTGTTGCTATGACAACAAAACAAAGTGTCACCTACACGAAAAGCTAAGCGTGATGCCACAAACATTTGTTTCTCGGTTGTTGCTATGAAGCCTTAAAAAGTGGCTCGGAGGAGGAGGAGGGCTCTAGCAGATTATATATTAGGATAACTAACGTGCCTTTTGATTCTCCAGATGCCCTATTTTGATATTTGGACTTGGTAGTACCAGGGTCCAACTTTGATAGTTTGCCCCCACTTCCCCACTCCTGCATCGCATGTTATGTACTGTTTCAGTGGATGAATATTGCGAATCAGTTTGATGCAAAGCAAGTAATATATAACTATATTTTGGGGGGCCCTCAGAGGTAGGGGCCTTTTTGTCTGTCTGTTTGCCTGTCCGCACGATAACTCACGTAAAAACGGTTCGATTTCGATGAAATTTTATGTTAGTATGTGATAAAGGACAACCTGGAGACGAATCCTATAGAAAATGGCCGAAATTTGGACAAAGGTCAGGATATAGGAGTGGGATCCATTCCATCGCCCGTACACGTCATGACTTATGTAAAAATGCTTCGATTGCGACAAAACTTTATCATGTTGTTCCGGAGGTACACTAAACCGGTTCTGTTTAATATAATCGAAATGGGGTCAAAGGTCAGGGCACAGGAGCGAGATTTATTCCACAGCCATTATCCTCATAACTTGAGTAATTATTTCCGGTATGTTGGAAAGCGTATCGTATTCAATGCATTGCATGATTTTACTAACTTGTAAAAGTCATATTTTTACTATATTACCTTTTCACCCGAAAACTGTAATCACGGTCGCAATTTACCTTGTAGTTTCCAGCTTTCTGATGCTATATCTACTCGCTAGATGGAGGAGTAAAACTCTGTTATTTTTTGTTAGAAAACTAACAATTCATTCAAAACAATAACTTGATGCTAGTGTACTAGGTGTACGAATTTACCAAACGATGTGCTTATTATACTACACCGGAAAAGCAGATCGCATTCTTCTAGTTCATTTTACATAGAAGGAATTCCGCACGTTAACGTGAACGCGGAAATAATTAGCATCGAAACTAATTGAATTATAAACGCAGCATGGAGCTGACATAAAAGGAAAGAAAAATTACATGTCACTGAATATCCCCAGAAAATGATAAAATGGTGAGAAACAGAAACGGATGATTTCATACAGTGAGGTTCATTTCAGGAAAAGCGCGTGAAATGTGTGAATAGGATGCAATGGTGAAACTGAACTTATGACAGATGCTTCTGCGGAAGTTGTACAAGACGGTGATAGGTGTAGGCACTAAAACTGAATCAGCGCATTCTCATTGCGACATTCGCGCCGACGACTATAATTTGCTAAAAATCATACGTGGCGAAGTGTGCTAGATTTGCCAAAATTGTATAACTTTCTTACTCAGGTACTGAGGACAACTGTTGTGATTATGTGGACTGAGCGAAAGCTACTATGAATCATCATCATCATTGTCAACCATTATTAATCCACTGCTGGACGAAGGTCTCCCCAAGTTTCCTCCACAACGGTCTGTCTTGTGCCAGTCTCCTCCATGTCACTCCCGCATATTTACGAATTTCATCCACCCATCTCCCATGTGGTCTTCTTCTGGGTCTTTTCCTGTCCCTTGGAATCCAATCTAAAATTTCGACTGTCCATCGATGGTCTGTCCTTCTGGCAGTATGTCCAGCCCATTGCCATTTCAGGGATTTAACTCTGATCATGATGTCTTCCACTCTCGTCATTTTTCGGATCCATGAGTTCCTCTTCTTATCTCTCCTGGTTATACCAAGCATGCACCTCTCCATGCTTCTTTGAGTTGTCTGCAGCCTTTGTATGTCTCTTTTAGTTAAGGTCCACGTCTCTGCACCATACGTAAGCACTCGAAGGATGCATTGATCAAACACTTTTCTTTTAAGACATAATGGCATATTGCTCTTGAAAATTATGCTGTTTCTTCCAAAAGCTCTCCAGGCAAGTTTTGTACGCCGATTAATTTCTTCATCAATGTGACCCTCACTTGATATCTGCTGTCCAAGATAAACATACGTATCTGTTATCTCCAGTTTTTCTCCATCAATCGATAAATCTTCATTTCTTGTAAAAGCATTGAACATCACTTTTGTCTTCTGAAAGTTCATTTTTCATCCCACTTCTTTACTCTTGTCAGCAAGTTCCTGGATCATACTCTGCAGCTCTGATGGGGTAGTTGCAAAAATGACTACGTCATCAGCAAAACGAAGGTGGGTTAGATAATCTCCATTAATCTTTATCCCTTTGTTTTCCCAGTTCAGTGATTGAAAGACATTTTCCAATGTGGCATTAAAGAGCTTCGGAGATATGGTGTCACCTTGTCTCACTCCTTTTCCAATTTTTATGTGTGTTGTATTTTCAAACAGCCGAATCTTTGCACTTGCATTTTCATAGATGTTATTAATAATATTAATGTATGCATCTTCAGTACCGCAGGATTTCAGAGCCGTGGTAACTGCTGATGGTTTCACCGAATCAAAGGCTTTTTCATAATCGATAAAAGCCATGCACAATGGAAGTTCATATTCCCTCGCTCTTTCAATTAGTTCTCTCAGTACGTGGATATGATCTATTGTGCTGTAGCCACTCCTGAATCTAGCTTGTTCTCTCGGTTGAGCCATGTCCAGTGTTACCTTCAAGCGGTGTGAAAGAACTTTAGTGAAGATTTTATAAACCACTGATAGGAGGCTGATAGATCTGTAGTTCCTGAGATCCTCAATGTCACCTTTTTTATGTAGCAGGATCATTGTAGCATTGTTCCAATCCTCAGGAATCTTCCCTTCATTAAGGCATCGAGTGAAAATTTGGGCGAGTACTGTTTCAATTTCTCCACTTGCTTCTTGTATGATGTCTATAGTAATTCCATCTTCTCCTGGAGCTTTCCCCGCTTCATGTTCTTGATTGCATGAGCAACTTCTGCTGGGAGGACTGGAAGAACTCTGGTACCTTTCATGATGTCTGGAGTACATGTATCATCCCTTTCATATAATTTGGAGTAGAAATCTTTCACTCTTGTCAAAATTTCGCCTCTATTTCTTGTTATAGAACCATCTTCTTTTCTCAGAGCCATAATCTGTTTTCTTCCCTTACTGAGATGTCCCTTTGCTATCTTTAGGCTTTGGTTGTTTTCAATTGCTTTCCTCACTAGCTCACAGTTGAATTTCCTTACGTCTTCAGTGATACTTTTTCGTGCTGTCTTGCATAGCTCTATATATTCCACTTTGGAAGTCACATCTTCTTTAGTTGTCCTCATCTCTCTTCTTTTTTGCATCAACATTTTGGTTTTTCCTGATAATTTGTTCACATGCAACTTGTTCTTAGACCCAGCTAATTTTGTTGCTGTTTCCATAAGAGCTTTGGTTACTTTTCTGTTAACTTCCGAAATATCCACTTCTTCCGATGTTAGGCCTTCTAAAGCAGAGAATCTGTTCTTCAGTTCCAACTTGAAAGTATTATGGTGTTTTTTAAGGTTGGTTATGTCAATAGATTTTGTTTGTCTTATGAGCTTGCCACGTTCAAGTTTAGTGTTGAGGTGCATCTTACATCTCACCAATCTATGGTCACTACCTGTGTTGAACTTGTTCAGCACACTGCAGTCTTCGATGACGAATTTTTTGTTACACATAATAAAATCAATTTCACTTGTCGTCCCAATTGGATGTCTCCATGTCCATTTCCTGTGTGGCTTTTTCTTGAAAAAGGAATTCAAGATGAAAAATCCTTCTGCCTCTGCAAACTCAACGAGAGTATTTCCACGCTGGTTTCTGTTGCCGTGACCGAATTTACCTACTGAAGTTTCATTCTGTTGCCGGTGCCCTATTTTTGCATTGAAATCTCCCATAATTATCTTCAAGTGCTGCTTACCTTTATTATTTAGATGACGAATTTCCTCATAAAATTCTTCAATTTCTTCTTCAGGATGACTTGTGGTGGGTGCATAAGTTTGAATAATCTGAGACTGGTATCTTCTCGATAGTTGGATAACGAGTCGTGCAGCTCTGTCAGAGGAACTTTCAACTTCTACCACTTTATCCTTCAGTTTCTTGTTTATTATAAATCCAACACCACTAGTTCTGCCAGTATCTGTCCCACGATAATAGAAGAGATGTCCACTTTTCAGTTCAATGAGATCTTCTCCTTTTCTCCTTACCTCACTTAGCCCGACGATGTCCCACTTGATCCTTTGTAGTTCCTCTTCCAATTCAAGAAGCCTTGAATCAGAAGATAGGGAGCGTCCGTTGTAGGTAGCCAAGGTCAGCATCAAATGGCAGCCTAGTCCGGTCCTCCGGGGATTCTTAGCACCCTCTGCCTTCATGTCGCACTGGCCGCTGCCTTGGCCAGGTACATTCCAGCTGCCGGAGACTGAGGGCCAAGATTTAAGTTGTAGAGTCATTTTGGAGGTGTTTGGCCATAACTCACCACGCTGGCCAAGCGGGTTGGTGAGTGTGGGATAGCATTTCCTCTGATCCCGATGATATAGTTATACCGCTATTGGCTGTCGTCAGAGCCCCTTTAGTGGGAACAGGATGCACCACGAGAAGGCGGGGTTGACATTTGTCTAGGAGAGGCTGTGATGTTACGCATCACCTGACCTTACATCCCTACTATGAATAGCCGCCAATATAAAATATCAGAAATCTCAAAACTTTTCTGAACACTTTGTAGAATACCCTCGTCAGCAAGACTCTCAGCAATAGTAACATCCCTATCAATTTCGAGTACAACAAACGGAAACATAATAAAAAGACCGCAGGACTTAGTTGCATAAAAAAATAAGTTCGCGAAATGGGAGTGTTTTTGAATACATTTGAACTCACGTTTGAAGATTATCCTTATAAAAAAATTCGTTAAACAGAGGTTCGTTAAATAGAGGTCCCGTTGTAAAACGTTTTTGCGATACTAAACGCAGGGGTCGCGCTGCGGACAACATTCTGCGCAATCTGCGAAAAAGAAATTGTTTTGGCGATGAAAAAAAAGTTTTGGCAATTATCTTTTTGTCCTGTCATAATACACAAAGGGCAATAAAAATTTGAATTTTGCGAATAAGTTGGCGAAAACTTAAAAAAAAAACAGAGTAAACCCTGAAATGTGAAAACGTAGGGCGAAACCGAAATGCAAATAGGGAAATTTTAAAATTCTAAATTTTAAAATTTTAATTCTGGAAATTTAAAAATTTTAAGGGAACCCATCCCGAATGAACGTTTTGTGCCTTTTAGAAAAAAACTCGCCGACTATGGGATTATTTTAACGAGGCACGAATACAGTATGACGAAACCTAAGAAAAAAGTTTGCGCAGCTCGCTTTTACCAAATACAGTGACATTCTAATATTCAGAGTTTCTCAGCAGAACGACACTTAAAACTCTAAAACCGCTGAAAATGCTGGAAAGTGTTACAGTTACACATTTGTGCGTGTTTAATTCTGATTTCTGACCACACGGGCTATTTCGTTCTTCGAATTCGCACGAAGTTTTTTTGTTTTTTTTTAAACTCACCTTACATTTAAATATTTAATAAATGTTAATAATATAAGCATTTCCTTGACTGTACAGGGTAAGTCAAAATGATGTTACCGATTTCTGTGTTTTACCACACGACATGTAATGAGTATATTTAGTTGCGAGAGGTGTACTTAAATGATTGATTGGCCGTTCAGCTGAGGGGTATGAACAACTGTTGTGTTGGCCCCCACGATCCCCAGATCTCACCTCATGTGATTTTTTCTTGTGGGGTTTCATAAAGGATCGTGCCTGTGTACCACCACTTGCAACGACGCTGGCTGATTTGAAAGCTCGCATCACAGCAGCCACCACAGAAATTGACACCGACACGCCACAAAGTGTTTGGCAGGAACTTCATTACCGACTTGATGTGTGCCTTGTTACGCGTGGGGCGCACATTGAACATTTATAAGTAAGGTTAACAAAACTTTATGAAATGTGATTTTCAACACTACTAGTTGTGTATTTGCTTTACATTAAACATGAGTACCAAATCATTTAAATCGGGAACATCATTTTGACTTACCTTGTACTAAAAGAGAAAACTTGAAAGAAACTAAAAATGAAAGTTAAATTAGAATATATGTCATACAACGTAAAATGATTTTTAACGGGATGAGAAATATTTTGTAACTTCACATATCGACAAATGATCAAACGGCAACAATTATATCTGATTTAAACTTTATTCTTCCAGTCCTCCCAGCAGAAGTTGCACATGCAATCAAAAACATGAAGCGGGGAAAAGCTCCAGGAGAAGACGGAATTACTGTAGACATCATACAAGAAGCAAGTGGAGAAATTGAAACATCACTCGCCCAAGTATTCACTCGATGTGTTAATGAAGGGAAGATTCCTGAGGATTGGAACAATGCTACAATGATCCTGCTACATAAAAAAGGTGACATTGAGGATCTCAGGAACTACAAACCTATCAACCTCCTCTCAGTGGTTTATAAAATCTTCACTAAAGTTCTTTCACACCGCTTGAAGGTGACACTGGACATGGCTCAACCGAGAGAACAAGCTGGATTCAGGAGTGGATACAGCACTATAGATCATATCCACCTACTAAGAGAACTAATTGAAAGAGCGAGGGAATATGAACTTTCATTATGCATGGCTTTTATCAATTTTGAAAAGGCCTTTGATTCGGTGAAGCCATCAGCAGTTACAATGACTTTGAAATCCTGTGGTATTGAAGATGCATACATTGATATTATTAATAACATCTATGAAAATGCAAGTGCAAAGATTCGGCTGTTTGAGAATACAACACACATAAAAATTGGAAAGGGAGTGAGACAAGGTCACACCATATCTCCAAAGCTCCTTAATGCCACATTGGAGGGTGTCTTTCAGTCGCTGAGCTGGGAAAACAAAGGGATAAAGATTAATGGAGATTATCTAACCCACCTTCGTTTTGCTGATGACGTAGTCATTTTTGCAACTACCCCATCAGAGCTGCAGAGTATGATCCAGGAACTTGCTGACAAGAGTAAAGAAGTGGGATTAAAAATGAACTTTCAGAAGACAAAAGTGATGTTCAATGCTTTTACAAGAAATGAAGATTTATCGATTGATGGAGAAAAGCTGGAGATAACAGATGCGTACGTTTATCTTGGACAGCAGATATCAAGTGAGGGTCACATTGATGAAGAAATTAATCAGCGTATAAAACTTGCCTGGAGAGCTTTTGGAAGAAACAGTATAATTTTCAAGAGTAATATGCCATTATGTCTTAAAAGGAAAGTGTCTCATCAATGCATCCTTCCAGTGCTTACGTATGGTGCAGAGACGTGGACCTTAACTAAAAGAGACATACAAAGGCTGCAGACAACTCAAAGCATGGAGAGGTGCATGCTTGGTGTAACTAGGAGAAATAAGAAGAGGAACTCGTGGATCAGAAAGATGATAAGAGTGGAAGATATCAGGATCAGAGTAAAATCCCTGAAATGGCAATGGGCTGGACATACTGCCAGAAGGACAGACCATCGATGGACAGTCGAAATTTTAGATTGGATTCCAAGGGACAGGAAAAGACCCAGAAGAAGACCACATGGGAGATGGGTGGATAAAATTTGGAAGTAAACGGGAGTAACATGGATGAGACCGGCACAAGACAGAGCGTTGTGGAAGAGGCTTGGAGAGACCTTCGTCCAGCAGTGGATTGATACGGGTTGACAATGATGATGATACCACTGACATAGCATAGAGTGGTGTTTCTTGATTATTTCAATTTTTTTTTTCAGTCTCTTCGCTCCCTAATGACGCCTTCGTCTCACAAAAATTCGGAGACCGTGTACTGTCAGCTAAAAGAGTTGCGATGCTGTTAGTCATTGCCTCTAGACACATTAAAATAAATTTAAAATTTGAAACCGAATAATAAGCAGAGAGTGTAAAAGGTCCCAATACTCACAACAGGATCTCGATCAGTCACGTATGAACGGGATAAATATATTCGATAGCACACGCCACAGACTTGAATTGCTCACACTTACGAGATGCGTGTTTGCAAAACTTAATCATTAAAAAGCACTAGAGTCAGCTCCGAAATGCTAATAACGAGTGCCTGGGAACGGTCACGTACCAGACATTACATCCATTTCAGCTGACCCTAGCTGGGACAGTTCGCAGACACTTTGATTCCTTATGAGTCCTTGTATGGTATTGGTGAAAGAGCGGTAGATCTCCATCAAACCGTGAGTGTCACGCGCTAGGCATTATGAAGCGGAAGTTACATAAAAATGTATCATGGCTGCTTCACTCGCCGATGAAACCAAGCGCCCTTGAAAAGACCTCTGCTTGGGGGGAAAGGGAAGCAGAGTAATAAATAACATTTAATTCCACACAGCCGGGAATTGTATTGGCTCACAAAACGGATAAACATTCGGTTTCCTTTTTTGTACTTCAATTTGACAATTGATTCTTGACCTTCAGACGTGTGCTTGACAAGAGGCTCTTACGTATTCTACGCTATTTTGACATCTACTGTCAATGCTTTAAACCGCTTCCCAGTGACCAAGCAGTTAGAGGCGCGGGTTACAGGTCAGTCGTCCGAGTTAGACCCGTTCTTTTAGTTGGGTTGTTTGTTTCCAGGTTTAACAACAGCCACGAGCAATTGCAAGTGCGCCCGCTCAAAAATTAGGGCCACTGGTTCCATGGAAGGCAGACAGCTAGACCCCTACGACGATTGGCTAGAAACCTACACCTCTGACCGCTCAGCTACCGAGGCAGCAGATCTAGATTAAATCGTGATGAGGCCTAATTAGAAAGAGATGCTGGTTTTGGTACCTTCCCTGGAACCAGTAACTGTAATCAAATGATCATATGTAGAGGATTTTAGGAAGGGAGTGTCTGACCGTAGGTCTTAAACAACCCTTAGAAATAGGAAGCTAGGAGATTTGAGCTAGATTGCTCGATAAGAAAGTGACACGGAAGCGAAGTATAAAAGGGGAGGAAGACGCCCTTATTTATTACCGGGGATAGTACCCGGGGTCCGACGGCTTAACGTGCCCATCCGACGCACGGCGGATATTTAGTGGATCGAGCGTTCGTACCTGCTGGGATCGAACCTGAGGTCTTTCCGCGGCAGTCACGAACTTTGCCCACTAGGCCACCCGCGGCCCAATCGCTAATCTAGGGACATGCGGCTTCTTATAGCTTTATATCGTTACCGTATCGTTAAACGCTGAGAAAAAATTCCGTTAAACACTCAAAAAGCAGTCACACGCTTTCTGAGACATGCAATTGTTTGCGAATCTTGCGGTTCATAGAGCTTGTATCCTAACTTTTTGCATTAATTCTACAAATGCTGCCAATTTTTTTATTAGTATCCGTAAATTTCTTAATAATTTGGTAAATCTTCCACCAGTGGAACTGGAATCAAAGAATGGCAAAAATATGCATTAAGGCTTGTGACGTGTATCTTTAATTTAACTTGATGTAAATTTTGTAACTTCTCAGTTAAGATTTGAACGGCACGTGTCACTTCCTCGAATTTCCTCCTATGTTTTGGCAACACTGATAGTGTGTCAAAGGTAAATAAAAACTACGTCGGGAGCGCGGTGTATGACAGTCAGGTGGTACAGTCTGGTAACAAAAAAATTGCCGGTTAATGTCACTTGTCATTAGATGGCGCGACCAACATGTGGGCTGATGACTCCACAGTCTACACAACCTATGCTTTCTTACGAGAGGAAGAGGCAGAAGTACATAATCGTTTTCAGAGAATGCTATTTTGCTTGGAATTAAGAAAACAAAACCTTAAAAGCTTCGCCAACATGCACTTTTGTGCCTACCAGGTGGGATGTCGTGAGTCATAGTGATATACACTGAAGTGCCAGAAAAACTGGTAAACCAGTCTAATACTTGGTAGGTCCTCCACGGAAGCGCAGGACTGCAGAAATACGACGGGGCATGGACTCCACTAGCTTCTGGAAATATGCTGTAAGCAATGCACACCATACTTCCAGCAGAACGTTCCACAATTCGGGTGTATTTCGAGGTCTCGG
Organism: Macrothele yani; assembly: GCA_039090855.1. Lineage (NCBI taxonomy): Eukaryota > Metazoa > Arthropoda > Arachnida > Araneae > Macrothelidae > Macrothele > Macrothele yani. The sequence continues at coordinate 124,231,895 of CM077024.1, read as the reverse complement.
ATTCCTGTGTTCGATAGAGCGTTGCATGGCATCCCAAATGTATTCTATCACGTTCAGATCTAGGGACTTGGGTGGGAATGGCAACACCCCAAACACAGATGAATGCTCCTCTAACCATAATGGGGTGTCCCGACACTTGTGTGGGGATGCATTGTCCTGCTGGAACAGGCCCAACCCATCAGCATGAATGCAGGACATGAACGGGTGTACCTCGTCAGAAACGATGCGCACATAGCGTTGGCCGGTCACAGACGTTTGTAGACGTACCAGGGGTCCCAGTGAAGTCCAGCTAAATACACCGCATACCATTACGGACCCCACACCAGCCGGTACAATTCCCTGTTGACAGGCGGGATCTATGGCTTCATGGAGTTTGCGCCACACACGAATCCTTCCATCTGCCCGATACAGTTAGAAACGCGACTCGTCAGACCAAGCTACTTGTTTCCAGTCATCAAGTGTCCAGTGGCGGTGTTGCCGTGCCCAAGCGAGGCACATTTTTTTTTACATATTGTGTGTGTGTGTGTGTGTGTGTGTGTGTGTGTGTGTGTGTGTGATATTCCATTCTTTTCATTTCAAGTTGCTTTCGCTTCTGACAGCCGCACAGTTATTGTGATGACATTCGCTGCTCTCAGAAGTTAAAATCCTCATCGGACAGTTTTCCAGCTTTATACAGATTATTCTGAAGTGAAAATTCTTCGCAATATATTGTACGAATGTGGTATAAATAAAAAAATCAATCTTGCAAATCTTCAACTTTTAAGCAATCGTACATCATGCCTTTAAAAATGCCGAAAAATAAATTTAGGTTAGGAATAGAGCCACTCTTCTATTTTTTATATCTGATAACTTAGTTATTTATCTATTTTAGACATTTTAAAGTCGCGTTTTTTTTTTTTTTTTGTTACCCCGGTCTTACACAAAATTTGCGTGTGTACAGAATAACTTTTTAGATTTCATTGATTTTCCGACGTAACTCAGAGAAAAGGAATCGGTAGTTCATTAGTTTAATCGGCAATTTATATAGTAGCACACATACGATGAATTTATTTAACGCTGACTGTTTCTCTTTGTTTGACGAAAACGCTTCCCCTCGAAATGGCCTATTAAATGATTTATATCTGGTGATGCTGCGAGAAATTTAAACGCAAGGAACATTGCAACACCAACAACAGCGAAAGAAGCTACGGCTGCAATATGGAATATCAATTATTCTAAAATACAGAAATACACAAATATAGGTACCAATTATTCTTCCCACGGGTTTTCCAGAAAAGATAAAGCGAACTCGGAGATCATTCGCTTCAGAGGAGGTATTTCCACAACTTGGAAGAGCCAGCAACCGAAAGCTCTCTAGATAAACACTAAGCAGCAACAGCCTTGTCAAGGTTGTTCCTCATCGTCCGGTCTGATAAGAGAAACTAAAGAAGGCTGGTAATTTTAATTCCTTCCTTGGGGGACGTGTTGGACCTCATTCCGGACAGGGAATATAGTGGAGCCTTCAGAAGCAATTGATATTCCTTACTAAATTAAAAACGTCTGAATTATTATATTGGCAATTTTGACAGAAGCGATATTTCAGATCAGATCTTAGATCATATGTAGAGGATTTTAGGAAGGGAATGTCTGACCCCAGGTCTTACACAACCCTTAGAAATAGGAAGCTAGGAGATTTAGGCTAGAGTGCCCGATAAGAAAGTGACAGAGAAGCGAGGTAGAAAGGGGGAGGAAGACGCCCTTATTTATTACCGGGGGCCAGTACCCGGAAGATTGACGCATTTGTCGAAGCGATATTTCCTATTAATACGCATTACATAAATTTGCCATTTCCATGATTAAACTGACCGCAACAAATTGCAACTTAAATCTTTTCAGAGTAATTGCCCATTAACAGCAGCGATGATTTCCAACGCTGTAACTTGCAACAGGATTTTAAAAATGCAATAAGCTTCCAACGTGAAAATCTACGATGGTTTCTAAAATACGTAATTACTGAATAACTGCGAAAGTCAGGTAAGGTTTCACTTTCTTGTGTTTAAGTTGCGCATACGAAATAATTATTAGTTGCTCTTTAAACGATCGGTAACGTGCTTTATTCCAAGGTCTACGTGCTCGAGCCGCATGGTAACGGCGCCATACCCTATAGTTCTGGTTTTATACCTTCCCTGGAACAAGCGATGAATGGAAGATTCATCTTTTTAGATGTTCAGGGGAATAAGAAAATATTCAGAACAAACAGTTCAGCCTGATGATTATTACATTCGTAATGGAATATAGCTCCCATTCTATAAAACAATTTTAAAATTTGCTGATAAAATAAAGGGACAGAACAACTACTACCACTACAAAATTTTTTAGAATATCAAGGCGCAAGGTTTTTTTTTTTTTTTTCTACAATTTTCCGTGCACAACACATCAGAAGTGTACACTTCGGGGAAACATTTTAATGTGGTACATCTGTAGAGAATACCCGCAAAAAGTATAAAAACGCGCCATGCAGCGCAAATTACGAGTATAAAGCTACCTTTTTTTTTTTTTTTTTTTTTTTTTTTCTCGTACAGCATGCTAGGGTTTGAGTGCTTTTGTTATTCTATGTAAAACAGACATTTTTCTCTTTCCTTGTAAACGCTGCAGAAAAAAACATGAGGATCAGAAAAGAACCCAGCTTACCAAACCAACAAGCTGTCGAACACATTAATTACACTTTGTACAAATCTCTCAAACAATTAGCACTGTGAAAAAAAATGCGTTTAGCATCAAGGAGGCCTACTGCACTTCCTCAAGGTTATAAATGCATATTATATACATTTTGCATATCCCAAGCGTCATTACTTCGGGAGATACGGAATCCAAATCATTAGCAGTAAATCACGATACATTTTAAAAACAATTACCTGGTGCTAGAATATGTATTTCTCTACATTTTTATTTAGTTTTAATACTACTAATGCTTATGCGTTGAAGCGCAACGGAAGCGGTTCTGTTCAGGATATTGCGGACTTTTCTATATCGTTTATTATTATTATTATTGTTATTTTTTGGTTAAAATAAGCTTCCTGTTTTTTTTTTTTTTTGTCAATTTGCTCTAGGAAATTTACGTTAGTAACGTATATTTGCACGACGGAATATGACTGTACGTTTGCAATGTCACTTTGAACTGCGTGCAGCGCGAACAGCCCAAGCAACTGTTTCCACTGAAAACTGAAAAACGTGTATGAAACCAACCAACCCGCGCGATCGCATTGTGACAAGTACGAACGTATTCATTGGTATTCATGTACGTACACTTTTTAATTTTTGAGTATTTTTCCTTTCAGTTAGCATTTACATGAATTCCTCTGCTGTAGCTTGAAGTATCATATATTAAAATGCAATATTTTAAAATTTTTATTTGAAGTTTATGTGTATATATATATATATAGCAGTCTCGTGTTTCTTTTTTAATTTTTCTTGTTTAAAGCATATGTTTTAAGGCAGTCTTCGCAACCACACAACGTGAGTTTGTATCTCTCATTTTAGTATGCTGTCAATTTTGCAGTTATCAATATCCGTTTCAACAGCTAATGTTATTACTTCGGCCTTGTCCAAAGAAGCATTTAAACACGAAAAATGAAAAATGTAAACAACACAAAAACAAAATAACCCCGTGTAGTTTCAGTGCGTTTTTACCATCTTTAACTATAAAAAGAAAAATTATGTTCTCCATTTTTTGAAGGATTTTCCACACTTTCATTCTAAATTTAAAGCCTATATATATTTTTCAGCCTCCGAAAAATTTATTTTCACTCTCCCCGAAAAAAACTTTTCCATCACACCTCCAGTTTTAAAATTTCTGAATAAACCCCTGCTCTCTCAGCATGTAGTAATCATGATAGTTAGGAACAACCGCCACTCAAAAAATACATAATTCACAAATCTGTAGACAATAGCAATTCCTGACAAAATAATTCATAATTAACAAAATCTGTAGACAATAGCAATTTTAATTATGCTAATATCGATTTATTTGAATCTGATGTTATTGGCATTTGTTCGGTATTTCGATGATGTTTTGTAAGATAATGCCATTCAAAAAGCATAAAAGAAAAAAATAGCACTTAGGACCACCAGGTCAGACGTAATAATAAGTTAGTCTAAGTCAGGCCAAACCGGAAAATACATATTTAAAAAATAAATATTTATAGAAGCATCTATTTATAGAACGATTGATTGCCCGAACAGCAGCGCTCGAGAGATTTTTTTGCTAATGTGGTAAAGCATCTGGCAAAACAAGATAGAAAATTACTCACCTTGCAATCAACAGCGACTGAAAAACCGAACTATTTAGCTGGCAAGTATGCAGATGCGAAACACATCACTATGAGCAAGCCGGTTAATCCACTTTTCCGTCGTCCATTGATCCAACGCAAGAAGAAATGAGTATTCCAAGTCCTAGATTGGACGTATCACCGGTGGTTGTTCGAGGAGGGAATGAAAAAAATAATATGAAATTAAAAAAAAAAAAAAAGTGAAAAGAGCTGGCAGACGCGCTAAAATCAAGCAAGGATTGACTGGTTGGCGAAGAGGAGAGCTCCAGCAGGTGTGATCAGTTCGAAGCACCGGATCAAACTGAAGTCAGCGAGCGACAGAGTATGCAGACGCATCCACGCCAGTCGGTCAGCCAGCTTCTCGGAAGACTGATCCCTACAAGACCGGTTTCTTAGACGACTGCCCCCGTCGAAAAGCGAGGAATTACTGAGGCCTAATTGAATTGAAACTATGTTCTACACACGTGTTCCCAATGGAGCTCTTCCACGTCGTCGACAGTTTGTTGGGCAACTCAACTGCATGCCTGATTTATAAAACGAATTCTAAGCAAATAAGGAAATGCAACGAGATAATATTTGCGATGTTTTTAGCCGAGTTAAGATTAATGAGCAAAAGAATGGGCACTCTGGTCCATCATCGACGGCTGACGCGGTTTGCGATCGCTCAGAATTGGATAACTTCCCCCCTTTTTTTTTCTTTTACATAACTCTTCCTTTTTTTATTTTTTTTATTTTCATCCAGCTGACGCTCAGCTCATCTAACGGCACATATTAAAAATATGCAACCATATTTTCGGACGGTCACATTTTTTGACCCTATAGAAACTGGTGATTTGAAAAACAGTTACGTATTATTAGATATTAGATTTTTAGGTGCTAAATAAATGGAGAAAAATATTTAGTTAAATTTTACATGCCAATAATTTCAAATGTAATTACTAAAAACAGAAAAAATATTTGCTAAATATAGAAAAATATTTGCTAAGAATAAAAATATATTTTCTTCAGCGATAATGTAATTAGTTATTTTCTGTACTGAAAATCTAACGTTAATACTCAACTTACTAACCACATCTATGCATTTGATGGAAAAAGTTATTTGAAGTTGCAGGGGACGTTTATTTCGACTTATTTTCCTTGTGCAGGATAATGTCACATGATGATGTCATGTGGCAACAGTTTTTCATCGATGCCAACCATTATTACCAATCCACGGCTGAATGGTCTCCCCAGGTTTCTTTCACAACGATCTGTCTTGCGCCAGCCTTCTCCATGCCACTCCTGCCTGCTTTCCAATTTCATCCACCCATCTCCCATGTGGTCTCATTCTGTCCCTTGCAACCTAGTCTAGAATTTCGGTTGTCCATCGGTGGTCCGTTCTTCTGGCAATATGTCCAGCCTACTGTCATTTCAGGCATTTTGCTCTGATCACCATGTATTTCACTCTTGTCATCATCTTATCCATGAGTTGCTCTTAATTCTTATGTTTCCTGGTTACACCAAGTATGCATCTCTTCATGCTTCTTTCAGTTGTCTGCAGTTTTCGTACGTCTTTTTTAGTTAAGGTCCATTTTTCTGCTCCAAGTGTAAGAAGTGGAAGGATGTATTAATTAAACACTTTTCTTTTAAGACATAATGACATATTGCTCTTGCAAATTGTACTGTTTCTTCCAAAAGCTCTCCAACCAAGTTTTATACATACTAAATATATTCGTGTAGAAAACGTATAAGCAAAGTCCTTGATGCACGTTATCAAATAAAATATGACCGTAGTCTAGAGTAACTCGTAAACCTTGAAGCACAGTAAATTTATTAATGTACTACAGAAGTTACAAATTTTTGCGCACCCATATGATCGCTGTCATTCTCTATTGTTTCTATATATACGGCTCCATTTTTTACACGAATGTTCTTACACCTGAGAAAGGGTTAAAGGTCGACCAGAAAGATCTAATGCGTTTTATCTGTTTTTAATATATCATCCAGTTTTAACTTGTGTAGTACATTAATAAATTAACTGTTCTTCAAGCTTTACGAGTTTATCTAGACTACGGTCATCTTTTATTTGATATCGTGCATCAAGGACGACTACCTTGGACTTTGCTTATACAAGTTTTATACACTAATTAATTTCCTCATCAGTTTGACCCTCGCTTGATATCTTGTGTCCAAGGTAAATGTTGGTATCGGTTACATCAAGCGTATTCCCGTCAATCGGAAAATCTTCATTTCTTCTAAAAGCGTTGTACATCAGTTTTATATTCTGAAACGTCTTGTTTAATCCCACTTCTTTACTCTTGTCAGCAAGTTCCTGGATCATACTCTGCGGTTCTGAAGGGGCAGTTGCAAAAATGACTACCTCATCAGCAAAACGAAGGTGAGTTAAATAACCTTCATTAATCTTCATCCCTTTGTTTTCCCAGTTCAACGATTGGGTCTTTAAATTATTGAAGGGTTAATGTATTTTATTAATTTTTTTAAGTTATGGAATGAATCGGCGTCCTTAAATTATGGGGCCGCCCCGGTGGCTCAGTGGTCTAAGCGATGGCTTCTGATCATTCGTCCGAGATTGGTCCGAGTTCGAATCCCGGTGAGGCATGGTTCTTGTGTTTTTCTTACGGCACTGGATCTCTCCCTTCCCTGGAACCAGTGACCCTAAATTAGGGACGGGCGACTGCTTATAGCCCACTGAGTTGCTCACGGTGGTCATTAAACCTCCAATAAAAAAAAAATATTTAAGGATGAATGTTTTAAAGCCGATAGAGTAAGCTCACGATGGTCGTTAAAATTATTAAAAAAAATTCTCAATTTGATAAATTAGCGTTTATTTTTTTGTAAAGGTTTGAGGTACAAGAAACAAAAATTCATATGAGGTTTTAAATGGTTTATCTTAAAATATTCCAATAATTAAGCTCACGACTTAGGGCTTCATTTTTTTTTTTTTTGTTTTTCAATCATCACAAAAACAAAGATTTCTTAACTTTTCTATGCAGTTTCTTTAATTCATGAAGCCTGTCAGTCATCATTGCAAGAGCGTATGGCAAAAAGTGGAAAGTTCATCCCTTTTCGAAGAGGTTTCTACGGGTCCCTATCATTTCAGGTGCTTCACTGGGAAGCTCCATGAACGCGTCAGTTGTGACTGCTGACAGCTTTCACTTTGGCGTTGCTGAAAAGGAGCTGACAATGAAGCCAACTGAATGCAGCAGCTTCAAAAGGATGCCAGTTAGCTCAGAACAGACCTCAAAACAAAACAACAACATGCGGTAGCAGTATAAAGTGTATTTGCCGTTTTTATCTACAGAATACGTAAAACTATATAGGGCTGTTAGTTTCTATGTCTGTCCATCTGCGTATCTGCACCTGTTAGTCGGATTTCTAAATTTCGTTTTTTTTTTTTTTTTTTTTTTTTCTGGGAAGCTTGAGCTATGATCCGTGCGTTAAGTTCTTCTTCCTCTGAATATCCCTGCAGACAGGGGAAGTAAATACACACGATTATTTACCCAGATATTAATTTCGTTCCATAATACTGCTACTAAAAATCGGTTGGAAAACGTTATTTCTTATCTCCAGTCGCTTTCACTGTGACCAGTATCTTTTGGTATATTTTCAAATAATTCACAGTTTTGCTGCTGAGGAAATTAGGTACACATCTTGCTGGCTCCGCTTTTTAAAGCTCAATTTGGAAAATTATTTTTGCGTCGGATGGCTTCCGCTACGAAGAACATTTTGTGAATATTGTTCCGGCGCTGAAAGCATAAGTGTAAGTGGCCGCGGGTGGCCGAGTGGGCAACGTTCGTGACTGCCACGGAAAGGACCTCAGGTTCGATCCCAGGCAGGTACGAACGCTCGATCCCAGGCAGGTACGAACGCTCGATCCACTAAATATCCGCCGTGCGTCGGATGGGCACGTTAAGCCGTCGGACCCCGGGCAATGACCCCCCCGGTAATAAATAAGGGCGTCTTCCTCCCCTTTCTACTTCACTTTCGTGTCACTTTCTTACCGGGCACTCTAGCCTAAATCTCCTAGCTTCCTATTTCTAAGGGTTGTTTAAGACCTGGGGTCAGACACTCCCTTCCTAAAATCCTCTACATATGATCATAAGTGTAAATTCTTGCTTGAAACAGTAACTCTTCTTCTAAGATCCCGAGTGAAAATATTATTCTGTCAGTACTAAGAAATTTGCTTACATTTTCTCTTTTTTGTGATGCTTAGTTATTCCGCTAGGGAGCGTGAGTGCATATTTCTATTTCCGACCATATCTGCGCTTCTGAAAATCTGACTGAGAATATGCTTTTTGACTCCACTCATAAACGGTGAGCTGTAAAACTTCATTATTACATGCTACATTATCACACTTTCTTTTGAGCCAAAAGACGTGTTCATTGCACCGAATTTTTTTTTTTTTTTTGATTGGAGGTTTAACGACCACCGTGAGCAACTCAATGGGCTATAAGCAGTCGCCCGTCCCTAATTTAAAGCCACTGGTTCCAGGGAAGGGAGAGAGCCAGCGCCGTAAGACAAACACAACATCCATGCCTCACCGGGGTTCGAACCCGGACCCATCACGGACGAACGATCAGAAGTCATCGCTTAGACCATTATGACTGTGGTGAGAAAAAGCTATATACGGGTTTAGGCCACGGACATTTGCATACAAAACATTTCCATATCTAGCAGCACGTTTCATAGAAAGATCGCTAAAAATCTGTCTTTGCTTCTTCCATGGCCGACAGATGGTCTGACACACTGGTTTCTGACCATTTGTCTGAGATAGGCCCGGGTTCGGTTCCCGGATGAGACATGGGTGATGAGTTTGTCTAATGGTATTAGCTGCTTCCATTATTTGGAACATCTAATTTGTTCCCTCCTTTGGAACGAATTAGGTAGGGGTTATTTTTGAGCTGCCTGTTGTAGCTCATGGTGGTCGTTAAACCGGAATTTGAAAAAAAAAAAAAAAAAGAAAAAAAAAAGTAGATTTGTATCTAAGCCCCCAACTTTAAACCATGAAGTTGGAAGCAAAAATTACTGGCTCTTCAGATCTTAAATCATTTTATTAATATCTCTGACAAATTTGATTTCTCTGATGTTACCATTTTTTTTAAACCTGCGTGGTGTCTATTGACCATATCAGTTTTAAACAAGTTAGTAAAATCATGCAATGCATTGATTATGATACGCTTTCCAACATACCAGAAACCATTACTCAAGTTATGAGGATAAGGGCTGTAGAATAAATCTCGCTCCTATGACCTGACCTTTGACCCCATTTCCACGATATTCAACAGAACCGGTAAAGTATATCTCCGGAACAACATGATAAAGTTTTGTCTCAATCGAATCATTTTTACGTAAGTTATAGCGTATAAGGGCGATGGAATGGATCCCGATCCTACGTCCTGACCTTTGATCCTATTTTGTCCATTTTCAATAGGATTTGTCCGCAGGTGGTCCCCTACCACATACTAAAATTTCATCGAAATCAAACCATATTTACGCAAGTTATGACGCATAAAAGCAATGGAATGCATCCCGCTCCTATGACCTGACCTTTGACCCCACTACACCCACTTTCAGTGGAATTTGTTCCCAGGTGGTCCCCTACTACATACTAAAATTTCATTGAAATCGAACCATATTACGCAAGTTATGACGCATAAGGGCTATGGAATGGATCCCGCTCCTATGTCGTGACCTTTGACCCCACTTCACCCATTTTCAAAAGGGTTCGTCCCCAGGTGGTTCCCTACCACATACTAAAATTTCATCGAAATCGAACCATTTTGACGGGAGTTATCGTGCTCACAGGCGGACGGACAGACGGACAAAGCTGGAGCATATACGCTTCTTCAACCTACGGTTGGAAAGCGTAAAAAACCCGTTCCACCTTCATCTCAAGCGTGTTACACAGTGGAAATAGCTGAATTTTCCCAAAACGATGACACTTGAAAGGGTATTTTGTTGTCTTAAATTTAATAAGAGCCAATTTTATGGAGAAGAAATAAAGAATTTACAAAAAACTCTATTATTTTAAATTTTCTGTGTGAAAAAAAGATGCAACGTTCGTAAGTTTTGGATCGGTCCTCCATGTTCTGATATGGAAGGGGAGGGAATCGCCCCACTCACTTCGTGCTGGATCCGCTATTGAAAGGCGGAGCAAGCTTTTGTTACCTAGAAGGGGAGGGGGGGACTAGTGTTCAAAAATTCCCCACTTCCGCTCGAATAGTACGCAGGTTTTACGTTCTTATACTTTTTTTATAGGGAAGTATTATAATTGTTGTTCAAATAGGACATATCTGGTTTGCGACATAAATTTGTTTTCTAAATAGTTTTCACTTTTTTCGTGAAAACTAGATAAATACCCGAAAGCCGGTAGTTATAAATGTCAAGTAAATAGTGAAAGTTTTGTGGAAGCCAATAACACAGCACTCAGCAGAAATGCAGAATGAGAAACAAACCAGCCCAGAACGAATGAGTAACAGATAGCGACAGTGGCGCCGGAACAGCGGGGGCAACTGCCCCTCTGTTTCCGTGCAGGGGCAAAACATCCCATTTACCCCCTCACTTTTCTTCCTTTAAAATTATGCCCGCAAACAGAAACCGGATTAATATTTGGATTTTTCTTTATTTCGTGCCATTTAAAATTCCTTCACATTTTCATTGCCATTCTTGAGACGAAGGTTCAATTCTTCTCGCTTGCCCAGTATGAAAACAAAAACTTTTGAAAACTTTTTGACAAAGTACCAGCCTTGCAGATATTATTTAGATCTACGTATATGAAGCAAAATAGGAAAATGCAAGTGTTTACGTCCGCGAATTGTTTGACCACTTCTAAATGACCGAGAGATATGAAATTTGGTATGCTGATAGGTCTTAACGTCCGTATACATAGAAAAGTCTGAAAAAAAAAAAAATGGTGGTTTGAACATTGCCTGCTTGACCTTTTTGCGAATTGTTCGACCACTTCCAAGTGACCTAGAGGTCTGAAAATTGTCATGCTGTTAGGTCTTAAAGTCTGAATGACTAGAAAATTCCGAAAATCAAAATGACGGCTTTGGAATACTGTCTGCTTGGATTTTTCTACCACTTCTACACTTAGAAAAGTCTGAAAATCAAAATTCCAAAAGGCTGGCTTAGCTTTACTCTTCAAAACACCGATAGGTCTTAAGGTCTAGATACCTAGAAAAGTCCGTAAACCAAAAAACATAAAAATGGCAGATTTGGAATATTGTTTGCTTGTATTTACTACCACTTTTTCACCTAGAAAAGTCTGAAAACCAAAAAAAATATTTTTTTTTTATTGGAGTTTTAACGACCACCGTGAGCAACTAAGTCGGCTATAAGCAGTCGCCCGTCCCTAATTTAGGGTTGCTGGTTCTAGGGAAGGGAGAGAGCCAGTGCCGTAAGAAAAACATAACATCCATGCCTCAACGGGATTCGAACCCGGACCCATCTCGGGCGAGTGATCAGAAGCCATCGCTTAGACCACTGCGCCACCGATGCCACCCGAAAATTTCAAAACCGTGGCTTTGGAATATTGTCTGCTTGAATCTTTATACCACTTCTACACCTTGAAAAGTCTGAAAACCAAAGAATTCAAAAGGGTGGTTTAGTTTTGCTGTTTAAAATGCTGATAGGTTTAAAGATAATTATGCCAGAAACGTTGAAATGCTGTAAACATTCCATGAAATTTTGATTCAAAATTAAGGGGCGCCAGAGCATGCTGCCGTGTTCCGTCAAACCGTATGCATTGACGCCAGGAATCTGTCTAAATCATAAAACAGTTACCGATCTTAAATTACATTTCTTTCCCTTAATTACTTTTTCCTTTCTTTAATTTTATGTTCAAGAAATGATTTTACAGATTCACCGTTCGGAGAACGGGCATGAATGCTAGTTATTTAATATTACGAAACAGTGGCTTTTATTACGTACTTGAAAAAGCAGTGTGCATTTTGTCGTCAGATAAGCAGTTAAAAGCCAACTTCTTTATAAGGATTGAGATCCCTCTCACAGACCCCTCAACACATCATTAGAGAAAAAAAGAGGCTTCCCCACACTCCTACTCCCACAGAAAAAAGGGACAGGCCTCCGTTCTACATACAGTATAAAGAAGCTATCACCGACGCCCTGCACAAGAAGATATTTATCTGCTGACGGTCATTTACTATTTGATAGGCAGATGTTCGCGTGAGAAAAACTTGCTCAACGGGTGCGAAAAGTGAAAGAAAACATTGTTGGAAAAATGCAAAGCTAGCTAATTAACGAACTCCTTGCGTCGAGGAACACAAAATGGTCCCCATATCCACGAAAATCAAAGAAAGGGAAGGAGGTAGTTGAAGTTAACAGTGAGTTCGGAGAAAAACACATTTTGACTGGTATATAAGTAAAAGGGAAATACGGCGTGAAACTCTGTGTGAGGGCAAACAAAGATAAGAACACCCCACTCTCCGCTTGAAGTGACATTAAATATGAATATTTACCCCCGTAGTAAGAAAAATAAAGGTTTTGCGTGTGATTTAAGTCCTTTGTTTTCTTTCCTGTTTCAATAAGATACAGAACATGCAATCTTCATTTAATTTCCTAATGTCGATTCAATCTTCAGTAACCATAAGGATTTCTCCTAATCGGCATCCAGTGTTAGATAAGCATGCAAACAAAGTAGCGATGGACCATTCGCGAACGATTCATTCACAACGAATGACTTTTCACCGTGAATGGTTCGCTCTCACCTCTGTGAATGTTCATTCACCTCGCCATTACTGCGGCACGCACACTGAAATCTTAGCACGTTTAACTTTCTTCTGACCGACCGCATGAGTTCAGAAAGGAATTCCCAATAAGAAAAGTAATGTCGAGAATTATAATAAGTGTCAACCGCCATGCGAGTGAGCAATCGGTAGTCAGCTAGGAGATAATGGTAAAATTTCAGAATGGGAATGATACGTGAATGCGTGAATGCCATTCGTTTGAATGGTGTGCCGAAATCGTTCGGTGGCAAATCATACATTGTGAATGGTTGAAGAGCTCCCGCTCTTTCGGACAGTTAATTGCCGAAAAGAGCTGTGGTCTTGAAAGCGCAACACGGGATCCCTGCGGGTATGTAACGATTGGTCGACATAACGATTGGTCGACGTAAACGATTAGTCGACGTAAACGATTGGTCGACGTAAACGACTGGTCGATATAACGATTAGTCGACATTGGTCGACATAAAATGGTCAACGGAACTTGGAAACATTTTTTTATTTTGAATAAGTGCAAACAGTTTGGCGGTAAATTACCCCACCGGAAGATTGCCACACATCTTTCAGCAACCCGGAAAACTGCCACACACAGAAAAATTACCCCACCGGAAAATTGCCACATGGTTTTTATTAAGGGGACGAGCACCAATCGCCGTTCGTCCGAGAAACGCTTTGAATGTGGGGCAAATATCCGAGTTCCCGAATTATGTGTGGCAGTTTCCCCAAGGTGCCTATACCTAAAGTGCCCTTGGGGCTTATTTGGAAATAATATGTTATAATGCTGTACGTTCTGAGGACTACGCTCTGAAAAGATATTATTTCCAAAAAGGAACGTTACGTTTTGAGAGGTCAGTACGTTCTGAGAGGTACCGCTGCGAATGTAAACCATAATCACCTGAACCAATGGTTATCTCGACCAACCGTTGTGTCGACCAATCGCGCTGTCGACCAGCGGTTACTGTCGACTAGTCGTTACGGTCGACTAATTGTTATGTCGACCAATCGTGCTGCCGACCAATTGTTACTGTCGACTAGTCGTTACGGTCGAGTGATCGTTATGTCGATCAATCGTGCTGCCGACCAATCGTTACTGTCGACCAATCGGGTGTTGACCAATCGTTATTCAACCAATTGTGCGACACCGGATACCTGCAATGAATGATTTACTCGGTGAATGTAGTGAACATTGGATTGTTCGTTTGAATCATCATTCATGAATGACTCTTTTGCGAGAATGAACTCCCAAGAACGAATGATTGATGCCATCACAAAAACAAAGTAAACAACCACACCAACAGCATTCTCCGTACAGTCCCGATCTCGCACCTTCGGACTATTATCTGTTTGATGCACTCAAAGACGTCTTATGAGGTCATCGATTTGCCGCGGACGATAAAGTGAAGAGAAAGCAGCGCATGCGTGGCTAGTCTTTGAGGAATATGATATTTTCCCCCACCAACGGCGCACAAAGAAGAAGCTAGTTCAATGCTGGGTCAAATGCGCTGAAAAGCAAGGGGTTGATGCAGAAAAACGATGTCCCCGTAAGTTCTCAATCGTTGTTGTATTATATTTTAAAAATACATTGTACATAATTATTGGCTAACCCTCGAATGCCTGGAGTAAGCGTACGACGCAGCAATATTTTACCGATTCATAAAGTAACACAGTTTTTGAAACGTGCGTTGCATGTTTTCCAGCAGTCAGAATGACGGTTATTATTTTTGCTGATCTCATCATCATCATCATCATCATAATTCAGGATGGGTTTAGTGTCTTCATTTTCTACTGGAGCCTGGAGCGCCCTTGGCGAGACGAAACAAGTAGAGGGACACAGACAAGAAAACAACACTTAAGTGCTCAAGCGCCATCTAGTTTTTTATTTTTATTTTCATGACGGTGGGGAATAATATTTTGATGACGCTTCTCCCAGCAACTTCCTAATCGCCCATCGCATTATGCAACGCAGAATGTTATGCAAGTTTGTGTTATGAGGAAAGCGTGTGTTCAGATATGGCGAAGAGATAATCGCGCGTCAAGACCAAAGGTTTCTTTGGAGAAGGAATCTACATACAGCGATGAACGATACAAAGTCAAAAAACTAAAAACTAAAAAAAAAAGTCTTAACTCATAATTTTTCACTGTCTAATATGCGCATGATCAGTTACGAGAATTTACAAGCAATGTTTCACTGGAACACCCTCTTATCTTCGTAACAGAGTTCCAACCGTTGGACGAACAAATAAAAATGCTCAAATTGCAGTGATGGCTTAATTTTCACAGTAAGAAAGTAACGATATGGTATATAGAATGTCAGATAACGTCATGAATATGGTACACAGAATTATAGATAACGTCATGAAAGAGAAAATACTAAAGGTTATGAGGGGAAATAAGGCACAGATCTTTCATGTGATGCTCCTAACGTCATCATCAGAATGAAAACTTCTAGGCTGTAAACACATTAAAATCTTAGTGCATTACATAGCCGTCAGCTTTTGAAGAACAAAAAGAAAATAGCCAAAAGTATTCGGTATAATAGCACATCTAAAAAGAAAAAATGGTGATTGTGTCTTTTGATAAAAAAAGATATACGTAGATCATGCCATTGAAAACTTACTGACATAGTAGGCATGTCTTTCAAGAATAATTTATTAACCAGTTCTATTTATATTTTTATAAATCACATATTTGTCTGTGTGGTGAAAAATCCTCTTTCCTACTGATGTTGGAAAAAGAAAATCCATTTCCTTAAGTCTTGATCTAGAAAAGTATACGCAGATTTTTTTCTCAGCAATTAAAAAGGAAAAGCTTGAGCGAATAACAATACTTTCAAGCAGAAATACCAATACATTTTTAGCTTCATGTTTGTGGGCGTAGTAAAAATCTGCATCGCAAACACTACACTTAATGTTCCTTTCCCTGCACACACTGTTACAAATTTTGTTGTAGGTTGCACCAAAAAGTGGTACTACACCAACTGCACCACTTTCTGAGAAAAGATGCACCAGTGTGTGGTGCAAACAAAATCAACAACATGAACCATACCACGTTGTGGTACAAGGTTGTACCACGCTAAGAAGCAAGGTTGTTGTTGGTTTTATTTGCACCACAAAATGGTGCATCTTTTCACAGAAAGTGGGGCAGTTGGTGTAGTACCACTTTTTGGTGCAACCTACTACAAAACGTTTAACAGAGTAGCAACATTACGAGTATTTAAAATAATTATTTGGACACAGACATACACATAGGGGAAAAAATAAAGCGTTTTATGAAACCTGTATCCGCGCCTGGCATCATGGGATATGTTGTCTACCCAACTAATTAACTCTGATTTCATTTGAAAAAAAAAAGAAAGAAAATTGACTAATATACCCCATTTATAACTTCATTTTACCTTATTGCCACAAAAAGTTAAAATCCTGTACTAAAAGAAACCGAATCATCTGGATCATGCTTATCTTTAAAAGTAATGATTCTACCATAAATTATGTGGGTCACAAGCAACTACATACGGATTTGTACAACTTAGAATGACATTCTCAATCCACTGCTGAATCAAGGTCTCTTTTACAACTGTTTCTCCTGAGCAGTTCTCTTCCAAGTCGTGTTTTCAAATTTCATCCGCATATTTCCCACTTGGTCTTCTTCCGCAGTGTTAAAATTTTTTTTTGTAGGTTGCACCAAAAAGTGGTACTACACTATCTGCATCACTTTCTGAGGAAAGACAAATCATTGCGTGGTGCAAACAAAACGGACAGCATGGTGCAATCATGCACCATTATGTGGTACAACCTTGTACCATAAAGTGATGCAAAGTTGCACCATGTTCTTGGGTTTTGTTTGCACCACAATCTATTCTCAGAAAGTGGTGCAGCTGGTGTAATACCACTTTTTACTGTCACCTATTACAAAGGCTTTAACAGTGTGGGTCTTTTCCTGTCCCTTCTAGTATTTCAGTGTCCAACTATGGTCAGTAGTTCTAGCACTTTGTCAGAGCCATTTTAAAGACACAGGGTGTCCAGGGGTTGGAGAGTATTTTGGGGTTCCAGTATTCGTGGCACATCTAGGAATTCACTATGGGTGGCTGAACAAAAATACCCAAGAGAAAACATTCCCAAAATATGATGAGAGAGCTATAAAAATATCTCCACTATATAGAAGTGTGTATCCCATGATTCGTGGATGAATCAGTGTTAGCAAGAAAATGTAAAAATGCATAGTTGAAAAATGGACACCAGTTCAGTTCTGCTTTAATACCCCCATCCCAGAGAGTTCAGCTTGTTGCAATTATATCGAAGTAGTGGACAAAATAATATCATCCAAACAGTATGTATAATTCAAACGAATTCTTAATGTGTGAAAATTTCCTCCAATTACAGATGTGTGCAAAAAAAAAAAATATCTGCAATGCTTTCGAAAAATTTGAGGATGGACTAGAGGCGACTATACTTTTTGCAGACTCCTGAAAAAGGGGAAAAGAAGTTAACTTTTTTTTTTTCACAAGGCAGCTTCTTATAGTTTTTGCTGTGTATTTGCAAAAAAAAAAAAACCCCAAAAAAACCTGTAGAACCCTGTCAATTTTTGAAGTATCCTGCATAATTCCTGGGCCCCTTGAAAATGTGGAGCATGGGGCTGCGGCCCCTTAGCCCCCCTCTTAATTGGGCTCTGCACTTTGTTCAGCCTGTTGCAACTTGAGGGTCTCTACTTTTATCATGACGTGATACACTCTTGTCATTTTCTTGATTTACGAGTTCCTCTTCCCATTCTTCTTGTTTACACCCAGCATGCTTGTCTCCATGCTTTTTTAAGTTGTCTGCACATTCTGTATGTCGTTTTTTTAGTTAAGGTCCATGTTTGAACTAAAACGATACAAACACATTTTTAGACATAATCGTAAATTGCTCTTGAAAAGTGCACTGTTTCTTTATGCAAATGTACTCTAATTTCTCCTTCGATGGGGTTATACTGTATATCTGTTGTCAAAATCAGATGTAGGCATCAGTTACTTTCAAATTTGCCCCATCAATCTCTCATTGTTCAGTTCTTGCAAAAGCATTATACATCAGTTCTTTGCTTTGTGTAATCTTTATTCCCACTTCTTCACTCTGAGTTGGTACTTGCAAAGATTACAGCAAAATGATGGTAGGTTAAATTTCTTCTATCAATATTTATTCCATAGTCCTTCCAATTCAATGATTCAAAGACATTCTGCAATGCGGCATTTATGAGCTTAAGAGATATGTCATCTTGCTTCATTTCTTTTCCAATTTTTATACATGCTGTGTCCTCCAATGGTCGAAACTTCGTACTTGAATTTTCCTCGATGTTATTAATAATATTAGCGCATGCATCTTCAGCACCGCAGGATTTCAAAGACCTTACAATTGCTGATGGTTTCACATGTTGAGGTGGGTAAAGGTTATCACAAGTAGCTACTTCTTTGTTGCAAATGTAAAGGGAATTTTTTATACAAAGGAAGGAGGCAAAAAAATTAAAAATACTTTTTGCATGACATTTCAAAACATTATTACACCATTTTTAAATCATTCTTCCAAGCTCACACCAGCTTAAAATTTTTCAAAAAGCCTGAGACAATAAAAAAAGAAACAAATTCACCGTAAAAAAAAAAAAAAAAAGAAAGAAAAGAATGCAGCACTGAATATCTTTCTGAAGGCTGTTAATTACGCTTGTTACCAGCTCACAACAACATCAGCGAAAGTTAAAAAAAAAAAAAGGAATTATCCTGTACTTATACAAAGTATTAAATTACTTTAGCACTAGAGTTCAATATTTAACTATTCCACACTATCAGTAATCATATGTTGTGAACTGTAAAACGGAAATAAACCTGTATCTCATCATAAAATTATCTACACCATCTTTTTGTTTCTGCTGTGAACAAACAGCACGGAGAAAAAAATCTTACTGCCATCTTCTGACCAAGTCACTTACGAAGATTATTACCCTACAAAACACTAAACACACGCACAAAGAGGGGGAAAAAAGAAGAAAATCACGGTAGAGAGAAAGAGAAAAGAAAGACACTTTTCTTGTATGCTATAGGCAATAAAAAAAACAAAAAACAAAAAACATGGAAAATAATTATTTCCTTCCTGAATATTTTTTTTAACATTCTCCAGAATGGCGTGGAGATGTCACTTAAACTGGCCAGGTCAACTGCTTCAGAATCAAGAGACAGATCACACGGAATCGAATGCCTTTTCATAATCGATCGAAGCCATACGTAATGGGAATTCATACTCCGTATTTATTCGCTTATCAGTTAGTTTGTGACGCACTACAGAGGTGAAGCACGTATGAAGACGACAAATATGCAGCGATATATTCCGTCGGCGCAGTTCATTCGGTTAGAAAAATTGGCTCCGGAGCAAGGAAGCGCGACTTCGATGCTCCACACCGGCAAATTTGTGAATGTCATATTGCCGCCCGATTGCGAAAAATGTATCTACTAGCCATCGGGTTCTTCGAAAAATGCGTGATGTTTTTTTTTTCACACATCATCTGGTGTTAATGAAACATTCCTTCTCGCTCCAAAATAAAAAAAGAAGAGGAGGGAGATGATGTGCGGTACTACAAAGGTAAAGTACGAGTCAAGACGACAAATCTGCAGCATAAAATTCAGTAGGTGTAGTTCAATCAGTTAGACTAAATGGCTCTGGAGCGAAGAGGTGTGGTTTCGAACGCCACCACCGACGACTTTGTGAATTTCACAAGTTCTCTTAGAACAAGGGTAATTGGATATGGTCTACACCGATGAATCATTAAATTATGATCACCTGCCTAATAAGCTGTAGGTACCCCTTTATGCCGCAAAATAGCGGCCACTCGGCGAGGCATCGATTCGATGAGGTAGCGGTAGGTATCCTGGGGGTATCTGGTACCATAATGTCAAGAGCAGGTCCTCCACTTCCCGTACATTTCGGGGTGGTGGTGGTGATATAGCACGAACCCGCTTTTCCAAGTCGAGCCACAAATGTTCGATTGGGTTCATATCAGGTGAATTTGGAGGCCAAGGCAATAACATAAAGTCACCAGCATGTTCTTCGAACCACTCTTTGACGATATTCCGGCAGTGTGGCATGGCGCATTATCCTATTGGTAATGGCCATCACCAGCACGGAACATTTGCCATGAATGGGTGAACTTGATCCGCAACGATGTTCAGATACCTCACAGCTGTCAGGCGATTGTGCTATTGGGATAATGGGGTGTAAAGCGTCCCAAGAAGATATCACCCACAGCAGAACACAGCCGCCGCCGGCCTGTTCCCACCTAACAGTGCGTGCACCCCGATGCCATAACCTCTGTTGTTAATCGGCGTATCCGCGCTCGGCCGTCCACGTGATGCACCAGGAGTCTTAATTCGTCAGACCGAGCTAATTTCTTCTAATCATCCACGGTCCAATCTCGATGATCTTGAGCCCATTTCATGCGTTGTGAGCATGTGGACCCGGCTGGTTATTTGGCTTCGTATGCCCATGCGCAGAAGGCTACGATGAACTATGTGCTGTGACACATTGCCCTGATCACCACTGTTGTAGCTACGGGGAGGATTTGTCCCACTGTGGCCCTGCCGTCGCTGTGAACAATGCGCGACAGTCTCGCCTCCCCTCTGGTATCAATGTGTAACGTACCAGGAGATGTGACGTACCTGCCCGAAGGACGAACACGACATAAAGGCAGATAGGAATCAGAATAAAACGTCCGCGTAGCTCAATTGGTAGAGCAACTTATTCCGGAATGAGGGGGGACCCGGGTTCGAATCCCGGCGCGGATAGAAATGACGGAGAAATTTACTTCGTTATAAATGAGCTGCTGACGACACACGGTTGTACGACGGTTCGTCGTACAACCGTGTGTGCACTAGTTTCGATACGTACTCAGTAGAGCGGCACGTGAGCAAACAATCCACACGGCCCGCCATTTCCGAGATCGTAGTTTCGAGGCGCTGTGCCATCCAATTTCTCCTTTATCAAACTCCGATAAATCGGCAGCATTTCCCATTCTGACTCCGAACGCTCTACTAACCGAAAGCCTGTCTTCGGGTTGTATATATACTGCTCTGTGAACTTCATCTGCACCACCGTTCGGTCTCCTGGAGTGCTCATTTCTCTAGGCTGGGGGTGGTCAAAATGGAATGGCTCATCGGTGTGTATATAGTGCTATGGCTCATCGGTGTGTATATAGTGCTATGGCTCATCGGTGTGTATATAGTGCTATGGCTCATCGGTGTATATATAGTGCTATGGCTCATCGGTGTGTATATAGTGCTATGGCTCATCGGTGTGTATATAGTGCTATGGCTCATCGGTGTGTATATAGTGCTATGGCTCATCGGTGTGTATATAGTGCTATGGCTCATCGGTGTATATATAGTGCTATGGCTCATCGGTGTGTATATAGTGCTTTGGCTCATCGGTGTATATATAGTGCTATGGCTCATCGGTGTGTATATAGTGCTATGGCTCATCGGTGTGTATATAGTGCTATGGCTCATCGGTGTATATATAGTGCTATGGCTCATCGGTGTATATATAGTGCTTTGGCTCATCGGTGTATATATAGTGATATGGCTCATCGGTGCATATATAGTGCTTTGGCTCATCGGTGTATATATAGTGATATGGCTCATCGGTGTATATATAGTGCTATGGCTCATCGGTGTATATATAGTGCTATGGCTCATCGGTGCATATATAGTGCTTTGGCTCATCGGTGTATATATAGTGCTATGGCTCATCGGTGCATATATAGTGCTTTGGCTCATCGGTGTATATATAGTGATATGGCTCATCGGTGTATATATAGTGCTATGGCTCATCGGTGTATATATAGTGCTATGGCTCATCGGTGCATATATAGTGCTTTTGCTCATCGGTGTATATATAGTGATATGGCTCATCGGTGTATATATAGTGCTATGGCTCATCGGTGCATATATAGTGCTTTGGCTCATCGGTGTATATATAGTGCTATGGCTCATCGGTGCATATATAGTGCTTTTGCTCATCGGTGTATATATAGTGATATGGCTCATCGGTGTATATATAGTGCTATGGCTCATCGGTGTGTATATAGTGCTTTGGCTCATCGGTGTGTATATAGTGCTTTGGCTCATCGGTGTATATATAGTGCTTTGGCTCATCGGTGTATATATAGTGCTATGGCTCATCGGTGTATATATAGTGCTTTGGCTCATCGGTGTATATATAGTGATATGGCTCATCGGTGTATATATAGTGATATGGCTCATCGGTGTATATATAGTGCTATGGCTCATCGGTGTATATATAGTGCTATGGCTCATCGGTGCATATATAGTGCTATGGCTCATCGGTGTGTATATAGTGCTTTGGCTCATCGGTGTGTATATAGTGCTTTGGCTCATCGGTGTATATATAGTGCTTTGGCTCATCGGTGTATATATAGTGCTATGGCTCATCGGTGTATATATAGTGCTTTGGCTCATCGGTGTATATATAGTGATATGGCTCATCGGTGTATATATAGTGATATGGCTCATCGGTGTATATATAGTGCTATGGCTCATCGGTGTATATATAGTGCTATGGCTCATCGGTGTATATATAGTGCTATGGCTCATCGGTGTATATATAGTGATATGGCTCATCGGTGTATATATAGTGCTATGGCTCATCGGTGTATATATAGTGCTATGGCTCATCGGTGTATATATAGTGCTATGGCTCATCGGTGTATATATAGTGCTATGGCTCATCGGTGTATATATAGTGCTATGGCTCATCGGTGTATATATAGTGATATGGCTCATCGGTGTATATATAGTGCTTTGGCTCATCGGTGTATATATAGTGCTATGGCTCATCGGTGTATATATAGTGCTATGGCTCATCGGTGTATATATAGTGATATGGCTCATCGGTGTATATATAGTGCTATGGCTCATCGGTGTGTATATAGTGCTTTGGCTCATCGGTGTGTATATAGTGCTTTGGCTCATCGGTGTATATATAGTGCTTTGGCTCATCGGTGTATATATAGTGCTATGGCTCATCGGTGTATATATAGTGCTTTGGCTCATCGGTGTATATATAGTGATATGGCTCATCGGTGTATATATAGTGATATGGCTCATCGGTGTATATATAGTGCTATGGCTCATCGGTGTATATATAGTGCTATGGCTCATCGGTGTATATATAGTGCTTTTGCTCATCGGTGTATATATAGTGATATGGCTCATCGGTGTATATATAGTGATACGGCTCATCGGTGTATATATAGTGCTATGGCTCATCGGTGTATATATAGTGCTTTGGCTCATCGGTGTACATATAGTGCTATGGCTCATCGGTGTATATATAGTGCTTTTGCTCATCGGTGTATATATAGTGATATGGCTCATCGGTGTATATATAGTGATATGGCTCATCGGTGTATATATAGTGCTATGGCTCATCGGTGTATATATAGTGCTTTTGCTCATCGGTGTATATATAGTGCTTTGGCTCATCGGTGTATATATAGTGCTATGGCTCATCGGTGTATATATAGTGCTATGGTTCATCGGTGTATATATAGTGCTATGGCTCATCGGTGTATATATAGTGCTATGGCTCATCGGTGCATATATAGTGCTATGGCTCATCGGTGTATATATAGTGCTATGGCTCATCGGTGTATATATAGTGCTATGGCTCATCGGTGCATATATAGTGCTATGGCTCATCGGTGTATATATAGTGCTATGGCTCATCGGTGCATATATAGTGCTATGGCTCATCGGTGTATATATAGTGCTATGGCTCATCGGTGTATATATAGTGCTATGGCTCATCGGTGTATATATCGTGCTATAGCGGCTCTTGAATTCAACTTGTTCTCTTGTTTGTGTCACGTGCGACGTTTTTTTAAGCGATGTGGCAGTACCTTAGCGAACATTTTGGAAACAACTGACAGGAGGTTGATGGGACAACCGTCTCATTGAACAATAGCGTGCCATCCAAACGTTTCCTCATTGGAGGAAGTAAATCCAAATCTCTCCAATTGGCGTTGTCCTCTAGAATACGATACGAATCGCCAATGTTCTCAATCGAATTCCGAATCGGTAATGTTATCCATCGTATTGACTTTTCGCCAAATGCGTATGTTAAGACGTGTACATGCTTTAGAGGTTTAGTCACTCGGACAGCAATAAAAATAAGACGGTTTATTTTGACATTTCGCTACCAATATGTTAACGTGTGTTCATTCTTAGGGCTTCAGTAATCAGAAATAAAAATAAAACGGTCACTTGGATAGAAATAAAAACAAAACTTCTGTATTGACTTTTCGTACCTATATGTTAACACGTGTTCATTGTTAGAGCTTTAGTTACCAGAAATTCGGATAGAATTTATGCTTCATATTTATATATATATTTTTTTTTGATTGAAGGTTTAACGACCACCGTGAGCAACTCAATGGGCTATAAGCAGTCGCCCGTCCCTAATTTAGGGTCACTGGTTCCCGGGAAGGGAGAGAGCCAGTGCCGTAAGACAAACACAACATCCATGCCTCACCGAGATTCGAACCCGGACCCCTTTCGGACGAATGATCAGAGGCCATCGCTTAGACCACTGCGCCACCGGGGTGGCTTATATAATTTCCCTGTAAACACTATTTCCAAAGTGCCTGTAACGTATACTCTAGATTCACTTTCCTTTTGATTTTACTATCTCTGGTTCTTTTATTTTTCTATGTAAATTATCTTCTTACTGAACGAGATGTTATTTCACCCGCTGAATGAGATCTGGCAATGAGTGTAAGTCATGACGTGGTGGTAGCCAGTATAAATAGGCGCGTCCAACGATACCTAAGGAGAGCGTTTGTTGTTGTAAGGAGAGCGTTTGTTGTTGTAGGGAGAGCGTTTATTGTTGTATACGGAGGGCGTTTATTGTTGTATACGGAGGGCGTTTATTGTTGTACGGAGAGTGTTGGTTTATGTGAAAGAGAGCGTTTGTTTATGAGTATAGAGCTCCGTTCATGTGCAAGGAGCTACGTGTTATTTGAGTAGCTGTGTGTGATGATACCAGTAGAAGTTCATAATAAAAGGTTTTATGTAAGTAAGTCTTTCTCAGTTCATAGTACTGTCAGACCTCTGTCTGGCTGTTAGGTTTATTTCAATTAATATTACTAGTAACAACCAGCATAAGACTTTATTCATCTTAATTACTGCTACAACATTACTACCAGTTATAAGTTTGTTCATTACTATTACTACACTACTAGCAGGTGACTTTATTCATGATCTTAATTAACTAGTAACAACAACCATTTGAATTCACTATTTGAAGCTTAGTACAAGCATATAATTCAGTAGCAGAAGCATTATACTTAGCTTAGTTGAAAGCTTTATTCATTATAATTAGCTTAGCTGGTAAAAGAGTTTATTCATTATATGCCTTAAGAAACAAAGGGGTGTGTTTGCTGGGGACAGGAGCAATTTTCTTCTATTCAAGCAATTTTCATTGCTTGAACAATATTCTCCTAAACACCTTGTTTCTGAAGATTTACAAACAATTTTAAAAAGCATTTCCCGAAAGCTTGAGACAAACATGAATTTTCCACTGCATTTCACAGGAGCTTGTCGAGATCAGATCATATGTAGAGAATTTTAGGAAGGGAGTATCTGACCCCAGGTCTTAAACAAGACTTAGAAATAGGAAGCTAGGAGATTTGGGCTAGAGTACCCAATAGGAAAGTGACACGGAAGCGAGGAAGAAGGGGGTGGGGGAGGAAGACGCCCTTATTTATTACCGAGGGTCCAACGACTCAACTTGCCCATCCGACGCACGGCTAATATTTAGTGGTTCGAGCGTTCGTACCTACCCGGGATCGAACCTGAGGCTCTTTCCGTGGCAGTCACGAACGTTGACCACCAGGACATCCGCGGCCCAAGAGCTTGTCAAGAGCTTTATCTTACTGCTTTTATCCGGGAACAAGATCTTGAGAACCCACCACTTTACCTTGCCGGGATGATTAACCAGAAGTACACGTGTTGCAAACGATTCGGGATTCGATGGTTAATATTAGCGATTGGTATCGTATTCAAGAGGACAACGCCGATTGGAGGGATTGAGATTCACTTCCTCCAATGAGGTAACGTTTGGATGGCACGCTATTGTACAACGAGACGCTAGTGTTGATGTGTTCGTAGTTCCTGAGATCCTTAAGGTCATGGCCGGCTGAACCACTAGGCGAACTAGGAGGCTGCCTAGGGCGCCGAAATTTAGGGGGCGCCATGATTTAGAGTTGATAAAATAAAATGAGTTAATAAATGAAACAAAAAAACCCCTTTATTTTCTGTTGCCCTTTGGATATTCTATATGGCTTGCGAATTCTTATATTCCTTGAGTAAGTGAAAAACTGTGACCTACACTTATAGACTAGGAAAATCAGTGTGCTGTAAGTGAGAAGTCGATGAGAAAGTGCACCTCTGTAAAAAAAAAACTGCCATCAACCAGGTCTGTCCCTATGCAGCAGGCAAGTCATGCGACACCTGAGGGCTGGCAATGTATTCGATATTAATCCGGCTTTCGATAGAAATATCAAGACCACTTCTTCTATCACAAATAGTAGCAATGCTCAACGCCAAAAAATGCGTTGTTGTGGTTTTAACGATCACCGTGAGCAATACGGTGGGCAGTCGCCCGTCCCTAATTTAGGGCCACTTGTTCCAGGGAAGGGAAAGAGCCAGTGCCGTAAGACAAACAAAACATCCATACCTCACCGGGATTCGAACCCAGACCCACTTCGGACGAAGTGTCCAAAGCTGGAGCTTAGACCACTGTGACACCGGGCTTGCCTAAAGAGTAGAAACTCTAACACTCAGACTATTTTATAATGATAACAGGAGCAAGAGTAAGAGAGGCCATACTACTATATTCTTTCCCCTGGCATTCCTGTTTCTTTTTTCTTTCTATTTATTTTACTTATTTTTTTTATCGGTGAATCCAGGAAGGAAATTTGTTGGGTTAGCTACGTTATCGATCGAAGAAGACATTGCCCGTGAAGACACGTGTAGGTAATTTTGCGAACAATAAAGAACGCAAAATGAAATTTTAATTTAATTGTAATTTACATTGGAAGTAAGTTAATGGATGTCGATTCTATTAGTTTCTTTCTATTTACTACACTCCATCTTGAAATTACTATTGGATAAATGCAATATGTTTAGCCACACAAAGAATAACATGAAATTTGGGGGCGCAAGGATGATGGCCTACCTAGTGTGTCAAGCGCCCTAGTACTGGCCCTGTTTAAGTACACTTTTCTATGTACCAGGATCACTGCAGCATTTTCCCAGTCATCAGGAAACTTCCCTTCCAATTTTAAATGAACCGAGACCACTGCAGTTTCCATTTCCCCACCGGTTTCTTATGCAATGTCCACGACAATTCCATCTTCCCCTGGAACTCTGCTCTGTTTCATGTTCTTAATTCTATGTGCAATTTCTCTAGAGCATGTGTGTATTATTTAAATGACCGTAATAAATCACTTTCATATCTGTAGTTTTGAGTAAAACTCTTTGAACTCTCCAAAAATACCACCTCCATTTTGATTTTCCGAGTGCCCAAATCTCTTTTCCTTCCAATACTTAGTTAGTTTTCTTCTCCCCCCCCCCTTTTTTTTTCTTAAATACTTTGGCTGCTTCCCGTTTCTTTTTTTCACTAGTTCACAATTGGATTTCCTGATGTCATCAGTGATGTTATTTGATAAAATAACATAAAAATAACCTTGTCATTTAATCAAATGTAAATAACTGTTAAATTAAAAATACCGATTGTATAAAAAAATACAATATTGAAAATGCTATCCTTTTTTCTTTTTCTGAGTATTTTTATTTATTTATTTTTTATTTTTTTGCTTTATTGACGATCTCTCTTTAGACTCTGAATCACGTTTCCCGCAATTTATTCGGGGCAAATCATTTGGTGTGCTTCGTGAACCCAATTTTCATGCTATTAGTACAACGTTAACAAAATGGAACATGAAACAGCGATGACCTTTGGACACAACGGCTTCTGCTTCAAAATTTTCTTTGCTTTCTTTATCAGTTGGAAGCTAAATTGTGTCAGATATTTATTTTACGCATAACCACTTCTTAAACATTTACTCGTACTGATTCCTTTGCTCGAAATAATAATCAATTTGTCTCAGTTATGAAAGCTAATTAAGCGCAATGAATGAATATGCTCGGTTGCGTAATTGGAGAAAATCGTGGGCGATCATCCGTTACGGTGGCAGGAAACGGCAACTGCCGTTTCATTTCTGGTGAAGCGAAGGTACACACAGTGTTTCACCAATGGAAGAATCGTTCAAAGTCTCATTATAACAGAATAACACTTTTTTCTGAAATAAAAACAAACAAACGAAAAAAACAGTGATTCAATGCAAATTTGTAAAATCTGTTGATATCATCTGAAAAAATTATTTTATCAGCAGTTGTTAACTAAGTCTCGACCCTTTTTTTTTTGTTTTAGAGAGAGAGAGAGAGAGAGAGAGAGAGAGAGAGAGAGAGAGAGAGAGAGAGAGAGAGAGAGAGAGAGAGAGAGATTTTATATTTATGTCCCGCACAAGAATTGCTGCCCCCAAAAATTAAACAGCAAGAAAGATGACACTGAATTCTCGTGTGTAATGAATTTTTGAAAAAAAAAAAAATTGCGCATTTTATGCCTCCTGGGAAAAATCTGCGTGTAACTTAAAATGAGCATATACCGTGTACACACACACACACACACACACACACACACATTCTTTCTAGTTTGAAAAATCATCCAGATGAACTGCAATTGTATTACTATATTCAGTTCACATCACACGTCCACCTTCTTTTATTTTTTTCACGGTCACTGTACTGTACTTTCTGTGTTATGTTTACCCTTTCTTTTCTCGTTTAAGTCCATCACGAATCTACGGGTATACGGATAATAGAAGTAGTTTGGTGACATTCTACTGTCTGGTCTCAGACTAGTATAAATATTGGTAAAAATTTGTTTAAAATTTGCACAAGAACTTAACATTTTAATGATCATTAATTTTATGTGTATCGATACACACGCATTCACGGTGTTTGGCCTGTTTCTACTTCCAAGTTATTACGTACTGGGTGCTTATAAAGCTCACACTTTTTTTTACTGGAATTATGCATGTTTTAATTACTTTATGTTGGTTTTAGGACCGCTATACCAATGTGATACCAGTATAAAATCATTTGAATCATTTAAATCAGGGTGGAATCTTGGTAAAATTATGTTCAAACGAATTAAATATAATTTATATTCAGATCTTATATCCCTTAATACACATGCACATTCTTATGAAATAAGGAATAAATTACAATTAAAAACTATTTTTCCAAAAACAGAAACAATGAAACTTACATTAAATTACAGAGGTCCTCAATACTGGAATTCTTTACCCAGTAACTTGACTATTGAATAATTTCAATTTATTTAAAAGGAAATTCAATTTTTTTTTAAATAATTAAAAAAAATTTGGTAAAACTCCTTCTGATTGTCTGATTTGATGTATGCTTCATTTATTTTTCTTCTTCGGGGAATATAGGGCTATGTCAGGCCATTTTGACCTTTTCCCTTGTCTTCCCTGTTGTTACAGCACATGTTCACCATTCATGAATTGTCATTTTTTTTACTTACTTTTGTTATCTTACAGCATGCAGCAATAAAAACAAATAAATGAAATGTAATGAAAAAATTTTACCGTTTGTTTAAGAAGCTACAAAATGGCTGCTCTCTATATTTTCTGCATTTCTTAATTTCTTCCAGTTTTATTCTTCTGAATTTGTTTGAATTCTTATGGCTTGCAGTATTGAAGTTTACCCTTTTTTATTCAGAAGGAAAATATGGCTTAGGTTTTGTCGGGTTTGACTTTTCTTTTTTTTTTTTTTTTTTTTTTTTTGTCAGTTTTCTTCCTTTTCCATTCAGTCTTTTGAAACTATTTCTTTTGAATAATATATATATATATATATATATATATATATATATATATATATATACATGTGTATTTCACGATTTCTGATTCCCATGTGCAGAAATCAGGGACGAGTCATTTGTACCGTTCTTTCAAGAAATACATATGGCTGCTCTCAATATTTTCTGCATTTCTTCCAGTTTTATTCTTCTGAACTTTCTTTAATTCTTATGGTTTGCAGTTTTGAAGTTTACCCTTTATTTCAGAAGGAAAGTATCACACAGTTTTTTTCTGGGTCAGCTTTCTTCCTTTTCTATTCAGTGTTTTGAAACTATTTCTCTTGAACATTATTCTCTGCCTTTTGCGTTCATGGATTTTCAACGTCTCTCTCTCTCTCTCTCTCTCTCTCTCTCTCTCTCTATATATATATATATATGTGTGTGTGTGTGTGTGTGTGTAAATATATATGTATATGATATTTCTGCCAAAATGGACTGATTCACAAAGTCTCGTACCATGATTTCCATTTTTATGCGCTTCATAAATGAAGGAAAAGAATAGAAACACATAAAACTCCTGGATAGGACATAGGCACCATTAACCGTTCACCCTATGTTACTCCTCGTGCTAACACCTTGTACTAAGTACACTAGGAGAACCGTATTTAACCCTACCCGCATCCATTCATGTGATTAAAATCCAATAACCAATTAATGAAAGATTTATTTCCCTAAACTTTAAAGTCAGTTTCGCTTGATTTTCTGTCCCGCACGATTTCTTGGTTTTGGACAAGTCGTGCCCGAACTGAAACAGCAGTACGAATTTCATGAATAAAAGAACAGTACGAACTATGATAATGCAACTTACACCTATTGCGAAACGCTACCGACTTCCCACACTCCATAGCCCCGTGAGTGTTTCGTTCACGATTTCTGATTCCCTCCCCCTTCCTACTCTGCCCACCAAACCCTATTGGAACAAAAATATGCCAAGTTCATCCTGGAGGAAGAAGAAACTATGCATAAGCTTGGACAGCTGCACGTCTGGTATGAACATAGAGGTAGTGCTTTCTCTCGTGACCACACTGAAAATGACGCAAGCAAATTCCATTCGTTGTTTGCATAAGAATATCGCACATGTTCCGAGTACGTCAAGGTTGGCTTTTATTAGCCGTTCGCGGTGTTGATAAAATATTTCGGAGAATGCAGACGTGAGATGTTTCATCAGGTACTCGAGCACAATGTGACGTCCAGCACAAAAGCAAAATCAACGGACTATTGGCACGTTTAGCAAATCCGTGGAGAGATATGCTGCATATGGCTGCTTACAGAATAATGAAAAAGAACAGGGTGATTCTAAAGTAAATTACCTTGATGTCCATTGCGTTTTTCACAAAAATATTACACTATATAATGCTTAGCGGACATTTTTCTCAACGTTCCACTGTAACACTTGCAACTGCAATTTTTTTGTTCTTCGTCTTGTTGTTTAGGGACATCCCATCCCTCCCCACGACCATCTGAAATGTAACTGTTTCAGGGGAAGGGAAAGAACCAGCAGAAGAACGAGAAGAATCCGTGTCTTGCTTCTGGATTCGAACTCAGACCCGTAATACGATAACTCGGAACTCCACGCCCTAGAATATAGGCTACAACTGTAGCTTCATGGTTGACCTTAAGTTTCTAAAGTTCGTGTCTGAAGGAATCTCCAGAAAAAGAAACTGATGAGAAGAGCATTAAGCCAAAAGACCTCAAAAAGTAAAAAAGTTTGGAAATTCCCAAGTTTCAAAGCATTTTTCTCGTTTCATAATAGGCTTTCTCTCGTTTCGTAATAGGCTGTCTCTCGTTTCATAATATGCTTTCTCTTGTTTCATAATAGGCATTCTCTCGTTTCATAATAGGCTTTCCCTCGTTTCATAATAGGCGTTTTCTCGTTTCATAATAGGCTTTCTCTCGTTTCTTAATAGACTTTCTCTCGTTTCATAATAGGCTTTCTCTCGTTTCATAATAGGCTTTCTCTCGTTTCATAAAATACTTTCTTTCGTTTCATAATAGGCATTCTCTCGTTTCATAATAGGCTTTCTCTCGTTTCATAATATGCTTTCTCTCGTTTCATAATAGGCTTTCTCTCGTTTCATAAGAGGCTTTCTCTCGCTTCATAAGAGGCTTTTTCTCGTTTCATAAGAGGTTTTTTCTCGTTTCATAAGAGGCTTTTCCTCGTTTCATAATAGGCTTTCTCTCGTTTCATAATAGGCTTTCTCTCGTTTCATAATAGGCTTTCTCTCGTTTCATAAAATACTTTCTTTCGTTTCATAATAGGCATTCTCTCGTTTCATAATAGGCTTTCTCTCGTTTCATAATATGCTTTCTCTCGTTTCATAATAGGCTTTCTCTCGTTTCATAAGAGGCTTTCTCTCGCTTCATAAGAGGCTTTTTCTCGTTTCATAAGAGGTTTTTTCTCGTTTCATAAGAGGCTTTTCCTCGTTTCATAATAGGCTTTCTCTCGTTTCAAAATAGGCTTTCTCTCGTTTCATAATAGGCTTTCTCTCGTTTCATAATAGGCTTTCTCTCGTTTCATAATAGGCTTTCTCTTGTTTCATAATAGGCATTCTCTCGTTTCATAATAGGCTTTCCCTCGTTTCATAATAGGCTTTCTCTCGTTTCATAATAGACTTTCTCTCGTTTCATAATAGGTTTTTTCTCGTTTCATAAAAGACTTTCTCCCGTTTCATAATAGGCATTCTCTCGTTTCATAATAGGCTTTCTCTCGTTTCATAATAGGCTTTCTCTCGTTTCATAATAGGCTTTCTCTCGTTTCATAATAGGCTTTCTCTCGTTTCATAATAGGCTTTCTCTCGTTTCATAATAGGCTTTCTCTCGTTTCATAATAGGCTTTCTCTCGTTTCATAATAGGCTTTCTCTCGTTTCATAATAGTCTTTCTCTCGTTTCATAATAGGCTTTCTCTCGTTTCATAATAGACTTGTCAGGTTTTCCACTCTTTTTCTTCCAAAAACTTTAAGGACCTTACCAACGGCATTCGCAACAACGACGTGCACAAATATACTTTTACACACAACCTGACTATGGGAATTAAATTATGCTGATAAAGTTTGCAATATTCATCCATATAATTTAAGTTTGCGAATGTAATAAAGCAGAATTTATGTAATTTAAAAGACAATTCTCTTTGTCAAGTCAGCTTTCCTATCTGAGGAAATAATCACATTCGCAGTAACGAGGACGTAAAACCGTAGGTAAAGCTAGGAGTCCAACATTTGAAATTTGCACATAATCATCTGATGCAAAACCGAAGTCAAAATTAAAATCGAATGTTCAAAATTTCAATTTTGCACTTCATCTTTTCATCGTATAACTGAATAATTTTTCTTTGCATATGCAAGAAGGATAAATACAAATGTGAAAAATCAGTACCAAAAGATGGGTGATGGGGCTTGTTGGGTGGGATCTACTGGATGTGTTTAATTTAGCCCATGGTTCTTAACCTTTTTGGGCAAATTACTTATCTCACACTGCCCCTTGCTTTCACCTGATGCCACTTGACGTCATGAACAAAACCAACCAGAAGCAGAAGTTGACTACATCACAACTTCTGAATTTTGTGCTGCCAGCTAGAAAAAATAGGTACTTTTTAAGGACTTTCCCACATTTTTGGAAAAAAAAAAAGGACTTTTAAGCACCCTAATAAAAAATAAGCACTTTTTAAGGACTTTTAAGGACCGTGAGAACCTTTCTTCAGGCGCTGTGTTGCAGGGACCAAAAACAGACGTAGTATCAAAAGGAAATCAACAGTTTACGAAAAGCTTGCTCCAACCCTAAGCAGGAAAGCTTAGGGTTGGAGCAAGCTTTTTCTTATCTGGGCAAGGGCGTACTGTTAGTTAGCTCCCGCAACCCCTTCTAGCCTGAGCAAGAAGATTTCACAATTTTTTTGCGGAAACTTCGTATGAAAGTGGTTAAAGAAATAGCCAAAAATTAAGGCAGCTTTGAATGAAGTTTTAAGAAGAAAAGCATTTCTTTTATCAGTAAATACGTAAAATCTTTAGAAATAATTTTCGTTGCTTTAGTTCATTAAAACAGGATGACGAGAAAGCAACCATTCAAATATTTTAATAGCCCTTGCTGTTAAAAAAACAGCTCAAGTTCACATCCCTTGCAATAGTTTCTATGCAGGTATGTTTACAAGTTTACAAGAGAATGTTAAAAACAATATCAGTTCAATGAGCCGAATTTTTATACCATAGTACTGTACAAGATAAGGTGTTATGTATTATTCGCACAGTTGTTTGTACATAACTATGCATCCTTCTGAATATAATGAACTAAAAGGTGTTCTTCGCGGGAGCGAAAAATCAGAGACCTGTGTCATTTATTTTACAACAGAGTCAAAAGATTTTTTTTATTATATGCAAAACATTGTGGCATTACGTTAAGTGTGATTTTTATACTCCATAGTAAGTAATTTAAGTAGTTTGACGTTTTTTGCGCTACAGTCCGTAATCGTTACTTAATTACTTGCTTACTTATGTTGTGACATTTCGTAAAAATCGGAAAAAGTCATTAGACACAGTCACATGGCAGTTGCATGAAGCATTTCAAAAAGCAGGCCTTAGTTCTTTAAAATAATAAATTATGCATGATATGATTACCTTTGACGTAAATATTATGTGTAGCAATTTGTATCGGTAA
The DNA here is from genome assembly GCA_039090855.1 of Macrothele yani. NCBI lineage: Eukaryota > Metazoa > Arthropoda > Arachnida > Araneae > Macrothelidae > Macrothele > Macrothele yani. The sequence goes on along the minus strand of CM077024.1, from coordinate 124,197,162 downwards.
CCAAGGCAATCATTTTGATTATAGCGTACACATTTGTGTTTCACGCAATAAAGTGAAAAAAAATATTTAAAGAAAAAATACTCGTAGGTTCCAGGGAATTTAATTTATTAAAACACCCTTAAAGCCTAGTTAATAAATAATACGGAAGCTAAAATTTTGAATAATTGGAATCTAATGGATTTTCGCAAAAGAGCCTCGAAAAAAAAAAAAAAAATTGCGGGGTGGGGAGAGGGGAGGGGGGGGGGCTTGAATTTTTCCGGTACGCCACTGTGTTTGGGAAAAGGCAGATGGGATCTGAGATTTCGCCCCCTTCGAGTTCAAAGTTCCCCACTTCTACTCAAACGGTATGCTGATTTTTTTTTCTCATAGCTTTTTCATAGGAAAGTACCACACTGGTGTGCAAAAAATTAAGGACGAAGAGCAGTAATTAGCATTACAGCGGAACGAGCAGGCAGAACGGACCGTAAGACCACTCAGGAGATAGACTAAGGTCCGGTACGGTAGGGCATGCGCATATATGCAGCATGACGTGGGGGGGGGGGGTAGTGTCGGAAGGGTATAAAGCACTCGGCAGGTGTACGCTCAGCAATTCGGTGAAAGCTATTGCATGGTGTACATCGGTTTGAACGACGTCGAGTTGCTGCCACCGTGTGATATGGCCAACAGGCAATCCAGTAAATGACATCTGGATGACTTTACCCGAGGTCGCGTCATTGAGAAGTTGGAAGAAGGTCGAAGTGTGACTAGTGTGGCCGAGGAGTTCGGGATCGCTCACAGCATCGTCTCACGAGCTTGGAGAGCATTTCAAACGACAGGAACAGCTGTCCAAGAGTTTAGCAGAGGTCGTCCACGAGCAACCACGGCGGCGGACGACCGGTATATTGTCCTACAGGCGAGAAGAGACCGACGGCAGATAGCGGGAGAAATCGCAAGGCACATGCAACAGACAACAGGACGCCAGTTATCGCGTTTTACCTTGGCCAGGAGGCTGCACAAAGGTGGTCTATTTGCACGACGACCAGTACGCTGTGTGCCATTAACGCCTGCTCATCGGAGACGGTGGTTTCTGTGGTGCCAGGAACACAAGAACTGGACACATCGGCAATGGGGTCGAATTATCTTTAAGGATGAGAGCCGATGTAGTCTGACGAGCGATTCTGGACGTATACACATCTGGAGAGAGCAGGGAACACGCAATCACACCTCCAACATCATCGAAAGGGACCGGTTTGGAGGTGGCGGAGTTTTCGTTTGGGGCGGTATCATGCTTGGTAGCCGTACTGACCTCCACATCTTCCAAGGAGGCTAAGTCACCGGTGTCCGCTATTGTACCGAGGTTCTCCTGCCTCACGTGCGTCAGTTTAGAGGTGCTGTGGGTCTTGAGTTCCTCTTCATCGACGACAACGCTACACCTCATCGTACAGTGGCTGTCGCAGAGGTGTTGGTGAGTGAAGATATTCAACGCATGGATTGGCCCACAAGGTCCCCGGACCTAAATCCAATCGAACACGTGTGGGACCTTCTCGGGAGGCGCTTGGCAGCACGTCACCAGCCGCCAGCAACGATTCCGCAGCTGCGATTGGCGCTACAAGAGGAATGGGCCGCGATGCCTCAACAGCTCCTTGACAACCTCGTCCTCAGCATGGACAGACGTTGTAAATCCTGCAACGCAGTCAGGGGTGATCATATCCCCTACTAAAGACTGGATTTTCTTGGCAGCCGCCTGTCACATGGACGTTTCTGTCTTCTGTCGAGTTGTGCTCGAAGCTACCATTTCAACAAAGTGCCTTTGTATCCTTCGGATTCCTTGTTTGGATGGTTTTGCTCACTTGTCCCATATTCTTACATCTTGGGGATCTTATGGTATGATTTGAGTAGATCTGGAGCACTTCTGCAAAAAAATCTCACTTCCAGTTTTTGGCATAATTTTAAGGACGTAGATAGTGCCATGAAATAGTGACAGTCGACGATAGTTCAACGTTGTAAGTTGCAGCACAGTTGCTACTTACTATGCCCCTTTGATTTTTTCGTTTTGTGTTGTCCATTGTTTTATGTTGGACATTTACACCGTTTCTTGTGTTTGGAATACTTTTTAGTTATGTTTTAATGTTTTTGTTGCTATTGTAAACTGTGGGACTTGGCACTCTTTGGCCTACCCAGGCTTTTGCCCCAATAAATTCCAACCAACCAACCAACCAAATGCCAATAAAAAAGGTTTTTAAGTGATTTGACGCTTATGTTTATGGTGTGATGTATTGCAGAGGTGAAGCACGTGTCAAGACGACAAATCTACAGTGATACATTCCGTCGGTGTAGCTTAGTCGGTTAGAGAAACTAACTCCGGAGCGAGGAGATGCGGATCGATCGCCGTCAACAACAAATTCTTGTTTTCACAATGGAATAATTAGGCTATTTAATCACAGCCGTTCGGAATAATGTCATCGCGTCCATTATTCATCCTACTGATTTCTATCCAGAAGGCTTAAAAGACTAGAAATGTTAAGAAGATATTTGCAGAAGAAGACGTGTTGCACCGTATATGGCAAATAATGATATACGATACGCAACTTAAGAAGGATTCTTCACGCCCTTGAGTTAATTCTCCGAGTCAGTTTTGTTTAATCTTGTTGTTTTCGAAATTTTCAGCATTACAAAGGAAAATGGAACAGGTTTCACCATTAATTACTTGAGCAAACCACGGTTTCATTGTTTACTGACTTCTTGTCTTGGAGATCTGCCGAAATTGAAATCATTCGCAACACTTCTAAATGAGGCCAATCCAAAGATTAAGTATTTCAGGCTCACGTACTTGCAAAAGGCGTTTATTTATCAGATACGACAGGAATTTGACGATAGGACGGCGTGAAATCTCTAGTATCACAACGACAGGAGCAAGCTGCCGTCCTGTTTTGATTCTATTCCTCTTTTTTCCACAGCGAGTGAGGAATGTTATCAGAGCCTTAAAAAAGAAAAGTAAAATAAAGCTCATAAAAAGAAAGACAACAACGGCAGAAAGTTTTCGAAAAGTCGACCGTCCGGATCAGATGTAGGACAGCGCGGACGAACTGGGCGTGCAAAATATGCAAATGAAGCGACTGTTAGTGCGATCTTTCCGCATGCTCGAATGGCTGTCGTGGTTCACGGGTTGAAAACACACGAGGAGAAAAGTGAAATAGAGAAAAACCCAATTACCTTGGGAACTCAGCAGAGGAATAAAAAAGAAGAAAGGCACAGGCGACGCAGGAAACTGAGACCGATAATGTAAGCGTGAATTTCCACCAAGGAGAATAAACAGGAAACCAAAAACCGGGGATTGGGATTGCCATTGAGAAAAATCTCTTTCTTTCTTTTTCTTTTTCAAGGAATGTGAATTAGTGCACCCGTCAGAGAAGAAACGCCCTTTCTTCAGCGCAAGAAATAACAAATGGCAAAAACATACTGTACTGACGTTATTTGCATACATAGTTGATATTTCACACGCAGATCTACATTTCGTTATGTTTTCCATCAATACACAGCGGGCGAGCGCTGCTTTACAACAGCCGTTACATAAAAACTGACAGTAAAATCCCACAAAACGAAGAAATATACAGGTACGGCGAAATATATTTTATTCTTTCTCAAAGTATCTTCCCTCGGAGGATATGCAACGGTCCCATCGTTCAGTCCACTTTTCAACGCACGTGGCGAAGACATTTTGTGGAAGCTCCTTTAGCGATCCCTGTACAACTTGAATAACGTCAGCATCTGTGTTGAATGTTGCTCCACGGAACTTCTCCTTCATTGTTGGAAACAACCATAAATCGCACGGGTCGAGGTCAGGACTGTAAGCAGGCTGTGGCATGATTTCAATACTGCAGCTCGTAAAAAACTGTTGAACACTAGATGCCACGTGTGGGCGGGCGTTATCATGGTGTAGGATCCGCTTGCGCACCAGTTCCGGCCGCTTAATTGGTATGTGTTGTCGCAAACCTTCAAGATTGAAATGTAATACTCAGCATTGACAGTAATTTATGGAGGAATGGCATGCTGGTAGACTACACTTTTATGATCAAAGAAAATTGTCATCATCACCTTCCCAGCTGATTTGGTTTGACGGACTTTTTTTCGGAGGAGGCGAGTTTGTATGCTTTCAGACACTCGTTGCGCGCTTCATGAGGGGGTCGAAACAGTGCACCCATGTTTCATCACCAGTTATTACTGTGTTTAGAAAGTTCGTATCCTTTCCATTCATTTGTTTCCATTCATGACACACCGGAAATCTGGCTAACAATGCCTCTAATTGTTCTCTCGTCAGTTGATGAGGTACCCATCTGCAACACACACGATGCAGCAGTAATTTGTCACGTAGAATGCTGAATGCCGATGTTTTTGAAACATAAGTTGACGCCGCTATGTCTTCACACGTCATTCGTCGATCTTCTTTCAGGATTGCCCAAACAGTGTTAACAATACGCTACGTAACAACATTTCCAGGTTGACCAGGCCTAGCAGCGAGTCCTGCCGACAAACGGCCTTATTTGAAATCATGGTGCCATCTAAAAATCGCCAAACATTTATCTTTGTAAATTTTTTTCATTAAATCAACTGTTTCTGTAGCCGTTTTACCCAAACGATAGCGCAAAACTTTATGGAACAACGGATTTCACTCCTGAACTCTGAATCACTCACCTCTATAGCTGTATGGCGAAATGCAGACGTACCTTAAACAACTGCGCAATAAAAAAACCAGAATCGTCTGCCACGGCTAATAACTGTTACCATAGGCACTTCCTTAATTCAGTTAGTCGTCTGCGTGGTTTTTCTTCCCCTTCGCACTGTCCCCAACTCAAAAAAAAAAAATACTCTCAGTTTTTATGGAACGGCCTTTGTAGGTTGTGACTTACTACAGATGCGACGCACGTATCAAGACGACAGATATGAAGCGATTCATTCCGTTGGGATAGTTTAGTCGGTTTGAACAAATGGCTCCGGAGCGAGGAGGAGCTGGTTCGATCCCCGTCATTGACAAATTTATAAATTTCAAATTGGCGCCCGATTGTGGAAAACGGATCTACTGGCCGTTGGGTTCTTCAAAAAATGGGTGACGTTTGTTCCACGCATCCTCTGGAATTAATGAAAATTCCTTCTTCGCTTAAAAAAGTAAATAAAAATAAGGCGGAGGAGATGCGATGTGCTACAGAGGTGATTGGAGGTTTAACGACCACCGTGAGCGACTCAGCTACAGAGGTGAGGCACGTATCAAGACGACAAATCTGCAGCTATACATTCCGTCGGTACAGTTTAGTCGGTTAGAACAACTGGCTCCGTAGCTGAGGAAGCTCGGTTCGATTTCCGTCACTGACAAATTTGGGAATTTCCCAAGGTACGCACACAGAAACTACGACTAGGAACACAGAGGCACGTAATGCAGTACATATACATGTACATTTTCTCGGAGTTTAACGACGCACCGCAAGCATCTGCGTCTGTGATGAGTCTACCGTGCTCAACTTAAAGCGACTGTGGACCCAAAGTAAGGATAGTGCCCTTGGACAAATACACCTCATATGCCTCATCCACAAAGTAAGGATATCGCCCTTGGACAAATGCACCTCACATGCTTCATCCGCATAAGTCAGGATAGATGCCTCATCCGCAAAATAAGGATAGCGCCCTTGGACAAATACACCTCGCATGCCTCATCCGCATAGATGCCAACCACTACGGATTTTCCGTGATATGACGAATTTTTGAGTTAGAATTACGAAAGTACGGATATGTCAATGAAATAATGGAAAATCGGTATTATCGCCATTTGATTTTTCTGCTTAGCAAATCGGCATGGATTTCCTAATTTCCTTCCGTGGATTTTCGCTTTTTAATCACCATTTGGGTTATACTCGAGATCGATGATATACTAAATAGAATTTAGGAAAACTAGTTATGGGGTAGTCGTTTTCTGTAGGGGGCGGTATTTCCGTTTTTCAAAAGTTTCGAAAACAGAAGTTAGACGGGGTGAAGATTTATCCCACAATTGCCTTTTTCTTTACTCAAGATGTTGCCTTTTTCCAGTATTGTTGTTTAATATCATTTTCCCCCATAAATGTTTGTATTTCAGCTTGAAAATATAGGCAACAATCTCCAAAACCACGCAGAAGTGAGACGGAGTAGAAATGACACTGTAATTTGTACATTCCGTTTCTCGTGATGCTCCTCCTGCCCTTTATTTTTGTTAAATATGATTTTATTCCATAAATATTTATATTTTACCTTGAAAAATGGAAGAAATTTTTCCGAAAACTGATTCGGAAGTCGGGCAAAGCGCAGATTTTCTCCGTTATCGTATTTTTGTTTACCGCGATGTTTCCACTGCCCTGAATTGTTGTTAAATATTATTTTTTTTACAATAAATGATTGAATTTCAGCTTTATAAGGGAGGGAATGTTTTCCGAAAACGGAGGTGATGAAGTTAAAAAAATTGTAAAAATTGATGCATGGTGTTCATCATCACGACTATGGCTTCATCAGGGTTAGACACAGGCCATATAGCTCTCATCGTTCTACACAGACATAAATGTGGGTTTCTGCGCTATACTGTTTGCAAAGCTCCAATTTGCGACACCTGCTTTCAATTTTGTGAAATTTGGCTCCAAGTATTTTTAGTTTTTAAAAACAAATTCCCAAACTATTATCATTGTACTATACATATATACATACACACAGTCAAGTCACATTATTGTGACCACCTCCTACTTTTGATGTCAACAGCGCGTAGCCAATGAAAGAAGGCACGTGTCGCGAGCTAGCTTGGAGGGTATATAAGGTGTGCTGAAGGCATTCTGAAAACATATCACTCGTTGCTGTCATAGATAAAAAGACCGATTTATCAGATTTGCAAAAAGAGATGATTATCTGCTTTCAGGCCAATGGTGGCAGGATTTCTGAAACAGCGCAGTTTGTGAACAGTTCGCGTGATGCTGTATTTAAAGTTTATCGTGTTTGGAGAAATGGCACCACTGCGAATAAGCGACGTGGAAACTGCGGAGCACCACGTTCCATTGATGTGAGAGTTGAACGTCGGCTGCGAAGGTGCGTGAGGTGAACCAGGGGGCTACAGGAAGTGTGTCTAAAACAACAGTTCAGCAAACCCTGCTGCGTGTGGGACTCCGATGAAGGCGGATGGTCACTGCACCTATGCTAACGAAGGTGCATCGGCAGAAAAGGGTTGCATTTTCACGGCAATATCGGAATTGGACTTCCGCTGATGGGCAAAAGATTGTCTTCCCCGATGAGTCAAGTTTTCTGCTTTATCGAACGGATGGACCTTGGCGTATAAGGCGAGAAACATCGGAGAACAGAAACTCTTCAATTATTGCTGGAAGAGCACAAGCTGGTGGGGGTCGCGTTAAGGTATGGCGAATGTCTTCGTGGCATTTCCTGGGTCCACTTATACCTGTGGAAGGCACTATGAACCGAATTTGTTCCAAATCCATCCTTGAAGACCACGTACACCCATACATGCTGATTGTCTTCCCAGGGGCGGATGGGATCTTCCAGTACGACAATGTGATGTATCACACAGCTAGAAAGGACCGAGAGTGGTTGGAAGATCACGATGAAGACTTCATAGTACTTCTCTGGCCCGCCTAATTTCCAAGACTTAAACCCAATTGAGCATATGTGGGACCACTTCGATCGTGTTGTTCGCTCTATGAATCCTCCATCACGCACCCTCCAGTAGCTGTCAGATGCAATACAGTCAGCATGGCTCCACATACCTGTGAACACCTTCCGGCACCTTATTGAGTCACTCCCAGCCGGTCTGGCTGCTGTCCGCGCTGCACACAGCGCTTACTCTGGATATTAGCTGGTGGTCACAATAATGTAACTCAACTGTGTACATATACTATATTGACAAAAGTCACCGGACACCCCTTCAAAAGCAAATGAACTAACCCGCTGCGTTGTTAAGATGCGCGGTATAGCTGCAAACGATATAAAAACAAGCCTGCAGCTTACCGCGATCATATCGCTCTGTGAGGTTGAGTGAAAATATCGCAGGGGAAAGAACTGGCTTTGAGAAAGGAAAGATTGTTGGGTGTTATATTAGTGGGTTGTCCATAAGAGAAACAGAGAGTCAACTGTTTTGGATGTACTGAATAAGTGGAAGACACATGGCGTGCCTGCAGTAGCAAAACGTACCGGCAGACCAAAGAAAATCAGTGATAGAGGACGTCGAAGCCTCAGGAGAGTCGTTACAACTAATCGACGGAGTAATGCACAAGACCTCAGTGTACAGGTGAGTAAAAATGCGGGAACCTCGGTATGTACACGTGCCATTCGCAGAAAACTTCATTTCATGGGTTACCGTGGTCGTGCGGCTGCTCATAAGCCTTTCATCTCCACTCGGAATGCTACTCGTTGTTTAGCATGATGTAAAGAACATTTATCGTGGACCGTAGATCAATGGAAACGGGTCCTATGGACTAATGAATCCAGATACACGATCCATCAGTCTGATGGCCGTGTGTGGGTATGGCGGCAGCCGGGGAACGCTATTTACCACAGTGTACTGTTCCTACGATCAAGTTTGGAGCTGGAAGTGTACTCGTGTGGGAGTGTTTTTCGTGGTATGGTTCCGGCCCATTGGTTATCCTGGACAAACCTGTTAACCAGCACGTCTACCTCGATATTCTGGACAATTGTGCCCAACCAACTCTGTGGCAATACTATGGAACCGAGGCTTGTTGGTACCAGCAGGATAATGCACCGAGCCATAAAGCAAGGACAGTAACGGCGTGGTTGCACGATAATTCCGTATCGTGTGTGGACTAACCAGCAGAGAGCCCTGATCTTAATGAATTAGAGCGCAGCATAAGAAGTTTGGAACCAAGACCTACTACTAAGCAACAGTTAGCGACAGCATTATATACTGAATGGAAGAGCATACCTATTGCTGTGTTTCAAAACCTTGTCGAAAGCATGTCTCGAAGGGTCAGTGCATGCATTAAGGCCAAAGGTGGACCGACACCGTACTAATGTATGTCAATAAATGCTATGCTGTGTTTCTCTTCTAGGTGTCCGGTGACTTTTGTCAACCTCACGGGCCCTGTTTTCTGTGCTTGGTAGATGAGCATAAGATCGGCGTCGAGTGCTTTCTTCCGAAATGATTCATTTCCACAACGTTGGGGATTTTCATTTGCCTATGTGTGAGCATAACGCTTTTAGCGAAGTCCCATAAGTAATAACTGCAAAACAAAAATCACGCACCGGAGGTGCAAGATCGTCAAATTGGGTGCACATTTTTCTGGTGAAATGCAAAAGTCGCTCATTAGAAGAGGTCTTAATGTGACCTTATGGATTATCGGCTTTCTGGGCCTGTGCTAGAATTCCATAACATGTGGTTTTTGTGTTCGTTCTTATGGCACTACCCTTTTGTTTGCTGCTCAGACGTCCACTATGAGCAACTGTAATGCCTATAAGAAGTCTACTTCTTAGCCTGTTGACAGCCACTGCAGGGTGTAGGCCTCCCCAATCTTTCCCAACTTCTTCGATCTTTAGTTTCAGTCCACCATTTAGCACTCTAATATCTGAAGATCATCTCTGCATCATTGGCGCTCTCTTCGATTCTTTCCATCTCTCGGTTGCCATTCTGTTATTAATGGTGTCCGTCTTACAGTCTTCGAACATGTCCAGCCCATTTCCACTATAGGACAAACACACCACGCATGCATCGTTCGGGATTCGAACCCAGGCCCAGCTGGGACGACCACCCAGAAAGCAGCTCATTTTCCACTGGGCTATCTGAGCTACATGTGGTCCCCATTCCCTTATTTAGGGTCACTGGTTTATGAAAGGAGAGAGAGAGCCATAGGAAAAGCACACCACCCATAATCTCATTCAGTAATCGAACCAGGGCAGATGACTAGCGGTGGCAGCAGTAGCCTGTCCCTGATTCAATGCCGCTGGTTATAGCAAGGGTAGAAAGACCACTTATAACTTCATCTGGCATTAAAACCAGCACCCAACGCTTCTTCTAACCTGTTGGCCACATGTACGACAAGCCAACCGGTCACGGGGCACCGGGTCGACAATTCCGTGTGAGCCAAACGGGTCGGGTCAAGGTGTTCCAGACCAGATTTCGACGTGGTTTCAAATAATACTTCAGATCTGAAGAGTCCAGGAACTTGCTCAGAAGGGTAAAGACATGGGGATCACAAATGAACTTTCAGAAGACAAAACTGATGTACAAAGCTTTTACAAGGAATGAAAATTTATCAGTTGATGGGGAAAGCTGGAGATAACCAATCCCCACATTTACCTTGGGTAGCAGATATCAAGCGAAGGCCACATTGATGAAGAAATTAAGTGGCTTATAAAACATGGCTGTAGAGATTTTGGAAGAAAGAGTAGAGTTTTTAAGAGCAATATGCCATTATGTCTTACAAGAAAAATGTTTAATCAGTGCATCCTGCCAGGGCTTATACTTACGCAGCAGAGACATAGACCTTAACTAAAAAAGACATACAAAGGCTACAGACAACTGAAGTCATAATATTTTATTACGATAATGAATTAAAATATACATACTGTGAAGCATTGGCAGCTTAAAAGATTAAATAAATGGTAGTACATGAAGACATGAAAGGATAAAATCTTGATTTATATAAGCTGAGGAATTAGGTCCGTTAAAACATTAATCTGCAACTGAAAGAGGTATGGAGAGATGCATGCTTGGTGCAACCAAGAAACGTAAAACGAGTAACTCGTGGATAAGGAAAATAACAAGAGTGGAAGACATCACGATCAGAGTAAAATCCCTGAAATGGCAATGGGCAAGACATATTGCCAGGAGAACGGACCACCGATGGACAATCGAAATTTTAAACTGGATTCCAAAGGACAGGAAAAGATCGAGAAGGAGACCACGTGGGAGACGGGTGGATGGAGGAGACTGGTCCAAGACAGTCCGTTGTGAAAGAAACTTGGAGAGACCTTCATCCAGCAGTGGATTGATAATGATTGACAATGATGATGATGATATACTCGAGTTAATAGCTCAAAGTTGATTTGTCCGGGTTGGGTACGGGTCGGGTCCGGGTCCAAAAATTTTGACCCGTTTCCTACTCTGGCACACACTCGACCTTCCATAATTTAGGGCCACTGGTTAGGAGAAGAGGAGAGAGCCGTAGGAAAAGCAGACTACTTTCATCCGGTAATCGACGCTCGGATAACTAGTTAGAAACCAGCTCCTCTGACCACTCTACCACCAGAGCGACTGGCATTGGTTTTCTCTTACCTGCTTAAATTAGGGACAGGCGGCTTCTTTTACATTTTAATGCATATGGATTCGCTGAAAAACAAAAGAAAGTAAAAAGAAAACAATGATTTTCACTACGGCCTCAAACTTTTCACCCAAGCATATTCTTCTAGATTTGAAGGTGGAAAAATGCCTTATATCTCAAAGCGCCTATGGCATTCCGATAGCCCAAAAGACGTGACGTTTCGCAGGAGTGCTGAAGGTTCTGTGACTTCAGCGGTAGAGCGCTACAGCACAACAGAGAGAGAGAGAGAGAGAGCGAGAGAGAGCGAGAGAGACAGAGAGAGAGCAAAAAGGAAGAAATGAACTCGGTGACCCAAGCAAGCGTTTGATAATAAATACCTGAATGAACATCAGTTGCAGAACGTCCTCCATCATTTACGGATTTCTCTCGAAGTAAGCTCCGCACTTTATCCTTTGTCCCGACTACCCGAAGCCTCCGGTCAGCCATTTTGTTGCTTGAACATCCTGTTCGCACACGAATTCATCACTTTGTACTTAACTGGAGATGTACATGGAGGAACGAAAAAAAAAAAAAAAAAATGGGGGAAGAAATAGATGATATGAAAAGAAAATAAGGCTGCCTCCGCTGCCAAAAGTAGTATAAAAGATTTCCCTAAACGCCCACATACCGAGCTATTATAATTCCATCGAGCAATTTCTTTCCCCCCGAACTGCTAAAATGTCTAGATAAGTAGCTAACGGAAAAAGAAGCTTGCACTTCTTAGCAATAGTATTGTTGCGATTTTTCTGCAATTTAAGGAACGCTGGTATGGAAATTCAAAGAACACGCGATCTGACGTGTTGTTTTTCTTCGATTGTAGTCCAATGCAACGCAATTGGTTCGAAAAAAAATTTCGAAAGGCGCAACAAAGTTCAAAAACGCTGAATGCTTCACGACGGGCGTCGTCGTTTAGGAAGTGTTTTGACGAAAAGTGAAGTAAATGTAGTAGCAAATGAAAGCAAATATATAAGACGTTCTCTAAGACTGTAAAGTTTTAGGTTCTTAACAGAAGTCATGCTTTCACCTACAGCTTGAGAAGCGGGGAAAGTAGGATTTAGCTTTGACTTCATCTATTTAAACTAATTTTAATTTAATCGCAGCAATTTCAATTTATTTTAGATATATCAAAACGTTAAACTCATTTAAAACTTAATGACTGTACTTTTCAATTGGCTTAAAGCTTAACAAATGTCATTTACGGTAGTAGAAGCTCTTCCAAGAGCAACTGGAAGCCATTTATGATTTAATTACCATCTTTTAAAATTAATTTAAAAAATAATTACAACCTTTTTAAAAGTACATTCTAAACTTAAACGGAAGAGATCTACACTGGTGTGCAAAAATTAAGGACGAAGAGGAGAAATTAGCGTAGCAGAGGAACGAGCGGGCAGAACGGACCGAAAGACCACTCAGGAGATAGACTAGGGTCCGGTACGGTAGGGCATGCGAATATATGCAGCATGACGTGAGGGGGTGTTGGAAGGGTATAAAGCACACGGGCGGTGTACGCTCAGCAATTCGGTGAAAGCTATTGCACGGTGTACATCGGTTTGAACAACGTCGAATTGCTGCCCCCGTGTGATATAGCCAACAGGCAATCCAGTAGACGACATCTGGATGACTTTACCCGAGGTCGCGTCATTGGGAAGTTGGAAGAAGGTCGAAGTGTGACTAGTGAGGCCGAGGAGTTCGGGATCATTCACAGCATCGTTTCACGAGCTTGGAGAGTATTTCAAACGACAGGAACAGGTGTCCGAGAGTTTAGCAGTGGTCGTCCACGAGCAACCACGGCGGCGGACGACCGGTATATTGTCCTACAGGCGAGAAGAGACTAGAGGCAGACAGCGGAAGAAATCGCAAGGCATATGCAACAGACAACTGGACGTCCGTTATCGCGTTTTACCGTGGGCAGGAGGCTGCACAAAGGTGGTCTATTTGCACGACGACCAATACGATGTGTTCCATTAACGCCTGTTCATCGGAGACGGTAGTTTCTGTGGTGTCAGGAACACAAGAGTTGGACACATCAGCAATGAGGTCGAGTTCTCTTTACGGATGACAGCCGATTTAGTCTGACGAGCGATTCTGGACGTATACACATCTGGAGAGAGCAGGGAACACGCAATCACACCTCCATCATCATCGAAAGGGACCGGTTTGGAGGTGGCGGAGTTATCGTTTGGGGCGGTATCATGCTTGGTAGCCGTACTGACCTCCACATCTTCCAAGGAGGTTCAGTCACTGGCGTTCGCTATTGTAGCGATGTTCTCCTGCCTCAGGTGCGTCTGTTTAGAGGTGCTGTTGGTCCTGAGTTCCTCTTAATGGACGACAACGCTACACCTCATCGTACAGTGGCTGTCGCAGAGCTGTTGGGGAGTGAAGATATTGGACGCATGGATTGGCCCGCAAGGTCCCCGGACCTAAATCCAATCTAACACGTGTGGGACCGTCTCGGGAGACGCTTAGCAGCACGTCACCAGCCGCCAGCAACGATTCCGCAGCTGCGATTGGCGCTACAAGAGGAATGGGCCGCGATGCCTCAACAGTTCCTTGACAACCTCGTCCTCAGCATGGACAGACGTTGTAAATCCTGCAGCGCAGTCAGGGGTGATCATATCTTCTACTAAAGACTGGATTTTCTTGGCAGCCGCCTGTCACATGGACGTTTCTGTCTTCTGTCCAGTTGTGCTCGAAGCTACCTTTTCAATAAATTGCCTTTGCATCCTTTGGATTCCTTGTTTGGACGGTTTTGCTCACTTGTCCCATATTCTTACATTTTGGGGATCTTATGGTATGATTTGAGTCTATGTGCAGCACTTCTGCAGGACGTTACACTTGAAAAACCGTCTCGTCCTTAATTTTTGCACGACAGCGTATAAGCCGAGTAAAAGCAATTTGTCCTTCCCCTCTTCCACACGCGTCTATATATAACCCGCTTATAACGATCCCGTATTTAGCGAGATCTCGGATTTAACGAACAAAACAAGAACTTTTGTTTGGTATAATATATTAATTCACTGCAAATTTGATCGTTTTTAACGAACAAAGTTCCTGTATTTAAGGAGGTACAGAAAAGCTAAGATGATCTATTTTAACGAGCAAAGTAACGAAATTTAATGAAATTCCTGCCATATTAAACGACGCATGGAAAACTGTTGCGCACTCTTCTGGAATGGAGGAATAGAAATGGTATGGTGGCGTACAAGGCGAACCTGCAACAGCGCAGGGAAATCCTTGTGCGCTAGAGCAATAATGTTGATAGAAACGTAATGGGGAAGAAGTACATGAAATGCTCAACTAGCAAGTCGTGCAAGAGAGTCTCCCTGCTATCCACTCCAAGGGGTGTATCGCTTTAGCAGAGTTGAAAAAAAAAGCCACCTACTCCTCGGCAAAAAGAGGACAGATGGGACACGCGCACATTGAAGTGTATTTCAGGGGGACAACTGCAGATAGCAGTCGAAGAGTAATGGAATGGGAATGTCGCTGGACAGGAAACAGGAGAAAACAATTCCTGGAATTGGGCCCATTTCCTCCTTGTGACCGCTGCATTGGGAAGGTCAGTGCTTCCTGTGTTTTTGTATAGTTAAACTTCGGTGAGTCTCACCTACCCGTTAAGTTGAAAATATTTGAAAGGTTTCATTGCTTAACTATAATACTAATATAGATAATTAAATATTTAAAGTGTACTATATGTATACAATGTTACGGATATATGATGTGAACGTGCATGCATATTTTCACATGGCGGGAATTCAGATCAGATTCAATTGTATTACAAGGGAATGGAAACAAGCACAACAAGGGAGCCTGGAAAAAAGGCCAAAAAGGCCTGACAGAGTCCCATGCTCATATGTAGGAGGATTTTAGGAAGGGAGTGTCTGACCCCAGGTCTTAAACGACCCTTAGAAATAGGAAGCTAGGAGATTTGGGCTATAGCGCTGGATAGGTAAGTGGCACGGAAGCGAGATAGAAAGGGGGAGGAGGACGTCTTTATTTATTACCTGGAGACCAGTACCCGGGGTCTGACGGCTTAACGTGCCCATCCGCCGCACGGCGGATATTTAGTGGTTCGAGCGTTCGTACCTGCCCTGGATCGAACCTGAGGTTTCTCCGCGGCAGTCACGAACGTTGACCACTAGGACATCCGCTGCTCCTCATGGCGGAAATTTTCACCCAAAAACGGATTTAGCGGGCTCTATTGTATTATTCATATTGTACATCCGGTATCTCCAGTAAAAATTGACACCAGCATGCATTTTTTTTCAATCTGGAGAAATTAAATTAAATTAATTTAAATAAAATCAGTTATCACCCATTTGTATTCACGGAAATATTATGTAAAGTCCATATATTGAATCATTTTAAATCTAAAGATTAATCACACTCTTTTCTACATCTGAATGATTTTAAGTACGTCTAAAGATTAATATCTGAATCGTAAATCATTTGAAACTCAATCACATTCACGTAAAACTTAGTTTTAGTCACATAACCAGTAGACAAAACATTAGAGATAGGGATGATGGGCAGTTGACATCACCCCTATCCCTAATGTTCTTGTTGGGCATCCCCCGCGCAAAGTGGAACAGACCCAAACCGAAAGCAGGCGATAAATAGGCAGACTTCTGAACAGTGAATCACAATCAACGAACATGGGTAAACGTGATGATCTGAGTGACTTTGATCGTGGACGCATTGTCAGTGCAAGATAGATCGGTCATATGGGTCATTCTGTCTCCCAAGTGGTAAGAATAACTCTAGGGTTCCCGAGGGCCACCGCATCAAGGGTATACCGCGAGTATATCATCGACGGACTTACCAGCGCCCAGAGACCAAGCGGTGGCCAATCAGACGCTATTGGTGCTCGGGGTCAACATAGAATCTCCAGGCTCGTACAGACCGACCGCTTGATAACGGCGGCGCAAATCACGTCAAGGTTAAATGTCGGAGGCCCAAGAAGAGACACCGAGCGAACAGTATGGCGCACGATGCATAACCTGGGCTACGGGGGTCGGCGCTTTACCCGTGTGCCACTGTTGACTGATCGTCATCGGACATTACGCCTCGCTTAGTGCAGGGAACATCAAAACTGGACCTCAGAGGCGTGTATTCGAATCCAGGTCCTGCAGGCCATCTAGTCTGCTGTTTTTCCGGGGTTTCCGTAGACTCCCTGGGCTTGGGGACGCGATTGCTTAGATGGTTCCCTGCCAAGTCGGTCCCAGACACACTTTGTCCCTGGTCTTCGTACTGTGAAGTGAAAGGCAACGTGAACCCACCACTGAGTACTTCCATTACCCAGCATATTTGTCATCATAACTGCGCGCGGTTTATACTAATGAATCGCCTATGTCCCTATCTAAGGACATGGCACCTCTAGAAGAAGAAGAAGATTTGACGGTAGGGTGACGGTGTGGCGTCGACAGGATGAGGCCATGGCCTCGTGGTGCCAGGTCGACTCTGTTCTTTTAAGCCCTCTTTAGTGGCTCTGTGATGGTTTGGAGAGCTTTCTCATGTGACACATTAAGGCCCTCGCGATGTCTGGAGTGATGCTTACCCTCTGCGCGCTACCAGCATGTGCTGGCTGATCCCCAAACGCGCTTTTATGGCCTTTGCGTATTCTGTGGCAGATGGTCTGTTCCAGCAGGACAATGCGCAGCCACATAAGGGTACAACCAAAGCATGGCTCCAGGAACACTCATCTGAGTTTGGAACCATTCAGTGCTCTCCCAAGGTTTCCGGATTTAAACCCTGTAGAAGCTCTTTGGGCTGCCGTAGAGCGGAACATCAGATCCATGGATCCTGGACCGACGTCTTGGGTGGAGTTGTGGACAATGCTGCAACAGGCATGGCTGAGAACATCAGATCCATGGATCCTGGACCGACGTCTTGGGTGGAGTTGTAGACAATGCTGCAACAGGCATGGCTGAGAACAGCAGATCCATGGATCCTGGATCGACGTCTTGGGTGGAGTTGTGGACAATGCTGCAACAGGCATGGCTGAGAACAGCAGATCCATGGATCCTGGACCGACGTCTCGGGTGGAGTTGTGGACAATGCTGCAACAGGCATGGCTGAGAACAGCAGATCCATGGATCCTGGATCGACGTCTTGGGTGGAGTTGTGGACAATGCTGTAACAGGCATGGCTGAGAACATCAGATCCATGGATCCTGGACCAACGTCTCGGGTGGAGTTGTGGACAATGCTGCAAATGGCATGACTGGCATTACCTCCGGAAACCCTCTGGCATTTTGCGGAATCGTTTAAATGAATTCCAAAGACAGGGAGTTATTCGTGCTATATAAGGGTCCAACATGCTATCAGGTAGGTATCTCTAATGTTTTGTCCATTGAATGTATATCCTGTAAGCTGTAACATTCCCGCGTTTAAAGCCTTGCCCGATCTTTGGAACTCATTTTAAACTTAGCGTCAAGACAATTTTATCCTTTCTAAGCTAAATCATCGTCAGTTTAATTCATGTGGAGAATAATCACCACCTACTTACAATAAATTGCATCAAAGTGAAAAATTCTGCCTGCCAAAGCAGGTCGAAGATTATTGGTTAGCCAACTAAAAGCCAATCAGTGAATCAAAGGGAGATATTCTGCCCTTGGGAGCAAGTCGTAATTTAAAGGGTAGCTATTATATGCACAAAAGTGAGCAATTCTGAGTGGCATCAGATTATTGGGTAGCTATCAAAGTGGAAAATTCTGCTCGCGAGAGCTTATCCAAGGTTCTTAGGTAGCCAATCTATGCATCAAAGGGAGAAATTCTGGCCCTGAGAACAAGTCCAATATTATTGGGTAGCTAACTAGGCATCAAAGTGGACAAATCTGGGCGCTTGGGTATGGCCATAATTATTGGGAACCAAATCTACATGCACAACGCCGACAATTCTGGCTGTGGCAGGTAACAGAAAATCGAACTGTAATATTAAACACAGAAATTCAGCTTTTAGTTAAACTTTGGAGCGGGTGGACGAATCATAATAAAAGAGACGCAACTGCAGATACCCCGTCGTGTCACTTTGTATGTGTGTGTGTGTGTGTGTAGGAGAAGAGAAGATACAGGATTGGCGACAAACGCAGAACGGCAATAAAAAAAAATATGGATGTCACTGATGATTCATTCGGGCGGTCTTGGTAGACTTTTTCAAACCTTTGATGCCAAAATTTAAAAATTCTTAAATTTGGGGATACTGCAGTAGAAAAAAAAGTGGTGGGAGGGGGGGCAATTTTAGCTTCTTTTAATTTCGCCTTTTCTCTGCAACGAAATCGTCATATTTGAGTAAAATTTAGCTTGATGACTGTCGAAGTTTGCCCCTAATAAGTGGGAAAAATCATAGTATAAATTTAAACAAATTCGCTGAGTTATATGAATGTCAAGCACAGACGTTTGACCTTAAATAAGTCCGAATCACTTTCAAATTTTGTCTATCTGGTGCTCTTTTAGACCCTCATAAGTATGCAAAATTTCAGTTTGACAGCTGACGTGTGTTTGAGATATGGGTACACTGTTTGTTATTTTCCTATGGGAGATTTTAAATGGTTTTTGGATACTTCTAATACAGAAATTTCGATTGTGATTGCCAACATGCATGAATGTGCGTCCATATCGCAGAAGCGCTTTGTTTATCTGTAAGCATACAGGAGGTGAGGCTTCGGTTACGTTGCGCGTTCAAAGCAATCACAACATTGCATGTAAAATTGTGTCGTTTAAACGTGATATCACAACTATTTAATTTGTCACTTTTGATCATAATACTGTTTGGAAACAAACGTTCAGGTGTATTCATAATTAAATGAAGAATTTTCTTTCATTTCTTATGCAGCTGTATAATGGTGAGCGGAGTGAATAAATATGCAGCACTACTCTACAATCGGGTAGTGACGTACCTCCTACCTCAAAGATGACGCATGTATCAAAATGGCAAGTTGCAGTGATAAGCATTCGCCGGTGTAGTTCAATTGGTAGAATATCCGACTCCGGAGAAGGAAGATGTGAGTTCGAATTTCATCACCGGTAAACTTGGGATTTCACGCTCTAATGTTTTTAATAATAATGTTTTGAAAGTACAAAACTAACTCCAAAGATGAATTCTTAAATATGATTTGAAATACACCAACTCAATCGCATTTCTTTATTTATCTGTTTATTAATTCATTAGGGAACATTCGAAATTCCAGAGCAGAAAAACACATGCGATCCCATTAAAAAACAAGAAAGATGACACCGAATTTTCAGTTGTAACGTGCACGACTTCTGAATCCGTTCAGATGCGAATTAAATTTATCAAGCTATTCAAAGTCAAAGGAACCGGTATGGAAAACAGTAGTATCTGACCGAAGAAAGAAGTTTTTCAATCGGGTTTTTGCTTCCGTTGATATTGCTGTAAAAATAAACGTGAACTTACGCCCTCTGGTGGCAGACTTGTGCGTTAAGGAAAATTTGAAATCATATGAGAAATATTTCGCAGTGGAAACGCTCTCCAATAAAAAAATATTTTTTTCAAATCGGACTCTTAGAAGCAGAGATGTCGACAAATATAAGATATGCATCAATGCTCCTAGCGGGAAAGTCATGCATTATTTTAAGAAGAATGTATTCTCAAAAGGTTTTTCGATGTGAGCGGTATCGGTCCAATCAAGTTTTCAGGAGCTCAGATTTTGCTGCAAATACATCAGAAGCAGAAATTAACAATTACGCCTCTCTGATGGCAAAACCTTTCTTTACCAAATTAGAAATTATATGCCAAACATCTCCCATCACGAGTTGTATGCGATGCGATACAGGAAGAATTTTTCAAATCGGAGTTTTAGAAGCAGAAATATCGGGGGAAACGCAATTTACCTTAAGAACCCTGGCTGAAAGTCTATAAATTACTTGAAAATTTTGAAATTATATGAAAAACATTTTGGACCGGAAACACTATACAACAAAGAACGATTTTTTCAAATCGAATTCTTAAAAGGAGAGATATTGACAAAAATAAGATATACATCTACGCCCCCTGGCGGAGAAACCATGCATAATTCTAAGAAGAAAATATTCCAAAAAGGTTTATCGACTGGAGTGGTATCGGTCAACGAATGAATTTTTTAATTCGAAATTTTAAAAGTTCAGATTTTAATGCAAATACATCAGAGGCGGACACGCCCCTGGCTTACGCCCCCTGGTGGCCAAACCGCTTTTTACCAAAAATTAGAAATTATATACAAAAGTTTTCCCATCAGAAGCTGTATGCGCTGCAGAAAGAATTTTTCAAATCGGAGTTTCAGGAGCTGAGATATTAGGAAAAAACGCACTTTATTTTTACTCCCCTAGCGGAAAATCGATGCGTAACTTGAAAAAGTGACTATACCTAAAATAGTCTTTGACAAAAATGGAATCGAAAGCTAAAAAAAAAATTTCCATCGAATGTTTTCAAGCAAATATATGGAATAAAATATGTTTTGACATCAATGTCATCTGCATTTACGTCCTCTAGCGGCAAAATTGTGTGCATCGTTAAAAAAAAAAACACCAAATGAACAATCACCGTTCGCACATTTCAAGCTTCCCAATGCAAAGGGAATTTTTTAAATCGGACTAATAGATATAGTGTCCACAGGCGGATGGACAAACAGGTAACATAAGCACGATTTTTTTTACAAAAGACTAGTGTAGCAAAAAAAAAAAAAAAAAAAAAAAAAAGACACTAGTAGAGCTTTATGGAGTAAGATGAGTTTACTTTACGACCTTTCGTTTTAGTGACTCTTCTATTAGAGGCTGAATCCAAAGAATCACTTGGGTCACACAGGCGCACCTTTTGTCGTGATCAGCGAGCGCTGTCTTGGTACAGGTAGATCTCGGTACACGCGATAGATACGTTTCGCGAAATCGCCGTGTATACCGAACTCGCACAAAACGGGAGGCATTTTATACGAACAATATAGGATTAGGTTCTCACTTATTCACAAATTCAGATTAAAATAATCGGGCTATGTAGTATTTAGATTAAAAACAAACAATATTATCTTTCCGAAACTTAATTTTAATGCAGAAAATCAAAATATAATACGTACATACTATGTAAATATGTACGCAGTACCTTGAAAATATATTGTGTACGTACAGTACTTACGTAATGTTAACGCTGGATACACGTGTAACGTAACAGTCCACTGTAATTTTAGAAAGTCCAATTTCACATCTTAAATACAGTAGTAAGCTTCTGGCTCATCACATCAGAAGATTCTGATGATGTTGCAGTCAGTCTAGTTCCTCTGATGGATTTCTGAAGAGACAAATCAGTGGCAGTTGTACTGTTCCGGCTGGACGCTTGACGTTCGTTTGAAGTGTCAAGCTGTTTTGTAAAAAAATGCTCAATTGTCGACTGTGAAGTTTTCTTCACCATCTGACTGTACAACTCTTTGTAACATTTCAGAACATGTTCGACTTCTCTCTTCACTTTAGCATTTCTCACTATCTCATGATAATGGTCTTCAAAAATTGTCATTGCAGCGTCGATCATTCGGAAGGCGTCGGCCATTTTGTTTGTTGTAAGCTTTCTTGCAGGCTGAACTTCCTCGACTTCTGTTGTTTCGTTATTATTGTCCTGAGTGATAGCCGTCAGATTCTCATTGCTCAAATCCTCGGAATGAGAGTTCAGAACATCACACACATTCTCTTCATCAACATCAGTGAGACCAATCTGTCGTGCCATGTCCGCGATCTCTCTCGTTGCCCTGATGATGTCACTGTCCATTTCATCTTCCTGAATTGACACAGGCCACACTTTCTCCATACGACATTCCTACATTTTGGAGGGATGTTATTCCATGCGTCTATAATTGGATCAATCGCCATCTGAATGTTAAACTGTAGACAGAAAGTCTTGATGGTAAGGTTGTCAGTCGGATCACATTCTTCAGTGAGTTTGGAAAACGTCCGATGCATATAGGTAAACAGATGGCACACTGAATCGCGTGCAGCGATGTATTCAGGCATCTTTTCGGGGGTGCTTAGCCCCCCGACCCATAAGTTTCTGATCGATCTCCCTTTATATTTAGTCAAACTGTTTTCGTTTATAGCTGAATATTTGGAGAAATTAATTAAAAAAAACTTAATGAGGGAAAATACAATAATATTAAAAAAATCACCCACATAGACTTCAATCTTAAATTTCTTTCATCCTTCAAAAAAACATTAAACTGTCCTCGCTGAAGTGGCAATTTTTCAAGAACTGACAACTCGGACTACTTCCGCAATAAAAACCTAGTTCCACAAAGTAGAGATGTTTACACTGCAATACATCATCATAGTTTGGAATCTGGCATTCAGCTTTATTTCAGTCTTCTGGATGTCGACTTTCCATGTATACTTCAGTGTAGCTAACATGACAGTGCTTCCAATACAACAAAATATTTGCTACCTAATTTTGAACAATAGCAAATATTAGAAATTGTTCCAATAAAATGTGTTATTTTTTTTATCTGGCAGAAGGTGGTTTATACTCTGTGACAAGAACAGCAACAAAACAAAAAAAAAAAAAAAAAAAAAAAAAAAAAACGGGCACCTCAAACTGGCAACCAAACATTTTTTTTTCTAATGTGCTAATCTAAAGGGGCTGAAACCAAACGGCAGGGGAATGGTTTACACCATATGTTTTCAGGTAACACTGTAATGATTTTTAATAATCCGAAACACGCTTGCAGTAAGGCGAAGACATTTTCACCAATCCTAATGTTTTGGGGGGATTTCCTCCAGCACAGCGTTATCTTACTAACATCCTCAATATTTTGCACCACCCTATGGTGTATTACTAAATTCTATTAAAGGTGTAACATTTTTACATTTTTAATCACTTATATGTGTAGATTACTTGGAATTTGCGATACACGAGCATAAGAAAATTTTTATACTCTATTTAAAATTTTTATATATATTATAAATAACAAAATTATGATTATATGTATATAATGTCAAAAAGTTTCAGCCCCCTCAAAATTTGTAATTGCCACCCCGGGAAAAACTCTCTGAATGCAACACTGATCGCGTGAATCCGAAAACGCGTATACCGAGATCTATCTGTGCGTGTAAGAGATACCTATACTCCAATTCACCCTAAAAGTGTACTACTGGGAAAGGCGGGAGAGCCTTATCACATCTCGTGGTGGAACGCAAGAACGGTATCCATCCGCGTTAATGTGGTCTTCTACTGTTTCCTTTCTGATCCCCACACCCACCCACCCACATATCTCACAAGCAGTGGGGATTGTGAGTGGGGGGGGTCTGGTGGAGGCCGAACTGCTTCCCCTACTGCCTGTTTAAGTAACGCACCCTTCGAGTTTCCCCGATTGTTATTTTATTGTCTCTGTGTTGTTAATGTAGGGAGAGGCCTTCCACCCCTTCCCCCTGTCCGAGTTGTATCCCAAGTGGGCAGAAATAGCCGAAAGTGCGAAGCTCTTGATTCAGTAACTTCTCAGAACAAATTTATTTCTAAAAGCGCTCTAACTTCTAGAATTTTTTTTTAGATAGCAATTTTGTCTGATAAACTGTTGAGCAAACAAAAATGGATTCTAAGCAATAATTCTGATGCTTTTGGATCTAAACGCTAGGGACTATTTTTCCTAGCGGAAGGAGCTGTTTCGTACCCTTCACAGTGGTTCACTCTTAGGTTGACTTATAAGAGGATTTTGTGCATGACAGTGCAGTCCCGCGCGCTCCTTCTTAGAAGACACAGCCACCTAGTAGAAATGGCGCCGAGTAAACTTCAATTTACCGCATTGAATTCTATTCAATCTTTTCTGGTTTCACCAAGTTTTTACTGCGATTGTACATAGACTTGCAGACAGCAAATTTAAAAATACACGTAAAACTGATCTATGATACCATGCTGTAAGGATCTGATGTAAGAGCTATCAAGTTGAAAGGACGTAACGATTTTTCAGTTAACTTGTTAGGAAAGCGTGCAAGCTTCCTCAGAGAAACTTGATTTTCGCATTTAGCAGCAAAATTACATTACACGCAAAAAACGCAGAAAAGAATAAAAAAGTTCCGAATCATGAACTACCTCGGGGAAAATCGTTTATTAAAATTTCCTCATCGCATTAAGCACATCCTAATGATCTGATAAAGTACAAGCAGCTTCGGATGAATAAAGTGTTGCCACATCCCAGTGAACTTTAACTTCGAAGGGAGTTATTTACCCAGCCTTCTTTTCAACATGACTACTAATTTTGCACCTGGCAATTCACCTAGCTAATAAAAACCAATCGCTAAATAGAAAATTACTACCTGTAGTATTCGCATCAGTTAAGCAATTATTAAAAAAAGAAATCGCACGATGGTATGGGGTGAAAAGGGATATCGGTAATGAACGAGTTTATAATCACAACCATTGTTTTAAGGTGAGATGGTGCACCTAAGGGTCATAAAAACCCGGGGGAGTAATCTGTCTGTTATTCGTGCCTTAAGCAAAAATTGTGATTTCGAAATGCATTCTGCCGGATAAGAAACCTTACTTATTTTATAAGAGAGTTACTGCCTGAATAAGATCGTCAGAGGAGAGACAGCCAGCGGCACAAACGAGGGCTTTGCCATTGGCACCCATGAGGAACCAGTTTCTTCTCCGTGATCTGCGGGGCAGCCAGCGTTATCAGAAGAAGAATTGATGGCTGGATTCCCCGCCCTCCATACCTGACTCAATTGATGGACGTTGCGGCATAAATCGCGGCGCACTTTCACTTTCTGATAGAAATTGGTGCGTGCCTTTTCCGAGGAGAAAATAATCGCCCCCATCCACAGCGAAAAAATGAACGAGAAAAAAATGGAAGGGGAAGGTTTCACCGATCAGTTTTGAATCGTTATTTTTGGCATCACTGAAGGGAAAAGTTGGGCATGAATGTGATTAAAAGATAAACGGCGAGATGATAAAAATGCCATGGTAAACACGAATAAAAAAAAAACGTAGAAAGAAATGGCTATGCCCTCACTGAATGACCAATTCAAACAGAGCGAAGGTCGTCTTTCCAATTTTTTTTTCTTCTTAAGAAAAAGAAAGGGTTAGTAGAGAGAAAGAGCAAGATCACGGCCGTGGAAAGCGAAGGCCATCATTTTCAGGTTCCTACTGAGGAGGAATAAAGTGTCTGAAAAGTGACTTTTAAGTTTCTGTTATGTATACATCACAAAAGAAAAAACAACATAAAATGGCTGCCATATTTTCAAATTCAATTATACAGACACAGAGCGAAAGAGACAGGAGGAAGGGAGGGAGATAGCAGAAGAATGCCATTTTTTCTTCAAATTTATATTCATGGAAAGAGGGGATGCACAGAGATCATCAGATTTATCCACAAAATGGCCATATCTTCAAATTCAGTTCCCCGCGTGGAAAGAGAGACAAACAGACAGTGATTACATATATTGAAGTGACAAAAGGCGATAGTTTTCTGTTAAACATAGTCTTCCGGAGTGAGACAGCGGAAGAGAAAGATTACAGCGTGAGCCGATGCATTACTAAAATGACCAAAAAAGTCCATATCACACATATGCACTCAATGGTCAAAACATTAGAGATACCTACCTAATTGCGCGTTGGGCCTCCTCTACCGCGAAAAACAACCTGTACATACCGAGGCATCGACTACATGCCGAAGGGTTCCCGAAGGTAATGCCAGCCATGCCTGTAGCAGCCGAGGAGGTTAGAATAATACTTCCGGAGATGCCCTGAGTCTCTTAACCGTGAAGCCGCAAAGTGTGGGAATTTGACGTTGTTTACATGATACCTATGCAATTTCAAGTGTGTGTATTTTGAAATACTGTGGTTTTTGGTTGCAGAAACCGTGTTAATATCAAACCGGAATGAATTATACTGCTTACACTAGTAAAGTTTTCAAGTTTAACGTTATGTTTTGTTTCGGTCCCGGACGATTCGTCCAACGACGATTGGTCCAATGCCAATTCGTCCAATGCCGATTCGTCCCAAGGGACAATTAGTCCAATGCCGATTGGTCCAATGTCCGATTCGTCCAATGGTATGATTGGTCCAAAGCCGATTCGTCCAATGGTACGATTGGTCCAACGCCGATTCGTCCAATGGCATCATCTTATCAACGGTAAACTGTTTTATTTTCCAGAAAGGAATAAGGATTTAAATTATTCTGCTCATTATACCCTTTTGAAAGATCATTTCCGTATATTTGGTAATTGAAAACATTTTACATAAACCTGGTAAAAGGCACTCAATGGAGCATTTCTCAGCTGTTTGCAAAGCACCTAGGCGCGGGTCTTTTTAGAATATTTTAAGTTAAAACTTAGATATTTGGTATTTGTAAACCTTTTATAAAACCTTATAAAAGGCACTCATCATATCATTTATCAGGCCTTTATACAAGGCGCCTAGGCCGCTAGCCTTTTTAGAAGATTTTAAGTTACGACCTAGATATTTCGTATTTGTAAACATTTGATAAAACCTTATAAAAGGCATTCAACGGATCATTTCTCAGCTCTCTACCAGGCACCTAGGCCGCGGGCCTTTTTAGAAGACTTTAAGTTACAATCTAGGTATTTGGTATTTGTAAATGTGTTATAAAATCTAATAAAAGGCACTCATCGTATCATTTCTTAGCTCTTTACACGCACCTAGGTCTAGGCCTTTTAACACTTTTTATTCTACTGATGTCATATTCTAAGGTGTAAGTGAAGTTAAAAATACAAGTATAACATTAGTAAGTTTTCTTGATAGGTAAACGTTATAAATCTGACATCGGTAGGATAAAAACTGTCAAAAAGGCATAGGTCTAGGGCCTGTGAATTAATATTTCGTGCTTAAGCAAAAACGCAATATTAACTTGCTTTGATGGGTAAACATTATTAATCTGACATCGGTAGAATATAAACTGTTAAAAAGGCCTAGGGCCTATGACTTAATATTTTGTGCTTAAGTAAAAGCGCAATATTATTAACTTGATTTAATATGTAAACATTGCTAATCTGACATCGGTAGAATAAAAACTCTTAAAAAGGCCTAGGCCTTAGGAATTAATATTTCGTGCTTAAGTAAAAGCGCAATATTATTAATTTGATTTGATATGTAAACGTTATGGATATGACATCGCTAGAATAAAAATTGTGAAAAGGCCTATGTCCGAACCCGACCAGAACGTTTCCATATTGGCCAGTTGGCGGAACCCCACAGCATGCTACAAACAGAAACGGAAAACTAGCATTTTAAATTATTTCATGCAAAAGAGAAACATTGAAGTTAATTGAACGGCTGGTACATCAGTAACTTCATACGGCAGCAAGGACAGTAAAAAAAAAAAAAAATCTGTAACCACAATATTACGCATGAAATGTAACATTATTTTACATTCTTTGTACTACCGGCACTTTCGTATAACATCGGAGATAAAATCAGAACAGTTGAGATTTTTATAACATGAGTAGCACTTTGGACAGATAGGACAGAATTGGACCAATCGTCCATTGGACAAATCGGCATTGGACCAATCGTACCATTGGACGAATCGTACCTTTGGACCAATTGTCCATCGGACGAATGGGCATTGGACCAATCGTACCATTGGACGAATCGTACCTTTGGACAAATTGTCCATTGGAAGAATCGTACCTTTGAACAAATTGTCCATTGGACGAATCGTCCCGTTGGACGAATCGGCATTGGACCAATCGTCGTTGGACGAATCGTACCACACCCGTTTTGTTTAGAATTCGCACTAACGTTCGTGTACTTCAATTTAAAATAAAAAATGAAAAGAAGTGTCAAAATAATTAAAACTTTCACAAATTCAACATTTTTTAACACATTGGCAACAAGTTACACTTTGACCGGCGTCTCTCGCGGTTATAGGCTTCACGCAAAGTGGTACTGCTCTATTAAACAGGGCATCTCCAGATATCTTATTCTAACCTCCTTGGTAGCAGCATTGTCCACAAATCCGCTCGAGACATCGGTCCAGGATCTTTTTTGATGTTCCGCTCCCCGACAACTTAGAGACCACCCACAGGGTTTAAATCCGGAAATCTTGAGGGCCACTGGTTGGTTCGAAAATCAGATGAGTGTTCCTCGAGTTATGCCTGGGTGGTTGCGCGCCTATGAGGCGGGGCATTGTGCTGCTGGAACAGACCATCGGCCATAGGATGCGCGAAGGCCATAAAAGCGTGTAGGTGATCAGCCAGCACATGCTGGTAGTCCCCAGCGGTTAAGGACCTCTTGAACACACTAAAGCACCTACTGCCAGAAATGATAAGTCTCTAAACCATCACAGAGCCACCTAGCACGACGAGGCCACGGCCTCATGCTGACGAAGCCGCACTCGCGCCCTCCCGTCAGTTCGGTACAGCTCAAAACGGGATTCATCTGAACACACGACGCCGCGCCACTCTGCTGAGGTCCAGTTTTGATGTTCGCGGCACCAGACAAGACGCAACGAACGATGACGAGCACACAACGACGACGAGAAACAGTGGTGCACGAGTGGGGTGTCGGCTCTCGTAGCCCATGGTATGCGGAGTGCGTCATACCGCAGACGCTGCTTGGGCGTCCGACATTTAACGTGGATGTGATTTGCGCCGCCTTTTTTGTCAAGCGGTCGGTCTGTACTACCCTGGAGAGCCTACGTCGACCCCGGTCATCAGTGGCGCGTGTTGAGCCTCGGCTTGCTCTCTGGAAGCTGGTACATCTGCCGATGCTAAACTCGCGGTACACCCTTGATATGGTTGCCCTCGGGAACCCAAAGTTTCTCACCACTTGGGCGATAGAATGACCCATCTGTCTTGCGCCGACAATGCATCAACGATCAAAGCCACTCAGATCATCGCGTTTACCCATGTTCGTCGACTGCGATGCACTGTTGGAAAGCCCTGCTGTCAGCCTATTTATCGTTTGCTTTCGGTTTTACTCTTCACGGGGGATGCCCATGTTATTTTCCCATCACCCCATCTCTAATGTTTTGTCTACTGAGTCTACAATTTTGATGTAAATGTTAGAAGGAATATATATTTCCTCACTGAAAAATATGACTTCTCTAAGGGGGGGGGTGATATTGAGAAACAAACCTCAAACCAAGTACGAACGGTATCAAAGCGAGATACAGTTTGATATCCTGGAGATATGTAGAGCGTTATGCCAGGTATTACAAAATTAGAATCCCTATTCATGGGTCCTTGGAAAAGCGATGATGCAGATATCGCGACGAAACTTGGTAGGTAGCATATTGAGGGCATGTGAAAAAGGTTTAGTGGGGGATGGAACTAGTACGAAGTTGCGCCGCTAGGGGAATAACGGAGTTGCAGAAGCACAACAGAACAGACACGTGCGTAACTTTATCGTGCATTGACACAACAAACTTTGCAGGAAAATAACAATCTGCCAAATATGGTGGTCATCATCGCTGGCGAAATCTAAGAAATTGCAGGTCGTTCACATAGAAAGTTTTGCAGTCGAACATTCGGAATTGAACGCATGTTTTACAGAGGGTTTCCACCGTCCTGGCACACACGAACTTACTCCTTGTGATTTCTGGCTTTGGATATACCTGAAAGACAGGGTTTATCGGGACAGTATACGACCCCTATTTCTCTCAGTTCTGAAAACGAGTATCAGACGGGAAGTGTAACATCGGCCGCAACGTGCTGCCAGCAGCCATATCGCGTGTCGTTCTTTGTTTTCAGTATGTCATCTCTTGTGATGGCCAGCATATTGAGCAGATTTTATCCTAAAAAGTTAGTGCTGTCAGTAAGCAGTGAATTCAGGCACGTGCTTGTTCCTTTGCTTGCGTCAACAGCGCCATTTTACCCCTAGCGGGGCAATTTTAAATAAATAGTTTCTCCTGCTAAATCCTTTCCCCATGCCATAAGTTACCTATACTAAGTTCCGTCGCAATATCTCCATTTCTAGCTTTTCTAGAGACCCAAGAATAGGGATACTTATTTGGTAACTCCTCGGTACTTGTGGTCGAAAATTGATAGCGTTACTAGAGAGGAAGAGAAGAGTTCTGGTAGAAATATAAATTAGAGAGAGAGAGAGAGAGAGAGAATGTAGATTTAAAAGTAAAAAAACTATTAAGAACATCCACGCAGTTCTGATTTTTAGAGATCAGTGGGCGGGTTTTTCCTGATAGTTTCTATGCCTATGCTTTCGTCGTGTAAAAGGAAGCTCGGTAGAAGATTTATTAACCTTGGCAAAGAGAAGGGAAGGAGAAAGCAAGTCTGGGCGTTAGGAATGTGTCTCGCAGCTAGCAAAACCCCTTAGGGTGACAAGTATCAATGCTTGACATCAAATTTGGGCCCACTATATCGACATTAAATGTTCGAACAGTGTATCAGAGTTTGAGAAGCATGAAATGATACAAAATTTAATTTGAAATTCAAGTTAATTAGTTGATATTCCGAAACTGGCAGACAGCAGAGACAGGCGGACACACGGATTGTCTTCAGGAGTGTATTCCGACATATCGCAAATAGCTTCACTGTGAAAAAAAGTGTTATTTGCGATGAGTATGTAAAATAAGCTGCAAGAGAAAATAAAATGACTGATTAACCAGCATTAATAGCGAAAAACATTTCATCAATGCGCGATTCAAGTTATTTTCATTTCTACCTCATACGTGGCTAACCGTATGCCCTTTTCTAGGTCGGTCGGTAGCGCGCTTCCCTGCCGTTGAAGACGTACCTAGTTCGAACGCAACCAAGATTCTTCTGTTTTTATATCTGTGGTAAAAAAGACTGAAAAAGTCAAGATCGAAGCTTTTGCGAAATTTCCGTATAAAAACGAAAAAAACCCGAAATTAACTTTTCTGAAATAAACGGAATTACTCACAACGGAAAATCTGTCAAAATACTGCAGTTAAAAACGAAAATTTCTTTAGAAGACGAAGACGTACCAGGAACTTTGCTGCATGTTATTTTTAAGAATTTTCAGTGAATTCACATCACTTATTTTTTACAACGCAGATACAACTATCAAGGTGACGCGATACACTGTAAAAAATAAGTGGCGTGAATTCATGAAAAATTTCTGGAAATAACGACGCGATACACTGCAAAAAACAAGTGGCTTGAATTCATGAAACATTTCTGAAAGTAACGACGCGATACACTACAAAAAACAAGTAACGTGAATTCGTGAAATTTTTTCTGAAAATAACGACGCGATACACTGCAAAAAACAAGTCGCGTGAATTCATGGAAAATTTCTGAAAATAACGATGCGATATACTGCAAACAAACAAGTGCCGTGAATTCATGGAAAATTTCTGAAAATAATGACGCGATACACTGCAAAAACAAGTGCTGTGAATTCACGGAAAATTTCTGAAAATAACGACGCGATATACTGCAAAAAACAAGTGGCGTGAATTCATGGAAAATTTCTGAAAATAACGACGCGATACACTGTAAAAAATAAGTGGCGTGAATTCATGGAAAATTTCTGAAAATAACGACGCGATACACTGTAAAAAATAAGTGGCGTGAATTGATGGAACATTTCTGAAAATAACGAGGCGATACACTGTAAAAAATAAGTGGCGTGAATTCATGAAAAATTTCTGAAAATAAAGTGCAGCAAAGTTACCGTCTTTTAACGAAATTTCCGTTTTAAAAGTTTCCGTTATCTATAACTTCAGTATTTTGACAGAATTTCTGCAGTCAGTAATTCCGTTTATTTCAGAAAAACCCGTTTCGAGTTTTTCCGTATTTTTACTGAAACTTCGTAAAATTAAAATTCTGACTTCCCGGCGTACTAATTTAACGAACCTTTCCCTATTCGTCTCTATACTCCAATTCACCCTAAAAGTGTACTACTGGTAAATGCGGGAGAGCCTTATCACATCTCGTCGTGGAACGCAAGAACGGTATCCCCCGTGATCCCCGCACCCACCCACACATCACACAAGCAATGGGGATTGTGAGTGGAGATCTAGTGGAGGCCAAACTGCTTCCCTAATGCCGTTTAAAAGTAATGCACACTTCGAGTTTCCCCGATTTAGGGCCGCGGGTGGCCTAGTGGTCAGCGTCCGTGACCAAGGTACTTAGAAAGAGGAGAGGTAGGTCCAATCGCCTTTGTTTCCGTGCCACCGGCGAGCTGTCACCCTACGAGCTGGTGTGTGACGTCACATGGCCATAAACGATCTCTTGAGCATTCGGAGTCATTCGGAGCTTGTGCTGTAGTGTCGATTACTCGCTGCATTTCTTTGTCAATTTTAGACCTGCTTTGTTGTTTCATTCATTTTTTTTCTTCTTTTGTTTTCTGTGTACAACTATCTCGAAAATACCTGGATACACTGTTGCACTTTGTCGTAATAACAGTTCAAAGGAAATGAAGTTAGATGTTACATACCATGTTTTCCCATCGGATAGAGATTTCTTGAAGCAATGGGTAGCGAAATGCTGTCGAAAGGATGTATTCGATGCAAAGAAAGCACGAATGTGTTCAGAACACTTTGATGTCTCGAAGTAAGTGCGAGATCTTAGAAATGAATTGCTGAACTTGCCTCCCAGAAAAAAACTGAGAAAAGATACCGTGCCTACAAAAAATATGCCTTAGCAGATGGAGGAGCAAACTTCTGTTCGAAGTGAACGGTTTAAAATTGGAGAGGTCAGAAAAAAAAAATGCATTAAATCGAATTGAAAGTATATCTCCAATTAAACGTCAAATCACAGGTCACAATGAAAGTGACATCATTCCTGACCAACATTTATTATACCGTCAACGTTATGTGAGAAGTGGGAATGTCTGAACAAAAATATAATGCAACTGAAGAGTGAAAATAATTCACTACGGGAAGAATTATGAAACGGAAGAAAACAGTTGGTAATGGTAAAACAATGCTTTTGCCTCGAGAAAAGAAGCCTGAAAACGGAAATTAATATTATGAAACGCAAATGCAAGAATAAAAATTTGCTGAGCAACAGTGAAAGGTGGCCAGGAATCATAAATTTGCTTGGCCATTGTTTCACTGAAGTGCAAATTCAAACTCTTGTGTCAAAAAAGATACCAGCAAAATGGAATGAGGAAGATACAAGTCAAGCACTTGTTTTGCATACTATTTCTCGAAAAGCATATCTTTTCATCAAAAATAAAATGCATATACTGCTTCCAAGCATTGCCTCTCTGAAACGGTGGTGTGGTAAATTTGTGTTGCCGATGGTTTAAATTGAGCCCGTTTTAAAGGTGATGAAAATGAATGCTGTACACCTAACCGAAATCGACAAAGTTTCAGTTTTATCTTTTGGTGAAATGAGCGTTGATTGCCGATATTGTTATGATGCTGCTGCAGATAAAATTTTAGGACCTGTAACGTACCAGGAGATGTGACGTACCTGCCAGAAGGACGCACACGACATAAAGGCAGATAGGAATCAGAATAAAACGTCCGCGTAGCTCAATTGGTAGAGCAACTTACTCCGGAATGAGGGGACCCGGGTTCGAATCCTGGCGCGGATAAAAATGACGGAGAAATTTACATCGTTATAATGGTGCCCGAACTATATGGATGACCCGACCGTTCAAAAATCTCGCATTGGTGTGATGTTATTTCCACACCGTGAGATAGGAAAAATAAGAGAATCCCTTCTCCAGCACTTCGAAGAAGAAGAAAAAAAAAATAAAAATAAGGGGAAGATGATGTAACGTACCAGGAGATGTGACGTACCTGCCAGAAGGACGAACACGACATAAAGGCAGATAGGAATCAGAATAAAACGTCCGCGTAGCTCAATTGGTAGAGCAACTTATTCCGGAATGAGGGGACCCGGGTTCGAATCCTGGCGCGGATAAAACTGACGGAGAAATTTACTTCGTTATAGACCGCATAGTAACATTTTAGCAGTTATGTTGAGAGGCTTCTGGAAAGCTTGGAAACAACCATATACTGTATTATTCCTTTGATAAGCAGATGGATCAAAAGCTGTTAACTGACATAATTCGAGCCGTTGAACAATCGGGTTATTTAGTGCATGGAGTGGTACCTGATCTGGGAGGGGGAGGGGGTGTTATCAAGGTTTGGAGGCAGCTTGGAATATCCCCAATATTGTTTTCTTTTCCAAATCCAGTAAATGAAAATAAAAAAATATGGATATTTGTCGATGTGCCCCATCTAATTAAACTTCTCCGAAATCATATATTTGATCGCGGAAGACGCTGTGATGTGGAACCGTCACTCGCCAGATATTTGACCTTTTGCTGGAACGTAATAACTCAAAATTAAAATTGTTTCATAAAATAAAATGGATCCACACAAATTTAAGAGGCCTCATGAGACAGAGAATTAGTTTTAGCGTCCCAGATGAAATCTAACAGCGTATATATAGCTCTGTTATTTCGATTGAATATTCACAGAGCACACGACACTTTCTCGGTATGGCTCCGTGCGCGTTACAGCTTCGCTTACGGCCACCATGACGTCACAGCGTAGCGAAGAGAAGCGGGAAGACGGAGCCGTTACGATGGACCTACCTTTCCTCCTTCTAAGTACCTTGTTCGTGACTGCCGTGGAGATAACCTCAGGTTCGATCCTGGGCAGGTACGAACGTTCGAACCACTAAATACCCGCCGTGCGTCGGATGGGCACGTTAAGCCGTTGGACACCGGGTACTGGCGCCCCGGTAATAAATAAGGGCGTCTTCCTCCCCCTTTCTACCTCGCTTCCGTGTCACTTTCCTATCGGGCACTCTACCCCAAATCTCCTAGCTTCCTATTTCTAAGGGATGTTTAAGACCTGGGGTTCAGACACTCCCTTCCTAAAATCCTCTGCATATGATCGATCTGATCTGAGTTTCCCCGATTGTCAATTTATTGTCTCTGAGGTGTTAATGTTGGGAGAGGTCTTCCACCCCTTCCCCCTGTCCGAGTTGTATCCCAAGTGGGCAGAAATAGCCGAAAGTGTGAAGCTTTTGATTCAGAAACTTCTCACAACAAATTTATTTGTAAAAGCGCTCTAACTTCTGGAATTTTTTTCTAGATAGCAATTTTATCTGATAAACTGTTGAGCAAACAAAA
Source organism: Macrothele yani (assembly GCA_039090855.1). Taxonomy (NCBI): domain Eukaryota; kingdom Metazoa; phylum Arthropoda; class Arachnida; order Araneae; family Macrothelidae; genus Macrothele; species Macrothele yani. Next base: position 124,161,850 of record CM077024.1, on the reverse strand, counting down.
ATGGATTCTAAGCAATAATTCCGATGCTTTTCGTTCTAAACGCTAGGGACTATTTTTCGTAGCGGAGGTAGCTATTTCGTACCCTTCATAGTGGTACACTCTTAGGTTGACTCGGGGTATATTGGGATTTGAACCGGCGACCAACTGAACAGGAGTCTTACAGCTGAGCCAGAAATTATCGTGAAAACTTCTCGCTGATGAAGCAGGCCCGAGCCAGACAAGCAAGTTAGATGGGGCGGCTGATGATTGACATCGGGCGAAGGACATAAAGTGGTCGGGCAAAAGTTGTAAAAAAGGTAGGGCATTATACTGTTGCGTGAGTCGCTGGGGCGGGGAAAAGGAAACACGGGTCGGGCTCAGCCCGGCCTGGCTCACCCCTGACTACGGCCATGTGATGAAGTAGAACGGTAATTGCTCGATGATGTAGTGTGTGTGTGTGTGTGTGTGTGTGTTGTTATTAATGTGGGTGAATTACTCATTTTATTTTCTGTTGGAGCTTATTATGTTTCTGAATACGTTTGTAATAATTTTTTATTTTCTCTGGAAGGACTTAACCAAATTAAGTATTTTTTTATCGTGATTTTTCGAAGCAACAGAATGCTTTGGAACTTGAGACCTTTTTAAATTGCCATTGACTTTCCATTATCTTTAAGAAAAGGTCAAACATACTGCTTTATAGTATTATTTCACAAAACTCCTAAATATAAAATTTACTCTTGTTAGTTATAATCAGAGTTGGAAAGGGGTCAAAAATTTCGGATCCGAACCCGACCCAGACGTCCCATAACTGGACCCTACCCAATCCGATCCTGACCCGTAACTAACCCAGGCAAATCTGCTTTGAACTATAAATTCGAAACTCAATTTATTTATATATATACACAGTGCAATTTATTATATATATATACTTCCGATGTTAGGCCTTTAGAAGGCCTAACATCGGAAGAAGTGGACATCTCTGAAGTTAACAGAAAAGTAACCAAAGCTCTTATGGAAACAGCAACAAAATTAGCTGGGTCTAAGAACAAGTTGCATGTGAACAAATTATCAGGAAAAACCAAAATGTTGATGCAAAAAAGAAGAGAGATGAGGACAACTAAAGAAGATGTGACTTCCAAAGTGGAATATATAGAGCTATGCAAGACAGTAAGAAAAAGTATCTCTGAAGACGTAAGGAAATTCAACTGTGAACTAGTGAGGAAAGCAATTGAAAACAACCAAAGCCTAAAGATAGCAAAGGGACATCTCAGTAAGGGAAGAAAACAGATTATGGCACTGAGAAAAGAAGATGGTTCTGTAACAAGAAATAGAGGCGAAATTTTGACAAGAGTGAAAGATTTCTACTCCAAATTATATGAAAGGGATGATATATGCACTCCAGACATCATGAAAGATACCAGTACCAGAGTTCCTCCAGTCCTTCCAGCAGAAGTTGCACATGCAATCAAGAACATGAAGCGAGGAAAAGCTCCAGGAGAAGATGGAATTACTGTAGACATCATACAAGAAGCAAGTGGAGAAATCGAAACAGTACTCGCCCAAATTTTCACTCGATGCCTTAATGAAGGAAAGATTCCTGAGGATTGGAACACCGCTACAATGATCCTGCTACATAAGAAAGGTGACATTGAGGATCTCGGAAACTACAGACCTATCAGCCTCCTATCAGTAGTTTATAAAATCTTCACTAAAGTTCTTTCACACCGCTTGAAGGTAGCACTAGACATGGCTCAACCGAGAGAACAAGCTGGATTCAGGAGTGGCTACAGCACAATAGATCATATCCACGTGCTGAGAGAACTAATTGAAAGAGCGAGGGAATATGAACTTCCATTGTGCATGGCTTTTATCGATTATGAAAAAGCCTTTGATTCGGTGAAACCATCAGCAGTTACAATGGCTCTGAAAACCTGCGGTATTGAAGATGCATACATTAATATTATTAATAACATCTATGAAAATGCAAGTGCAAAGATTAGGCTGTTTGAAAATACAACACACGTAAAAATTGGAAAGGGAGTGAGACAAGGTGACACCATATCTCCGAAGCTCTTTAATGCCACATTGGAGGGTGTTTTTCAGTCGCTGAGCTGGGAAAACAAGGGGATAAAGATTAATGGAGATTATCTAACCCACCTTCGTTTTGCTGATGACGTAGTCATTTTTGCAACTACCCCATCAGAGCTGCAGAGTATGATCCAGGAACTTGCTGACAAGAGTAAAGAAGTGGGATTAAAAATGAACTTTCAGAAGACAAAAGTGATGTTCAATGCTTTTACAAGAAATGAAGATTTATCGATTGATGGAGAAAAGCTGGAGATAACAGACACGTACGTTTATCTTGGACAGCAGATATCAAGTGAGGGTCACGTTGATGAAGGAAATTAATCGGCGTACAAAACTTGCCTGGAGAGCTTTTGGAAGAAACAGCATAATTTTCAAGAGCAATATGCCATTATGTCTTAAAAGAAAAAGTGTTTGATCAATGCATCCTTCCAGTACTTACGTATGGTGCAGAGACGTGGACCTTAACTAAAAGAGACATACAAAGGCTGCAGACAACTCAAAGAAGCATGGAGAGGTGCATGCTTGGTGTAACCAGGTGAGATAAGAAGAGGAACTCGTGGATCCGAAAAACGACAAGAGTGGAAGACATCATGATCAAAGTTAAATCCCTGAAATGGCAATGGGCTGGACATACTGCCAGAAGGACAGATCATCGATGGACAGCCGAAATTTTAGATTGGATTCCAAGGGACAGGAAAAGACCCAGAAGAAGACCACATAGGAGATGGGTGGATGAAATTCGAAAGTATGCAGGGGTGACATGGAGGAGACTGGCACAAGACAGACCGTTGTGGAGGAAACTTGGGGAGACCTTCGTCCAGCAGTGGATTGATAATGGTTGACAATGATGATGATGATGATACACAGTGCGTCAAAGAATTTTTAAGACTGGGTATGTAAAATGAAATAGAAACAAGAAATTTTAATTTGCTTTGGTTTGTTATTCAAAATAAGTACCTCCGGCTTCAATACACTTGTTACAGCGATTTAATAATGATTCAAATGCCTGTTGCAGTTCACTTTGCGGAATTGTCTCCAAAGCACGCGTCGAAGCTGTTTGTATGGTCGAAATATCATAAAAAAACACCTTTTTAATGTCATTTTAAGTTTTGGGAACAAAGAAGAGTCGCAGGGTGCTAAATCAGGCGAATACGGGGGATGATTCAACACACAGACGTTATTTTTCGCCAAAAATCTACGAACAAGAAGTGAGTTGTGACTGGGTGCATTATCGTGCAACAAAGACCAACTGTCTTCATCTCGATATTCTGGACGAATGCGACGAATTCTGCCCATCAAACGCCTCAAAACATTTAAATAAAACTCACCACTAATTGTTTGTCTACTTGGAACAAATTCTTTGTGGATTAATATCCTTACTATCAAAGAATGTAATGAGCATTGTTTTGATTTTCGATGGAACTTTTCTTGTTTTTCTTTCTTTTTTTGGCTTGTGGCGAGTTTTTTTACTTCCATTCCGCACTTTGTCGCTTTGTTGTAGGATCATATTGAAAACACCATGTTTCATCACTAGTAACAATCGATTTTAAGAAGTTTGGATCATTTTCAGCGGCTGAAATGATGTCTCTGCAATGTGCACTTCTCCTTGATTTTTGTTCATTGGTTAACGTGTGTGGAACAAATTTAGCACAGACTTTTGTTTTGCCCAAATCTTCATGCAGGATGGTTCGAATCGTTTCTTTGTTGATGTTTAAAGACTCTTCCATCCTTCTTAGTGACGCACATCGATTGTTTGTCACGAAATCACGCACTTTTTCAATAATCTCAGGTGACCTAGATGAACTTAGTCTTCCGGTATGCTTATCATCTTCTAGCGTCTCTCTTCCGTCCAAAAAACGTTTGTGCCACAGGAAAACATTTGATCTACTTAAACAAAACTCACCGTAAACTTGTTTCATCATTTGGTACGTTTCCGAGGCACTTTTACCAAGTTTTACGTTAAATTTAATAACAGCCCTTTGTTCCATCTTAATAATTCAACATGAAAAAAAATTTACTTCTCTAATGAACGCCCGTTTCGTTTGAGTTACTTTAATAACTGCGCAGTACTTTTGGCAGAAAGCAAGCAGATGGTCACGGTTTATAACGCAATCGCGATTACACTGGTAGCGCCACCGTAGGCTGAAATCTAGCGCCAGTCTTAAAAATTCTTTGACGCACTGTGTATATATATATAATAACTGCTTGATATTTAATAACTGAAATCCTTTTTTAATAATAAAATTTGGTTACTTGCTAAATTTTAGTGCCACTATTTTGCGTAATCCAGAAGTAATGGCTGACTATGGCCGTGACCATGGAGTATATTACAAATGGGAATCATTATTTACGATTACACAAATGTATTTTTTAAATGTATTTAGATTGTTCATTCTTTCCAACCTTTGATGGAGGTGCGCATACTTTCATATGGTTCGTCAGATTTTTGGTTCCATAATCTCTTATTACACCGTCGACATCTTTCTTTGTAATTATACAATTTCCACATTTTGAAGAACAAGCAAGACCAAGCAACACAGAATTATTCACCGGTTCCTTAATGAGACGAAACAATTTCCAGCATTCACTCTTCTCCTTGTGGTTATCAACAAGCACGTATTTGTTGGCCTCGACGCCTATCGCAACCTTCTTAATGTTAAAACCATCCATATTAACAAATAAGGAGTTAATTTCGACATGACATGTCGTGGGAACGCGATGTTAGCACATCAATCGAAAGCTTCTGAATGCTCAATGTAAAAGATGCGATGTGAAAAGTAGCTCTTAGTCATACAGTGAACTTCGCACGGAGAGAGTGAATCCAGTTGAGAAGCAGGCGAATGGCATTTGCCTGTACCTTGCCCTGGACAACCGCACTGTAAAAGAACGCAAAGGAAGTATATTTTTACGATATAATGTCAGTGTGTCTGACGTCGGTTGGTAGAAATCTTCGTTGCTTTAAGAAAGACACGACAATATATTTGGATGGCAAATCATTATTCACTCCGTGGGCACCAGTATCGACTACAGAATTCCACAACGCGTATGTTTCTTTGGAATATATTTTTCTCTTTTCAAAAATGAAACGGGAATAAAACCGGGTCAAAATCGGGTCAGGAACACCTTGATCCGACCTGTTGGACCGGCAAGAAATTGTCGACCCGTTGACCCGTTTCCATCTCTGGTTATAATAGCTTTAGTCTTAAGAGGTGTACTAACCGATACATAGACATCATACAATCAATTTAATCGTTAATCAACCCTCAAGTATTTTCGCGAATCGTTCCTGTTACCGGAATTTTCCCGTCACATGGATGCGGAAAATGTTAGAAGAGGATTTGCCCTTAATGTACGAAAGGAATTGCGGAAAAGTTTCTGAAAATTCAGAATTTTCCGTTGAGCCCTCTTAGAAACGCAATTTACCGTCAATATAAGAAAGGAATTGCTGAAAGGTTTCTGAAAATTCAAAATTTTTCTGGCGTACGAAAAATCCGTGAAATTTAGAGTTTCCTTCCTTCATTACGCGGAAAAGGTTGTATCAGAAATATGCATTGTTCATTTGCGAAAGGAATCGTGGAAAATTGGATCGTGAATTTCCGGATTTTCTTTACAGTGTACACTAAAAAAAATTAATGAAACATGTTTCTGATACAACTTTTCCCGTGAAATGACGGAAAGAAACCTGAATTTCACGGATTTTTCGTACGCTAGAAAGTACTGAATTTTCAGAAACCTTTCCGCAATTTCTTTCTCATATTGACGGTAAATTATCGTTTTCAAGAGGTGTTAATGGAAAATTTCGAATTTTCAGAAATCTTTCCGCAATTCCTTTCTTATATTAACGGAAAAACTCCGTTCACACTTTTTCCGTATCCATATGACGAAACATTTCCGGTAATAGGAGAAATTCATGGGAATACTTGGGGGTTTAATTTACTATTAAATTTCCGTATTCTGTTGAAGTATTTGATTTTGAAGTTCTGTAGGGAGAGCGGATATTGTAGATAGTATATTGCATGAATTTTTTTTTTACTGTGTCACAGGATATTCTTCTCCTTTCTCCCATTTTGTGCACCAGCTATTATATATTATGCTACCATAAGAAACCGGGTACTTAATTTATTACGATGTCCATATATCAGTCTGTGTAGTACTCAAGACAAAAGATATGTAGCTCTATCTAGAGCAAATTTTATATTTAGAAGTTTTGTGAAATAATATTATAAAAATGAATTTTTTTTTATTGGAGGTTTAACGACCACCGTGATCAGCTCAATGGGCTATAAGCAGTCGTCCGTCGATAATTTAGGGTCACTGGTTCGAGGGAAGGGATAGAGTCAGTGCCGTAAGACAAACACAACATCCATTCCTCACCGGGATTCGAACCCGGACCCCTTTCGGAAGAACGATCAGAGGCCATCGCTGAGACTACTGCGCCACCGAGGCGGCAAACTGTGCATTGCACCTTCTCTTAAAGATAATTGAAAGTTATTGTCAGTTGGAAAAAGCGAGGGCCTCTGATCATTCGTCTGAAAGGGGTCCGGGTTCGAATCCCGAGGTATGGATGTTGTGTTTGTCTTACGGCAGTGGCTCTCTCCCTTCCCTGGAACCAGTGACCCTAAATTAGGGACGGGCGACTGCTTATAGCCCATTGAGTTGCTCACGGTGGTCGTCAAACCCCCAATTAAAAAAAAAAAAAAAAAAAAACGATCTCAAACTCGAAATCATTCAGTTGCTTCGAAAAATCACGATGAAAAAATACGTGATTTTTAATAAAACCTCGTACAGAAAAAATAAAATTATTAGAAACGTATTTAAAAAAATAACACTGCAAAAGAAAAGAAAATGACTAAATCACTTGCACTACTGAATAATAAAAAAAACAACTCCATCGCAGAATTAGTTCTACCGTGAACGTGAGCCTGGTCCCTGAGGCATTCTGGCTCAGTGGTTAAGACTCGCGGCTTCAACCTAAAAGACCCTGGTTCAATCCTCACTACCGGCGCAAAAGGATTCTCTTTTGTAAGGGTTGAAATATTGAGCAGGTTGGATTTCGCGGAATTCCAGTCAAAACACGGGAAAACTCGAAACGGACTTTCCTGAAATAAACGGAAAATCCGTTAAAAGACAGACAGTTTCCGGCAGCTTTGCTACACGTTAGTTTCAGAAATTTTCCGTGAATTCACACCAGTTATTTTTTACAGTGTATAAGCCTTACGCGAAATTTGAGCCTTCTTGTTAGATTAGATCCGTACCATCTCAACTACTTGCCGTTCTAATTAACGCTACATGAAATTTAAACCTGAAAAATTTAAGTGACTCATTTTAATTGAAGGTGATCTGAGTTATAAAAGTATAGGTCAGGAGATAAAGTAGATCGTTTATATGTTAACTAAATAACGAACTAATCAGTTTCGCTTAATGCGTACGCGAGTTCTGTTAATACGGGCAGGTTCCGCTTCAATTGTTGAGTTTTCTCTTCGCGCTTCTAATTACCAATTGCAAGTTGTTAAAGGTGTCATGTTCTTTTACTCTCCCAACTATGTTTTTATGTTTATGTGCTTGTTTGTTTAAACGCATAATAAAGTGTGTCATGATAAACAGACAACGACACACTTTGAACGGCTTTGTTCAATTCATTTGACATGCATGCATTTGAATAAAAGTGGTCAAACCCAACACTCACGCTTTCTTCTGCATTTTTAATTGACTTCAGAGGTGATAATTATCTACTCTATTTAACTTGTTCGTAAAAAATAGCGTTTAAAATTGAACCAACAAGCCCTAAAACTAATTTTCAGGTTTTGCAAGTGGCATAAGGAGAACTGAGATTCATTAGCATATCAGATCCACCTGCTGCGCTGAAAACACCTGAACGTGGGCGAATATTTCACTCGTAGAGTCTGCTTTGCTTCGTGATCGGAAGAAGCGCGCGTATTTACTCGTAGAATTTACATTTACCAGTGATCGGAAGTGGTGGCTACATGTAGCACTGCTACAATGTTAAAAAAATCTACTTAAAAATGAGAACCTGAACCTACTCGTTTTTTTTTTTTTTTAAGTTCAATCGTATCGTAAACGAGTACATGACATACTCAAATATACACAAGTAACCATACGTACTTACAAATAACTGCGTCAATAAATATAATATCGTATTACTTCATTTTAGATATTATAGATTTAAAGAGAAATTGTTTAACAAATGTGTAAAGTGACACACAAATAATTAGTACAACAAAGTCACTGATCACAAGTAATTAAATTATGCGTAAAGTATCTTTGTGTGCGTTTTTACATTAACTATATTTGTGTCAATCTCATAAATAATATATTGTCGCTCCATCACTATATTTGTCATAAAATTGTGCGGTCCATTTGCCCATCATGTGACAACCAGTATATCTATTTATCCCAGATGTGCCATCGAATAATATACTTCCAGTTGATTCTATGAATAAATGAGTATGTATGGAATACACGTATTCCAAATTTAAAATAGAGACGCGAATGGCTTAGTGGTTAGAGATTCAGACTACTAATGGAGGGACCTCAGGTTCAAACCTAGCCTGATAGGCTTAAACCTGGGGGCTGTCCGTGGTGGTGTGTATTTCTAACAATCGCTGAATATCCGATGTGCATCGGGCAAGCACATTAAGTGATGGCCCCCGGGTAATTTCTCTCTGCCTTCTATATGCAAAAATTGTACGCTTGTACGGTGGCGCCATCTAGTGTGCTCTCTCTCACTTACAAACTATCCTGTTAGAATCGCTAGATTCGCTCTAACTTCCTTCAGTTTCTTCCATTTCATACCTCTGTATGGGTTAAGTCCATTTCTTACCATTGTATGGGTTAAGTAGTATAAGAAAGATTTGTCACTTGCGAGCCGAAATGGTCCTTCTCAAGTCCACGATAAAAGTACTAAATCGTCATACACAAGCCCGGACTCTGTCTTTTAGATAACGATAAAGAAAAAGCCTGCCTGTTCGAGCCGTATAGTCTCGTCCAAGCCCAAGCAAACGTATGGCGTAACTTACTAATTTCCTAGCTTCAAACATAAGTAATTAGTTATTACATTAATATATGTTTTAGAAACGATAGTTCTTCTAAACAAAAAAGCATGTTCCATTTTACTTATTAAACTGGATGCAACTGTTTAATTTTTGACTTAAGTTAATATCTTGTAGGCAATAGTTAAATTTTTTTTCGCTTTACGCGAAAAAATCTCTCAGGTTCAAGGATCATTTAAAGGGAAAACATTGCTTGTGGTTCTGGTCTAATCGAATTTTAGACCGAAAACTTTTTTTTTTTTTTTTTTTGCGTTATTCCTGATTAAATTTTTGTGAAAAAACGAATACATGAGGATTTTTGATCTACTTTTGGTATAATTTATTTATATTTCTATAGTGTTTATTGATTTTTGGTTTTGAGTAAATTTTTGGTGCCGTTTGCCTTGAAGTGGACACAGTTGAATTAATTTCAGATTAAAGTGAATAAATCGTGAATAATTCGTACCACATTATTGATTAAAAAATAATTTACAGGCAGCAGCTGGTTATTTTTGGTCTGCCTCCCCGGTGGTGCAGTGATCTAAGCGGTGGCTTATTCGTCCGAGGAGGGTTCGGGTTCAAATCCCGTGAGGCATGGATGTTGTGTTTGTCTTACGGCACTGGCTCTCTCCCTTCCCTGGAATCAGTGTCCCTAAATTAGGGACAGGCAACTGCTTATAACCCATTAAGTTGCTCACGGCGGTCATCAAACCCCCAACAAAAAAAAAAAAAACAAAAAAAAAAAAAAGAAAAAGAATCCAAGCCCACTCGGACGAAAATTCGGAAGTCAACAATGACCTTCGTGAAAATCTATTAGATTTGTTTTCCATGTGCCACTTACACAACAGTCGGTACAGTATATGGAAATGTACGATTCAAAGAGACGAAAAACAGTAGCACAGAATTTTTTTTCGTTTACCAAATACTACATATGGGATTCAAAAACCGAAGAAGCTGCAGCCTGAAAATAAGCAATCGTTATCCAACAATTCCCCATACCATCTATAACACTGCTTGGAGGATACGCCGTTATGAAGGAAAATCGAAAAATACGCATTGGATTATTTTCTTAGCGGAGTGAACGTGAACGTTATTTGAAATTTAATGTAACAGAGTCCCTGGATTCTTTCTCTTGTCAAATATAAGTGGTTTTTCATGCTTCTCACCAAACAACTTTTTATTTTTCATTACTCCGAAGTTCCTTAATTTTTACGGTGTTTAAAATATATAAACGTCTTTCTGTCAAATTACAACTAGGTAAAGCAAATTACAACTAGGCAAGGCATCAGTTATACTTTCTGTTATACTTTGGTAATAAACGTTAGTTATTACTTTCTGTCAAATTAAAACTAAGTAATGCACAAAACAGGGCAAAGTTTGTCCTTCTCTGCGAAAATGTTTTGAAGCGCAGAATACGCTCGAACTACGTATAAGCAATCGTGCTTTCCACACCTCTGTGTGTGTGGTGTTCAGTGTTTTTTAAGTCTATCAAAGAACTGTCTCAAAAATAACCCTGTCGTTTCCATCGCGAATAGTTTGGCAAGCTAAAGGGTCCGACCTCACAAGTTTTCTCCTAACAAAAAAATAGTTAGATTCGAGGTTTAAAATTTCCCGTAGGCCTCACCGGTGGCGCAGTGGTCCAAGAGCTGGCTTCTGATCATTCGTCTGAGATGGGTCCAGGTTCGAATTCCGGTAGGGCAGGGATGTTGTGTTTGTCTTACGGGACTAGCTCTCTCCTCTCCCTGGAATCAGTGGCCCTAAATTAGGGGTGAGCGACTGCTTATAGCCCGTCGAGTTGCCCGCAATGGTCGTTAAACTCCCAAACAAACAAAGTTCCCCTTAAGTTCTAAGGCTATAAAAATTCGCCCGTCCTTTAACGTAGGACCACTTGTTCCAGGAAAATTACTGAACCAACGCCGCGCGGTGGCCGAGTGGTAGGAAGTGTTGGCTTCTAATCATTCGTCCAAAATAGATCCGGGTTCAAATCCCGTGAGAGGCATGGATGGGTGTGCTTGTCTTACGCTACTGGGTCTCTTTTCTCTGGAGCCAGTGGCCGAAATTATGGACGGCCAACTGCTTATTGCGTATTGAGCTGTTCACAATGGTCGTTATCCCCCCCCCCCTCAATCTAGCGCCGTAAGACAAACACCACCTACCAAAAGCCCGCTCCTGTAACTGCTTGGTCACTAGTGGTTCGAATCACGTTTTAAGCTGGTCAATCCACAGTTATTCGATGAGCGTTAATGTCTCTGCCAAAACATCTGTGTTACATATATAACCCTAGGCAAAAACAACCCCCCTTATCCAGTTGTAGTGTTATGTGCCAATTACTGAATCGCACTCGGCTAAGAAATGAGGAAAAGGGTCAGGTACTTCGCAAAAATTGAATTCAGAAGACCAATTACATAGTCCAAAAGGCAAACTGTCTTAGAACCTGAGCTTAAAAGGAAGAGGTGCAATTCTTGAAGCCCATTATAACAATTTGAATAAATAAAAGACTAGGACGTGTAATCATCGGAAAAACTGCGAAATGGGTTAGGTGGAAAGGGAACAAAATCACTGACAAGCTTCTAGGATTTCTTTAAGTTCACTCGGGTTAATAGAGAAAGTAACAGAACATGTATCGTCATTAGCCACGCGAATGACGCCGCAATCCAGGAAATTGAAGAACCTGTAACAAAAGGAGAACGTCAGCAACATAAGACCCAGAATTTGATGTCTTCCTCCAGTAGCTGTTTGATTCCTAGTACATTCTAGAATTCAAACTCCATGGTTACGAAATTTAGTAATTTTTTCACGTTTATCTTTTGCAGAGTTCAAAGTGTTGAGGATGATCCGATCACATTATTACACGTGACATGGGTTTTGGCAAAACAACCAATCAACTCTTTGTGTTCTCTCAGCTACCTACACCAGCTTTCGATTACTTCTTTTGTGTGTATATTGCAGTATGACTTTTTAAGGTATTCTTATCATAAATTGGTTCATACTATGACGTTTTTCGACGAAGCTTTCGTTGAACGATCGCAACTGAACATGAAAGACAAGCAGTCTGTTTCAAACTACAGTCAGAGGAGCCGTAATTAAATTCAAAATGCGTTCGTACGAATGTGTACAAAAGATGAGTGTACAAAAATGAAACGATATAATTTTTATAAATGGGAGAAATCCGTATCTGTTTCAGTAAATATTTTTTCTATTGCCCTTGTGATTATGGGTGTCATGTTTCCTTTTTATTGGGTTCATCTTTGCGGTTATTTAGGAAATTTACGTTGCTTTCAGTCACAAATTCAGCTGGAAACTCAAATTACGCGATGATGTTAGGACAGCTCGTAGTTCATCAGTGACACATGCATTAGCATAAAAAGCTATTTCGCTACCTTTCCCCCACAGTTGACAAATGATCGCGTAAAGCACATCAGATTCTAATATTTGGGGATGAAGTACTCTATGAACGAATATCAGAAATATTTATTGTGCCGAGGTTGTTAATACATTTTTATTGGCTCAGGAACGTGTTATTAAACAGAAATACATTACCAGACCCATCCTTATGTTTAGAATCAATTTTAGTTCAGTATTATTGAATTTAGAATTTTTTTAAATTAATTTCTCGATTAAAAATCGATATGTATTTATTCTGCTTCAGTTAACAAAACAATGAAATGTGTAATCGCCATTTTTCTCCTCTGGTTCCGAGCAACAACAACAAAAAAAAAAAAATTGTAATATTATCTGAATTAAATCAAATTACTAATTTATTTTTTCAGCAACACAAGAAATATAAGCAGTAACAAAAAAAAATTCATGTCATTTTTAACCTTCAAAACATAAACACATTTTTCGGTATTTATCTCACAGTACTGTTGCCGTCTCATTCAACATGCGCAGTTTAAGGAATAAACAGTGGCAAATATGATTTAGTTCAACTGTCGTCCATCTGACTGGTTTGCCAAAATAGCCATTACCAAAACTCACGTCACCACTCACAAAAAGCTGTCAAACTAATTTTACAGTAGCATCAAGTTCGATTTATTTCAGCATACCTTTACCGATATTTATTCAGTCGACAAACGCATAAAAAAAATAAAGTAAAACACTGCTTTAATTTTGGGAAAAAGTACTTTGTACCGAAATCACGCGAACTTTCTTGAAAAATTTGTCAACAGAAAGTAGAGTTTTTACCCCTTTCTTTATAAAGAAGTGCTTCGAAAGATGTCTACAGCGTACTTGTGAAGCTGACTTTGCGTTTGGCTCATTAAAAAGCCAGGATAGCTATGACCAAGACTCACGGTACCCAATCACAAAAAGCTGTCTCCTGGGTTGAAAAATAAAAGCATTTATGATTACGAAGTCTTTACGATAACGTGACAGCTTCATTCAGTTTCCTTCACAATTAAGCCTTTTCTTTCGTATTTCAATTACATTGTTTGTGTCTGCGTTTAACGACCAACGTCAGCATCTAAGAATACAAATGACATCAGTGCCTGGTTTGAACTGTGGGAATCCGTGTGGTTAGAACTGCCAACTGTCAACCTCATGCCTGCAACATTGAAACCGATTACTGTTAAAGTGAGCTCTGAACATCCACCGTGCCTCAGAGAGCGCGTTAAGCAAACAAACACGCAGTTAAAGACCATGTTAAATTAAGGTCATCACCTTCCTTTCTCTCACAGTCCACTAACACGCCACTATGTCCCCTCCTCTTTCTGACGATGTTTTCAGACTAGGAAAGTCAGGTGATGGGACGAATTCCTACGAGGAGATGAGGCGTTATGTGCCCTGACTTGGGGCCACTGGTTCAGGAGAGGGGCAACGTCGCAGAATAGGTACGCCGTTCATCAATCATATGGGGCTTGGGCCCAACACGGATAAATAAGACATGTCGAATACTCGGCCAGATAGGTCTTTATGAGCCGTAAGTTCTGAATGGGATCCAATAAATTCATCCACATATTTAACACTGGCCTCGAAATCCACACACAAACTGAATAGCTGCCCCGGTGGTGCCAGTGGTCATTTTGTACGCTTTCCAACCGTAGGTTGAAGAAGCGTTTATGCTCCAGCTTTGTCCGTCCGTCTGTCTGCCTGTCGGCCCGATAACTCACGTAAAAATGGTTCGATTTCGATGAAATTTTAGTACGTGGTAGGGGACTATTTGGGGACAACCCCTATTGAAAATGAATGAAGTGGGGTCAAAGGTCAGGACATAGGAGCGGGATTCATTCCACTGCGCTTATGCGTCATAACTAACGTAAAAAAGGTTCGATTTGGATAAAATATTAGTATGTTGTAGGGCCTGCCTGGGGACGAATCCTATTGAAAATGGACGAAATGGGGTCAAAGGTTAGGACACAGGAGCGAGATCTATTCCATAGCCCTTATGCATCATAACTTACGTAAAGATGCTTCGATTGCGACAAAACTTTAGCATGTTATTTCGGAGGTATACCGAACCAGTTCTGTTGAATATCATCGATATGGGATCAAGGGTCAGGGCACAGGAACGAGATTTATTCCACAGCCATTATTCTCATAACTTGAGTAATGATTTCTGGTACGTTCGAAAGCGTATCATAATCAATGCATTGTATGATTTTACTAACTTGTTACGCTTTCCAACCGTAGGTTGAAGAAGCGTATATGTTCCAGCTTTGTGTAACTGTCCGCACGATAACTCGCGTAAAAATGGTTCGATTTCGATGAAATTTTAGTATGTGGTAGGAGACAACATGGGAACAACCCTATTGAAAATGGGCGAAATGGGGTTAAAGGTCAGGACATAGGACCGGGATCCATTGCATCGATCTTATGCGTCATATCTTACGTAAAAATGCTTCGATTGCGACAAAACTTTATCAAGTTGTTCCGAAGTTATACTGAACCGGTTCTGTTGAAGATCATCGAAATGGGGTCAAAGGTCAGGGGACAGGAGTGAGATTTATTCCACAGCCATTATCCTCATAACTTGAATAATAACTTGCGAAATATGCTTCGATTGAGACGAAATACAATACGTTGTTCCGTAACGACTTTAGAAGCAGTTCCGTCAAAAATGTTTTTTTTTTTTTTTTTTTTTTTGTCATCAATTGCTGGCAGTGCGCATGCGTGATATTCGTTAGCCATTATTTTCGCACTATAACTTCCGTGAAAATTGCCCGATTTAAATGGGATTTTTAATTATAAAACGGCTTATGTGTGGTAGCTCTTGATAATAGAAATAGGTCACACGGACACAAAGAGATTTAATTTTGATATATGTGAACTTCAAACGTTATACCATAGTTTAGTCCCCTCAAAACCAAGGCATTTTCCTATGATTTCTGGTATGTTGGAAAGCGTATCATAATCAATGCATTGCATGATTTTACTAACTAATTATTATTATTATTGTTTTTTTGCTTTGGGAATTGTGATAGTTTTTTGATATTCCGGCAGTTATATCACACAGTGCCTTTCCACCCGTTGGGAGGGGGGGGGGCACAGCTATACCACCTACGATCGATGATGTAAACAAACCGAATGTTTTCTTTTTTATAGAGCATTGCTCGACATATTTTTAACGAATTTTTATGAAGAAAATTCATTTACCACCCAGCCTCCGTTGCGGTGGCTGTGTGGTTCGAGGCGCTGGTTTCTGACCATCCGTTTGAGATAGTCCGAGATTCCAGTCCAGGATGAGGAATGGGTGCCTCCGCTTCTCTTCTTTCTCTGGAACCAGTAACCCTAAATTAGGGACAGCCCACTGCTTATAGTACTGATGATAGTCGTTAAGCCTCGAAACAAAATATTTCCTCAAACGGAAATGTTTCGGTAGGGAAACTATGTAAAATGTAAAAAATGACTCACTGGGTTATTTGTTAAAGCAAATCTATTTCCCAAAACGGTACCGAAATTTTGAACGATTTACATAGCCTTAAAATGTATAAAATATATATTATGGACGGGCGACTGTTATATTGTATAAGTTTCCTGTTTTCCTTTCGTGCAAAAGTTCAAAATTCACGAAATGCGAATGTAGAATGTAAAGTAAAGGACCCGCCTGTACTGTGCAGCCGTAGTAACGGTTCACACCTCCAAGTACCAGTCTCCGAAAACATGTATTGTTTCTACGACACCTAAACACTTCGAGAAAAGTCTTTTTCAGATTTTTGTTGAGTTGGTTATTTAATTCAGCCCTTCGTAGGAAAACGCTGTGTTACGTCGATCTGTTTATTAATATAGTCCACTCAAGTGCATATGTGTGTCTCGTAGCATTGGTGGAAATGATCGAGCTCGGAGGTATTTAACTATTTTTTTCTTTCGTACCAGCATGAGGTTTCCAGGACCCTTTTCTGGTACCACCACAGCCCAGAGATGCATCGTAGGGTTTCGTTGCTGGGGTTGGGCCCAGATCGGGTGACGGGTCCTTGACAGCAAGGGGGATGAGGGACAGGTCAGCACCCATGCCTCAACCTGGACTAGAGCTCGGGCCAAACTCGGACGACAAGAAAAATGAAAACCTCTTCCGAAAACTCAGCCATTGGAGTGGTTATTAGCCTTTTCAATAGTATTAAATTTACTACTGGAGTATATACATACTACAAGGTGCCATCCTTATTCAGCCGCCCTGGTGGCGCAGTGGTCTAAGCGATGGCTTCTGATCATTCCTCCGGAAAGGGTTCCGGGTTCGAATCCCGGTGAGGCATGGATGCTGTGTTTGTCTTACGGCACTGACTCTCTCCCTTTCCTGGAACCAGTGGCCCTAAATTAGGGACGGGTGATTGCTTATATCCCATTCAGTTGCTCACTGTGGTCGTTAAAACTCGAATAAAAAAATAATCCTTATTCGGGCGTCATAAAAATTCCGTCGTATTAATTCCGATGCTTTAAACACGTTTCGTTCGGTTCACATTAAGTAATTACAGTAACGATGCGGCCACTAACAAGAAGTGAAGGACACTTGTTTCCACGCCGATGTAATGCGACAAAGAACTTATTGTATGCATGTAGCTGCTCTGGAGATGAATGGTACTTTGGTACGCCATAAGAAGGTATACGATTGTTACGAACAAGACTTAACAAGCTATAGAATTTTCTGTCTGATGCAGCTTTTCAGTAGTAGGAATTATTATTACTCCATTTCTGCAGCGGAATTCGCGAAGTAATTTTTCTGCAGCTGCTTTTCAAGGAAATTTTGACATCTTGCGTAGAGTAGTAACAGTGGCTTTTCTTCACTTCTGCATCAGACGTTTGATTCCAGATCATGTTTTTTTTTTTCTAGCCTCATCACGGAATGACCATTGGCGATAAAAAAAACAACGCATGCGTCTTGTTCAGCAGCAGAAATGTTGATTCCTCGCATGTAAAGCTCGAGAGCAAGCCATCGGAATCTGTTCCAGTTTGGCATTATCCTACTATGACAGGCGAGAAATGTATTGAAGGCTGCTGCTGTTGAAGAGACAGATCGGGCTACTTTGTGTGCAGCACAATGCAAGAGTGGGGGAATAACTTTGGCCTTACCGTTATGCATGAGAAATTCATTCACCAACTGTTACAAACTAATCTATGCTTTTACATCAGGTATTATGAGGTTCTTCTCAAAGATAGTTAGCATTAAAGCAGTACCCGTCAGAGTAGATTTCAAGAGATCTTTCGCGGAACCGATAGTGCAGTAGAATCTCGGATACTCCTTTTTGGAGAATTTGGGTTCGTGCTATGCAGTCGCTGATGCAAATGAAGTGCTTAATTTTTTGTGGATGATGGGTTATCCGGCAAGGATTATATACACCAGAGTTCTGACGGTATACTGAAAGTGTGACACCTGGGACGCACATTTATTCTTCAGCTCCGCGTCAGGGTGAAAGACTGAGTACCCAAGAAAGAGAAGTCAGCTCCTTGATCTAAACAGCACTAATTACAATGCACACCAGAGAGTGTTGCGCGACTTCCTGTAAAATGACCACTAAATAGGACAATGTTGTTGTTTTTTCAGGACCCCACCCCCTTCCCCTTCAGTGTTTACTGGAAAACAAAGGCTTCAAAAACGTACAGCGTTCGGAAGAAAGTGCATTTCGAGGTTTCGTAGCTGTGTTCTTCTGTGCAACCTGAGACACGCAGTCGAGGGCATTCTGAGTCTGACGAAGGTCAATAAAGAATATTACGGTGCCAAGGGACGATCTTTTGGTTCCGAGATCTGAATTGACGTACCAGAAGACGAAGCTAAGGCTACGTGCCCGGAGGTATATGAGCAGTATAAAGCAGAATTCAGGTATCGTTCCTCGAAAAACAGAAAGTTCTACAGCCGCCCCGGTGGAGCAGTCAGCGTCATTTTCTTGTAGGACTTCCGTCCACAGGTAGTAGAGTTTAGGTCCCAGCCACCTACAGCGAGATCGCCTTTTGGGCAGGACACAGAAACGGAAGGAATGAGAGCAAGTCTAGCGACTTTGACAGAACAGTTTGTAGTGAGATTAGAGTACAGTAGATGGCGCCACCGCACAAGTGCGATAGTGCACATAGAGGGGTGAGAGAATTTCAGGTGGGGTATAGGAAAGGATACCCATTTAACCAGTGGGTCCAGCCTGGGGGCCGTCACTTAACGTGCTCGTCCGATGCACGGCGGATATTCAGCGATTGTTAGTAAATCACACCATCTCTGAAAGATCAGCCCAGGCTTGAACCTGGGGACCCAGCATCGATAGTCTGAAACACTAATAACTAAGCCATCCGCGGCTCCCGGTGGAGCAGTGGTCTAAGCGCTAGCTTATAACCATTCGTCCGAGAAGGGTCCGCGTTCGAATCTCGGTGATGGCACTAGTTTGTCTTACGGCACTAGTTCTCTCTCTTCCCTTGAACCTGTGACCCTAAATTAGGAACGGGCGACTGCTTATAGCCCATTGAGTTGCTCACGGAGGTCGTTAAACGTTCAACCAAAAAAAAAAAAAAACAACTACATACACACAGAACATTCTACAAGTTTTTTAAGTAAGGCAGTAAGTGTTTTGCATTTGGGTATTGTATAAAGTGAAGTGCATTTGTGTATCCTCAGGAGTTAGTCGGTTTGCGAATTCATTGCCACGTCCCGAGTCGACCTTTTGCTATACAAGTTAGCTTCCAGAGTTTTTAGTCAAACATTGCCGTTGCGCCAACTTCTGCTACCAAACAAAGCTGTTGAGTGATACTCCACATTGCGGTAACTAACAATCGTTCTGCTACGCTAAAGCAAAACTGGCTTTTTTACCAAGAGCCCGCACGAAGGCATTCGCTACGGGAAACGACAACCTATACACGCATACACTTGGAGCAAAACAGACTTGAGAAAACATGACAACGCATTCGCCACCTTGACCAAGATAACTGTACACTGTTAAAAATTTTGTTTTAGGTTGCACCAAAAAGTGGTATTACACCAGCTGCACCACTTTCTGAGAAAAGAAACACCATTGTGTGGTGCAAACAAAACCCAACGACATGATGAAACCTTGCACCATATTGCGGTGCAACCTTGTACCATAACGTGGTGCACAGTTGCGCCATGTTGTTGGGTTTTGTTCGCATCTCACTATGGTGCATCCTTTCTCAGAAAGTGGTGTACAGCTGGTGTAGCACCAGTTTTTGGTGCAACCTACCACAAAATTTTTAACAGTGTAGATGATCGGTGTTGTCCCTATAGTTCTTCATTCTCCTCATTGTACCACGACTCGTTATTTACCTGTTACGAAGGCATTAACTGCGGAAATTTATGCGACAAAAACGGTTGAAGCTTCTTTTTTGTGAGTGTAGACAGAAGTGTAATGCCAACCTGCGGAGTTTGTTCACTTTTAAAAGTTGGTACTTAGAAATAAGCAAAATGTACTCGTTTTTAAGCACATATTAGGCTTATAAAAGCTCTGAGTACTTGTGTCTCATTTTTTGGAAAAGACATGTACTCATTTTTGAGTACATACAAGGAATCAGTTGCGAGTACACATATATGCATTCAAAAAATCCATATTTATTCAAATATATGTGCTTTAACTTCATTCAGTTTCGGTGCCCTTTCGGGCAAGGCACAGGAACTGAAGGGCGTTAGAGCGAATATTGCGATTGTGACAAGATAGTTTGTAAATGAGAGAGAGCACACTACATGGCGCCCCCTACAAGCAGCGTACTATTTTGAAAATAGAAGGCAGAGAGAAATTAGGGCGGGGGGCTTAGGAATGAACACCTTTATATGTAGCCGAGGGATTCCTACCCGGGGGTCGTCACTTAACGTGCTCGTCCGATGCACGGCGGATATTCAGCGACTGTTAGAAATTCACACCACCACGGAGAGCCCCCGGGTTCAAACCTATTAACCTGAGGTCCTTCCATCAGTAGTCTGAATCTCTAACCACTAAGCCATCCGCGGCTCGATTTAAAATTTGAAATACGTGTACTGCATATACTCATTTATTCATGGAATCAACTGAAAGTATATTATTCGATGGCACATCTGCGGGGATACATATACTCGTTGTCACATGCTGGGCAAATGGAGCTCACAATTTTATGACAAATATAGTGATGAAGCGACAACATATTATTTATGAGATTGACACAAATATAGTTAATGTAAAAACGCACACAAAGATACGTTATGCATAATCAAATTACTTGTGATCAGTTACTTTGTTGTACTAATTATTTATGTGTGTCACTTTACACATTTATTAAACAATTTCTCCTGAAATTTATAATATCTAAAATGAAGTAATACGAGATTATATTTATAGAAGCAGTTATTTGTAAGTACGCAATTACTTATATTGAGCGTGTTATGTACTCCTTTACGATACAATTGCGCTTAAAAACAAAAACAAAAACGAGTAGGTTCAGGTTCTCATTTTTAAGTAGATTTTTTTAAACTTTGTTTGGGATTCATTCGCTTCTTCCCTATTTAAATTGCCGTCCAGGTGGCCAGTCACTCAGAGGCGCGGACTTCTGGGTAATAACTGAAGAGGGTCCAGGATTAGGCTTGTGTGGCGTTCTTCCTCGGCACAGACTATCGCTCTTCCTTGAAACCAATAGCCCTAAATTAGGGATGGGCTACTGCTTATAGCATTAGATGCCCAATGAGGTCGTTGAACCCGAATTTTTTTTTTTTGTCGGGTTCTTCTGCTGCAATAGTAATTCCTGTCGGTAATCCTGAATTTATAGCTATGTGATTCCACCTTTAAAAAAGTCTGCCATCCAACAAAGGAAATTGCAAGAATTTTTTATTATGTTTTTTAAATTTAAGATGAGCAATTACCGTTTGCCCCCTTCCTTTTGATGCTGTGGAATGCACTAGCAGTTAACAAAATGTGTTAAAATAAAAAAGATATAACTTGTAAAAGCTTCTATTGTCTTTAGAATACGCTACTTCAGTAATGGCATGGCAATATAAAGCGGCTGAGAGAGAAGCAAAAGAAGATGAAAGAGAAAAATAGAAAGGAAGAGTAGTACTTCACCATCTATTGTTGTTATAATAATGGGCGACCGTTCCTTGGCGAAAATCCCTCACGAACTAACTTTCCAGTTAATTGTTTGAATAGGTCCGACACCTTTTCCCAATTAACTGGATAATTGCGTTCTCGCCGAGAAAGAAACGCACCCTGATCTTCGTTATTGTGGGAAGTACTCACTCTTTTTCGTGGCACACCACGAAGTTCCATAAATAAATGGAAAAAAAAAGGGGGTAATAATAATATTCAAAGCGGGCCCCAGCTTTCATTTTTCGGCAAGGTTCGTGTGGCTTCCAGAGATGTTAGCGAGGTGAATGGCATGAGTATGTCTTGAGGTCCTCGCTGAGAACATGCTCTGCATGCGTGACCATCTTGCCTGCTCTGAAAGTGCAGTGTGGGAAGGGTTAACGATTGCGGCTATGCCAACGTCTACCTGATCTCCGTGCATTTCTATCTGGTTCATCGGATCAGTTGTTTACGATGAGGGCTTCGAGGTCAAGGGTCATGGGTGAGCTGCTCCAGTAGCTTTTCGGATTCACTGAGAGATACCCATCTTCTAAGTTTTTTCGCTCACTACAGAGGAGGTATTTCCAAGAAAAATTTACATGAAATCTGATAAGTTCTCACACTCCAAAGCTATGCCATAAAAAAAAAAAATGTATGACGGAAAAGTTGTCAACTGTAGATAGCATCACGCACATTTCATTCATAAGATTTGGAATCCACTGCAGAGTGTCCGTCAGGGTGAATGTGGGTGATATTTAGACAGGCGAGATAAGTAGCTTTATATATATATATATATATTATTGTTTGTTCTTCCCACAGGTGCGAATTTCTTTCAGAAACAAAGAATAGGAATCATAACCCGTGCAGGGATAATTGCGTACCACTGCATGCTACACGCTGTATTTTCGCGTCTTTTTTTTTTTTTTTTTTTTTTAATAAATTTGGCGTAGGGATTTTAATTGCCGTTTCTTTAGAACTTGGAGGAACTGTATATAATTATTTGGCGTGCAAAACATCTCTTTACACAAGCATCGTGCAAAATCTGTCACCTGAGAAAGCAGTTTTGAGATATTTGATTAGAATTCGTCCTTTCCAGCTGGCTGTATTTTTTTTAAAAATATTTTTCATAATAGTTAGCTGTTCAAGCGCAAAATCTTTGAGTTAGCATCCTTTTCCACTTTATTTTGTTTCACTTCTGTGTATTTGCCTTTGCTTTTTGGGTATAATAGTATTGCAGTTCTTGTTTAGAAGACTAAATTATTTGGCCTCTTCTTACTTCCAAGTCCTAATGTTTACAGCGATAGTCTTTTAGTGGGAATATTGTTAGCAAAGCTGAACACCGTTGGACAACTGAAACACTAGACTGCAAACCAACGGTTTTCAGCGAGGACCTCAATGAACGAGGTCAGATCAAAAAGTTCCGAGACTTGGCCGATATGGAACAAAGTACTTAGTTACTTAAGTCTGGCTATGATCTCCCTCAAAGTAGTCCTCCTTGGGCAGCGATACACCGCTACCAGCGTTTTTGCAACTGTTGTAACGCCCCCTGGAAGTCCTGTTCGCCAATCGTGTCAAGCACTGTCTGCGATTCGCGCTCGATCTCGTCCACGGTTTCAAAACGGCGACCCTTGAGTTTCAGCTTCATCTTCGGGAACAAAGTCGCAGGGGCCCAAATCCGGCGAGTAAGGTGGGTGAGGAAGGGCAGTCATGCTGTTGCGGCTGCAAAACTGACATGGAGCAGGAAATCACCCCTGCGCCACATTTCAGGTCGTTTGCGGAGAATGTCCTCCCTAAGACGCCGCAGAACATTGCAGTAAAAAAGGACGGTGACGGTCTGGCCCTGAGGGACGAATTCACTGTGCACAACCCCACGAATGTCGAAGAACACGATGAGCATGCTTTCGGTTGCGCTCCGTAACTGTTGGGTCTTCTTCGGTCGTTGAGATGGCGGGCTCTTCCACTGCGACGAATGTTGTTTGGTCTCCGGGTCGTAACCGTAGACCAAAGTCTCGTACCCAGTGATAAACCCGCGACAGGAACGTTGGTTCATTCACCACCTGCTGTCGAAGATCTTGACAGAGTTCGACACGGGACGCCTTCCAAGAATCTTTGGCACAAGCTTTGCAGCAATGCGGTGTATGTTCAAAACCGACTTCCGGATTACTTGTACTGTTCCGGATGACACATCGACGATGGTAGCAATGTCTTGAATGGTTCTCCGACGATCCTCATGCACCAGTTCCCTAATTTTATCCACATTGTCGGGAGTTTTGCTCGTGGACTGTCACCCCGACCTCTCGTCGTGTTCCAGTGCCATTCTCCCGCTCTTGAAGCTCGAGTGCCACTCAAAACACCTCAAACGACTCATTGCTTCATTGCCATAAGCCTGCTGCTGCAACATTTCACGCGTCTCCGTACCAGATTTGCGGAGTTTGACGCAGGGTTTGATGTTCGCTCGCTGCTCTAGTTTGCAGTCCATACCGAAATCGCAGCTGTGTTCTGCACGTGGTCACCAAATATCGTGTAGCACAGCTCCTGATGTTAACAGAACGACGCCACTCGGCACAATGACTTATGAAGGTAACTTCCCTCGACCGCTGTTCGCGCATCCGCGTACTGCCATCTGTTGGCGCGCTACGTACCTAGTCTTGGAACTTCTTGATCGCACTACTATATATATATATATTATGTAAACAGAAAGAAAAACACAAGTACTCGTGTATCAGAAAATCACAAGAGTGGAAGACATGAACAAAGTAAAATCTCTGAAATGGAAATGGGCTGGACATATTGCTAAAAGGACGGACAACCGATGGACAACTAAAATATTAGACTGGTTACCATGGGACAACAGAAAGAAACACAGATGAAGACCAGGTGGGAAATGATTGGATGAAATTCGAAAGTATGCCGGAGTGACATGGAGGAGACTATATGAAGATAGTTGTGGAAGAAACTTGGGAAGACCTTCACTCAGCAGTGGGTCGATAATGGTTGACAATGACATGTGTAATCACCAATAACAACAATTATCAATCCACTACTACATGAAGGTCTCCCCGAGTTTCTTCCACAGCGGTCTATATCTGGCGCGAGTCACATCCATGTTACTCCCACATGCTTTCGAATTCCATCCATCCATCTCCCATGTGGTCTTCTTCTGGGTCCTTTCCTGTCCTTTGGAATCAAGTCTAGAATTTCGGTTGTCCATCGGTGATCCTTTTTTGGCAATATGTTCAGCCCATTGCCATTTTAGGGATTTTACTCTGATCATGATGTCTTCCACTTTTGTTATTTTCCTTATCCATGAGTTCCTCTTCTTACCTTTTCTGGTTACACCAAGCATGCATCTCTCTATGCCTCTTTGAGTTGTGTGAAGTCTTTGTATGTCTTTTTTAGTAAAGGTCCACGTCTCTGCTATGTACGTTAGCACTGGAAGGATGCATTAGTTAAACACTTTTCTTTTAAGACATAATGATATATTGCCGGTAAGAATTTTACTGTTTCTTCCAAAAGCTTTCCAATCAAGTTTTATACATCCATTAATTTCTTCATCAATGTGACCTCTGCTTAATATCGGCTGTCCAAGGTAAATGGAGGTATAGGTTTTCTCCAGCTTTTCCTCATCAATCGATAAATCTTCATTTCTTGTAAAAAGCGTTGTTCATCAGTTTTGTCTTCTGAAAGTACATTTTTGATCCCACTTATTACTCTTGTCAGCAAGAGTAAATAAAGTAAATAATTTCTTTGTCTGCGAACACGATGTTTTTCATCTACGAATCAGAGTGGAAAAATTATTTTCGTACAGGAAAAACTAGTTACTAGTTTTTGATTGGTTGTTAGCAAAAAAACTAATCAGTAGTTACGGAAACCAAAGAAGAAATATTCCTTATAAATACATGCGATATTCGTATAATTATTAAAACAGCAATCAGAATGTGACTCTGAATTACAAATTATGTAATTCAGTCATATTCTTCGCTGTTAATTTTTTTAATCGATGTAATTCAGTCATATTCTTCGCTATTAATTTTTTAAATCGATGTAATTCAGTCCTATTCTTCGCTGTTAATTTTTTAAACGATGTAATTCAGTCATATTCTTCGCTGTTAATTTTTTTAACCGATGTAATTCAGTCATATTCTTCGCTGTTAATTTTTTTAATCGATGTAATTCAGTCATATTCTTCGCTGTTAATTTTTTAAGGGAAGTCATCGATTTCAAATTAAGGATTGCTATCTCCAGGGAAGGGCAGATAACTAGAACCGAAAAACAAACACAATATTCGTATTCACGGCCGGAAATGTTAACCTCCTATTCTTTTTACGACTGGGCTGACTGCAGCACCTCACTTATCTTTTAAAGAGTTCAGTGACTCATTTTTATTTTTTACAACTCCAAGTACTCTCCCTTCCTTTCTTCATTCATCTCTTTCTTAACTGTTCATCTTCTCAGTAATTTAACTTTTACTTTTCACATTTAACCATTTTTCATTTTTATCTTCATTTTCCATTAACCGGTTAATTTTTTCAGAAACATAAAACCGAAACGATATCTTAATCCCGCAAGATTGTGCAAATAAAGAATAAAATTAGGAAAGGGGGCTGGGGAAAAAAGAAAACGCGCAATTCAACAAAGACGTCTCTCCATAGTACGAAGATCATCCATAACGCTGATAACGAACTTTTCCAGCAGACGCCATTCGCAGTTGAAAATCATGTCTCCGGGGTATTTATCAGAAGTCCACACCAGACACGAAGAGCTTAAGCATTGCCCATTTGGTATCCTACGGATGACCCATGCCGCTGTAGCACCCCATGATCGATGAGGGTCAGGAGGGCAACAGTTGAGTGACTGATTTTGCTGCTGGTCGTGTCATAATGGCTGCCAGACGTATGACCCACAGTGTTAGTATGGCCTTGAATCCATACAGCAATCATCCATTTCGTCAAAATATGCTAAACCTTCAGCCTTACGTTAAAATTCAAGGAAAGTTCACTCCAAAACCAATCAATTTGAAGATGAGCTTCGACTAGGTAACGCGAACGTAAGTTAAGGAGGCATAACTTTAGAAACCCTTTGTTTAATAACGTAATAATGATGCTTGATTAGCTTACAAGTTAACAAAGCCAAATAGCTTTCCGTTAACTTCTATGAGGAAACTACGGTTCTTTTTATTATTTTTTTCTGGTTTAACGACCAACACGTGAGAAACTCAAAGGGCTATCTGAGCAGTCACCTGTCCCAAATTTAAAACTGCTGATTCCAAAAAACGGGAAGTACCAGCGTCATTAGACATGCTCATCACTCATGCCTCTTATGGACTCTAGCCCAGGTCCATCTTGGACGAATAGTCAGAAACTCGTGTCTCAGACCACTCGACCACCGAGGGCGACGCCGGTTCAGTCTCGTTTGTTCAGGTGGTTTAACGGCTCTACAAGCATCTATGGCTATAAAGAGTTGTCCACCCCAAATTTAGGGGCAATGACAGTGGCGTTGGAACTCTTTTTTGACAGCGGGGGCAAGATGTCACAGAACAAAATCTTTTATCACGACATAAAATTTGTCTTAC
Organism: Macrothele yani; assembly: GCA_039090855.1. Classification (NCBI taxonomy): domain Eukaryota; kingdom Metazoa; phylum Arthropoda; class Arachnida; order Araneae; family Macrothelidae; genus Macrothele; species Macrothele yani. The sequence continues at coordinate 124,134,713 of CM077024.1, read as the reverse complement.
TACTTGTAAAAGAAGAAAATTTGCTGATTTTTTTTTCGATTAAACATGCGTCTATAAGAAAGCACTTTCATATCCATATAGTTTCTAAATTTAAACTAACTGTACACATAAACGACGTTAACCTATAGATTTTGATACGAATTCCGCAGGGATTGTAGCTGTAGACGCTATAATTAAACATTGAAGGAACTTATATCTCATTTCGCACTGTACTTCCATTTATTTTTACTCATTTTTTTTAGAGGAAGACTAATTTTTTACATCTAATGTGACACAAAACGTTGCTGTTCTTCAAACGGGAACCAACCTTCCGGACTGTTTAATGGTTCTTGCATTTCTTGGCCTGTCAGGACTGGCATTAAAAAATATTCAGGTTTCTAGATGGTAAAAAATGGAGAGCAATACTAATTTTTTTTATCAAACTGAGCTTAAAAAAAACGAACGTTTGAGATTTCCAATCACAAACATATGTAATTTGAAAAAGAAAACGGGGGGGGATGTGATGTTTTGCTCCCACACTCATTTGCGTGCGGGGGCAACTGCTCCCTCTGCCCCTGCGGTTCCGACGCCGCTGGGCAATGATTCCAGAGAAGGTGAAAACAAACGATATCTGACAAACACACCACCCATGCCTCTCGTGGTACTCAAACCCGGGCCGAACTCGAATAGTTATGTTTTTTCAACTTTGACCACTCGGCCTCAAGTGCGGCTGCTTTACAAGCCTTCCTATCTTCTTCCAAGTATCAAGAAATATTTAGGAATTTTTAAACAAAACCAGCATATTTTAAACTGATGTAGATTCTACAGCCAACACTCCTGTCTTTAATCGCCTCTCTTAACACAGTGAAGCCTCCATTAACTGGCACCTCCGAACAATCAGAGCAGCGGCAAGTTTTGATTGGTACAGAACATCTGCCGTAGGATTAAAATTAATGATGAACTCCGAACTGACGAAACCACTACCAAGAAACCAGCACGAGAAGCTAAGGACTGGACTTGGGCGGATGTGCGACTCCAGCTCTCAGAGTGGAAGACTGTTGGTAAAATAATTCATAAGTACATCTCACAGCAGGCGCAAACAAAGATACATGGACTATTGTTTCGCAAGAGTAACTTACACGAACAACGAAACCTCTTAACAGCGGTCTACGGACATCCCAGTCAGTCCAGAAGCAAGTCCGATGGATACCTTTTTCTTTTAAATTTTGAGTAGTTCTTTCGGTACTTCGGCGAGAGACATACAAGACTGAGAGAAATAATAACGCTAAAGCAACTGTGCCTTGGGCCAGATGGGCCGATTTACGGCGGGTACAGTGGTGTGTTATTATTTAGAGGTGAAACGAAGGTAGTCGAAGTTTAGTTCCACTTGAAGTGAGCTCGTGTATATTTCAATCGCCCACCCTGGGGGTGGGGGGAGGGGCTGACCATTGGAGGCAGTATTTCTTGGTTTGGTCCATGTGGATTCTGTTCCTGCTTTCCAGCACGCCGCTAGTTAAATGTGCACTTTCAAACTTCACTGACATTTTTCTTTTCTATAGCGTACTACTCTAATCCTAAACTCCTAGCAGTGGCGTAACTACCACAACCACAGCCCCCGCAGCTGCGGGGGACCAGGTAACGAAGGGGCGTACTGCAGCTGTCAGTTATAGTTTTATGAAAAAATCGAACACGCACAGTAATTAACACAAAGATTCATATTTTGCTTTAAGATGTATTTAGCTTCACCTAAATAATTGCATAGTTTTATATTAAAACACTGAATGTTCTACAGATTGAAAGTGTTCGGCTCTTTGACTTCGGGTTGTTATGCGATTGCTCTGCAATGGGTTGTAAATATTACGATCGCTCTTCAATCGCTGAGGAAAAGCGAGAGACCACAGTGGGATTCCCCGTGGAGGATGTGGGAAAACAGTCAGTTACCTAGGATTACGTGCACGACAGGCGTCAACATTTATTCACAGCACCCGCAGATCTGCCTTGTGTAAGAGGGGGATTTCTTTAAGTAATTTATTTTATTTTTTTATTTTTTTTAATTTATTTCATCACACGTATTGTCAAATCTATTACTTAAAAAGTTAAAACTACAAGGCTTTAGGTACCACCATTACTTTTGCAGACACACTTCCGCCCCTCCCCGTCCCCTCTTCTCAACCACCACACACCCCACGCACACCGCGAAAAATGTACCCTCCCTCGTGTTCGAAATCTTCGATACTTCCCGTCCAATCACCGATACTTCCCATCCAATTCGCTCCGCAATACGACGATACGACTATACGGCCTCGCGGAGTCCGACTAGACGACCTCGCTCAAAGTCCAATAACTGCTGAAATCGTACACGTCTTCCATGTCCAGGCATTGCAGCTTCTTCAGGGTCTTCGCACGGGTCCGTACGCCGACGACTGATTACATTCCCTTCGCCGTACTCCTTAAATACCACCGACGATAATTTGCATATTATGCCGTGCTGTGGCGTAAGCGCTCATCGGTTGGTCCCGAAATTAACATCACACCTACGTAAACTGGGTCCCATTAACATATGTAAATTTCATGATCTTCCGCCAATTCCTCCTTGGTGTTCTTTTTTCACTTTCCGCCAGTGTATTTAAAAAATACTGAAAACTAATGTTTCGTTATACTCGAAGACATGGACACCTCGGTCCGTGGAAGGGTTGTGCTAAACAAACCAACTATTTTATGGCAATGCACTGTAATAACATCACACGTACATAGCAAATATGACTTTTTTTCGTGAGCTAACTACTGAAAACTGTAGAATTCCATAGATGTTAAATTTGCTTGAATTATTTAAATCTTAATTTTTAAAGTTAAGGGCTAACGAAGAGTTCCAACTGTGTAAATCAGGAAAATATAACTGATTATACTGCTACACGCTATAGGTTTTGCTTTTCGTAACTAGTTCTCAATTTTAAAATGACAGAGGACTGTAAATATACAGACGAATATAGTATGTTGCATAAGCTAAACACAGGATGTATCTGAAACGTTTGGTCAAACTTTGGGAACTTGTTCTACCGCCTACTCTGATGACAAAGAGTCATATAAAAGACTGGGCCGGAAACTCATTTCTTCCGAGTTTTACTGAATGAGTAGTAAAGCTTCCCACCAGCCGCTTCCCAGGCGAACGGCGACTCATAACAATGTGGAACCAATGCAATTGGAGTAAATGCTATAATGCCGATCTCTTATCAGCTGGAATGCAGCGATCCAAGCAGCGAATTAGCTCAACGAACTTCGAAAATATGGCAGAAAGAAACATGTCAGTTATGAAGTTGGAGAGCACCTTTTGTTTACTACAAATCTGTCATTAAAAGTGGGGGATGAGTGGCGAATTTTAGGCTGTACACTGAGAAGGTGAAGGCATTTCTAAGAGGTGCAATATCACTGGATTGCTGCCTGGAGATGACAGGACCGCTAAACGGAGAAGAGGATACATCGTGACTGTGGATCGCCCTCCCACCCCTTCATACGAAACTGCTGGGTTGTTTTTGGTCAGTTGCATTTCCATTCGCTCGCATGTGGTAATCATTGTGCAAACTGAGAGGTGGAGATTCTGATGTCACGATGCATCATATCCGTTAAGCTGTTCTGGCATCTCTAGACATCGATCCAATCATACTGCTCCGCTTAGAAATGCCCTTCAATACTTTTGCCTGCTGTGTGTATAACCCAAATTTGCCCTTTGACACCACATTTTTGTCAGCTTTATAGCAAATGAATGATTATTTTGAACGTTCGAATTGACGGTTTCTCTGTTATATGTTTAGAGTTCAATGGGATAGGTTTGAGAATTCACCGAAAGGGGCGCTGAACCCGAGCTGATGTGGATCGGCCTATGGCACTTACGAATTCGTTAGTTCCTCATCATTATGGGCATCCGTTTGCTTGCGCAGCGTCTGATGCAAAGCGTTATTATTGGTGTATTTGGTATAGGATGTGGAACGAAGATTGAAAATTCTCTATCTTATGGGGGCAGAATAATTTAATTCGCATGTAAACATTTTACTTCTTTGGTTAGGGGGAAATATTCATATTTATTGTCATTTCCAGCGGAAAGTGGGGCTTTCAGGACTTCGTTTGTCTCCGTGTAAAGTTTCGCGCCCTTTCTCACTTGTACTTAAATTTCAGGAAAAATGCGTTCTTCTCCGACTCGCAACTAACTTCAGCTGCATCTCTTATTTTTCCCTGTTTTACATGGGGATGGGTCTCTCACAATGAGTTCGTTAATTGGCTAGCTTTTCATGGAATAAGAATCAGTTTTCGCACCTGTGGAAGAAAGTTTTTCTCAGCGGATATCTGTCCATTAAAGTCGTTAGTGACGATCAACAGAAAAATATCCCCTTGTTAAATGCGTTGGTGATAGCTTCTCAATTACTGTATGTAGAGCGGAAGCCTGTCCCTTTTCTCTGTAAGGGCAGTGTTTTGGGGAAGAATCTTTTTCCTCTAATGATGCATTGGGGGGTGGATCTGTTTTTTTTATTGGAGGTTTAATGACCACAGTGAGCAACTCAGTGGGCTATAAGCAGTCTCCCGTTCCTAGTTTAGGGCCACTGGTTTCAGGGAAGCAAGAGAGAGAGAGAGAGAGAGAGAGCCAGTGCCGTATGACAAACAAAACATCCATGCCTACAGGTGTTCGAACTCGGAGCCATCTCGGACGAATGATCAGCAGCCACTGCTTACACCACTGCGCCACCCCGGTGGCGCAGTGGTCTAAGCATTTAAATCTCAGGAAAATGCGTTCTTCTCCGACTCGCAACTAACTTCAGCTGCATCTCTTATTTTTCCCTGTTTTACGTGGGAATGAGTCTGTCGCAATGAGTTCGTTATATCTTGCAGGAAAGTGTTTCCGGCCGTATCTTTGAGTTCTTTTTAATAAGAATTGGCGATTCCTAATTCTCTGCCAAACATTTTGGAAACAACCTGTATGTGTATCTACCCCCAACCTCCTTTTTTTTTTTTTTTTTTTTCAGCAACTGAGACGATCCCTTTGCCATTGATATGTTATCAGTGGTTCAAACGAAGGTTCTTGACTAATAATCATCATCTGTTCCTAATGGGAATTTTAGATGCCTTTGAATTGCCGATGTGTCAATGTAAGTGTGCGATACACCAATCGGAGTGAGTCAGAAAAAAAAAAAAACAGAACGGGAGTTACAACAAGACTTCGCGTAATGCTCCCCCGAGACAAAAGTGTTGTGATGAGGAGTGGTAGTTCCCTCCCAGTGAAGATTAACACTCCCAACTTCTTGGAATGAATGAAGAAAGAATATAAAACGGAGAGCAACTAGATATCTGTAACAAACGAAAAATTGGTAATTCGCACAAATGATTTCTGGCGGCTGTGATTATGCAACGCTGGAATGTGTCATTACTCGCGGAGATGAAATCCCTGATGTAATGAGGTCTACACAAGGAGCCGTATCACTCGCAACAGCATTACTTTTCCCTGCCCACCCTGAAATCCAATTTAAGAAATCATGCGGCAAATGGGAGTACAACTTTAAAGGCAACGATTTACCTTGATGAATTTTTCTAGAAAGCGAATGAAATCATTTATTTAATGATATCTCAGCAATGAAAACGGCAGTGAAATTAGAAACTTGTTCAGACCACTACTATTCATTAACAGAAGACTTCTTTGTTATTATGTTACTGTTCTGCACGCTATACAATTGTTTTGTTTTGTGTTATAATTAAAGCCTTAAAGGTTTGTTGAGCCTGTGTCGGATTTAGGGATATCAAGATGTCGTGTAGTTTAGCGGCACAACGGCACTTTCAAAGCGTTTAATTTGGATGAGACATAATCGAAATTTTTCGGGTCTAACTTTTCCTTTACGGTTTACCAGTGCGAGATTTATTACCTACGCAAAATGTTTTTGTTTATTTTAAATTCCTGACGCAAGGGCAATAAGAGACAAATATACCGGTCCCGGACGATTCGTCCAAAGGGACAATTGGTCCAATGCCGATTGGTCCAATGTCCAATTTGTCGAATGGTACGATTGGTCCAATGCCGATTCGTCCAATGGTACGATTGGTCCAATGCCGATTCGTCCAATGGTACGATTGGTCCAACGCCGATTCGTTCAATGGTATCATCTTACCAACGGTAAACTGTTTTATTTTCCAGAAAGGAATAAAGATTTAAATTATTCTGCTCATTATATCCTTTTGAAAGATCATTTCCGTATATTTGGTAATTGTAAACATTTCACATAAACCTGGAAAAAGGCACTCAATGGGGCATTTCTCAGCTGTTTGCAAAGCACCTAGGCGCGGGCCTTTTTAGAAGATTTTAAGTTACAACTTAGATATTTGGTATTTGTAAATGTGTTATAAAACCTAATAAAAGGCACTCATCGTATCATTTATCAGGCCTTTATACAAGGCGCCTAGGCCGCGGGCCTTTTTAGAAGATTTTAAGTTACAACCTAGATATTTGGTATTTGTAAACATTTGATAAAACCTTATAAAAGGCATTCAACGGACCATTTCTCAGCTCTCTACCAGGCACCTACGCCGCGGGCCTTTTTAGAAGACTTTAAGTTACAACCTAGGTATTTGGTATTTGCAAATATGTTATAAAATCTAATAAAAGGCACTCATCGTATCATTTCTTAGCTCTTTACACGCACCTAGGCCTAGGCCTTTTAACACTTTTTATTCTACAGATGTCATATTCTAACGTTTCAGTAAAGTTAAAAATACTAGCATAACATTAGTAAATTTTATTGATAGGTAAACGTTATGAACCTGACATCGGTAGGATAAAAACTGTCAAAAAGGCATAAGTCTAGGGCCTGTGAATTAATATTTCGTGCTTGAGTAAAAACGCAATATTAACTTGCTTTGATAGGTAAACGTTATGAATATGACATCGGCAAAATAATTTTCAAAAAGGTCTAGGCCTAGGGCCTATGAATTAATATTTCATGTTTAAGTAAAATCACAATAATATTAACTTGATTTAATATGTAAACATTATTTATCTGACATCGGTAGAATATAAACTGTTAAAAAGGCCTAGGCCTAGGCCTTACGAATTAATATTTCGTGCCTAAGTAAAAGCTCAATATTATTAACTTGATTTGATATGTAAACGTTCTGAATCTGACATCGGTAGAATTAAAACTGTTAAAAAAGCCTAGGCCTAGAGCCTATGAATTAATATTTCGTGCTTAAGTAAAAGCACAATATTATTAACTTGATTTAATATATAAACGTTATGGATATGACATCGGTAGAATATAAACTGTTAAAAAGGCCTAGGCCTAGGGCCTATGAATTAATATTTCGTGCTTAAGTAAAAGCGCAATATTATTAATTTGATTTGATATGTAAACGTTATGAATATGACATCGCTAGAATAAAAACTGTGAAAAGGCCTCTGTCCGTACCCGACGAGAACGTTTCCATTGGCCAGTTGGCGGAACCCCACTGCATGCTACAAACAGAAACGGAAAACTAGTATTTTATATTATTTCACGCAAAAAAGTAACATTGAAGTTGATTGAACCTCTCCTACATCAGTAACTTCATACGGCAGCAAGGACAGTAAAAAATAAAAAAAAATCTGTAACCACAATATTACGCATGAAATGTAACATTATTTTACATTCTTTGTACTACCGGAGATTCTTTGTATAACATCGGAGATAAAATCAGAACAGCTGAGATTTTTATAACGCGAGTAGCACTTTGGACAGATAGGACGGAATTGGACCAATCGTCCCATTGGACAAATCGGCATTGGACCAATCGTCCCATTGGACGAATCGGCATTGGGCCAATCGTACCATTGGATGAATCGTACCTTTGGACCAATTGTCCATTGGACGAATCGTCCCTTTGGACGAATCGGCATTGAACCAATCGGCATTGGACCAATCGTCGTTGGACGAATCGTACCAGACCCCCCAGCTGATCCTTACGGTTCGAACATTAAATTCGTCGTTACAGCATTGTCCAGATTTCCAATTCTGATGCATTCTGTCTTTTCAACTTTACTCAAATCTCACCTACATAAATTTTGGGTTGCTACTCATCAGTGGCGTGAAAAAGGTGACAGGCGCCTTGTGGCATGAAATACGCAACAGTTTTCGGCGTATAAATCCAGACTATTTTCTTTAGACATCCGAGCCTCGACTTATATGCGACATCGACTTATCTACTGAAATTTCATTGTGCCATAAAAAAATATTGTGCCTTAAATTTGTTGTGATCTAAGCACCCTGAAAGGGAATATTACGTTCTTAAGTGTACGTTTATGCTGCAGCCTCGCTGCGGGCACATAGATGCTCACTCAGGTACCTTGCTGTTCGCATATAGCTGCGATGCTCGCCATGGAGCATTTACCCTGCAGCTGTTCACATCGCTTTATTGTTATAGGAATCACGGCTGTATTTCTTACTGTCAAACAGACTTTACCAGTGTTACGGCAAGTTTTACAACCACTGCATATGAAGCCACCAACTGCAGAAGAATTCAAAGAAATCGCTGATAAGTTTTACAAGAAATGGGGATTCCCTAACTATCTAGGTTCTATCGATGGAAAGCACATCCGAATACTTCGCTCTCAATGGTCAGGCCCCATGTTCTTTAATTATAAAAGCTACTTTTCAATAGTTCTGTAGGTCGTCAGTGACGCACACTGTAAATTTATTTTCATTGAGGTCGGAGCCTATGGAAAACAAAGTGAAGGGGGCACTTTTAGAAAGTCTGCAATGTATGATAGAATGAAAAAGGGTGTGCTTAACATTCCTGAAGATAACTTCCTATCAGGTACTGACATCCAGGCCCCCTTTGCGTTCATAGGTGATGAAGCCTATCCCTTACTGAGACACATGATGAAGCCTTATGCTAGAAAAACTCTTGATCAATCCAAGGAGACGTTCAAAAAAAAAAAAAAAAAAAAAAAAAGAACAGGTTCAAATCACAGGAAACCCCTACAAATAAAACTTGCTTCTTAGAAACACAACGCGGTTTTTAAAGATACGAGAGAGATGACTGCGTAGTTTCACACTCGGTCGGGAAAGTGGGTCAATGGACGGGAAGAGTGGCCTCGGAGGAACCAACAACAGCGTAAGTTTGAGGATGCCTGGCGATGGTCGAGGCTCGAAAAACATGCCAGTTTGATATCATCGCTATAGCGATGATCGCAGCTAGCAGCGCAGATAGCATCGCTTCTGCACGATAAATGAGCCTGTAAAGATTTATGGTTTTGTTTCATCATCGCCAGGCATCCATGTGCACAGCTCGGCGATGTGCCAGCAGCGAGGCTGCAGTATAAACGTACACTAAGAAACCATTCCAAAAGCGCACAAAATGCAATATCCCATTCACTAAGAACTTGTTTAAAAGCTGCTGAAAGGGATATCCTTCACCGGGATTCGAACCCGGACCCTTGTCGGACGAATGACCATAAGACAGCGCTTTTTTTATTATTATTATTTGAGTTAACGAATACCGTGAGCAACTCAATGGACTATAAGCAGTCGCCCATCCCTAATTTTGGGCCACTGGTTCCAGAGAAGGAAGAGAGCTAGTGCCGTAAGACAAACACAACATCCATGCATGCCTCTCACAGAATTTGAACCCGGACCCATCTCGGACGAATGATCAGAAGCAGACCACTGCGCCACCGGGGCGGCACCAGCGCTTAGACCACTGCGGTGGTGTGACAGATTTGATGTGAAAGGCAGCTATCGTATGTTAATTGTATCCCCTCGCGATCTCTCAAAGACTCCGTGCGTAGCATTCACCTCTGGGTTTGCAAAGCCGCTAGAATTACGACGGGTGCATCTCACTTATGATTAAACCTCTGAAACACGTCGCTGCCACGCAGTAGATCGGCTGGTGACAATGGTGTCGACCTCCGGCGGAGCATGCGCTCTAAGAATAGCTATGACTAGTTGGTAGCAAAGGCAGTTTTTTTTTTTTTTGCTCTGCTCCTTCGGAAATAACAACACATACGATGGAGAAAGCAACTGGAGTACCGTAAGCGTCTACCCGAGAAAAGTTTGCTCCAATTCTATTCTGAATGCATTTTGAGAGTTTTCTGAAAGGAAATTTGATGTCATATCATAGCACACTCGAAAACAATAATTTTAAAATAGATTAGACAGCGAAAAAAGAGCAAATGCTATGAATCAGTACCGGAATCAGTAAAGAAGAACCAAAAACACCTAAAAATCTACAAAAAAAATATATAAGCAAATTAAAAACAAATTTATTGAAATTTCGGAAGTTGAGCTGACTGCGGCGTTGGCTTCTGAGCATTCGTCCGAGATGGGGAAAGACCGTCTAGAAAGTGTAAGGCCATGATATTAGGGAGATGACTGCCCTCCGTTTGTGATGTCACTTCTCATGTTACACGGTCTAATACGTCGGTGTCGTGTTTGACGTCACACACGTTAGCGTTGGAAACCAATCGAAAGTCTTGGTTTCCGCATGACGTCACTAAATGAGGGAACCATGTAATGTCAGGGCCTTGCACTTTCTAGACGGTATTGAATGGGCCCAGGTTTGAGACTCTAGTGAGGAATGGGTGGTGTATTTGTCTCATGGCGCTGGTTCTTTCCTAGAATCAGTGGATCTTATTTAGGGACGGACGACTGCCTATATCCCTTACAGTTGCTGATAGTTGTAGTCAAACTCCGAAAAAAAAATATTAACAATAAACAAAAACTGCAAAGGAAGTTTCTGCATGCGGGAAACGTGTTTTTTCCATACTATGAAATTCCCTGACAGGATGCATTTCAAATTTAAGCAGCGTCGCTCCGGTGGTTCAGACGACTAAGCGCTGGCTTGCGTACATTTGTCCGAGACGGGTCAGGGTTCGAATCGCTGTGAGGCAAGGATGTTGTGTTTGTCTTACGGCACTGACTCTCTTCCTTCCCTGTAACCAATGGCCCTAAATCAGATCAGATCATATGTAGAGAATTTTAGGAAGAGAGTGTCTGAGGTCAGGTCTTAAACAACCCTTAGAAATAGGAAGCTAGGAGATTTGAGCTAGAGTGCCCGATAGGAAAATGACACGGAAGCGAGATAGGAAGCGGGAGGAAGACGCCGTTATTTATTACCGAGGGGCCAGTATCCGGGGCCGGACGGCTTAACGTTCCCATCCGACGCACGGCGGGTATTTAGTGGTTCGAGCGTTCGTACCTGCCCGGGATCGAACCTGAGGTTTCTCCGTGGCAGTCACGAACGTTGACCACTAGGTCGTCCGCGGCCCTGAATTTAGGACGGATGACTACTTATAGCGCACTGAGTTGCTTCACGGTGGTGTTTAACCTTCAGTAAAAGAAACAAAAAACAACAACAAAAAAAGCTATCAGATCATATGTAGAGGATTTTAGGAAGGGAGGGTCTGACCCTAGCTCTCAAGCAACCCTTAGAAATAGGAAGCTAGGAGCTTTGGGCTAGAGTACCCGATAGGAATGGGACACGGAAGCGAGGTAGAAAGGGGGAAAAGACGCCCATATTTATTTCGGGTGGTGGTGGGGTGTGGGGGTGGGGGTGGGAGTACCCGGGGTTCGACGGCTTAACGTGCGCATCTGACGCACGGCGGATATTTAGTGATTCGAGTGTTCGTACCTGCCTGGGATCGAACGCGGGGTTTCTCCGTGGCAGTCACGAACGTTGACCACTAGGCCATCTACGGCCCCATATAAACAAAAATACAGCAACACCATTCCAACTTTTTCGGCACCCTGATAAAATGGCGCCTGGAGGCAACTGTCTCTCTCTGTTCCCCATTCGCCGCACCTCTGCTTTCCATACTGACCCCATTTGTTTTTCTGAATTGAAGCTATTTTTTGTTTTTGTATCTAGGTTGAACGACCATCATGAGCAACTGTAAAGGCTATAAGCAGTTATGTGTCCCTAATTTAGAGTAACTATTTCAAGGGGAAAGGACAGAGCCAGCGCCATCCGGCAAACACACCGCAGATGCCTCATCAGGAACTTGAACACGGCCCAACTTGGATGAATGGTCAGAAATTGGTGCCTCACACTCCTCCACAAGAAAGACGAGGGTTATTTGGCTCGGTCTTAGATTCACGGAGGGCCTCAAATTTAGGCCTTTGACTTGTTTGCTCTTCACTTTTTCGTAACACCGGTGGTTCAAATAACTGAAATGGCTCTGGCCTCTCTCGATCTCTAATACGGCCTGGTTGTACAACGGCCGTTCCATAAAAACGGAGAGTAAAATCGCACAAAATGAAAAAAATATAGGCACAGCAAAATATGTTATACTTTCTCAAAGCATCTTCCCTCGGATGATATGTAACGGTTCTATCGTGCAGTCCACTTTTCAAAGCATGTGGCGAAGGCATTTTGTGGAAGCTGCTTTAGCGACCCATGCACAGCTTGAATAACGTCAGCATCTGTGTTGAATGTTGCGCCACGGAACTTCTCCTTCATTGTTGGAAACAAACAGAAATCTCAAGGGGCGTGAATAGGATTGCAGGCAGGCTAAGGCATGATTTCAATACTGCATTTCGTAAGAAACTGTTGAACACAAGCAGCCACATGTGGGCGGGCGTCATAATGGTGTAGGGTCCACTTGCCCACCAATTCCGGTCGATTAATCGATGTGTGTCGTCGCAGACGCTTCAAGACTGAAATGTAATACTCAGCATTGACAGCAATTTGATGGGGAACGGCATGCTGGTAAACTGCATTTTTATGATCAAAGAAAATTATCATCACTTTTCCAGCTGGTTTGGTCTGGCGGACTTTTTCGGACGAGGCGATCCTGTGAGTTTCCAGACACTTGTTGCGCGCTTCGTGAGGGAGTCGAAATAGTGGACCCATGTTTCATCGACAGTTATTACTGCGTTTAAAAAATTTGGATCCTTTGCAATAATTTGCCTCCACTCGTGACACTCCTGAACTCTGGCTAACCATTGTTCTCTCGTCAGGTGATGAGATACCCATCTGGAACAAACACGTGCAGCAGTAACTTGCCGCGTAGAATGCCGAATGCCGACGTTTTTGAAATAATAGTTGACGCCGCTATGTCTTCACACGTCATTCGTCAGTCTTCTTGCATGGTTTCCCGAACAGTGTTAACAATACGCTCCGTAACAATACTTTCAGGTCGACCAGGCCTAGGAGCGAGTTCTGCCGACAAACGCCCCTCTTTTTTTTTTTTGGTGCCATTTAAAATTCGTTGACACACCCAAACATTTATCTTTGTAAGCTTTTTTTCATTAAATCAACTATTCCTGGTGCCGTTTTTGCTCAAACAATAGCAAAATTTCGTCGCACAACGCATTGCACTTTTTAACTCTGAATCACTCACCTCCATAGCTGTATGCCGAAAAGTAGACGGCTGCCCCGGTGGCGCAGTGGTCTAAGCGATGGCCTCTGATCATTCGTCCGAATGGGGTCCGGGTTCGAATCCCGGTGAGGCATGGATGTTGTGTTTGTCTTACGGCACTGGCTCTTTCCCTTCCCTGCAGCCAGTGACCCTAAATTAGGGACGGGCGACTGCTTATAGCCCACTGAGTTGCTCACGGTGGTCGTTAAACTTCCAATCAAAAAAAAAAAAAAAAGTAGACGTACCTTAAACAACTGCGCAATAACAAAACCATATCGTCTGCCTCGGCTAATAACTGTTGCCATAGATACTTCCTTAATTCAGTTAATCGTCTGCGTGGTTATTTTCCCCCTTCGCACTGTTGCCAACTCAAAAAAAAAATTGCTCTGTTTTTATGATTTGTAGATAAGTTCGTGTGGCAAACATTCACTTGAAATTGCGCTTTATTAGTGTTTACTTGTTTCAACAAGGGACAGTTTAAATTATTCAGGCTCGTTTCTTTTACTATTTTTGCTTCAAATCCTAACCTGATCATCGTTTTTTTTTTCTTTTGGTGCTGAAACACTGATGGAAAATGCAATGCAATGGTAAGAGCATCTGCTGCTGCAGACAGCAGTGCGTTTTCCATTCCATTAGTATGTGCGTGGGCTAGCGTTTGATTACTTAACCTTTGACCAGTCAGTTCTTTAGAGCAGTGATTCTCCTCGCAACACATCACTAAATAATGTCACAAACCACTCTGTCTATTACTGCCTACTATCTTTTGTCCAATTTCCAACGGTTATTTATTCTACTTCCTAAATGTTTTGGCATCCATTTTAGTTGGTTTCCTTATGTTTGTTTAGATTTTCTCGGCCGAAACAATTTTTCTTTGGGAAATGACAACTTAAAACCACAAAACCGGCTGTTTTCATTACTGAACCAATCAATGCTCATAATACGGTTTTTAAATGAGATAATTCAACAGCGTGTAAGGCAAGTAGTTTTTACAAACAAGACAATTTATAGTGGAGCTAAATCAACGGTAAATCACAGGATCTTGACAGGTCAAAAACAGATTTGTGTGCATTTACATTCAGTTCCTTCCATCCTTCCTTGTTGTAACAAACTCGAAAGACTACGAAAAATGCTGATTGCTAATTTTTTATACCTATAGAAAATGCTAAGGTCCTAATGAACAAACATGACATATATCCTATGTTTCTTTCTAAGGGTATTTAATGCGAATGAAGACGGGGCAAAATACAAAGTAAACAATTACGCTTAAAATTTTAATTATTCGCTTCATTTTTTGTCAACAGTGAATTATTTATTAATCGCAGGTTGATCTACAGATTGTATTAAATATCAGGAAACCAAAGAAACATCTCTAAGTTTTATTTAGATTGAGCTTGCTTTTGTCCATTTTTGTTTTGTTTCGCCTGATGCCAATTTAGGGCCACCGGTTCTACGGAAGTGACAGAACAGAGAAGTTTTCATGAGCATAGTAAAAAATGAAATGACATATATTAATTTATATCCAGAAAGTTTACTTGACAATTTGAAAATCAATACAATGTCACTTCAAAAATGCAAAAGCATAGCAGAAAAATATTGCAAGAAAATACAGAAACATTAGCGCAGGTTGCCGAATTGTGAGCTAAAGGATCTGTAATAAAAAAAAAAAAGAAAAAAAGAAAAAAAAGTTCAATGAATGAAATACGGGATTACACTATTGTACAATACAAATTTGGAAGATGTTAATCCCTTTATTGGTGTAAATATGACACGGATGTTAAGTCAGATAATATCCGAAAACTTGAAAATTCCGTCGTCCTGAAGCGAAAATCGAACCCGCGTCTCCCGGATAGTGGCCGAATATGCTAACCACACCACCACTCAGAACGACGAAGTTTCAAGTTTCCGATTAATTTTAATATAACCATAACAGGATTCGCTAGTCGAAGCAACCGCATATATAGCGAATATGGAGATTTAGAATCCATCACGGGAATGAATTATAAACCTCCATATTCGCTATATATGCATGCCGGTTGCTTCGACTAGCGAATCCTGTTACGGTTATATTCAAATTAATCGGAAACTTCGTCGTTCTGGGTGGTGGTGGTGTGGTTAGCATACGTGGGCGCTATCCGGGAGACGCGGCTTCGATTTAGAGGTCTGCGCGTGCCTTATTTGGTGAGCCCGGCCCGACCTGGCCCAAGCCCGTGCATTTAAGGACCAACCCGGCCCGGCCCGTGATGTGCCATTTGGTATTATTTTGGGTTTCTATTTTATTTTATTATATTGTGAAAATTAAATAATGAAATGAGATATTATTGAAAATATTTAGTTGAATGTAAGCCTAAAATATTAACTAAACTAACAATTAGCGAAAAATATAACCTTTAAAGAGAGAGAAAAAGGAAGACGAAGCGTCTTCAGAATCTCCCTTTCTCTGAACTAGTAAGCGGTAGAGCTGAGTTCGTTGTCAATTTTCGAAGCCCGAGCCCGTCCAAGCTCGTGGTATATCAGCCCGAGTCCACCCGAGACCGAATTTTATATTGCAAGATAGAGCCCGGGTTCGAACGAGCACGAAAACTGGCTAACCTGTTCAACCATTAATAAAAAACCATCTCCTTTTCTACATTTCCACTATCTCCTCCTCCTCCTGCAATTAACCAATGTATTTCTCAAACGGGGAGTGGTTGGAAGGGACCTCTATTTTTACAGTGTAACTGTACAATTTTCTTTGACCGTTCGTTTCCACCTGAAATGCTTCTGGCGGCCGGGCACAGAAAATGATCGGGCGCTGCCACAATTGTATGTTGCTCAAATAATGCTAATATTATCGAGCTATAATGCACTGTAATATGTACGTTGCTAAATAGAATTAGCAGGGAGCTACTGCGTGGAGATAGGGGGTAAATTATCGTCGGCATGCTATCAACTATCCAATATCTATAGTTCTTGAAGAAGTTTTTTCTTCTCTGCAGAAACACACTAATGTGCGGCCTATGGCGTTTTCTACCCAAGCCCGGAATAAATAGCCATCTCCAATGTCCGCTCCCTAACCAGAACCAGTTGACAAAGAATTCCCTTTACCAACTATAAAGTGTCTCATTTCCTAAATCATATAAAATAACATTTTTATATAAAATAATTCTCTCGCTCTCCCTCTCTCTAAGAGCCCGAGCCCGAACCGCTGTAAATATTCTAGAGCCCGAGCCCGATTCGGGCCCGGGCTCTGCTTCGGGCTTTCGGGCTCGTGCTCAGCCAGTCTCAGCTCTGGTAAGCGGTAACACTACAAAAGGCAATTCCTATACAGATTAGGGATAGGAGAAAAAAATCTATGTTTTCCCACTCTATCATACAAACACCCCACCCCACAACAAGCATCCTCCGTCCCCCGCTCCACACAACACACAGACACTCGCTCGGGGTCGAATCTTTTGTTGACAACAAGCAATTAAGTTGTTTTACCATCTTAATAGCTACAGATCGTAAAAAAACATTCTCAGTGCCTCTCCTTGCTTTTGTGATTATGCCCTGGGCTATGTCATGGAAGTAAGTAAAGCCAGCAAAACAGTTCAACAGACCAGAAAATCGGGGAACACAACTTTTTTCTTTCTTTACCATTGCTATAAGAGGAATGGATCGACTTGGCCCGGCCCGACCTGGTCACTTACGACCAGGTCGGGCCGGGCTAAGTGTCTGGAAGGAAGCGCCCGGCCGGTTGCTTTGTTATCTAAATTAAATGAAGCCCGACCCAGCCCGTGTAGACCTCTAGTTCGATTCCCGCTCCAGGGCCACGAAATCTTCAAGTTTTCGGATATTATCTGATTAATTAACATCCATGTCATATTTACACCAATAAACGGATTAACATCTTCCAAATTTGTATTATAAGAAAAAGTTCGCATGTACGCCACAAACAATATAATTTCCTTTGCCTGAACGTTCTTCTCACTTTGGTAGCGCAGTGGAAAAAACGCTGGCGTGTTTTAATCGTCGAATCCCTGCCTCAATCAATATACTTTTTGTAGTTGTTGTTGTAGTAATGTTCACGAAACATACATTGTAAAAAAAAATTCTGAAATTCACGAGCTACTTCCCGTCAGTTCTTTCGTGAATTAACGAAGGTATTTGTGACACAGCCTTTTCCGCTAAACGACGGGGAAAAAACCCCTGAATTTCAGGGATTTTTCGTGCGCCAGGAAAATTCTGAATTTTCAGAAACGTTTCCTCAACTCCTTTCGTATATTAACGAGAAAACTCCGTTCTCACTTTTTTCGTATCTATATGACAAATTTCCTGTGATATCAGCGATTCGCGAAAATACTTCGTTTGATTAATTGTTAAATTTCTATATTCTGTCGAAGAATCTGATTTTGAAGTTCTGTAGCGAGATCGGGTACCGCGGATAGTAAAGCTCATGAATTATGTTTCTTCTGCTCTTCCCCATTTTGTGTAATACCTATTACATTATTGTTAATGAACTAATTACTAATTGGCTCTTTTGTTAGATTGGCATAATTCTAAGCTAAAACAGCATTATATGTAAGTATTTATTTCTCATTTCTGGAGTACTACTATTTTGTGAATATTATGTTGTGATTAGATCTATTATATAATACCATTAGCTTCTTGTTAATGTGCTATAAGTACAGGGTGGGACCTCGACCCCCGTACCCACTGTTTTTTATTACTCTTTATGCATAGTTACTCCCTCACGGCTGTGAAACTTCTACATGAGTAGCCTCCCAACCGATCGGGTGAAGATGTACTTCACCCGTTGGACACCGACGTAGTTGTTGCATATGTGTATATATGTATATCATCATCATCATTGTCAACCATTATCAATCCACTGCTGGACGAAGGTCTCCTCAAGTTCCCTCCACAAAGGTCTGTCTTGTG
This sequence comes from Macrothele yani, assembly GCA_039090855.1. NCBI lineage: Eukaryota > Metazoa > Arthropoda > Arachnida > Araneae > Macrothelidae > Macrothele > Macrothele yani. The sequence continues at coordinate 124,116,469 of CM077024.1, read as the reverse complement.
CCAGTCTAATCCATGTCACTCCCGCATACTTTCGAATTTCATCCACCCATCTCCCATGTGGTCTTCTTCTGGGTCTTTTCCTGTCCCTTGGAATCCAATCGCATATACCCCATGCTATATACATCATTTCAAAGCTATCGTCGATAGTAGGTAAGAAAAAGCCAAATTTCGCTACGACGCAGCGTTTTCATAACATCCAAAAGGTATTTTTGGTTTTGTCACATTTAGCATCAGTTCTCGCAATTTTTGCAGATTGTTCCGTCCCGGACAACTCGTCCAGTGACGATTGGTCCATTGCCGATTAGTCCAACGGCGATTCGTCCATAAGGACAATTGGCAATTGGTCCAATGTCGTTTGGTCCGAAGTACGATTAGTCCAATGGTACGATTGGTCCAATACCGATTCGTCCAATGGTATCATCCTAATAACGGCCTCTTTTTTTTTTTTTTTTTAGAAGGAATGATTATTTTGAATTATTCACCTCTTTTATATCCTTTTGAAAAATGATTTCCATATGTTTAGTTTTCGTAAACATTTTATGAACTTGGTGACAGGCACTCAACTGAACATTTCTCAGCTCTTAACAAGGCACCTATAGGCGGTGGTCCTTTTTAGAAGATTTTAAGTTACAACCTAGATATTTGGTACTTGTAAACATGTTATAAAACCTAATAAATGGCACCAAGCGGTTCATTTCTCAGCTCTTTGTAAGGCACCTAGGCCGCGGGCCTTCATAGGAAATTTTAAGTCACAACTTAGATTTTTGGTATTTGTAAACATTTTATAAAACCAAAAAAAAAGTCACTCAACGGATCGTTTCTCAGCTCTTTACAAGGCGTCTAGTCTAGGGCCTGTGAATTACTATTTAGTGCTTAAGTATAGAAGCACAATATTGTTAACTTGATTTGACATGTAAACGTTTTGAGTAGACACCGGTAGAATAAAAGCTGGTAAAAAGGCCTAGGGCCTATGAATTAATATTTAGTGTCTAAGTAGAAGCGCAATATTATTAACTGGACTTGATATATAAACGATATGAATATGACATCGGTAGAATAAAAACTGTTAGAAAGGCCTCGGCCCGAACCCTGTCCAGTTGCCTCCAGTGGCTACTTGGCCGAACCCTTCTGCCTCCTACGAACAGAAAACTAATATTTTCTATTATTTAATGCAAAAGAGAAATATCGTACAGCAGTAACTTAGTACGGCAGCGAGGACAGTACAAGAACAAAAAAAAAAAAAAAAAAAGCTATTCAAAAAAAAAAAAAAAAAAAAAAGAAAGCTATAACCACAATATTACGCATGAAATGTAACATTATTCTATATTCTTTGGTACTTTCGTATAACATCGAAGATAGAATCAGAACGGACGAGATTTGTATAGCACGGGCAGCAAGCACTATAGACAGATCGGACGGAATTGGACTAATCGTACTATTGGACCAGTCGTACTATTGGACAAGTGATGTAGTTCTAAGGTGCCTTAGCGGTGAACGGGATAAGTGAAACAAACCTACAAGGAAGGTCCTTAAAATTTGCAAAAGCAATTTAGAATTTGATTTGCTGTTTTCATCAGTTATTTTTTCTTAAAGCTTTATTACTAATTATTTTTTCAACTTATAAAAAAACTGCTTCATTGGAGCAATTTAAAATAAAGATAAGTTGCGTGGGAGTCAGATTGTAAGAATGTTTTCTCTTTAGATACTGTTCTGCCGTTCTGTTATCGTTCCAAATATTCAGTAAGAATATTGTGTCAGTCACACTAAATACATGCAACTTAGATGCCGCTTTTGTTAAGGTTATGGGGGTAGGAGTTGCAGATATCTTTTGTGTTGATTTCTATTTCTTTCCGGGTAATAATGACCACCGCGGTCTTCTAGGGTCATTGCCGCCGAATTCCTGATTTGGAGCTATTGGTTCCGGGAATGGCCAGAAGCCAGTGCCTCTGACCATTCGGACCTTCGAAGCGTTCTTTTGCGATACACATAATGAATCACACAATGAGCTCAGGGGATTACTTTTGTTGGAGTCAAGTTTAGCTAAACTGCTCTTCTCAACCATGGTGCACTTAGTCACCTTTGGAAGCGGAGGGGGGCACTATGAGAGGAACTTTAAGGGATAGCAGCAGTCGTTCGTCCCTAATTTAGGGTCACTGGCTCTAAAGAAAGGGAAAAAGCAGGGCCGTAAGACAAGCATACTACCTATGCCCCGACTTGGTTTATTTTCATGTACTGTGGGGAACGCCAACTTATCAGAAGAGTCGGTTGCAGGTTCCTGTCATTGGAGCAGGGAAGCAAATAAATAAGTACCGGTAGTTAAACAAATTGAATGTTATGTCAGGTGACTTCTTTCGCATTGGAATATTGGTTGGTCTGATTGAATAGTAAATACTTCCAGCGAATTGGTAGATAACTCGGGCGACTTCCTTAATGTAATTCCCGCTAAAATCTCTCTACCTCAATCCCGTGCTAAAGCGTTTGTCGTGCCTTGTCTCCGAGCAAAATCCTTCCTACTTTTTCACTCCAAGATCTTCCAGAAGACTCCTCTCTGTCTTATTCCCTTACACGATCTGTCCCCTTGACGTAAGAAGAAATTCTTAATTGCTTGCTCCTATTGTCCCCTTCAGGCTCTAAGAGAGAGAGGGTCCGACGACTGGGGGAAAAGGGGTGTCCTTTTGTTCGTGGGAGGGGTCCCACGATCGACAAGAGAATGACCTTTCTCCGAAATGAATCTGTGCTGAGAGTCTTTTTGGTTGGGGAGGGAATTTCCCACTGTCGTTGGCATACAAAATAACAAAAGTTACAATTTAAATAAAGTTTGAATATTTCCATATAACAACTCGTGTCGTACGTAGCTCACCGTTCGTCCCACCCAGACGAACGGTGAGCTGCGTACGACACGGTAGCGGCCATCTGTCGCTTTGTCTGCATGGATAATCATGCCTTACTGGGTGATCTGACAGTTTAGTATCGTCTTTGCAATACGAACGTTCTGTTAAGGTACAATATAAATCAGTGTTCTTTTTTCATGATCATCAAACAAAAAAAAAAAAAAATATTTACCCTGCTTTTCTTCTCAACTAACCACAAAAAGTGCCTTAGCGTAACTAAGCCTACAGAAAAAGTGCCTTAGCGCGGCTTACATCACTGCTTTGGACCAAGTGTCTATTGGACAAATTGCTCCTTTGGACGAACCGGCTTTGGACCAATCGTCGTTGGGGTAAACGGTAAAAATAACCCCGGGAAAAAATACCCCCGGAGAAAATACCCCCGAAAACTGAAAAGCGGAAAAAATGACCCCGGAAAAAATACCCCCGGAAGAAATACCCCCAGAACAAACGGTTTACTGTAAACTGCCACACAGGAACACTGATGTGTGGCAGTGTTCCGGTGTGGTAATTTACCGGCAACCCTGCCACACATCTTTCAGCAACTTGGCTACAAAACTTAAAAGGAGGGGGCGCAATAAAGATTGCCGTTTTTGGACCTACATTGATAATTGAATTGGGAAACGAATTTCGCGAAAACTTTCCATGTAAGCCAAGCGAGAATTGTACTTTAATTTGAAGAAATAAATTGCCGAGGATCCGAGGTACACTTGATGGGGAGGGGCTCAACCCTCAACTTCCGTAATATTAGATTCTGGGCCGCTGGAGTCTGTCAGTGTATCCAGGCTGTTCCCCTTGAAGCGCCCGCGAGGTCCGTGAGCTTGGTGGGGGGTGGGGTCCCCAAAATGTTGTAATGGCCGTAGAGCTGTAAACATTAGAACCATGTTTCACATAATGATTCTCTACACGCCCACGAATTTTCAGGAGGGTGGGGTGCAAGTTTCTAAGAGCGCAGACAAGTCTTCATAAGGTAAGGGATTTGCTCGCAATTTCTATGCTTCATGTTGTGTTTAATGGTAAATTATGTATGCCCTTCCCCCTCCCCCAGAAATTTGGTGAAGCCTGTGAGAGGGATACGAGATGCTTGATTTGGAGGGCTCTACCCCCAACTTCCGTAATTTTATATTCTGGACCTCTAGAGTCGGTCAGTGTATCCTCGATGTTACCCCTGAATAGCTCTTAGAAACGGGACGGGGGTACCCCACCCTCCTGAAAATTCGTGGTCGTGTACAGAATCATTATATAAAACATGGTACTAATGTTTACAGCTCTACGTGCATTTTAACATTTTGGGGGAAAGCCCCCCCTCAAGCTCATGGACCTCGCGGACACTTCAAGGGGAACTTCCTGGATATAATGACCGACTCCAGCGGCCCAGAATATAATATTACGGAAGTTCGGGGTAGAGCCCCCCACCCCCCGTGTACCTCGGATCCTCGACAATTTATTTCTTCAAATTAAAGTACAATTCTCGCTTGGCTTACATGGAACGTTTTCGCGAAATTCGTTTCCCAATTCAGTTATCAATGTAGGCCCAGAAACGGCAATCTTTATAGCCCTCCCCCCTTCCCTTTTGAACTTTTGTAGCCAAGTTGCTGAAAGATGTGTGGCAGGGTTGCCGGTAAATTGCCACACCGGAACACTGCTAGACATCAGTGTTCCTGTGTGGCAGTTTACAGTGAACCGTTTGTTCTGGGGGTATTTCTTCTGGGGGCATTTTTTCCGCTTTTCAATTTTCGGGGGTATTTTCTCCGGGGGTATTTTTTCCTGAGGGTGTTTTTACCTACATCCCGTCGTTGGACGAATCGTACCAGACCCGAGATTGTTACGTTTAGGTAAAACGTGATAAAATAATGTTCGGGGATAGTCAAGTAAAATATATTGTTGAGTAACAATGAAATTAAGTACTCTTGCATCACTTCATGGCACAGCATTTAAAAATTAAATTTCAAAAATGGTTTTGACTACTTCCTTTACCCATTTTCGTTACATCGCAATTTTTTACTTGGGATTTACTTCACTACTGTAGGGAAAGATGCCCAGCATTAAAAAACTTTAATGCGCTGCATGCAGTTAGCAATCGTTAAAAAGAGCTCTGCAGCCAAATTCCTTTCACATACTGACCAGCAACAAAAGATCAAGCTGCCATTCGTCCGACCTCCTTTCCCCTTGGAAGTCGTATTGTGATAACGTTCCTTTTAACCGTAAGACAGGAATGTACACATGCAAATTGAGGAACAGCAGGAGTCAAACGAAGAGATTCAGAGCAAACGAAAGGTGGAAAGTTTATCCAGTAGAGATCAATTGCCAGGAACAACTCATCGTATGCTAAGTTGAGCTGTAAATACCTCTTCACTTCAGACACCTCCTCTAGGGCACAAAGGAAGAAGGAAAAGAAAGCTCGAAGTTTGTTTTTACCCCTTTCACCTGACCTTTCTTTCGTAGGGTGATCAGCAGTACCGTCTGTCGACAAAAAACAAAATAATATCTTTCAGTTCATCGCAGGGTTCTTTTCGTCGTATAATTATATGCATGTACTGAATACTTTACAAGGGTCGAGAACGTCATTACGAGCGAAGATGTTTGCCCCCAGCGAACGCCTGAGCCGGAACGTGCTGACGTCCATAGGGAAATTGGTCACGTGGCCGGGGGAGGTAACAAGAATTAAGTAAAAATTGGTGTAGGGCAGAAATAAAAACGGGGAGGGTGTTGTGGTGATCTGTCGGGTCACTGAAGTGGGGAATCCAGTCTCGGGTTGAAGACACCGAAGTCACCCCCACCCTGCGGGAAAAAGTCACCAAGATGAATTGTAAAGTTCAACGAAACTGACATTTATTTTTATCCGCGCTGTCATTATATTAAATGTGAGCACCACCAAGCAAAGGATTGTCATGAAATGTCGCAGCGACACGGAATCCTACACGGCAGTATCCGAAATCGAACATGTTTCTGGCTTTTTAACATGATATTAACCACGTGGCTGTCACAAATATCTCTCCTCCCCTTTTTCTTTTGCTTCTGTGAGAAGACGATTTGGTCTTCTTTAAATCATAGACCTCTTGACGTTCCGTCAAATAGTTACATGATACTTCCTGGAAAATAAAATGCGAAATAAAAAAAGTTTAATAGCAACATAAAAAGCTGACTTCACAGAATTTACATCGGAGTTGTTTCTTTCGGTCTATGCACTTAAACAAGTACGCTGTGCGGCAGGAAAGATTAACCTTCCATTTTAAAAGTTAGGTGTCCTGGATGTTTTTAATTTTTCTGCGGTGAGGGTGAGTCGAAAGTTTTGCAACATTTGGATCACTTTGTCTTCATACGTACCTTTACGACGAAAGCTGACCAGCATTCAAAGTATAGGCCATCGCGTTGCAGCTTCTTTAGCCATCGGTCTGCCAGTTCTTCGATTCCGCGGGGGTTCCAGTTCTTGTCCTTCAAGGCGAAGAACTCCTTCTCCCCAGCTTCCGCCTCCTCCTGGTTGTTGAAGTGCCGCCCGCGAAGGAAGTGGGCCATGGACCGCAACAAGAAATAATCCGACGGGACAAGATCCGGACTATATGCTGGGTGTGGCATCAGTTAGATGCCCTCAAGTTCCTGGAGTTCTCCCGGGCCGTTTGCGCAGTATGAGGCCGAGCGTAGTCCTGCTGTAGGAGAACGCGCTTTCTGTTCACCAGTGCTGGGTATGTAACAGCGCTGTTTTAACTTTTAAATCATTGAAATAGGTTTGAATGAGAAGATTGCCAGGTTCCTTGAGCACTGTAAACATCGATAGAGTAGTAGTAGTTCATTCAACAGAAGCGATTTGACGTTTGATAAAATCCTTTCTTTTCGAGATTTTGCTTTTTTAGTGCGTCTTTTGTAAAAACAGATTGTGCTTATGTTATCGGTTTGTCCGTCCGTCTATACCCACGGTATCTCTGCAACTATTAGTCCGATTTGAAAAATTATTTTTGCATTCGGAAGCTTGAAATATGCGAATGATGATCCTTTATTTCGTTTTTTTTTACGATGTACAATTTCGCCGCTAGAGGGCGTAAATGCAGATGATGTCGAATTCAAAATTACGTTTTATTCCACATACTTGCTTCTAAACATTCGATTGAAAAAATTATTTTATCTTTCGATTCCATTTATGTCGAAGAGTATTTTAGATATAGTTTCTTTTTCAAATTACGCATAGATGTAAAAGTAAATTGCATTTCCCCCGGTAACTCTTCTTCTAAAACTCCCATATGAACATTTTTTTCAGCGGATACATCTCCTGATAGAAAATCTTTTGCATATAATTTCGAATTTTTGGTAAAGAATAAATACTTTGGCCACCACGGGGCGTAAGTGTTAATTTTTGCTTCTGATGTATTTGCCATAAAATCTGAGCTTCTAAAATATCGATTGAAAAAATTCTTTCGTGGACTGATGCCACTAACATCGCTAAACATTTTCGGAATATTTTCTTCCTAAAATATTCCACAGTTTCTCGGCCAGGGGCGTAGATGTATATCTTATTTTTGTCAATATCTCTACTTCTAAGAGTCCGATTTGAAAAATCCGTTCCTTGTTGGATAGTGTTTTCTGTGTGACATGTTTTTCATATAATTAGAAAATTTTGAAGTAATTAATAGACTTTCCGCTAGGGGGCGTAAAGGTAAACTGCGTTTCTCCCTATATCTCTGCTCCTAAATCTCCGCTTTGAAAAATTCTTTCTGCACCGGATACAGCTTCTGGTGGGAAATCGTTCGCACATAATTTCTAATTTTTGTAAAAAAATAGTTTGGCCACCAGGTGGCGTAAGTCTTAATTTCCGCTTCTGATGTATTTGCAGCAAAATATGAGCTTCTAAAATCTCGATTGAAAAAAAAGTCGTTTGTTGACCGATACTCTCATGTCGACAAACCTTTTAGGAACATTTGCTTCTAGAAATAATGCATGCTTTCAACGCCGGGGGGCATAGATGTATATCTTATTTTTGTCAATATCTCTAATTCTAAAAGTTCGATTTGAAAAAATTCCTTCTTTGTTGGATAGTGTTTCCGATGCGAAATGTTTTTCCTACAAATTCAAAATTTTCAAGTAAATCATAGACTTTCCGCTAAGGCGCACAAAGGTAAATTGCGTTTCCTGCTTCTAAATCTCCGATTTGAAAAATTCTTCCTGTATCGCATACAAGACCTGATGGAAAGTATTTTTCACATAATTTCTAATGTTTGGTAAAGAATGGTTTGGCTACCAGAGGTCATAAGTGTTAATTTCTGCTTCTGATGTATTTGTAGCAAAATCTTGGCTCCTGAAAACTCGACTAAATTTTTTTCTTGGACCGATTCCGCTCATGTGGATAAACCTTTTGAGAATACTTTCTTCCTAAAATAATGTACGGTTTTCCCACCAGGAAACGTAAAGTCACATCTTATTTTTGTCGTTAACTCTGTTTCTAAGAGTTCGTAAGCTGACGATTCCGTTTACAGCAATATCTGAGGGATTAAAAACCCGATTGAAAAACTTCTTTCTTCCGTCAGATACCATTGTTTTCCATACCGGTTCCATTGACTTTGAATAGCTTTGATAAATTTAATTTGTGTCAGAACGGATTCAAAAGATGTGCTTATTACACCAGAAAATGCCGTGCCATCTTTCTTGTTAATTATTACTCCGGGTCATCTGTCATCAGACCATCTCTCATATTCTAACTCCTCGCTACTTTCATTGTTACCACTCGTACCCGGAGACAACCTCGCCTCCTCGAGAATCTACTCCTTAACTCCCAACTTCGCTCTTCTGCCGTCAGGCGTATTCTCCCTAACACACGTCATCATTCCACCTCCAGAAGTAGGGTTCCCCGTAACCTCCAAAAAAAAAAAAAAAAAAAAAAACGCACCTGAAGCATCTGTCCGAACACCTTCTTCTCAATGCGTCTCCATCTCCATTCCTCATGACCACCCCGAAGGACGGAAGTCCATCCTAATGAGTTGCTTTAAAACTCTAAAAAAGAAACCTTACTCTATTGTCGCTATCTATACACGAAATCCTGTGTGTTGTCATCTAAGGAAGTTCACCGATAAACTAATCGTTTCCGGTGATTCACTAGCTCTTCGAAATCGAACTCAAAAATCATATCCTTAAGAAGTTTCCCGCGATTACTTTTAAAATATTCTAAAACTGCAAGGATTATTATTTATTTACATATTCATTAAAATTCAACCAAAGATATTTACATTACATTACATTTCATAAAATAAGCATTCCCGTTCAATTACTCTATTAATAAAGGCTATTTACATTACCACTATTACAGGTACTTCTCCTCCAAAATGGCCTACATCCGCTCCAGCTGCTTAGAGTAGAGGTTAGTGTTGATGGTCCGACCGTCTGGAACAAATTCGTAATGGATTATCCCCTCGAAGTTCCACCAGACGCAGAGCATCCCCTTGCGCTTGAAGCGCCCGCGTTTGACAACAAATTCACGAAGCTGGCCCACGCTCAATCACTACCGTTGTGTGTTAGGACTACGGAAATAGACCCACATTTCATCGCACGTAACAATTCTTTTGATGAAACGTACATCGCGTGGGTTTTCTAGGAGTTTCGTGCACACTTCCACTCGGCGGTTTGCTTCAGCTGGCCTAAGTTCGAGAGGGACAACGCCGCAGCTCCTGTAGACCTTGCCGAGGTCCTGAAGTTGACGAGCCACGGTGGTCCGTGATATGCCTAGCTCGCCTGATTATCTCCGAGTGCTGTTTGTCTGATTTGCCTGTACGGCCTGGCGCACGGCCTCCGAATCCACGGTGCGCGGCCTTCCTGACCTCAGCTGATAGTCGAGGTTTCTGTCACCTGAGTGCAATTTCTTGAACCATCTGGTTGCGGTGCTGTGGCCCACGGAACCTTCCCCTTTCGTGTGACAAATGTTTCGTGTTGCTTTAGCAGCGTTATGGCCGAGTTCAAACTCGTAAAGCAAAAGTTCCCTAATTAGCCGGTTGTGTCTGTTCATCTTGTAGGCGTCCCAACCATAGATAGAAGGACGACATGCAATGCTGTTCACAGCAACGACTACCACTTTATATCCCTTTCGACTGACTGCAGTGCCCGACTAGAACTAGTTTAAACACGGGACATACCCTCCGCATGACATGAGTTCATGCAAATATTGCAAAACTTGCGACTCACCGTCTGTAAATTGGCATTACTGCAATCAATCATTATTCCATTGTCCTCCCAGTTCCAGAGCCCATTTGAGGGAGGGGCTAGGGGGAGTGGGTGTGCAGCCTCGGCCCCGCGTTTTTAAGGGGCCCCAGAATTATGCAGGATGCTTGAAGAATTAACGCTACAGTTTTTTTGGGTTTGTTCGTTTTTCCAGATAGCACAGCGAAAACTATAAGGAACTGCCTTGTGAAAAATGTCAAACAGAGGTCATCGCTCTTTCTACGTTTTATAAGTGAGTCACGGAAAAATTCCCATTGGACGCCACCGGGAATCGAACCCAGGGTCTTCCAGTAACGCCCCGGATATGCTTCCACTGCACCATAGCGGCCTCGAATTCCTCCAGACTCACACACACACACACACACACACACTAACTGCCAAGCCAATTTGGCAGGTTGCTTCTTGGAGCCCTGCACAATGCATGGGAATTCACCAAAGGTGGTAAGCAGTAACTGAACAAATAATTAGAAGGCGAATGAATATAATTAATACAGACACTTCACGTGGACTAGGAACATCAAACAGAGGTCATCGCTCTTTCCACGTTTATAAGTGAGTTACGGAAAAATTCTCATTGGCCGCCACCGGGAATCGAACTCAGGGCCTTCCAGTTACGCTCCGGATATGCTTACCCTGCGTAACTGGAAGGCCCTGAGTTCGATTCCCGGTGGCGGCCAATGAGAATTTTTCCGTAACTCACTTATAAACGTGGAAAGAGCGATGACCTCTGTTTGAAGTTCCTAGTCCACGTCAAGTGTCTGTATTAATTGTGAAAAATGTTGTTTATTTCTCTCCCCCTTTTTCGGAGAAGTCTGCAAAAAGTGTAGTAGCCCCCAGTCCATCCTCAAATCTTTCGAAAGCACAGGTGTTTTATACACATCTGTAATTGGGGAAAATGTTCATACATTAAGAATTCGTTTGAATCATGATATTTGGATCTTATTATTTTGTTCATTACTTTGATATAATTTCAGCAAGCTGAACCTAGGGAGGAGGGGCAATGTTAAAGAACTGAACTGGCGTCCATTTTTCAACCACGCATTTTTACATTTTCTCGTACACACTGATTCGTCCATACAGTACAGGAGAAACGAAGATCCCAGAGTACAGATGTGAAGGGCTGCACGAACAAGGGGCTTTAATTAATTATAGCTGAAGTCAAGGAACTGGGCTATAAATTGGAAATCTTAAAAGAGCCTGGTTAGTCTGAAAACTGGGCAGACACGGACCGGCCTTCCTAAATCAGATACAGGCGGGACTATGCTTCCCAAATTAAAAATTAAGGTCCATGTCGATATCTAATCCGTGAAACCCTCTTGCACATAGCCGTATACTGAGAAAACATCCAATACTGGATTAATAATAATATGACATGAATGGTAAGTCAGATAATAGATCAGATCAGATCATAGTAGAGGATTTTAGGAAGAGAGTGTCTGGCTCCAGGTCTTAAACAACCCTTAGAAATAGGAAGCTAGGAGATTTGGACTAGAGTGCCCGATAGGAAAGTAACACGGAAGGGAGGTAGAAATAGGGAGGAAGACGCCCTTATTTATCATCGGGGGGGGGTCCGACGGCTTAACGTGCCCATCCGACGCACGGCGGATATTTAGTGGTTCGAGCGTTCGTACCTGTCTGGGATCGAACCCGAGGTCTTCTCCGTGGCAGTCACGAATGTTAACCACTAGGCCACCCGCGACCCAAGTCAGATAATAACAGAAAATTTGAAAATTTCGTCGTCCTGGAGCGGGAATCGAACCTGCGTCTCCGGGCTAGCTACCCGCTACACCACCCAGAACGAATAAGTCTCAAGTTTCCCATTAATCTGAATATAACCGGGAGACGGGAGTTCGGTTCTTGCTCCAGGACGACGAAATTATGAAGTTTTCGGATATTATCTAACTTACCATTCATGTCATATTTACACCAATAAATGGATTCACAACTTCAAAATCTGAATTGTAAAATGGTGTAATCCCGTATTTCATTCATTCACTGGATTAATAATTTGGATGAAATTTTAAACTGTTCACCTTGTATGCAACGAATCTTCTAGTGATCCTTTTACGGTGTGTCGTGTTTTGTAACTGAATTTTCAGTTTCATATCAATAAAGTAGACATATCACTACGCTAAGGTGGGAAAACATTGTAAAATAAATTCTAAACATATTCGAACTTTTTGTAGGCAATAAAAACATGTTTCAGATCGGTACATAGATGAGAATTTATGACTAAGGTGAAATTAGTTTGTAGGACGTTAAGCTATCAGAAGGTTCGTTATCCTGACTGAATTCGCGATCGAGGACCATAAAAGGCTTTCCAACGGAAATTCAACTGAAAGCGCCATAAACTAAAACAAAAATTATTTCTCGCAATGGTAATAAATATCCCCTTCCCGAACGAAAATAAATAAGAAAATGGAACCTCTCCATCAACACCAGCCGAGTGTGTGCGTGTGAGTGAAAGTACATGAAGCCAGATCAGGAAAGTCAAGTGGCAGCCAGAGACAGCTAGTAACGTGTTATAAACAAGCTCAGCAAGAAGATGGTGAGAAAGCTATAAATCTCAGAAACTTAACAAGATAAGATTCAGTAAAATCCGCCGAGGTGTTTATGGCAGGACTAAAGCCGCTCTCTGGGTGAGAAATAAAAATATTGCAGAAATGAAAACATCCTGTAGGTGCAGAGCTTAAGAGGCGTTGCCACTCTGATTATCCACCAGGAATGTAATTGGATTCCGTGACGATAACAGGCTATTCATAACTAAGATATGATGTCAGATGAAAGTTTGGAGGTCGTTGGCTATTCATAGACTATCTGAGGTAGGATAAAAACTTGAGATAATGCAGAAAAACAGATGCGCGTGGTGAATCAGGCAGGAAATGCAAATCGCACGATCTCGGAGACCTCAGCTGATGAACTTCCGCTTCTAGAATATGGTACTTCAAAAACCAAGAACCATATAGGATTGTTAAAAGTTACCACAAATTCCCTTTTCTGATTTAAAAATGAAATCATATAAACTTTCCCTTTGTCAACAGTTAGGGCCTGTGGCGTCGGAACTGCGTGGACAGGGGATGCAGCCGCCCTCGTACTCATTTGCGTGAAGGGGCAAAGTATCACATTTGCCCCCTCACTAGTTTCCCTTTTTAATTATGTCCGGAATCGGAAAAATATTTGGATTTTTTTTTATTTTCTATAACTTAAAATTCTTTCTGACAAAACTAAACATTATTTTCTATTTTAATTATTAACCATCTATGAATTCTTTAATGTCATTCCTGAGATGAGGGTTAAACTCTCCTCGCTTGTTAAGTATGAGAGAGAGAGAGAGAGAGGGAGAAGTTTCAGGAAGTACAGCCTTATAGTTATCAGTATGTGAAAGAAAACACTCTCACCAAATTTTTTCTCAGGATTAAACGACCCACCATAGGCAACTCTAAGGCGTATAGCAGAGTCGGGAGCCTTTTCATGTTGGAAGGCTATAAAATAAGCAAGCTGTAATCTAACATAATAAATAAGTGCCGCCCCGGTGGCGCACAGGCCCTAACTGTTGACAATGGGAATCTAAGCGATGGCTTCTGATCATTCGTCCGAGATGGGTCCGGATTCGAATCCCGGTGAGGCATGGATGTTGTGTTTGTCTTACGGCACTGGCTCTCTCCCTTCCCTGGAGCCAGTGGCCCTAGATTAGGGAGGGCGACTGCTTATCGCCCATTGAGTTGTTCACGGTGGTCGTTAAAACATCAATAATAAAAAAAAAGTGTGTGTAGTAATTTACCCGTTCAGCTAACGATCATAAGGATTTTTCAGTCTTTTGGAAATATGAAAATCACAAAAGTGTATATTTACGCCACTTTCTCAGGAAATTTAGCTCAAGAAAACTGAAGAAAGTACTGAGTAATGTATGTTTTGGTATCCAGTTGAATAATTCTTGTGGCGCCACTACTAGAAACAGAGACACAAACTGAGGGACAAACATGTTGACGAAACCAGGGCATAATGTTTTGACGATATGTTTATAGAAGCGCTAAATATCAGTGTCTTCTAATGAGACTAAAGTAATCCGCTTGTTAAAAACAGGCGGTTTTCATGACTGATTTTATTACAGGGCATTAAGAAACCTTAGGATAGACTGGGTGTATTCATTTATCTCTAATCCCTGTTTTTAATATTCTAAAAAGACAAAGAATGACCCCTCAGAGTCGTTCTAGGTCACCAAGCCAGATTTCAACCTCCATTTTTGTACACAGATTGTGATTAAGATATCATTTAATTCGTTGTTTGATTGTTGTTTTTCCCTGCCGTGCTTGTTTTGTATTTGTCTTGCGCGATTTTGCGTGTGTTCCATCGTGCCAGCTGCCTGCCTCTTCCTGAATTCTTTTGTCTCCTTATTTCTGTTGGCAGACAGTGTGCAAACAACATACCTACCTCGTTGCTACGTGCCTACGCCTTTCCGTCTCGAGAACACATTAGTCGCCTTTAAAAGATATTCATGAACTGTGGTTTTTGTCTACTTTTTCTTCATATCTTTGAAAAAAAAAAAAAAAAAACACGCCGAAACATGGCAGTCAGGTTTTCCTTATATTTCTCTTTGAAATGCTTGATAGTCTAAATATTTCTGTTGAACTGTGACGCCCAAAACTTGAAATTCAAATCCAACAGGTAGTCTCCGTAGCGATCATTTAAGGATGCATGTTCTGATTAATTATTATTCTGCAAGAAGTTGAAAAGTAAGTTGGTTATTTCCGCGTATTCAGAAAACGAGATAAAGTTAAAACAAAAATTGAGCAGGGCTTTTGCTGTCTTTGTCAAAACTTGCTTTCCAGAGGGAAATAAAAAAGAAAAGATATTTTGCGCTGAAAGCTTAACACCAACGTTCCTTCTAAACAGGTTACTAAAGTGAATTTATGCTTCCATATTTGGAAAGCGGATGCACATTGTAACCATGGGTTGAGGAATGTTTCCATTTTTAACACGTCTTTTGTGAAAAAAAGTATCTGGTTATAATATTTTGTCGGTCAGTCCGTCTGTAGACACCATACCTTAGCAACTACTAGTCTGCCTGGAAAAAATATTTTTTTATTGGAAATCTTGAAATGTGAGGAAAATGATCCTTCCTTTCAGTTTTTTTTTTCGATGCAAATACTTCGACGCTTGAGGGCGTAAACGCAGATACTATCGAGTTCAAAATACATTATGTCCCATGCACACGGTCGAGTCACATTATTGTGACCACCAGCTTAATATCCAGAGTAACCGCTAGTAGCTATAGACGGGCTGGGAGTGACAATAAGGTGCTGGAAGGTGTTCACAGGTATGTGGAGTCATGCTGTACAGTGCATCTGACAGCTGCTGGAGAGTGCACGGTGGGGGATCATTAGAGCGAACAACATGATCGAGGTGGTCCCACACATGCTCAATTGGGTTTAAGTCTGAGGAATTAGGAGGTCAGAGAAATACTTTGAAGTCTTCACAGTGCTCTTCCAATCACTCTCGGACATTTCTAGCTGTCTGGCACGTCGCATTGTCGTGCTGAAAGATCCCATCCGCCCCAGGGAAGACAATCAGCATGTATGGGTGCACGTGGTCTTCAACGATGGATTCATAACGATTTCGGTCCATAGTGCCTTTCTCAGATATAAGTGGACCCAGGGAATGCCACGAAAACATTCCTCAGACCATAACGCTGCACCCACCAGCTTGTGTTATTCCAGCATTAGTTGAAGAGTGTTTGTTCTACGATGTTTCTCGCCTTATACGCCAACGTCCATCCGTTCGATGAAGCAGGAAACGTGACTCATCGGAAAAGGCCATGCTTTGCCAATCAGCGGAGGTCCAATTCCGATACTGCCGTTCAAATGTGAGCCTTTTCTGCCGATGCACCTTCGTTAGCATAGGTGCAGTGACCATCCGTCTGCACCTGAGCCCCATACTCAGCAGGGTTTGCTGAACTGTCGTTTAGACACACTTCCGGTAGCCCCCTGGTTCATTCGGCCGGTGAGTTGCTCCACTCTAGCATGTCGATCTACCCTCACGCACCTTCGCAGCCGACGTTCACCTCTCATATCAATGGCACGTGGTGCTCCGCAGTTTCCACATCGCTTATTCGCCATGGTGCTATTTATCCAGTCACGATGCTCTTTAACCACAGAAGCACGCGAACAGTTCCCAAACTGCGCTGTTTTCATCTAAGGGAAGTAGATAAAACAATTTGCACCCGGAAATTTATCTGGAGAAAGCATAGGGTGCCAGAAATGTTATCAGTTTAAAACCAAAGAAGTTTATATTTTATCTCTTCTCAGTGGTATATATATATATATGGTATATATATATATATACCATATATACAGTATACCACTGATTCATATCCATGGATACTTTACGAAACCGCTGGATTTCCAAATCTGGATAGAAAGTAAATCGTAGAAATTGCATTTCACAGAGAAAAACCGGTTGTAACTGGCGTGGGCCTGACTCTGTAGAAGTTACGCATTCATTCTCATTCAGTGAGTACACACTTTACTCGTCTGTGTTGCACACTCAAGATGCTAAAAAGAAAATGCCTGTCTTGCGGATAAAGTTAAATTTTTAGATGATGTTGATCAAGAATAAAGAAGGAAGCTGTGGCTATAAAGTATTAAAAATAGCAGCAGCTAAAAGACAAAGGAAGTTTTAAAGAAAGTGCAGAGCTCTCTGATTTTAACGGTGCTGAAAACGTTGTGATCGTTGATTATCCTACATAGAATGATATCCTGGAAAGTGTTATAAAATGTAGTGGAGAAAAAACTATAGTAAATGATGAAGATGATGATGATGAAGAAGCTATAAAAAAACCTTCACCTGAAGAAATGCTAAAAGCATTCGATACGATTCGACGAGGATTACAGTTTCAAGAAAATGTTGTAAACATCGAAATGAAACATTTTTGTAAACATCGAAATGAAACATTTTTGTAAACATCAGAAGGTTAAACTTCTTATGACCAAAACACTTTTTATGTGAAATTTGTACAGAGTAGAATTACGGATTTTTCAGTTTAAAATAAGTACATATATTAGGATAATGAAAAGGAGAAGTAAGCTTTAGTCTTCGCTTCCTTCTCTTCATTAATTCGTTTATTCAGACAATGCATTCATTCTACTTCTACGAATATATATGTATAAAAAAAGATTTTAACTCATTTACGAAAAGTTTCTACTCAGAAGTTCAATTTACTGTCCAAATTGAACTACATTTTACGGTAACTTAATGACACACACCGTCAATGCACGATGATTTAATACTAAAAAACGACAGATATTTACAAGTTAAAAACCCCATGAGAACTTTCGGGATGGAATATAGAGTATTGCTGCTCATGTGCACCAATATATACTGTACAGTGGAATATAATGACGTATTTTATTGCGCAAGAGTGTCCCAGCTGTTGCCATCGGAACATAGCTAAAACACCCATCAAGTATACCAAAGCAGGTACGTGATTGATTGGGTGTATATAGCACAATAACATACATAGGTTGTTAAAGTTCAAAAGTTAACTATGATTATTGTTAATAAAGTCCAAAGCCGCAATATAGAATTTCCGTATTCTGGGTAAGTCAATGAGACTGTTGTCATTGCAACAGCGATCCCCAAAAGCTTCGAAGAACAAGCTTTCAGTTATGTGTAAGGAGTGTACGGATGCAGGAGTATTTAGAAATTTGACATAATGTATTTAGAAATTTGACATAATGTATTTAGAAATTTGACATAATGTATTTAGAAATTTGATATTATGTATTTAGAAATTTGACATTACGTATTTAGAAATTTGACATTGTCCGGTTGAACAGTTTCACATACGACATTCCTGGCGAGTGCTGTGTTGCTACACGAATGTCATACTTGTGCTCTTGCACTCAAATGTGGGTTATTAAGTTATATATAGCACGAAGTTCACTTGCATTTACGATTTTACGGTATTTTTCAATTTATTCGATTAAGGTTTTACAATTTAAATTCATTTACATTTTACGAATTTTCTTTATAACGAAGTTTTTATGTGGAACGATGGGACTTCGTTAAATGAGGCTCAACTGTATACAGTTTCGTTGACTGGCAGTTTGGTTTGTGGTGGCCGTACTTAAAAAGCACTTTTGCTTGTTTCAACTTACAAAATAAGGGGAGGGGTGTCTATCTTGGAGCTACCCTATTCATGCTTTTGTTAAATTTGCAGCATTCACGAGCATTTAAAGAAAAAACAAGCAATTAAAGACACATACCTTTGAGGTTTTGGTTCAAAGGACTTCTGATTTCTGAAAAAAGAAAAGAAAAAGGAAATAGGTAAGAAGGAATATGTAACACATCCATAATAAATGACATGAAATGAAGTGAGATCATTTAAGTGCGAACCAATTAAATGAACACAGCACCTTAAAAGAAAAAAAAAATGATTAAACTCTTTCTAGTTTTTCCGAAACAGTAGCAATATGGAGAAAATGAGCACCAAAGGACACCACCTTCATCCGAAATTCGTGTCCTGGCCCAACATCGACATTTAGCAATAAGCCCACGCCACTAACGACCCAGCGACATTACAGTGATTCATCCAGGTTCCTACAAATAAGGTTTCGAACCCGGAATATTCGGATTCTTTTTTTTAAATTTCTAAATCACAAAAACGTAAGATTTCTGAAAATACGGGTTTGCCGTCTCGGTGGGCGAGTGGTCAGAGGCGCTGGGTTCTGGTTAGTCTTACAGTCTGGACCTGGGCGTGAGTCCCGTTTGAGGCATGCATATCTGGCGCGCCTTCCCCATGACACTGGCCCCAAATTAAGGGCTGTCTTACATTGTAGTGATGGGTCATTTGTGAACGATTCGTTCACAACGAATGATTCTTCACCGTGAACGGTTCGTTCACAACGAATGATTCTTCACCGTGAACGGTTCGTTCACAACGAATGATTCTTCACCGTGAACGGTTCGTTCACAACGAATGATTCTTCACCGTGAACGGTTCGCTCTCATCGCTGTGAGTGATCGTTCAATCCGCCGTTACTGCTACACACACTGAAGTCGCAGCAGTTTTTACTTTCTTCCGCCTCGATGAGTTCGGAAAAGAATTCCCAATTAAACAAGTTAGTAAAATCATGCAATACATTGATTATGATACGGTTTCCAACCTACCAGAAATCATTACTCAAGTTATGAGGATAATGACGGTAGAATAAATATCGCTCCCATGCCCTGACCTTTGACTCCATTTCGATTATATTCATCAGAACCGGTTAAGTATACTCTTTCGGAACAACATGATAAAATTTTGTCTCAATCGAAGCATTTTTACGTAAGTTATAATGCATAAGGACGATGGAATGGATCCCATTTCTATGTCCTGATCTTTGACCCCATTTCGTCCATTTTCAATGAAGTTCGTCCTCAGGTGGTCCCCTACCACATACTAAAATTTCATCGAATTCGAACCATTTTTACGTAAGTTATGACGTATAAGGGCAATGGAATTGATCCCGCTCCTATGTCCTGACCTTTGACCCCATTTCTTCCATTTTCAATAGGGTGCGTCGCCAGGTGGTCCCTTACCACATACTAAAATTTCATCGAAATAGAACCATTTTTACGCGAGTTACCGTGCGGACGGACAGACAGACAGACGGACGAAGCTGGAGCATATACATACGCTTGTTCAAGCTACGATTGGAAAGCGTAAAAAATAAGTGTCAACTGTTATGTGAGCGACCAGTCAGCTGGGGAATAACGGTGCATCTCAAAGAACGGGAATGATTCGTGAATACGATTTCGTTTGAATTGTGTTCCCAATCCATTTGCCACGAACGGAGATCTATTCGTGAACGAACGGTGAAGCAGTATCCCAAGCTCTTGCTGTTTTGGGCAATTTGTCAAAAAGAGCTGAGATTGCGCTCGTTCGCGAATCATTCATCGTGAACGGTAGAGATCTGCTGCCCTTTTTGGATAGTTTTCTAATTTCCTCTTGGCCTCGCAGGCACTTGAGAGCAAATAACGATTTGCTTTATGTGTAAGTGAGACAACCGGCCGAAAAGTTAATGCATAGTGAATAACCATTCTATATATAATTGTATAACAAGCACAATTTCCGTTTACACTACGACATTAAAATTGCAAGCTTTCGCTGCCACGAGCAGCTTCTTCAGGCTGATGAACATAAAACAACAGAATCTGAAAAAGGAACTCGAACTACAAAATTGTAATATGGCGCGTGCGAAATCCGCGCAAACTACAATTTTATCATGGCTCGCGCCGTGAATGACTTTGCTGGATGTTGAGAAACTTGTACCATATAGGGGAGATGTCGGTGGTAACTTCCGTGTTCGACGTATCGGCGCACGTTAAAATTTTATTAGACTCTCTGGCGGCTGTAGCTCTGGGCCTATTGTAGGGAGCTAGCTTCCGCATGCAGCTCCAAAGGATGGTGGTCCCTCTGGATGTAGCGTCTCTGGCAAGAGCTGTGGTAAAATTTTTCTTTTTAACGTCTCTTAGGTGCTATAGCAAGCGGATCCTGAAAGACCGTGTATTTTTTACTTTACCTGAAAGACCGTTTGGCCATTCCTATGTATAGCTTCCTGGACGCGTTTGGGAATTCCAAGGGAATCCCATATATGGTCAGTTCAATTTTGCTCCATGTCGCCGATAGCAGAGCAGCCAGAGGTTTCGGAGTTCTAAGCGCAACGCCAAGTTTATGCCTCTTTAGGGCATTCTTTAGTGTATAAGCTACGCTCGGGACATAATGACTCCAAGAATCTTTCTTGTCACTCAGGTCTGATACGCGTCAGATTTGTCGTTGACTTGTATCTCGCTTTATGGATGATTCCATCAACACGTTCCATGTCGTTGCCTGCAGTTAAAGCAAGGTTCTTCAAATTGACTATTTCCTCGTTGATGTCTACGCGCTTCGACACTAGACTGTAGGCGCTATATGCGCGGTGACGAAAAAGTGCATACTTGTGTGACATGGGTCACACGGAATCAGGCATAATTGGGTTATGTACATGTGAAGACTTGTAAAAAACTTTAGTGCCTATTTTTCGAGAATCTTCTCTTGAAAGCAGGACGTTCAGATATGGGAGAGAGCCGTTCACTTCATGTTCGACTGTCGGCCACGATAAAATTCTAGTTCGCGCGGATTTCGCACGCGCCATATTACAATTTTGTTTCAAAGTTCGAGCTCTTTTTGAGATTCTGTTGTTGTTTATGTTCTTCATCCTGAAGAAGCTGCCCGTGGCAGCGAAAGTTTGCAATTTTAATGTCGTAGTATGTATTACACCTAGAAACGGAAATTGTTCTTGTTATACAATTACACTGCTGGCCACCCAAAATGCAACACCAAGAAGGACACGAGATAGCAAAGCCAGATTTACTTGACACATAACAACAGATACAAAGATGAAACGATTGAGCTCACAGGTCCATGCGACTTGTGGAACACGCAGGCATCAATAGTTCGTGTGGCCCCCATGGCTGGCAATAACGGCCGCTACACGCCGCGGCATCAAACGAAACAGGTTTCGGATGTGGGCTTGGGGTATGTCGGTCCAGGCTGCTTCCACACGATGCCACAGTTCATCAGGCGTAGCCGCGGGTGGTGCTTGCCGGGCCACTCGGTTGCCGATTAGCGACCAGACGTGTTCGATGGGCGACATATCGGGAGAACAGGTGGGCCACGGCAGCAGTGACACCTGGTGGGTCGTGAAGAATAGTTGCAGGATGCGTGCCACGTGCGGGCGCGGATTTTCCTGTTGAAACGTGGCCGCTGGCAGGTCCTGCAGGCAAGGGAGGACTACAGGCTCCAAAACGTCGGAGATGTAGCGGTGGCTGTTGAGTGTACCGGCGATGCGTACCAGAGGGGTGCGGGTGTCATATCCAATTGCGCCCCAAACCATAACGCCAGGCGAAGGACCGGTATGGCGATGCATAATGCAGGCGTCATGCAGTCTCTCGCTGCAGTGCCGCCACACGCGGATCTGACCATCGTGGTGTTGCAGGCAGAAGCGGGATTCGTCGGAGAAGACAATGTCGTGCCATTTCGTAGTCTAGGTGCGGCGTTCAACGGCCCACTGCCGCGGCAATCGCCGGTGATGTAACGTCAATGGTAATCGGAGCAATGGGCGCCGTGCGACAAGTCCCCGCTCCTGCAGACGACGTAGAACGGTACATGCTGACACAGGTTGTTGCGCAACACCCCTAATTCCTGCGCTAATGTTCGTGATGTGGCGGTGCGAGCCGTCAATGCCCGCCGCACAACATACCGATCCTCTCGTTCGGGGGTGTGCCGCGGCTGCGGCAATCGCTCACGTCGATCTGTCCGTCCCTCCTGCACCCACCGAATCCATACTCGTTCACGGTGGCTGGATGTCGTCCCACACGGTAGCCGATGTCTAGGTACGATAAACCGTTGTCGCGATAAGCCACTATTCGTCCTCTGTCGAACTCCGAAACGTGCTGGAATGACTGCCGCATTCTGCGACGAGGCATCAGGAAGCTTCCCACGCACAGTTCCGGCAGTACAACACACTTCCACTATTACACCCTGCCTTCTGTGCACCCTTCTTATAATGCTTCTCGGTGGCGTGCCGGGCGCAAATGTTTTGCATATGCCCTGCAATGCTAATCGTTTGCATGTCCTCTCGCGGGCGACGCATGCTTCGAATTTCAGGCCAAACGGAAGCTTCCTTCTTAGTGTTGTATTTTGGGTGACTAGCAGTGTATATTAATAAATAGATTATTTGAAAATGCATCTGAACTCCTATGTATCTCAACGAATAACCATTCATTTGAATCAGCATTTGTGAATGATTTTTGTGTGAATGAACTTCCAAGAATGAATTACTTATGCCATCAGTATTTCATCGTGGTCGTCAATCCCCCTGCCATCAGCAGCCGAAAAAAATGAGGTCGAACATTTTATCGCGTTCAGACACTGGGGAAATCACTTACAATAAAATAAAGCTACTTGTGTGTTTTCCCCTAATTGTGCAAGAATCAAATGTTTAAATAGAACGTATTTTTGTCTATATTCTTTGCGTGTGGGAACTAATTTGAGAAGTCTTTAATTTGACACAGTTAAATCAGTCTTGGTTGGTTAAACTCGTTTAAAAGAGTAAATTTCTTCACATGGGCGCCCTCTACGAGGGTCAAGTGATCCACCCCGCCCCTTGAAAACTGGATAACAACTGAAAGTGTACTGCTGACATTTTCGTAACTAACGCGTCCTCGTAGGTAGAGAGATGCGAACACTTGTCTCGTTTGGAGTTCTCAAGATTCATACCCTTTTTCACAAGGATGTGAAAGAAGCAACAATGGCTTACACGAAAGAGGAAGGTTCAGTAATGGAGGAGATGACCACCTTCTTACTATGCTTCCGTGTTCAGAGAAAGAACTATTACTGGCAGTCATATGGATCTGCTCTTCCATGAAACCCGGAGTTTTTTTTTTTTTTTTTGATTGGAGGTTTAACGACCACCGTGAGCAACTCAATGGGCTATAAGCAGTCGCCCGTCCCTAATTTAGGGTCACTGGTTCCAGGGAAGGGAGAGAGCCAGTGCCGTAAGACAAACACAACATCCATGCCTCACCGGGATTCGAACCCGGACCCCGTTCGGACGAATGATCAGAGGCCATCGCTTAGACCACTGCGCCACCGGGGCGGCGAAAACCCGGAGTTGGAGTTAATGGTTTCAAGAGCCCACGTAGCAAGAGATCCGAGCACACGTCTTTTCCCTACAACTTTAGGTTTAAATGAGGTAATTCTCACGAGGAGGATGAAAGTCGCGATAATGAGTATTCAGCATCTGCCCAGATGATTGGAGGGAAAGCATACCTCGCGTTTCTTAGCGGGGGAGGAAAAACCAGAACGTTTGAGGAGAAGGGGAAAAAGTTTATCTTTCAGACGACTAGCGGAAATAGAGATTGATGATGTCCGGTCCCGAGATTGAGGCAGAAATTAAGTTGGAAAAGGGAACTTGATAACTAGATAACCGAGAAAAAACCTCATAAGCAGAAACGAATCAACGTGCAAGCAATAAAAGAAGTAATGTAGACTATAGAAACCGGAAAAAGTAATATAATGATAAAACAAGCAAAGCCGTGGTATTATCTATATACTGCCTTGAATAAAGAGTGAAAGTGGAGAACGGCGGGTTTTAATTTAGCTGGAGATTAGTTCACTTCGTCGTCGGGGAACAATAGCTAGAAACCCTGGAATTGCTAAATTTTCTTACAAGCGAAGACCTGACGAGCCCATGCGACAGGGCACTGAATAAAATTTAGTGAACAACCCTATAACAATTGCGTTATGCACGAAAGTTAGAGACTGCCTGCACTGATTCTGTTTTTACTTTCCTTCCGAAAGAGATAATTTCGGTACTATAACGAAGAAGTAAATTTCTCCGTCATTTTTGTCTACGCCGCGGGGCTCGAACCCGGGTCCCCTCATTCCGGAATAAGTCTCTCTACCAATTGAGCTACGCGGACGTTCGTTCTGACTGCTGTCTGCCTTTATGTCGTGTGCGTCCTGCGGGCAGGTACGTCACATCTCCCCCCCCCAAAAAGAGGGGCCGGGTGCATGGCCCACGGGTCAGCCGTGACCATCAATCGTTGCAGACAGCCATCCGCTGTAGAACGTGCACCTGAGAAGTCATTCTGGTGTGTGGAATGCAACGTCACACACATTTTTTTTTTGAAGCGCTGGAGAAGGGATTCTCTTATTTTTCCTCTCTCGCGGTGTGGAAAGAACATCACACCATTGAGAGATTTTGAACGGCCGGGTCATCCGGAAAGTTCGGGCGCCACTATAACGAACTAAATTTCTCCGTCATTTTTGTCCACGCCGGGGCTCGAACGCGGGTCCCCTCATTCCGGAATAAGTCGCTCTACCAATTGAGCTACGCGGACGTTCGTTCTGACTGCTATCTGCCTTTATGTCGTGTGCGTCCTGCGGGCAGGAACGTCACAATACTTCCATGCAAGTGTTCGTTGTACGTGGGGAATTTATGTAGGCAAAGTTTGGCAACAAGCTTTGAAGTCAGTACAATAATAGTAACTTCGTTATAACAGAGATCGTCATAAACAAGTTCTAATTGCTTTTGTTTTGGATTACCTCCTATGTCTGTAAGCATACACGCTGAAGTAACAATATTGACCTCGACTAAGGGGTAAGGCGTTCTATTCGCCCGTTTAGGGTGGAAAAACATCCGGATTCTAAACTCAAGGCAGCCGCCCATTTAATCTACTTCTTTCTTCATGGTCATCAAACTTCGCATCATAGATCCCAAAACCGACGGTGGAACATGAAGTCCCACCACGCACGTCGGATGAACTACGCGATTTCACGTAGTTATCGTTGCTCGGTTGCCTTTTTGAACGGAAGTCAGATTTACAGGATTACACGTGAAGCAACTTCAGAAGCTACTAAAGAAAGGGGGAAAAAATTGTGAAAAATGAAAGATAACAGAAGCAGGAGCAATGAAGGATTATGAATGCGTAGAGAGGAATGTGGGCAACAGGCTAAGAGCTATCACGAAATAACCTCCCATCATTAGTCACGTGGACGCAATCCTTCTAAAATAGGTTGGTCATGTAATTCGTGCAAGTATCTCACAAGCCATTAAAATCACGTACGAAGAAAGCTATTGAGATATATGCACACACATATACGTAGATACCAAGTGAAGAGATGTTGCATGATCTTAAATATGGGGATTACCTAACCGGAAATACTGTGGGAAACAGTATGAAAAGCAAAAACACATTCTGATATTATCAAAAAAAAAAAAAAAGTGCTTGCAAATACAAATAAGTGAATTTTACCAACATTTAACAAAATAAAAACGCTTTCGAAATTATACGTTGGAAGTCGAGCACGTGTGTTGTGCGCGTGCGTTTTATTTTTTTCGAGCCGCCTGTTTTAAGAACGGTATTTCTTCGACGATTTGAGAGCCGCACCCACGCGTGTCGTCATACAGTTCTCATATGGCATAGATTTGCTGTCCCTGCCGCTAATCCACGCGACTGATGAATTTCCACTCTGTAATAAGGGTGAAAAGCAACTATCAACTTAATAACTTTTCAAGGAATGCAACATTACGAATACTCTAAAAATAAAAGCTTGAATAAATGCCACTGCCCACTTCAATACTAATATTAATCTCTGCAAAACAGCTGATGTCACAAATCCCCCAAAAGAAACCAGGCTAATTCTAGAAATTAGCCCGGTAATCAAATGCCCTGCCATTATATTAGGAGCTGACCTGTTAGGTTAAAGGTTCTCAGGGTCACTGCCCGGTGATTTTTCCAAAATGCATGTCAAGTTACGATGTGCCTATTTCAGAAAAGATGTCTTGAGCATCCACTGACTGAGACAAGCATCTACTGACTGAGGTGCAATGTTGTCATGCCTACTAAGCAACTTCATTCACTAATGTTTATTGTGTTGCATGTTGTGGCTTGGCAAAGGCGTAGCGATTATATTTATATTCTACGGTATATTAAAGTGTACAGTGAAGACAGTGTTTAAAAGAAGTTCAATGTTGGTCGAGTTGTGCGTTATAATATCAGTTAAATACGTACCACGTACGTTGATGATTTATAATATATTTCTCTGGTACATTTTGTTTTTAAGCGTAGCTTTTGTCAAATTCATATATATTCTGGATAAATAAAATTAATATCTGGAAGAAACTTTCAAAGAGTCTACTATGATAGATGACTTGGGAAAATACACTGAGTGACGCCCTGTGAAATTAACGGAAATGTTTCTGAATGAAGGTAATGCTAATGACAACAGTGAAGATGCAGGGACGTCGCCAAGGAGGGTCTCACCCACCCTAAAATTCTTCTTGCCCTCCCAGTTAAAGATGCGCCATTTTTTCAATATTGATAACTTTAAAATATAATCTGGACTTGACAAAGTAATAATGAATCTCGTACAAATTCTGAATATGTGAATCCGTTTTTTGGTGTAAATATGACAAGGATGGTAAGTCAGATAACATCCGAAAACTTGAAAATTTCGTCGTCCTGAAGCGGGAATCGAAACCGCGTCTTTTGGATAGCGCCCGAGTATGCTAACCACTACACCACCCAGAACGACCAAGTCTCCGATTGATTTGAATATAACCAACACAGGATTCGCTAGTCGAAGCAACCGGGATTCATGTTTAGCGAATCTGGAGGTTAAGAATTCTATCCCGTGATTGCCCCGGAGGAGCAGATAAATCATGAATGGAATACGGGATCACACCATACAATACAAATTTTGAAGATGTGAATCCGTTTTTTGGTGTAAATATGACGAGAATGGTGAGTCAGATAATATCCGAAAACTTGAAAATTTCGTCATCCTGGAGCGGGAATCGAACCCGCGTCTACCGGATAGCGTCCGAGTATGCTAGTGAATAGAGAGCAGCATTGATATGAAAACAGAGTTCTCATTTAGCTAATGATTGAATAAAGAGCACCATTGCTGAAGCTTTTACTAGTGATTGAATAAGAGCACCATGTGCATTAAATAAAGAACACCATTGCTGAAAACAGAGTTCTCATTTAGCTAATGATTGAATAAAGAGCCCCTTGCTGAAGCTTTTACTAGTGATTGAATAAGAGCACCATGTGCATTAAATAAAGAACACCACTGCTGAAAACAGAGTTCTCATTTAGCTAATGATTGAATAAAGAGCACCATTGCTGAAGCTTTTACTAGTGATTGAATAAGAGCACCATGTGCATTACATAAAGAACACCATTGCTGAAAACAGAATTCTCATTTAGCTAATGATTGAATAAAGAGCACCATTGCTGACGCTTTTAGCTAGTGATTGAATAAGAGCACCATGTGCATTGAATAAAGAACACCATTGCTGAAAACAGAGTTCTCATTTAGCGAGTGATTTGTGCATTTAATCACCGGAGAAAAACTGCTGAATTCTCGGAATTCCTTAATTTCCTTACTATAGAAGGGCTGACGAACCCACGCAAAAGGGCACTGAAAGTGATACAGTGTACAGCCCTATAATACCCATCGTAGGCACACAGTATTTCTTTAAAACTGATTTACTTGCTTGTGCATTAAAATTTTTTTACGTACGTGTAGTTATTATTTGCCGAAAATTACATTTTCTGTTAAAGGAAGAACCTAATTTTTAATGCAAAATTCTAATTTTCATACTCATTAGGGAATTTTTTGAGCGTTGACGTTGCCAAAAAACATTATTGCTGTCACGTGACCATCACACGGAACCATTGGCGCACCCACAGAGGAGGCTTAAGCCCTCTCCAATGAGATTAAGAACGACGTAAGGCGGCGGGTGGCCTAGTGGGCAGCGTTTGTGACTGCCACGGGATGGGCTTCTGGTTCGATCCCAGCACGTACGAACGCTCGATCCACTAAATATCTGCCGTGCATCGGATGGGCACGTTAAGCCGCCGGACCCCGGGTACTGGCCTCCTGGTAACGCGTCTTCCTTCCGCTTTCTACATCGCTTCCGTGTCGCTTTCCTATCGGGCACTCTAGCCCAAATCTCCTAGCTCTCTATTTCTAAGGGTTGTTTAAGACCTGGGGTCAGACACTCCCTTCCCAAAATCCTCTACATTTGGTAATGGTCAGAACGAAGTACGTCACAAATTAAACATTCAAAAATATTATTTTACATGTTCAAATAAATTACATAGTGTCTGACTATTACATGGTGTCTTCTTCCCAAAGCCCCAAAGAGATTAAGAGCGACGTACGTCACAAATTAAACATTCAAAAATATTATTTTATATGTTAAAAAAATTACATAGTGTCTCCTATTCATTGGTTTTTTCTTTCCAAAGCCCCAAAACGATTAAGAGCGATGTACGTCACAACCGTATATAAACTTATGCGTATACTATATACAGTATATGAACACACATTGCGTACGTATACTATACTGTATATATGTACACACATTGTGTACGTATACTATAGATATACAACACCCTCCAATAAGAATTCCTGGGTGCGCCACTGCACGGACCACGTGGCAAAGTACCAGTATTACTGGTGGATAAGGAAACCCTATTTGGTATTAAAATTTAAACGCATAGTTTTAATATATAGCATATTTTGGGCGAAATGGTAGTGTTCAATGAATATGTATGGAAGTGGTGCTGAGGAAAGACCGCATGAGGGAGAGTTAAAAAAATCAGCAGGGGGGGGACACAATTTCTTCGTTATTATCCTCTCGTTTCTCATCCGGGACCCGAACCCAGGTCTTCGAGACTAATGGTTTCATTCTGCTAGGCTACTGTGCTTTGTTCTGTGCATTGCAGCTTTGATGAAACTGTGAAATTCCATCGTGCGTTACTTGTTCGCGCAAGAAAAGAAAATGGCGGGAGACAAAATGGTTGACTTGTCACAGCCATTTACTCGTAACAGGTGGCTTCCAGGCGTCGTTCGAGCGGAAATTTCACGCACTGGAGGATTCACCTGATGATCAAAAGGCTATCATGAGACAAGGTCAAATGGTCTACAAGGTGAAGTCACTGTATAATGTTTACTGACTACATTGAGTACAAGGGTCATAGTGCGGTTAATTAAAAGAACTACAGAGATCACAAGAGGGTAAAACTTAACACTAGTTCAAAAAATAACGACATGTCTAAAAAAAAAAAGTTAACATCGAATTATCGAGCACGACATTTGAGATAAATCTAAAGTCTACAATGTTAACTATAATAACACTTTTTTTTGCAATTTCTTTAGTGTTTTTTTCAACAAAATCTGATTTTTTTCCGTACAAGAAGCTAGAAGATACATAAAAAAATGTGGTTGTGAATGCAGCATTCGAATGAAAAATAAGCTTTAACTAGATAAAATAAAGGTAGAGATTTCTTCATGGAGAACCGATGGAAAAAGGATTTTTGACGGCATAGAAATAGTTGCAAACAAATCTACATGCTTATGACCCTAGTGGCAGAAATGTGCTTTATAGAAAATAAACTACACGAAATGTTTCTTATAGTGGAAGCTAACCGACACAAAGAGTTTTTCATATCAGACTTTTTAAAGGGAAAACAATCGGGAAAATAGAATGTGCCCCTACGCCTCCTAGCGAGAAAATTGGGCATTATTTGAAATAGAAATATGCGTAAAATGTTCCCCATATCCCATGAAAGACTCACTAATGTAAATAGCTACCCTACGTGCAGAGAGGCGCAGTACCGGTGAGATCGTAATTGAAAAACAGAAAAAGGTAAGACCGATGTGCTGGCGATACTCATTACGCTGGCCATTCCGGTTAGTGAGTGTGGTACACTATTTGCTCTAATCCCCATTGTATAGTTTCACCATTGTTGGTAGGTTTGTCAAAGTTCGAACGTACCTTAATTTCTGTCATATAATTCGCGAATTATCTACAAAAAAAAGGCTTTAAATTTAAGTTCTACTGCTAATATGTCGATATAAAAAACGTTTCCGCGGTACTTCGATTTAAAAAGAAATGTGTGGTAATTTTGCAACAGAGGTTGTGTAATTGAAAAAGTAGCAAAAATCTGTTAACAGAACAAAAAAAAAAAAAAAAAAAGGGAAGGTAAAAATGAAAAGGAGAACTGAAAAGTTTGTGCGCATGTGTTTACGAGCACTTGGAAAAAGACGTGATACAACGAAGGCGTTACTATTAGTTCCCAGAGAAAACTACGTGCTGTGCCGAAGCTCAGCACGTAAAAACACTTTCAAAGCTTTTCAGTTAAAACACTTTCAAATATACAAAGCACTGCGGATTTCTAGGTTTACTATGGTAATGCTGAAAAAAGTTAGGATTTTTCAGCACGTTATCTATCTTTTTTTTAAATAACTGCAGATTTTTGCTTTTTATTCACTAAAAAACGGATCCTTGCCCACAGTTACTTTATTTAATAACACCGTTTTTTATATACTTCTTCGGACTTCTGGTTCATCCCGTGAGTCGCGACTTTTCTTTCGGAAAGTACGGTTCGGAATCAAAATCAAAGGTGCGGATTATACGGCGAGTTCTTTTTTTGCTGAATTTAACGGCTTGCTGATTATACGAAGGAATATATACGATATATTCCTTTCCCTGACATCTAACTCCTTTCCATTCTGTTGTTGTTCTTGATCAGGACGTTCTATCTCATTTATAAAGTTTGCCGCGGATGTCCTAGTGGTCAACGTTCGTGAACGCCACGGAGAAATCTCAGGGTCCATTCCAAGCAGGTACAAACGCTCGAACCCACTAAATATTCGCCGTGCGTCTGATGGGCACGTTAAGCCGTCAGACTCCGGGAGCTACCCCCTCCCGGTTATAAATAAGGGCGTGTTTCCTTCCCTCTTTCTACCCAGCTTCCGTGTGACTTTCCTATCAGATACTCTTGCCTAAATCTCCTAGCTTCCTATTTCTAAGGTTTGTTTAAGACCTGAGGTCAGATAATCCCTTCCTAAAATCCTCTACACATGATCTGATCTGATCATTTATGTAGTTTACCTTTTGTGACACAAGGTTTGCC
Organism: Macrothele yani; assembly: GCA_039090855.1. NCBI lineage: Eukaryota > Metazoa > Arthropoda > Arachnida > Araneae > Macrothelidae > Macrothele > Macrothele yani. The sequence goes on along the minus strand of CM077024.1, from coordinate 124,084,862 downwards.
CATCTGGCGCAGGCCTTTCCTCTCGTTTCGAATTTTACCTTTTGTGACACAAGGGTTGCCCATCTGGTGCAGGCCTTTTCTCTCGTTTCGAATTCCGGAGACAAGACAAGATGGCTATTTTCGTTTTATATCCTTCCGGCTCTGCTTCTCTATATTAGGAAGCGGCGGCTTATCTCCTCATACGGTCGTATAGGTGGTTAAACACGGTTCCAGTAGCAGTGGTTTGGATAGCGGGCATTGGGCTAGGGTTCGGGCCCCGGGCGATTTTTGTATGGTGTGATTGCCCTTACAGCCCCTAGCTCTTGGAATCAATCTTGGTTCCCGGTATTCAGAGACGGTCAAATTACGTACAGGCAACTTTTTATGGTTTCAGATGTTTACGGCAGCCGTTAAATCTCGAAAGTGGGGACAAAACACAAACACACACACACACAAAAAAACACTAGACTTAAGAAGCGTTGACATGAAGGCATCTCTATTGAAAGCCACCCCCTATTACACATATGTACAAAGACGCGTGATTTTCTTTTTTTTTTTTTTTCAATTCTGCAATGCGCTTTATATGCTTGTACCTTCAACACTGCTGATCTTTACTCACAAATTTAATAAACCAGTCGTGCAACAACATCTCCTCATAAACAACCCCCTCTTGAGAACCAGATCAAGCCGAGTGGCGACACTCCTAAAAAAATAATAAAGAGTAGAAAGATATAAAAATAAAATTTAGTGCAGTGTAATATCAGCCGCTTCTAAAAGCACACATCTTCTCAAGGAGCGGCACGCAGTTTCAACTCCAAGCACTCGAGACAAAAACTTTTAGTGGAGTAGGAGGAGGATGATCATCCTACGAGTTAAGTGAAGCACAAGTGGCCATTGTCACCAGAACAGGGCGTTAGGGCAAGGACAAGGGCGACCAGCAGCACACCTTAGCACTGTGGGACGCTGTTGGCATCATTCTTTCATCACATTTCCAAAGTTTTTGCTGTTTTGGAGGCATGTATTTAAATTTGTGGGCGGTTGAGTTAGGTAAACAAATGCAAGTTCCGGATTTCGTATATTAAAAGAGAGAGAGAAAGGTAAAGATAATATATGAAGACCAAAAAAGAAAGTACTTGAATAAATTGCTGGCGAGCAGCAATGCAAAATTCACCAGCAGTCAAAAAGCAAAAGAACACTTCATGAAGTGGGAACAGGGACGTAGCCACGGGACGACCAGACCGGGCGGAGCCCGACCTGCGTTTCTTTTTGCCCGTCTCAGCTACAGTCCAGTGCCCGACCTCTTCTATATATTTTGCCCGATCTCTTCTATATATTTTGCCCGACCTGCTTTATATCCTTTGCCTGACCTCCAGCACCAGCCGCCCATCCCAACTTCTCTGCCTAGTTACGGGCCTGAGTGGGGGAAATTTTGTAGCTTGATCTAAAGCAAGTTTGTAACAGTATATTTAATGATTTTAGTAATATGTACAAAATAAAACGTACATTTATATACTACTACTAGCAGTCACTCCCGTTCTCCGAACGCTAAGTCTATAAAATTATATTTTGGACATAAAATTAAAGAAAGGGAAAAGTAATTAAAGAAATGAAAAATAATTTAAAGTCCGTAACTCTTTTACGATTCAGAACAGCGTTTTCTTTGCTTTCGTTTTATTTATTTATTCGGACTTTTCTAGGCATACGGACGTTAAGACCTATCAGCATACCAATATTCAGATCTCGAGGTCATTTAGAAATCAATGCACACGGTTTGACGTAAAACGGTCGCAGTCTTCGGACCTCTTAATTTTAATTCAAAATTTCATGAAATTTTTACAGAATTTCAACGTTCCCGGCATAATAATCTTTAAACCTATCAGCATTTTGAAGAGTAAAGCTAAGCCACCCTTTCGAATTTTTTGAGTTTTTGGCCTTTCTCCGTGCAGAAGAGGTAGAAAAATTCAAGCAGACAATGTTCCGAAGCCGCCATTTTTTTTTATTTATTTTTTTTTTGGACTTTTCTATGTATCCGAACCTTAAGGCCTATTAGCATGCCAATTTTCAGATTTCTAGGGCATTTAGAAGTGGTCGAACAGTTCGCGAAAAATTCAAGAAGGCAATGTTCCAAAGCCGCCATTTTGATTTTGTTTTGGTTTTCGGACTTTTCTAAATATACGGACGTTAATCTATCAGCATACCAACTATCAGATCTCTAGATTATGTAGCAGTGGTCAAACAATTCGCGAAAAAATTCCACCAGGCAGTGTTCCAAAACCGTCATTTTGAATTTTTTTGCTTTCGGACTTTTCTAGGCGTGCGGACGTTATGATCTATCAACATACCAATTTTCAGACCTCTAGGTCATTTAAAAATGGTCGAAAAATTCGCGTACAGAAACACTCGCATTTTCTTACTTTGCTTTACAAAGTTATATAGATTTTTTTTTTAGTGGTCACTAAAAACTTTCGGGTACGTGTTATTTATTACCTTAGCATAAAATTGCTGGAGTCACGATATGAGGTCAATTTTAATTTAATCTTTGGCATTGCCACATCCTTTCAGGTGCTCTTTCAAGTTACACGTCTATTATCCTTAATCATTTCTTCAATTCAGGCTGTACCAATTTCCGCTGGGAGCTGCTCGAAAGTACAGAGCGATTACCGTTTGTTACATTATCCCTACCAGCGGGGCACCAGTCGTGTTGACGCTGTGCAGTATACATGTTATATAAATACATTTGATGATATTTAAAAATATTTAAATATCAGCTGAGATGAAATAGTGATTCGAATAATACAATGAGAAAGGCAGAAAGAAATCAGTCTTCAGAAAAACACCACAAGAATTGTTCGGGGAACACAACACATTCCTTTACGGACCAGAACACATACAAAAGAAAGGAATTAAGCTCACATCTCATCCTCAACTCTATCTCCAACGTTTTGAACAAGAGGTTATAAATCAGTTGACAGTCATTCAATTTCAGCCAGCTTCCCGCGAAAGAATAAGTTCTTAAGGGTGTGAACACGGATTTCCCCGCAGAGTACCCAATTAACTAACAATTAAGAAACATATTTCTCCGAAGAAATAATTCTTCGTAAATACATGGTAGGCATTATAATGACTACATAATTCTGGGGTAATGAAGCCCAGTCTCTGTTCTGGAAGATAGCATTACAATTAACTAACTGTTGCGTCGTGGAACACAATGCACAGGCACTTTCTCCCGCAAAGTGAAAAAAAAAAAGAGATTTCAGTCTTGTAGTTGGGGAGCCATAGTACATCGGTCGAGATGGAATGATTTGTCTGCGGGAAGTAGATTGAAGGAAAAATGGCGCGAATTTTAGAAGGGAAGTAATGTAGGAAAGGCCCGTATATCACATCTTCTCGCGAAAAGAACAAGTATTTTAGCGTATCAATGTTCTCCTATTCCCCTCATTCAAAGCTCGCGAATTAATTAATTTGTTATTATTTCTCTGGTTTGTTCTTGCTTATTCCCAGACGTAAGGAACCTGTAATTCTTCTGATATCTCTTGGCGTCCATGCAATCATCATTCAGTCACTTGTAGTTAACCACAGTCGTGGCGCTATAATTTTGCGGACACGAAAAAGTTCAAACACACACACACACTCATTATCAAACCACTGTTGGATGAAGGTCTCCACAAGTCTCTTCCATAACGGTCTGTCTTGAGCCAGTCTCCATGTCACTCCTCTAGCAAGCTGTCGAATATCATTCACCCATCTCTCTCGTGGTCTTATTCTGTGTCTCTTCCTGATATCCAGTCAAGTATTTCAGCTGTTCAAAGGTGGTCAGTAGTTCTAGCAATATGTCCAGCTCATTGCTATTTCATGGTTTTTTCTCCGGTCACGATGTCATCAGCTTTCGCTGTTTTCTATATCAATGCATCTTCTTTCTATCTTTCCCGGTTATACGCATCATGCACTCTTCATGCTTCTTGCGGCCTCTTAATGTCGATCTTAGTTAAAGTCCATGTCTTTGATCTATAAGTAAGAACTGGAAGGATGTATCGATTGAACACTCTTCTTTTAAGACACAAAGGGTAAATTGCTCTTGAAGATTGTATTCTTTCTTCCACGTGTTCTCCAACCGAAGTTTTAAACTCCTTTTAATTTTTTCTTCGGTGAGAAGTCACACTTCTTTATCTCAGTATCCCTGAGAAATTTCAGGAGGCCTTCATCCAGCAGTAAATCGATAATGGTTGATGATCTGAATTATAGTTTGAGTTGTGATTAAACATTTTCCGCACATAAGATGCTGATTTTACTAACCTACAGGTTTTTCAACAGTCGGAATTAGCAGGAGCTACTGTAATTTTAAGAGGAACGGTGGGTTGTGTGTGTAACAAATGAAATAAGGTATTAGGCCGTAGCCTAAGATTTCAACAACTTTTCCTCAGCCGAGGATTCTGTCAGCAAACTGATAGTTGCAGTCCTGATTCTCACAGTTCTTACGACCTTCGTGTACGAAACGGAAAAACAAAATCAGCGAAAGTGAAATATTGATCGATCTATTGCTTCCTAAAGAAAGGGTGCGTGACTCAAAAGACAATTTTCAAAAAGAAAATAGATGGAGGAAAACAAATCAGCTTCCCAATCATTCTCCGCTTTTGAGAAACGCTCCGATGTCCTCTTCCCTTGTTCTACTTCGTGTGTCGGGTAATCGGTAGGGAAAGTGAGGCAGGAGTAATTATGCATCATTACAGCAAATGCGGACGCCATTTCCGAACAATGGCCAAAACAGAATTTTCCCCTTAATTACTTAAACAATAAGTTTCACAATACACTAGAGAAGGGTGTGTGTATGTGTGTGTTTGGTGTTTACCGCAAACCGCACTCGCAGCAGGGAATTCGGTTTCTTCGCTTTGCTTTCTTTCGGTTCAAAGTAGGACGCTGCGATTTGTTGTGTAAACATCCAGGTCCCAGCAGTATTCGCGAGGTACTTACTGCTTCAATTGCTTGAGGGAGAATCTTTGTAAAAAGGAATATTCCTGCATTGTGGCATTGGAAAAAAATAAAGCAGGAAAACTCTAGTGAACAGTGGGGAATCATTTACAAAAATAATTGAAAGCAAACAATAATAATAATAATAAAAAAAGAAGCCATATGCGTAGTTGCATAAAGTGGACGAGCAGGCCGTGAACTAATTTTTTTTCGTTTTCCGCGATGATCTATACACTTCTACATACAAGAGTCCATATCATTTGGGGCCGCTTCGGGGGCCGAGTGGTTCAAGGCGATGGATTCTAACCAATCACCTGAGATAAATAATCCGGGTTCGAGTCCCGACGAGGCATGAGTGGTGCACTGGCTCTCTCTTCTCCTCTGCAACCAGGAACCCGAGGAAGGGGTTCCTGGTTCCAGCCCATAACCCCGAAAGTTGACGAACATGGCGTGTTAGCACACCCACCCCCGGACCGCGCGTAGCCTAGTGGTCAGCGTTCGTGACTGCCACGGAGAAGACCTCAGGTTCGATCCCAGGCAGATACGAACGCTCGAACCACTAAATATCCGCCGTGCGTCGGATGGGCATGCGTTCGTGACTGCCACGGAGAAGACCTCAGGTTCGATCCCAGGCAGATACGAACGCTCGAACCACTAAATATCCGCCGTGCGTCGGATGGGCATGTTAAGCTGGTGGACCCCAAGTACTGGCCCCCGGTAATAAATAAGGACGTCTTCCTCAACCTTTCTACCTCGTGTCCCTTTCCTATCGGGCACTCTAGCCCAAATCTCCTAGCTCCCTGTTTCTAAGGGTTGTTTAAGGCCTGTGGTCAGACACTATCTTCCTACAAAAAATCTCTACATATGATGATAAAGAACCCCCCCCCCCACACACCCCCACACCCCCAAAAAACCCCTCCGATTTTTCTGGCTTTCCGGCTGATTAGAGTTGATATCACTATGAACTTTTTGCCCATACCTGTCGTGCTCCGGCGCTTTTTGGCCCCCTTCTACGAGTAAATTTGAAAAAAATATGACCTACAGACAGGGGCTAGCCAAGAGGGGATCATCGCGTCCGGACCCATGCCTCCCTCCCCTAATGAGTGATTGAGTACGAATTTAAAGCGATATGTGTGCACGTATTGAAAAAAATTGAAACTACCCTCGCCCAAGTTTTCACCAGATGTCTTAATGAAGGGAAGATTCCTGATAATTGGAACAATGCTACAATGATCCTGCTTCATAAAAAAGGCGACGCTGAGGATCTCAGGAACTACAGGCCCAAGCCTCCTATCAGTGGTTTATGAAATCTTCACTAAGGTTCTTTCACATCGCTTGAAGGTAACACTAGACATGGCACAACCAAGAGAACAAGCTGGATTCAGGAGTGGCTACAGCACTATAGATCATATCCATGTACTGACACAACTAATTGAAAGAACAAGAGAATATGAACTTCCATTATGCATTACTTTTATTGACCATGAAAAGGCCTTCGATTCCGTAAAACCATCAGCACATTATTAATAACATCTATGAAAATGCAAGTGCAAAGGTTCGGATATTTGAGGATACAGCACAAATAAGAATTAGAAAGGGAGTGAGACAAGGTGACACCATATCTCCCAAGCTCTTTAACGCCACATTGCAAAATGTCTTTCAATCATTGAACTGGGAAAACAAAGGGATAAAGATTAATGGAGGTTACTTAACTCACCTTCGTTTTGCTGATGACGTAATCATTTTTGCAACTACCCCTTCAGAGCTGCAGAGTATGATCCAAGAACTTGCTGACAAGAGTAAAGAAGTTGGATTAAAAATGAACTTTCAGAAGACAAAAGTGATGTACTTCGTTTCTTTCTTTTCCAAGAAACGAAGATTTATCGATTGATGGAGAAAAGCTTGAGACAACCTATTCCTACATTTATCTTGGGCAGCAGATATCAAGTGAGAGTCACATTGATGAAGAAATTAATCTGCGTATAAAACTTGGATGGAGAGCTTTTGGAAGAAAGAGTACAATTTTTAAGAGCAGTATGCCATTATGTCTCAAAAGAAAAGTGCGTAATGAGTGCATCCTGCCAGAGCTTACGTATGGAGCAGAGACATGGACATGAACTAAAAAAGACATACAAAGACTGCAGACAACTCAAAGCAGCATGAAGAGATGCATGCTTGGTGTAACCAGGAAAGATAAGAAGAGGAACTTGTGGATAAGGAAAATGACAGGAGTGGATGACATCTTGACCAGAGTGAAATCACTGAAATAGCAATGGGCTGGACTTGTTTCCAGAAGAACGGACCACCGATGGACAACCGAAATATTTGACTAGATTCCGAGGGACAGGAAAAGACCCAGAAGAAGATCCCATGGGAGATGAATGGATGAAATTCGAAAGTATGATGGAGTGACATGGAGGAGACAGGCCCAAGACAGACAATTGTGGAAGAAATTTGAGGAGACCTTCATGCAGCAGTTGATTGTTGTTGATGATGATGATGATGATATGCACGTATATATTGAAAGAATTCTCAGCAATGTTTTTCATTTTTTTTTTACTTTTAAAGATCATAGGTATATTCCTACTAAGGGTATTTTTTTCCAGGAAGCTTTCACCGATAAACCACATCCATGGATCTCCCCGCCATTAAGAAATTTCTGGCTACGCTCCTGCCTACAGATACTAATATCTTGAGTTAATTTTTCACCGTATACAATATGGACTCCCTATTAAATGGAAGCCTCTGTCTTATGCCTTTAAGACTCAAACATTAAACTCAGAGGCATAACTAGGCATTTCTACGCCCGGGGTAACATAAAAATATTGCTCCCCCGTCTGCATTTCCCTCTTATGTAAATATGTTATCAACATAACATTTCTCTTTCCCCCCTCTCTAATCAAAATAGACGTCATATTAAACTCTTTCTATCAAATCAAAATTGACGTCATATCAAACTCTTTTTCTCAAATCAAAAGTGACGTCATATCTCTCTTTTTCTCAAATCAAAATTAACGTCATATCAAACTCTTTCTCTCAAATCAAAATTGACGTCATATCGAACCCAAATGAAATTGACGTCATATCAAACAGCTTTAGCTCAAAGCTTCGGAGTTCAGACCTCCGGTACCACATCAAACGAACGTAATGCAGCTGGTAGTCGAGGTTCAAAGCCATGGCAATTATCGAAGAGCCCCCAGAGAATCTTCAACAATGTGAACCACATCATTATCTTGCAACGTACTCAATTAAAGAAAACCCGTAGGCACCATTCTTGTTGAAGAATGCCGTGGTTCTTCTTTGGTTGAACGGACTATACAACCTCACCTTCATTCCTTTAAGTAAGCAACTTACAGCGTCTAATTATTTTGAAGAAATGCGGATTTTACGCTGCAAAGGCTGCCGAAACTGCTGGCGAACTATACTACGAGCAAATTCTGTAAATGGCTGCAGAAACTGGCGAACCATACTATGAGAAAATTCTGGAAATGGACAAATGACGAAGTATTTTGCTAAAAAATGTACCAGAAACTGGTGCAGAAGTTTCAATCATGTTGCAAGCAGTGATTTTCGCGCCCTCTTTTCAGCTGCGGCCACCCCGCCTGCCCCGTCCTAGTTACGCATCAACAGTGAGGCAATCAAATTCTGGAGATACCATGCACACAAAACAAAGTTTTGTTTTTCGCTTTACAAAAATCAAGTTTTCAAACTAACAGAACAAAAAAAAAACCCGAGTTATGCACATTTGCAGAAATTTTAAAAGCTGGAATCACTAATTCTGTAAATGCCAACTGAGCGAGGGAGGGGGAATGGGGGGGGGGTTGAAATTCATCTCATTATAGGTAATTAAAAATTTGTAGTGATTTTAGCCCTCCACCTCATCACGCAGATGAATTTTAGAGAAGCAATCCTAAACCGTGACCGTATTTGCTTTTACGTCTAAAAATGGGGAACAAGATTTTCGCAAAATCATTTGCAGAATTTTAGCATCCGTCGAGAAAAATGCCAGAATTAGCTCAAAACTCCGACGTAAAAGAATAGTGTTTTTTATCGTTCGTTTAAAGAAAATTCCGGAATTTACAGCAAACTATGTAGTACAGGTCATTCATCCAAAGAAGAACCATGGGCATGTTCGATTCTTCTGCCCCAAAGAGTGTGAAAGCACCTTCTTTTAGAAGCTAATTAACGCGATACTTCCCACCCCACTCGTCTTCTGGTCCGTAGGAGTCCACCAAAGCACATTTAAGCAGACAGGGGGACCGGGGCTGGGCAGTATTTTGGGGCCCCAGTATTAGTGGCACATCTAGGATTTCACTCTGGGTGGATGAATAAAGATACCCAGGAGAAAACATTCCCCAAATATGAGGAAGCCATCAAAATATCCCCGCCGCATTGAAGTGTGCATCTCATGATTCATGGACGAAGCAGTGTTAGCAAGAAAATGTAAAAATGCATGATTGAAAAATGTATATCAGTTCAGTTCTGCTTTAACCCCCCTTCCCCCCTCCGCTCCTCTCCAGGGTCTAGCTTGTTGAAATTATATTGAAGTAGTAAGCAAAATAATATGATTTAAATATCATGATTTAAACGAATTCGTAATGTATGAAAATTTCCTCCAATTGCAGATGTGTACAAAAAAGCGTCTGTAATGTTTTCGAAAGATTTGAGAATGGACTGGGGGCGACTATACTTTTTTACAGACTCCTTCTAAAAAAGTGGAAACAAATAGATTTTTTTTTCACAAGGCAGTTTCTTATGGTTTTTGTTGTGCAATCTGCAAAAATATTACAGAACTCTGTCAATTCTTCAAGCATTCTGCATAGCTAGGTAATTCTGGGGGCCCCTTGAAAATGTGGGGCCCGGGGCTTCAGCTGCCGTAGCATCCCTCTTAAATGGGCTCAGGGAGTAACACAAGATCAGAGTTAGGACAGCTTGTCTTCTGCTCCGGGATTATAAGTCTTGTGGGTAGCACTGGGGAAAAGTTAAGTCTTGTAAGATATGACACCCTCGTTTGAGTGTATGACTGCTAGTGTATGATTCTCTGAATTTTTACTTCCCTGTTACTTCAACAAACCCCTGGGCATCCAGTAATTCCTTTGGCTTTTCATTTTTTTCCCACCATCACATTTCCTAAGCTCTATAAAGAACGGGGGAAGAGCAAGCTTTACCGCGTGCTAAAGCGTTTTAAGACCACATACGCATTAGATTTTACCCCTTCCGGAGAGAAGGGTGGGGGTGCTCCAGCCATCCACATTACAATTTCTCTCAACAAAGTAAGCCATTTCTTACGCTATACTCCCCACCCCCTCTCGTTTCCCACGAAACTCACTCCCTGAGGAGAAAGGGATCAGCACAAGAGCGAGAAGTGTCGCGTTAGAGTAGGAGAAAATGCTTTAACCCCACGGAGAAGAAGAAATCAAACATACCCATGGTTCTTCTTTCGATAATTGGCCTATACGTGCACAAAGGGGTATTTTTCCTGATAACGTAAACACGAAAATTGACCCAAAGCCAACATGCAGGGAAATTTCACTTTTTTTTCGTAGCGCTCGTAGATGAAAATTCTAAGATTAAAACAAAAACTATGAAGTATAGGACCACACGTTACTCGCCGCCCTCAGAGAAAAATTCCACCGTTAATTCAAAACGCTGGGTAGCCTAGAGAACGTTTTCGTAGATTTATCAGAAAAAAAAAGGAATTCTGCGAAAAATTTGTTAGTTTAATAGCACAAAGATTGATTGACGGATAGACACGAAAGAAATAGCATTGAAATATTTTTTTTATACATTTAATGCTAATAATTACATAGCATTTCAATGTGTTTAACGATTACTAGGATCCAAGATCATTCTCCCCAGAACCTCTTTACCTACCCCAAGGGTACTTTTGCAAATGCCGCCACAGGGGGTCAAAGGTCCACCTGTAGAGGCGTCTTCATACCTGCCGCGTGTCAGCAGTCGCTTCCCCAGCCATTATTGGACCATGGGGGCCTATTTCCGTGTCCAAGTGGTGAAAAAGGAAGTGGGAAATACCACAGAGGATTTTCCCTCACGCAAATGCGATTCGTTAACCTAAATGCCTTCTACTTTTCAATGTTGTGGGGCAAAGTGAGTGGATGTTTTTTCTGTATCTCTTAAGCCATCATCATTTGACGGTTATTAAGAGTTCACCGTCGGGAGACGAAGGATAGATAGGTGGGTGGGGGACAGGATACGGGGCCGGACCTGTTCGGAATGCGACCACCTTTTACGTCAAGAAGCTAATGCTATGACGTCATTAGGATTGCCTTATTTTCCCCTAGGTCTGAGGAAACGCAGGGAAAGAATCAGGTCAGAAACACATCACATTCTGACGAGGAAAAGGAAATGATTTCACTAAGACAGGAGGCGCCATTTGAAGAATGACAAGAATTCAGACACGATGACAAATTCTAAAATATCTGGAAATTCTAGAACAAGGGATTTACAAAAAAAAAAAAAAAAAAAAAAGACTGCAACTCACAAAATAAATAAAGCTATTGAAAATATTCTCTCTTTTACGCAGTGTTACTGATAAACTGCTAGAAGACTGTCTCCCAACCGCTGAGCCACGTTCCGTGGCTAATCTCAATAGTCTCGAGCGCACCTCTTTGATGATATTGCATGAACAGAAGGGAAGAATCACTAAAAGATTCTTGCCGCCTCAGTGGCGCAGTGGTCGAAGCGCTTTCTTCTGATCGTTCTTCCGAGATGGGTCTCGGTTCGAATCCCGGTAAGGCGTGGATTGGTCTGAGCTCTGGCTTCTGACCATTCACACAAGATGGGTACGAGTTAGATCCCGGTGAGGCAGGGTTGTTGTGTTTGTCCTAATGCACTGGCTCTCGCCCTTCCCTGGAACCAGGCACCCTAAATTAGGGATGGGCGGCTGTTTATAGCCCATCGAGATGCTGATGGTGGTCGTTAAATCCCCAAACGGAATAGTTGTTGTGTTTGTCTAACGGCACTGGCTCCACCCTTCCCACCTGAAACTAGTGGCCCTAAGTTAGAGACGGGCGACTGCTTATAGCCCATTGAGTTGCTCACGATGGTTGCCAAACCTCAAAGAAAAAAAAAACTGTTCCGAACATTCTCTAAATATATATTCAGGAAGTAAGGGTTTGTAATTTCAGTAACACCAAAAGAAAGAAAACCAATGTTCCAGAAGAAAGGAAACGGTCTAAGCGATGGCCTCTGAACATTCATCCAAAAGGGGTACGGGTTCGAATCCCGGTGAGGCATGGATGTTGTGTTTGTCTTACGGCACTGGCTCTCCCTCCCTTCCCTGGAACCAGTGACCCTAAATTAGGGACGGGCGACTGCTTATAGCCCATTGAGTTGCTCACGGTGGTCGTTAAACCTCCAATCAAAAAAAAAAAAAAAAATTCCAAACACAGCCGATGGGTTTATAACCTCAGACGCAGGAAGTAGGTACACAGGGTATCTCGAAAATAACTATACTCCAATTTCAAAATGTACAGTGTGTCTATAAACGATTACGCTGATTACAGTATGCTGCAATTTTTTAATGACTAGTCTTATATATCCATTTTTTTTACATGTGGTCTCGTACACGCAGTTTCTGTGCAGGTGTGTTTCGTCTAGCACATCCGCCACTAGGAGCGCTGTAGCAACTACGCAATTAAGATGGCGCCTGACACAGAGAAGGTATAATGTGTGGTATAGCCGGAAGAAACAATCTCTTGTCAGTGTTTAGCGGGTGTTCAGAACAAAGAATGGAAAGCAGCCACAGGATGGAAAGTTAATTAAATCGCGGATGACAAAATTCTGGGAAACACGAACAGTGGAAAAGCGAAGGAGTATTGGCAGACCATTTCCCATGAGAAATATCAAAACTGCTTTCACAAGGTCGCTACGGAAATCGGTGAGACAAAATTCACGGCAACTACAGATCCTAGAGATGGGTTCCAAATCCCGTCACTGTTACTTTGTCACCGTTATGTCCAGTGACAAAAAGTAGCAGCCCTAAATTCACTGATAAGAAATCTCACCGTTAGCCATGGACGAGCAATGTTTGGAGTGCAAAATCACTGTTGTTACGTCATAGTTTCGGTTAATATGTCACTATATCTTAAAAAATTTCTCCTTTTCCGTTGAAACATCATAGAGATCGCTAGTGATGTGAGCTTTCTTTCAGCCTCCTCTTTTTCTCACGCTAAATATATGTATCATCATCATCATCACCATTGTCAACCATTATCAATCCACTGCTGGACGAAGGTCTCCCCAAGTTTCCTCCACAACGGTCTGTCTTGTGCCAGTCTCCTCCATGTCACCCCTGCATACTTTCGAATTTCATCCACCCATCTCCCATGTGGTCTTCTTCTGGGTCTTTTCCTGTCCCTTGGAATCCAATCTAAAATTTCGGCTGTCCATCGATGATCTGTCCTTCTGGCAGTATGTCCAGCCCATTGCCATTTCAGGGATTTAACTTATATATTGTGCGTTCGCCCGTCGACAATGAATTCAAAACGAGCCGACTGTAACAGTGATTACCTGTCACTGTTACAAGTAAGACAGTGACTCGCCAATCTGTGACTGTTCGGTCATCCCTGTCATCAACAGTAATATTTTCACTGTTACAAGTAAGACGGTGATTCGCAGTTCCGGCCAGAGTTGAAAACGGGTCAAAAATGTCGGTCCCGGACGTCCCATAACTGGACCCGACCCGATCCGGACCCGTAACTGACCCGGACAAATCTGCTTTGAACTATAAATTCGAAACTCAATTTATACATATATACATATAAACGTAATATATATATATTCACCCCAATAACTGCTTGATATTTAATAACTGAAATCTTTTTTTAATAATAAATTTTTGTTACTTGCTACATTTTAATGCCACTTTTAGTGCCACTATTTTGCGTAATCCAGAAGTAATGCCTGACTGTGACCGTGACCATGGAGTATATATTGCAAATGGGAATCATTATTTACGATTACACAAATGTATTTTTTTAAATGTATTTAGATTGTTTACTCTTTCCACGCTTTGATGGAGGTGCGCATACCTTCATATGGTCCGGTAGATTTTTGGTTCCATAATCTCTTATTACACCGTCGACATCTTTCTTTGTAATTATACACTTTCCACATTTTGAACAACAAGCAAAACCAAACAACACAGAATTATTCACCGGTTCCTTAATGAGACGAAACAATTTCCAGCATTCACTCTTACCCCTTGTGATTTTCAACAAGAACGTATTCTATTTGTTAGCCTCGTCGCCTTCCTCAACCTCCTTAGTATTAAATCCAAACAAATAAGGAGTTAATTTCGACATGACATGTCATGGGAATGGAATGTTAGCACATCAATCGAAAACATCTGAATGCTCAATGTAAATGATGCGATGTGAAAAGTAACTCTTAGTCATACAGTGAACTTCGCACGGAGAGAGTGAATCAGCTGAGGAGCAGCCGAATGGCGTTTGCCTGTACCTTGCCCTGGACAATCGCACTGTAAAAGAACTCAAAGGAAGTATCTTTTTACGATATGGTGTCGGTGTGTCTGACGTCGGTCGGTGAAAATCTTCGTTGCTTTAAGGAAGAGACGACAATATTTTTGGATGGCAAATCATTATTTACTCCATGGGCACCAGTATCGACTACAGAATTCCACAACGCGTATTTTTCTTTGGAATATATTTTCCTCTTTTCAAAAATGAAACGGAATAAAACGTGGTCAAAATCGGGTCAGAAGCACCTTGACCCAACCCGTTGGACCTGCTAGAAATTGTCTACCCGTTCACATCCCAGGTTCTGGCTTCTTCACAACTCCTTCCCTGCTGTTGTAAAGTGTGATTTTCTCACCGTTTAAAGTCACCATTACTTCCGTGGACTGTCACGATGAGATAAAAATTACTGTTAAGCCAGCCTCTAACAGATACCGAAATCTACAGTCCACAAGGTGTTTGTTACACAATCGTTTGCTGTTGCAATTTCTTCGGGAACTGCAGCCTGATGTCCGTCCGAAACATGAAACTTTTGCTAAATGAACCTCATTGACGAGAATGACTGTTTGCTACGTGTCTGCTTTACAGACGAGGCTACGTTCCATCTTAGTGGTCAGGCATGAAAGTGGGCAGTGATAGGAAAAGCCGAACTTCCATACGCGGGGGGGGAGATGATAACAAAGTGTTTAATCCTGCATTTCACTCTCTAATGTATATAACCATGACATTTAGGTATTAGTCACATGCCTACCGATTTAATGTATGTATTTTGATTCAAGAAAATTAAATATATAGTACAATATAATGTAAGGAGAAAAATTGCTGATGAGGTCATATGCATAGAAAATCACTCAGCTTAGTACAGAACGATGTCTTTAATCAAATGAGGAAATTAATCAAATGTCTTTATAAGATAACAATGTTGTATGGAAATGAAATCTTGAAGGTTTGAAAAACTTCAGACATGTTTGTTGATAAGTAATAAAAGTTTGATGAAGAATAAATGTTCATTCTTGATTTGACACAAAATTATTAGTGAAGAAATATGATAAATGCTTGCGAAAACGTTAGACATTTTGTAGATAAACAATAAAAGTCATTCACAGCTAATGAACTTTCATTTTCTTAAGTTGTTTCTGTCTAATAATTGGTTCTAACCTTCTTTTATGAATTAGTCGGCTAGAGTTTTCTTCTCTTAAACCAATTCGTTTGATTTTAATTTGCTGAGTAAGATTTTAGAGATATTTAGCTCCTTTCATCTTCTTCTCATTTATTCTTCCTTATCTTGTAATTCTTTCTTATATTCTGAATATGATGATTTCATATTTTGGCGTAAATCTTTATTTACAAATTCATGCAAATAATCGTTTTTCTTAAAAAATTCCAAGGCTGACTTATTCTGATTCAGTAGCTTATATTTCATGGTTTGAACAGATGAAAATGTTTCAATTTTCATGTTGCTGGATTCTTTATCAAGTACATCCCCCATCATACTAAAGGAATTTTCCACTTGAGAGCCAGAAAAACAACTCAATAATACCTACATTATTTTTCAGAGGGCAGTGAATTTGTTTAACCTAAAAAGTGCATGTTTTGGGATTCACTGAAATTTATTTATGTAAATATTAAACTGGGGCACATCACTGCATCCAAAGTATAAAATTACTGACATTTAACAACAACACAGGGTAGAGGGAAAGTCGCGCGAGCGGGGATTACGATTGCCGGCGAAATCTTCGCCCTGGCCGACTTCCGTTTTCGGACATTTTTCCTCCGTTTTTCACGCATTAAAGTGAAATTTAATAACAATACTGGGCAGAAAAAACTTCGCGAGAAAAATAAATTAGGATTATGGGGGAAAATCTTCACTCCATTTAACTTCAGTTTTGAAAGATGAAATACCGTCCCCAGACGGAACAGACCCCCCACCCCCAAACAGCTTCTTTTCAGTTTTACATCGATCTCGAGGGTAACCCAAATGATGACAGAAAAAGTGGAATTCCGCGAATCCACGAAATAATATCATGTATGAATGAGTAAGAAGTAACTAAGAAATGGAAAAACACGAATTTTATGGAAAATGAAAAATCGACACTGCGTTGCTCACTCTGACGTGAAACAATTTTACGGGACACGGAAACGGAGCGGATTCCACCACGGACGGACTAAATACCGATCTAGAAATTTAATTTCGTTTAATAAAAGGGAAAGGGGCGAAAACGATTGCTCTCTATTGCTTTGATTTGAAGAAGTATGTATTAGAAATAGGGTAACAAGCATTTCATTATAAAAAAATCTTTAAAAACAAAACGAAACGAAGTCGTTCCTTTTCACTATTACCGAAGATATTAAAAACGAGGAATATGACAAGAAAACATCAAAAATAAAGACATAATCAGGCAGATAGAGAGAGAGAGAGAGAGAGAAAGGGGGCGGGGACTTGTTGAAAAAAGTTAATATGACGAAACGGAAAACGACGCGACATTCTCAACGCCCAAGAAACATTCCCGAAAACATTTAACAAGGGTTAGAATCTTGAAAACACGAAAATAAACTTTACACAGATGTTTAATAACGTTATTTCACTGAGATTTTCGATTTCCGTTGCATACTCGATATTTTCCGTCGTTCGTAGCGGACTGGCGATTTCCATAGCATACTCGATGCTTTCCGTCGTCCGTAGCGGACCGACGATTTCCATAGCATACTCGATGCTTTCCGTCAATGATTTCCATAAGTAATTACGTAAAATTCCTAGTACTTGGAGTCGCTGAATCATTCTTCCCACCGCATGGACTTACTCAGCGTCAAGCGGAAGAGTGCGCACGGAGAATTTATTGTACCGAAGTCCCGACGATGACGACGGGGCACAGAGGTTCTGGCGCACAATGGCGCAAAACCTGCGTTTTGTAGCAAGATGGCGCAATACTTTTGTTTTGGCACACTTTGGCGCTGAATTTCCATCTCTGGAAGAGGTGACGTCATTCCCAGCCGTAACCATCCCGTCGTTCAAAGTCATTACGATTTTGCTTTCCGCTAGAGGGAGGCATACCCCCCCTCCTAAAAGTTGTATTGCATTTTTGGAATAATGTCGGTAACACCAAAAACGGAACAGAAAAAAAAAAAAACCGGATGAAGTCATTCATGCCTGAGTGGTACAGTCAACCGAAAAAAATGTGCGTATATGAGAATCGGATAACCTACATGTCGTAAGCACACATATTAGGAACAGTTCAAAGGTAAATAAATGTCTTGTGGGCTAATGCCAGACCGGATATTTGGTCCTTCTTCGCTGACAAAACTGTTTTCGCAAATGTGTGCCTGGATGTGTTCACCAATTACGTCATCTCCCAGCCGCAGGGCAGGCAGCCGACTATCATCTTCCTACAAGATGGGGTACCCACTCATTGGGTAAATATTCGTGAAACTCTTGACGCAACATTTCCAAATCAATGGTAGCGCTCTTTGGCCCTTTGAGGCCCTTGCGCCATAGAACGGCAACCAACCAGATCAATGGATTGACAGGGACGGACCAATTCTGTGGCTTCTAATAACCCCATATCTTATTAAGCTACATTTCTTTCTGTGGGGTTGTATTCAAGGGCATAGTGATAACTCCCGCGTTGCGGTTGATCTCACGGCTAAGAGGGCCTCTAGCGTCAGCAAAGATTTCGTAAATGTAGTGCGGTAAAGATTTTAGGGAATGCGGTTGATATTCTGAGGACACTGTATGCAAAGTATTCAAATTCCCATTCAGATATTAGATCCCCAGGCCTCACACAGTTTTCATTGTCAAGGACTTGCTATCGAATCAGACAGAGCTGTCTGTGTTACATGCTTTCTCAAAAGTGCCTGCTCAATGATTTTGAACTGCTGCAATCATTATGAACAAGAATATGAAATTAATTCGAAAAAGTTGGGAGGCTGAATGTAGCGAAACAATCTCCCCTCTTTGCGGGGGTGGGGTGTAGTGGTGGATTTCAAACCTACATCTTCCAGCTCCGGATATTTTTTCTTTTTCTGGTTACGGTGTTTAACGACCGACATGAGCAACACCAAATTCTACAACCAGTTGACCATCCCAAATTTAAGTCCACCAGTTCCAGGGAGGAAGGAAAATCAGTACCGTAAGACAATCTGGGATTGAAACACTGACTCAGCTCGGATGACCAGCGGGTCGACTTATCGAACGTCTAGTGATGCATCAAACGTATGAGTGATGAAGACAGTCATTATTTTTTTCAAAATAATAACTAAAATTCAACAAGTTTCTGTTAAGATAATTCCTAGCCTACTCTTCACCCACAACGATCTCCAGGTAATATAACTAACTACCTGGCACCTCTACTAGGAGCTTCAGTGAAATTTAAAACAATTTCCTTTTTTCTACTTATGGTCATTTGGATTCAAAATACACTGCTGGCCACCCAAAATGCAACACCAAGAAGGACACGAGATAGCAAAGCCTAATTTACTGGACACAAAGCAACAGATACAAAGATGAAACGATTGAGCTTACAGGCTCGTGCGACTAGCGGAACACGCAGACATCAATAGTTCGTGTGGCCCCCATGGCTGGCAATAACGGCCGCTACACGCCGCAGCATCGAACGAAAGAGGCTTTGGATGTGGGCTTGGGTTACGTCGGTCCAGGCTGCTTCCACACGTTGCCCCAGTTCATCAGGCGTAGCCGCGGGTGGTGCTTGCCGGGCCACTCGGTTGCCGATAAGTGACCAGACGTGCTTGATGGGCGACATATCGGGAGAACAGGCGGGCCACGGCAGGAGTGACTCCTGGTGGGCCATGAAGAATTGTTGCGCGATGCGTACCGCGTGCGGGCGCGCATTGTCCTGTTGAAACGTGGCCGCTGGCAGGTCCTGCAGGTAAGGGAGAACTACAGGCTCCGAAACGTCGGAGATGTAACGGTGACTGTTGAGTGTACCGGCGATGCGTACCAGAGGGGTGCGGATGTCATATCCAATTGCGCCCCAAACCATAACGCTAGGTGACGGACCGGATGCAACGCAGGCGCCATACAGTATCTCGCCGCGGTGCCGCCACACGCGGATTCGACCATCGTGTTGTTGCAGGCAGAAGCGGGATTTATCGGGGAAGACAGTGTCGTGCCATTCCGTAGTCCAGGTGCGGCGTTCAACGGCCCACTGCCTCCGCACTCGGCGGTGGTGTAACGTCAATGGTAATCAGAGAAATGGGCGCCGTGCGACAAGTCCCCGCTCCTGCAGACGACGTCGAACGGTACGTGCTGCACAGGTTGTTGCTCAACTCACCCTAATTCCTGCGCTAACGTTCGTGATGTGGCGGTGCGAGCCGTCAATGCCCGCCCGCACAACATGCCGGTCTTCTCGTTCGGCGGTGGTGTGCCGCGGCCGGGCAATCGCTCACGTCGGTCCGTCCGTCCCTCCAGCAGCCACCGAATCAATACTCGCCTCACTGTGGCTGGATGTCGTCCCACACAGGCGCCGATGTCTCGGTACGATAAACCGCTGTCACGATGAGCCACTGTTCGTATCCTGTCGAACACCGAAACGTGCTGGAATGACTGCCGTATTCTGCGACGAGGCATCAGAAAGCTTCCCACGCACAGGTCCGGCAGCACAACACACTTCCACTACTTACACCCCGCCTTCTGTGCACCCTTCTTATAGTGTTTCTCGATGGCGTGCCGGGCGCACATGATTTGCATATGCCCTGCAATGCTAATCGCTTGCATCTCCTCTCGCGGGCGACGCATGCTGCGAATTTCAGGCCAATCGGATGCTTCCTTCTTGGTGTTGCATTTTGGGTGGCCAGCAGTGTAGGCAGAGGGGTTGTTAAACTGGGTTCCATGGATGCCTTCAGACGTCAGTGAAAAGCAGGCTTGCTTTGAAAACATCACTAACTAAAAGCTATAGGAAGAGATGTCTGGAAGTCCTTAGCTTTCAGTGGTGCCTTCAAAAGGTCCGTGGCCTAGAAAAGGTTAAGAACCTTTGACATTAAGCAGAGAGAGACAAAATTTATGTTATTAGACGTGCATGTGAATTTTCTGCACTTCGCAG
Organism: Macrothele yani; assembly: GCA_039090855.1. Taxonomy (NCBI): domain Eukaryota; kingdom Metazoa; phylum Arthropoda; class Arachnida; order Araneae; family Macrothelidae; genus Macrothele; species Macrothele yani. The sequence continues at coordinate 124,064,365 of CM077024.1, read as the reverse complement.
CGAAAACGAAAAGACATGAATATATATCTACATGCAGTAGTAGTTATTGCAATTTACCTTACTGTTACCAGCAAAATAACGTCTACGAATCGCTTTTCTAGCACTGGTTCCAGCCATCAGTCGCAGGACTTTTGGCCACGATTGTAAAATTAATTTTTTGTTAAATTTCGTGTTGTGTTATGAGGAAACGGAGAGAGTTCTCTGAGAGAATGTCTAAGAGAGTAGTAGAAAATACTATTTTCATAATTATTTCTTTAAAGAAATGAGAGAGAGAGAGAGAGAGAGAGAGAGAGAGAGAGAGAGAGAGAGAGAGAGAGAGAGAGAGAGAGAGAGAGAGATTTCTTGTTAGGTTGCGAACAAAAGTTCATAAACATCCTTATGACAGCAAATATTTAAAAAAATGACGTGAGTTAAAATTGCAAAATATTAACTTGTTAAAGGCCATGGAGGTTCGTATCCATTGTTTCAGTGCTACATAAGTTAAAGAAATACTGCGTAAAATATGCACCTGAAAACTTTTTTGTTTTAATCGGGAATAACATCGGCAGCGAGTAAAATGTTCAGAAACGGAATTTTTTGGAAAATATTTTGCCAGGAAGTTAAAAATTTGTGCCACCGTCGTACAAAACTTAGCCCCCCCCCTTCTAATAGCACCCCACAACACCAACACCCCTAATAGCACCTCCAGTTCTGAACTTCTGGCGTCGCCACTGGTATATAACAGAATACGAACAGAATGAACCACAGAATAAACAATGACACTCAGGTTAAAATAGCATTTTCCCTTTTCCTAACCGAATTAGTCAAGCAGCAAGGGTCACGCCACGCGTCTGATTATTTAATTTTTAATTAAAGTGAAAAGAGACATCACAAACTTCTTAGTCATTGTGAATATAGTTTAAATACGTGGAGATAATGCAAATATACGATGTCATCGTCTGTCCACGTTATTTTATAAACAACGAATAGCAACCGAAATTTTTTCTACCGACACCGCTGGGATCGAACCCAGATCTCTCGATAACTAGCCGAGTGCGTTCGCTTTACGCTACGGTAAGCAACTCACAGCGCTATTCGTGACTTATCAGTCAGCATCTGACTGCACAAACCCATATTGATGGGCTCCGTAACGGTTGTGTCGCCATCTAGTGGCATTCAACAAAGCAAGCTGTTTTAATTACAGCGATAAATCCAAAGGGCGATAGAAATGGTGAATATATTTCAAATACGTGAATATATTTCAAATATTTGTGCAGTCAGATGCTGACTGATAAGCCACGAACAGCACTGTGAATTCTTGGCACCGTAGCGTAAAGCGAACGCACTGGGCTAGTTATCGAGAGATCTGGAATTCGATCCCAGCGGTGTCGGTAGAACAATTTTTCAGTTGCTATTCGTTGTTTATAAAATAACGTGGACAGAGCGATGACATTGTATATTTACCTTAGTTTTTAATTAACCCAAGGATTTATAAGGAATCCTTTTTATTTGCCCTCTTGTTCTCAAAAGTGTCACCTTCCGCTGATTTTTTTTTTTTTTTTTTCGAGGATTTAACGACCACCGTGAACAACTCAATGGGCTATAAGCAGTCGCCCGTCTCTAATTTAGGGTCAATGGTTCCAGGGAAGGGGAGTCAGTATCGTAAGACAAACACAGCATCCATACCTCGCGGGTATTCGAACCCAAACCCACTTGGACGAACAGTCATAAGCCATCGCGTAGACCACTGCGCCATCGAGGGCGGCCCCCCTATTTTTACCTCTGACTGATATGTCTCGCATAATTTTTCGTTTTTCATTTGCTGTTAGGAAAAAGCATTCTAGCAAGGTCAGAAGACAAACTGAGCTTGCTTAAATTGTAAGAACTTTTCCTGGGTGTCTGTTGTATGTGTGCATATTTGTACAAGCTTTGAGACAGGGGCTAAAGGGCACCACAGTACACACCAAACTTTGTAACTGAACAAATTTTCCATATGCTGTGCACAAGATTTTTTTTTTTTTTTTTTTTTCATGTTGGGGTTGACATTTTTTTTTTTTGTTCAGAAACAGTTGTTTTCGTACAAAATAAAAACAAAGACACAGAGCCCTCCTCTATATCCGTGCCTGGCACTATCTATTAATTTGGAATGTGTCTCTTCGTGATATGTGTTGCAGACATTACGTATCCGCCGGTCACCATACGAAGAACAAACCAATTAAATTTACAGTATCCGGTTAAAGTCCTCTGTTTTTTTTTTTATTATTATTATTGACAGACAGCAAACGTCACGAAGGTGTAGTCCACCATCTGCGCTATTGAAAATTTCCCTTAATAATTTAATACAACCATAATAACCAATTTGTTATTCAGACATTTTTAGGAAACTGATAATCCCTTCTTTCTTCGTGAGTTCGGAACAGCTATTAGAAAACTGTTTTTGATCTTGAAGAGGTTTTCGTCCTTGGGCTTCGCAGGAAACAAAAAAATAACGCCTGTTGCAACAGCCGAAAGGACTATTTTTAATTCGGTGCTGAGTACCATGTGAAGTGGAATGCCGAAACGTCATTATTCGTTTTGTGTTCGAAATTCCCGAAGCGTGAAATCGGCTGTCGATGCCACTAAACACGATAGGGAAACCGGAAATCGCCAACAATTCGTTTCCCTCGCATCCAAAAAGAGATGTATGTAGGTAGTACGGATTCGGCATTCCTTCTCATCATCGCCGATGAATCATTTTCATCGATGACTTGGGTCGGAAATGAATACTTAGAAACGGCAGCGCTCCGTCCGAAAGTCGAACAACCGCAAAAATCTAGAAACTTTGACCTCGCAGACGGAACAACCACGCATCATCCGTAATATCTGAAGCAGAAATTATTATTTTTTAAATGAATGAATAAAAAATAAAAAAAAAAGAACGTTGTTTCGTAGACAAGAGTTTCCGATGAAACGTGACAAAAAAAACAAACAAACAACATAATTCCAGAGTGTCATGGTACTTACTATTTGTAGATAATTTATGCAACACATATTGCGCACATCAAGAACTTTGCGAGTGTGAAATAAAACGAGTAATTCGAGAGTATACATTTATTTACATGCAACACATTGGATTTATTCGTGTCACTCACAACCACACTGACAGAGCCACTGTTTGGTACATATTAAGTGGAATTAAATCATAACAAATATAATAATAATAATAAGGTTTACTAATTCCTGACATTGACCGGTACTTAGGTAGGCGGATTTACGAATGTTATTGTCGTAAAACCGATGAAAGAAGACATGAGTAATAAAAGTAAATATTTACTAAACTATGGCGGCGGAATGCCGAATCCGTATTTCGACTGTTTAGTTTCTTAAAGACATATCGTTATTGAGATTCAGACGAACGCAAAAAAAAAAAAAAGATCCTGACACCCATGAAATGTTATGGAGCTACGAATACTGTTGTCAGTTTGATCCTAATCAATGAGCTCAGTTTTACTATTTGTACACTTTTAATATTTTTTTGTACATAATTGTGCTTAATTTGTATAGATTTTGTTTATAAATAAATTCTGAACTACGAAAGTTCATATGCGCAAGCTAAAATCTCACCTGAAGATAGAAAGAAAGCTGAATAGCAAGTATGTTAATGACTGGGATTAGTGACTTTTGATCTACGATACATATAGGTTACTTTTTTTTTTTTTTTTTTCATTGGAGGTTTAATGACCACCGTGAGCAACTCATTGGGGAATAAGCATTCGCCCGTCCCTAATTGAGGGACGCCGACTCCAGGGAAGGAAGAGAGAGAGAGAGAGAGAGAGCCAGTACCGTGAAACAAAAGCATCCGTGCCTCACCGGGATTCGAACACGGACCCATCTCGGACGAACGAATAGAAGCCATCGCTTAAACCACTGGTTACACCAGGCTACAGCCCACCGCCGTGTTATACAGCATTTTAAAATTCTCGCCAATAGCAGGATCCCCCCCCCCACACCCACACCCTCGAGACGTCGAGAGGAAACCAAATTTTGCTACAACGTACCATTTTCATGGCATCAAAAAATGCATTTTTGTAATGGCTTTTATCACATTTAGCATCCTGTTCTCATAATTTACGCAGATTACAATGAGATATTGTTCCCCTAGGTAGGTATGTTTTTGTAGTGTGCCGAAAGATCAAACTGTGCGGCTTGGTTTTTCGCCCCAATCCGCCCCTGTCAACAGTGACTGAATTATGGGATGTTTTGCGGCAGTAACAGCTGTCTCCGAAACAAAACGAATTCAAAAACCTCATAGAATCCATGCTGTGTCATATATTTGTTACTCCGCAAAAAAATAAGGCCCTGCTTGGTACTAAAGAAAGGTTTGCATTTTTTTTTTTTTTTTCGGCCCTTGTGTGTTATTTGGTCGTTAAATTTGGATTAGGAATGCAGTGACGATCCACCAAATTAAAAAATGCGCCATGAGGTGAAAAATGTTTATATCCACTGACTTGTTTTAATGCCAGAGAAACAATACAACGGCATGAAAAAATAGAAAACATTAAGATGGTTCGACCTAAAATCTCTGCCTCATTTTCCAATGGTGAAACTTCTTTACGTATTTTCTTTGCAATTAATATATTCCCACGGATGAAAATTTGCACATCGATAAAACTAACTTTAAGTTATAGCATGGGATACTTAATACTTGCTAAAACATAACCATAACTAAGCAATCCAACATTTGTTTGTCTTCTGACATCATCAATGTACAAGTCGCGCCATCTATGAAAATTACTCAAAGAAAAGTGATAGATTTTTAATATAATTATGGTTATGTTTTAGCAAGTATTAAGTATCCCATGGTATAACTTAAAGTTAGTTTTATTGATTTGCAAATTTTCATCCTTGGGAATACATTAATTACGAAGAAAATATGTAAAGAGGTTTTACCATTGGAAACATAAGGCAGAGATTTTAGGCGGAACCACCTTAAGGATACAACTTTTGTTTGCACATTAACAAGTACTTATAACAATGCCACATATCAAGTGAAACTTATTATTAGACTTTCTGATTTACTCTTATTTCATTAGTATGTTGTGGTGTCATGTTAAAAAGGAAGGGGAGATGGAAATATAAAAAGATAGCCTTGCAGAAGCGAGAGCCATGAGTCATAACGGCTGAAAAATGAACACTATATATTTTATTATGGTCAGAAGCTTCACCCTCTCTCGTAATGCCTCAGAGCTGGTTTCACAAGCAACAGGTCATACACACACACACAAAAAGAAATAAAAGAACACAAAAATCTGGGAAGGAAGGGGGAAAAAAAAGTAAGAAAAAGAAATGAAAAAGGTATAAGAAGGCAGAGGGGAAAAGCAACAGTGTTGCAGTTCTATGGTCGTTTGCGGTGAGTAATGCTCGTTAGAGCCAGGGTGAAAATGAGACACTATACGAAAAAGAGCTTGGTAATAATAGGGCTCGATGATTCTGTGGTATCTCATGAAGATTTAGAGCCAATTTTATCGTGCTATGTAAGAATCCGAGGGTGTAGCAAGAGATGGGTTCCAGGTAGAAAGGGAAGAATAGACGATGTTGGTCTAGAATTAACTACAGCAGTGAAAGCGTGAAAGATGAATTTTGTATCTTGTTGTCAAAAACGTTAGATAGAAGAAAAACGTTGGACGAGCAAGTGAAACAGAGAAACTGCCGAGGTGATCAAATGTGAAACTTGTCCTTGCCTAGTGGATTGCTGATGCTTTCTAATATCATTAAGGTTTACGTAAATGCACTTAAAACAAACAAACGACAACAACGACAAAAAAACCCTGCTTTTCTTTTTTTTTTTTTTCTGTAGAACACTTGAACGAGGTGGCAAGTCAAATTCAAGTCTGCCTTCAGCATATTACCAAAGAATTGGAGCTCTACAACTTGGCCACTCACTACGGCATACATTCTACATAAAACTTTAAATTATGGGTAGCGCTTGATCTTAATATACCACCCCCTTCTTCAACGGAAAAGAAAGCATTTTACCTCTAATAAAAAATGGGTCGTTCGCGAAATCTACTCTAAAATATGTGTTCGACAATGTGAGCGAAAGGACGTTTCAAAAGTAATACAAACAATCGATCGTGGGTGACGCAGTGATCAAAGTCTGGCTTCTAACCGTTCACCAGAGTGGGCCCGGGTAGAGGTCTGCACGGTCCGGGCTTTTATCCAGACACTTGCGAGCAGGCCGGGCTTTTCCCCAGATATTTGCGACTGAGCCGGGCCAAGTCGACTCATTTTTTTATCGCAATGGTAAAGAAAGAAAACGTCTTGTTCCCCGATTTCCTGGTGTGTTTAACTGTTTTATTGGCTTTACTTACTTCCATGACATAGCCTAGGGCATAATCGGTAAAGCAAGGAGAGGCACTCAGTGTTTATACCATCTGCAGGTATTAATATAGTAAAACCACTTCGGGGCTTGTTGACAACAAAAAGATTCGACACCGAGCGAGTGTGTGTATTGTATTGACGAGGGTGTATGCAGTGGGGTGGGGTGTGTGAGTTTGAATGAGAGTGTGGAACGAAATCGATTTTTTTTCCTATCCTTAATCTGTATAGGAGCAGACTTTTGTAGTGTTACCACTTACTATAGTTCAGAGAAAGTGAGATTCTGAACGCGCTCAGTCTTCCTTTTTCTCTCTTTTTAAAGGCTATATATTTCGCCAATTGTCAAAGTTTAGTTAATATTTTCAGGCTTACATTCAACTAAATATTTTCAATGATATGTCATTTCATTATTGAATTTTCACATTTTAATAAAATACGACAGAAAGTCAAAATAATACCAAATGGCACAGCTAGGCCGGGAAGAGCCTAAGTAAGAGCTGCAATTGACGGGCCCAGGTTGAGCCTTAAACGCACCGGCTTAGGCCGGGCTGGGTTCACTAAATTAGACCTCTAGGCCCGGGTTCCGATTACAACATAGATGGTGTGCTTGTCTTATGACACTGGCTTGCTTCCTTCCATGGAAGCAATGACACTAAACTAGTGATGGGCGACTGCTTAATAGCCCTTTGAGTTGCTCACGGTAGTCATTAACCTCCCGCACCCAAAATTTCTCTTGAACGAAATGATCGTAAGTTTTATTGGTCGGTCGTGTAATTGTCACGAGCGCGGACAATTTCATTGATCCGGTAAGCGGAAAAGGCGAAATCTGCAAATCACTAGCCCGATCGGGTTCAGTCCAGTGTTGCCAACACAGGTGTAGATGGGGGTGGGGGAGGGGGTCCGGACCCCCCCCTCCTCGAGGGAGATTGGGTACGAATTTAAAACGAGAGATACATATATCTTATCAACCATTATCAATCCACAGCTGGATGAAAGTCTCCTCAAGTTTCTTCCGCAACGTTTCATCTTGCGCCAGTCTCATCCATGTCTTTCGAATTTCATCCACCCATCTCTTATGTGGTCTTCTGGGTCTTTTCCTGTCCCTTGGAATCCAGTCTAGAATTTCGGTGGTCTGTTCTTCTGGCAACGTGTTCGCCCGTTGCCATTTCAGGGATTTTACTCTGGTCATGATGTCTTCTAGTCTTGTTATTTTTCTTATCCATGAGGTCCTCTTCTTATCTTTCCTGGTTACACCAAGCATGCATCTCTCCATGCTGCTTTCAGTTGAGATATATATATATATATGTATAATATATATATATTAATATGTTTTTCTCAGTAATGTTTTTTTTTTTTTTTTTGCATTTTTTACTTTTATAGATTCTGGGCTCATTCCCACTTGGAGTATTTTTTTCCCAAGAGGCTTTCACAGATGAACCAAATCCATAGACCCCCCCCCAAAGAAATTTGAGTGGGTCTGAGCCCTTGTTTTAGGAAGTGAGGTTTGAGTCCCGAATGAGGGACTCGAATCTAATTTATGGTTCAAAGCAGATTTGCCCGAGTCAGGTCCGGGTCCAAAATTTTTGACTCGTTTCCAAATCTACTCACGTGTGTAGTGATTGAACTCCGAAAAAAAAAAAAAAAAACAACTCTTCACGCAATAATCTGTCGCAGTCTGCAAAAATTTCCGTCTCGTAATGATTTAAAAAAACAAAAACTTTATTTCATCAATTTTAAAGATTCGATTTCGATTTTCACACCAATCGCGTTATTTTTAGCGATTAATTTTTTTTACGTAAATCGAAAGGATCTTCCTCGCACTAGGATACATGATCTAATTATTTGTATCGCAAGACATCACCGAAGATATTTTATTGTGTGAAAACCAGTTGCGGATTTTGCTACAGGGGCCATGCGCAAAGTATTGGTTTTTAAGAGGCCCCTCCTCTCAGTTTCCCACCATCTTTGAAAAATAACGTTTCTGTTTTGTCGCACGCCCCCTTAATTTTTATTTTCTTTACTAAAGCAAAAATATTCGACTTCGTTATTTCAACAAAAAAAAAAAAAATACGTTTTGAGTTCTCTGGAATATGATTTAACTATTTTCAAGGTGGTGGTGCGTATGTTTCATGCAGTAGGTCTCTGTGTGTTGTTTTTCTTGCCGCCATAACTCAAAAGGCATTGTAGCTTTTTAGATGAAATTAAAAAAATAACGAGTTTTTCGATTCCTGATGGGGAAGAAAAACAGCGGAAGTAGGAAAATACATATTTGAGGAAGAACAGTCGGGAATTTTATAAGGACAGCCACTGAAGCACCGTACTAGCATTCAACTTGTTACATACGCTAATTTATGGAACTGCTCCATTTATGCTCAGGGATGTCAGCAGCCCTGAAGTGGGAAAGGGGCTATTAAGGGCTAAGCGTCATCCGAATGGGCAGAAATTTTGGCCAAAAAATAGTACATTTTCCCCTACGCTGATGGTATCCCTAGTTAAATAAGTTTTCAGGTACATGTACGTAGTATTTATTCATTGTATCATCATCATCATCATTGTCAACCATTATCAATCCACTGCTGGACGAAGGTCTCCCCAAGTTTCCTCCACAACGGTCTGTCTTGTGCCAGTCTCCTCCATGTCACCCCTGCATACTTTCGAATTTCTTCCACCCATCTCCTATGTGGTCTTCTTCTGGGTCTTTTCCTGTCCCTTGGAATCCAATCTAAAATTTCGGCTGTCCATCGATGATCTGTCCTTCTGGCAGTATGTCCAGCCCATTGCCATTTCAGGGATTTAACTCTGATCATGATGTCTTCCACTCTTGTCATTTTTCGGATCCACGAGTTCCTCTTCTTATCTCTCCTGGTTACACCAAGCATGCACCTCTCCATGCTTCTTTGAGTTGTCTAAAGCCTTTGTATGTCTCTTTTAGTTAAGGTCCACGTCTCTGCACCATACGTAAGCACTGGAAGGATGCATTGATCAAACACTTTTCTTTTAAGACATAATGGCATATTGCTCTTGAAAATTATGCTGTTTCTTCCAAAAGCTCTCCAGGCAAGTTTTGTACGCCGATTAATTTCTTCATCAATGTGACCCTCACTTGATATCTGCTGTCCAAGATAAACGTACGTGTCTGTTATCTCCAGCTTTTCTCCATCAATCGATAAAACTTCATTTCTTGTAAAAGCATTGAACATCACTTTTGTCTTCTGAAAGTTCATTTTTAATCCCACTTCTTTACTCTTGTCAGCAAGTTCCTGGATCATACTCTGCAGCTCTGATGGGCTAGTTGCAAAAATGACTACGTCATCAGCAAAACGAAGGTGGGTTAGATAATCTCCATTAATCTTTATCCCCTTGTTTTCCCAGCTCAGCGACTGAAAAACACCCTCCAATGTGGCATTAAAGAGCTTCGGAGATATGGTGTCACCTTGTCTCACTCCCTTTCCAATTTTTACGTGTGTTGTATTTTCAAACAGCCTAATCTTTGCACTTGCAGGAAATCATGGATACGAATCTCTATGGCTTTTAACAAGTTACTATTTGTTTGCAAAATTAGCTTATTTACGTCTTTTCTTTTTAATTTAATAATTACTGTCATAAGGCTCTTTATGAAATTTAGTTTGTAACGTGACAAAGAATCTCTCTCTTTCTCTCAACTCTTATTACAAAAAAAAAAAAGGTGTCTTTCTTCTACTTGCTTAGGGATCCACTAAGAAGGCTCCTTCCATTTCCCAGAAGTACAAACACTAAATTTAACAAATAGTTCATTTTATACACAGGCGTGTCGCATTAATGTGACCACGTCCTACTTTTGACACCAACAGCGAGTAGCCAATGAAAGAAGGCACGTGTCGTGAGCTGGCTTAGAAGATATATAAGATGTGCTGTAGGCAATCTGAAAACATATTGCCCGGGTACTGGCCCCCCGGTAATAAATAAGGGCGTCTTCCTCCCCTTTTCTACTTCGCTTCCGTGTCACTTTCCTATCGGGCACTCTAGCCCAAATCTCCTAGCTTCCTATTTCTAAGGGTTGTTTAAGACCTGGGGTCAGACACTCCCTTCCTAAAATCCTCTACATATGATCATCATCTGAAAACATATCGGGTCGCGGATGGCCTAGTGGTCAACGTTCTTACCTGCCACGGAGAAACTTCAGGTTCGGTCCCAGGAAGATACGAACGCTCGAACCACTACATATCCGCCGTGCGTCGGATGGGCACGTTAAGCCGTCGAACCCCGGGTACTGGCCCTCCGTTAATAAATAAGGGCGTCTTCTTTCCCCTTTCTACCTTGCTTCCGTGTCACTTTCCTATCTGGCACTCTAGCCCAAATCTCCTATAGCTTCCTATTTCTAAGGGTTGTTTAAGACCTGGGCTCAGACATTTCCCTCCTAAAATCCTCTACATATGATCTGATCCGAAAACATATCACTCGTTGCTGTCATGGATAAAAGGAGCAATTTACCAGATTTGCAAAAAAGGGGTGTTTATCGGCTTTCGGGCCAAGGGAGGAGTATTTCTGAAACACGCAGTTTGTGATATGTTCGCGTGCTGCTGTGGTTAAAGTGTATCGTGATTGGAGAAATGGCACCATTGCGAATAAGTGACGTAGAAACTGCAGAGCACCACGTGTCATTGATGTTAGAGGTGAACATCGGCTGCAAAGGTGTATGAGGGCCGATCGACACGCTACGGTGTAGCAACTCACTGGCCGAATGAACCAGGGGGCTACCGGAAGTGTCTCTAAAACGACAGTTCAGCGAACCATGTTGTGTATGGGGCTCCGATGCAGACGGATGGTCACTGCACCTATGCTAACGAAGATGCATATGCAGAAAAGGCTTACATTTGAACGGCAATATCGGAATGGGAGCTCCGCTGATTGGCAAAGGATTGCCTTCTCCGATTAGTCACGTTTTCAGCTTCATCGAACGGATGGACGTTGGCGTATAAGGCGAGAAACATCGGAGAACAAACACGCTTCAACCAATGCTGGAAGAACACAAGCTTGTGGGGGGAAGCGTTATAGTCTGGGGAATGTCTGGGGAATGTTTCCGTGGCATTCCCTAGTCCACTCATACCTGTGGAAGGTACTGTGGACAGAATTCGTTATGAATCCATCCTTGCAGACCAAGTACACACATACATGCTGATTGTCTTCCCTCGGACGGATGGAATCTTCCAGCACGACAATGCGACGTGCCAGACAGCTAGAAATGTCCGAGAGTGGTTGGAAGAGCACGGTGAAGACTTCAAAGTATTTCCCTGACCCCCTAATTCCTCAGACTTAAACCCAATTGAGCATCTGTGGGACCACCTCGATCATGTTGTTCGCTCTATGGATCCCCCACCGTGCACCCTCCAGCAGCTGTCAGATGCACTGTACAGCATGACTCCACATGCCTGTGAACACCTTCCAGCACCTTATTGAGTCACTCCCAGTCCGTCTAGCTTGTGTCCGCGCTGCACACGGCGTTTACTTTAGATATTAGCTGGTGGTCACAATAATGTGACTCGACCGTGTATAAAAAATTTCTGTGAATTCCAAGAATTTGCGTACATTTATTTAAGTTGCATAAAATCTTAGGTGGCTGTGCTTATTATGTGTTCTAACTACTTAAATACAGCATTTAGTGGAGATTGGATGAAAGAGAAGTTGGGTGGCCTGAAGTGTCACGCCTGCTTATGCTTGCTACAGCAGATCCCACACTACATGCAGTGCAGTGTGGGATCTGCTGTCGCATATCATCAGGTTCCAAACCACTGACAGTTTCTCAGAATAGCCCGAACCTGGAATAAAAAAGCGTACATCGTAAAACCAGCTTTTCGAATGTCGTTTTACTCGTATGCTAAGTCCTGAAAAAGAAGTGGCCTATGCATATATGTACTGTCTGCTACCCACTTCACTAGCTATTTCTGAAGTGGTTTTTGGTTAACAAAAGTCCTACGGATTTCTGCGTAGTCACCATTAAAAAAAAAAAGGTGAAGAATAAAGTAACGTGACGCAGGCGCGACTGTACGGTTGGACTCGGGTAGGCTTCAGCCCACCCAACTTTTCTTTGAGCCCCCTACCCACCCGCAAAAAAGTATTTAAGCAGTTGGAACTTTCGGCGGGTGCAACCAACTAAAATTCTACTTAGAGGACGTGAATAAATTCATGCGAATTTTTCGAAATCACTAAAATTTCGTTACATAAAATGAATTCTTTATTAAACTTAGTGTTTGTACTTATAGGAAAGGAGGGAGACCTCTGAACGAATTTCTAAGAGAGCAGTAGAAACTAGAGATCTGTACGGGCCTTAATTTGGAAAGTACAGCCCGGCCCAAACCTGCACATCCAAGGCCCGGCCCGTATATTTCTCCTGTTTCCAAGGCCCATGCCGGCCGGTAAAATTTCAACAATTACTAAAAAACACGAATTTGACACCTGGTGCACTCGGTCATTCGACTCCTGAAGAGTTTTCGATTTCTTAATTGCTACACGTATCCTATTACAATAAACGCTAATTCGGAATATTTCTGTGACTCTGTAAAAGTCACATGACGTCTGAGGAGGGGTCTTGTAAACTCAAAAATATTGCATGTAAACGACAATTTCCACGCCTTTCAAATTTCCTGGGTTTTCAAATTATCATTGCCTACCGCTGGACTCGGAATATCCTTGGGGATAAGGAGGAGGAAGGGGGGGGGGTTAATTCGAAAAGTACGAAATATCCAGAATTATGAGGCCGATCGTTCTACTTTACATTGTCTACAAGCACATATTCTCCGGAAGCGATTGTTTCGCGAAAATCTTTGGCCTTCTTAAACTCCATAATAAGTGTGGAAGAGTATTTATCAGCAACACTGAACTAAACATGCGCTAGGGAAAACAACGACACATTGCCCAGCTAACCAGTGTCACAGAAGTTTGAAAACTGCTGCCTGATAGTACAAATGGGAAAAATACGGCACAGATTTATACACAGAAGTAAGTTTCTCCCAGCCCATTTCTCCCGTGCCATTTTAGACAACTTAGAAGCTTTTCACACATCTAGAGAACAAAGTGTCACCGACCAGAACAATAAAAAAGATCGTCTGCGAGCGGGTGGCTGGGTTTATAAATGCTGCAGTTAATAGCCTGCCCTAAAGCATGAGAGGAGGATGAAGTTAGAGAGATAAAGAGAGAAAGAAGGGACATCATTCACATTGAAAAACTAAGGGAGCTGACCCACTCCAATTGTTTTGTAGGAGGGGCAGATGTCGCAAAACTTCCATTTTTTGAACAACGGAAATTATTGAATCTTATCCTGCTGCTGTATGTTGTGAGATTTCCAAACGAGAAAGGCACCGTACAGCGATTGTTTTGCTCATAATAATAATAATAAAAAAAAATCTGCTCGGCCCGTGTCTGTTTTACATTAAATATTGAAGGTTCAGGCCTTTGCTCATTTCTAAGTTGGGAAAATGGCCCGGCCCATTTTCCCAACTTAGAAATGAGCAAAGGCTCGACCCGGTCTGGGCCCGTGCAGACCTCTAGTAGAAACACACCATTTCTGTATTTACAGATTAAAACGACGAGAGAGAGAGAGAGAGAGATTCGTTATGTTACAAATTACATAAACAGCCTTATGGGGGAAAAAAACCCGACTTAAGTAAGCTAAAATTGCCAAGAAATAGCAACTTGCCATAGACATTCGTATCCGTGGTTACCATACTACAAACATTGAATACACAGTATTCACTTCAAGACCTTTGTTTACTAAGGATAACATTATCAGCGTCGGGTAAAATGTGCATGAACGGAATTTTTGCCGAAATTTCTGCGAAACATTTCAAAATTTGTGCCCTCCTCCCATCATGCTTAGCTTCCCCAATAGTCCACCCAGTTCAGAGCGGCTGGCGTGGCACCGCCAGGCCTAGAAATTAGGTGGCCTGGCAGCGCCAGGTCTCGACTGCACCCCTTCTGGTCTTGGGATTGCCTCTTAAAACTGAACTGAATGGGGAAATAGTAAAAAAAAAAAAAAAAAAAACATTTTAACTGAAAGATAAGCTGTCGTTTTAAATGCCGTATTAAAAAAAATACAAAATGTTCCCTGCATTCTTAGTTACATCGGCCAGAAGTAACATCCCAATATCTGAGCTCAGTTGTAGTGTAGTGTTATGTAACACTACTCTCAAAATGATTTTAAGTCAGCCTCAGTTTAAGCTAATAGAAGAGCAAATTTATCCCTCTCCCTATTTTCCTTCTTTTTTTTTCGAGAAGCAAAATGAAAAAAAAAAGAGTTATTTTGAAGGTCTGGGTGAAAACAAAGCTGGAGTTTTCTCAAAAAGCTTTTTAACCCTGGAAATAAAAACGCACCTCCTTTCAATCGCAAATGTATTTTCTTTCCTTCTGCGACGAACACGTTATTTAGGAACTCTGACAGCGTGAACAATGGTGGCGCCATCTTCAGTTTTTTTGCTTACAATTCAATGCATCGTCGTGATGCAACTCTTATTGAATTTACAACCACTGTTACAGAAGACTTGGCCAAAAACACTTGTTTGTAAGAGATTTAGTATACCAGTTTTCGTTCATTAAAATCTTAGGCGTAAAGCCTTTTAATTGTAAAAATGTTATATCAACTAAAAACCTTAATTTAGAATTTTAACTGATGGGTCATAACATAGAAAATTTTTTTTTTTTTCACTGTATAATGCAGAATGTTTTTCGTGAAATCCTTTAGTTTTTTGTGATTTTTTTTTAAGCTGGGCTCGGCTCAAATGTAATTTGTTCAGTCAGGTTATTGAACTAAAATTTTGCGCTTTACTGGAGCGACGGTTCATAAAATCTACAAAATGGGAAAAATCGCGACACCCAATTTTTGGTAAATCGCTCACGTAGCAACCTGGAAATCCTAATTGATAGCAGTGACGCATTCACTGGGGGTGGCCCAGGTGCCCGGGCCATCCCCAAATAGGTACCACTTGGTCCTTCGTTCTTTGTTATTGGCTGCTTATTTCTAAATATATTTCTATATGTTTTTAAACATCATCATCCCTGTCAACCATTATCAATCCACTGCTGGATGAAGGTCTCCCCAAGTTTCTTCCACAACTGTCTTGTTGAGCCTGTCCCCTTCATGTTATTCCGGCATGCTTTCGAATTTCATCCACCCATTTCCCATGTGGTCTCCTTCTGTCCCTCGGAATCCTGTATAAAATCTCGGTTGTCCATCGGTGGTCCGTTCTTCTGGCAACATGTCCAGCCCATTGCCATTTCAGTGATTTTACTCTGATCACGATGTCGTCTACTCCAGGCTTCTTTTCAGTTGTCCGCATTTTTTTTTCTTTTAGTTAAACGCTATTCACCGCGAAAAACATTAATATTTTTCTTCAAAATGTTTAGTTTTTCATCTAGGGGCGTTAGTATAAATATACATGATATCTCCGCTTCCAAAATTCCATTTTAAAAATTACATTTCCTACTCAAAGCGTCTGTGGCGAGAAATGTTTCCTGTAATTACCGATTTTTGTACCATACAGTAAATGATCTGTGCTCAATTCTTGATTTTTTTTTTGTAACAGACATTTCCGTAGAAAGTTTCTAATTTCTATTTCTTGATGTTTTAACGATTGTGCCGAAACGCAATTCACCGCTAGGCGGCGTAAATGTATATTGCATTTCCATGAAAATCTCTGCTTGTAAAAATCGGTTTTTCAAAATAATTTTTGCGTTAGATAAAGGTCACGACAATGAATATTTTGCATGCCTTTTACAAAAGCGTTTTTTTTTTTTTTGCTACCTGTTCAATGTACTACAGAACATTGTTTACATTGCGCAATTTAAATTTTGCGCAGATTTTTTCTAGGAGCCCTAGGTGTATTTTGTTGTCTGCCTGCCAAATTTTAGATTTTCTAAAAATCTGCATTAAACTATTTTTTTTTTTTCCGTTTCTGAAAGAATTTCAAAGACGTGCTAATTACAGCAGGTAGTATTTGAATCAGTAGTGTGGGGAGATAGTATAATGAACAACTCTAAATGTGTAACAAGTCTGTGTTCATTTTTCCGGCTCGCCACTCCAGAAAGAATTGGTGCTAAGGCTCAGTTCACCAGGCTTGGGGGCATAGCTTTGAGGGTACGACGCACTTTTCGAAACCCCCAATACCAATAATTTCGTCGTGGGTTCCTGGAACTCCCAATGCTTCGAGCATTTTTCGTAACCATACGTACTGATGTGTATACATTTTGTTCTTCTTTGTTTAGCTTCCATTTATTAATTTTATCAAAGTTTAAATAGAAATTTTAAGTACCGTACTTCTTTCGTTAAAAACAAAAGAGCTGTTGTTACATTGATCTACGAAGGCCGTTCCATAAAAACTGAGAGTAATTCCTTTTTTTTTTTTTTTTTTTGAGTTGGCAACAATGCGAAGGGGAAAAATAACCACGCAGACGACTAACTGAATTAAGGAAGTATCTATGGCAACAGTTATTAGCCGTGGCAGACGATTCTGGTTTTGTTATTGCGCAGTTGTCTGTCTTTTGCAATACAGTTATGGAGGTGAGTGATTCAGAGTTAAGAAGTGAAATGCGTTGGGCGATTAAATTTTGCTATCGTTTGGGCAAAACGGCTCCAGAAACCGTTGATTTATTGAAAAAAGCTTACAAAAATAAATGTTTGTGTGAGTCAACGATTTTTTTGATGGAAACAAGATTTCAAAAAAGGGCGTTTGTCAGCAGAAGACGTTCCTAGGCCTGGTCGACTTGAAAGTGCTGTTACGGAGCGCATTGTTAACACTATTTGAGCGATCCTGCAAGAAGATCAACGAATGACGTATTAAAGCATAGCGGTGTCAACTAATATTTCAAAAATGTCGGCATTCCGCATCCTACGCGACAAATTACTGCTGCATCGTGTGTGGTTCAGATGGGTACTTAATCACCTGACGAGAGAACAATTGTTAGCCAGAGTTCAGGTGTGTCATGAGTGGAAACAAATGATTGCAAAGGATCCAAGCTTTCTAAATACAGTAATAACTGCCGATGAAACATGGGTCCACTATTTCGACCCCCTCACGAAGCGCGCATCGAGTGTCTGGAAACACACGGGCTCGCCTCCTCCAAAAACAGTCCGCCAAACCAAATCAGCTGGGAAGGTGATGATGATAATTTTCTTTGTTCATAAAGGTGTAGTCTACCAGCATGCCGTTCCTTCGCAAATTACTGTCAGTGCTGAGTATTACATTTCAGTCTTGAAGCGTCTGCGACAACACATATCGATTAAAGCGACCGAAACTGGTGGGCAAGTAGACCCTACATCATGATAACGTCCGCCCACATGTGGCTGCTTGTATTCAACAGTTTCTAACAAAATGCAGTATTGAAATCGTGCCACAGCGTGTCTACAGCCCTGATCTCACCCCGTGCGATTTCTGGTTGTTTCCAACAATGGAGGAAAAGTTCCGTGGCGCAACATTCAACACAGATGCTGACGTTATTCAAGCTGTACAGGGGGTCGCTAAAGCAGCTTCCACAAAATGCCTTCGCCACATGCTTTGAACGTTGGGACTGAACGATAACATATTTCCATAAATTTTTAAACATTTCAGCGTTGCACATTACTCTTAAATTGAAAATTTCGAAAATTTCTCGAACAGCCAATAATTTTCAAAGTTGGTGGCTGTGCCTGAGGGAGTTAGTCAAATCATAAAGATCAGGTGTGGCTATAACAACCTCCTTTTCTATCTTGGATTTAAAAAGAAAGAAGTAAATCGTCTCCGGCCTACCCTGTGCAGTAAAAACAACAACAAAAAAAAAACTCCTTTTACCCGGATGATAATTTAAGTGTTCTGCAATGAAAAAATATACCATTTCTCTTTAACATTGCAACGAATGGTAAGAAAAATATTATTCACAGAAGGATATACAGTAGATCGGCCCCTGGCCGTCAGGGACGTACCCCATCTCGGCGGCTTACGGGTACCAGAGATTGCCGGTCAAACAGGTTGGGTCAAGGTGTTCCTGACCCGATTTCGACCCGATTTAAATTTCTGTTATATTAAAAAAAAAAAAAAAAAATTCTAAGAAAAATGCGCGCTGTGGAATTTTGTGCTCGATACTGCTGCCCGCGAACTGAAGAATGATTTGGCATGCAAATTAAAGGAAGAGTGTCTTTCCTTCTGAGAGGCAATTGTGAAAACAACATCCACATTTTGAAAATTTTCAACTCATCATAAGCTTGTGAAAATTGGTGTTTTTGTGAAACATATTCTGAAGCTTGATATGCTTTCAAGAAAACAACAAAAACTGAAATAAAACATGCAACAAGTTACGTAATTCAAAATTCTTCACTGTAGCGCCATCAAAATTAAGTGGGACAACCTTAATATTACTGCGAAGGGACTTTTTGACACCCGCAGATGTATTTGAAAACATGTGTAAACCAATTAGGTTACGTCTTGCAGATAAAGGACGACAGTTTCAATACTTCGTGGCCAGCGCGGTGGTCTAAGCGATGGCTTCTGATCATTCGTCCGAGATGGGTCTGGGTTCGAATCCCGGTGAGACATGGATGCTGTTTTTGTTTCACGGCGCTGGTTCTCTCCCTTCCCTGGAACCAGTGACCACAAATTAGGGACAGGCGACTGCTTATAGCGCACTGAGTTGCTCACGGTGGTCGTTAAACCCCCAATCAAAGAGAAAAAAAATACTTCCTGTAAGTTAGTGAGTAAATTATACGTTCCCATAATACATTTGTAGGTTTGCTTGATTTCCGTATAACCTACGTAAGATACCCCTGCGGAGTGACATTTTGAACTCCCTGTATATAAATAGATATTAAAATTGAAAGAAGATTTTTTCGGGTCGGGTCCGGATCTAAAATTTTTGACCCGTTTCCAACTCTGACGGGTACTACGCTACACCACTGGATAGTGAGTAATCTCAGTAGTTATGATTTAGGCAAATCCTTTTCCTGCTCAATAAAGCTCTACTGCGCCACATTCTGGCACTTAACCAGTATTTGATAAATTTGGCGACAGACAACTATATACTTCCTTGACAGGGAGGGTGCTTTTAAGTACGCATCAGATAATCCCTAAAAAGCATTTCAATCCATTTGCGTTTGTGTTGCAATACGGGAATTTTAGGGGGAAAACAAAACAACAACAACAACAACAAAAAACCCAAGTGGGCTCAGTTCTGATTGAGCCGTCAGTTTGGAACGAAGGACAACGACTTGAAGATCGGAGAGCTGAAATGAACTAGTCGAGTATTGTTTCACAGCGTTTATTTAATTTGTTATAGCCAACACAGGCCTATGATATGAAAATTAGCTTACATCATTTTTACAAATAATGCTGGATACATTGCGAACGCAAAGCAGATCGATACACGAATTACCCAACGTGGTGCTTGCTATGTGTGGGATCGGTCACAGCATCCATGCCGAGATCCCGGGACAAACTCTTCGAATCTGTCGTAAGTGGCTCTGTCTTTGATGTTCAAGTTGAAATCGCCCAACATAATGATCGGCATGTTATTATAGTAGTTAAATCCAAAAGGCGAGATCCAAGGTGAAAATCCTCCAAATACGTGGCGTCAGTAAATAAATGAATACATCGCTCTTTCCACGTTCCCGAAACACATAGCAACCGAAAAATTGTTTTTCAGCCGCCGCCGTAGAAAGGTAACGCACTCATCTACTTATCGAGCGTTCCGTGATTCATTTCCACGGCGGCGGCTGAAAAACAATTTTTCGGTTGCTATGTGTTTCGGGAACGTGGAAAGAGCGATGTATTTATTTATTTACTGACGCCACGTATTTGGAGGATTTTCACCTTGGATCTCGCCCTTTGGATTTAACTACTATATTTCTGGCCAGTTGTGGGAAGGCTTCTGAAACATTTGTTGTGTATAATACAATCTGCTTTCAGGCGTTCTCGATACTCTCTGGTTCGTTGGGATGCAGTCTTCTTAGGCTTCTTACATTCCTCATCACTTGCTCTTGCCTCTCGTTTTGATTTTCTCCACTTTTGCTTGCATTCATTCTGCGAATTCCGCGGCATTGTCGAAAATGTTAACCCGTTCACACGAAAACAATTTTCCAAAATTTTGGTTTAAACCACTGCGGCATGTTCTCTATATATTAGAATAGATCTCATCGAGAGCTTTAAAACGATACCGCGCACAGTCGTTTTGCCCTCACGATTGCCTAGATAAACAGCGATATTGTCTAGTGTTCACCGGTTCACAAGAAAACAATTTTTAAACTGTTCAGTTGAAACCACTGCGAAATGTTCTTCGCATATTTAAATAGATCTCGTCGAGAGCTTTAAAACGATACCACGCACAGTCGTGTTGTGCTGACGGTTGCCGAGAGAGACTAAGTCAAAAGCGGCAGCACACCCAGAAATATTGCATCATCTTCCCCACGTACAGGTAGCGTCGCGCGCACTATGAGTTGCGCAGTACGCGAACTGGACTCCACGCTGTTTACGAATATGCTAACATGGTTAACACGAGTGTGCGGCACGTAATTTAACGCTATAATGCTTTCAATTGGGACTTATTTTCGTCACAGGCGGTCGGCCGAAAGTCACCCCATACATCTGCGGAGTAAGACGTAGTCCTACGGCAAAAAAAAAAAAAAAAAAAAAAGAAAAAACAACAACATTGCAGTCAACTAGTTCCCCTTTTCTAAAACGCCTCATAACAGTTTTCAGGAACATTCAGAACACCAAAATAAGACACACCTACAGTAAGCACTTTTTAAAAGCTCGTCGCGAATGTATAAAGTAGATCGTTACATCCGAGAACCATCCTTTCTTATGGCCTCGTAAAATAGATGTAAAAATTCTCACAGTGGAATCTAAATGTCACACCCGGGTTGTAAAAAAGCCATCTGCGTAGGTATTAAACGATGACATGAACGGGTACTCCGCAACTTAAAATATACAATAGCATCTTCCATTGTTTACAAGAGTGATTATAAGACAATGGGGAGTCTGAAGTTCTGAAATTAAACTGACGGTTTTTAGAGCCGCTTTTAGAGACAAACTTTTTAACCTGTACTTGGTGGACATGGCATCCCTCCCCACCATCATCTATGGTAGCTGAATATTTACGGCCAATAACCAAGACTTCGAGGAAGCAAAAGAACTAAAATAGAACCAGTTAGGGGCTTGAATAATTACGGGGAGATTTGCCGGGCAGATAGATATCTTGCCATCCGCCCAGGCATGCCGTGAAAGTGGTTCTGCGTGGGTTATTAGGTCTCGCACTGCTGGGTCGAAAACGTCGTCTTGTCCATTCCTGCTTCTGTCAAAAAAACGGTATTGCCAAGTCAAACAAGATTATCTCGAATGGAATGAAATAAAATTAAAATACCGGACAAAAGCAGTATGGATCAGGCCAACGTTTCGCGTAGGCTTGAATGAAATATGCTCCACTGACTGCAAATCCCAGTTCTGCGGAATTTTTAATGAATGTTTAATAGCGAAAGGAAACAGTTCGGGAAGAAGAAACTGACATCTTGTAAATTAGGGGCGTATCAGATGATTTGTTCTATTTGACACCCAAAACCTACTCGCAGAAAGAAAAAATAAGAAAACGCCCAATCTTTTTTTGTGACTGTACTTTGTGAGGCGCATATAGCAGTTTCACAAATCGATAGATATCAAGCTAAAGTCACATTGTGAAAATCCTCCAAATACGTGGCTTCAGTAAATAAATAAATACATCGCTCTTTCCACGTTCCAGAAACACATAGCAACCGAAAAATTGTTTTTCAGCCGCCGCCGTGGAAATGAATCACGGAACTCTCGATAACTAGCCGAGTGCGTTAGCTTTTCACAACGGTGGCCAACAATCCACGGTGCTATGTGAATTTTTAAGTCAGCTTCTGACATCATAAATGCGTAAGATGTGCTCAGCTATTGAGACGTCTCCATCTGTTGGGCATTAACGGCACTGGCTATATACATATATATTATAGTAGTTAAATCCAAAGGGCGAGATCCAAGGTGAAAATCCTCCAAATACGTGGCGTCAGTAAATAAGTAAATACATCGCTCTTTCCACGTTCCCGAAACACATAGCAACCAAAAAATTGTTTTTCAGCCGCCGCCGTGGAAATGATGAATAGATGAGTGCGTTACCTTTCTACGGCGGCGGCTGAAAAACAATTTTTCAGTTGCTTTGTGTTTCTGGAACGTGGAAAGAGCGATGTATTTATTTATTTATTTATTTATTTTATTTAGAGTCACATTGATGAAGAAATTAATCGACAAAACTTGGTTGGAGAGTTTTTGGAAGATGCAGTGCAATTTTCAAGAGCAATATACCATTATGTTCTAAAAGAAAAATCTTTAACTAATAAATCTCTCAAGTTATTTCGTACAGAGCACAGAGACGTGGACCTTGTCTAAAAAACATACAAAAGCTGCAGACAACTGAAAGAAGCATGAAGCGATGCACGCCTGGTGTGATCAGTAAAATGACAAGAGTGGAAGACATGTGATCAAAGTAAAATCCTTGAAATGGCAAGGGCTGGACATATTGCCAGAAGAACGGACCACCGATGGACAATCGAAATTTTAGACTGGGATACCAAGTGCCAGGAAAAGACTCGGAAGAATATCACGTGGGAGATGGTGGAGGAGACGGCCAAGACAGAATGTTGTGGAAGAAACTTGGGGAGACTTTCATCCAGCAGCCGATTAATAAGGGATGACAATGATATATAATCCCGTCCCTTCCAAGTCACTGCAGCATGCGTTCGAATTTCATCCCACCATCTGTCACGTGTTCGTCTTCTGTGCCTTTTCCTATATTCCTTGGTATTTCAGTACTCCAGCGATGGTCAGTTATTATAACAGTATGTGCAGCCTATTGCAATTTGAAGGTCAAATGAAAGTATTTTATCATGATTTCATCAACTCTTGTCAATGTCCTGATTCATTAGTTCCTTTTCCTATTTGTTTTGGCAACACCAAGCATTTATACCTCCATGTTTCTTTCAGTTGTACTTATCCTCTCTGTCTTCTTTAGTTACGGTCCACATCTCTGATACATACATAGGAACACGAGAGGATCCATTGATTAAACACTTTTTTTGGTTAGTCGCTCTTGAAAACTGAAATTGTACTGTTTCTTCCAAAAGCTTTCCAAACAAGTTTTATACGCCTATTTATTTCTTCTTTGTGGCCTTCACTTGATATCTGATCTCTAAGGTAAATGTAGGCATTGATTACTTCTAGATTTGCCCTATCAATTTTTACATATAAGAGGATTTTAACTTCAGAAATACCAACCAAAGTATTCTAATTCAGCATTTTGTTTAAGTGCAGTCCATAATACAATGACTGTGGTACTCAGTTCATTTTCCCACAGAAAAATTTTCCCATTCATTAGGAATGAAGATAAAAATAAAACATTCGTTAAGCTGGCTCGCTTTCAAATCGAAAACCATGGTGCTACTTCTCGCTGTAATACTCGACAAATTCAATTTGACATCTGTGGTTCTTTTTTGTTTTTTTTCTTCTCGTTTTAACAACAAACGAGCTGAAGACAAAAGCTCCCCTACTCAAATAAATGACCGCACATTGGATGATTTCATAAAATGACTGTGCAATTGAAGATAATAACTGAACACTAAATAAATTTTCGAAATGGTTATGCTACTGAAGAAAATGACTGAACACTGATTAAATTTAATACAATGATTGTGGTACTCACGATAATGATTGTGCTACTGAAGATAATGACTGAACACTGATTAAATTTAATACAATGACTGTGGTACTCACGATTACGATTGTGCTACTGAAGATAATGACTAAACACTGATTAAATTTAATACAATGACTGTGGCACTCACGATAACGATTGTGCTACTGAAGATAATGACTGAACACTGATTAAATTTAATACAATGACTGTGGTACTCACGATAACGATTGTGCTACTGAAGATAATGACTGAACACTGATTAAATTTAATACAATGACTGTGGTACTCACGATAACGATTGTGCTACTGAAGATAATGACTGAACACTGATTAAATTTAATACAATGACTGTGGTACTCACGATTACGATTGTGCTACTGAAGATAATGACTGAACACTGATTAAATTTAATACAATGACTGTGGTACTCACGATAATGATTGTGCTACTGAAGATAATGACTGAACACTGATTAAATTTAATACAATGACTGTGGTACTCACGATAACGATTGTGCTACTGAATATAATGACTGAACACTGATTAAATTTAATACAATGACTGTGGTACTCACGATAACGACTGTGCTACTGAAGAAAATAACTGAACACTGCTTAAATTTAATACAATGACTGTGGTACTCACCATAACGACTGTGCTACTGAAGATAATGATTCAGCACTGAATAAATATATGATAATGACTGTCCCATACTTTGCGCGAACTCTTATCGGAGTGTCTTTACTCTGTGGCAGCACTTCCTTGAACAGGGAATTAATTCCTGTAATGCTCGTGCAGTATCTTTAGAAACTACAGAATTCATAGCTATAACCATGTTCGCTTGAATATTGAATAACTTTAAAAGGCAACGACTATGCTACTTTCCCTGGAACACTCGACGAATTCACGATCATGACCGTACTGCGTCCATTTTTCCAACCGTTTGAATTCGTGTTCAAGACTGCGACACATCGCGACTGAACATCAGAGGAATTCACTAAGACAATCACTGGTAAAGAGACGAGATAAAAAAAATCGTATTTGAAGAATGCTGCTTCGTTATGCGGTAGGAAAATAAATAATTTGCGAAGTAATGTTTATATGAATGACAATGGACTAATGGACGAACAAATAAAAAATTCTATCATCTTGGTAAAAATTCCTTATTTAATAATGATTATCGCATGAAATATTACGATATACAGTATATTGACAAAAATCACCGGACACCTAGAAGAGAAACACAACATAGCATTTATTGACATACATTAGTACGGTGTCGGTCCACGTTTGGATTTAATGCATGCACTGACCCTTCGAGACATGCTTTTCACAAGGGTCTGGAACACAGCGATAGGCATGTGCTTCCATTCAGCCCATAATGCTGCCCCTAACTGTTGCTTAGTAGTAGGTCTTGGTTCCAAACTTCTTATGCGGTGCTCTAATTCATCCCATAGGTGCTCTATGGGATAAAGATCAGGGCTCTGTGCTGGCCAGTCTGCACACGATACGGAATTATCGTCAAACCACGCCGTAACAGTCCTTACTTTATGGCTCGGTGCATTATCCTGCTGTTACCAACAAGGCTCGGTTCCATAGTATTGTCACAGAGTTATTAGGGCATAATTGTTCAGAATAACCAGGTAGGCGTGCTGGTTAACAGGTATGCCCACGTTAACCAATGGGCCGGGACCATACCACAAAAAACACCCCCACACGAGTTCACTGCCATCTCCAAACTTGACCGTAAGAACAGTATACTGTGGTAAATACCGTTCCCCCAGCTGCCGCCATACCCACACACGGCTATCAGACTGATACATCTTGTATCAGTCTGATAGCCGTGTGTGGGTATGGCGATACATCGTGTATACATCAGTCCATAGGACCCGTTTCCATTGATCTACGGTCCACGATAAATGTTCTTTACACCATGCTAAACGACGGGTAACATTCCGAGTGGAGATGAAAGGCTTATGAGCAGCCACACGACCACGGTAACCCATGTAATGAAGTTTTCTGCGAATGGTACCTATACATATCGAGGTTCCAGCATTTTTACTCACCTGTACACTGAGGTCTTGTGCAGTACTCCGTCGATTAGCTGTAAAGACTCTGCTGAGAGACTTCGACGTCCTCTATCACTGATTTTCTTTGGTCTGTCGGTACAGTTTGCTGCTTCAGGCACGCCATATGTCTTCCATTTATTCAGTACATCCAAAACAGTTGACTTGGGTATTTTTAAACGCCTCTTGGTTTCTCTTATGGACAACCCACTAATATAACACCCAACAATATTTCCTTTCTCAAAGTCAGTTCTCTCCCGCCGCGACAATTTCACTCAGCCTCACAGTGCCATATGATCGCGGTCAGCTGCAGGCTTGTTTTTGTACCGTTTGCAGCTGTACCGCGCATCTTAACAACGCAGCGGATTCGTTCGTTTTCTTTTGAAGGGTGTCCGGTGACTTTTGTCAATATAGTGTATATTTATTCAACTACAATGAGAAAAGATTTCGTCAAGAAAATTTATAAGCGTTATACATTCACAAAATACTATTGTAAGCATAGCTTTAAGAGATGAATTCGCTCGATATACATTTCTTTCTAGTGCCTTTCCTTCCTATCTCTATAACACATCCCGGTATACTTTAATCTTATTTGGAAAGACAAAGACATTGCATCTCGTCACACATATTTTCGCAGCTCACATAATTATATTCCTTCACACAGTACCCTTTGAGGTTTCAAGAGAGATCCAGATGTCTGGATAGATTTGCTAAGCCGTCTTGCGGGCACATGTCTGCCTGTTTTGTCGTATGGACGCTCGCTTGCAATGTAACATCCAATAATCAAAAATGTTTGCATTTTTCCTAGTTTGGAAAAATTCAGTATATAATGTGAAGTATGTAGCACTCCTAGAGTACCAATTTCTTATATTCTCTTACGACAGCCTTACTCGTAGAACGTCCTGAGGTCCGCAGCTCAATCAAACAAGTACTCCCCCATTTCTTCCCTTTGTGTGCATCCTCCCATTTTCCTTTGATCTCAAGTCTACTATTTCCTGCCACTAAGGTTTTCTTGATCTTCCTATCCCCCTACTTCGCGGTTCTTCTACCTCTGTTGCATTTTGTATGAACTGGGGCTTCTTCAGACGTCTCCGGTCCATGTAGACCAAATATCCCTTCATTTTCCTAATATCAAACTTTTTCTTTATGTCCTCATTTCTTCTATATCCCTTTCAAGTATCCACTTTTCTGTTCCTTCTAGTCGTTCTTCTTTTCTTTTCCTGGTTGCTCAAGTTTTTATTCCGTACGAAAAAATAGCTGTCCTGCATAATTTTGATAACACTTCTTTTGAAGCTTTCTTGTCACACTTGCCCCGACATCTCTTTCCATTTATTTTAGCCAGATTTCAATCTTTACCTCGTCGCCTGCCACCTTTTTTGTAAGCTTGAAACCAAGTATTTAAACTGTTTCTCTTCCATTAGTCGTTTATCTTCTGTATAAGGTGTTAGCAAATACTGCTCACCTTTTGAACTGATCACCATCTCTGTTTATTTTCACATTCACGTTTAAACTGGCTATTAATTCTTTGGACTTCTTCAGCTGGTTCTGATGTAATTAAGTCATTAGCAAGTAAATGTTCCATCGTGCGCCCATAGTGCATCCAAGGTAGTTACGAAAATAAAAATGTTCAGAGTTGATCTCTCGTCTTTTGTGTTAACACATTTTGTTTCACCATTTTCTATATTCTGTTAATTTCAAAAATAACATGTTTAGGCATTAGTGCTTGAAACAGATTTAATCAAGCCCAACGTTTCTTCAGAGTTTCGCTCTTTTCAAAAGTTACCAGTTAGTAGACGAAACGTATATAGGTGTCTCCTAACCTTCTCGGTTGTGTGTGATTTGACAGTACAGTGGAAGTCAACCAATTGAGTAAGCCACGCTTTGACACGGCTGACTGTAGCTCATTTTTCATCAAGTCATATATCAGTTTATGTCGCCACCGAATTCAGTCTTAGAAGAAGAGAGGGAAAGCATGAACAAAGCTGGTGCTTAACACAGCACAATTTTATCACTGCTTCGTACGTCTCAATGCAGTGCTATTAATCCAAATTAGATTTCTGAAAATATTTCGGTAAATCCAGGACTTAAAAAAACGTGACAAAACATCAGATCATACATTCAAATACACTGCTTTCCCTAATAAAGCCACTTCCAATTGAGTGTATTCAGCCAGTTGCTGATTCGCCCTCCTTTAAAATGGTCATCGCTAAAGCTGTCTGTCGAGCTATACTCACCAATGGTGGTAACGGAAATTCACATATAACATGAACCAAACGCTTTGGAAATTGGTGCCATCATAATAAATGTCTTAAAGTTTAACGTATGGCGAAGAAACAGAGAAGAATTATATCTATAATAATAATAATTTTAATATAACGGCATGTAGCACCATCTGCATTGTGAAAATTCTTTAGGAAGAAAATAAGATATAAATGTCCCGCAATTATTTATTACTATTACTGAAGCAGAACCAATAGTAGTGCCATAGATTTTTAGCAACAGCAAGGAACCAATGGCATGATATTGAAAATTCACATTCTCATAAATTTTACAACATGGAAAATTATGAATTTTAGTGGGGTTGTACAAAAACAGTTATTCTACGACTTATTCCCGTAAGTATTTGCTGAACGTTTATTTTTTTAATTTTATTTTGTTCCCATCGAAATTTTAAAAGGCAGATGGTGCTACATGCCCTTAAATTAAATTATTAACATTATACGTACACATAAATACCTTGATTAATCGCTAGTGCTTTTCATATCGTTCCACCAATTTTCGTTGTTGGTTTATTTGTTACATTCTAAAACGCGGAAATCCGTTTCCACCATTTGTGAGTACAAGCCTTAATTTTAAGACATTAGCACATAGTTCATCCTCTGGCCATCATGGCTTGAAAACATTGATGAAAAAACAGTGTCCTCCGATGATATTTGCATGGTAAATATTTTTAGTTCCGTATTACAGGGCTGGGACGTCCTGGATAACTCACTTGAATATTTTCATTTTAGAAAAATAAAAGGGAGAAAGACAATACGAAAAACAGCAATACCTTAATCCAAATTCGTCAAAACAGAACACCACTGGTTCGGCGGGGCTCGTTCATGAGTGATATTTGTAAAGAATTTTGATCCACCTGCAGAGCCTGCTTATTCTTTTAATTTTGATTGGGGGAGTTTGACAACCACTGTGAGCAACAAGATGGCTCATAAGCAGTCACCCGTCGCTAATTTAGGGTCACTTGCTCCAGGGAAGGGAGAGAGCCAGTGCAGTAAGACAAACGCAATATCGATGCCTTACCGGGATTCGAACCCGGACCCAACTCGAATGAATGGTGACAAGTCAGCGCTTAGACCACTGAGCCACCGGGGCGGCAGACACCCCGCGTATAACGAGATGCTCGGGTCAGACTGATATCTTCGCGAAATCCGGGATTTCAGATCAGATCATATGTAGAGGATTTTAGAAAAAGATAGTCTGACCCCAGGTCTTAAACTTAGATGTAGGAAACTTAAGATTTGGGCTAGAGTGCCAGACAGGAAAGTCACACGGAAGCGAAGTAGAAAGAGGGAAGAAGACGGTCTTACTTATAACTGGTGGGACAGTACCCAGGGTCCGACGGCTTAACGTGCCCATCCGACGCACGACGGATATTTAGTGATTCGAGCGTTCGTTCCTTCCTGGGATCGAACCCGTGACCTCTACGTAGTAGTCACGAACGTTGATCACTAGGCCATCCGCGGGGCCCATCCGGAATTTCGTTAAGTTTCCTCCGTTAAAAACAATCAAATTACCTTTGAATTAACATTATTCCAAGCAAAAATTTGTTTTGCTCGTTAAAACCGAAATCTCGCTAAATACGGGCTCGTTATAAGCGGGTTCTACCATACAACATCGACTGTCTTGAAAAATTTGTATAGACCAGAAGTTCTGATCCATGGCAGTTTTCAAGTTTTTCAAATAATGTCTGGGTAAAGAGAATTCGCGATCTTAATAAACGCCCATAAGTAAACACATTTGAAGGGTCCATATAGGTTTACAAGATCGCATATAAAAAAAAATCTATGTCTTTAGGTAAATGAATTAACCCCTCTCAACCATGGAAATGTTAATTCACACATTAAACCTGTTTTTTAAAAAAAACATATATATAACTTCACTAGTGCTTATGATTCATACAAATTTTAAAGATAATAGACTCTCTTAAGTAAAAAAATCCAACTTCAGTGAACTCCTATGAAGTACGTTGAATTAAGTTGTCATCATCACTTATTTTTTGTAACTTGATAATCGGTGTTACTAAACATCCATCGTGCATTTAGGGCGCGGCGACTTGAACCGTTTATGTCTTACCCCGGGAAACTATCCGTGGAGACACCGTTGAAAATCGTTTATTCACGGAAATTTTTCAGACTTGCCGTTTAAAAGGGTTAATGGGGAGAAAAATGTTATGCACGAGTCTGTGATTAAGAATTATAACATCACAGAACGAGAGTCATCGGCAGTTCTGTTTTTGTCTGTCATTTTTGTAAGGTTTTTTTCTTTCAGTTTTTTTTTCATTTCGAATTTTTAAAGGAGTCTGTAAAATCACAATTTCCCCGAGGAACCGACTATTCATTTAACTTTTAAATATAAAACTGGCTGGTAATATTCAATAATCAAAACTGAGGGATTACATCCATCTAATTAATATGGAAGGTCGAGCCCCATTTGCCATTCATTTTGGGTCGAAAACGATAAAAATAATTTAAGTGGCATAATGTAAGAAAAATGTCATTTCGAGCAGCGCATTTCGAGAAAAAAAAACGTTTAGTATGACATGAACTCCTCGTTTTGAGGCAGTTTTGCATGATGTCATCTCTCTTGCCAAGTGATTTCTTAGACTTCTGTGCAGTGTGTTTCAAAGTACGCCGCAGTCGAGTTTGTAGGAAAAATCAGTTTGAAAACTTCTCAGAACTTTGCAATTTACTGCAAATATGCGGCAGTGACTTAGTCCCGACGACATGATAAAGTATTAGCGTGAAGTGGGATGTCAAAACACCTGCCCCCGGTGGCGCAATGGTCTAAGGGATGGCCTCTGATCATCCGTTCGAAAGGGCTCCGGGTTCGAATCTCGGTGAGGCATGGATGTTGGCACTGGCTCTCTTCCTTCCCTGGAACCAGTGACCCTAAATAAAGGACGGGCGACTGCTTATAGCCCACGGGCCGCGGGTGGCCTAGCGGGCAACGCTCGTGACTGCCACGCAAAGTACCTCAGGTTCGATCCCAGGCAGGTACGAACGCTCGATCCACTAAATATCCGCTGTGCGTCGGATGGGCACTTTAAGCCGCTGGACCCTCGGGTACTGGCTCTCCGGTAATAAGTAAGGGTGTCTTCCTCCCCCTTTGTACTTCGCTTCCTTGTCACTTTCCTATCGGGCACTCTAGCCCAAATCTCCTAGCTTCCTACTTCTAAGGGTTGTTTAAGACCTGGGGTCAGACACGCCCTTCTTAAAAACCTCTACATGTGATCATGCTTATAGCCCATTGAGTTAGTTACTCACGGTGGTCGTTAAACCTCCAATAAAAAACAAAAAACAACACCTGCACGATGCGACTTCTTATCACCTTGGTTTTGACGGATCTGCACAACGGTATTTCATACCAGCGTAGTGCCGATGCATTTGCGGAAGTGTTCTTGATAATAGCATCCTAACGATGCTTTTAGCACAAGGGAAGATAGTATTGTACAAATGACGAGTCGATCTATTTGCACAATGGCACTTGGTACCCCAGGGTTGCGAGGCCACACTTGCTCGAGGGAACTAAAGAGGCGTGTACCGCGCTTCTGCAATGGGACTTGATACCAATGGCGTAGTTTTGCATTTGTACAGTGGGGTTCAGTAATAGCGGTGTCCGTCGCCCTTGCTCAATAGGATTTGGCACTAGCATTGTGAGGCACATTCGCATAATGGGATTTGGTACTAGCGTCGCGAGGAATGTTTGTACAATGGGATTTGGTACTAGAGGCGCATTTTCTCGGCGAAACTTCGCATAAAAGGCGTGACGTCGCGCTTCTGCAATGAGACTTAATACCAGCGGCGTACAATCGCATTCGCACGATGTGATTCGGTACCAGCGTCGCGAGGCGTATTTACTCGACGGAACTTCGCATAAGAGGCGTGACGTCGCGCTTCTGCAATGGGACTTGATATCAGGGACATAGTGTCGCACTTGTACAATGGGGTTCGCTACCAGCAGCGTACGTCGCACTTGCACAATGGGTTTTGGTACTAGATGCGCATTTTCTCGACGAAACTTCGCACAAGAGGCGTGACCTCGCGCTTCTGCAATGGGACTTGTTACTAGCGACGTAGTGTCGCACTTGTACAATGGGGTTCAGTACCAGTGGAGTACGTCCCACTTGCGCAATGGGATTTCGCACTAGCATTGCGACGCACGTTCGCATAATGGGATTTGGTACAAGCGTCGCGAGGCACATTTGTACAATGGGATTTGGTACTATAGAGGCGCATTTTCTCGGCGAAACTTCGCATAAGAGGCGTGACGTCGCGCTTCTGCAATGAGACTTAATACCAGCGGCGTTCAATCACATTTGCACGATGGAATTCAGTAGAGGCGTATTTGCTCGACGGAATTTCACATAAGAGGCGTGACGTCGCGCTTCTGCAATGAGACTTAATACCAGCGGCGTACAATCGCATTTGCACGATGGGATTCGGTGCCACCGTCGCGAGGTGTATTTGCTCGACGGAATTTTGCATAAGAGGCGTGACGTCGCGCTTCTGCAATGAGACTTAATACCAGCGGCGTACAATTGCATTTGCACCATGGGATTCGGTGCCAGCGTCGCGAGGCGTATTTGCTCGACGGAACGTCGCATAAGAGGCGTGACGTCGCGCTTCTGCAATGAGACTTAATACCAGCGGCGTACATCGCATTTGCACGATGTGATTCGGTACCAGCGGAGTACAATCGCATTTGCACGATGGGATTCGGTACCAGCGTCACGAGGCGTATTTGCTCGACGGAACTTCGCATAAGAGGCGTGACGTCGCGCTTCTGCAATGAGACTTAATACCAGCGGCGTACAATTGCATTTGCACCATGGGATTCAGTGCCAGCGTCGCGAGGCGTATTTGCTGGACGGAACTTCACATAAGAGGCGTGACGTCGCGCTTCTGAAATGAGTCTTAATACCAGCGGCGTACATCGCATTTGCACGATGTGATTCGGTACCAGCGGCGTACAATCGCATTTGCACGATGGGATTCGGTACCAGCGTCACGAGGCGTATTTGCTCGACGGAACTTCGCATAAGAGGCGTGACGTCCCGCTTCTGCAATGAGACTTAATATCAGCGGCGTACAATCGCATTTGCACCATGGGATTCGGTGCCAGCGTCGCGAGGCGTATTTGCTCGACGGAACTTCGCATAAGAGGCGTGACGTCACGCTTCTGCAATGAGACTTAATACCAGCGGCGTACATCGCATTTGCACGATGTGATTCGGTACCAGCGGCGTTCAATCGCATTTGCACGATGGGATCTGGTACCAGCGTCGCGAGGCGTATTTGCTCCACGGAACTTCGCATGAGGGGCGTGACGTCGCGCTTCTGCTATGAGATTTGATAATATCGAGGCCGCATTTGGTCCACTGAACTTCTCAAAGTCGTAACGGCATGCAAACGATATTTTTTGTTTACAAAATTGTGTTAGGGAACATCAAAACCGTGAGCTAATATAGTTCACACTTCAAGTTTCTAAATATTAGACAAAGAAAGAAATTCCGTAAAAACTGCCTGGACGAATTAGTAAAAGTACTAAATCACTTGCGAAACAATGGAAATTGATCCATGGTTGCAGTTAAGGAAATTAAGCGTTGGTTGCGGAAACTGGTTTTTGGTCATAATTAAGGAAACTGTCCATTCCTTGCCCTCTACTGATTTTTTTTTTCCGATACTTGGAATCACAGTTCCTTTAATGACGCAAAACATGCGGTACACTACAGAAGCTCATCGGAATAAAGAAACTGCGAAGGCAGTTTATTGTGTATGTGGGAGGGCGGATTAACGACCACCGTGAGCAGTTCTTTTTTTTTTTTTTTTTCTTATTGAAGGTTTAACGACTACCGTGAGCAACTCGATGGGCTTATAAGCAGTCACCCGTCCCTAATTTCGGGCTATTTGTTCCAGGGTAAAAAGAGAGAGAGAGAGAGCGCCAGTACCGTAAGGCAAACACAACATCCATGCCTCACTGAGATCCGAACCTGGACCTTTCACGGATGAATAGTCATATGCCAGCGCTTAGACCACTGCGCCACCCGGGCGGCTATGAGCAGCTCTAAGGTTTATGCACAGTAGTCGCCAGTCCCTAATATGGGCCATTGATTCCAGGAAAGAAAAAAGATCCGTCAGACAGGCACACTACCGATGCTTTGTCCAGGACACGAACCCAAGCCAATTCGGAGGAACGATCATAAACTGCCAGAAACAAGTTGATTACTTGCTGTTTCTTGGACGACTTGCGAAGGTCTCATGCCTGTGTGTTTCGAAATCCCTTAAATTCAATATACTGGACACCCCCCCCCCCCCCGAAAATTTAAAACATATTTCAGATACATATTTATATTTTAATAACATCTAATATCTTCTTAAATCAACTAATTTCGGATGCGTAAGCAATGTGTTAACGGTCTGTCACGTCCAGGACCAAAGATTTTTTAAACCCAAGGGCAGGTATAGACCAAGGTTAATAGTCTACTAACCTTGGTATAGACTACGAACGGCGTACAAAAGTACCTGCTGATAAAGTTTTTATTTTTTTTTTAATTTTGATTGGAGGTTTAACGACCACCGTGAGCAACTCAATGGGCTATAAGCAGTCGCCCGTCCCTAATTTAGGGTCACTGGTTCCAGGGAAGGGAGAGAGCCAGTGCCGTAAGACAAACACAACATCCATGCCTCACTGGGATTCGAACGCGGACCCCGTTCGGACGAATGATCAGAGGCCATCGCTTAGACCACTGCGCCACCGGGGCGGCAAAGTTGTTGTGTTTAATCCTCTTACTGATTGCAAATGGCGGCAACAGAAGAAAAGATAAATACAAGTGAACGTACTGTGGAGAGAAAGTTCACTGTCATTAGAGAGAGCTAAGCACTAAGAACTAAGCTTTCAGGGAAAATGAAGAAACCGGGTTGAACAAAGAGCAAGACACAACCCAGAGACTGAAAATAGAGAGCAGTTTGGTGCTCAGAAACGGAGGAAAGTTTAAAGGCTAGCTAGCATTTGAAAGACCCCGTAACTATGTTTTTTTTTTCTTTTTTTAGAGTTTCACCTTTTTCATCTGTAAACCGATTAAATAACGGCTTCAAACACTGCTGTTATACTCTGATGCTTTTGCTTTACGATTATTTTTTTTTAATCGAGTTTAAGCTCTTCCATATGAACCTTTTCAAATATCTAGAACGTGCATTACCGAAAGCCTGATTTCCTCCATGCGAAAACTGGTTAATTAAATAACTGGAGCATGCACAACTGTAAAAATGTATTTATTTATTTATTTTTTTTTTTTAGTATTCCTCCAATATTCTGCATCTGAAAATTGATTACAATAAAAAATGCGCTATTGACAACTAGGCCTTTTTTCTCTCTCTCTCTACTCCCCCCCCCCCCCCCCACGCGTTTCAAGTGTCTCACCTATAAATCGAGTTTCAAGTCTCACGTGTGCTTTGTGCTTCTGAACCGTTCACCCGAGTATAAGCCCGCGCGTTCGAGTCCCCGTGAGATATGCCTGATGGCTCACGCCACTGGCTGTCTCCGTTCCCTGGAACCAGTGGTCCTACATTAGGACGGACAACTGCTTATAGCCCTGCGTTGCTCGCGGTGTTCGTTAAACCCCGAAAACAAAAAGAAATAAAATGAAAAAAAATTCCGTTCTTAAAATTGATGGAATAACACATTTGTTGTAACCCCCCCCCCACACACACACACCCTCCCCTTCATAAAGAAACCAAGTTTTAACTTTCGACCAGTTAGATAACCGGAACACGCTCTGCTGTTGGATTTCATGACGGAGCTTCAGCTTTCTCTTTTCAAAATTTATTGAACGACTGCACAATTGCCAAATTTGATGGATTTATATAGTCGTCGGAACTTTAAAGATTTCTTTCGAAAATTATCTAAATCGAGAAAATATAAGCGATTACAGAATTTGGCAGCTGCCCCTCACGTTTTTTTTTTTTTTTTTTACCGTACTAGTTTCATGCAATTTTAAAGCAGATTGATTAACAAAAAGTCACTATTGCCAAACTTGATCTGTAACAGTTTTTCTTTTTATCCAATTCTGAAAGATTGCATCTGAAATTTCATAAAACCAGAGGAACATACACGATTGCCAAACGTTAACAGTTCACCACACACCATCACAAACTGATGACTACATCATGGAAACATAAATTAATTTTTCTGTTCAAAATTTCTTATTTCTTAAAGAAATCGGATTAATAACGGAGAATACCGTACTGCTGTTAAACGTTATGTTTTGAAACTGTCAAGACATCACAAATCATCTAAATTCGCTTGCAAACTCGGATTTAGTTTCTAATTTCCTAATTCTGTTGTTTTGAGTGATCCATTTTTTAAAGAAATAGTTTCCCCCTCCCGTTTCTCTCCGTTCTCTTATGAATGCTAATAATGCATTACATTGTTAAAAGTTAAACCATATCTACATGCACAGAAAGCACTCCCCGATAACGCAGTGGTCTGAGCATTGTCTCTTGACTGTTAGTCCGAGAAGGTCCGGATTCGAGTCCCGTGTGGTATGCTTGTCTTACGACGGTGCCTCTCTTCCTTTCTTGGAACAAGTGGCTCTAAATTAGGGACGGAAAACAGCTTACAGCCGATAGAGTTAATCATGGTGGTCGTTAAATCCTGAAACTAAAAAAGTACGATATACACCAATGAGCCATTATATTATGACCACTCCCATCCTAGAGAAATGAGCGCCCCTGGAGACCGAACGGTGGCGCAGGTGGAGTTCACAGAGCACTATATATACAACCCAAGGATCGCCTTTCGGTTTGTAGAGTGTTCGTAGTCAGAATGGGAAAAGCTGCCGGGGAACTGCGATCTCGAAAACGGTGCCTACAGCCACCGGTAGCTATAGACAGGGCTTGAGAAACTTCATGCTGTTTCACCAGGACACGGACCTCAACTGTGAAATCGGGGAGTGTTTAGTGTTCTGTGGAGTGTTTACGTGGGTAACTTTGGGGGCACCTATTGAGAATACGACGAGAAACTCGATGGCTGCCTACAGCCGCTGATAGCTATAGACAGTGCTTGAGAAACTTCATGCTGGTTCACCAGGACACGGACCCCAACTGTGAAATCGGGGATGTAGGTGATGTAGTGTTCTGGGGAGTGTTTACGTGGGTCACCTTGGGGGCACCTATTGAGAATACGACGAGAAACTCGATGGCTGCCTACAGCCGCTGATAGCTATAGACAGTGCTTGAGAAACTTCATGCTGGTTCACCAGGACACGGACCCCAACTGTGAAATCGGGGATGTAGGTGATGTAGTGTTCTGGGGAGTGTTTACGTGGGTCACTTTGGGGGCACCTATTGAGAATGCGTCGAGAAACTCGATGGCTGCCTACAGCCGCTGATAGCTATAGACAGGGCTTGAGAAACTTCATGTTGGTTCACCAGTCAGGTAAATCTCTCACTCACACTGAAAATCGGCAGCCCCGCAGGTCTGTCTATTTTGTTTCGTGTTTTAAAAATTGATTTGCAAACATTTTACACATCTCTCAAATAATATTTTATCGCTAACCTAATTCAAACAATTAGCCAGTGTATAATAACACAACTCAGTTTTCCCCCTCTAGAATACATGATGCAAGAATCCTTCAGTGTTTTAAAGCTTTCCTAACAGATTCGCGGAAACACGGATTCCCGAGTTTTACGACAGCCATTTGGCTGAGCGGTAGCTCACGAGGTGCATGTGACTTTTTCACTGCCAAAATCTTTTCACGCAGCGTTTGAGGAAATCATTCTACCGGGCTTGCGTCTTCTTGCCTCGTGTTCCTTGTTAAGTGCACCGTGCCCGGATGTTTTGACTCCCGGATTTCTTTTGCGGAGAAACCGGTTCCCATGCTGGCGCACAATTACGCATAACTTCCGTGAATTAAAATAAGCCTTCTTAAGAAACTGACAGTTTTAGATATCCTACAATAGGCATAATAACGTATAAATAATTGCCGATTGAATATATACTGTTCTACTGAATTTTTACTCGTCAAGTAAAACTTTTTACTTGT
The DNA here is from genome assembly GCA_039090855.1 of Macrothele yani. Lineage (NCBI taxonomy): Eukaryota > Metazoa > Arthropoda > Arachnida > Araneae > Macrothelidae > Macrothele > Macrothele yani. The sequence continues at coordinate 124,025,944 of CM077024.1, read as the reverse complement.
CACAGATTATCGCATTTTTCTCAAGTTCTGGCTATAAATAACCAAAGGCAGGATGATGCCTTGTTTCAATATGACCACGTCCCGTCGCATCGCTCTCGTTTGGCGAATGACTCGTAGCAGAAGCCTTCCAGTGATTATCACTCCCCGGATTTGAACCCAACTAAGCATTTGCAAGCCTGAAACCCACATGGATGTAAGTAGATCTCGGCTCTTTATGTGAGGCTGTTCTGAAATCATGGTGCCCCAGTACCACCCGAATGTTTCCAATACCTGGAAGAGTCCAAACAGGATGTACTACTGCTGTTGTGAGAGCGAGAGTGGGTCCACACGCATGCTAAATAGATACATACACTATATTGACAAAAGTCACCAGACACCCCTTCAAAAGCAAATGAACGGATCCGCTGCTTTGTTAAGATGCGCGGTGCAGGTGCAAACGATATAAAAACAAGCCTGCAGCGGACAGCGATCATATCGCACTGCGAGGTTGAGTGAAAATATCGCGGCGGGAGAGAGCTAACTTTGAGAGGGGAAAGATTGTTGGGTGTTATATTAGTGGGTTGTCTATAAGAGAAATCCAGAGGCGTTTAAACATACCCAAGTCAACTGTTTTTGGATGTACGGAATAGATGGATGACACATGGCGTGCCTGAAGCAGCAAAAACGTACCGGCAGACCAAAGAAAATCAGTGATGGAGCACGTCGAAGCCTCAGGAGAGTCGTTACAGCTAATCGATGGAGTACTGCACAAGACCTCAGTGCATAGGTGAGTAAAATTGCTGAAACCTCGGTATTTACACGCACCATTCGCAAAGAACTTCATTACATGGGTTACCGTGGTCGTGCGGCTGCTCATGAGCCTTTCATCTCCACTCGGAATGCTACTGGTCGTTTAAAATGGTGTAAATAACATCTATCGTGGACCGTAGATCAATAGAAACGGGTCCTATGGACTGATTAATACATATACACGATCCATTAGTCTGATGGATCATGTGATGGTATGGCGGCAGCCGGGGGAACGCTCTTTACCACAGTATACTGTTCCTACGGTCATGTTTGGAGATGGCAGTGTACTCGTGTAGGGGTGTTTTTCGTGGAATGGTCTCGGCCCATTGGTTATCGTGGACAAATCTGTTAACAAGCACGCCTACCTCGATATTCTGGATAATTATGCCCTACCAACTCTGTGGCAACACTATGGAACCGAGTCTTGTTGGTATCAGCAGGATAATGCACCGAGCCATAAAGCAAGGACTGTTACGGCGTGGTTTGACGATAATTCCGTATCGTGTGTGGACTGGCCAGCACAGAGCCCCGATCTTAATCCCATAGAGCACCTATGGGATGCATTAGAGCGCCACGTAAGAAGTTTGGCACCAAGGCCTGCTACTAAGCAACAGTTAGTGGTAGCATTATGTACTGAATGGAAGCGCATACCTATCGCTGTGTTCCAAACCCTTTGTTGAATGCATATCTCGAAGGGTCAGTGCATGGATTAAGGCCAAAGATGGACGGGCACCGGACTAATGTATGTCAATAAATGCTATGTTGTGTTTCACTTCTAGGTGTCCGGTGACTGCCAATATAGTGTACTCCGTGACGAGATCTGGCCCATGAGCGTATTTCATAAATTTTGTGTTAAAGAAATACTTTATAATTCCTTTAGAGCGATGGATGGGTCAAAATAATCCGACTGGCAAACGTGTCAGGCACACGCAAGGGAGACTTAAAACAATCAGGGACACGTGGCATAACGAAAGATTGCACTACCTTTTCTATCACCCCTTCCCCCCATTTTGTTTCTCCTAGGGGGCAAACAAAATGCTCTTAAACTGTGAAAACTGTAGCACCTCAGAAAAAACAAAACAAAAGACTTCCTTTACCTACCCCCTTAATTTCCTTTCACACGCAGAGTGTGAGCCACCGTTTCGTAGAAGAGCATAACGTCTGCTTACAATAAAGTAGATAAAGCTCCATTTCTAACTGTGTGCTTAGGGTCCTTTGATGTTCCTTTAGCCGTTGAACACGTACTCTGTGTGCACAGCCGTTTCTGTCTAATCAGTATTCCTAACGTGTCGGCGAAAACAGAGCTAGCACATACTTTGCGCGATTGAATGACTGCGTAGCTCTATCACCCTCGCGTAAGTCTTGTCAGCACATGATAACAAAGTAAAGAGGCTTTTCTGAATTCCCGAGTACAACTGGCTGCAGGCGCCAGCTTCGTTTTTGCTCGCTGTTACCCTAACCTACTTAGTAATCGTCATCTCATATCAGAGAACGCTCAGGCGTACATACATACATAAGAAGGGGAACGTATCTAAACCTGAGATACAGCAACCAAAGTTCGCACGCTTCAGCACGCACAACATCCTCTGGATTAACAGGCTTTCAAAGAGAAAAAAAAAATATGGAGGGGGAAAGAATTAACCATTTACGCTTCGCACTTCGTAAAAGGTATGTAACCGTATCTGGGATTAACGCTCTGGGAGTCAAACGATGTTAGCGCAGAAACACGGTACGAATTCGAAAACAAGGAAGCGGGAAAACTATAAAACTATGAACGCTTTCCCATGGAGCATCATAAACTTGACCTTTACGGGTTATCAAATGCGAGAAGCCCTGAAGCGAAAAAAAAAAAAAAAAAGCAGCTCGAGACTATTTATTAAGTAAATCAGGATTTTCCTCGAAAACTAAAAAAAAAAGCCAACCGCCTGATATGAATCCAGATAAGCGGCCTTAAAAAGCGCGTGTAGAGTTTTAACTTCAGATAACTGCAGATGATGTTGTTTAAGTGATTTAATAAGTAGCTAACTAATGTTCGTAGAACACATATATATATTTTTTTTTTCTGATTGGAGGTTTAACGACCACCGTGAGCAACTCAATTGGCTACGAGCAGTCGCCCGTCCCTAATTTAGAGTCACTGGTTCCAGGGAAGGGAGAGAGGCAGAGCCGTAAGACAAACACAACATCCATGCCTCACAGGGATTCGAACCCGGAGCCCTTTCGGACGAATGATCAGAGGCCATCGCTTAGACCACTGCGAGAACACGTATCAAACTTCTTGAATATCTAATTGAATACTAACTTCCAGGCAGAAATCGTCAAAGAGACCTGTATATAACGATAACTTCTTCCTTTATTTGTTCCACTTATGAGAAGTTCAGAGAAACATTAATATAATCCAATAATTCGTCAATTATATACGCATCAAACGGGCTTTCACAGTAAAGACGCTTCACAGTCTACTCGCAATATCACCAGAAAATGAGGTTAGAGAGTAACATAACCGCAGGAATCTGAAAATTTAGACGTTCCAGAACGTCTAAATTTTCAGATTTCTGCGGTTATGTTACATGGAAGAGCAGCTTGATTTATGTCTGTATTAATGTTGGGAATATTTTCTACTATTTTTTAGTAACATATACCGACGTTGCTTATTTTTAATCCGCTCTTACGTCTATCTCTTCATCGTTTGCCGTTTTGAAACATGCAGTTACATAAAACGTTGGTTCCTCACGAACAGTGAAACTGCTGCGACATGAACGGTTCCTCAACTTGATAGACATCAGCGCTCTGTTTGGTTTCAAAAGCGAAAAGAAAATTGCTACCTGACATTTCCATTGCTCTGTGATAACTAGTCCCACAACATCCCAGCTGTACTCGTTTAACCACGTCACATCAAGAAGTTCATCAGTAAACCTCAGGGGGAGGGGGTCTCAGCAAATGAACTGACAACAAAGCTCGATCTAAGCTGACGAAGTAAAAAGAGGTAATCGCTGCCGATTAAAGCTTCACCTGCCGACAGGCTTTCACTGGATTTCTTTGCGCTTCTGATGATTAAAAACGTCTCACAGCTCACTTAATCCTTTCTTCTCAATGGCGGAAGAAGGTCAAGCATTAATGTCCACGGCGCCCTCCTATCTCTGAATGCATTCGTACACCTCACACAAAAACAAAATCAACGGGCACAATAAGCCTTCAAAACTACTGCCCGCATAACATAGTTTTATGCTTTTACCAGGAGAAGAACCCCAAATGTTTTAAGCAGTTGTTCACAATATTTGATTAAGAAATTCAAAACTTGATCTTTTATCTGTTCATCATACATCCGTTAGGTTCACGACTTTGTGGACAAAAGGATGCGACATATACTTTTAATTTAACTTTGAGTTTGTGCTTTCATGCAAATTTTTGATATTTTCTCACTTAACGACACATTATTTTACTCAACGAGACTTCTAAGTTTGGCATCACTGGCAGTGAGTCAGAGGTCAATATAATGCAATGACGAAATGCAAAGGAGAGGAGATATTGATTGCAAACGCTAAGTGCAAAGCTTATTTTTTTTTTAAATATTTTTATAAAAATTGGAAAGGTATGTATATATAAGAACAGAACAAGGCATACCCATTGCTTTTCATGATCAAGCAAAATCTCTTTTCACTTCCACTATCAGCTTTCTCTGTTTAGAACATTTTAACTCTAAATTTACGGCAAATTTTAATCGTCATGAAAATTTCTACGAGAATCTGGGCATTTGTTAATATAATTTTACAAAAATAAATGCATTAGTGATTTCGAATATTGACCATTTAAAAAGGAAAAACCTGCTTTAAGGGGGCGGTGGCCCCCTACTGGATTCGCTACTGCTTATAAAGCCCTGTATTTCACTAGTTTTCATATGCAAGAAATAGTTGATCTCACATAAGCATTCTCTGGTAGGCTTATAATGTCGTTTATTTTTTGTTTTGTTTTATAAGAGTATGGCCAGCAGTTCTCTCTCTCATTATCATAATTAAGCATCCACATTCTTTATAAATCCACGGAGGTAAGTTAAGAGCCAATGCCCTATATGCTACTACACCCCACCTTCCCCCAATCTCACTAAATACGAACAGTTTAATTTACGACAGATTAACGACTCGGAAATATACAATAAAATACCAGTTAGGAAGACTTACGGTATATAATTATGAAATTCTGATTGATTACCTGTTATCAAATTTTATGCTTATAATTAATAACCGGTTGTTAATTACCAATTGATAATTATGTAAAATTACAAGCTAATCAGCCGAGACTAATTGACCGAGCGTGTGATGCTTTGCAATGCACTGTATGGGAGTTCATAGTCTCTTTGTTCACAGCTCATCGGCGGTTTCGTAAAACATGCCAGTCAATCCGCTCTCTCTACAGTCATCGATCTAATTCGGTGCTTTTAAATTTTTTTGCTTGATTTTAACTCGAAGCACCATGTCCTATGTCTTCTCTTCATTAGTCATCCATCCTGTCATCCATTCGTTTCCACGGATTTCAATTTTCCCCCTTTTAACGGAAAAAGAAAAAGTTTGATGGTTTCCATGGCATTGAAGATAAGGACACACCCTTCTCTAAATTAAGTTTATTGTCTTCAAGTAATGAAAAGAATAAATACAGTACATCTCTCTTGTGACTCAAACACAAATCATTGGCACTGGAAGACAGCATCGGCCACTAATAAACAAAACGTTTCGCTTGGTATGAACCATTATTGAATTAGACATTACGCAGCATTCCCCAGTTCTCAACGTATCTGGGGGCCGCTGTATATTTTACTTTTAAGCAATGTTTCCTCTAAGCTGCGCAGCGACTTAACTTCTTCCGCGCAGTAAGCATTTTAGATTAAAATTCCCAAATCCCTAATTAATTTTCATAAATCGAAAATCAATTACCTGCAAAATTAATAATCTGTACATATAAAACTGAAATCCCTCACTGATTTACTGACTTATCACCGAATCTCAGAAACTACTGAGCTTAGAACTTTCATATTTGGCAGGAATGTTCTTTTTACAACATAGAGGCGCACAAAGAAAGGATTGTTTTCCTACGATAACTTTAAGTGGGTCGAGCTGGGTTTTTTAAATAACCCAGCTTTGATAACGCTAGGACGTTTTGCAATGATCGAGCCATTGCTGCCCAGACTGAAGCCCCGCCCTGAGTTTTGAATGATTTGAGTTGACCTGCTCAGTATATATTTTGTTCTAAATTTATTTGTTCTGAATTTATTTAACAAAAAACCTTAAAAATCGCTATATTATAATATGTTTTGAATTTGAACATTTATTATCGGTTGACATATCGAATGTCAAGATTTTTTGATTTTTTCTAAATTTATTTAACAAAAAAAAACTTTTAAAATATCACGTAAAAAGCGCTATAGCATAATATACTTTGCATTTTAAACATTTATATTATCGTTTTACATATGGAATGTCAAGGTTTTTTGAGTCAAAATCAAATTACCAACATTCGTTTTCACCGAAGCAACGGTGACGTCATATAAGTGGTAAGGTGACTGCAATAAATATAAATACGCGGGTAGATTTTCATAGTAATCGAAATTTGAAAAAAAAAAAAAGTGTCCCCCTTGAGATATTGGCGATGGTAACACAGTTTTGCTCACGCTTCTAAAAACATCTGACTTGCTAGCTTTTAAATGTGCAGTTTCGAACGAAATTGTTTATAAGCAAGGTTCTTTTACATTTATGCTGAAAGTAACAACGTATCTTGTTCTGTTTGCTGTTATTATTTTGTTCTGTTTTCTATTAATATTTTAACGATGAAAGTCAAGAGTAACGACGTATTTTGATTAGTTTCGTGTAGGCTTGAAGTTTTAAATTTATAGTTATGAACAAAATTGCTTATGTATCGTCTGGCAGAATAAATTAGGCAGACATGTGTTTTCCAAAAGAGTGAAGAAACATGCAGTGTATGGCCATTTCAACTGTATATCATCATCATCATCATCATCATTGTCAACCATTATTAATCCACTGCTGGACGAACGTCTCCCCAAGTTTCCTCCACAACAGTCTGTCTTGTGCCAGTCTCCTCCATGTCACTCCTGCATACTTTCGAATTTCATCCACCCATCTCCCATGTGGTCTTCTTCTGGGTCTTTTCCTGTCTCTTGGAATCCAATCTAAAATTTCGACTGTCCATCGATGGTCTGTCCTTCTGGCAGTATGTCCAGCCCATTGCCATTTCAGGAATTTAACTCTGATCATGATGTCTTCCACTCTTGTCATTTTTCGGATCCACGAGTTCCTCTTCTTATCTCTCCTGGTTACACCAAGCATGCACCTGTTCATGCTTCTTTGAGTTGTCTGCAGCCTTTGTATGTCTCTTTTAGTTAAGGTCCACGTCTCTGCACCATACGTAAGCACTGGAAGGATGCATTGATCAAACACTTTTCTTTTAAGACATAATGGCATATTGCTCTTGAAAATTATGCTGTTTCTTCCAAAAGCTCTTCCAGGCAAGTTTTGTACGCCGACTAATTTCTTCATCAATGTGACCCTTACTTGATATCTGCTGTCCAAGATAAACGTACGTGTCTGTTATCTCCAGCTTTTCTCCATCAATCGATATATCTTCATTTCGTGTAAAAGCATTGAACATCACTTTTGTCTTCTGAAAGTTCATTTTTAATCCCACTTCTTTACTCTTGTCAGCAAGTTCCTGGATCATACTCTGCAGCTCTGATTGGGTAGGTGCAAAAATGACCACGTCATCAGCAAAACGAAGGTGGTTTAGATAATCTCCATTAATCTTTATCCCTTTGTTTTCCCAGTTCAGTGATTGAAAGACATTTTCCAATGTGGCATTAAAGAGCTTGGGAGATATGGTGTCACCTTGTCTCACTCCCTTTCCAACTTTTATGTGTGCTGTATTCTTAAATAGCCGAATCTTTGCACTTTTATGAAAATGCAAGTGCAAAGATGTTGGATATAATGTGTGTTTCAACTGTATTTTAATACAATCACGTTCGAAGAACGGGTATTTAGCTAGTGAATAAATAAAATTGGGGCTCTCAAAAATCAAAACAACACTTTTCTTAAATGCCGTTCGCCTCCTTCTAAGTTTGTCTCATTGTCCTCTTCATTCTCAAAGGCTTCTTGCAAAGTACCCTCGTGCGAGCAGGTAGTGAACGGAAGAATGCGGATTAGTGATTTTTCTCACGCCAAGAAAGAGGCAGATGTTGAGTCTTTTCTCAAAACAACATATCAGCTCCAGCCAATCACAGCAAACCATAACCAAGTTCATTGTACTAACTAATGCACCCATGCTAGTTGGCGGGGAAAACGCATTACGATCAGTTAAATTTTAAGCTGCTGGTAAAAGGGACAATTTATTCCTTGAAAGGACTGTCAGATCAGAACGAACTTGTTCAATCTGAATTAATTATTTTGCATTTAGTTGTTATTTTGTTTCTTATTCTCCTTGGTATTTTGATATACAAAGAAACTGTATTATGCGTAAACAATACTTTTCCTCATTTCCATTGTTTTTATTCCAGAAGTAAGTTCGAGCTTCTCACTTTAAAAATTTAATTCATGAAATGTTTAAAATATTTTTTTCATTTAAAATCAATTGCGGAAAGAACGATGATAAAAATGGGGGAATTAGAAAAAATAAAGGTTCAAATCCAAGTTCCAACTGCTATTGCATTAGTAAGAGAAGCTGAGAAAATAAAATATTTTTTGCCCAAGTGGTTTTGATGCCTGCCCAGCTCATTGGGTTAGATGCGCATTGCCCATGGCTGCTTAGAGGGAATATTGCTTTTAAGCCTTTCTATTAATATGATTAACACTCAGTGAGCAAAACACTAAAGATCATGGTGATGAGAGTTGACATGAGCATCCCCGCACAGAGTGGAACAGAACCAAACCGAACTAAAGCGATAAATGGGCTTACCTCTCAGCAGTGTATCGCAATCGACGAACATGGGCACACGTGGTGATCTGAGCTACTTTGACCGCAACAGACAGACTGTTCATTATATCGCTCAAGTGGTAAGAATCCTAGGGTTCCCGAGGCCAATCGTACAGAGGCGTAACTAGGAATTTCTGCGCCCGGGGCAAACCACAAGTGTTGTGCCCCCATCTGTTTTTCTGTTACACAAACACACTACACACACACACACACACACACACACGCGCGCGCGTCTGTGTGCAGCTGAGATCGTTATCTTATCTATTTATCCAACTAAAGAAAAGCGACCGACATCCTTACGTACATCGAACTAAAGAAAAACGACATCCTTATACACATCGAACTAAGAAATAACATCCTTGTGTAATCCATCCATCTAAAGAGAAACGATATCTTGATACGTCCAAGTAAAGAAAACCGACATCGTTTTCCATCCAATTAAATAAAAACTGCTATCTCCATTGTTGTCCACAAAGGCCGCGGTTCTACTTTAGCGCGACAGACTATACAACTGCGCCTTCATTTCTGAATGTAAGCAGCTAGCATCCCCTAAACAACTTAATGAATAAATTTGAACTTGAAATGTGCCAGAAACTGGTATAAAAGTTTAAATTCCAATTGTAATCAGACTGCAAGCAGTGCTTTTTGCTCCCTCTCTTGAGCTGCGCCCGGGGCAGCCCCGTCTGTCCCGCCCTAGTTACGCCTCTGAACCGTATCAAGAGGGTGTTGCCGCAAAAATTCTTCTAATTTCGAGCACATTGCTCCTGGTAGTGAAATACCCAAATTCGGGATTTAATTGCCAAATTAATTATATTAATTAATTAGCATAATTAATTATTTCTTATTTACTGCAATTCCTAATTGGGTGCAGGAAGTTATTATCTCGACCCAGGCCGCATAAGGATTCGTTGGTTTCTTTCCTTTTGTTTTCTTTCTTTTTTTCTCCTTGCTTTTCCCTTCTCGTGGGAAGAAGATCAGAATGCAAACGCTAGACCAGGTGCAAAATTCCTCGAACAAAGTGAAAGGTATTTTACATTTCCCGGCATTTGCGAAGCAACAGCACTGCAGATTTCATAATGCAACCCTAGCTAACAACGGGTCACGGTGACATACGCTGAAAGTCTAAGAAAGAATCCTAAATCTGGTAAGAAGGAAAGGCTAGGTAATAACTGTCACCCAGGCTCTGTGCCGGGGAACATAATTCAGTCAGGTATACGTGCATCCGAGCATGCTTAAAGATTTAAAAATGAATTTCTTGGATGGTCCGATAACAGAACTCCGAAACAGGGTGACAGTTAGGGACAAATAAATTTTTTAAAGGGCTTAGCGCAGCAGATGGTCAGCTGGCCAGGAGAACATCTGCTCGAAAAAGCCACTGGCCAACATCCACTGGACGGCACGTCACTTACAAACGAGTAGGGGAAGGGGGACCAGGAATCAATGAAGGTGCGAGGGACGCTTCCACGAGGGAGTGACACGCCTAGCAGCATGACTGAAAGCAAAACTAAAATAAAATGGGAAAATTTAGAGAAATCAGGGTCATCTGTAGAAGTGGTTAGAAGTTGTCGAGAGAGTCGGAAGTCGATAGAAGTCGGTCGCTTGTTGTCGGCGGTTGGCAAGAAATGCCTTGCTGTACGTGGGTCAAGAAGTCGGACCGAAATCCGGTAGGATGTTAGGTACCCAAAGAAGGAGAGATTAGAAAAGATATTTGTCGAGGGCTGCAGGCCTGCGTTTTATCCACGGAGGATACCATCCCCAAGATTCGCGGACGCCAAAGGGCCACCCCAGGAAGGAGTAGCTCAATCATCAACCCTCGAATCGGTGTTGCACAGTAGAAGATTTTAGGGTAAGATATCATCCAAATATTTCAATCCCTTGCATGCTGAGTAATCATTGTAATTTAGAAATGAAATATTATTGCTCACCTCGTACTAGTTGGATTGCTAGGAACGTTTCTATTCCTATAAATCGGAGGCTAAACCGTAACTTTTCTGTAGCGATGTCTTAATATAACTTAATCTGGTCCCACCATTAATTTGTACATAGATTAAGAATTATGATAAAATTAATTCTATATTTCTTTCTTTAAACAACGTGTTTTTCTTCTCGCTGCTCTGCAAATGAGTACGAGTATCGGTTTTTGGTTTAATTTAAAGCAAACAGTTTTTCTTTCTCTGAAGATACCACGATTTCAAGCATGATACTGAAATGTTAGTTTTTAAACTGAATTTCTTTGCGGCAACCACGTACGAGTTCGTATGAAGCACAACGCTTTCAGGCCCCAACGATGAGACTGTATCGCCTATACTAGGAAACCCAATGTCATTGTTGCCACTTAGTCGATCGAAATTCAGTAACAAAATTTATGCCCTCAAGTTTCCAAAAGGGGATTGGTGTGGTAAGAGGGGTACCAGCGTCCAGGGAGCAAGCGATGGCCGTTGGTACAAATCTACCACACGCCATTGATGACAGGGGTCGCAGTAGACTATCCAGGTTCGTACAGTCCTACCGCTTGACAACGGCGGCGCAAAGCTCATCCAGGTTAAATGTCGGAGGCCCAAACAGTACCAGCAAGCGAATGGTACGGCGCAAGCTGGGGTACGGGAGCTCATACCCTACCCGTGTACAATTGTTGATTGCTCGCAATCAGAAATTACGCCTCGCATGGTGCCAGAAACATCAAAGCAGGACCTCTGTTGAGTGGAGCCGCGTGGTGTGGTCACATGAATATCAGCTGTACCAAGCTGACCGGGAGGTGCGGGTGTGGCTGTGTGATGGTTTGGGGTGCCTTTCGATGGGACACATTGGATCCCTTGGTGTGTCAGGAGAGGTACTTATCCACTTCGCGCTACCAGCATGTGCTGGACGATCACTATTTGAACCTTCTAGATAAAACTTCATGGCCTTCGCGGGTCCTGCGGCTAATGATCTGTTTCAGAAGGACAATGCGCCGCAACCATCCCGGCATGGCTTGACGAACACTCTCTGAGTTTGGAACTATCCAGTGGTCCCTAGGGTCCCCGGATTTAAACCCCGTCGAAGCTCTCTGGGATACAGTGGATCGGATCATTAGATCTATGGATCCTGGACCGATATCTCAGAAAGAGTTGTGGGCAATGCTGCAACACGCATGGCTGGCATTACTTCCGGAAACCCTCCGTCATCTGATGGAGTCGATGCTACTGTGTGTACAGGCTGTTATTCGTGCTAGAAGAAGACTAACACGCGGTTAGGAAGGTATTTCTATACTTTCGGAAAATATTTGTGTGTTGAAAACTGCCAGAAATCGAGAACACACAAACAAAACACTAATAATAACAACAAGAATAATATTAGGAGGTAAAATTTTCCCAATACGGTTAACTCGAGGATTTTTCAATCTCATTAAAAGTCACATACTAACAATAATCCGTTGATTGGGATCATAAAAACACCAATAATTATTTAGAACACGACGTTGCCTTTATACCTATTTGAACATTTTAGATAAAACATTTTTAGCAAATTGCACTAATTCAACTTTATATTTACTTCTGAGCTTTGATTGTCATATGTAACACGTTTCAACATAATGCTAAAGCTGCAGATTTCTAAGGGTTACAAAAGTACGTAAAAATACCGCCAAAAAAGGTGCATATTTTGAAGAACAATGTTAAGTTATTCATAGCCCCACCGGAAAGGCTTGTTCATCGTCGAAATTTTATAGTTTTTTATACATGCCATTCTTGTCTACTAAGCCGCGAGCATTGGATCAATTCATCGCAAATAAGACCGGGTTCGAGTTCTGGATGAGGCACGCGTCGGCGGTGTTTGTCTGATGGCACTGGTTCTCTCCCTTACCAGGTACCACCGGCCCTACATAGGGTTGGGCGACTGCTTAAAGCCCATAGAGTTGGTCATGGTGCTCGTTAACCCTTTAGCTACCACGACTTAAAAACAGTGTGTCGCACAAAATACCATAAATGCCCGAAAGTGCCTGTTTATACTTTTCAAATGTTTGTTCCCCCTCTTACTACAGGTTAACAAAAGAAGGATAAGTGCTGGTCACCACACGGAGCTTCCGATCCACAGGCTTGCAGTGCATCTCATTGACTTGGACATTTTCACTGCATTCTGCCACGGAGAAGAGATGTGGTGTTATGAGCGTGAGCGATATCGCCCCTGGATAAACTAACTCCAGGTACACTTCTTTGTTTAGTGATAACAGTGGGGACTGAGGATGACTTCTGGTAATCTCACAGATGCTGTGGGGACTGAGGATGACTTCCGGTAATCCCACAGAGGCTGTGGAAAATTCGAAAAATATATGTGGGTCGGAAATTCTATTTACTCGAGACTGGCGATTCGGGCGACCGTGGTCGTCTACATGTACAAGCGTTTTGGGCGCTATGGTCTTTAAAGGGTTAAATCTCAGAACAATAACAAAATCTTGTGTGCAAATAAAAACGCTGCATTTGCTCAGTGAATTTTTAGAAGGATATTGCATTTCAACGTGTAATATGTAACAAAAACATATTGCTGTACAAAAAGTAAACGGAGAAAGTAATCATTTTGTTCTCTCCCCGAAAGCGGTATAATAAAGCATCACATATCAATGCTTTGTTACACTGCTTGTGTGTGGAAAACGAATTCCCAATGACCTGTATATTTTCGGAAACTTTTTTTTTTTTTTATGCAAAAAGACTGAAGTACAGTATGGAAAGGAGTGCAATCAGAAATTTTGTATAAAAGATAGGTTTTCTAGCTTTCTTTCAAATTTCGCGTTTGGGCATTACTTATTATCAAAGGCGATAATACCTGAGAAAGAACATAAATCCGGAAATATTTTACTTGCGGTATCTTCTTTACGACTGCGGTTATCCGACCACTGTAAAAACGGTATAATGTATGATCACTGACGTTGCCTGAAATCTTCTGACTGGAAAATTACAGATCTCTTGAATAACTTGGGCATTTTAAAAATTACTCGATGAAACCGGATATATATATATATATATATATATATATATATATATATATATATATATATATATTTTATTTTCACTTTAGTTTACTGCAGCAGAGATGTTGTGTGAAATGTAAATTCACACTTATACAACTTACCGCTAAAATTTTGCATCAAGGAAAGTTCAAAAATGAATGAAATAAGCCTGGTCACGCTTAACATTCGCCAAGAAAATTTACATGAAGAAAACAAGTGGGTATTCCTGACCATAATTTCAGTTATCCATCGTAAACACTGTTTTTCCAACTCGTCTCGCAGAAGTTGAGATGTGCCAAACAAAACCACATTTTTATTATTTCATCTATATCTCTCTGTGATTCCTAGTCGGATGGATCGGCAGAAGATTTAAAAGCGTTCGATAAAAATCCCTGGGGAGCTTTTTGAAAAACATATATTACTTACAACCAGAGTAGCAGAATGTGGACGTACACGCGTACGCCGTACGAGGATAATTTCCATATTAGCAGATTTTGCAGATAGTTTTCGCTTGCAGATTAAAAAAATAAAAATGTTATACAGCAATTAAAACACTCAAGGCTTTACTCAGATTAATATATTTAATTCTATTTTGACGTGAGAATGTTCAACTATTTTTCACGTCTTCCGATAATGAGTTCTTTTGTTTTTACAGAAGTTTCTGGCCTCTTGATTTTATCAAGGCGTGTTCTCTATGTATAGGAACTGTATCAAAAGTTTCATTTACACAGAAAGAATTAAAATTGTATTGCCTGGTTCCTCTTGCAGTTGCCAGTTATTAAATTAAAATATTTTCCTTATGTATTTTGTAAGTCTACTATTCTTGAATTATGTTGTTGAAAATGCTATTTATAATTTTTGAAGGTTCATCAAAGGAACTGTTTTTCTAGATATAAAAACTTTCTTTAATTAGTCTCTTGTTCTTATGAGGTTCATAGTCCAATATTTTAAAGTTTCGGCCTAAAGGTCAATTACACACACACACACACTGCTGCACATTCAATCGCTATGTACTTATTTTGTCCACTCTGGAATCTGTAATGTTGTGATATTTATTTATTAATATATTAATTTTTTTTAAAATTATCTTATTCTAATGTTATCGTGATTCGCGGAGTTGCAACAAGTTTTATGTTTCAATGGTTGTGTACGCAGATACATTTTATTTTTATACAACTCCGCTTACAACGCAGCTTAACAGAAAATAAATTAAATTACATATTAGTAGGCAGCGGTTGCTCTGACTTTTTTGAAGTTTTCGCCAAACGTAATCTGAAGTCACCGATTTTTTTTCACTCTCCATTGGAATTATAAAAACCATAAAAACAAAATGTGTGTTCTAATTAGGTCTTACGGGTCTTATGTCAGAGATTGCATCACTTTTCACGTAATCGCTTTCCGTCTTGCACGCTGTGTAGACAATGAAAAAGTAACTAACATTCGAATTTCATTTTTCAAATACCAAATCGAATAAAAATTAAAGATCATCTTTGCTTGGGGTACAAAAAAAAAAAAAAAAAAAAAAAAAAAGGGTAATCGCCAATATTTTCGCTAAACTTTAAATCAATCGCCAAAGAAATTTTTTTCCGCAAATTACGAAGAATGCGATCGGCAGCGTGGCCCGTGTTAACAGAACGCTTAAGTTTGTGTTTTAAGTACCCTATCTTCACTGACGCTGAAATTTAAAATTATGATACTGAAGTAATTTCCTGAAAAACAATTCATTGGTATCTATTCCGATGTAAACTGAATTTATGGTAAAGGATCTCTGCGAAGTTTGGATTAGCGTAAAAGCTGAGTGAGAGTTTAAGAGAAGCAGAAAATACTGATTTATTTTGTTGCACCACGCAAGAAACATCCCTACAACATTGCTCTAATTCATCAGAATTCATTTTCAGCAAGAAAACTACTGAAGTTGAAAAGCGTTCATACATTTAATAACTTCTCTAGTGCGAGACGAGAGCAAGAATCTTCAAGATAACTCCCACATTTGAAAAGCAAACAGGCAAAAAATAATAAAGCTTGTTTGACTACACTGAAATTAGAACTTACACTGTTTTTTTTTTCCCACAGCCAGGTTTAAATTCCGTAAACATCTGTTTAAATATTTTGTTTCAAAAAATGTGTTGTCATTGACACACTGTGTAAGATTTATACACAATTTATCTAGTATTTTAATTAATAAATATATTTAATTATGAATCCATATACATTAGTATTTTACGTGATAACGTCATCTATGTATAAAATACATTTGTTGGTATTAAAACTGATGCTGTGTTTCACCACCATTTTATTTTATATCCATTGCACAGATAATTACATCAAACGGTGGTATTTTTGGTGTGGTTACGTTTTCTTCAATTTGTGAAATACAAACTTCCATTTTGAATGGAAAAAAAAAATCATTTTAAGTAAACGCGTGTGAATAAACGCTCTTTGTTTAGGAAAGCGTTAATATTCTGACATCGATCCTACCACAGTTTTTTATTTCCTGACAAGAAAAAGTAATTGTCACAGAAAAACATCTGCCTCAAGTGTTTCCGTTGCAATAAAATAAGTCAGGTAATCGTTAGTGAAAAAAAATAATTATTTAGAAGAGAGAGCATTTTAAGATGTAGAGATGTGGGGAAAAGTAAACCTATTTTTAAGTTGGCAGAAAACATAGTAAATGATTTGGATCTTCGAGAATAATCCAAATCATTTACAGAGAAAATTTAATTTTTTTTTTTGCCTTAATTTTTCTAGCGCATTCCTTGCATTTACTTTTGAGTATGTCTCTCCTCAAAAAACGTCTTTACATATTCCTCAAATTTATTTTCAGCAACAAAGCTGTTAAGGTTGAAAAGCGTTCGTACATTTGAATAACGCCTCTAGTGTAACTAGTGGGGTAAGTAAATAAATTCTTTGTGTAGCGGCATATATTCCGCGATATTAGGAGAGAACGAATCTTTAAGCAAATAGACGGCACGCGAATAAATCGTTGAAATAAAGTTGACCCCGTGTGTAAGATCACAAATGCTGCTGATGTTTGCTGTAAATAAAAAAAATAAAAACGAAGAAAAAAATCAAAATAAATTCTCACCTAAAAAGCTAATGTGGTGAGGAATGAAATCACAAGTGGTCGTATCCATTTGTGCTTGTGATATGAAGGTTTTCTCGGAGTACCAGCACGCAAAACACAAATCAACAACAGATAATATAGGTGAGCATCCGTGTCAGGCAGCCACTGTGTCCACACGCTGCTAGCGATTTACTAACAGATCAACCGAAGCAACACGTGCTTCTCCGCCGCGATGCAGACGCAAGCGCACTGCATATGAAATGACGTCACTGAATCTTTTGGAGAAAGATGTGCTTTAAATGCCTTGATCTAAGCGATACGGAGCTGGAGTTATCAGCCTAAGCTTGCTTCTCTTAGCGAGATGAAAAAGCAACAGCATTTGAAAATACGTACGCAGATTATTAGTTCGGTGCGGAAAATAGGAGAAAAATTAAGCACACATTTGAAAATAACAATAAAGTTAACTTCAAATAGCTTGCACAATCTCTGAAATTCTAGTCTTCCAAAATTTTATAAGAGGTCATAATATAAACCCATACCCCAAAAAATAGACCTTAAATAAGCTTAAGTTTCACATACTGATGAAAAAAATTATGTACTCCATGTAGACAGAAGTATTCTGATACCAGGTCGAACTGAAACAAGAGCATTTATTAGCCGAAATCATTGCACCTTTTGTCTGTTATGATGACAGCGACACTTCTAGGGATGTTTTCCACGAGAAACGTCTATTTCTCTTGCGTAACTGCTGTAGAGAAAGGTCTTACTGGTCGAAATCGGAATCTGCGTTCCAGTTCGTTTTACAGACATTCAATCGGATTTAGATCTGGTCTTTAGGCCGGCCAGTCCTATACGTGGACATTCTTCTCAAACCAGGCCTAGACAGACCTTGCAAGGCGCTCGATCTTGTTGAAAGAGCCAAGTATCTGTGCCAAAGTACCATTACAGTAGCGTAAGTAGTGCGGCAGGGTTCAAAACGTTTTCCTACCTGGCAGCCGTTGGTCAGGAGGGCACCACAACCAAAGGACGGGGTCCTTTTCATTCAGAAACAGCCCCACACCATCACAGATCTCCTTTAGACTTAACTGTAGGGACAATGTAGTCCTTCCCATAGTGTTTCCCAAATTCTCGAGCGAAAGAGTTGGCGTGATTCGTCACTCCACACGACCTTTTTACATTCTTCAGTTTCCCACGATCTGCGATAGAGGCACCGCTGTAATAATCTTTTGGCATTGCCTGGAGTGACGTAGAACTTGTACGCTGTTAACTTAATGTGATAATCGTGGGCATGCAGTTCCTGACGGACTGTTCTGGAGCAAATAACTGCTACAATGGCTTCTGAGACGTTTCTGGCCAGGTCGGTGGCATAGGACGTTCGTGCCTCTTTCACATTCCGCAGTCAGCTTCGTTTGGCACTATCCCTCAGTTTGTGCGGCCTCTCGGAGCGCAGTTTCGCCGTAGTTGTACCATCTGCTCTCCATCGGTGAGGAATATCAGCGACAGTGCAACTTGGGACTCCAAGAAGAGCACCAATGATGCACTGATTGCTTACTTAGGTGTCATCCAAACCACATTCCCCTTCCAGAGTCTGTCAAATGAGTTCCGAGCGTCAAAGTCGCTTCCGGTACGATTTGACCGGTGTGCCGACGCTCCCCTTTATATACAACACCCAGCACAGTCCGCGTGCGCGCGTCTGATTCTGCAAATGCTGAGTTATTTGCATATGTGGAGGTGTTCGAATATTTTTGTCTATATAGTGTAGCTCTGAGGTTATGAACTTGAGTCAAAAATAATGCTTCGATTTTACATTTTGTTTTGTTCTCAATGCCGTCCACGACAACACCTTTTCTCTATATGCTAATAAGTTACCACTTTATTAAGTATACCTTCACATTACACCCACGATTTTATAGTCAGTGTAACACTTCATATAACGGCTTACTGTGGATAAATATAATATGAAGAAACAGAAATTGCCGCCGTCTATCCAAAACACCAAATTCAGCAAAATCTTTTATTAAATTTCACGAATATGTTAGCTTATTTTTTAAGGAGCAATTTCTTTCTGAAACTGATTTTTTCAACGACTTAAAACATAGTTGACAAAGATCTACGCGCACATGTATTAAAATCATACAGTCAATATGATGATTTAACTGCCTTTTCCTGATTTCATTTAAACTTAGGATAATAGGAGTATAATATGTGTTACTGTCGTTTTCCCATTCCAGTCAAATTTTGGATAATACGAATATAATATATGTGTTGCTGTAGTTTTCCCATTCTAGCCAAGTTTAAGGAAATATAATGTGTATTAATATTGCCTTTTCCCGATTTCAATGCAGTTGTTGGATAATACGTTATAATTACGAAAAAAAGTCAGTTTTATATATTTGACTCCTGCTTAGGCAGTCGTTCATCTTTCGTTCAGTACACATGCCCACATCATCTCGATTTGTTTCCATTAACATTTTCTTCTACCTAAGAGTCCAATTCAGTTCCATGTTTACTTTACTAATTCTGTTTTAACACTGAATCTACCAATTTTTCTCGAATAGACCTGTTATAACTCTCATGTCCGAAGCCTCTAATCTACTACTGAGCTCTTTGCTTTGCATCCAACTACCTGTGCCATAAACGAAGGTAAGTTATTTATAGAATAGAGCCCGTTCATTGAGTGTGTCGGAAATGACACTAGATGTCGCCATGTCCGCGTTTTCCGCCATCATGCAATAGCGTAGCCTGTGGTGCACGGTTGCTTTAGTTTTATTTTTGAAATGACTTAAAAGAACATCTTGCGTTTTAGAGGAGCAGAAACGCATTTTTTTCTGAAGAAAAAGCCACATTTCGTTATTACTAACGTAACTTGATGATCTCTCTGGTATCAAACTGAGATTCGTTATCACCCAGGTACAGAATTGAACATATCGTAGCTTTATCGATCTTAATTACTACCCTTGGTCCATCAATATATCCTTGTGCGCTTAAGACTTTTGCGCTTCCAGTAAGGAAGTAGCATTTAAGGAGACACCAGCAACCGCCTTCCGACCAGATGATTGCGGGATCGATCCCAGGTTGGTTGAGTTGCTCTGAATCACTGAATACTTGCCGTGCGACGGATGGACACGTTAAGCAGTCGGTCCGTGGGTGTTGGACCCTTCACTACGCATATACTCATCTGTTCCAGCCCTCCCCGTTCTTTCTCCCTGGAAGTGCGCGTGGTAACGTCATCGTCTGGCTGACTGCGTCTACTCGCACTCCTACTTCTCTGACCTATCTATACCTTCTGTCGTATCTGAGCCTTTGGGTTCAATCTAATATACTTCGATTCTGATCCTCAGAACAAAAGTCCCATGGGACATAGGTAGTTGTGTCTAAACCTTTCCTGTGGGTATAAACCCTTCGAGAAATTGCATGATGCATTTCACACGCATACTCAATCTTTTATACATTTGTATTTGGGAGTTTAACAGCCGCCGTGAGCAACTGAATGGGTTATAAGCAGTGGCCTGTCCCTAATTTAGGGCCACTAGTTCCAGGGAAGGGAGAGAGCCACTGTCGTAAGACAAACACACTATCCATGCCTCACCGGGATTCGAAGCCGGACCCATCGCGGACTAATGATTACAAGATAGCGCTTAGACCACTGCCCCATGATTTAGGTGCGAGGCCTGGTTTGTGGATAAACAGAATTGATGAAGGGATCGAACATCAAGTGAATGCATATCTTCTGTTGCGGCTAATGATATTCAGCCAATTGATTCATCATTATCACAGACTCGGGCGGTATATGTTTCTGAATGATAGGGTGAGAATGGGAGACGAACTTGAGCTTCCTGTGTACACTTCCAGGCGGAAATTCTTCGTACCTCTTTCCTACATGCCCTATGATATTCGTCATTTCTTACCTGGAAGGAAGATGCAACAGCTCTCCCTTCTCCGCTGTCACCTTACGTAAGAATGATCAGCCTTGGAATCACGCGAGAGATATCACACGTGATTTGGTTCGTTGTCCTCTGTGGCAGGACACTATTATTTCGTCTTTCTTTAAATGTATCAGAGATATTAAGTAGTTGTGCTCAAAGTAGGACAAGTTCGTATTAATATACAGTCTTTTTAAAACTTAAAAAAGAATTTGATTATTACTTCATAAATGATAGTTTCGGCTTTAGTGCTTTTCGTTTCGCCAGAGAAGGGAGAAAACTTAAGCTTCTGCAATCCTCGCGGTTTCTTTAATTCTTAGCCCTTGTAGACGTCAGCTCTTCGGGAGCGACAATATTCTCCTGAGCTCCGCTACTGAACGCCAACGCACTCTAAGCAATCTGCTGGACAACACTAAACGTTCTTACTGACCGGAACTTCTTACGTTCGATATCAAACACAAGAAGAACCCTCTCGTTTGTCACAGAAACACTTATTTGTTTCATCGAAGCGTTTGGCAGTTCTAAATCCCTCTACTTACCGAATTTTTTAAGACTCTTATTCTTACGTTTCCAATTGCATCTCTATCCATTGACATGAAAGCGACAAACACGAGCCGAGATATTAACGCAGAACGCTGTAATAATTAGCGTATAAAGATTTTTCAACAACAGTATGTAGCATCCATTAAAATCAGAGTGGTACGACATTGCTTATGTTTTTAAAAGAGATATTAACCCCTTGCTGCCTTCACTTCTTACCACGAGCTGTCTGGAACATGTGAGTTCTCATGACCCTGTACAAATTGTGTTAAACAATAGTTATGATAGTTATTTTTCTCTTACAGAATTTTTTGGTTTGAGGAGTTTTTACTGTCATATTTACGTTTCAGTTTTTTTTTTCTGGGTCTCATGTTAAATTGGATTCTGACTTCTCATTCGAGGAGACAATTCGGCTTCTAATTGAGACTAATAGACTAAAAGGGTGGTGATTGTTTTATCACTACGTCTGTCGGCTCATCTGTGGGCACTATATCTTTGCACCTGTTAAAAAAAAGTACGATTTGAAAAATTCTTTTTGCACTGGGAAGCCTGTCTGAGAACGATGATAATTGCCTTTCGATATCTTTCCGTTGCACAATTTTGCCGCTATGGGGCGTAAATACCGTTGCTATCGAATTCAAAATATATTAAATTCGATATCACTGCTGTTAAAAATCAGATTGAAGCCATTATTTTCTCCCCTGAATACCTTTTACAACGAAGACTGTTTTGCGCACAATTTCTTTGTCAAATAATGAATCCCTAAAACCTTATGGTTGTGCGCGTGAAAAGCTCGGGGTAACGGGCTTTTGGTAGATGATCGAACCGGCACATCTGGCGCCACGTATCATGTAGCATTAGTAATCGCTCAGATCATTCGCTTTGCCCATTCCGGCTTTCAATCGAATACGAACTGATGCTCACGAGCTGTTCGCGTTAGATTCATACAGCACACAGCGCTCACGTGACTTGTTACATGTTGGAATGAACCATTTTTGTAAAGAGGGTAGGTGCACCGAATAAATTGGCATCTCGGTGTATAGAGATACAGCAAGAAAACTGGACAAGCAGAGAAGCAAGCAATCAGTTATGCTGTGACAGACAGAATAAAAGTAAACAAAGAACAAGGACAAACAGGCAATGAAACAGTCAAATAGTCACAGCCGGAGTGTTAGAAAGAGACCGACAGAGCGACAGGGACGGAAAAGGAGATATTGTTAAAAATAGAAAGCGACTAGGGTCGTAAAATGAAAGACAAGGTTAAAACAGACAGCGGCAGGTGGAAATATACAGATGTGATCAAGCAGAGACAGATTTAGAAATATAGTGGAACACACACGAAGACATAGAAAGAGGCACACTCGTAAAGGACGAAGAAAACTATTAGATAGAGCTGGAGAGGCACACACACGTGAAGTATGAAGAAAGCAGTCAGACCAAAACTTAGGACAGAAACAGTGACGGAGAGAGAGAGAGAGAGAGAGAGGGGCGGGGGCAGAGACAGTCTGACAGAGAGGAGGGGGCATAGACAGTAACTGAGAGAGAGAAGAGAATTGAGTGTGTGACGGAGAGAGAAGAGCAGAGACAATGTGAGGAAGAGAGAGAAGAGCAGACACTGTGACGGAGAGAAAGAGATAGAGGAAGGCAGAGACAATGTGACAGAGAGAGACAGCCTGAATCTGAATTCTAAGATGCAGATTTGTCGTGTTGGTGTTTGTTCATCCAGAAAATTTTGTGATAAATACAAATTTCAAATAGTGAGCAGATGTCATGTGAATTCTTGATCAACGGTTAATTTGATATTAAGGAAAATTCTAATGCCCTTTGGGTTTAAAAAAATTGTAGAATTAGATTCGAGAAAAATGTGTTTAAAAACTTTAGTTTAATACTACAATGAATATTTGAAAAAAAAATTCCATGAGAAACCAAAAATTGGATTCACCGCAATGTCAAATAAAAAAAAAAAAATAATAATCAGCAAGGAGATTCAAATCTCCACAACAATGCCAGGATTTTCCTTTTTGCTTGGTATGGTACGAGAAAAACATGCCATACTAAAAACTAAAGAATTCATTTATGAAAATAATCTTAGAAGACAACAAACAATGAAAACAGGAATTTATAGATCATCGAACTGTTAAATGAAGGCTAAAGAACAGGTTTCGACATGCACGGAAACAGAACAAACAGGTCGCAAAACAAATTGCCACGTTGCGAAACTAATTAAATAAACGCCAAACACATTGAAAAAGGAAAAACTATGCATTATGGCGAAGACATGACAAAATGCCAAAAATATGTCAACGAAATGAAAAAGTTGAAAACCGAAAGCAATTTGAAATGGAGAAATCTCTCAGAAAGAGAAAAGACAACAGAACAGAAGCTGTAGATTTTCAATTAACTTGGGGTGAGAGATGCCCTCTGTCGTAAAGTTTTAAGACAGCTGAAAAGGGGAGACTATAAGATGGATTCGCAGTTATTTAAACTTTATGTTAAGTAAGCTCTTTCCGAAATATCGTTTTGTTTTTTTGAAGAGTTCAGTGAGCTATTAATAAATATGTATCTGTCAGAAAGTTAATTACAGAAACAATTTATGTTACAGAAGAATTTTTAAGAGTAAAAAAAAAAGCTTAATTAAAAAAACTTCTTTTAATTAAATCTATAAATGACATTAGCATCTCAAATGTAAAATTGTCGTTTAAAGTTTTTCAAGTAAAAAAATTGACAACAAGCGAACTGTGTCAAATTATTACTCAGCTTTTTAACTGAATTATTGTACTATTATTGTTTATTTTATTTTATTGGAGGTTTAACGACCACCGTGAGCTTCAACAATATTTTATTTGGAGCAAACATGGACAGGAAGATACAGATGGCCTGTGCTTAACAGTTACCACCGTGAGCAACTCAATGGGCTATAAGCAGTCGCCCGTCCCTAATTTGGGGACACTGGTTCCAGGGAAGGGAGAGACCCAGTGCCGTAAGACAAACACAACAACATCCATGCCTCACCGGGATTCGAACCCGGCCCCTTTCGGACGAATGATCAGAGGCCATGGCTTAGACCACTGCGCCACCGGGGCGGCAATTATTATATTATGAAACACATGAATATAATTAAAAACAGTTTTGAATAGAGTTGGTTAAATTTACGATTTACGCAAAAAAAACAAAAACAAAAAAAAAAGAACCAACTATTTGTCATTCATGATTTAAACGATAAACTGAATTTTTTATTCACAATTTGTGCTATAAACTGTTTTTTACGTTGTAAAATATTTGCTGGAAGTCACGAGCTATTTTCTGTGAATTAACGAAGCATGTTTCTAATTCAACCTTTACCGCGAAATGACGGGAAAAACCTGAATTTCGCAGATTTTTCATGCATGAATTGACAGCAATACCATTGTTAATAACAATAAACAAAAATCCCGATTTTAAGGAGTGATCTCGGAAAATCCTGAATTTTTAGAAAACCTTTCTGCAATTCCGTTCGTATATTAACGGGAAAATTCTGTTCTCACTTTTTTCGTTTCCATATGACTAAAAATTACACGTAATAAGAGCGATTAGCGGTATTACTTGAGGTTTGATTATTTTTAGTCGTCTGTTGGGGAATCTGATTTTGAGGTTCTCTACAGCGAGGCCTTATATTGTGGACAGCATATCGCACAATATTAGTGTTATTGTGGCAACTGATATCCCAGCTCCCAGTTAGTGCACCTGTTAAAATATATTGTGCTACCGTAAGGAAATGGGTACTTGAAGTGCTGTACGGGTGGTTGTGTGATGTCTGTGTACCATTCTGTGAACTCCTTAACATGTAAACTTTTACAGTTATAATTATTATAAACTATTCAGGGAAATAAAAATGGCTTATCAACCAGCATTCATAGCGAAAAATAAATTTCAACATCGTGCGAGTCCTTTACCATCATCGTCATAATCCCGTTCATTCTACCTTAAACGTAATTCCGCGATTTCTGCTAGTTCAGTCAGCAGCGCTCCTTACTTGCGTGCAAATTATCGCGGACTCCAGCCCACTGTGGGCAAGGGGAAGGATTTCTTCGCTTTGTAAATCAGAAAATCTTGCAAGGCGGCTGATGCATTTAAATTGGAGAAAAAAAAAGTGAGAGAGGAAGTTCATATTCTGTGTGGGGATTGGATATGTCAAAATCGAAGTTTCGGGAACTCGGGAAATTTCTGTAGAAAAAAAAAAAAAACGGAATTAGTGACAACTAAAAAATATTAAAATATTGAATATTTCCCATTATTAGAAACACGGGAAACTGTTCAAGATTGAAATTTTGTTAAAAGTCTGAGACCTACTGCCAACTTTTCAAATCGGAAATTTTGTTAAAAGTTCCAAACCGGAAGCTTTTTAAAAATGGAAATTTCGTTAAAAGTCTGAAACTTACCGGTAACTTTGCCGCTCGTTATTTTTGGTTATTTTTCGGTGAATCCACGCCACTTATTTCATCGGAAGATATGAGCGTGAAAAATTGTTATAGCAACATTCGTTCTCAAGCCGTTGTAACAAAAGAAAATTCTAATCCATATTTGACGAGACCTTCTATGAGAATTTCAAGAGGACTGATTTCTTACAGGAAAAAAAAATAACAAGATTACAGCCATATAAACAACATACCAGTTGTTTCATCATGACGACGCGCCCGTTCACACAGTTTTATCTGTCGAAAAGTTTGTAATGAAGACCCAGATGTCTTTGAAAATCTACCTTCTGACTTTGCTCCGCGATACTTTGAACTTCGCAAAACGGAATAGCAACTTAAAGGTAGCTCATTCAACTATATTCCAGAGAGTCAACAAGAAGTTTCTGCCCTTTTGAGAAATTCTCTCTGATTCGTGTATCAACAACTTAGAGACTGTTCAGGAAAAAACTCTCCTACATGTCGTTACACGTATACCGATTACGCAGGTAAAGGGAAATTTTGGTTTACAACTATTCTTATTACTTTCGTGCAGCATTTCATGCGCATTTCCAAAAGGACGTACTTATGTAATCCCGCAACCTCGTCATCTGTAAGGACGCGGGTGACCTAGTAGTTAGTTCGCACGGCTTGAAACTGGAGGGCCCTTGGTTTGTGTCCCGCTGTCTCCAAAACACCCACTCTGGTTCAGACGCCACATTTAGCAGTTGGTCCCGAGGTAAAGACCTCTCATTAAAAGAAGCCTATTGCCTTGGCTTTAGTTTCCGGGAAATCCACCTGTTGTATTGCATCCAAGACCGTAATTAACAAGCAAACTGAATTTTGTCTCTGCTGCGGAAATGGAAAATACTTTTTGTATCGGATAAAGGCAAACATGAAAAATATTTCCGACACATTTTTCCCACACTAAATTTTCTTAAAAGAAGTAAATCTTCTGTAAAACAGCCAAATGCGTGCAAACAATGTAAATAAACAAAGTCATCGCTTTTTCCACGTTTCTCTTTAATTAACACACAGCAACCGAAAAATTGTATTTCGACGCCGCTGGGATCGAACCCCAGATATCTCGATAACTAGCCGAGTGCGTTTGCCTTACGCGACGGTGGCCAAAAATCCACGGCGCTATGTGTGTTTATCTGTCAGCATCTGACTTCACAAATCCGTAGGGATCAGGCTCAGCAACTGAGACGTCTTCATCTGGTGACGTCTCAGTTGCTGAGCCCATCCACACATAAAAACACATAGCGTCGTGGATTGTTGGCACCGTAGCGTAACGCGAACGCACTCGGCTAGTTATCGAGTGATAGTTCTGTGTCTGGCGCTCTTTGGCCAAGCCTGGCCCTTGCGCCACTAAAATCAACTAACTAACTAACTAACTAGTTATCGAGAGATCTGGGGTTCGATCCCAGCGGCGTCGAAATACAATTTTTCGGCTGCTGTGTGTTAATTAAACAGAAACGTGGGAAGGGCGATGACTTTGTCTGTTTACATTGTCTCCACGTAATTGGAAGTTTTTCACCATTTCTCTCGTCTTTTGCATTTATTAGCTATAATTAAATAACTTGTGCCGTTAAGCCCCATCAGATGGAGACGTCTCAGTTGCCGAGTCCATCCCTACGGATTTGTGAAGTGATGAGATGTTGACAGATAAACACACATAGTGCCGTGGATTGTTGGCACCGGAGCGTAAGGAGTAAATATGCATTAATGTTTGCCACTATATTTACGATGTCTTCTATTTGCGTGAGATGCGATGAAAGATTGTTTCCCGATCGAACGGTAATATGTATACCTTATCAAAGTCAGACACATATTGTCTACCTTTCTTTGGGGACTTTTCCATTAGATAGCGAAAATATACATTTGTATTTGCCATAATACTTTTGTTTCTAGAAGACGAACGGGAAACAGCAATCTGTTTACATAAAGCAAAATTAAGTATATGTTCTTGGCGAAACAATTTTCTCTACAAAATTCTCTTATTTTGTTTCTCGAAGACGGGCTCGGAAAAAAAAGGATCTTGTAGAGGTTAAATATTTTTATGGATTTCCAGTTTTCTTTTTCAACAAAAAACTTAGTTCCTCTTACAAACTCCCATGGGGAACAAACATACAGAGTAGTTCAAAAGATCGTGCAACAGTCTTTTTTACGCTTTCCAACCGTAGGTTGAAGAAGCGTATATGCTCCAGCTTTGTCCGTCCGTCCGTCCGTCTGTCCGCACGATAATTCGCGTAAAAATCATTCGATTTCGGTGAAATTTTAGTATGTGATAGGGAACCACTGGGAGCGAACCCTATGGAAAATGGGGTTAATGGAGTCAAAGGTCACGACATAGGAGCGGAATTCATTCCATTGCCCTTATGCGTCACAACTTGCGTAAATATGGTTCGATTTCAATGAAATTTTAGTTTGTCGTAGGTGACTACCTGCAGACGAACCGTATTGAAAATGGGTGAAGTGGGATCAAAGGTCAAGACATAGGATCGGGATGCATTCCATCGCATCACATCTTATTATAAGAGCAATTCTTGTATATATGCAAATTTTATTTTGAAAACGGCTCTAAGGATTTTGATGAAGTCGTTAACCTACGGTTTTCTGGTACTAGAAATCGATTTAGCTTAATCTCGACTTTGGAAAAATTCGTTTAGTGGGTTAAATAACCACCCCGAGTTACCACGTTTTTAGTGTCATGACGTCGTTCCTACTAATGTTTCTCATTCTTAGAAATCTTATGACGTCACACTCTCGCGAACGACTCGCGATTGAGATGTTGGCGCGCGGTCACGCCATCTGCCTCATTACGTCACGCGTTGTTTGTGGATCCTATTAAAGTTTTATGACGTCACACTCTCGCAACCATCTGCCTCATTACGTCACGCGCTGTGTGCGTATGACGCATTACTTCTATTTTCTTCTAGAACAAAAAGTTAGTTGTGTCAGTTGCTTGGAGTTGGTACGTAGCAGCGGAACGCTGATTTCGCATGTTTTTCCCTTCAAAATTTAAGCTTAATACAGCATTTTTTTTGTTACATTTTTTGAATAGTCACTTGATGACGAGCGTATCCGCTGTGCTAAAATATGATTAGTTCATTTTTTACGCTTTCCAACCGTAGGTTGAAGTAGCGTAAATGCTCCAGCTTTGTCCGTCTGTCCGTCCTCACGATAACTCGCGTAAAAATGGTTCGATTTCGATGAAATTTTAGTATGTGGTAGGGGACCACCTGGGGACGAACCCTATTGAAAATGGGCGAAATGGGGTCAAAGCTCAGGACATAGGATCGGGATCCATTCCATCGCCCTTATGCGTTATAACTTTACGTAGAAATGCTTCGATTGAGACAAAACTTTATCATGTTGTTCCGGAAATATACTTTACGGGTTATGTTAAATATCATCGAAATGGGGTCAAAGGTCAGGTCATAGGGTCGAGATTAATTCTACAGCCATTATCCTCATAATTTGAGTAATTACTTGAGTAATGATTGCTGGTATGTTGGAAAGCGTATCATAATCAATGCATTGCATGATTTTACTAACTTGTTTTACGCTTTCCAACCGTAATTTGAAGAAGCGTATATGCTCCAGCTTTGTCCGCCTGTCTGTCTGTCCGCACGATAACTCGTTTAAAAATGGTTCGATTTCGATGAAATTTTATTATGTGGTTGAAGACAAGCTGGGGACTAACCCTATTGAAAATGTACAAAATAGGGTCGAAGGTCAGGACATAGGTGCGGGATCCAACCCGTCAACCTTATGCGTCATAACTTGCGTAAAAATGCTTCGAATGCGACAAAACTTTATCATGTTGTTTTGGAGGTATGCTGAACTGTATCATTGAAATGGAGTATAATATCATTGAAATGGAGTCAAAGGTCAGGGCACCGGAGCGAGATTTATTCCTCAGCCATTATCCTCATAACTTGAGTAATAAGTTGAGCAATGGTTTCAGGTATTTTGGAAAGCGTATCATACACAATCAATACATTATATGATTTTACTAACTTGTTTTTTATTTTTTTAATGTAGATACGGTATCTTCAATGCCATGTAACTTTCTCGAAGGTTTCGTATAACCATGGAAAACGTTCTGAATTAGTCTTTCGTAACATGATCACCAAATTAAGGATTTTGGTGGAATTCCCGTTTTTTTTTTTGTGATATTTTTTTTTTATCAAACAGTTTTCCTTAACTACGCCTCTGAAGCATCTAAGGCTAAAAAAGAGTCTTTCGTTCCAAATTTAAAGCAGTTGGTTCCGGGGAACGGAACGCAACACTTACGTTTGTTTTTCCGCTGACCGAAATCTGCCCAATAACAAATTGTATGACCCAGAAGCTGTGACTCAGAGAAAAATGTTTTGCTCCGGATAATGGGAATTTATATTGAAGTGTGGTGCACGATGCTTTTTGGTTTTATGTGTCTGATTGTGAATTCTCCTTGAAATGAATAGCTGCGACCGTTGCTGAGATTTACTATCTAGTTGCCACATTTGGAGGTGTGTGTGTGTGTGTGTGTGTGTGTGTGTGTGTGTGTGAAATTTAATTGAAAATATTTTTGTTACGTTGGGCAGTCATAACAGAAATCATACTAACTACGGGCAAGGTAATCCATAGGGTGATCCGTTTGGGTATCGACTATTTAAAAACGCTATGGTACGGCTTGTAAAAATATAATAAGTCAATATTCGGCAGAAATTACCTTTATGGATGGGACTTTGTCTAGGTTTCTACATAACCGCCTTTGTGGACTCGACAGAGTTCATACCGCAGGTGCTTAATTCTTGCCACATGCTTTCTAATCCCAAAGTAAATGTGTGGCGCGGGGTAAGTCGTCACTAGCTGTGCGGTCCTTTTTTCATCTCTGAGGACACTGTACGATCAGAACCATACCTGGACATGCTACAGACCTTCTTGGTACCACAACTGGATAACGATGCCATTTTATAACAAGATGGGGCTCCACCCCACTGGTCAATGGAAGTCAGGAACTTCCTCAGCAACACATTCAATGACACCTGCATGGTGTAGCCCCGATGGCCCTATTTCTTGGCCCGTAAACTCCCCGGATCTCACTGCCCCCTCCCCCTCTCCGATTTCTTCGTGTGGAAAACATCGTCTACGCACAACGACCTTAAAAAACCCAGATGATTTGAAGGTGAAAATTTCTGCAGCGTTCGCACAAATATCTCCGCAGGTGTTGGAAAATACGCGGCAAGAATTGAGCACCCGATATAAACTCTATAGAGTCTACAAAGAGAAAGATAAAGTCCCATACGTAAGAGGAATAGACAAAATCCCATCCATAAAGGTTATTTCTGACTTATTATATCTGTTACAAGACATACCATTGCATTTTTAAATTATTCTTAACCAAAAGGATCACAATATATGTATTTTTCCGATTTACAGTACATTTGTATTTAGCACAATAGAGACCAAGGAGCGAAAGAAAGGGAATCTGGAAAATCTTGATATAACTGCTGATTGCCAACGGTAGAATTCAATATTAATTTAAGTCGCCATAGCACAGTAACAATTGCACAAAGGGTATGAAAAAAACAACAACAAATAAACAGAAAGCATGCTCTTTAGAAATTTACATGTTTTTTAATCTCACGTTATGGCTGATATGAGCAGCAGAATAGGATCAAAGATCTTATAGAAAGTGGAATTAAAGATGAACCTGCATAGAACAAAATTGATGAAAAATGCTTTTCCAAAAACTGAAGAATTCATCGTCGATGAGACAAATTTAGAAGTGCCGATGTAAACATTTACCTTGGATAACAAATATCAAGCGTAGCCAACATAAAAAAAAGTAATTGGCGTGTAAAGCTTGGCTGGAGTGCATTAGGAAGAAACAGTGCAATTTTCAAGTCAATTTTA
Organism: Macrothele yani; assembly: GCA_039090855.1. Classification (NCBI taxonomy): domain Eukaryota; kingdom Metazoa; phylum Arthropoda; class Arachnida; order Araneae; family Macrothelidae; genus Macrothele; species Macrothele yani. The sequence continues at coordinate 123,994,336 of CM077024.1, read as the reverse complement.
CCATTGTGACTTAAAAGTGTTTAATCAGTGCCTCCTTTTACCAGTTCTTACTTAGACTGCTGGCCAATTAAAATGCAACACCAAGAAGGACACGAGATAGCAAAGCCAGATTTACTGGACACATGACAACAGATACAAAGATGAAACGATTGAGCTTACAGGCCCTTGCGACTTACGGAACACGCAGACATCAATAGTTCGTGTGGCCCCCATGGCTGGCAATAACGGCCGCTACACGCCGCGGCATCGAATGAAAGAGGCTTTGGATGTGGGCTTGGGGTATGTCGGTCCAGGCTGCTTCCACACGTTGCCACAGTTCATCAGGCGTAGCCGCGGGTGGTGCCTGCTGGGCCACTCGGTTGCCGATCAGCGACCAGATGTTCGATGGGCGACATATCGGGAGAACAGGTAGGCCACGGCAGCAGTGACACCTGGTGGGCCGTGAAGAATTGTTGCACGATGCGTGGCACGTGTGGGCGCGCATTTTTCCTGTTGAAACGTGACCGCTGGCAGGTCCTGCAGGTAAGGGAGGACTACAGGCTTCAAAACGTGGGAGATGTAGCGGTGGTTGTTGAGTGTACCGGCGATGCGTACCAGAGGGGTGCGGGTGTCATATCCAATTGCGCCCCAAACCATAACGCCAGTCGACGGACCGGTATGGCGATGCATAATGCAGGCGCCATACAGTCTCTCGCCGCGGTGCCGCCACACGCGGATCCTACCAGTGTGGTGTTGCAGGCAGAAGCGGGATTCGTCGGAGAAGACAATGTCGTGCCATTCCGTAGTCCAGGTGCGGCGTTCAACGGCCCACTGCCGCCGCACTCGCCGGTGGTGTAACGTCAATGGTAATCGCAGCAATGGGCGTCGTGCGACAAGCCTCCGCTCCTGCAGACGACGTCGAACGGTACGTGCTGCCACAGGTTGTTGCGCAACACACCCTAATTCCTGCGCTAACGTTCGTGATGTGGCGGTGCGAGCCGTCAATGCCCGCCGCACAACATGCCGGTTCTCTTGATCGGTGGTGTGCCGCGGCTGCGGCAATCGCTCACGTCGGTCCGTCCGTCCCTCCTGCACCCACCGAATCCACACTCGCCTCACTGTGGCTGGATGTCGTTCCACACGGGTGCCGATGCCTCGGTACGATAAATCGCTGTCGCGATAAGCCACTATTCACCCTCTGTCGAACTCCAAAACGTGCTGGAATGACTGCCGTATTCTGCGACGAGGCATCAGGAAGCTTTCCCCGTCCAGTTCCGGCAGCACAACACACTTCCACTACTTGCACCCCGCCTTCTGTGCACCCTTCTTATAGTGCTTCTCGGTGGCGTGCCGGGCGCACATGATTTGCATATGCCCTGCAATGCTAATCGTTTGCATGTCCTCTCGCGGGCGACGCATGCTGCGAATTTCAGGCCAATCGGATGCTGCCTTCTTGGCGTTTCATTTTGGGTGGCCAGCAGTGTACATGGACCTAATAACAGAAAAAATTACTCAGAGGCTGCGGTAAAACCAAAGAAGTGTGGAGAGATGCATGTTTGGTGTAATCAAGAAAGATAGGGAAAGGAACTCGTGGATTACGGAAATGACAAGTGAGTGAATGGCATCATGATCTAAGCAAAGACCCTCAAGTGGCAAAGGACTGAATATAAACGTGTCCGCCATGAGACGCTAATATTTTAAGCACATATAGGTTGAAGGAAAGTATGTACACAACCATTACTAAGCATGAAAATAGGTTGAAGGAAAGTATGTACACAACCATTACTAAGCATGAAAATAGGTTGAAAGAAAGTATGTACACAACCATTACTAAGCATGAAAATAGGTTGAAGGAAAGTATGTACACAACCATTACTAAGCATGAAAATAGGTTGAAGGAAAGTATGTACACAGCCATTACTAACCATGAAAATTATAGTGATACTCACAAAATTTTCAGTTTATTGCATTTAGTGGTATCTAGCCTGTACCCAGAATATCTAGTCTGTGTACCCAATTTCACGTCATGCAACATATTTTTAGTGACATCTGTTACGCGCTGTTTCAAATCCATTGCTCTTGTAACGTTCGTGGAATACACTTTGTCTTTGACGTACCGCCAGAAGACGAAATCTAGTGGGGTTAATGTCTGGGGGAACGCGAAAGCCAGAGAATTTGACCATCACAGCCCATCTAAAGTTTGGGTATGTGTCATTCAGGAAAATCCTGATCCTGTACATTTCATAGGCGACGTTTAAATAAGACGGTGACCATTACACCGCATCTTCGTTAGTTCATTCTTATCAAAGATACGGCGGAAGTTTCGTTACACTTGAGTGACCAATTTTGTTTCCTCGTACCACCACACAACATGTGCGCGCTCGCTCGGAGTCGCCATATTAGGAAATGATTGACTGCAACGCCCCTGCAGCTCTGCTACGTACTACAACGTTTCCACATGAACTTTGTGAGTCTCTGCTTCCGTTTCGTGAAGAATCATTTGTCTAAAACCTGAAATGAAAAAAATGAGACTTTCAAAATGTTGTGGCGAACACCTTGTACTGATAGAAGAACTGACCAACGTTGGACAATTGTAATACCAGACTGGATAAAAAGGGACAGAAAAAGACCCAGAATAAAACTACATGGGAGATGGGGTTGAAAGCATGCCGGGATAGCATGAAAGAGTATTGCTGAAGACAGAGTTGTGAAAGAGACTATGGGAGACGTTCGTCCAGAAATGGATTGAGAATAGTTGATATCTTTGACCCTGACTACATCTTTATAAAAGTAATTCTCTCGACTTGAAGTTTTTTGTTTGTTTGATTTGAGTTTTACAACCACAGTATGCATCCGAGGCTATAAGCAGTCGCTCGCCCCTAATTTAGGGCGACTGGTTCCAGGAAGGGAGAGGACCTCAGCCGTAGAACAAACATGCCACTTCTGCATCATCGGGGCCTCTTATCTTCATCCAGCTCAGACAGTTAGGCAGAGGTCAGAGGCTATGGCCACTCGGGCCGTTTTGAATAAGTTGCTCAGATGGAATGCAAAATCCCTTCTGAGAATCCGTATGCTCTTGGTCACAAGATACATGATAGTGTTTAATATCAATCTTGTCTACATCCTTGTTTAAGCAGCACAGTATATTCACGTGTATTGTGTACAGACCATACTTTACTTAGAGCGGAATGTTGGAAAACGTTTGGTAGGCGAGTTTCATTTGGACACATTGAAAGTATAATTGATAAAGTGCTCATCCAAAAGGATTTATCAGTATCAAATCATCTGTCAGAAAACAAAGAAGATCACCAAGACATCGCAGGATGAAACTTTTTAATGATTTCTAAAAAAGACTAAATACACTACTGTTTCTGAAATTTACAACACCATGAAGGAACACTGCGATTCAAATGAAATTCATACCACACATTACTTATATGACTGTACATATGTGATTTAATTTTCAAAACAATACAGCATTTTTTACCTGAAAAAATTAGTATCTTGTGAAGCCTCCGCGAGCTTTAATAAGAGCTTCTAGACGACGTGGCATTGAATCGAAAAGGCGTTGGATGGTGTCCTGGGTAACTGTTTATCAGGCGGCATGTATGTGAGTCTACAGATCGTTGGTTCTGACGGCTGGAGGCCTTTGATGGGTCAGTTGCCGAGTGACCATATCCCAGACATGTTCAACATACGACATGTCTGGCGAACGTGCAGGCCAGGGAAGAATCGGTATCTGCTATGCTGAGAAGAGGGCTTGAGCACTCCTGGAAACATGAGGTCGGGCATTGTCCTGCTGGAATATAGCGCCACGAGTGCTCTGAAGGGAGGGTATGACTTCTGCCTGTACAACTTCCCTGATGTAGCGGTCGCTATTGAGATTGCCCTCAAGTCGTACTAGCCGAGATCGCGAATGGTACCCAATGGCATCCCACACCATCACACTTGGCGTTCGGCCGGTATGACGCTCGACAATGCAAGCTGAAAGAAAACCCTCACCACAGTATCGTCTAATGCGTATGTGGCCATCATGGTAGACCAAGCTGAATCGTGACTTGTCCGAAAACACATGTTGCCAATCAGCACACCATTGTCTGTATTGAAAACTCTATTCCAACTTGAGGCGTCCATGGTTCAGGGTCAAAGAATCCGCTGCAAAGGGATGCGTGAACCCAGTCTTCTGTGCATCAGACGGCGTCGAACTGTGGAAGCAGACAATGCCACACCTGTTGCAATGCTCCAATGTTGTGCTAACACTTGTGAAGATGCGGAACGGTTCGTCACTGCCATGCGGACGAGGTGTCGGTCACCCTGCGGTGTCGTCATATTTCGCGGTCCACTGCTCGATTGTCGATGCACCTGGTTCTTCTCGGTCCACTGCCGCCATACGCGCATCACTGTCTTGGCGTTATGCCCTGTCCGAGCCGCAATGTCGCGGTACGAATATGCACCTCATCGCAGCCCAATCATTCGTCCCCGTTCGAACTCTGTCGTATGGTTTTTCACTGCGTCCTTCGTCGTCACCGAGGCATTATTGAATCCTGGAGACCATTTTACAACTCGTTGCGTGCGACGCACTACTGGTGTGTATCCTAAACAGCCCTTTCTTTGTACCTCTCACTCCACTGTTCAGAGGGCGCTGCCGGGTCCAGACATGCGCAATGACTCTGCACTTCTAATCATTTGCATCTCCTACTCTGCTCTGCATATCCTGCAAGTTTCAAGTGATTAACATCATTCCTTCATGGTGTTGCTATTTTGACAAGCAGTAGTTTATTTATTCAGTACAAATGTTCGTGTAGGATTCGAAAATATTATGTCAAGTTTTCTGAAGATGTAAACGTTTACTGTCTTAGCATTAAGTGAAGCTTAGAAGACTTTTTTTTTTTTTTTGTTCTGAGATCATGATTTATGAACTTTTACGAGCAATTAAACAATGGTTTGCTGCGTTTTGGGGAAAGTAAACTTTCTTCAAATAGGATATCCGAAAAAAAAAAAATTCATTTAGTTGAAAAGCTGTACCACGTTATGCTGTGTGATAAACAAGATGAAAAAAACGAAAAAGGAGCACGACATGTCGTTACGTGATAATGGCCAATTTAAAATCGTCTACTAGGAATCACATCGCGCCAACAGGAATTGGAACAATTCAAGCTACCTGTCTTAGTTTTCTAAAGCAAAATATTTACTTTTTAGAATTACAATTTTATGATGCAATAGAATTCAGCAGCCTTCAACTCTGCAACGAATTACACTACAATAAAGCATTTTAGTTACTCTACGTTTTGTATAACTTTGTAGCTGCTTTCCGTAATTTTTTTCTTCGGGATTTAACGACCTTCAGCATCTCTAAAGGCTTCAAGCAGTTCCCATCTCTAATTTGGGGCCACTGGTTCTATGCAGAAGAGAGGGCCAACTATATAGCGCAGCATATTACCGATGCCTCCTTATCCGGGACTTGAAAAACCAACTCTATGACTAGCCAAAAACCTACGCCTCTGACGACTTGGTCAATGGGGAGGTCTGCTGTTCATTCATCCGTTCCATCTGCCTTTATTATTCATATACGTAAGCGGTCCTTTGAAAAGGGATTCAGGTTCTAAAAGTTTTTTTCTCAGTGGCAATTTTTGACTCTTAAAATTCCCCTCCAACCTCTGCCTCCCATTAATTATCATAAATATATCTTGAACTGCTTTTAGATGCTAGAATTATAGTATGAAATATATACCAGCTCAGATTTATGTTTTTGATACAACAAATTTCCCTTCCCCTTCCTCTCTTCTTCAACAGTTTTTTCTTGGGTGTGTCACTGGCCTTAAGCTGTGCTCGTTCTATTAACTCAACGTTTTTTCTACCATTGTAACACATATTTAAGTTGTACCTATGAATTAAATAAATAATAAAAAAAATCCCGGTCCGGCTTACTCAGCGAACGCTCAAACTGGAATTTTATATTTTTATACAGTGCACTGAAAGTTGTGTCTTAATAATTTGAGATTATTAATTATGACCCATGTCATTTAATTAAGGCCATGTAATTAATCTACAGTAGGACCTTCATTATATGAAGAAAAAAAAAACTTTTGCCCCTTTCTTTTTTTTAAATGATGGATGATATGACGTAACAATGACGTGATTCCGTGGATTGTAGCAACATATCTTGCGTGATGTTCCAGTCTGTTGGCTGTGAGTCACGAAGAAAGTTTTTTCTTGAAAAGATCAAAATGATAACATTTCTCCGGGTAGTTATCTTATTTGTGGATCCGTCTGTTACGACTGTACCGCCTCGATGCTACGTTTACAAACAACTTAATTCATTTTCTGAAGTACCTGATTTAATTGGATTGGTGGACTCGGAGAAATGGTATGGGGACGAATTATATCGGAACGATTTATTTGTCACGTTAAAACGCAAACAAAAGTAAAGTGAGACAGTTGTTTTACTAATAGTCCTGCCGTGATTTATTCAAAGCCTGCCAAAGAAAGCAGACTTTAATCCATTTTCTTTCAACGCACAAAAAAAAAAAAAATGCATGTGCATTTTTTTCTAATAACTTAGATCTTAGGCGCCCGACAGAGGATGGATGACCTTGAGAGCTATGTAGGGTAAATCTAGAACGATGAGTCATTTTATCGAAGTGAACCAGAAATCTAAAGTCTGTAGGAATAATTCTCGGGTAACCTCAAATCTCTAAATCAGGTAGTTCTCCGTATTGCGGGACATTATTCCCTTTAACTAGGAATTTCAGAAAGCCGCCGCAATGCCTAAGCGCTGCTTTATGACCATTCGTCCGAGTTGGGTCCGGGTTCGTATCCCGTGAGGCATGGATGTTGTGTTTGTCTTATGGGCAAGGCTCTCACCCTTCCCTTCCCTGGAGTCAGCGACCCTAAATTAAGGACGGGCGACTGCTTTTAGCCCATTGAGTTGCTCACGGTGGGCGTTAAACTTTCAATCCAAAAAAAAAAAAAAAAAAAGTCAGGAAACACCCCTTCCTTCACAAAAGCTCAGAATATATTTAGCTCTCCCCAAGAGGTTAAATAAATAAAAAAATAAATAAAAGGTATAAAAATTAGGAGTGCATTCCATGGAACTGGTGTATTGATTCTCAACTTTTTCTTGAAACTCATCGCGATAGCGACGAACTTACTCTGCAGCGCGTCAAAGTTTTAAGCGCATATCAGTGTAATTGTTACTATTCTGATGTACGCGTATTTTAGTGAAACTTGGGTTCTTCTCAATGGATAAAAGTAATTTGTGTACTGGCGAGATGCGATACATACTGAGGATTAGTGGGAAGATACGTTCTGATCATTTGAGGAATGAAGATGTGCTGCTGATGTACACTGGCGTGCAAAAATTTAGGACGAGACTGTTTTTCGAATGTAACGTCGTGCAGAAGTGCTCCACATCGACTCAAATCATACCATAAGATCCCCAAGATGTAAGAATATGGGACAAGTGAGCAAAACTGTCCAAACAAGAAATCCAAAGGATACAAAGGCACTTTATTGAAAAGGTAGCTTCGAGAAACGTCCATGTGACAGGCGGCTCCCAAGAAAAATCCAGTCTTTAGTAGGGGATATGATCACCCCTGACAGCGTTGCACGATTGTCAACGTCTGTCCATGCTGAGGACGAGGTTGTCAAGGAGCTGTTGAGGCATCGCGGCCCATTCCTCTTGTAGCGCCAATCGCAGCTGCGGAATCGTTGCTGGCGGCTGGTGACGTGCTGCCAAGCGTCTCCCGAGCAGGTCCCGCACGTGTTCTATTGGATTTAGGTTCGGGCACCTCGTTGGGCAATTCATGCGGTGAATATCTTCACTCTCAAACAGCTCTGCAACAGCCACTGTACTATGAGGTGTAGCATTGTCGTCCATGAAGAGGAACTCAGGACCCACAGCACCTCTAAACAGACGCACGTGAGGCAGGAGAACTTCGGTACAATAGCGGACACCAGTGACTGAACCTCCTTGGAAGATGTGGAGGTCCGTACGGCTACCAAGCATGATACCGCCCCAAACTGGAACTCCGCCACCTCCAAACCGGTCCCTTTCGATGATGTTGGAGGTGTGATTGCGTGTTCCCTGTTCTCTCCAGATGTGTTTACGTCCAGAAACGCTCGTCAGATTAAATCGGCTCTCTTCCTCGACCCCATTGCTGATGTGTCCAGTTCATGTGTTCCTGGCACCATAGAAACAACCGTCTCCGATGAGCAGGCGTTAATGGCACACACCGTACTGGTCGTCGTGCAAATAGACCACCTTTGTGCAGCCTCCTGGCCATGGTAAAACGCGATAACGGACGCCCAGTTGTCTGTTGCATGTGTCTTGCGATTTTTCCCGCTGTCTGCCGTCTGTCTCTTCTCGCCTGTAGGACAATATACCGGTCGTCCGCCGCCATGGTTGCTCGTGGACGACCTTCTTTCAACTTCCCAATGACGCGACCTAGGGTAAAGTCATCCAGATGTCGTCTACTGGATTGCCTGTTGGTCATATCACACGGTGGCAGCAACTCGACGTCGTTCAAACCGATGTACACCGTGCACTAGCTTTCACCGAATTGCCGAGCGTACACTGCCCATGTGCTTTATACCCTTCCGACCCCAACCCCCTACGTCAGGCTGCATATAGGCGCATGCTCCACCGTACCGGACCCTTATCTCCTGAGTGGTCTTTCGGTCCGTTCTGCCTGCTCGTTCTGCTGTTATGCTAATTTCTCCTCTTCGTCCTTAATTTTTACACACCAGTGTATATGTGATATAAAGGAAGATGTGAATAGGGTGAAGACAAATACAGGGTGTTTCACTCGCTCACGGTTCCCGTTTTTCCCTTATAACTTGCAAACTAATGGACGTAATTCAGTGAAATTTGACACTGACTTACCTTGGTGTGTGAGAAGCATGGTCAGAGAACTACCGAGGGCAGCGAAATACGCAATCGGCCTTCACTTTGTGCAGGCGCGACACACGGAGTAGATAGTAGTGAGTGGCGGTGCTACTCTCTAGACCGTGCGACGCGCCTGCGCAAAGTGAAGGCTGATGGCGAGTTCGCTGTCCTCGGCAGTTGGCGTGACGCATCTGACTATGCTGTTGTAATGGAATCGTGAACAGTTATAGTGCCTTTGTGTTACGAGAAATTACAGTATGAAACACACAACGGTGAATACCGCTGTCTACACGGAAATCTTCCAAGAGTTTGTGAATCAGTTGGACGACGTGGAACTCCGTACTCGCTATTTTCAGCAGGATGAACCTGCTATTTTTCAGGATGAACCCGAGTGCCAGTCGAAACTGTTCCTGCCCCGTTGTAGCGTCTTCTTCCATGGGACATATGTAGCTGAGTGTAAACCTTCCCTGTGGGGGCAAAACCCTACGAAAAATTGTTGGGTGCCTGATAGTTTGATTTGGAGTTGTCGAACTCCGAAGCAAAAGTTAGAAACAGCAAACAAAATTTTGCATTAACCAAATAATTTGTGGTCGAACAATTCGTGGGGGTCAGTAATGCCTGTTGGACAGTACCTTTTGTGCTGATGGTTATTTTTCGCCGTTGGATACAGTTAAAGCGTGTTTTCATCACATTAAGTGGGCCATTTGTAATTCGTTAGATTTCTGAAGACTCTAAGGAAACCATGGGGCTTCATTCCCTTAAAAAATAAAATCATGTTCATTGTGGAGTGTTTAAAACTCCAAATTAAACTTGACTGTGCTGTTAATGGAATGAAGTATACAGAGGCGCAACTAGGGCGGTGAAGACGGGGGGCGACTGCCCTGGGCATGGCTCAAGAGAAGGCGCAGAAACTACTGCTTGCAGTCTGATTAAAACTGGAATTGGAACTTTTTCGCCAGTTTCTAGTACAATTTTTAGTGTCGCACATTGTCATTTGTCCATTTACAGAATTTGCTTATAATAAGCTTCCCCAGTTTGGGTAGCCTTGGTAGCTCAAAGTTTGCACTAATTCCTCGAAATGTTCAAGGATTGTTAGTTGCCCACATTCAAAAATGAAGGCATGGATTTACAGTCAGTGCAATTAAAGAAGAACCACAACAATCGGGCAGTGGCGGCTCGTGGCAACTGAAACAGGTGGGGCCAGTAGCCGAAGTCAAACAATGAAATAAAAAAAAAACTGTCTTTATTAGGCCAACTATTCAGACCCCCACCCTACCCCCAAGATTCATTTACTCTGCCTCTGTTTACCCCATTGACTCACAATAATGCCCAAATCAGGTAGGAATGTGTCAACTATTATATTGCGCACGAAAAAAAATTCCTCAGAATAGAATGCATATTATTAACAGAAAAATGTTAAAACTCCTTAAATAAAATTTTTTTCTTAAAACATATTAGCATTAATTTATGTTAATTGTGCTTTGTGTTTCTTCAGATTTCTCAACTGAGGAATAATCACAGGATTCACAGGATAAAAAATGTAGTGATAAAATAATAACTCCAAATATATGCAGGGAGGGAATGTTTCATGAATTTCGTCCCATATAGAATGAGTACAATACTACCATTTGCATTATTGCCAGATAGATTGGCCCCACAGCTTTTTTTTGCACACGCATTAAGGCAGTGTTGTATGTAGGCCATCATACTGAATGAGATAATACCTCACACTCTGAACGTGATCTCTTTCCTCGGGGAATAGTTTTTCGTTTTTGAAGGAAACTTTTCCCTTAGGTAATGGTTTTTGAAGGGAAAGGTTTATCACCATGTATTTAAGAGAGAGAATAAGAATCAGGGCAAAAAAAAAAAAAAAAATATATATATATATTTTTAAAAATGGAAATTTTTAGGTGGGGCCCGGCTCCTATGGCCCCTAATGACGAACCGCCCTTGCAATCGGGTCTGCGGTTTTTCTTTCGTTGAATGAATTATGTTGTAAAATAAGTTGTTTTAAATGTTGTCTTAATTACGTTGCAAGATAAGGATCTCGTTCACGTTGTTGAAGATTCTTTGGGGGCAGTTTGACCATTACTGCGGCTGCGAGTTGCCAGCTACGTTTGGTCTGCTTGATGTGGCACCAAGGGTCCGAACTCTGAAGCATTTAAGAAAAACTTTAGAAATAGTTTTATTTTGACTGTTCCTCCCGCATAGAGTAAACATTAAGGTACTACGTTAATTTTGCATTGTAGAGCAGTGTTCACTTTATATATACAGGGTGATTGTAAACTCCTTCAACAAAACAAGAGGGGTGATAGATAGATAGTACACATTTGGACGAACAATATTTGCAATGGAACCTAGGGCCGCATTCCACTCCTAGTCCCAGAAAAGAGAAAAGTTACATATCAACGTTGAGCTTTCAACAGTGAAAGCAAAGAGACATACCTAATTTATGAGTTGCACAATTCCAATCGCATCAGAGAAAGACTCAAAGGAGCTGCTCAAACTGGCGTCCAAGGGCGTCGTTGCACAGCCCACACCGGCGAATGAAGGACTGTCGCACCTTCTCGTAGACTCCCGGTGAGGTATTGATCTTGTCCGCAGCAACAGCGATTCGCGCGGCGAGATCTTCCAGGGAGTCCACAGGTGTCTCGTACCCCAATGTTTTCCTGTGCATCCTGAAGAAGTAGTCCAGTGGATTAAGGTCCGAGGAGCGTGGCGGGACATGTCGCATTTAGGAAGTATCGGACATCGGTGGCAAAGTTTGCTGGGGCCCCATTATGCATAAACCACTTGTCCCTCCGTTTGATGAGCGGAACATCCTGCAACAGACCGGGAAGCACTTGCTCCAGGAACACACGGTACGCTGCGCTAGTCAGATTTATACGTCAATTCTCATGTGATGTTCGCACGGTAATATCGCTCAACGGGTTCGGCTGCGATTTTATATGTTTGCTCCTCATCGTCTACGCACGTGTTCAGCGCACCTGATTTGCATCTCGTGCTTCTCATGCACTGGTTTGAACTCCGTGTGCCTGCTTTACCGTTTTTCGAACGTGCTCTTTTCTGGCACTAGGAGTGGAATTCGGCCCAAGGTTCCATTGCAAATATTGTTCGTCTTGATGTGCACTATCACCCCTCTTGTTTTGTTGAAGGAGTTTACAAATCACTCTGTATATAAACTATTAAATTAGCAATATCTATAAGATAGAAAGACAGATGGGGAACACAATAGTTTGTGGCAGTGGCGGCCCGTCAGATGAGGCAAGTGAGGCGCCGCCTCACCTGAAATTCCGCAGAATGAGAAGTGAAAGAAAAAAAAAAAACCTTCTGTCAGTAACAAAGATATAAGAACTTTGCAGGATAAATGAAACACTGAAATTCACATTGTGATTCATGAATGGTTAAAGAAAGGCTTTCGAGAAGAGGAATGAATCATTATTTTTGCAAAGCAGCTGCATGTTTTAAGCGCTTAGAGGCGATCGGCTGAATCGTCTCGATGAGAAGCCGGTTTTGGGAACTGGGGATCAGAGAAGAGCCCTACAGACTGAACCCCACCCCCACCCCCACGGTCCGAGGTCTACCTAAAGAGGTGCCGGACTTCCAGTAAGAGAAAGGAAATTTCTGAGGCGACCCTCCATTTCGCTTAAACTGGAATCGCATCTCCGCTGTTATTGGAGAACCCAAGGATTGTGTATCCAATGGGCGCGGGAAAATGAGCAGATGACCCTTGTGAAAAGTGGTTTCACAGGCGATGACGCCGTTCGCCTCTATACGCTTTGGAGTACGAAGAGATCTACGTAGCTTTAACTATTCGTCAGAGTGTATTTGAATCTAACTTTTTGTAGTGTGTTTTCAATCCTCTCTTCTGCGGGTGTTTGCTAGTTCATAGTAATGTTGAGTTTTCTTTTTTCATTTTGTTATTGTTACTAAACAGCATATTTTGATTTTGGTTGGAAAATATGAATGGCCCAACAAGCGACGTGATTTGTGTTCTGGAAGAAATTCCTTTTAAACACTGGAAAGATTATGATAACAAGGATGTTCTCATATCTGGAAGACCGACACCTATAATAAGTTCAATATCTAAAGATAAGAAGTGCGGCAAATCGTTTTTTAGGTCTTTCAATAAATCATAGTACGAGATTTTTCCCTGGCTTTCTGATGCTATTACAAGCAAACTCTCTTTTGCTGGCCATGTTTACTTTTGAGCAATAAGAAAAATGTGTGGAATACAACGGGTTATTTTGATCTAAAAAACTTTTCTCGTAGTGCAAAATTGCACAGAAAGCTCTAAAGAGCATAGAACTAACCACGTAGGTCTAAAACGAATGGAAAAAAACAAACACTATTTCTGATATGCTCAAAGAAAATGCTGCTCTTCATAAAGTCAAGTTTAATGAAAAGGTCAGACTAAATAGGCTTTTTATGGAACATATAATTGATTTAGTTGTTCTAAGCAAGCAAGAACTGCCTTTTCGAGGACATGATGAAACTATTTCCTCATTAAATAAAGGTAATTTCAAGGAAATGTTCCAAATGTTACTTCGTAGGAGCACCCCAGAATTAAAAGCACATTTTGAAGAAATACGAAGCTTATTTTCTGGACAATCTAAAACGATACAGAATGATTTAATTGAGTGTATTCATGAATATATAAAAGTCCAAATAAATACCAGATTTTAAGATATGGGAAAGCTCGAGTTTCTGCAGCTAGTTGACAGCTCAAAATACCATAGTTATTCAGAGTCATTTCCATCCAGTGCCCTTAACACTCTCAAAAAAAATTTATCCAAACATTTTTACAGACACACAACGACTAAAAAACGAATTAGATTTTTTATATAATGATCACAACTTCAGGGAACTCAGTTTTCAGAAAACCTTGAAAACAATGAAAGAAAACGAGCTGAAAGAGGTGTTACCAGAAGCCTACAAATTATTTTCTCTTGTATTGACACTGGCGTCAACAAGTTCTTCTGCTGAAAGGAATTTTTTCTTGTTTGAAGAGAATTAAGACTTACCTCCGTAATACAACGGCACAAGATCGTTTGTCTTCACTCGCTAAAATTTCAATCGAGAAAGAATTGCTGAACCATCTAATGTCCATTCAACCATTTTATGATCTGATCATAGACAAATTTGCAGCCAAAAAGGATCGCAGAATTGAACTTATTTATAAAAAATAAACTGAAAGCATTCTGTTCGAGACCAAAGCAAATTAATATCGTATTCCCCTGTTTTTAATTCCAGGTTTAAATTATTTTATACTTTTTTTATATAGAAATGTGCTTCCTTAGCTTGACTTCTCCTGTACATAGTTATCACGAGCCTGGACTTCAGTTTGTGACCCGTGCTAAATGCACCTTCACTAATATGCCAATCGAACTGTGACTTTTATTCAAGCTCAAGAAACACTTCGTGAGAAAAAAATTATATTCAAATGATTTACTTTGAATTTTTAAGAAGTGGATCTCCGATTGGCGTTGGGATGTGAGTGACGCATTGACTAGCTAAAGAAACCGCGCAAATTGCGTATTTTCGCTCAAGTGTATTACATAAAAGAATACTGGTGAAATATTTCTTTCTTTGTTGTAAAATTATCGAATAATTGTTTTCATAAAAATATTGTTGCAAAAGTAGCGTATATTACACACACACATATATAGAGAGGTATATGTACATTTTTCCTCTAAAATTTTTGGATTTTTTCGTGAAGAAAGACTCCCACGCCGTGTTTCATATATTTCTATAATTTTATTCCATTACTGTTTAATAATATTTGTATATAAGGGCTAAATGACATGGGATGGAGCCCTAAGGGATGGGGTTTACAGCTGTTAATAACAAGGCGCCGCTTACCCTGGACCAATGGCTTAACGAGACTTCCGAATCTCAGCGGATTTTAATGATTCAGCCGACTCGAACCCAGGACTTCAAAGATATCCAATGGGGGATACTGCCTTTGACATGAAACTTTTTGAAGGGGGGGGGTTCTGCACTTCTGCTGTATAACTGTGTATAAGTACATATAACAATTTGGGGGGGGGGGCGCTTCGACAAATATTTTCCTATTGGTACGTACGCACATCTTGAATATTAATACAAAATGAAGCTAATTTAATAAAATGAAGAAAATGCAATAAATTATAGTTGTTTTAATAAAAATTTAATAAAGCAACTTCTTTGGCCGCTTTGCTTTACTTTCTCTTCTATTATCAAGAAATTACATTGCTTTCCGAGTTATATAAAAATCAAAGAATTTAAATAGGGAAATTATCTATAAAACGTACTTAGAAAAAGCTAACTGTCTCGCCTAATAAGGGGTGTGCAAACCACGACCCCCCCCCCCTGCTACGCCACTGATATATATATATATATATATATTCGTATAACGTTATACGAATTTATATATTTTTCAATAACATACGTTTTACTGTTTTACATTTACATCAAGACCGTTCGCCTCACCAGCATTTTACACCACGAGCCGCCACTGGTTTGTGGTTTGACCCGGATTCAGAAATGCCTAGTTACGCCTCTTGGAAATATAGAAACTTGGACATAAGTTTGAAATGCAAACTTTAAGGATAGTTCCAGGGATTCAGGCTAAGGTACACAAGGTGAGCTTTCCTATCCAGTCAATCAACATGGACAGTATAAATTCTGCCTCAAAGAGTGTTGACGTAGAATATAGGCTGTTATTCGAAATTAATCGCTGCATCTACAGTTTCTGGCAACCAGCAAGGAAAACAAAAAGAAGGGGGTATTCAGCGTTCCAGATTTTTGTTTCTACCTTCTAAAAAAGGAGCTCTAAAATATTTAGAATGGAATTTGCACCATGTAAGTAGAACATGCAGAAAAAGGAGGCACAGCAGTGATAGCTGCATCAGATGGTCCTGTCATCAATCACAGGTGGTTGTGTAGCCTTCCCCTTGGTTGCCAGTGGCCACTGCCCTCTCCCTCCTCCGGCCACCGCCTCCTCAGGGGTCACAGCCACCCCAGATGAACCCTCCAGGTCACCAAAGGGTGTATCCATTCTGCCATCGCACAGAACCTGCTTTGTTTGCCTTTTGTTTGAGCTTAGTTTTTGTTTCCCACTTCGAATAGCTGTTTCATTTTTTCCCTTTGCTATCTCCGCAGTGCTATCTGCGCACGGGTGCAAAAATGGTGTGGCTGTTTTTCCTCGCAGAGGAGGGAATGGAATTTGAAACACATTTAAAAGCGGTAATGGTATTTACTCCATCGCCAACACTGGGCATAATTGCGTGACTGCCAAAATTAGGGGGTAGACCGAATCATTTCTTTCTGTTTCTTTAGTTTTCGTTCTTTCTGTTCATGGTACTTCTTTTTTCACCTTGGGTTGATCTTTTAGTGTTTTTTTTTTTTTTTTTGTAACATGAAAACATTTTGTGGAGGGGTTGAGAAACGCATCCACCTGATAAAAAATAAGAGAAAAAAAAAAGAGCTGGTTAGCTAAAAGAGATAGATGTTTTGATTAAACTTCTTTTGTATAAGTGATACGGAACCAGGGTCGTAGCTATTGGGAGGGCAATGGTCATCCCAGGGGCGTAAATTCATGTTCTGACGTTTGAAATATCAATAGACATAATATTGTCCTTAATACTGTTTCACACGTTGTTATTATATGTAGTGCCTTCAATGCAGGCCATGCTAAGTAACAAATAGAAGTACGAAAAATAACATGAATGTTAATAACTTAAATAGCTGGTACAGTCGAACCCGCTTAATCAGTGTTGTATTCAGGCATTTTCTCGGGGTGCTTAGCCCCCCACCTCCCGGAAAATCCATGAACGCCCCCGTAGGGTTCCTCTTAAATTTAGTCTAATTTTTTTTCGTTTATAGCTGAATATTTGAAGAAGTTATTAAAAAACAACTTAAGAAAATGTGGAAAAATATTCTAGTAAACAGAAACAACCACATGGACTTCAATCTGAAATTTCTGATTCAGATTGAAGACCATGTGGTTGTTTTAGTTGGGCTTGAGCCCACCCTGAAATTTCTCTTGCCCACCCTGCCGCCCACCCAGCTCAAATTGTGCCATTTTTCAATATATTTAAAATATAATCTGCACTTTGGTAAGCAATAAGTCTTGTGTTTCATTTCATGTAACCCTACGTATTTCTCCCTAGGAACTGCGTTGTTCACGTCTCCAAAAAAGGTTATCAAAACAGGACCGCAGGACCATAAAAATTCAGTTGTTCTCCACTCTTCAAATTCCTTAGTTTAGGTGTCTTTTTCGTGTTTGTATGTTAGGGGGGGGGTTAATGAGGAGGAGGGTGAATAGGAATTCACTGAGGGGGTCACTACTAATTGGTATTTTTGTTTCTTTACAAAATAGGGGATTCCAACAGAAAAAGTGGAGTCTAAAGTTACAGTAGCGTCCTTAAGACTACCCCGGAGCAGAGAAAGTGGCTGACTACTACTTTAAATGAGAGCAGTGCAAGGAAAAGTCGCTGGCTGGAAGAAAGGAAAGAAGTTAAGGAAGGGTGAGGTATTGTGTCTGCTGGGCACAACGTTAAACTTTGATTTAGATAAAAAAAACGACATTTACTTTTAAATCAATTGTTCAAGCATAGTACTATTTTTGTAAACAAAAATGGAAAATTTTGAAGAGAAATTTAAGACAATTCATCCAGAACATCAGGCTACATTCCACCAACACTTGTATCTTACATCCTGGTCAGGTCCATGTCTGTATGTGTATCCAGGTGGAGGGGGTCTGAATTGCACAAATTCTTTTGCAACCGGTAGTGAAAGGCATAGAAACCGCCCCACTGGGTCTAAGCGATGGCTTATGACCATGCGTCTGGGAGGGGTCCGGGTTCGAATCCCGGTGAGGCATGGATACTGTGTTTGCCTTACGGCACTAGCTCTCTCCCTTCCCTGGAACCAGTGTCCCTAAATTAGGGACGGGAGACTGCTTATAGCCCATTGAGTAGCTCACGGTGGTCGTTAAACCTCCTATCATAAAGAAAAAAAAAATTCAATCCACGCAGGGGTAATATGCCAAATAGATAACAACCGGTTCACACGGACTGCAAGATGAATGACGACGAGGTGGGGTGGAGATTTGCAAGATACACTTGTTGATCAAAGCAAAAATTCCGCTGTGATATACGCTAAATGCTAACAATAACAAGTAAGGAAAATGATACAGTGCAATGATTATGAAGCACGTTCCATTCCAACACTGAACACGTCAGCTTGTTTACTACTGCTAGAGCTATAGCTCCTCCTAAGTATCGCTATTAGCTTACTGTCTGATTTGACTAATGATTTGTATACTGCCAATCTCAACCTTTTTCAACAGGTTTGGTTTTCTGGTAGTAGTCCCCTACTAAATGCTAAAATTTTGTCCAAAATAAAAAAAATTGTAGGAGCTCTTATGCGCACATTACAGAAAACTAAATAGGAAAAATTAAAACGGGGTTCAAGAATTTGGTTACTTTAAAAAAAATATATAATATCTTTATCATGAAATCATGTATCGGTTTGTTTACGTTTACACTGCAGACAAGGTCCATTTAAACATCTAACATTTCAACACTGAAAATGGAACCTGCCTTTTGAATTTCTGCACTCCTCGAAATTTTCAGAAGTTGGAGTCCATGGTGGTGGGTGGTTTACACTCTATGAGAAAAAATAAATAAATCTAGGCACATCAAACTGCCATCCAAACAGTTTTTTTACTACTATTTGCTAATCTAAATAATTTAAAGGGGCTGAAACCAAGTGGCAGGTAACCACTCGTTTTCAGGTAACCACTCCTAATGTCTTGGGGGGTGGGTGGGGGGGGGATTTCCTCCAGCACAGCGTTACCTTACTAGCGTCCTCAATATTTTACACCACCCTATGGTGAAATCGCTGGTGCATTACGGAATTAAATGATTCTTAATGATTTGTATGTGTAGATAGATTTCTTGGAATTTGCTTTTGCGGTATACACTGACGAGCAATGGAATTAGAGACAGCTGGCGTTGTGCAAATGTGGCGTTGTGGGTGGCTCAGTAAACGGAAACGACATGACGTATGCAGCGATCCGACAATATAAGGAGTGATGCGACGGGGATCAGTAAGAGTCGGACGTAGTATGGGTAAGACGAAGGATCTAAGCGCATTTGATCGTGGGCAAATTGTCGGGGCCCGACGAATGGGTCACTCCATCTCGGAAGTCGTGCAGGCACTGGGATTTTCACGAGCCACTGTGTCACGGGTGCACCGCGAGTACATCGAATCCAGTAAAACCATCCCTGCAAGGGCCAACTGCCGTGGACAACAGCGTGTGGATGAGCGAGATCATCGTCGGCTAGCTCGCATTATAACAGCGGAAAAAATCACTCGGCAATTTAACGCTGGTGCACAACAACGTGTAAGCAGCCACACCATCCATGACCATCTCCTCGCTATGGGGTACAGAAGCCATCGTCCCACGAGGGTACCGCTGCTGACCGCACATCACAGGGTGCAAAGATTAGCATGGGGGAACATCGGCACTGGACCCTAGACATGTGGAAAACTCTCGACTCATCAGTCAAGGAAATTTAATTCCTTTACTGATGAGTCGAGATTCACGTTGGTACATGCGGATGGCAGGTTACGAGTACGGCGCAAACCACATGAAGCGATGGATCCTTCTTTCTAGCGGTGTACTCTTCAAGCTGGTGGGGGTAGCATTCTCGTCTGGGGACTGTTTACGTGGACTGAAATGGGACTCCTGGTACTTGTGACATCGTCCCTCACAGGTCAACGTTACTGGGATATCCTGGACGACCATTTGCTCCTGTTTGTGCGTCTTCAACATCCCACTGGGGACCTCATCCTGCAACAAGACAATGCCCAGTTCTATCGCTCCCGAATTGTATCCGAATGGTTGGATGAACACTCCACCGACGTGACCTTGCTTTCTTGGCCAGCTAGGTCACCTGACCTCAATCCCATCGAGCACATCTGGGATGCCATCGAGAGAGATGTTCGAGGCTTTGACCCCCCTCCATCAAATCTTCGTGAACTGTGGGAGCTTGTTCAGGGGTCGTGGATCCATATGGCTTCCCAACGCTTCCGGGGTCTTGTCGAGTCCATGCCGAGACGAATCGCCGCCGTTATCAGGGGGAAAGGTGGTGCTGCACGTTACTAGGCAGGTATCTCAAATTCAATTGCTCTTCAGTGTACAAGCATAAAAAAAATATACTCCATTTAAAATCTTCATATGTATTAATGAACACATACATAACAAAACTGTGATTATATGTATATATAATCAGTCAACAAGTTTCAGCCTCCTCAAAATTTTTAAATGACCCCCGGAAGGAACTCTCTGAATGCAACACTGCGCTTAATGGAATAGCCAATTTGTCATAAGAAAATATTCCAATGAGCGAGATATCCCATTATCCGGGATCTCTCCAAATAAATTCACATATGAACTCAAGTACAGTACGTATAACTAAGTAAATGTAACGTATAACTAAGTAAATACGTAGTGAAATAAAAAATCTTTAAAGAATGGGTAAAAACTAAGTGAAATGTTGCTTTATAGGGACTTAAAATTTTATACAGTACAGTACTGTGCATATAATAGCGTACAATTCGATAAAGTACAGTATTGTAAGTGTAACATTCAATGCTTGCCAAAATAATCAGTTATTTTACATTGCTTTTTCTTGGAATATGTAATAAATTTGTTACAGGATTTTTTTCCAGTTTATAATATGCGGAGATGTCCACATTATTCGTATTTTCCAAAAAAGCGTCTTAAAATGCTGCATGCATTATTTACTTTCGTATAAGAAGGTACTTCAATATCTACATGATAATCATCTTCTATAATCTCATTCTGCAGGATTTCACTGTGAGACATCTCTCCAAACACCTCAAAGTCATTATCAAAGTCTACCAAATTAGAAAAGTCATCTTCCATCATTCGTTCAGATGCGGGATGGAGGAGAGATAAAGTCACTTCTTCAAGAGTAGCATCTACCAAAAATTTACACTTAAGAAAACAATTTTTTAAGCTTTCTGTTGAAATTGAATTCGATGATTAATTCCTAATGTGAACCGCAGTAAGTATTGATATTTGCTTAATAATGTCACCAGCCTCAGCAGCATTATCATTAAAAACCAGACAGGCAAAGATCTTTTTCATCACTTCTTTTCAGTACTCTGAGATAAGGTCGACGTCAAGTCTGGGGGAAGTGTCCACTTTAACCTGACCATTGTTTACAATTGGGAGGGGCCGGTTTTTAGTCCACCACACATTGTACGTGTGTTTCTGTCTGTGAAAAATCACAACACAAATTCCAAGAAAGATGTCTTGAATGAAGAAACTGCTTTTCTCCTTTGTAACCTTGAAAGAGCAAAAAAATATTCCAATAACCGGGTTTAATCCAATTTTCTTATTCTATTAACCGGAGCGTTTTATCATTATGTACAAATATTGCGCTTTGGAACACAGGAATTTTATTCTTTTCAGCGGGATATTCCAATATCCGATATTCCATCAAGCTGGTTCGACTGTACAATAAATGAAAGAACTTACTAGAGTACTGACCTTGGATAGATATTAGTCCACAGACAGAACATCGTATCAACCCTTGTCAAATATAGGGATACGTAGTTCTGTTTAGCATGTCATTCGAAAATCCTGAGTATTATTTCAAATATGACTATAAAGTTGCCATTATATGATGAAATATGAACAATACAATGCAGTAATTACAGTAGTGGCCAAAATTGTGGAAACGTTTTGGAAATAGTGTATTTTTGATCTTTGATGGCTCACAACACCATTTTTTTTGGAGTAAAAGCATAAAATCATATATCAGTGGAAAAATAATTTCATCAAGAATGTAATGCAATAACTTTTATGAAGGATTTTGTATTAGAAAAGCAGTTATAAAGAAGAAAAGTGAAACACAGAAAAAATGAGATATACAAAAATTCTCACCATGTCAGTTAATACTTAGTTGGGTTACCTTTAGCGTTAATTACGGCCTTACAACGCCTTCCCATGGAGTGAACCAAGTTTTTTTAGTTCTGCAGCTGTTATAATGTGAAACCAAGATTGAATTATTGCTTCTATTAATTGGGTTTTATTGCTGGGTTGCTTCTGACTGACAAGTTTCTTTAGTCGGCTCGATAGATTTTCGATGGGGTTAAAGTCTAGGCTATTCCCAGGCCATTCCAGCAGTGGAATGTGATTATCTTGAAACTACTTTTAGCACACAGAAGCAACATGACACAGAGCTAAATCCTGTTGAAATATAAATGCTTCATTATCTTGGAAACGATCATGTGCGGAAGGCTTCAGTTTGGGCTCAAGTATTTCATTAATGTATTTTTGGCCATTTATATTCCCATTAATCACGCAAATTCTGCCCACACCTTTTGATGTCGTACAACCCCAGACCATAACACTAACTGGGTGTTGCACGGTACATGTAATGTAATCAGGATGCACGTCTTCTCCGATTTTTTTCCTTACGTATTTTATGCAATCACTACCAAACAGGGAGATTTTGGTCTCATCATTCCAAATAACACTGTCCCATTGTTCCGCTGTCCAGTTAGCATGGATTTTGGCCCACTTTAATCTTTTCGACCTTTGTTTGAGAGATAAAAATAGATTTTTCGTGGAATTCTAGCTTTTAGATCAAATTCCTGCAGTCTGCGCCAAAAAGTCCTTGCACTCAACTTCACATTGCATTGCGTCAATTCGTCTTGTATACACCCAGATGATTTTTTTCTGTCACCTAGGTACAGTCTCTTAATTTTTCTATCATCACTTGCTGTTGTGCACCTTTTCCTACCTTTACCAGTCTGGTTTTGTAGTGGATGAGTCTCCTTATACCTCTTCAAAAATTTAGAAATGCCACCTTTGGTTAAGTTTCCGCCAATGTTTCTTCTAAGTTTTTCATAACTGAAGCCTTGTTCACTTAATAGTACTATTTTACATCGCTTTCTGGGTGACCAGTCAACTCTTTGCACCATTTCTTTAATTTTATTAGGTTTTACAAGCTCACTAAATGAAAGAACAGGCACACACGAAAAACCAATGTGATAGCAATTACATAAGACACTAACAAATGTCCTCCTCTCAGCTCCAATACATGACATCAATAGCTGAATCCTACTGTGACCTGACTGGCTCATTGCCAAAACAAGATGACACCTTATTGGCTCTCTAAACACTCATGCTCATTGGTTACATTCAAATGAAGGAAAGCTACTTCATATGAACCTAAGCAAGTTGCGCTTTCATTTTCTGGTTATTTGTCTGCAACGTTTAATAGAATACAGATAATTGAACAAACTTTGTTGCATTACATTCTTGATGAAATTATCTTTCCATTGATATATAATTTTATGGTATTACTCCAAAAAGAAAAAAGTGGTGTTATGAGCCATCAAACCTCAAAAATACACTTTTTCCAAAAGGTTTCCACAATTTTGGCCACTATTGTACTTCAAAAGTAAAACAACTTAGTTAAAACTATTATAAACTATGTAATATACTGCCAATGTCAAATCCCAGGCAGGTGCTTCAATTCAACGTCCAGGCAGGTCTTTTCAATTCCTAAGCTATTTGCACCTGTCTCGGAGTTGACATTGGCGGTATATTACATAGTTTTTAATAGTTTTAACTGTTTTACTTTTGAAATAATTACTGCATTGTATTGTTCATTTTTCATCATATAAAGGCAACTTTATTATAATACTTAGGTTTCTCGAACGACATGCTAAAAGAACTATATACCCTATATCTGACAAGGGTTCATACGATGTTCTTCCTGTGGACTAATATCTATCCAAGGACAGTAAGTTCGTTCATTGACTGTACCAACTATTCAAGTTATTGGCATCGATGTTATTTTTTGTACTTGTATTTGTTACTTAGCATGGCCTGCATTGAAAGCACTGCATATAATAACGTGCTAAACAGTATTAAGGACAATAGTAGGTCTGTATTGATAATTCAAATGAAGTAACCACGTAATTTATTTGGCTAGAATATAACTTCAGCCAAAATAATGTAGCCTGTTCTGAGGGACGTAGAAACTAGAAATTGTAACTAAAAAAGAAAGTTACACCCTTCAGTATTTTCTTTTTAAAGACTTTAGTTAGTCTGATCCAGTAAACTAAGCTACAGAGTAACATACATTATGAGGTCATCTCATATCCATGAAGGGGATTTACCAAAACAGTGGAGGCATAGAAAATAATCTAACTTCCATCACCTTTCGGAAATAATCATTTGTGCTCTGTCGCAAGAAGTCGCTCTGAGCGTTTAACCTTTAAAGGAATTTTTCCAAACCCTGCCTCTAAAGCTCCTTCCTGTCCGATGCTCATCCGTTCTGCGCTGGTTTGTTTTTCGTCATACATTTCTGTGGAGTTTTGTATTGTCGGCGTTCACAAAACGTTTACACTTTACTTGGTATTTACAACCTGTGATTCTTGGTATTTACCATGTTCTTACATTTTTAATAAAATCATGTCAAAAACCTGAAGTGGGATTTTTGAACGATCTTAATCGATTCCTATAACGACGGTGTCTGAGAAAGTAAAAACCACGTATTAGTTTGAGTGGAAGTCGAAGGAATGTAATTTTGAACTCAAATAGGCGTAATTTCACGTCTCGCCCACACTGATTAGAAAAGCTTGCTAGGGTCCTCTGCTGAACACCGTATACTCCAAGTCAACTTAAAACTTTTCTACTGTGGAAGCTATGATATGCAGTCACTAGCGTTAAGATAGAAAATCACCAGAATTATTTCTGAGTCGATATTTTTCTTTATTCAACAGTTTATGAGCCAAAATTGCTTTTAAGGCAATTTTTTTAAATAGCAGCATTTTAGAAATAGATTTGACAGAAGAAATAATTCAATTAAGAGGCTCGTACTTTCGGCGGCTGACTGTCCTGCAAGGAAATGTTATTTTGAGGGGAAGGGGACGGGGTGGAAGGGATATATAGAATCTGTGTTGCGAATGCTCTCGGAAAGTCAACATTCGCAGCATAGATTTTGACAATCGGGGAAGTACGGAAAAGGTGTACTTAAACAGAGAAGCATTTCTGGGAGGGGGTCAGTGCGAGTGTGGAAATCTCAGTGGAAGGAATAAATTATTTTTTAATATTTAAAATAACTTTTTTATGCATTGCTTCTCGCAAAATCGATGTTTAAATATGAATGAGAAATGAATCCCCTGAAGAAATAATTCTTCATAAACACAGGGAACACAAATGCAAACAAATTTTATTCAGATTTCTAAGCTACATCTGCTTAGCTTCAGTTACTTGTAACTTCGTTGTCCTAAGTGGAGTAACGGTAGCACGCTTCAACAGAAATCGAGAAACGCATTTCCGATTACTGCTCCAGGGCGATAGGTTTCAAGTTTTCTAAGGAAATGTCTACAAGTGAAAATACGCCACCTTTGTGCCTATAACGACGTTCGGTATTTGAAGTGTTACTCACTTTCCAAGAGTTACTCTCCGTAGAAGTAATATGAAATATACTTGACATAGTCAGCTATCAGTGTACAGAAGCCACTCCAGTGCCTGAGTGGTCAGAGGCTTGGATCTCTGGCTAGTCATCACAGCCCAAACGAAGCAGGTTTCCCGGTGGCTGAGTGGTCAGAGGTGAGGTTTCTGGCTTGTCATCCGATTTGGACCCGAGCCCCGGTGAGACACGGACGGCGCGCTCACACCACGGAACTTTTCCCACCTCCTCTTCCCAATGGCTTTCACATTAGGGACTAGTGACTGCTTGAAGCAATTCGAGTTGCACGTCGTAGTCGTTTAATACATAACTTATTTGCATATCATTCTAACGCACATAGACGTAGCGTGAGCAAAACCTTTTGGGGGAGGGAAGCACGAATAAGTGCAAACTAATGGTTTACTTTGGGGGAGAGGGTACGAATAAGTGTAAAGTGATGTTTTCTTTGGGGAGGCACGATAAAAGTGTTTTCTTCTTGAAACGCGAGGCAGTTCTTGGAAACAGTTTTTCTGTAAATGTCAAAATACACTGGTGTGCAAAAATTAAGGACGAAGAGGAGAAATTAGCAAAACAGCGGAACGAGCACGCGGAACGGACCGAAATACCACTCAGGAGATAGACAAGGGTCCGGTACGGTAGGGCATGCGCATATATGCAGCATGACGGGGGGGGGGGGTGTCGGAAGAGAATAAAGCACACGGGCGGTGTACACTCAGCGATTCGGCGAAAGCTGTTGCACGATGTACATCGGTTTGAACGACGTCGAGTTGCTGCCACCGTGTGATATGACCAACAGGCAATCAAATAGACGACATCTGGATGACTTTACCCAAGGTCGCGTCATTGGGAAATTGGAAGAAATTCGAAGTGTGACTAGTGTGGCCGAGGAGTTCGGGATCGCTCACAGCATCGTTTCACGAGCTTGGAGAGCATTTCAAACGACAGGAACAGCTGTCCGAGAGTTTAGCAGTGGTCGTCCACGAGCAACCACTGTGGCGGATGACCGGTATATTGTCCTACAGGCGAGAAGAGACAGACGGCAGGCAGCGGGAGAAATCGCAAGGCACATGCAACAGACAACTGGACGTCCGTTATCGCGTTTTACCGTGGCCAGGAGGCTGCACAAAGGTGGTCAATTGCAAGACGACCAGTACGGTGTGTGCCATTAACGCCTGCTCATCGGAGACGGTGGTTTCTGTGGTACTAGGAACACAAGTACTGGACACATCAGCAATGGGGTCGAATTCTCTTTACGGATGAGAGCCGATTCAGTCTGACGAGCGATTCTGGACGTATACAGATCTGGAGAGAGCAGAGAACACGCAACCACACCTCTAACATCACCGTAAGAGACCGGTTTGGAGGTGGCGGAGTTCTCGTTTGGAGCGGTATCATGCTTGGTAGCCGTACTGACTTCCACATCTTCCATGGAGGTTCAGTTACTGGTGCCCGTTATTGTACCAAAGTTCTCCTGCCTCACGTGCGTCTGTTTAGAGGTGCTGTGGGTTCTGAGTTCCTCTTAATGGACGACAACGCTACACCTCATCGTACAGTGGCTGTCGCAGAGCTGTTGGAGAGTAAAGATATTCAAAGCATGGATTAACCCGCAAGGTTCCCGAACCTAAATCCAATCGAACACGTATGGGACCTTCTCGGGAGACGCTTGGCAGCACGTCACCAGCCGCCAGCAACGATTCCGCAGCTGCGATTGGCGCTACAAGAGGAATGGGCCAAGATGCCTCAACAGCTCCTTGGTAACCTCGTCCTCAGCATTGACAGACGCTGTGAATCCTGCAACGCAGTCAGGGGTGATCATATCTCCAACTAAAGACTGGATTTTTCTTGGCAGCCGCCTCTCACGTGGACGTTTCTGTCTTCTGTCCAATTGTGCTCGAAGCTACCATTTCAATAAAGTGCCTTTGCATCCTTTGGATTCCTTGTTTGGACGGTTTTGCTCACTTGTCCCATATTCTTACATCTTGGGGATCTTATGGTATGATTTGAGTCGATGTGGAGCACTTCTGCACGACGTTACATTCGAAAAACCGTCTCGTTCTTAGTTTTTGCACGCCAGTGTATTTGGTTCATTTAAGTGCATAACAATCTTTTTTATTCTTCAACTATTCCTGATAACGAACGATGACAAACAGTCCATCGTATTTTTTGACAAGACTTAAGTTTTCTGAAAATAAAGTCCTCTCTTTTATTACAAATTCTTTTACGGATACATGAATAATGGTGTGTAATGAGTGTTCGACACTGATAGCATTTTGCCGTGGTTTTATTTTCTCACAAAAATGAATGACAGCCAAATCTAAAAGTACAAGTGTGCGTGTTTATAAAGCTCTTGGTTTTTCGTAACTTCATTAATCTTCCCACTCATAATTGTTGCCCCATCGTAGACTTGCGCTCACATTTAAATTTTCTAGAAGGGAGGGGAGGGGATGTGACCCTCAATGCCCGCCTCGGACGCTACGCGAATGGTAGCGAATCTGTTGTGATCGCGGTAAACCGGGAAGAGATCGTAATGAGGGTAGACAACCAAAAAGTGGTTACGTCCGTTTTTGGCGAAAATGGGTAAGTCTAAAAAACATTTTGTTGCCCTTTGTACTATGTCTGCCCGAAGTGTTTCTGTCCATATCCTATTAGAAAGGGCCGTTCGAGATCATTATAAAATGTATATGTCCATTAGCAAATGACTGTTCCCGACCAGAATTGATTATCTCCATAACTGAAATTTTGGACATAACCAGTACTGGTTGTCAATACCATATTATCAAAAGTATTCGGACAGCATAATGTTTTGGGACAAATGGTTTTATTATCGCAATCAGTAGTTAGCTGGTCCATCTTTTTCTTGTAAGACAGAGATAACACGTCGAGGCTGTGACGTATATTCTAATTTAACTTTCATTTTTAGTTCCTTTTTCCTATGTAAATTTGAGTTTGTTCTCTTTTACACTTTCCAAACTTAACGTGATATCTTTTCTCTCACATGAATGAGGTTGGCAACACTTTTGAGGTCAGAGAGAGTGACGTATGAATGTGATAAGAACAATAGATAAAAAGGATGATACGGCAGTTGCTTAGTGTATGGAGATGTTCGATCTGTGTGAAAGCTAGATGATGCGGTATTATATGTGGCTATATTGTGGATTTCTTCAATTTGCTGGACCAATAAAAGATTACCGTAAGTTGACTTCTGTTTATGTTTCGTCTGACCTTAAACTAGTGCATCGTATTCTCATTTAGTTAAACATTTCCTTAGTGATGGTTTTAGACATAGGGTAACACCAATCGCGCCCGCGAAAAAGGCTTAACGTTATAAGACATACTATTAACCAATTTCCGGTAGGTCTTTACAGGAATGGCTCGCCATTTGTCTTACAAAGTTACTACCAGACCAGCTTGGAGGACCACAAACAATGAACGCTGAGCAAAGACTGTCGTTGTGGCCGATTTCGTATCTGTGGCTCCAGTTCATCCCAGAGGTGTTCTGTGGGATTAAGATCAGGACTCTGAGCAGACCAGTCTAGTAATTCCACCTCATTTTCAAGATAAATGTCCTGCACACGCCGTAAAGTGTGGCAGGGAGTTCGATCGTGTTAGAACAGACAGTGGCCATTTTCTTAATACTGCCATATTGTTGGTAGGGCAGAATTATCCAGGAAGTCGGGGTACACGTCAGAGTTCATTTTGTAGAATAATAACCAATGGGCTGAGTCCCATCCACGAAAAACAAATTTATACCATGGTGGAGCCTCCGCCGAACTTAACTGTCGGAAAAACACAGTCCGACGAAAATCGTTCGCCGTGCTGTTGCCAAATCC
The DNA here is from genome assembly GCA_039090855.1 of Macrothele yani. Lineage (NCBI taxonomy): Eukaryota > Metazoa > Arthropoda > Arachnida > Araneae > Macrothelidae > Macrothele > Macrothele yani. The sequence goes on along the minus strand of CM077024.1, from coordinate 123,965,126 downwards.
AAACACGTCCATCATACTGGAAGAATGAAAGCGTGACTCATCACTCGAAAGATCAGCTTTCCAATCTACCACATCCAGGAACGACAAAAGACACCACTCCCAACGGAGCTTCTCATTAAAGGTTGTGATGTGTGTGCCTTGTGGGCCGCTGCTCTACCATAATAACTTAATGTACAACTCCCTGCGAATAGGGATAGTACTAATCGAGCCATTACAAGCATTTGCTACTTCAGCAGTAATGGAAACTGAGGAGGAAGAACAGGATTTATTAGCACGACCGTTCTGTCGCGTTCCATTCTGTCAGTTTGTGCGGCATTCCTGACCCTTTTTTACGCTTTCCAATCGTAGGTTGAAGAAGCGTATATGCTCCAGCTTTGTCCGCCCGTTTGTCTGTTTGTCCGCACGATAACTCGCGTAAAAATGGTTCGATTTCGATGAAATCTTAGTATGTGGTAGGGGACCACTTGGGGACGAACCCTATTGAAAATGGACGAATGGGGACATAGGAGCGGGATCCATTCCATTGCCCTTATGCGTCATAACTTGCGTAAATATGGTTCGATTTCGGTGAAATTTAGGTATGTGGCAGGGGAGCACCTGGGGACGAACCCTATTGAAAATGGGACAAATGGGGTCAAAGGTCACGACGTAGGAGCGGGATGTATTCCATTGCCCTTATGCATCATGACTTGCGTAAATATGGTTCGATTTCGATGAAATTTTAGTATGTGGTAGGGGACCACCTGGGGCCGAACCTTTTTAAAATGGGTGAAGTGGGGTCAAAGGTTAGGACATAGGAGTGGGATGCATTCCATTGCTTTTATGCGTCATAACGTGCGTAAAAATTGTTCGATTTTGATGGCATTTTAGTATGTGGTAGGGGACCACCTGGGAACGAACCCTATTGAAAATGGGACAAATGGGGTCAAAGGTCACGACGTAGAAGCGGGATCATTCCATTGCCCTTATGCGTAATAACTGGCGTAAATATGGTTCGATTTCAATGAAATTTTAGTATGTAGTAGGGGACCACCTGGGAACAAATTCCACTGAAAGTGGGTGTAGTGGGGTCAAAGGTCAGGTCACAGGAGCGGGATGCATTCCATTGCTTTTATGCGTCATAACTTGCGTAAATATGGTTCGATTTCGATGAAATTTTAGTATGTGGTAGGGGACTACCTGGGGACGAATCCTATTGAAAATGGGCGAAATGGGGGTCAAAGGTTAGGACACAGAAGCGGGATCTATTCCATAGTCCTTATGCATCATAACTTACGTAAAAATGCTTCGATTGCGATAAAACTTTATCATGTTATTTCGGAGGTATACTGAACCGGTTCTGTTGAATATCATCAAAATGGAATCAAAGGTCAGGGCACAGGACCGAGATTTATTCCAGAGCCATTATCCTCATAACTTGAGTAATGATTTCTGTTATATTGGAAAGCGTATCATAATCAATGCATTGCATGATTTTACTAATTTTTTATTTTTTTATTTTTTGCTTGCTGTAGTTTTAGTGTCCTGCTTCCAACTATCCACAACATCCCTTGCAGTCGATTTAGGTATGTTGAGTTTAGTTTTAACGCTCCGTATGGAAACGTTACTTAAATGACATCCTATGACCAGCCCACGCTTGAACTCGGAAAGTTCACGTCTACGCAGCATACCCGCTTTAAATTACTGATAACACAACAGAACATTTCGGCTTTATATACTTATATACCTTTACCCTCACAGCGCACCTTCCCGCGCACAACCGTTCTTTACACTTGTGTCCGAATACTTTTAATAATATAGTATATGCCTTGCAGTTGTAAACTTGAGTTAATCACTTTTTCTCCAGTCTCTTTCTAATTTCTGCGAGCGGAAGGGAGGGTAGTCACTAACTGATTATTTTTGACATAAGAGTGGAGTAATTAGCAGTTCTTCGTGCCATCATTTTATTACAAAACTGGAAAACTGTATTGCCTTAGAGTACGAAACGAAATCAACATCTCCAAATTTCCGTTTCAACATCCAATACAGGTATAAGCCTGTATTCCTGCTATCGTGAAGATTCATTCTCCATTAATATCTGTGACAGAGTTAACTGATTTTTAGCCTGCAAAGACGTGACCCCACGAAGTAAGATGCTTCAATCATTCGTATATTTGCAGAGAATATCCACAAATCACAAGAAGGCATCGTTGAATAATCGTAGGCAGCTTTCGCCATCGTGAAAAATAGAAGTTTCTCATTTCTCTAGTTTGCAATAAATCACTGGAGGTCAGAAACTCATCTTTGAAATGATAAAAAAAAAAAAAAAAAGGCGCTTTCGCAAATTCTTCAACCTTCAGAATTTCAAGAGATTGACAAATGCGCTGGTAAATTGAGCCTGAGAATGAATGACCTAACACTTAGTTACAGAAAGGAATGAAAGATTGATTTTCAACTCTCCCAGTCTAACTCCCTCCCCAACCCCCTTTACTTCCCGAATACACACGCACACACTCATCCATACATTCCACTTCTCACTACGATTCCTTACGAGCTTCCTTTAGAATTTTTTTTGTCACCCTTAGTTACCTTAGTCATCGACCGGGATGTACGAACAAGTTTAAGGTCTAAAGTGACCGTCATGGGTTCGTACCTCTTGCCGGGAGATAATTGATTTTCACTAGGAGTCTTTCTCCGAAAGAACGCGGAGAGCCTACCGCCCTTCGAGGGCTGAACCTACGAAGCAAAGCCACTAAAAACGAATGGGAAAATAAGTAACTACAATACAAAAAAATATTTCTGGCATTCACATTAGATATACTAGAAATACGCGCATTTGTTTGGCTTGCGTAATAAATTAGTTTCAGCTTGTAGAAAAACAGAAGGTTCTGGAGTGCTGGATGTGTAATGCGGCGGTTTTGACCTCTTTAAGCCCACATGGCACTATTTCACATTCTTAGTGGGCAGAGTCAGTGGCGTACAGAACTATGCTATAAAAGGGGTTCGTAGGGATCAGGAGCGGATCTAGAAGCTCATCTTGGGGGGGGGGAGTTGTGGATAGCTCGCATACACTATAAACTTGTAGCGTGCCCCTTCCTTGCACTGTAAGTGGGCCGCGGGTGGCCGACGTTCGTGACTGCCACGGGAAGGGCCTCAGGTTCGATCCCAGGCAGGTACGAACGCTCGATCCACTAAATATCCGCCGTGCGTCGGATGGGCACGTTAAGCCGTCGGACCCCGGGTACTGGCCCCCGGTAATAATAAATAAGGGCGTCTTCCTTTCTACTTCGCTTCCGTGTCACTTTCCTATCGGGCGCTCTAGCCCAAATCTCCTAGTTTCCTATTTCTAAGGGATGTTTAAGACCTGGGGTCAAACACTCCCTTCCTAAAATCCTCTACATAAGATCATGATCCTTGCACTGTACGGCTTTTTAAAAATTTCCACTAAAAATGTTTTCTAAAAATTATTTTTCGGTAGGATCTGACCGAAAAATATTTTTTTTCAATCGGGGTTTTAGTCCCGCAGATATTTCTGCAAAGGTTTTCGAAAACGTGAACTTTTAAGGAAAAAATTTAAATTATATAAGAAACATTTCGCAGTGGAAACGCTATCCAGCAAATAATTTTTCTAATCGGACTCTTAGAAGCAGAGATACAGACTAAAATAAGACGTACGTCTACACCCTCTACAGGAAAAACCATGCTTTATTTTAAGAAAAAAATATTCCAGAAAGATTTTTGAGACGAGCGGTATCGGCACACAAAAGAATCTTTCCATTGGAGTTTTTTAGAAGCTCAGATTCGGCTTCAATTACATCAGAAGCAGAAATAAAACGTCTACGCCCTCTGGTGGCCAAACCATTCTTCACCAAAAAATTAGGAATTATGTGCAAAACATTTCCAATCTGGAGCAGTATGTGGTGCAGGAAGAATTTTTCAAATCGGAGTTTTAGAAGCAAAAATATCAGGGGGAAATGCAATCTACCTATAGGCTTCTTAGCGGGAAACCTATGCATTACTTGAAAAAATGGCCAGACTAGTCTTCGATATAAATGGCATTGAAAGGTAAATAAATTTTTTTTAGTAGGATATTTGGAAGCAAATATGTGGAATAAAATGTGTTTTGATTTCGATATCATTTGCCTTTACGTCCTCTAGCGACGAAGTTGTTAATCGGGGGAAAACTGAAATGTTAGCAACATCATTTTGACATTTCAAGCATTCCAATGCAAAAATAATTTTTCAAATCGGACTAATAGTTGCAGAGAAATGGCGTCTGCATACAGACAGAAGGACAAAGTGATAAATGTTCAAAATGATCACATGTAGAGGATTTTAGGAAGGGAGTGTTTGACCCCAGTTCTTAAACAACCCTTAGAAATAGGAAGCTAGGAGATTTGGGCTAGAATGCCCGATAGGAAAGTGCCACGGAAGCGAAGTAGAAAGGGTGGAGGAAGACGCCCTTATTTATTACCGAGGGGCCAGTACCCGGGGTGCGACTGCTTAACGTGCCCATCCGACGCACGGCGGATATTTAGTGGATCGAGCGTTCGTACCTGCCTGGGATCAAACTTGAGGTCCTTTCCGTGGCAGTCACGAACGTTGCCCACTAGGCCACCCGCGGCCGACAAAATGATAACATAAAGCGCGATCTTTTTATATAAAAGACGTGCTAAAAATAATGCTTATTAAGATTCTTGGCTTACGAAACGCACGGGGCAACACCAACACAGCCTTTGATCTGTGGAAACATGTATCCTAATGTCCTAAGGGTTAAACGCCACTGCTGCCCACTATTTGCAAAGAATTATTACGTCATCCCGCCCTTAATAACACTATGTCACAATCACCATTTCGTGTTTAAACGTCTTTTCGACCTAAGTCTGCGAATTTGTGCAGCATGTAATAAGGCAATAATTAGTAAATAATATTTTACGAATTTTTCTAGACTGCAGTCTTAAGTATCCACGGTAAAATTTAATATTTAAAAAGAGCACTACTTTTGCTGCTGTATGGACATGAAATGTTCTCTACGTGAGATTGTCGAAGACTATTGCATTCTCACGAATTTCGTTGCAAGATTCAGAATTGTGAAACTTTCTTCTTTTCCAGTTAAAAAGGAGAAATCCAAATGAGCCTAAATTAAGATTTTTCAAGACTTATCTATCATGAACAAATGAACGCATTGAACAATTTTTTGAATTGCAATAATTTCGGCACAAATGTGCAAAATGACAGAGTGCAAAAATTAATGTTTACTTAATTACTTGAAAATGAGAGAAAAAAAGCATTTTTGCAATAGAGGAATCAGACTTTTCGAGAATTTGTGGAACTCTAAAGCCCCAGAAACAGCAAATCAAGATGCAGGTCCAGACAAAAAAAAAAAAAAAAAAAATGCCTGGATGGATTTAAGATATATATGTACATAAAGCAACTCAGAAATTTGTCATTAGGTGAAGCTTTAATGCTTCGACTTTTTCAGCATAATTTGATTTCTTACATGGGCTTGGCGTAGTACAATTTTTTTTATTTTCATTTATTTATTTATTTTTTGACTTAACATAGGCTCTATTGACCCAGTTTACGGTGTCTTGGTGACTCATTCCGCGTCTGGTTTACATGAACGTCATGTTCTGTAAGTTTCAGCAAGCTTGATTGATCCCTTGTGGCCCAAAAATGTCATTACTGAACCATGTTGAACACCGGTGCAATCAGAATGGTAGCTTCCATGTTTACACACTCACCGCCTGAGCCACACTGATCAGATCATATGTAGAGGATTTTAGGAACGAATTGTCTGACCCCAGGTCTTAAACAACCCTTAGAAATAGGAAACTAGAAGATTTGGGCTAGAATGTCCGATAGGAAACTGACACGGAAGCGAGGTAGAAAAGGGAAGGAAGGCGTTCTCTTATTTATTACAGGGGGAGAGGGGGGGTATCCAAGGACTTAACGTGCCCATCCGACGCACGGCGGATATTTAGGGGTTCGAGCGTTCGTACCAGCCTGGGATCGAACCTGAGATTTCTCCATGGCAGAAACCTCAGGTTCGATCCAGCCACGTTCGATCCACTTCTTAGACAGCGAATATATTAATTAGTTCGAGCTGATTTCAGCCCATTTTATTAACCACGAGTTCATTCGGTCCAGCCTGTTAAAGGGTTAATAATGTACAGAGTAATTCCCCGATTACGAATGACAATAACGTGTTTATGAAGATAAATAAACAGCTGATATCCCTACACAAGAAAGAACTTGAGAATTTTATTGGAACTTACTACTGTGTTGCTATGGTGACGTAGGAAAGTGAGCTGCCCGTGCGCCAAAGCCAGTGGGAAGAAATGGCGCTGTAGAAAGGACGACAGGGTTTTCTGCAAGTAGCCCCCAGGTCTCTCCGATCCTAACTCCTTGTGACTTCTTTTTGTGGGGGTATGTCAAAGACCATGTGTATGTGCCACCTTTCCCGAGAACAATGCAAGAACTAAAGATGCGCATTCAGCTTGCAATGGCATAAGTGACTACGGACATGCTTCATGATGTATGGCGTGGAATGGATTACCGTTTAGATGCTGTCCGCGTGACCCAGGGGAGTCACATAGAACATTGATAAGGTATGGAAACAAAATTCTAAACTTCTTTCTTTATTGTACAAAAATGTGACATCTGTATTTATGTTCATAAACCAGGTATTGTCATTTTTAATCGGAGTAATCATTTTGAATCACCCTGTATACACTGAAAAGCAATTGAATTAGAGACAACTGGCGTTATGCAAATGTGGCGCTGTGGGCGGCCCTGTGAACGGAAACGACATGACGTTGCAGCGATCCGACAATATAAGGAGTGATGCGACGGGAATCAGTAACAGTCGGACGCAGTATGGGTAAGACGAAGGATCTAAGCGCATTTGATCGTGGGCAAATTGTTGGGGCCAGACAAATGGGTCACTCCATCTCGGAAGTCGTGCAGGCACTGGAATTTTTACGGGCCACTGTGTCACGGGTGCAGCGTGAGTACATCGAATCCGGTAAAACCATCCCTGCAAGGGCCAACTACCGTGGACAACAGCGTGTGGATGAGCGGGGTCATCGTCGGCTAGCTCGCATTGTAACAGCGGATAGACGGGCCACAGTGCAAGAAATCACTCGGCAATTTAACGCTGGTGCACAAAAACGTGTAATCAGCCACACCATCCAGAACCATCTCCTCGCTATGGGGTACAGAAGCCATCGTCCCACGAGGGTGCCGCTGCTGACCGCACATCACAGGGTGCAAAGATTAGCATGGGCGCGGGAACATCGCCACTGGACCCTAGACATGTGGAAAAATGTGGCCTGGACTGATGAGTCGAGATTAACGTTGGTACATGCGTATGGCAGCATACGAGTACGGCGCAAACCACATGAAGCGATGGGTCCTTCTTGCCAGCAGAGTATTCTTCAAGCTGGTGGGGGTGGCATTCTCGTTTGGGGACTGTTTACGTGGACTGAAATGGGACCCCTGGTACGTGTGACATCGTTCCTCACAGGTCAACGTTACCGGGATATCCTGGACGACCATTTGCTCCTGTTTGTGCGTCTTCAACATCCCATTGAGGACCTGATCCTGCAACAAGACAATCCACCGTGCCATCGCTCCCGAATTGTATCCGAATGGTTGGATGAACACTCCATTGACGTGTACTCGCTTCCTTGGCCAGCTAAGTAACCTGACCTTAATCCCATCGAGCACATCTGCGATGCCATCGAGAGAGATGTTCGAGGCTCTGACCCCCCCTCCATAAAATCTTCGTGAACTGTATGAGCTTGTTCAGGGGTCGCGGATCCGTACAGCTTGCCAACGCTTCGGGTGTCTTGTCGAGTCCATGCCGAGACGAATCGCCGCCGTCATCAGGCTGAAAGGTGGTGCTACACGTTACTAGACAGGTATCTCTAATTCAATTGCTCTTCAGTGTATGGCGTTATCAACGTTTAGACGTGATTAATATATCATCTTCAGTTGTTTTCTCAATACCATTTGGTAGCTGTTTTGCAACACAAATCAGCTGCTTGCAGAGAAGTAAAGCCTAATCTTAATGTTCTGAAACTACAAAACATGAAATTTTTGCGATTACAACGATTTCCGACGTTACTTTTACACGTGAAAGTAAAAATACAAAATGCATGATAAAAAAACATAATCTTATTTGATTTCGCAGATGTTCCCCAAATAATGAAAAAATTAGAGCAGCTTATTTTTCTAATTACATTCAAGCTTTGTTCTCCGAGATCAATTTGTATTAACTTTTCTCCCTAAATACGGTTTACGTACAATAACCTGTTTCCTTCCAATGATGAAACAAGAAAATGTAAGAACACAGGATTATTGCCACAAACCAAATCAAGAACAAAAACAGGCTATGTCTCCAGTGACCTTACATTGGCGACTAAAGTTCGTAAAATCTTTCTCTTTCAAGATAATATCTTCTAACACATCTCACAAAGATGAAGAACAGAAAAGAAAAAAGAGCACGAGAAAATACAATCCTCTCTTTTGACAAGATGAACTTCAAAGGGGAATCCATGGGCGCTGTCAAGATGTAGCCGAAGAATTCCGAGGAAAGGATATTTAGGAAGACACTCTACTCAGTGGAAATCTAAAAACAGAAAAAAAGAAAAAAAAACAGTACAAAAACTGATTCCATCTGATTTACAGCAACCTAGATTTAACCTCTTCACCTCACGTTGGTTTGAGACGATTGCTACACACTATAAACTTTAGAGAAATAAATAAAAAGAAGGGATAGGTGTTCTTTTCATTCGCTGAAAGCAAATGGAAGTCTTTATGCTTCTGATCGATCGCTTTACCTGCGCCCGTTTGTATACAACTGCAGCGTAAATTATGGCATTTTTATTTTCTTTAATCAAGACAAATAGTCTCTGGTAGTGACTGTGCCATTATAAATCATTCGGGAATTTTTAATACTGTTCGAAGGGCTTCAAAACATGAATACTCTTCCACGGATATAATGTTATCCACAAAGTTATGCATATAACAGGTAATTCTTTACAAATACTGCAAGCTCATAATTTAGCATTAATTTATTTTTTGAGAAAAAAGAAAACGGAACTAGCTTACGTTATTCCATTAAATCTCACGATGCCCTGTCGCCAGAAAGCACGAAACAGAGCCGGGCCCGAATCGGGCTGTAGAATATTTACTGCGGTTCGGGCTCTGGCTGGCTTGGGTTCATAGAGAGAGGGAGAGGGAGACAATTTTTTTATATCTAAATGTGATTTTATATGATTTAGCAAATGAGACACTTTACAGTTGGTAAAGGGAATTCTTCGGCAACTGGTTCTGGTTGTGGAGCGGGCATTCGAGATGATTATTTATTCCGGGCTTGGGTAAAAAATGCAATAGGCTGCGCATTAGTGTGTTTCTGCAGAGAAGAAAAAGCTTTTTCAAGAACTATAGACATTGGATAGTTGATAGCACGCCGACGATAATTTAACCCCTATCTCCACGCAGTAGCTCCCTGCTAGTTCTAATTAGCAACGTACAGATTGCAGCGCATTATGGCACAATAACATTAGCATTATTTGAGCAACATACAATTGTAGCACCGCCCGATTATTTTGGATTCCTGCAGTCCTAAGCATTTCAGGTAGAAACGCACGGTCAAAGAAAATCGTACAGTTACACTGTAAAAATAGATAGAGGTTCATTTCCCACTCCCCATTTGAGAAATACATTAGTTAATTGCAGGAGGAGGAGGGGGAGTGTAAGTGTGGAAAAGGAGATTTTTTTCATTAATGGTTGAACAGGGTTAGCAAGTTTCCGGGCTCGTTCGGGCCCGGGCTCTATCTTGGAATATAAAATTCGGGCTCGGGTGGGCTCGGGCTGATATATCACGTGCTCGGGCTCTGAAAATTGAGCGCGAACTCAGCTCTACCGTCATCATCATTAACAGTTCTCAATCCTCTGCTGGATGAAGGTCTCTCTAAGTAATTTCCACAACTCTCTTCTTTGTGGAATTCCCTTTCACATCACGCTTTTAAATTTCGTCCAATCATCTGTCACGTGGTCTTCTTCTGGGTCTTTTCCTGTCTCTTGAAATAAATGCAGCCCAGTATTTCAGTTTTCCAACAGTGTCCAGTTCCCATAACAGAATGTCTATCTTATTGCTACTTGAGGGTCTTTACTTTGATCATAATGGCATCCACTTTTCTCCTTTTCCTGATCGATTAGCTATTTTTCCTATCTTCCTGGAGTGCCCCGGTAGCGCAGTGGTCTAAGCGATGGCCTCTGATTATTCGTCCGAAAGAGGTCCGGGTTCGAATCCCGCTGAGGCGTGGATGTTGTGTTTGTCTTACGACTGGCTCTCTCCGTTCCCTGGAACCAGTGACCCTAAATTAGGGTAGGGCGACTGCTTATAGCCCGTTGAGTTGCTCACGGTGGTCGTTAAACCTCCACCCCCCCCAAAATATCTTTCTGGATTGCACCAAGCATGCACCTCTACATATTCCTTTGAGTTGTCCGCATGTCTTTCATTAGTTAAGGTCCATGTCTCTGGTGTACAATAAGTAAGAACTGGAAATATGCATTGATTAAAACCTTTTCCTTTTAAGACATAATGATAAACTACTCTTGAAAATTGTATTGTTTCTTCTAAATGCATCTTAGCCAAGTTTTATACGCCTGCTAATTTATTTTTATTTTTCGTTCTGTACCCTACAAAATTAGATTAGTATTTTGTTTTTAAGACCCCTTTTTTTAGCATGTTTTTGTAAAAAGATCGTGCTTATGTTATCGGTCCGTCTGTAGACACCATCTCTCTGTAACTATTAGTCAGATTTGAAAAAATTCCTTTTCCATTGAGAAGCTTGAAATATGTGAATGATGATCCTTCGTTTCGGTTTTTTTTTAAGATGCACAATTTTGGCGCTAGAGGGCGTAAATGCACATGTTATCGAATTCAAAATACATTTTATTCCATATCTTTGCTTCGAAATATCCGATTGAAAAAAATATTTTACCTTTCGTTTCCATTTATGTCGAAGAGTATTTTAGCTATAGTAAGTATATAGTCACTTTTCAAGTTACGCATAGATAAGAGTATATAGTCATTTTTCAAGTTACGCATAGATTTTCCGCTAGGGGCGTAAAAGTAAATTGCGTTTTCCCTGACATCTCTACTTTTAAAACTCTGATTTCAAACATTTTTTCCAGCTCATACAGCTCCTGAAGGGGAATTTTTTGCATATAATTTCCAATTTTATGTAAAGAACGGTTTGGCCACCAGGGGGCGTAAGTGTTACTTTCTGTTTCTGATGTATTTGCCACAAAATCTGAGCTTCTAAAATCTCGATTGGAAAACTTCGTTTGTGGACCGATGCCACTCACGTCCATAAACCTTTCCAGAATATTTTCTTCTTAAAACATTGCATGGTTTCTTCACCAGGGGGCGTAGATGTATATCTTCTTTTTGCCAATATCTCTGCTTCTAATGGTCCGATTTGAAAAATTCCTACTTTATTTAAGAGTTTCCGGTACGACATATTTTTCACATAATTTCAAAATTTTCAAGTAATTCATAGACTTTCCAAGTAATTCACAGGAGGCGGGAAAGGTGAATTGCCCTCCCCCACCCGATATCTCTGCTTCTAAGATTCCGATTTGAAAAATTCTTTCCGCAACGGAAACAGCACCAGATGAAAATCTTTTGCATATAGTTTCTAATTTTTGATAAAAAATGGTTTGATTACCAGGGAGCGCAAGTTTTGACTTCCTTTTCTGATGTATTTGCAGCAAGTTCTGAGCTTCTAAAATCTCAACCGAAAAAAACTTGTTTGTGGACCGATACTACTCACATCGATAAACCTTTTCGGAATATTTTCTTCTTAAAGAAATGTATGGTTTCTCCACCAGGGAGCGTAGATGTATATATTATTTTTGCCAATGTCTTTACTTCTAAGAATCCGATTTGAAAAATCCCTTCTTTGTTGGATAGCGTTTCCGGTGCGAAATGTTTTTCATATAATTTCAAAATTTTCAAGTAATTCATAGACTTTCCGCTAGGGGTCGTTGAGATAAATTGCGTTTCCCCCGATATTTCTGCTTCTAAAACTCCGCGTTGAAATTAACACTTATGCCACCAGGTGTTAATAAGTGTAAATTTCTGCCTCTGATGTATTTGCAGCAAAATCTGAGCTCCTGAAAACTCGATTGAAAAATTCTTTCCTGGACGGATACCGCTCACATCGAAAAACCTTTAGAGAATACTTTCTTCTTAAAATAATACATGTTGTTCCCGCCAGGGGACGTAGATGCATATCTCATATTTGTCGACATCTCTGCTTCTAAGAGTCAGATTTGAAAAATTCTTTTGTGCTTGGAGAGCGTTTCTGCTGCGAAATGTTTCTCATATAATTTCAAGTTTTTCTTAAAGCACAAGTCTGCAACCAGAGGTCGTAAGCTCACGATTCCGTTCACAGCAATATCTGCGGAATTAAAAGCCCGACTGAAAAACTTCTTTCTTCGGTCAGGTACTATTGTTTTCTATACTGGTTCCGTTGACTTTGAATACCTTTCGTAAATTTAATTCGCGTCAGAACGGATTCAAAAGACGTGCTCATTACACCCGAAAATTCGGTGTCCCCCTTTTTGAAGCCAAAATCGCGAATCCTTACTCAGGTGCTATACCAGGTGTTTTAAAACGGAATTATGAATTCATCACAGAAGAGACATCAAATTAATATTCATTCTATTGATAAATAGATGCTTATTTATTGGTTTTCCAAGACCCAAATCTGCAGTTCTTGTCTCGAATAAGCAGATTCATGCCAATAATATGATATATATTTAAGTTATAAGTTCGCTCATTTTCAGAGTAAAATATTGTAAAGCTTGAAGGAGTAGTATTACGATTGTATTAAGGTGTCATGGTGTCACCATTTATAAGAAAGATTGTATTAAGGTGTAAATTAAGGTATAAACATTCTAACAACAGTGCCAATAATATTCATCAAGAAGATTTTGTGCAAGAAATTAATGGAATTTATAATTTGAAAGCACCTGTCGATTTTTGCATATTTTCTCGAGTCAACGAATGAATCTTGATAAATCAGTGAATAACAGTGTGTGCTTTTCGGGTAACTGCATTGCACTGATGTTAATCCTATTAAACGTCGTCTAGAAATGTTGGAAATTGTCCACGGAAGTATCGTGGATGCGAAACAATATAATCACAACTTCCATAAAAAAATTTGCAATCATTCAAGAATGAAGCACCTAATTAAGACCATGAAGCAATAATTCCAAGAATAAGGCGCTCTGGATTAAGTCACTGTTTATGAAGTACAGGCGACTGAGTGAACTGAACGATATCTTCAAATACATTTGTTGAACTCCTACATATCATATGATTCAGAAAGGTCTCATCGTTAGCAAAATGGTAGAGGCGTAACTAAGCATTTTGACGTCCGGGGTAAACCACAAAATATTGCACCCTCATCTGTCTTTCAATCTTATACTCACACCGAAAACCCAAAACATTATGACCGCCCGGTGGCATAGTGGTCTAAGCGCTGGCTTATGATCATTCGTCCGTAAAGTGTCCTGGTTTGGGTCCCGCTGAGACATGGATGTTTTTTTTTCTTTCGGCACTGGCTCTCTCCCTTTCATGGAACCAGTAACTCTAAATTAGGGACGGGCGACTGCTTATAGTTAACTGAGTTGCTCACGGTGGTCATTAAACCTTCAATAAAAAAAAAAAAAAACAGAATATTATGACTGCCTAATATGATGTTGGTCCTCCACGTCCTGCCAAAACAGCTCTCACCCGGCGAGGCATTGGCGCTAAAATATTCTTAGTGGTGTCTTGTGGTATCTGGTACTAACGCGTTACCAGCAGATCCTTTAACTATTGTAAGTCACGTGGTTGAGCATCTGCAAATCGGATTTGCTGTTCCAACACAAACCAGATACTCCATTGGGTTCATGTCTATGGAATTTGGAGGCCAGGGTAACATCTGGAAGTCTTCCTCATGATCTGTAAACTATTCTTAAAATATCTGGGCAGTGTAGCATGACGCATTATCCTGCTGAAAGCAGGCACTGTTAGAGGAAAATACCATTGCCATGAAAGGATGTACCTGATATGCAGTGATGCTTAGGTAGGTGGTAGACGTCATAGTTTCCTGCACATGAATGGCTGGACCCAGGGCTGCTGAGCATTGCCCAAATCATTACCCTTGCCCCAGCGGCTTTTTTCGTACCACGGTGCATCCTGCTACTAGCACTTCCCCAGGTAAACGACGCACACGTATCCGGCGTCCACCTGGTTTAACATGAAAAGTGATTCATCGGACCAGACGACCTTCTTCTAATCATTCAAGGTCCAGTTTTGATGCTCGCTTGCCTATTGTAGGAACCTTCGACGGTGACCTGAGCGCCATCGCTTAGACCACTGCGCCACCTGGGCGGCGGACATATTGATTCGGAGAAACCATCAGCAGTTACAATGGCTTTGAAGTCCTGCGGTATTGAAGATGCATACATTAGTATTATTAATAACATCTATGAAGATGCATACATTAGTATTATTAATAACATCTATGAAGATGCATACATTAGTATTATTAATAACTCCTATGAAAATGCAAGTGCAAAGATTCGGCTATTTGAAAATACAGCACCCATAAAAATTGGAAAGGGTGTGAGACAAGGTGACACTAAATCTCCCAAACTCCTTAATGCCACATTGGAAAATGTCTTTCAATCACTGCACTGGGAAAACAAAGGGATTAAGATTAATGGAGATTATCTAACTCACCTTCGTTTTGCTGATGACGTAGTCATTTTTGCAACTACCCCATCAGAGCTGCAGAGTATGATCCAGGAACTTGCTGGCAAGAGTAAAGAAGTGGGATTAAAAATGAACTTTCAAAAAACAAAAGTGATGTACAATGTTTTTTACAAGAACTGAAGATTTATCGATTGATGGGGAAAATCTGGAGATAAGTAATACCTACATTTATCTTGGACAGTAGATATTAAGTGTGGGTCATATTGATGAAGAAATTAATCGGCGTATAAAACTTGCCTGGAGAACTTTTGGAAGAAACAATATAATTTTCAAGAGCAATATGCCATTATGTCTTAAAAGAAAAATGTTTGATCAATGCATTATTCCAGTGCTTTCGTATGGTGCAGAGACGTGGATCTTAACTAAAAGAGACATACAAAGGCTGCAGACAACTCAAAGCATGGAGAGGTGCATGCTTGGGGTAACCAGGAGAGATAAGAAGAGGAACTCGTGGATCAGAAAAATGACAAGAGGGGAAGACATCATGATCAGAGTTAAATCCCTGAAATGGCAATGGGCTGGACATATTGCCAGAAGGACAGACCATCGATGGACAGCCGAAATTTTAGACTGGATTCCAGGGAACAGAAAAAGACCCAGAAGAAGACCTCATGTGAGATGGCTGGATGAAATTCGAAAGTATGCGGGAGTGACATGGAGGAGACTGGCACAAGACAGACCGTTGTGGAAGAAACTTGGGGAGACCTTCATCCAGCAGTGGATTGATAATGGTTGACAATGATTATTATGATGATGATTGTTGATAGTGCTAGCCTGTTTAAAGTAATACATTTCCGCCATCTTTGAACCCATTGAAAACGTCCATTTTGGAAAAATTCCTGAGGCTGTCGTTTCACCCACGAGTTCACAACCAGTTCAACGTCTGTCACATCGTCTGAACGTTCCCCACGAAGGGTAATTTTCAAAGGGGCAAACAGAAAAGTTTGACGGAGCCAAATCAGGACTGTAGGGGGGGGCTGAGGTATCACCATCAACCCCATTTTGGCAATAGCTTGTGAAGTCTCCATTAAGGTGTGGGGACGTGCGTTATCATGGTGTAAAACAATACTATGAAGTAAGATGTCACGCCTTTTCCTACGGATAGCTTCCTTTAGTTTCTTCAATGTCTGCACGTAGTGAACATTGTTTATTGTTTCACCCCGTTCAAGGAAATAAGTCAAATTGACACCACGTTTGTCCCAAAAAATTGTCACCATTATTTTCCCTGCGAAACGAGTTGTTTTCACCTTTTTCTGCCGAGGTAAAGATGTGCGGTGTCATTCCATTGACGCACGTTTTGTGTCATGAAAGAACACCCATGTTTCATCTCCCGTTACAACATTAGAGGAAAACACCTCACCCTCTCTCTCATAACAGTCCAAGAGATTGCGGCACATGTCCACCCTTTACTTACATTGTACACATGTTAGGCTTCTTGGGACTCACTTTGAACATTTTTTCTGTAACCCAGACCCCCTAATTAATGTTCTATAGCACTATGACCACAATGAATTGCATCACACAACTCCTAGATGGTGACAAGGCGATCAGCTGTGATGAGGTCTTTCACTCGTTGCCTGTTGGCATCTGTCACTGCAGTTGCGGGTCTTCCATTGCGTTGTTTGTCCGACACTGAACTTTCTCCCTCTCGAAACCTCTGCATCCATCTTGGGACATTACTTATATCGATTGTGGCAGCTCCATACCCGTCAAGGAGTCTTCTGTGGATTTCTAGAGCCTCACATCCCTCTTTTTCCAGGAGTTCAATTACGGCTCGCTGCTTTTCTGTCATTCATGATCTTTACTTTCGATTCTAAGAACAATTTGCTCCCATTTTGGTAACATATCATAGTAAATATCAGTGCAGTTTCATTAAAATCACTTCAAAATTTCAAAAGTTATTAAGGAGGAGGCATTACTTTCAGGATGCCCCTTGTAGTAAGAATCAGTTGATGATCCCCCATCAAGTTTTTTAAACAGATCAAATATTTAACTTTGGAAATGGATTTCTTTTTTTTTGTTTTCACTTTGGTTTTGTTTCGGGTTTTTCAGAGACACTGGGATGTGTTCATAGAAGAGGCAAATGCTTTGAAGACAATGACATCCACTGAAAGTGAGTGGCATTTTTCATTTTTGTTTTCAACTAAAATCAGACGAGTTACTATGTTTTAACTACTCAGTGTGGGTGTAAGGTTGAGAAAGTCAGACCCCATTAGGTGAGAAAATACCTGGAAACAGCTCCTCCCATACAGCGATTCTACACATACCACTGCTTTCATTGAGCATCATAAAAATGATGGAATTTCGAAGACAGGGTGCCAGTTTCTCCGAACTTAGGTCATGTCATATCTATTAATTTGCTTAAACCCTCAAGAAACACCACAGTCCATGACCTGAATGCATTAGTTTACAAATACGCAGACGTGGTTTTCTTTATTCTGCTTCTTGTGAGCTTAGACGAAATTTTGGAAAAGAATATCTTTGAAAGAAACAAACTGGTTTCTCATCTTCCCGATTATCTAGTTATTACGAATTCAAATTTGTGGCTGTTAACCTTGGAACTGTTTAGCTTTCTGACTTTTTCTTTGGTGCAACAGCTATTCTGCATAAATAACGAAAACTAAACGAGCAAGTGTATTCAAATTTAGTGAGCTGTAACTTAGACATGGGTGAGGTAAATTTTACAAATGCATGGGATATTTGCAAAACTAGCTTTGGGTCCCCGGTCCATTCTTATTGGAACTGTCACCAATTCCCATTTGCTATGATTTCTTAATGTTTTCGAACCAACAGATCAGAAAATAATTGAAATTTAATGAAAAATTCTAAAAATTTCGGAGTTCGTTTTTAAAACTGTTTTTGTAATTTTGTCAATAAATGTGTACTCTCTCTCTTACTTTCTTTGAGCGAAATTAAATATACCATGAATTTTTAACATAGGTTCCTCTAGAAAGCTCTTCAGTTCAGAAGTTAACTTTCGTACAGACACGAGTGCAAAGCAAAAGCAACCTCCCTCACAAAAAGTCCTAAAATTTTTTTTTTTTTTTTTTTTTGAGCATTAGTTATTTCCTTTTGAATGGCAAATTAATACTTAAAATTTCAGTTTATTTCCCTCTTTCCCTTCGTGTTAAGAATGATGTAGCGTAAGGAAAAATGAAAATATTTCTTTTCGTTTTAATTTTTTAATCGACATGCAATAATTTTCTAATACACAGAACAGACGTGGTTTTATTTCTTCTGTTTCTGTGAGCTTAGACGAAATTTTGGAAAATAATATATCAGATAAAAAGTCTGATAGAATATATTATATGAAAGTTATTTTTATATAATATCATTCAAGGAATGTAGCACATCTACTCCATTTATATTGATACATGAAATTTCATTTTCTCTTCACCTTCATCCGTGAAGAGGTATAATGGCATCAGAAAATTATTTGCTCTTTTAGTTCTGAAGCGTGTTTATAGGTTGCTCAACAGAAACGGTCCATTGAAAACCAATGTTGAAATCAGATTGTGTTATTTATCGTCTGCAATCCCTTTCAAATTAAAATAAAAAAGATATGAAAAAGGAAAAACAGGATCTTGTCACTCGCATGGATAAGTGGGTATTAAAGATTTCGCCTGGTTTGCGAATTTGATCGAGCACGTCAGTAAACTTTTGAAGACGAGAACAATTAGTTAAAGTTTTTATCAGCGTATGTATGTGACTGGTCACACTGCATTACTTCGCTTAGTTCCATTTGATGCTAATTTCTGATCTTTTTTCCTTTAGAACGTCACTTATAGATCACTGCAGGCTATGCATTACTGAATTATTAATTTGTGTCCCCTTAGTTTACTAATTTCTTTTTCTGATCACTGAGTATTTTTTACACATCTTAGCAAGATATTAAATTGCTACAGTAGAACCGCTTATAACAAAAAGCTCGGGACCGTTGGACACCCTCGTTAAATCATTTTTTGGATAAAAACTCAATGTGCATACGTGGTAAATATTATATCACACGAGTCATATTACATGAGTCAAATACTGTGACGTCACTAAGCTTGTCTGCATCGTGCTTCCACCTTAAAAGTGCGATAAAAAAACAGCAGAAAAGACTTTGACGGAGCCTCTGAGTGCGGTAATCTCTCACCACAGAGAAGCTCTGAGGGAGGGGGAAATGGAGTGGGCCGCCCCTGCGGAGCAGTGGTCTAAGCGATGGCCTCTGATCATTCGTACGAAAGAGGTCCGAGTTCGAATCCTGGTGAGGCATGGATGTTGTGTTTGTCGTACGGCACTGGCTCTCTCCCTTCCCTAGAACCAGTGGCCCTAAAGTAAGGACTGGCGACTGCTTATAGCCCATTGAGTTGCTCACGGTGGTCGTTAAACCTCCAACTCCCTCCCCCCCCCAAAAAAAAAAGAAATGGGGGGGGGGGAGTGTCTCTTGAGTGCAATTAGCCCATGAACCGGGAGAGGCTTTAAGTGCAACTGACCCTTTTCCGAGTTTCTTGAGTGCAACTGACCAACACCCCAGCAGCTAACGGACAAGACCACGTACAATGAGATGGCAAGTACAGGTAGCCTGTCTGGCAAGGAGAATGCCTACACACAGCTTACGAACATTTCACTTATTTTCGGCTGTCTTACACAGAGCTCATTTAAGAAAAGGGGAAAGGGGGATGCAGCCCTGGGCCCCGCATTCAAGGGGCCCCAGAATTATGCAGGGTGCTTGAAGAATTGACAGAGTTCTACAGTTTTTTTCTTCTTTTTTTTTAGCAGATAGATAGCACAGCAAAAACTATAAGAAACTGCCTTGTGAAAAAAAAAATTATATTTCTTTCCGCTTTTTTAGGAGGAGTCCGCAAAAAGTATAGTTGCCTCCTCAGATCTTTCGAAAGCATTACAGATGTTTTTTAGAACACATCTATAATTGGGGGAAATTTTCATATATTAAAAATTCGTCTGAATCCTGATATTTGGATCATATTATTTTGCCAACTACTTTGATATAATTTCGACAAGCCGAACCCCCCCCCGGCAGGGGGTGGGAGGTATTAAAGCAGAACTGAACAGGTATTCATTTTTCAACTCTGCATTCTTGCAATTTCTTGCTAACCCTGATTCGTCCATGAATCATGGGATACACACTTTGATACAGAGGGGATATTTTTATGGCTTCCTCATATTTTGAGAATGCTTTCTCCTGGTTATTTTATTCATCTACCCATAATGAAATCCTAAAACTAATACTGAAGCAGTGGCGGATCCAGAGGAGGGGAGGGGGTTATTTCTTAAAAGTAAATCACTTTCCTAAATAAATTGGAAGAATTTATATACATACTAAGAACACTTTTTCATTTTGAGGAAAAATATCAGAAAGGTCTCCGGTTATTTCCTCACGAAAATCCTGGATTCGACCCTATACTGAAGTGCCTAAATACTGCTCAACCTCCGCGCCCCCAGTCTCCTTAGATGTACTCTGGTATAAAATCTAAGCAGGCGGACCTAGGGCGGGACCAGCTCCTGAGAGGGCGCAAAACTCGTTGCTTTCAATCTGATTATAATTGGAATTGAAACTTTTCCACAAGTTTCTAGATCAGTTTTTTGTTTGCACCGTACTTTGTCATTTGTTCATTTACAGAATTTGCTTATAATATACACTATATTGACAAAAGTCACCGGACATCCTTTCAAAAGCAAATGAACGGATCCACTGCGTTGTTAAGATGCGCGGTATACTACTGCAAACGGTGTAAAAACAAGCCTGCAGCTGACCGCGATCATATTGCTCTGTGAGGTTGAGTGAAAATGTCGCAGCGGCAGAGAAGTGACTTTGAGAAAGGAAAGATTGTTGGGTGTTATATTAGCAGGTTCTCCATAAGAGAAACAGAGAGGCGTTTAAACGTACCCAAGTCAACTGTTTTGTATGTTCTGAATAAGTGGAAGACACATGGCGTGCCTGAAGCAGCAAAACGTACCGGCAGACAGAAGAAAATCAGTGCTAGAGGACGTCGAAGCCCCAGAAGAGTCGTTACAGCTAATAAACGAAGTACTGCACAAGACCTCAGTGTACACGTTGTAACGCACCAGGAGATGTGACGTACCTGCCGGAAGGACGCACACGACATAAAGGCAGATAGGAATCAGAATAAAACGTCCGCGTAGCTCAATTAGTAGAGCGACTTATTCCGGAATGAGGGGATCTGGGTTCGAATCCTGGCGCGGATAAAAATGACGGAGAAATTTAATTCGTTATAACGTGAGTAATAATGCTGAAACCTCGGCATGTACTCGTACCATTCGCAGAGAACTTCATTCAATGGGTAACCGTGGTCGTACGGCTGCTCATAAGCCTTTCATATCCACTCGGAATGCTACTCGTCGTTTAGCATGGTGTTAAGAACATCTATCGTGAACCGTAGATCAATGGAAACGGGTCCTATGGACGGATGAATCAAGATACACGATTCATCAATCTGATGCCCATGTGTCGGTATGACGGCATCCGGTCGAACGCTATTTACCACAGTTTACTGTTCCTGCGGTCAAGTTTGGTGCTGGCAGTGTACTCGTGTGGGGGAGTTTTTCGTGGAATGGTCCCGGCCCATTAGTTATCGTGGACAAACCTGTTAACCAGCACGTCTGCCTCGATATTCTGAATAATTATGCTCTACCAACTCTGTGGCAATACTATGGAGCCGAGCCTTGTTGGTACCAGCAGGATAATGCACCGAGCCATAAAAGCAAGGACTGTTACGGCGTATCGTGGTTTGACGATAATTCCGTATCGTGTGTGGACTGGCCAGCACAGAGCCCTGATCTTAATCCCATAGAGCACCTATGGGATGAATCAGAGCGCCGCATAAGAAGTTTGTAACCAAGGTCTACTACTAAGCAACAGTTAGCGGCAGCATTATGTACTGAATGGAAACCCATACCTATCGCTGTGTTCCAAAACCTTGTCGAAGCATGTCTCGAAGTGTCAGTGCATGCATTAAGGCCAAAGATGAACCGACACTGTACTAATGTCATCATCATCATCATCATTGTCAACCATTATCAATCCACTGCTGGACGAAGGTCTCCCCAAGTTTCATCCACAACGGTCTGTCTTGTGCCAGTCTCCTCCATGCCACTCCCGCATACTTTCGAATTTCATCCACCCATCTCCCATGTGGTCTTCTTCTGGGTTTTTTCCTGTCCCTTGGAATCCAATCTAAAATTTCGGCTGTCCATCGATGGTCTGTCCTTCTGGCAGTATGTCCAGCCCATTGCCATTTCAGGGATTTAACTCTGATCATGATGTCTTCCCCTCTTGTCATTTTCTGATCCACGAGTTCCTCTTCTTATCTCTCCTGGTTACCCCAAGCATGCATCTCTCCATGCTGCTTTGAGTTGTCTGCAGCCTTTGTATGTCTCTTTTAGCTAAGGTCCACGTCTCTGCACCATACGTAAGCACTGGAAGGATGCATTGATCAAACACTTTTCTTTTAAGACATAATGGCATATTGCTCTTGAAAATTATGCTGTTTCTTCCAAAAGCTTTCCAGGCAAGTTTTGTACGCCGATTAATTTCTTCATCAATGTGACACTCGCTTGATATCTGCTGTCCAAGATAAACGTACGTGTCTGTTATCTCCAGCTTTTCTCCATCAATCGATAAATCTTCATTTCTTGTAAAAGCATTGTACATCACTTTTGTCT
Organism: Macrothele yani; assembly: GCA_039090855.1. Lineage (NCBI taxonomy): Eukaryota > Metazoa > Arthropoda > Arachnida > Araneae > Macrothelidae > Macrothele > Macrothele yani. Next base: position 123,942,610 of record CM077024.1, on the reverse strand, counting down.
TCTGAAAGTTCATTTTTAATCCCACTTCTTTACTCTTGTCAGTAAGTTCCTGGATCATACTCTGTACTAATGTATTGGTCAATAAATGCGATGCTGTGTTTCTCTTCTAGGTGTCCGGTGACTTTTGCCAATATAGTGTATTTCGCTGTTTTGGTAGTTTTCTCCTTTGTTCCACAAAATATTCAGGGATGTTAGCATACATTCAGAAATGAAGGGACTCTTGTACATACATTGCAAGACAAGGATGTTGCTCACATTGTTGAATATTTTCTGGTGCCCATTCTGTTATTACTGCGACTGCGAGCGACAAGCTGCATTTGTTCTGTTTTGAGTGGGGCCGAAGGTCCGAACCAGTTGAAAGAAAGCTGAACCAACAGTCGAAGTTTTATTTTATTTACTTATTTTTTTTTTTTTTGCTCGGAGTTTAACCATCACGACGAGCAACTCACTCAATGGTCTATAAGCAATCTCCTGTCCCTAATTTAAGGCCATTTGCTCCAGTGAAGGGAAAGAAAGCTAGAGCGACAGGATAAACACACCAGCCACACCTCATTCGGGATTCGAACCTCGACCATCCTGATCATTCGTCCGAGATGAGTCAGGGTTCGAACCCCGGTGAGGCATGGAGGCTGTGTTTGTTTTACGGCACTGGCTTTCTTCCTTCCCTGGAACCGATGGTCCAAAATTAGGGACCGGCGACTGCTTATAGCCCATCGAGTTGCTCACGGTGGTCGTTAAACCATCAATCAAAAAAAAAAAAAAGAGAAAGAACCCTAGCCATCCTTGGACGCATGGTTAGAGATCAGTGTACCTAAAATAGGGACGGGGGGGACTACTTATAGCCCTTAGAGTCGCTCATCGAGGTCATTAACCCCCCCCCCTACACACACACACATACACACAAAAAGACAGATGGGGCGCAGAAATACCTAGTTACCCCTCTGCATCTAAGCTACACTGCTGGTCACCCAAAATGCGACACCAAGAAGAAAGCATCCGATTGGTCTGAAATTCGCAGCATGCGTCGCCTGCGAGAGGACATGCAAACGATTAGCATTGCAGGGCATACGCAAATCATATGCTCCCGGCACGCCACCGAGAAACACTATAAGAAGGGTGCACAGAAGGAGGGCTGTAAGTAGTGGAAGTGTGTTGTGCTGCCGGACCTGTGCGTGGGAAGCTTCCTGATGCCTCGTCGCAGAATACGGCAGTCATTCCAGCACGTTTTGGAGTTTGACAGAGGACGAATAATGGCTTATCGCGACTACGGTTTATCGTACCGAGACATCGGCGCCAGTGTGGGACGACATCCAGCCACAGTGAAGCGAGTATGAATTCGGTGGGTAGAGGAGGGACGGACGGACCGACGTGAGCTATTACCTCAGCCGCGGCACACCACCGAACGAGAGGACCGGCATATTGGGCGGAGGGCATTGACGGCTCGCACCGCCACATCACGAACGTTAGCGCATGAATTAGGGTGTGCTACGCAACAACCTGTGTCAGCACGTACCGTTCGACGTCGTCTGCAGGAGCGGGGACTTGTCACACGGCGCCCATTGCTCCGATTACCATTGACGTTACACCACCGGCGAGCGCGGCGGCAGTGGGCCATTGAACGCCGCACCTGGACTACGGAATGACACGACACTGTCTTCTCCGACGAATCCCGCTTCTGCCTGCAACACCACGATGGTCGGATCCGCGTGTGGCACCGCAGCAAGAGAGTGTATGACGCCTACATTATGCATCGCCATACCGGTCCGTCGCCAGGCGTTATGGTTTGGGAAGCAATTGGTTATGACACCCGCACCTCTCTGGTACGCATCGCTGGTACACTCAACAGCCACCGCTACATCTCCGACGTTTTGGAGCCTGTAGTCCTCCCTTACCTGCAGGACCTAATAGCGACAACGTTTCAACAGGACAATGCGCGCCAGCTAGTGGCACGCATCGTGCAACAATTCTTCACGGCCTACCAGGTGTCACTGCTGCCGTGGCCCACCTGTTCTCCCGATATGTCGCCGATCGAACACGTCTGGTCGCTCATCGGCAAGAGAGTGGCCCGGCAAGTACCACCCACGGCTACGCCTGATGAACTGTGGCAACGTGTGGGAGCAGCCTGGACCGACATACCCCAAGCTCACGCCCAAAGCCTCTTTCGTTCAATGCCGTGGTGTGTAGCGGCCGTTATTGCCAGCCATGGGGGCCACACGAACTATTGATGTCTGCGTGTTCCGCAAGTCGCCCGGGCCTGTAAGCTCAATCGTTTCATCTTTGTATGTGTTGTTATGTGTCCAGTAAATCTGGTTTTGCTATCTCGTGTCCTTCTTGGTGTTGCATTTTGGGTGGCCAGCAGTGTATATGGATGAAATTTGAAATAAGATTCTTCCATCATTTTGTAGTTATTTAAAATTTGGGTAAAACGAACTAGACGATGCATATGGAATTAAACTTCAGGACACTGGAAATAATAGGGAATGCAAAAACACCATTGTACTCCCTACCCCAGGTATGCCACTGAATAGGATCATTTTTTTTTTAAATTTCTTTGTGGATGGCTGTTATCTCTACTTGAGGCATTCACTTTTCGGAGAAAAAACAAGCAGCCGATAAGGCATGTTTTCCAGAGTTGTTTTTCTCTCACATTATTTTTTTCTTGTCAACTAACCGACCCTGTTTGAAGCACCTACCAATAGAACGTGACCAAAATTCTTCATTCATGTCGAATCGTGCTGTGCCAGTTGCTCTCTTTTGGGTATGTACTGTGCAAGACCGTTTTTTGACTTTCGTCATAATTTCCCCGTGAAAAATAGATTTGTTCGTGTGACAAATAAACCTGTAGGTGCTGTTTTCTCCCACCCGACTGCATTAAGGTTGTAAGTGAAAGGCACGAGCCTTTTCCTGTTTTCCCCAATTGCCCCTCCTACCCTCTTGCCTCCAACATCCTCCTCCTTTTCACGCAAATTTTTTTTTTTTTTATTATTATTATTCCGCCACCCCCGCTTATTCTTTCACACACATATACAACTTTTCTTTCTCTTGTTACACATTAGAGGCCATCGAGAAATAAATTACTCGTTGGGACCGCCACTCGTTACAGCGGGCAAGCCGGGACAATGGCCGATGGTGACCCCAGCGCTGGTGTCGCAGCATTCCTCCCCTTTAACTCCGAAGAGCAGCGGCGTCCCACCCCACTCGGATCTGCCCTCCTCTCTTGTCTAGCCTCGGGGTCAGATGTCACATGCCGCTGCTGTATGCATGCCAAAGCAGCAGCCAGATTCGATGCGCATAATCTCCCCGGAGAACCAGTTTAATTTTTACAATTTTTGTTAGATTAATTCTTTTCTTGTTCCGTCACTTTTCTGTGAATTGATGGTAAAAAATGACAAGGCCCTTCTTTCTTGCCAGTTAACTCCCCCCCCCCTCTCGTTTCTTTATTTTCATATTTTTGGAATGCAGGGAGATTTTGTATGAAATTTCCGGGTGTGACGCCAAAAACCGGCAAACTCAAGGATGGAATAACGGTAGTTAATTTTGCTGAAGTGCCGACTACAAAACATCGATTGGTTTTATTGGATAAGCTCCTCAAGATGCGGGAATAATGATAATAATCACGGGATATGAACCCTGAAGATTTCATTCTTTTCCTCTTTCTTGTAAAAATAGGCTGTTTCGAGGGACTCCTGTTAAAGATTTGTTTTTAATTTTTCTTTTGAGAGAGAGAGAGAGAGAGAGAGAGAGAGAGAGAGAGAGAATAATTTCATGGGCTAGTTCATGTCCTTCTCCCCGTGACCTAGCATTAGTGTCACAAGAAAAACCCGTAAGATAATATTATGTAAATTTCAATGACTAAATTGAAAGCCAGCGTTAAAGTGATTTCCCGTTAGAAAATCCCCTTTTGCAGGGAATAAAATAACGTCCAAAACCCGAGTGTGTATAAGCACTTTTCAAGTGAACACCACCAGGTGCTTAATTTATGTCAGAAAATTTTCATCAAGCAAAAAAAAAAGGGAGCTGTTGGGTGTTCAGTTAAGCAATTCTGAATTGCAGAAATACATTTGTTTACTTAGGGAGATTTTGCAGTTGCTGTGCTGCAATGAAAAGTTTAAGCTTAATTGCTAGCGGTAGTTATTTTCATTGCAATATCTTTAAGGATTTAGTTTCAACTGTAAGTTGTAGACGTTTTTTTATTAGATGCTACGGCACGTCATCTCAATTTGAGCACGCTAGCCAGAAAGCACTTGTTGGCTTAAGTTCAAATCACAACATCAACTCGAAAAGCACTTATCCCAAGTACTTATCGTTAGCATAACATTATCTCAAAATGATCTGCTCAAATCGTTATCTCGCTCGACTCTTAACAATTCGTTATCTCTAAGACTCTGCTCATTACAAATCGTTAGCTAGAGAGAAACCGCTCTTATCGTTAACATATCAACTCTGCTTTCCCTTTCTCTCTCAAAGATATCTCAACTTGCACACCTTGTCGTTAACAAAAATCTCTACTCTGCTTACATTTCATCCTTAGACTTTACTGACATCTGACTCACTGCCAGTGATGCCAGCTTAGAAAATCGGTCAGGGAAGATCATGTGCCGTTAAGACAGAAAACGTTTAACGAGAAGAAACCAAATTTATATAAGATCATAGAAACTCAAAAAGAAGGCCACATTTTTTTTTTGATTGGATGTTTAACGACCACCGTGAGCAACTCCAATGGGCTATAAGCAGTCGCCCGACCTAATTTAGGGCCACTGGTTCCAGGGAAGGGAGAGAGCCAATGCGGTAAGACAAGCACAACATCCATGTCTCACCGGGATTCGAACCCGGCCCCATTCGGACGAATGATCAGAGGCCATGGCTTAGACCACTGCGCCACCGGGGCGGCAGGCCAAACTACAGATGTGCGTCGCAGATTGTGTGTGTGCGTGTGCGTGTGCAAGTGTGTGCGCGTGCGTGTGTGCTTTTCATTTACATACACTGTTGTGTCACTTATCTGAGAAACATCATTTGGTGATATTATAATCTCCATGAAATAATGTTCTCAGATAAGTGGCAAGTTTCAAATAAAAACCACAAGTTCTTTCGTCCTCGGACACTACGTGAAAGAAATCCAGGTAAACATTTCTCGAGAGTAAAGGTTTGCTTTTAGACGTCGAGTGTATTATCGAGTTGTCTTTCCAGTGCAGAAGTCATCGAAGGTTATGTAACGTTTCCTTGATTGTTTAACATATTTCTGGGTGCATGCCTGCATGTGTGATGGAAAAAAATAAATAGGAAATACCGTTTTATGTCTTGAAAATTTCCATGTGTGCAGGCTGATGACACACTGTTGTTGCTTGAGAGCAGAAGTGAGTTGGAGAAATGTAATCCAGAACAAAAACACGGCCGCTGACTGAAGGGGGGTCTTGTTCCTTGAGTTTTACGTGAGGGGGCAGTGCCCATTAAATATTTTTCTTGTTTAAATATTTAAATAAATAAGATTTCTTTTTTTTTTGTATGCCCTTTTTATGATACGTTGACGGAAATATATTAATATTCAGTAAGAATGTTGTTCTTTCTTGGGATCAGTTTTTGGTCCTTTATTTTTTAATTTATATATTAACGACTAATTTGCAGTATTAAAAGATAATGATACAATCCTATATGCAGATGACGTAACTATTATTTTAAAGGGAACTGATATAAATGAGCTTACACTAAGAACTAATACTCAGCTTAAATTAATAATAGATTGTTTAAATGCAAATGAATTAGTTGTTAATATTAACGAAACTAAATTAATGATTTTCTCTAATTCACAAACGTCGTATTTATACGTTTTACCGATTCTGATTAATGGAGTCAGGATTAATACGGTCTCAACGCACTCTTATCTAGGTACAACTGTACACAATAACTTGAAATGGAACAAACACATTGAACATTTAAGTAACAAGATTTCTAGAAATATCGGGATGGTCAATAGTACTTTGCCAAACTTAACACCAAAAACATTAATCTCTATGTATCATACTCTAATTCAAACACATATTAATTATCGCATTTTAACCGGGGGACAAACCACACAATATAATATCAATAAACTACAGGTACTGCAAAATAGATTTATAAGACTAATAGGCCTTAAAACATCATATAATTTTCAACCAATCTCATTTATTCGGTCAAAAGTGAACCCCAATATATATAATATTTTAACGATAAAGCAATTATATGACTATAACTTGGGAAAAATAAGGTATAAAAGAATTAAAAATGTTGTACACAATAATATAGTAACACTAAATATACATACTCATTACCACAATACTAGGAATAGATCACTACTAATTCCAATGTTCCCACAAACTGAGAAACTTAAAATGAATATAAATTATAGTGGCCCAAAATTTTGGAACTCATTGCCCCAAGAACTAACATCTATTAATAATTTTAACTTACTTAAAATAAAACTAAAGGCACATGTTATGAAATAATTAGTAAACAATAGGCAATTTCGATTGAATGGAAGAAATGTTAGTTAGTATGATTATAAAGTGAGGTGCAAACGTTATTTGTTGTTTATTTATAAATATATATGTGATTATATAGTGATGTGTAAATGATACTTGTTGTTTATTTAGATATAATAAAGGCTATTGGTGATGGAACACATTTATATATCTGTTGGTTGTGAGCTAGTACGTGTATATTCACATATTAACCTACCATATACACTGACGGAAAAAAAATTCCCAACACCAAGAAGGGGTTGTGTTAGATAAACGACAGTTGGTAGGCGGTGAGAGTACATCTGTAAGATGACGTCTACGCAAATTTCGCGCTCGGTGCATACGTGTGGCGCTAGTAGCGCCCCTCGGAACATGCAAAGCAGGTTTGCTGTAAATACGCGCTGTAACGTTCGTGAGCGTTAGTTATCGTTGAGATTCGACGTAGTGTGTTGATGTTAGTCAAAAATGCCTTTAAGAAGACGAGGAAGCCATTATCAACAGCTCACGGAGTTTGAACGAGGTCGTGTAATAGGGCTACGAGAAGGTGGATTTTCGTTCCGCAATATTGCAGAACGATTTGGCAGGAATGTAGCCACTGTGCATGATTGTTGGCAGCGGTGGTCAAGGGAAGGTACTGCCTCAAGAAGATCGGGTTCCGGCCGGCCACGTGGCACTACTGAGAGAGAAAACCGCCGTGTACGGCGTATGGCCGTGGCGCATCGTACTGCGTCTGCGGCAGCAATTCGAGCTGCAGTTGCCACCACAGTGACACAACGAACTGTTACAAATCGGTTACTTGAAGAACAGCTCCGATCCAGACGCCCTGTAGCGTGCATTCCACTTACTCCAAACCACTGCCGTTTGCGAGGTCAGTGGTGTCAAGCTAGAGCTCATTGGAGGACGGAGTGGAGATCTGTTGTGTTTTCTGATGAAAGCCGGTTCTGCCTGGGTGCCAGTGATGGCCGTGTGTTGGTTAGAAGGAGGCCAGGTGAGCGCCTGCAACCAACCTCTCTGCGGCCGAGACACACTGGACCTACACCTGGAGTTATGGTCTGGGGAGCAATTTCCAATGACAGCAGGAGCACTCTCGTGGTCATCCCACGCACCCTGACGGCACAGTTGTACGTCGGTCAGGTGATTCAACCTGTTGTGCTGCCATTCATGAACAGCATTCCAGGGGGTGTTTTCCAACAGGATAACGCTCGCCCGCATACCGCTGTTGTAACCCAACATGCTCTACAGAGTGTCGACATGTTGCAGCGGCCTGCTAGATCACCAGATCTTTCACCAATCGAGCACGTATGGGACATCATTGGACGACAACTCCAGCGTCACCCCCAACCAGCATTAACCGTCCCTGTATTGACCGACCAAGTGCAACAGGCATGGAACTCCATCCCACAAACTGACATCCAGCACCTGTACGACACAATGCATGAACGTTTGCGTGCTTGCATTCAACATTCTGGCGGTTACACCGGTTATTAATGCACCAACATTTCACATTTAAAATGGCTCTTCTCGCGCTTACATTAAGCTGTGATCTTGAAACCTTAATCGATTAAATATGTTACCTATACAAATGTATTGCAGCCATTTCATTCCTCTACAACTATTTTTTCGTGGTGTTGGGATTTTTTTTCCGTCAGTGTATGTATTGGCTTGCCTTTTCTGTTAAGCTTTATTTTTTTTGTACTCTGGGGAGAGGAGGGCTATTTCAGGCCTTACGGCCTTTTCCCTCCTTTTCCTAGTTGCTGTAGTGGCAACTGAATGAATAAATTAATAAATGAAATAAATGAAATTTGCACATGGGCAACCGCGGATGTCCTAGCGGTCAACGTTCATGACTGCCATGGAGAAACCTCAGCGAACTTTCCTGAGCGGGTTGTTGCCACTTTGATGAATGGTAGTGAAACCTGTGTACTGAAAAAAGGTGAAAGTGTTCTTTTTATGCGGAAGAAATGTGGTACTTAACGTGGTTTTTTGATAGGACTCGTTGTAATCGTAGGCTGAAAAAAACATGTGTCGTAAATGTGTAATGTGAAGCGAGATGCTTCTTACAGGGGAGGGGGGTCCTAAGAAAAGTTCTACACACTGTCCATTTTTGAGAAAAGTGTGAAGTAACGGAGAAAACTTACCTCATTGCCGTTCAATGTACTCCTCTCCGCTGCTAATGGCAACTTGCCAGCGGTGAGGTAGGTCCTGGATGCCCCCTCTTTGTTCAGCTGTCGTATTCTGTCACGTCCAGTTCGTCCAGCGATTCGTACCGGATGCCACGGATCCGGCTTTTTAACTTTGGGAAAAGATCAAAATCGAGTAGACTGAGATCAGGGCTGTATGGTGGTTGGGATAAAGTTTCCCAGCCATATTTCAACAAAAGTCCAATTTTCAACAATGACACGATGCGTTGTCATGCAGCAAGATCGCTCCCGCTTCTAACAAGTTGGGGGGCGATTTTGAAGAATTTTTGTTCCCAACTTTGTCCTCAGAAAGTCACGATAATACTATGTGTTGAGATTTTGCCCTACTGGCACTCGATCAGAGACCACAACACCTTGGACATCGTACGCAAAAATCATCATCTGGATTGTGGCCGACGACACTTTGAGGGGCGTGGGAAACTTGGATGCCTCCATTTCGCTGATTGTGACTTCAGTTCCGACTCAAAATCACGAGTCGAAGTCTCATCAGCTGCGACAATTCTGTTGAGGAAGGTGTCGCCCTCCCTTTTACACCTGTGGAGGTGATCCTGTGCGATGCTCACTCTGGCTGCCTTCTGCTCGGGGGGGGTGATAGGGCATCCAGAGCGCGGCGATTTTTCTTTTTCCCAGTGAATCCGGTGAACAGAAGTGGTGGACAAATTTGCCTGATGAGCAATCGCCTCGACTGTCAAACAGCGATTCTCTTCGAGTAGCGTCGCAACAATGGTGAGGGATGTTTTGTCTGTCGCCGTTTGAGGTCGGCCTGAGCGGTGATCATCTTCCATGCTGCTTCGGCCCTCCCGAAAGCGCGATGCCCAGCGAGAAATTTTGCTTCGATCACAAGAGTTCCTTCTCCCACAAACTTCTTGCAAGGCAGTGTGGATCTGTGTCGGAGTTTCCCCCCTCCCCCGCAGTGTCTTTATTTTCTCGTGCGAGCGTTGGTCTAACGCTGCGACTCGACGTGAGGAGCTGCACGCTTCTATTTCCAAACCCTCCCACGTCCACACAGCAAATGATAGCGCGTCGTTATGACACCACTGTGTTGCCGAGAGTCTGACCTTGACATGACGGAATCATTTTCCCGATTGCATCATCCGCTTCCGTTTTAGATTAACGTGTGCAGAACTTTTGTTATGACCTTCGTGGAGACAAATATTTTGAGGTAGTTCAGCAATGAAAGAACAGCCAAGGAAATCGTGGGTGGATCAATCACTTTCAGAAATGCCAAACGTCATGTGAGACGTATGTGAAGCTTGAGTTGTGTGCAAAGATAGCTGTAAATGCAGACCTTGTTACACATGAACAATAAGTAAACTTTAACGTCAGTAATTTCAATTTGGCAGATGAATTTTGAGGAGATAAGCTCCGAGTCTCTAAGAAAAGCTTAGTGATGTGTATGCTCGCACGCACGTACGTAGATGGGTCTAGGTGGATCTTTCATACAAAAAAAAAAAATGAATGTGGGTGAGGAACATTTGTGTTCTTAAACGTAAATACATTTATTCCATCTCCAGCTATGTAGACAGATTTGGTCATTGTAATGGCCACAGTCCTGCAGTTGTTCACCTGTAGTGAATTTATTTCCACCTAAGTGCCCCTTAAGTGAGATAAACACAGGTGGAAATCACTGGAGGCCAAATCAAGGCTGTAGGGTGGGGAGAGGAGTGCTGTCTGAGTATTTGCCCACACCATGGATGCCATGGCTATCGCTAGCACATGAGCTGTGTGTGGCTTTCCGTTGACCTGTTTCGATAATTTTTCTGGACTCTCTTTTCGGATAGCGGATCAAAATATCTCTTTCGCGATGATAACGTAACACCATACACTCACTGTTGCTCCTCCTGCCAGAAGATCCACAACGAGTACCTCATCTGCATCTGAGAATGCAGCAGTCATTATCTTGTTGCTCCTCCTGCCAGAAGATCCAGAACGAGTACCTCATCTGCATCTGAGAATGCAGCAGTCATTATCTTGTTGCTCCCCCTACCAGAAGATTCAGAACGAGTACATCATTTGCATCTGAGAATGCAGCAGTCATTATTTTGTTGCTCCTCCTGCCAGAAGATTCACAAAGAGTACCTCATCTGCATTTGAGAATGCAGCAGTCATTATTTTGTTGCTCCTAACGCCAGAAGATCCACAACGAGTACCTCATCTGCATTGGAGAATGCAGCAGTCATTTGCTTCTTGCTCCTCCTGCCAGAAGATCCACAAGTAGTACCTCATTTGCATCTGAGAATGCAGCAGTCATTAGCTTGTTGCTCCTCCTGCCAGAAGATCCACAACGAGTATCTCATCTGAATTTGAGAATACAACAGGCATAATCTTTCTAGTAGACGGCACAGCCTTCAGTTTTCCTGGCCATGGGGAACTCTTGTGGTGCTATTCAGAACTGGCTTTCTTGGTTTCTTTCTGAAAAACACGTTCTACCGAATCTTAACAGAGGTCGTGGTGTGTGGGTGTGTAAGGGGTGTGAATCGTGTCAGTAATATGGCATGGTTTCGCGTACATCAACAGCTAAAACACTCGTCTGTGGGGTACTGAAAATTCCCACGAATTTAAGGAAGTGCCTCTCACCAATCAGAAGGCCGGTGTTAGGTGTGCCATGACCCGTACGCGCATTATTGGGCCCATTTTCTTCAATGAAACCATTAACTCAGAACGGGTTCGTGCCCAGATTATCCAACCAATCATATCCGAGCTCACGGAACGGGAAATCAACAAAGTATGGTTCCAGTTAGACAGTGAAACTGCTCACACCGCTGCCGCATCAATACAGCATCTGGAGGAATTCTTCAGAAATCGTATCATCTCCCGGGGACTGTGGCCAGCCCGGTTACCGGATCTAACACCGCCTGACATTTTTCTGTGGAGAGCACTAAAGGGGAAGGTGTACGCAGGTAATACGCATACACTTCAAGAGCTGGCAGGCTGCAATAACGACCCACATCCAACAAACCACAGCACATATCCTGAGAAAGGTTTTCACTAACATTATATGCAGACATCGGTGGAGCACATTTCCAGTACCTCCTGTAGGAACCAGTTCGACATCGTGTTACTTTCAGTGCATAGTCATTTTTCGGACACCCTGTATAATAACAAATAAAAAAAAAATCCTGCCTGTTATGATTTCCATGCAAGAGCAAGTGCGTCCATGGAACTACGTATTATTTATCCAAAAATTCAATTTATCCCGTACTCCTTTTGAGGCAACCTTGCATTTTCATAACTTCACTCCGTGAGACGTTTCTGTAAAAGTTTCATCACTACCCACAGAAGAGTTAGTTATGGACAGACTTGAAGAAACAGAATAAGACTAATGAATTCAAGTATTGATTTCATTAAGATCTTTTCGAAATTCAAAGACACCAGAAATATAAACATATATGTGTTTGCAATTAAGGGATGATAAGATAATGTGAATGTACAGCACAGAGCCGCCCAAATAACGCCTCATGCCTCCATTTTCATCCCTAATCAACAAAGCATCATTACTCTGGGCATGTGAAGACAAATGACGCGAGATAACCTTTCGAAGGCGGCCATGTTGGTGCCGACACGACCCTTGCGCTGAACACGTAGACAAGGCCATCGTCCAAGATCGAGTACCCCAGTGAAGACCGCCAAACCCCTCATTTCTCTTGATAGCAAGAACACGAAGATCGTCATTCAGATATTCAAGCAAATGATTCCTCATTTTGATTGCCAAGAAAATTCAGAGTTTTATCTCTTGGAGTGAATGGGGTTTCTGTTCGTTGATCCTTTTCTGAGGCTCTCCATCACGTAGCTCATCAAGCTCCTCACTTTTGGCATCCTCAATCTGCTTTAATGTGCTGCGTAGGATGCTCCCAAAATACAGCGTTTTAAATATTTTCGCCTATTATCTTCCTGCTTTGGAAGACAGCTATTCATTTGCTATAAGACAGCTGTCTTTTCAGCTCGCTAACTTCCAACCGAAGAAACCACACACACACGCACACTCATACAATGGCGTATTTATCTGTAATGTCAGCAGAACCGTAGCGAAGGCAGTCTCTCCGCTCGAGCGAACGGACTCAAAGTTTTTAACAGTACATTTTTAAGAAATTACATCGCCAGAAATTGAGCATGATAAATTCATACATGATTTTTCCACTGTTAAAGCAAGAAAAACATTTATAATCTGAAATTTTTGAGCGCTTTCTTATCTTTTTCACTCTTTCCAACCGTAGGTTCAAGAAACGTATATGCTCCAGCTTTGTTTATCATGCGGTCTGTCTGTCCGCATGATAACTCGCGTAAAAATAGTTCGATTTCGATGAAATTTTAGTATGTGGTAGGGGACAACCTGGGGACGAACCCTATTGAAAATGGACGAAATGGGGTCAACGGTCAAGACATAGGAGCGGGATTCATTCCATCGCTTTTATGCATCATAACTTACGTAAAAATGCTTCGATTGCGACAAAACTTTAGTATGTTGTTCTGGAGGTACACTGAACCAATTGTGTTTAATATAATCGAAATGGTGTCAAAGGTCAGGGCACAGGAGCGAGATTTATTCCACATCCATTATCCTCATAACTTGAGTAATAACTTGAGTAAAAATGCTTCTATTGCAACCAAACTTTAGTATGTTGTTCCGGAGGTATATTGAACGAATCAATAGTAAAATAGTCAGGGTAGGGAGGAGAGTTTGTCTGCGCGCGATTTCTGGTATGTTGGAAAGCGTATCATAATCAATTCATTGCATGATTTTACTAACTTGTTTCAATAACACAAAAATTATTTTATGTTGGACATTGCTGTTTCTTATAAAGTAAGTAAATCTTACATTGCACAATCCATGTTTAAATTCCTTTACATAATAACAGCTGCATCAAAAACGGAAAGGCAAAAGTGTGCCTCTGGTCAATTTGTTAGCTAAAGAAAAACGTGAACGAAGATTCTTTCACAAAAACTTTCTTGAGAGCACTTCGGAAATTCTCTGACAGTTTCCTAGTGAACATGTAGGATATTCATCATATTCTGATAGCAGACCAAAATCGTTATTCAGACAATTTTCAACATACCTTCACATATGTTATTCTATTTAACCGTTTGATTGCCTTTAATATTCTTAAATTTCATTTGTATTATTATTATTATTATTGTCTTAAGGAATGTTTTATGCCTCCTTAAATTTCCCTGATTTTCTCCTGTTCTTCCATACAGAGAGACACACCCATCGTTACATATGGTTGGAAGGGGAGGGGGTGGTGGTGGTATAATTGGAACAAGGTCTCCGAAATTAGAGCGGCGGTCCTTCAAAGGAAGTTGCAACCTCTTACGATCATTCGTATTTGCCGATTTCATTCATTTCCAGACATGAATGACTGTGTTCGGTTACATCCATTTTAATATGAGCAGTTTAAAATAAGCACTTTCATTCAACTTGAGGAATCTCCACGAGAATGTTACTCACTGCACAAATCCTTTATCGCTTCATACATACACTTTTAATAATCGATTAACATTCAAAACTGAAGAAATTCTGTAAAAATGCTTGATGCTTTACGAAGTTTTGTGCTTCAGAAACTTCCAACATGCTTTATTGAATGAAAGCCTGGTAACTTATACTTGACACACATCGCGTCAATGGCGCACCCAGGGATTCCTGTTGGGGGGCTACACATGTATATACGCACATAGTGTATATATATATAGTATACATGTATAGTGTGTATGTGTATATATACATATAGTGCACAGATATAGAATATATATATATAGTATACGTACATAGTGTACAGATATAGAATATATATATAGTATACGTACACAGTGTACAGATATAGAATATACACTGACGGAAAAAAAAAATCCCAACATCAAGAAGGGGCTGTGTTAGATAAACGACAGTTGGTAGGCGGTGAGAGTACATCTGTAAGGTGACGTCTATGCAAATTTCGCGCTCGGGGCAAACGTGTGGCGCTAGTAACGCCGTTCGGAACATGCAAAGCAGGTTTGCTGTAAATACGCGCTGTAACGTTCGTGAGCGTTAGTTATCGTTGAGATTCGACGTAGTGTGTTGATGTTAGTCAAGAATGCCTTTAAGAAGACAGAGAAGCCATTACCAACAGCTCGCGGAGTTTGAACGAGGTCGTGTAATAGGGCTACGAGAAGGTGGATTTTCTTTCTGCAATATTGCAGAACGACTTGGCAGGAATGTAGCCACTGTGCATGATTGTTGGCAGCGGTGGTCAAGGGAAGGTACTGCCTCAAGAAGACCCGGGTTCCGGCCGGCCACGTGGCACTACTGAGAGAGAAAACCGCCGTGTACGGCGTATGGCCGTGGCGCATCGTACTGCGTCTGCGGCAGCAATTCGAGCTGCAGTTGCCACCACAGTGACAAAGCGAACTGTTGCAAATCGGTTACTTGAAAGACAGCTTCGAGCCAGACGCCCTGTAGCGTGCATTCCACTTACTCCAAACCACTGCCGTTTGCGACGTCAGTGGTGTCAAGCTAGAGCTCATTGGAGGACGGAGTGGAGATCTGTTGTGTTTTCTGATGAAAGCCGGTTCTGCCTGGGTGCCAGTGATGGCCGTGTGTTGGTTAGAAGGAGGCCAGGTGAGCGCCTGCAAACAACCTGTCTGCGGCCGAGACACACTGGATCTACACCTGGAGTTATGGTCTGGGGAGCAATTTCCTATGACAGCAGGAGCACTCTCGTGGTTATCCCAAACACCCTGACGGCACAGTTTTACGTCGGTATGGTGATTCAACCTGTTGTGCTGCCATTCATGAACAGCATCCCAGGGGTGTTTTCCAACAGGATAACGTTCGACCGCCTACCGCTGTTGTAACCCAACATGCTCTACAGAGTGTCGACATGTTGCCGTGGCCTGCTAGAGCACCAGATCTTTCACCAATCGAGCACGTATAGGACATCATTGGACGACAACTCCAGCGTCACCCCCAACCAGCATTAACCGTCCCTGTATTGACCGACCAAGTGCAACAGGCATGGAACTCTATCCCACAAACTGACATCCAGCACCTGTACGACACAATGCATGAACGGTTGCGTGCTTGCATTCAACATTCTGGCGGTTACACCGGTTATTAATGCACCAACATTTCAAATTTAAAATGGCTCTTCTCGCGCTAACATTAAGCTGTGATCTTGAAATCTTAATCGATTAAATATGTTACCTATACAAATGTATTGCCGCCATTTCATTCCTCTACAACTATTTTTTCGTGGTGTTGGGATTTTTTTTATATATATATAGTATACGTACATAGTGTACAGATATAGGATATATATATATATATATATATATATATATATAGTATAAGTACATAGTGTACATATATAGAATTAATATATATATAGTATACGTACATAGTGTGTGCGTATATGTACTGTATTTACGTATACGCACATTAGTGTATATATATACACTGAAGAGCAATTGAATTAGAGATACCTGTCTAGTAACGTGTAGCACCCCCTTTCGCCCTGATGACGACGCGATTCGTCTCGGCTTGGACTCGACAAGACACTGAAAGCGTTGGGAAGCCATACGGATCCACGACCCCTGAACAAGCTCCCACAGTTCACGAAGATTTAATGGAGGAGGGTCAGAACCTCGAATATCTCTCTCGATGGCATCCCAGATGTTCTCGATGGGATTGAGGTCAGGTGACCTAGCTGGTCAAGGAAGTAAGGTCACGTCGGTGGAGTGTTCATTCAACCATTCGGATACAATTCCGGAACGATGGCACGTTGCATTGTCTTGTTGCAGGATGAGGTCCCCAGTGGGATGTTGAAGACGCACAAACGGAAGTAAATGGTCTTCCAGGATATCCCGGGAACGTTGACCTGTAAGGGACGATGTCACACGTACCAGCGATCCCATTTCAGTCCACGTAAACAGTCCCCAGACGAGAACGTCACCTCCACCAGCTTGAAGAGTACCCTACTGGCAAGAAGGATCCATCGCTTCATGTGGTTCGCGCCGTTCTCGTATCCTGCCATCCGTACGTACCAACGTGAATCTCGACTCATCAGTCCAGGCAACATTTTTCCACATGTCTAGGGTCCAGTGGCGATGTTCCCGCTCCCATGCTAATCTTTGCACCCAGTGATGTGCGGTCAGCAGCGGTACCCTCGTGGGACGATGGCTTCTGTACCCCATAGCGAGGAGATGGTTCTGGATGGTGTGGCTGCTTACACGTTTTTGTGCACCAGCGTTAAATTGCCGAGGGATTTCTTGCACGGTGGCCCGTCTATCCGCTGTTACAATGCGAGCTAGCCGACGATGACTCCGCTCATCCACACGCTGTTGTCCACGGCAGTTGGCCCTTGCAGGGATGGTTTTACCGTATTCGATTTATATATATATATATATATATATATATATATATATATATATATATATATAAATAAATAGGTAGGGTGTCCGAAAAGTCCTCGGGCCGACAATGAAGGAAAAAATGGTACATATAGGGGAGAAAAGAGAACTAGTACACTCTATGTAATTTTTTGAACATGTAAAATAATATTTTTGAATGTTTAATTTGTGACGTACGTTGCCCTTAATCCCTTTGGGGCTTTGGGATATAATTAGCGGACACTATGTAATTTTTTGAACATGCCAAATAATATACTTGAATGTTTAATTTGTAACATACGTTGCCCTTAATCTCCTTGGAGAGGGTCTTAAGCCACCAAAGATTCCCCCTCCCCTCTTTAGGTGCGCCAATGCATCGCGTTACCTTGTTTTGTATTTCTTGTGTGCAAAAATCGGTTATTTCGGATCTTCGGATCTGTTATAGCCTATTCACACAAGCGCACTGCAGTTTACGTATGGATAGCTTTTAAATTTGCTGGAATATGAAAAGTAAAATGCTATTTTACGGTTCAACATAAAACATTATATCCGTCATACACCAGCATGCGGCATCCAGTGGGGGCTGAAAACGATACCTTCCTCACGGAGCTTTTAAATTCCAGAAGCTGTTGCAGCGTTTCTTTAGGGATTCTTGCAGTTATATCACAAAACCGTGCCATGTAAGACACATGTTGCAACTGCCAAACTGTATGAGTAGTTCTTGTGACGTCACAATCTTCTGAGGGGAGCTGCCGGAAGAGGCTTTACAGAATTCTCATTGCAGATCCAAAGAGGTCAATGATGATTTCAGCTTTTGCGGCTCTTATCCATAAAGATAAGGGCCGCGGATGGCCTAGTGGGCAACGTTCGTGACTGCCACGGAAAGGAAATCAGGTTCGATCCCAGGCAGGTACGAACGCTCGATCTACTAAATATCCGCCGTGCGTCGGATGGGCACGTTAAGCCGTCGGACCCCGGTTACTGGCCCCCGGTTATAAATAAGGGCGTCTTCCTCCCCCTTTCTACTTCGCTTCCATGTCACTTTCCTATCGGGCACTCTAGCCCAAATCTCCTAGCTTCCTATTTCTAAGGGTTGTTTAAGACCTGGGGTCAGACACTCCCTTCCTAAAATCCTCTATATATTAAAAAAAAATCCATAAAGATACGTGAAAATAAGAAATAAATAAAATAACGAAATAGAGAGGGGGAGAGGGAGAGAGAGAAAGAGAAAGAGAGGGAGGAGAGCGAGAGAGGGGGAGAGAGAATTTCAATATAATATTTTACAATGCTTTTACAAGAACTAATGATTTAAAGATTGATAAGGAAAATTTAGAAATAACTGATGTGTACCTTGAGCGACAGCCACATCGGAGAAGAAATTAATCTGTATATAAAATTTGTTTGGTGAGTATTTCAAGGAAACAGTGCAATTTTCAAGAGCAATTTATCGCTTACGTCTTAAAAGAAAAGTGTTTAAAAAATGCATCGTTCCAGTCATGGTGATTCGTGGATGGAAGGCTAGTTCGTCGGAAGAGGGCGCTTGATTACAATCGCAAGAGAGAACAAAACAATAGCGCATAACTATTATTATTAAGAAAAAATTTCTGACTAAAACTAGAAAAAAAAGTTTAATCTTATAGATCTTGAAATGTTATTGTATTTTCGTTTTAGATATACTAAACCATATAACATTAAATTTATTTTTCCCTCTTACACTCAATATGCACCCAATATGCAGTTGTATCTCAAAAATCAAAGTATCACTGAAGACGTAAGGAAATTCAACTGTGAACTAGTGAGATGACCAATTGAAAACAACCAAAGCCTGAAGAGAGCAAAAGGGCATCTTAGTAAAGGAAGAAAACGGATTATGGCATTGTAACAAGAAATAGAGACGAAATTTTGACAAGAGTGAAATATTTCTACTCAAAACTATATGAAAGAAATAATGCATCTACTCTAGACATCACGAAAGGTAACACTACCGAAGTCCCTTCAATCCTCCCGGTAGAAATTGTACATGCAATTAAAAACAAGAAACGGGGAAAAGCTCCAGGAGAAGATGGAATTACCGTGGGCATTGTACAAGAAGAAAGTGGAGAAATTGAAATTACACTCGCCCAAGTTTTCACTAGATGAAGCAGCATGGAGAGGTGCATGCTTGGTTTAACCAGGAAAGAAAAACTCGCGGATCAGGAAAAGGACAGGTGTGGAAGATATGATTAGAGTTAAATACCTGAAATGGTAAAGGGCTAAACATACTGTTAGAAGGATGGAATCTATCACCGATTAGCTGCTGAATATAAGACTGGATACCAAGGGACAGAAAAAGATTCAGAAAAATAAACATGTGGGAGGATGAAATTCGAAAGCATTCCGAAATGACATGGAGGAGATTGGCTCAAAACAATGGAAACTTGGGGAGACATTCATCCAGCAGCGGACTGATGATGTTGAGATACTAGCATTTTCATGTAAGCTTTTTATCTTATGTCTTATTTTAGATAGTGCATTTTAAATGTTGTTGCGATTGATTCCCAAAATTAAAGCTTCCGTATCAAACTTTGGCATCAAGAAAAATAGTATACGTATCTGGCATCTCCAGTTATTGAACTTTAAATATGCGTTTCCATAGATTTAACATCAGGATTAGGACGTAAATGTTTTTAAGAAGTGCGTTTCAGAGATTCAAGATAAACCCACGCTCTTTTTCCTTGGTCCTCAATTATGTTTTCATTACGTCATTTCTTATCAGCACCATAACATAATAATAACAAGAAGATGAAGCAGAGAGCGAAGAAGAAGAGGAAATAATGATGTTGTGTGATGCCAGTGGAGTTAAGAATTATCTGTTTCGAAAACTTCCATTCAGGAACGTGCCCTCTAGTTAGATGACAGACACCTGTAGGGGGGTGGGATTGATGTTTTCGTATTTGTCAAAATTTGTTTTATAATTGAAAACTGTCCAGCGAAATATTCGCAATGTTATTCACCTTCTGTGACAAGGTGGGGCAGCGTCGAAGGTGGGGTCCTTTCTTTTACTTGGGATGGGTGTCCACCAGCTTTAAATTTGACGTGTCACATCAAAAATACATGTGGGAGATAACAGAATTCGACCAAAACATTTTTCACCATTCCTTAGTTCACCACCTTAGATTACAGGAACAACTTTAGATTTCTGCAGTGAAGGACACGCGACATGTCAATACTGGTTGTAAGAGGGAGGGTGTTTTTCGAGAGTAGGATTTTAAGAGGTTAACTGAGGTGGCGAGAAGAGGTGTTTACCGCCCTACTTGTTATGCAAGAGCATTCCATCAGTTCATATCCCCACCCACTAAACTGTCTTGCACAACAAAAGCCAAGGACGTTCAATTTCTTCTTCTTTTCCCTTTGTTTGTGGCAACGACCTTAGGAAGACGGACACACTTTTTTTTTCCTCTTAAAGATTCGACCACTGATATCTCCCATACCAATGCTGGGTTGCCTCGTGAGAGCAACGAAACAATAAATAAAACAAAAGAATTTTAATAATTCTCTTCCTCATCTTCCGAGAAGCATTTGTTTTAGATATTAATAGAATATATACGTATGCACTTATGTATTCAACGAAGGGATAATGCGTCCTCCCCTTTTCTTCTGCACTGTCTAATAGACTCCAATCATTTCCACACAGGCGTTCAGTGGCAACTCTTTGTATCTTTTACAGATGTTGTTTATGGGCGTTGCTTTACTCCTGGGGTTCTCACTCCTAGCGGCACACTTATATGATTTGATTTCTCCTAGGCACACCTAGTCCGGGTGTGCGTCTAAAAACCAACGAACGTGCGCTTTTTTTGTATAAAGTCATCTGTTCATTTTATTCAATTGCGAAACACAAAATAGAAGAACTTGTGTTTATTATACACGCCCTTCACGAATTTCTTTTTGAAACCACGCTCTGGTCACTAATGAACGGTCATCACTTCCGCAATGGCACACGGAGTCAGTTAGAAATCATTAGTAGGCCCTTAAGTTATTCCGTTTTTCTCTTCGCGACCTGCTCTGGGCCTGATAACTTGAGTGGCCCTTTCTTCATTACGCCAATGGGTGGGATTATGGTATAGTTTAGAACTCAGAGTTGGTATCAAAAGGCTATGCAACTTGCTCAACTTTTAGATTAACAAAATGCGTTCAACATTCAGAGTAGTAAAAACATTAAGGTGTTTTAGTAAACTTTCACCGAACTGTTTTTAATAACTTGTATGATTTTCTGAAACGCATTCTTTTAAAAAGGACTACATTCCATGTTAAAAACATTGTAAAAGTTGGCGGAAAGTTCACTTGGTTTATTCACCATTAAGCAAAAGACCTTACGATATATCTCCATTAGACAAAAGACCTTACCATCACATCAAAGCCATACAGCAGAACTTAACGTGATAATATTCCCATACAGAAACACTTGACTCCATATTATTGTCGGACTGTGTGATATAGCAAGATGTAGCTTTTTACTGTTCAAGATGTCAGGGACGTCGCTGGACTTTGAAATCAATGTGGACCAGTATTATTTTTCTGTGGAAAGTTTGATAGTAACTTTATTTACGAAATGCGCATGAAAAGAATTCTTAATACACAGGTGTGCATAAACTATGGACGAAGAGGACAAATTAGCATAACAACGGAACGAGCTGGCAGAACGGACCAAAAGACCACTCAGGAGATAGACTAGGGTCCGGTACGGTAAGGCATACGCATATATGCAGCATGGCGTAGGAGGGGGTGTCGGAAGGGTATAAAGCACACGGGCGGTGTACGTTCAGCAATTCGGTGAGAGCTATTGCACGGTGTACATCGGTTTCAACGACGTCGAGTTGCTGCCACCGTGTGATATGGCCAACAGGCAATCCAGTAAACGACATCTGGATGACTTTACCCGAGGTCGCGTCATTGGGAAGTTGGAAGAAGGTCGAAGTGTGACCAGTGTGGCCGAGGAGTTCTGGATCGCTCACAGGATCGTTTCACGAGTTTGGAGAGCATTTCAAAGAACATCAACAGCTATCTGAGAGTTTAGCAGTGGTCATCCACGAGCAACTACTGCGGTGGACGACCGGTATATTGTCCTACAGGCGAGAAGAGACAGACGGCAGACAGCGGGAGAAATCGCAAGGCACATGCAACAGACAACTGGACGTCCGTTATCGCGTTTTACCGTGGCCAGGAGACTGCACAAAGGTGGTCTATTTGCACGACTACCAGTACGGTGTGTGCCATTAACGCCTGCTCATCGGAGACGGCGGTTTCTGTGGTGCCAGGAACATAAGAACTGGAGACATCACCAATGGGGTCGAGTTCTCTTTACGGATGAGAGCCGATTTAAGCTGACGAGCGATTCTGAACGCATACATATCTGGAGAGAGCCGGGAACACGCAATCACATCTCCAACATCATCGAAAGGGACCGGTTTGGAGGTGGCGGAGTTCTCGTTTGGGGCGGTATCATGCTTGGTAGCCGTACGGACCTCCACATCTTCCAAGGAGGTTCAGTCACTGGCGTCCGCTATTGTACTGAGGTTCTCCTGCCTAACGTGCGTCTGTTTAGAGGTGCTGTGGGTCCTGAGTTCCTCTTCATGGACGAGAACGCCACACCTCATCATACAGTGGCTGTCGCAGAGCTGTTGGTGAGTGAAGATATTGAGCGCATGGATTGGCCCGCAAGGTCCCCGGACGTAAATCCAATCGAACACCTGTGAGACCTTCTCGGGAGACTCTTGGCAGCACGTCACCGGCCGCCAGCAACTATTCCGCAGCTGCGATTGGCGCTACAAGAGGAATGGGTCGCGATGCCTCAACAGCTCCTTGACAACCTCGTCCTCAGCATGGACAGACGTTGTAAATCCTGCAACGCAGTCAGGGGTGATCATATCCCCTACTAAAGACTGGATTTTCTTGGCGGCCGCCTGTCACATGGACGTGTTTCTGTCTTCTTTCCAGTTGTGCTCGAAGCTACCTTTTCTGTAAAGTGCCTTTGTATCCTTTGGATTCCTATGTTGGACGCTGTTGCTCACTTGTCTCATATTCTTACATCTTGAGGATCTTATGGTATGATTTGAGTCGATGTGGAGCGCTTCTGCACGACGTTACATTGGAAAAACCGTGTCGTCCTTAATTTTTGCACGCCAGTGTACTTTTTACTCCAGGGCTACAAAAGAGAATTCGGGCAAACATTACAACCCCACAGCCACCCACCGATACACACACCTAAGTAGTTACTCCACTGGTAAACCAACAAGATAACATGACAATGACTAGTGGGCTAGTGATGTAAAATTAACTGAAATAATGCCTTCAGTTTTTTCTTGCTGTGAATGCATTGTCTTAATTGCTTTTTAAAATTTTGCATTTTCCTTATGAAAACAGTACCGTAAGTTGGTAACTTTGGCCCAAAACCAGAAAGTGCTTATTTTGTATGTTGAAACCCTGCATTTTGCCCGATGAAGGTAATTTTGACGCGAAAAGTAGGTGGCAGCACTAGTTACAGATGACACACAGTTAAGTGTAATTCGTTCTTCCGGGATGTCATACAGTATCTCTGGTGTTGTGATTAGCTGTTGTGATTAGTAAATACACTTAAGTGCCAGAAAAACTGGTACAGACGAGCTTATGCAAAATGCATAGCAATGTCACCTATGCGCGTACTCAGTTGCGTCCACTAGTGCGTATATAAAGCGATAGACATCCTTCCCAGCTGTCAGAGCTGTTTTCGGCATGAGAATGAGAAGTAATAACGATTTAAGCGATTTTCAATGCGGTGTCATGGTTGGCGCTCGTGAGATGGGCCATAGTATTTCGGAGGTAGAAACGAAGTTCGGATTTTCACGGACGACCATCGCAAGGGTGTACCGTGACTACAAGAATTCCGGCAAAACCTCTAACCTACGATACCAGTGTGGCCGTAAAAAGACATTGGGTGAACACGTGACCATCGTCGGCTGTCAAGAATCGTTTCACGCGATAGGCGTGCAACACTCTTGCAGGTATCATCGGAATTCAATGCAGGAGCCTCAACAAGCATCAGCGTCCGAACTGTGCAACGTACCCTGCACGATATGAGCTTTGGGAGCCGACGCCCAACTCTAGTCCACTTAACGGGTGCACGACACAGAGCTATGCGCCTCGTTTGGGCACGGCAACATCGCCACTGGACACTTGATGACTGGAAACAGGTATCCTAGTCTGACGAGTCGCGTTTCCAACTGTATCGGGCAGTTGGAAGGATTCGTGTGTGGCGCAAACCCCATGAAGCCATGGATCCCCCTGTCAACAGGGAACTGTACCGGCTGGTGGTGGTGGGGGGTCCGTAATGGTATGGGGTGTATTTAGCTGGACTTCACAGGGACCTCTTGTACGTCTACAAACAGCTGTGACCGGCCAACGCTATGTGCGCATCCTTTCTGACGAGGTACACCCGTTTATGTCCTGCATTCATGCTGATGGGTTGGGCCTGTTCCAACAGAACAATGCACCTCCACACAAGTGTCGGGACGCCACATTATGGTTAGAGGGGCATTCATCTGAGTTTGGGGTGTTGCCATTCCCACCCAAGTCCCCAGATCTGAACGTGATAGAACACATTTGGGATGCCATGCAACGCGCTATCGAACGCAGGAATCCGAGACCTCAGAATACACCCGAATTGTGGAACGCTCTGCAGGAAGTATGGTTTGCATTGCCTACAACATATTTCCAGAAGCTAGTGGAGTCCATGCCCCGTCGTATTTCTGCAGTCCTGCGCTCACATGGGGGACCTACCAAGCATTAGACTGGTGTACCAGTTTTTCTGGCACTTCAGTGTACATACCTCCCTAGCTTCTATCTGTGTGACTCAACCCCGAAGTTAATACGTTTTGGTAAGCACCTTTTGTTTATTCTTACTACGTATAGAAGGAATCATTAAGGTTAAAAATTGAAGTTATTTCATATTCATTTCTTTGTTGACTTTTGTTTGCCTTGGTTACTTTGGCCCAAGATTTGGGGTAACTTTGGCCCAACCATAATATTTAACCGTCTTGGTGCCTTTATCATAACGCTGCACATAATCTCGCTCCAAAAGCATTTTATTGCTTTCAGGAACTGAAGGGCAGAAGAAAACAAAGAAATTGCAAATACCAGCTGGCAAAAGCATTTGTCTAGCGGATGTCGTACTTTCTGGTTTCCATCTACGAGTATTAGCTCAAGCGAACATTCAGATGAAAGGAATCTTGATATGCTCTTGGAGTCTGAAACAGAGAGTGAAACATTTTCTGATTTGCAAAAACACACAAATGATGCATCTAGCATACCACCAAAACCTACGCTTCAGGATTATGCTGTTGATGATTTAGTAATTGTTTTATTCAACGGTCAAATTTACCCCTGGAAGGATCCTCAGCATCTCAGAAAAAGGACCAATAGTTGATTATATTGAAAAAGGCTTCAAATTTTCGAGATGGCCTCAAAAGAAGGACTGTATTCCATACGAATGGCAAGATGTTTTTTGTAAAATAAATCCCCTACAATTGATTTCTAAGAGTAATCAATTTTCTCTTCCCGAGATGAACAATCTGATAGTATGATATATCATGATGTGAATAAATATCTCAATGACACTTTACTCTCAAATCACTAATATCACATCAGGAGAAAATTTACCCCAAGCCATGGCAACTTTGTCACAAAATTTCAATAATTTTTTGGGGCCTTCAAAAATTCGAAAAAAATTGTACGACCCACTTAAATGTATCCTTTTTCCATGCTGCATACGAAAAAAAAAATATTGCCCCAATAATAATCAAATATTTCTTTCAAATTTTGCTCTTAAGTTCGACAAAGAATGAAATTGGGGCCAAAGTTACCCCAACTTACTGTACTGTATTTGAATAATTTATTTAAGAAACTGTTCTTTTAGTTTACCTAAATCACATTTTAACATAAAAAAAAAAGTCGTCACATACAGACACAATACTTCCCCTTCCTTTCCTTCAAGTCAGCGACATTGCCTTGTACTCTTCTCCTCCTCCAAAGCGTCGTCATCCACGTTCCGCTCCCTCACTACCCCAGAGCAGGCTTAAGAATGCTGGTATAGCCTGTTTGCATTCCCTAGTAGCACAAACAAAGACCAGAGCAAGTATTTAGTAATGGCCTCCCTCAGTGAATTCCTATCATCCTCCTCTTTCGCCCCTGGCCATACCAACATGAAAAAGGGTTTAAACTAAGGATTTGGAAGAGTGGGATACAATTGAATTTTCATGGCCTTGAGGATACTGTATTAGTAACATTTCTACGGAGAAGGAAACAAGCCACTCCCTATAGGGAAGAATACGTAGGAGTACACGTAGAAAAACACGACTCATTATTTCTTGGCAAAGTTCAGATTACATTTTAAAGCTAAAAAAATTAAAAAAGGCACATCTTGAACTGGATGGGCAGGATAGGCTGGATTCCACCCTCGCACTCCTTTGGTGACGTCTGCTGCTCTTCGCTTTATTTACTTAATTCTTTTAGTAGGTTATCACAGTCAAGGTTCGCACAGCAAAGCTACGATAAAATAAGTTTCATCAAAATGAAGACGATTTTGTGGCTAATAGGAAAAAAAAATATTTTACTGTGTCGTTCTTTTATTCCATACTGGGTCTCAGGGGGATAATAGCTAATTCTAGGCTGGCATCACTCCATTCTCCCCTCTCGCGCTCCGTGTCATATCCCATTTGCTTGTCCGGAGTCTCAATTACCTCTCTTCCCGCCAACCGCTTTATAACTCCTGATCCACACGCACTGTTTAGCCTAGCTACGGCGATGACCGCTGTCCGTGTCAAAGTCTTAGGTTCTCTGAAAACACAATACTCGCCTTGAAATCAATATTTTCCCGTTGCAACCATTTTTTCTCCGAGCAAGACATCTGCCATTTTTTTTTTTTTTTTTTGTCATAAACTTCGGCTCCTTGCTTACCCTGAAATCTGGCATTCAAAAGATTCCAACCGGCATCAACTGCTTTGGGAAGACTCATGGTACCTCAAGAAACAAAGAAATATCTGCACTCTAGAAAATGTTCACACATATTTCCAGCATTCAAAAAAATGAAAGTTCTTACGTATTTACATGGCATTAGATTAAAAGTTATTAAGATAAAATCTTATTAACGAGCATCACTATTACAACTCTCATACAGAACTTAACGTTGCTTCTGCGTTACACAACATAACTTAGAGCCACACAGACAGACAAACTTAACGTTACTTCAGCGCCCACATTAGCGCGTTCAGAAACAGTTTGTGTCATATCAGCTTCACACAGCGGAACTTAACGCCATTTCAGAACCACTCGGAAGGACTTGATGTCATGTTATTTCCACACAGCGGAACTTGACATCACATCAGCGCCACATAGCAAAAATTAAGGCTGTATTAGTGCCACAACGTAAGGCCATATCAGCGTCACACAGAATTCTCTGTCAAAATGCAGCGTGGTATTCGGTGATGGGACAGAACAATTAGGCACACTCGCAGCAGGTTACAACAGCTCTTATTTGTTTGATAGTTCAATGTTCTCGGAAGTGAATGTGCACACCATCTAGTGAGAAACATGAGTGCAATTTGACAGGTTTTCAAAGAGGATTTATCGCGAGGATAGGGTCTGTATACCAGGAGTAATGTTTGCATTTGGTTGTTCTCGTGATGTAGTGATACAAATCTGCAAGTCTGGTAACGTATAAGTACGGAACCGTACGGTTACGTACTTATACGCCGTTACCAGACTTGCAGTACGGTTACGTATAAGTACGGAACCGTACCGTGGCCCGTAAAGATCGCTGGGGACAACGGGGAGAAAAAAGAATATAACATCCCGTGCACCACATCATCCAAAGGATAAAAGTAGGTATGACCTCAAAGTGCAAAGTTAAAACAAATTTCCAGTGATACAGAGCAACAAACTTTTCACATATGAGGTATGACAGCGGGACCTTTTCCTGATTTCACTGAAGGAACAATATGTCACATGGTGCCAGGAATGTTCAAAACTAGAGCGAGTCCGATACTACGCGATGTGTGTGCTGCTTGTATATGCTTTTCATTCTGAGTTCCACTTTCGGGTGCATCATCTTCACTATCACACA
Organism: Macrothele yani; assembly: GCA_039090855.1. Classification (NCBI taxonomy): domain Eukaryota; kingdom Metazoa; phylum Arthropoda; class Arachnida; order Araneae; family Macrothelidae; genus Macrothele; species Macrothele yani. Next base: position 123,914,420 of record CM077024.1, on the reverse strand, counting down.
AGGCACTATGGGTTCTAAAAACCACTTGGGAACACAGATTCATTCTGCATGATACAAACTAGCATTTACAACTCAAATAGTACAGATGGTGAAATATCTAACCTTTTTACCGTTCAAGTTATGTATGTACAGATATACAAGGTGATGCCGTTAAATCTGAAAAAGAAAATTCCTGTTCGTACTTATGTACCAGAGACGTGAGTTTTAACTAAAAAAGGCACAAAAACTGCGGGTAACTTATAGAAAAATTATACATGCTTGGTGTAAACAAGAAGGATAAGAAAACGAACTCGTGGATCAAGAAAATGACAAGAATAGGTGAAACAATGATCAAAGCAAAGACCTTCAAGTGGCAGTGAGCTGAATATATTTCTAGAACTGACCACCGTTGGACAACTAAAATACAAGACTGACAAAGAGATAGAAGAAAGACCCAGAAGGGTACCAAGCGATAGGAAAAAGACCCAGAAGAAGATCAAATTGGCGATCGGTAAATGAAATTCGGAAGCATGCAGGAGTGACATTGAAGGGAACTGTTCAAGTCACCGAGTTGTAGAAGACACTTGGAGAGATCTTCATCCAGTAGTGCATCGAGAACTGTTGATGTTGATACAAGATATACAGAAAAGCTTTGTAGCAACCCCAAATATCGATTTCTTGGTCAAACAAAGGAAAAACACTTTTTGACATTTTTAGATTTACTGCTTATTTTTTGAGATATACGTAAATGGACGATGTCATCGCTCTATCCACGTTATTTTATAAACAACGCATAGCAACTGAAAAATTGTATTCCGGCACTGCTGGGATCGAACCCCAGAACTCTCGATAACTAGTCGAGTGCGTTCGAATTTACGCTACAGCGCCAACAATTCTCAGCGCCATGCGTGGTTTATCAGTCAGCATCTGACTACACGAATACGTATTGATGGTCTCAGCAACTGAGATGTCGTCATCTGGTGGTATTGTAACGCAACAGCTATTTAATTGCAGCTGATAAAATTCAAAGGGCGATAGAAATGGTTAATATATATTAAATACGTGGAGATAATGTAAATGGACGATGTCATCGCTCTATCCACGTTATTTTATAAACAACGCATAGCAACTGAAAAAATTGAATTCCGGCACTGCTGGGATCGAACCCCAGAACTCTCGATAACTAGTCGAGTGCGTTCGAATTTACGCTACAGCGCCAACAATTCTCAGCGCCATGCGTGGTTTATCAGTCAGCATCTGACTACACGAATACGTATTGATGGTCTCAGCAACTGAGATGTCGTCATCTGGTGGTATTGTAACGCAACAGCTATTTAATTGCAGCTGATAAATTCAAAGGGCGATAGAAATGGTTAATATATATTAAATACGTGGAGATAATGTAAATGGACGATGTCATCGCTCTATCCACGTTATTTTATAAACAACGCATAGCAACTGAAAAATTGTATTCCGGCACTGCTGGGATCGAACCCCAGAACTTTCGATAACTAGTCGAGTGCGTTCGAATTTACGCTACAGCGCCAACAATTCTCAGCGCCATGCGTGGTTGACTGATAAACCACCATGCGTGGTTTATCAGTCAGATGCTGACTCATAAACCACGCATGGCGCTGAGAATTGTTGGCGCTGTAGCGTAAATTCGAACGCACTCGACTAGTTATCGAGAGTTCTGGGGTTCGATCCCAGCAGTGCCGGAATACAATTTTTCAGTTGCTATGCGTTGTTTACAAAATAACGTGGATAGAGCGATGACATCGTCCATTTACATTATCTCCACGTATTTAATATATATTAACCATTTCTATCGCCCTTTGAATTTATCAGCTGCAATTAAATAGCTGTTGCGTTACAATACCACCAGATGACGACATCTCAGTTGCTGAGACCATCAATACGTATTCGTGTAGTCAGATGCTGACTGATAAACCACGCATGGCGCTGAGAATTGTTGACGCTGTAGCGTAAATTCGAACGCACTCGACTAGTTATCGAGAGTTCTGGGGTTCGATCCCAGCAGTGCCGGTAATACAATTTTTCAGTTGCTATGCGTTGTTTATAAAATAACGTGGATAGAGCGATGACATCGTCCATTTACATTATCTCCACGTATTTAATATATATTAACCATTTCTATCGCCCTTTGAGATATACGTACTTCCGAAGTTTTCAGTATCATTTCTATGCCTGACACCGATTGGTGCTTCCAACGAAAAGAAAGAAAGAAATGCAACGTCTGCAATCTCGTCTGCAGTAAGAATACATATCTTGATGTGTGGTGGGTTGCTCCCATATAGACCGATCAATCCACCAAAGCACGGTTATGGGACGCTCTGAAAGCAACTGCATGGCAATCGAAATCCAGTTTCTGTCTTCTGTAAGATCCAAGCAACGTCCTTATAAACAAGAACTAGTTATTGTATTTTGTAGGTTTCAAGTAACCCTGTTATAATCAGATCTTAGATCCTGTCTCTTGTAAGGTCCAAGTAACTTCCTCGTAATAAAAACTATTTCCTATCTTTTGCAAGGTCCAAATAACTTCCTTTTAATCAAAATCCTGTCTTTTTAAGGTCCAGAGAACTTCCTTGTATAGTCAAAATCTTGTCTCATGTAAGGTTCAAGCAACCTTATAATAAAAAACATTTCCTGTCTTTTGTAAGGTCCAAGTAACTTGCTTTTAATCAAAAACTATTTCCTGCCCTGTGCAAGGCCCAAATAACTTCCTTGTAATCAAAATCCTGTCTTTCCAAGTCTACATAACTTCATTGTAAACAAAATCTTGTTTTTTGTAAGGTCCACGTAACCTGCTAATAATCAAAATCTAGTTCCTGTCTCTTGCAATGTCTACAAATAACCTCCTTATAATAAAAGCTATTTCCTGTCTTTTGTAAGGTTTAGGTTAATTGGAGTTACCGTTACAATTAAAAGCTAGTTCTTGTTTTTTTGTAAAGTCCGAGTAACCTTATTGTATTTGATAAACAGCAACAGCGTACAAAATCGGAAGTCTTCTGTTTCCCTATCCAAAACGTAAACTACAGACAATGACATTTTTATTACATGACATTTATGATCTTTACCCTTCTATGTTTAAGATCTTTATCTCCAAGACACTTTTATTCCATGTGTTTTTTTCCTTGGACCCCTGAGATGGAACACTTTGGTGCATGAGGTCACTTACTCAGTAAAAACGTTTTGATGCTAAGATGTCACCAAGGTCAAAGCTATCGCTTGTATTATGGAATCTTGTATTATTAGCATCTTTTTCTTATATTTGAAGATATTACATGTGCAGTATTCCATTAAGAAAGAATAAAATACGCAAATACTTTCGAAATGTGATTAACGGAGATGTTTTCTGAAAATAATAAATAAACGCCCAAATTAACTCGTCAAACCGTGATTGAGAAACAAAATGTTCAGAGTTCGCTCGAGTTCTACCTTAAGACGAAGATTTCAAGAGCCTAGGTACGATTGATTTATATGTCTAGGGCATCACATTCCCGACAGCTATAAAACCACAGGAATCAGTCTGCATGAAGTTCGGGTCGATGCCTCACACCGTAATGTTTTGGAGAAGGTTATATCGCAAATGAGGGGGGAAACTATGGATTATCGCTCTGGGGTTTAATTGCCGGGCGAGGAAGCAGCAGTCTTGTTTTCTGGTGCCCCGCGATCTCACAACTCTGTGACCTTCCATAAACTTTAACTAGAGGGGATAGTACTGAAATATATCTATTCAAATACTTTCTTTTTGATTAATAAATAAGCCAAAGACCTTCTAGCTTTTTTATGACTTCACGAAGATGATGTTCGCAGATTTATATTACTGCCTATAACTTTTTCTATTTTCTGCCTTTAACCACTTAGCGTCCAGGTACGTAATATGAGGTTAACGAATGATAGTGCAAGAAAATCGAGATCCGTAATATTACGGGCTCACTGATGTGAAGTACTCCAATGTGAATTTAGGCCGACAGATGTCGTAGCGTACGTCTAAAAGCAATCTGCAGCGTTGAGTGGTGACGTGCTAACCATAAAGCACGCGTTGTTGATCTAGGTAAATATATAAACATTGCTATGCACTACAGTTGGCAATAATTGAAGGCCCGAGCTACTTCGCGGTTCGCATTGTTTTGTATGTGACATCGGTGCAAATGAGTACCGACGACTCAGAGACGGACTATACGGAACTTATGGAATGAAACATCCAACTTTGAAAGGTCGTCGACGGTCAGTCCCAAATCCATTTCGTGTGGTGGACAGGGCCGGATTAAGGCCTTGTGGGCCCCTAGGCTAAGACATTTGAGTGGGCCCAGGGCTAAGATATCTGAGTGGGTCCTCAAACAGTAGTAGTACACAAACTCAAGGGCCGGATTAAGGACTTAGTGTGGCCCCTAGGCTAAGACATTTGAGTGTGGCCCCAAGGCTAAGACATCTGAATGGGTCCTCAAAAAATTATGACGGGGAAGTCATAATGAAATCTGCTAAAACACAAAACTGTAGCAATATGCTTGTGATAATTAATACGTAGTTCATTCTTTAAAGTAATAAATTATCTGCAGAGTTTTCATAATAAGTCATTGTATTTTCTTTTTGAAGAGCATAAGCTAAAAACTTAAGATTCCCAGTTTTCGTCTTGGATTTTCTAATGATTTAGCATTGTATACTTTTCTTGCATCTTTTTTGTTATTCAATGTGAAGCCACGGGGAACTTCGACAATTAACGGTTCCAAGTGCAAATTGGAAGGTGTGGGTGGATGGTAGTGAAGAAGCCGAAGCTATCTTTCCGACAGCGCTGTACAAAACGACATGGAACCGTGAATGTTAGTGACTCTCACTGCCTTGAAATCTGTTCGTCTTCCATTCTTTGTTTCTGACCTAGTGGAAATCATAAGAGACAAAAGTAAAACTACTTTACACCCCCCCCCCCCGCCTTCTCTCTCTCTCTCTCTCTCTCCCTCTCCCCCTCTACTTATCTACCAGGCATATATCTCCTGGGCCCTTGGTCAGGGTGGGCCCCAAGGCTATAGCCCCTATAGATCCGGCCCTGGTGGTGGACCGTCATTTCCTCGGTTATATACCATCAACCTTGTGACGTACCTGCCAGCAGGACGCAAACGACATAAAGGCAGATAATAGCCAGAACAAACGTCCGCGTTGGTAGAGCGACTTGTTCCGGAATAAGCGGACTCGGGTTCGATTCCCGGCGTTGACCAAAAATGACTGAGAAATTTACTTCGTTATAATGGCGCCCGAACTTTCCGGATGACCCGGTCGTTCAAAATCTCGCAATAGTGTGATGTTCTTTCCACACCGCGAGATAGGAAAACTAAGAGAATCCCTTCTCCAGCGCTTCGAAAAATAAATGTGTGTGACGTTGCATTTCACACACCAGATTGACTGGGAGTTCTCAAGTGCACGTTCTTCAGCGGATGGCTGCCTGCAACGATTCATGGTCACGGCTGACCCGTGGGCCATGCCCCCGACCCTCTTTCGGGGGAGAAGAAGATGTGACGTACTTGCTAGCAGGACGCGCACGACATAAAGGCAGATAGCAATCAGAATGAATGTCTGCGTAGCTCAGTTGGTAGAGCGACTTGCTCCGGAATAAGCGGACTCGGGTTCGATTCCCGGCGTAGACCAAAAATGACGGAGAAATTTACTTCGTTATAACCTCTAAACAATAAAATGCTACTCGGGTTTCTGTAGTTTGTGAGAAGAAAAGAGACGGCAAAGGAGAAAAGGTCAGGCGAGAGTTCCGATACCATGCAATGCCCGGAATGCGATGCTGGACTCTGTGTAGCTCAATGTTTTCGCATATATCACACAAATATCGACTTTTGAAATAATTGTCCTTTCATTTTGTTTCACACGATATGTACTGGAACTTTCGTTTTTTGTTTTATAACTACTAAAAACGATGCCCGTAATATTACGGATCTGGATTTCGTCGTGTTTGTTTTTCACAGTGTGCTGTTGCTCATTATTAATAATTGAAAACATGTTTCACTTAGTTCATTGTCTGGAATCGAGCTACTTGCAAAAAACAAATGCGTTTTTTGAATTTTCCTTGGGATCTTAAGTGGTTAAATACAACATTTTGAACGCAATAAATACAGAGGTGCGTAAAATTTTAAGACCTCTTCGATGTTCCCCTATATCAGTGTTGTTCAACCTCTATGGATTGATTGATTGATATCGGATTTTATTTAAATTAGAGAAAAATAAAAGAATTATTCTAAATCTTCTTGTTCTCAGCCTGTTGACACCCACTGCAGGGTATAGGCCTCCCCAGTCTTTTCCAACTTCCTCGATCCTTAGCCTCAGTCCACTACCTAGCACCTCTAAATTTCTGAAGGTCATCTCTCCATCTCATTTTCTGGCGCATGCTAACCCTACGACCTCCTTAAAAAATCTTAACAAATTCCCCATAAAAGAAACTAAATATTTAAAGTTAAAAAAGCGGGCTGAAAAGTTGGAGCTAGCGAAAATGCTCTCTGCACACTTCAGGAAAATTAGATGATGAGCTCAAATGTCTAAAACTAATAACAGTGGGATAGCCTAAAAAACGCAAACAAAGTTACTAGAAACTTTACACTCCTAACAATTTTGACCTATTAAATTTTGTAAGCACCGAGAAACACTGATCCAGCCACAAGAAAGTGAGAGAGAGACAGCAAAGAGCAACCGTATCTGCTGCGAAAAACGAAATATAACGTCTACGCTTATTTCGATGAAATATTTTTTTAATTTCTGGCGAGCAGCGTCCAGTTCGTCTTCCTCCGAAGATGACGACTTATACAGAGCCGTGGGTTAAGGTTTTTAAAAGAATTACACAGCGGGCATATTTTCTTTTTAAATATATATCATCATCATCATTGTCAACCATTATCAATCAATCCACTGCTGGACGAAGGTCTCCCCAAGTTTCCTCCACAACGGTCTGTCTTCTGCCAGTTTCCTCCATGTCACCCCTGCATACTTTCGAATTTCATCCACCCATCTCCCATGTGGTCTTCTTCTGGGTCTTTTCCTGTCCCTTGGAATCCAATCTAAAATTTCGGCTGTCCATCGATGATCTGTCATTCTGGCAGTATGTCCAGCCCATTGCCATTTCAGGGATTTAACTCTGATCATGATGTCTTCCACTCTTGTCATTTTTCGGATCCACGAGTTCCTCTTCTTATCTCTCCTGGTTACACCAAGCATGCACCTCTCCATGCTACTTTGAGTTGTCTGCAGCCTTTGTATGTCTCTTTTAGTTAAGGTCCACGTCTCTGCACCATACGTAAGCACTGGAAGGATGCATTGATCAAACACTTTTCTTTTAAGACATAATGGCATATTGCTCTTGAAAATTATGCTGTTTCTTCCAAAAGCTCTCCAGGCAAGTTTTGTACGCCGATTAATTTCTTCATCAATGTGACCCTCACTTGATATCTGCTGTCCAAGATAAACGTACGTGTCTGTTATCTCCAGCTTTTCTCCATCAATCGATAAATCTTCATTTCTTGTAAAAGCATTGAACATCACTTTTGTCTTCTGAAAGTTCATTTTTAATCCCACTTCTTTACTCTTGTCAGCAAGTTCCTGGATCATACTCTGCAGCTCTGATGGGGTAGTTGCAAAAATGACTACGTCATCAGCAAAACGAAGGTGGGTTAGATAATCTCCATTAATCTTTATCCCCTTGTTTTCCCAGCTCAGCGACTGAAAAACACCCTCCAATGTGGCATTAAAGAGCTTCGGAGATATGGCGTCACCTTGTCTCACTCCCTTTCCAATTTTTATGTGTGTTGTATTTTCAAACAGCCTAATCTTTGCACTTGCATTTTCATAGATGTTATTAATAATATTAATGTATGCATCTTCAATACCGCAGGTTTTCAGAGCCATTGTAACTGCTGATGGTTTCGCCGAATCAAAGGCTTTTTCATAATCGATAAAAGCCATGCACAATGGAAGTTCAAATTCCCTCGCTCTTTCAATTAGTTCTCTCAGCACGTGGATATGATCTATTGTGCTGTAGCCACTCCTGAATTAAGCTTGTTCTCTCGGTTGAGCCATGTCCAGTGTTACCTTCAAGCGGTGTGAAAGAACTTTAGTGAAGATTTTATAAACTACTGATAGGAGGCTGATAGGTCTGTAGTTTCCGAGATCCTCAATGTCACCTTTCTTATGTAGCAGGATCATTGTAGCGGTGTTCCAATCCTCAGGAACCTTTCCTTCATTAAGGCATCGAGTGAAAATTTGGGCGAGTAATGTTTCGATTTCTCCACTTGCTTCTTGTATGATGTCTACAGTAATTCCATCTTCTCTTGGAGCTTTTCCCCGCTTCATGTTCTTGATTGCATGTGCAACTTCTGCTGGAAGGACTGGAGGAACTCTGGTACTGGTATCTTTCATGATGTCTGGAGTGCATATATCATCCCTTTCATATAATTTGGAGTAGAAATCTTTCACTCTTGTCAAAATTTCGCCTCTATTTCTTGTTACAGAACCATCTTCTTTTCTCAGTGCCATAATCTGTTTTCTTCCCTTACTGAGATGTCCCTTTGCTATCTTTAGGCTTTGGTTGTTTTCAATTGCTTTCCTCACTAGTTCACAGTTGAATTTCCTTACGTCTTCAGTGATACTTTTTCTTACTGTTTTGCATAGCTCTATATATTCCACTTTGGAAGTCACATCTTCTTTAGTTGTCCTCATCTCTCTTCTTTTTTGCATCAACATTTTGGTTTTTCCTGATAATTTATTTACATGCAACTTGTTCTTAGACCCAGCTAATTTTGTTGCTGTTTCCATAAGAGCTTTGGTTACTTTTCTGTTAACTTCAGAGATGTCCACTTCTTCCGATGTTAGGCCTTCTAAAGCAGAGAACCTGTTCTTCAGTTCCAACTTGAAGGTATTATGGTGTTTTTTAAGGTTGGTTATGTCAATAGATTTTGTTTGTCTTATGAGCTTGCCACGTTCAAGTTTAGTGTTGAGGTGCATCTTACATCTCACCAATCTATGGTCACTACCTGTGTTGAACTTGTTTAGCACACTGCAGTCTTCTATGACGAATTTTTTGTTACACATAATAAAATCAATTTCACTTGTCGTCCCATTTGGATGTCTCCATGTCCATTTCCTGTGTGGCTTTTTCTTGAAGAAGGAGTTCAAGATGAAAAACCCTTCTGCCTCTGCAAACTCAACGAGAGTATTTCCACGCTGGTTTCTGTTGCCGTGACCGAATTTACCTACTGAAGTTTCATTCTGTTGCCGTTGCCCTATTTTTGCATTGAAATCTCCCATAATTATTTTCAAGTGCTGCTTACCTTTATTATTTAGATGACAAATTTCCTCATAAAATTCTTCAATTTCTTCTTCAGGATGACTTGTGGTGGGTGCATAAGTTTGAATAATCTGAGCCTGGTATCTTTTCGAGAGTTGGATAACAAGTCGTGCAGCTCTGTCAGAGGAACTTTCAACTTCTACAACTTTATCCTTCAGTTTCTTGTTTATTATAAATCCAACACCACTAGTTCTGCCAGTATCTGTCCCACGATAGTAGAAGAGATGTCCACTTTTCAGTTCGATGAGATCTTCTCCTTTTCTCCTTACCTCACTTAACCCTACGATGTCCCACTTGCTCCTTTGTAGTTCCTCTTCCAATTCAAGAAGCCTTGAATCAGAAGATAGGGAGCGTCCATTGTACGTAGCCAAGGTCAGCATCAGATGGCAGCCTAGTCCGGTCCTCCGGGGATTCTTAGCACCCTCTGCCTTCATGTCGCACTGGCCGCTGCCTTGGCCAGGTACATTCCAGCTGCCGGAGACTGAGGGCCAAGATTTAAGTTGTGGAATCATTTTGGAGGGGTTTAGCCATAACTCACCACGCTGGCCAAGCGGGTTGGTGAGTGTGGGATAGAATTTCCTCTAATCCCGATGGTATAGTTATACCGCTATTGGCGGTCGTCAGAGCCCCTTTAGTGGGAACAGGATGCACCACGAGAAGGCGGGGTTGACATTTGTATATATAAAATGATAAAATATATATAAAATGATAAAATATAAAGATGTCCGGTTGAAAAATTTATTAAACATTTAAGCTCTTTTAATCAATATTAGTCAAAATTAAATATTTGAAAAAAAGAAAAAAACAGAACACTTACAGTGAGCGAGATCACTGTGGACGATTAAAGGCTACTAAAAGCTGTTGTATTTTCACTTCGATGCTTGTCGTTCAAGTAGAAGTAATTGTTCTCCCGAAGAGTCATTCACAGTGTTCCTGTGTTCTGACTTTATGTATTTCATGCCAGAAAAGACCCTGTCCTATGTTAGTACTTCCGAACATTGAAATAAATTTTAATGACAGATCTCTTATGTTTGGGTATTTCTCAGGGGAAAAAACTTTAAGCAGTTCTCCTCCAGTCTTTGATCAAGATAAAAGGAATTCACATAATTTCATTAAGTAAATGGAACTTGTGCCTTCAAGCCAACATTCGGTGGTTTGCTGAACAGATGTATGCATGGTTTGAGTTCATCAAATTCCTTATACCGGTCATCAAAATTCTTAATAAAAAAAATATTTAGATGAGGAACAAAAATACTTTAAAGTATATTCTTTCACCAAATATTGTAATTTCTTCAAACAAAGCGAGAGTCAAACTGTTTCTTTCTAGATTTGATTTTAACAATGGCATATGGTTACAAAACCAGCTACAATGATGAGCCATTACGTTATGACCACCCCCAGCCTAGAGAAATCAGTGCGCATGGAGACCGAACGGTGGCGCAGGTGAAGTTCACAGAGCAGTATATATACAACCCGAGGATCGGCTTTCGGTTAGTAGAGTGTTCGGAGTCAGGTTGGGAAAAGCTGCCGATTTATCGGAGTTTGATAATGGACAAATTGTGATGGCACGGAGTTTCGGAACTGCGATCTCGGAAACAGCGTGGCTTGTGGGTTGTTCACGTGCCGCTGTAGTGAGTACGTTTCAAAAGCGGTGCACAGATGGCAAAAGGACGAACTGTCGTCCGCAGGTCATTGATGCCAGAGGGGAGCGGAGACTCTCGCGCATTGTTCAGAGCGACCGCAGGGCCACAGTCAGACAAATCACCCGCAGCCATAACAGTAGTGATCAGGGCAATGTGTCACAGTACGGAGTTCATCGCAGCCTTCTGCGCATGGGCCTGTGTAGCCGAAGACACGGCCGGGTCCCCATGCTCACTGCACGTCATCGCCAACAACGCATGAGATGGGCCCAAGATCATCGAGATTGGACCGTGGATGATTGGAAGAAAGTGGCCTGGTCTAAAGATTCCTGGTGCACCACGTAGACGGCCGAGCGCGAATACACCGATTACCAACGTAGGCTATGGCGCATGGATGCACTGTTTGGCGGAAACAGGCCGGTGGTGGTGGCGGTGTTATGCTGTGGGCGATGTTTTCTTGGGACACTTTAGGCCTCATTATCCCAATAGCACCATCCCTGACAGCTGTCAGGTATCTGAACATCGTTTTGGACTAAGTTCACCCATTCACGGCAACTGTGTTCCCTGCTGGTAATGGCCATTATCAACAGAAGAATGCACCATGCCACACTGCCAGAATCGTCAAGGAGTGGTTCGAGGAACATGCTGGTGACTTTCTGTCAATGTCCTGGCTTTCAAATTCACCTGACACCCAATCGAATATGTGTGGTTTGTCTTAGAAAAGCGGGTTCGCGCTAAATCACCACCACCGCGAAATGTACGGGAACTGGAGGACCTGCTGTTGACATTATGGTACCAGATACCCCAGGATACCTATTGCCACCTCATCGAATCGATGCCTCGCCTAGTGGCTGCTGTTTTGAGGGCTAAAGGGGGGTCCTACTGCTTATTAGGTAGGTGGTCATAATGTAATGGCTTATCGGTGTATATGACTGTAAAGATTAAAAACATGTTGGTCATTTCCTCGAGTGCAATATTTAGTGCAGGGGTGTCACTAACACAAAAGCAGAGTTATTTAGTGCGCAACGTTTCGGCGGGAGATAAACTGAGAACAGCAAATTGGCCGAATAACAGAGTATGCAGAGATATTTATCATGAAACAGAGAAAAGAAAAGAAAAGAATAGGCGATTATTAAGCAGGAAAGAACATGCCCTGGATGTATTTATATCTAAACTGAAATTTCCGACAATGAGCAAGGGGTGAACTCATTTTGGTATATTGTGGGTATACATAAATTTTTAAAGCTAAACACAATCTTCCGTGACGATTAAATAGGACACAAACTCAATATTATGGATTAATGGAATATCTTATCAATAACCGAATCCGTAAAGATTTATCTGACTGCCATGACGAGCCATTAACGCAAAGAAATGATTAAGCATTTGATTACACGACAATTTAGCTGAGTGTGATAAAATGTTGAGACATTAGAGCTGGGTTAAATAATGGCAATTTAGCTGACTTAATGAAATATTTGAACAAGAGAGATGTTAAGCATTTAACTGGGTTACATGACAATTTTACTGAATGCGACGAAATGATGACACATTACAGCAAAAACAGATAATTAAGCACACTTAACTGGATTAAATGACGATTTAGCTGAGTGCACGAATTGACGAGACATTAAGCATTTTACAGGGTTACATGAAAATTTAGCTTAGTGTGACGATTTGAAGCCCAGTGAGAGCGAAGACAAGGATGAACTACTTGACTGGGTTACGTGACAATTTAGATGAATGCGATGAATGGAAGAAATATTGGAAGAATAACTACTTAAGTACTTAACTGAGTTACGTGACAATTTAGATGAGTGCGATGAATGGATGAAATATTAGAGAAAAGAAAACTTAAGTACTTATGTAATTGGGTTACGTGACAATTTAGCTGAGTGCGATGAATTGATGAAATATTGGAGCAAAGACAACTTATGCACTTAAATGAGCTATGTGACAATTTAGTTGAGTTGGACGAATTGATGGGTCACCAGAGTAAACACTAATATTTTGCATTGAATTCGGTACGCGATGATTGGAGTGCAACGAATTGACAGGACGCTAAGGTAAGGAATGATATGGCACTAAGCTAGGAGCATGACGTCGACAGGGCTGAGCCGACGAACGGACGGCACATTAAAGTAAAGACACATATTAAGCACTGAAGTGAGTGCGACGAATCCACTGTACATTAGAATAAAAACAAACTTTTGGCACTGAACTGGACGCGCGAGGAACTATGCGTGACGATTGTTAAGAACATCAAGGTAAAAAGCATTGAGCTTGGGACGAACTGCCAGGAATTCATAGGACGGACGAAAGTAAAGAAAAATATGCAGCTTATCCTTGTTGTTCAATATGAAACAAAGTTAATTTTTCTCTAGACCTTTTCTGCTGGCAAGAGCAAAACAAAATATGTTGTATTATTTTTTCTATGGAGCTATCTGGCCACTCATTACATGTAGAATCAAAAGCAGCAAAAACAGTGAACACCTTAAATCCAAGTACGAATGAGAAACATGATTACATAAAAGGAAGGGGGGCATTTATTGTCTTGTATCTCGTCATAACATGCTGAAACAGCATGCCAATAAGATCTTGTCTTGAACTTGAAAATTCATTAATTTTCAAAGCTCTGCGTTCGAATGCTTTGATGTTCTTCGTTAATAGTGTTGTACGTCTTCCATCAAAACATGAAATTGTTTAGCAAATAAGCCAAAATGTCAGGGTCTGGTTCCTGGCTGTCAAAAAGAATGATGTCAGATGGCCTCTATTTTACCTTCTTGATTATTCCCTCCCCTTTTCCGATGATTTTTTATGTTTTAATTTTAGCATAACCTCTAAATGACAGTCATTAGTTTTTTCCCCAAAATCCCACCCAACCAATCTATCGACAAGCGAAAAGATAACAGCATGCCAGTACACAAAACGCGGGATGATTTAATTACCTAAACAAAAAGTCTATCACTGCAGTGTCGCCACTAGCATTTTACGAGGCTTGATAAAAATCATTTCAGCCTAATTGTTGTCTGTCTGGTTGCGTAGGGCGCGCCACCAGGCCAACCTCTCTCTATCTTTCTCTCCCCCTCTGTCTCTTTCGTACTCTCTTTCTCCATCCATGTCACTTTGCTGAACGTTGCCTACGCCCATTGAAGCCATGCAGTTTTGCTGCATATCTTAGCTATCGGATTTCCCAGCATTCTGTTCTTTAGGGTGGGGCTACTGTGCTACCTACCTATCGAAGCCTGTGACTGCGAGAACCTGAAAATGAACCCCTTGAAATTTATAAAGAAGCTTACGGATACCCCGAAAAAAAAGGTTGTTTGTGGTCCGGAGACGATTAAGCAGTACCTCTTCGAAACACTCCTTTGAAATTACCTCGAAGAATTACCCTGTTAAATCTGCCACCTGTCTTTAACAAACAAACAAACAAAACTTGAGAACTTAATTTTGAGCTGCACTTAAAAACAACTTATGAAGCTTTGCTTTTTTTTTCTGTTGCTGTAGCTAAAATATGCACATTCGTTAGAGTCAGGGTTATTGATAAAGTTGGTGGCATGTCACTGGAATTTTAATAACTTCGATTTTATATGTTCGTAAATTCTGCTAAAATATCGCGCTTGTTATGGCACTGCATAATATTTTGTTATTTCTACTTCAGGTAAGCAGCAAACGATTAGAGTGTAGTCCTTTTACGAGCTTACAGTGGTGAAAGTCATGTCACGTATACCTGATGGCATGTTTTTTCTGAAGTATGTCTCATGCATTTTGTTACGCTTACCATCTACAGTCGAGATGGTATGTTGTCCATTTACTCACTCAAAGTCTCTTCACTTCTTTCACTCATTCTGATTAGTAGTCCTCTGATGTATGTAAGCTACATAACCTTACGTTATTGTTTGCTGTCTTTAAGGCCGCTTTGAAAGCAGTTAACTACTTGAGACCGTCTTCCAGTACCGATGGAATTCTACCGGTTCGAGCGAACTGAGTGCCCACGTTTTTGCCAGTAATATACAGAGATCAGCCAAAATATTAAAATTACGTATCTAATCTGATGTAGGCTCTCCTCTTGCCGCCAAAAGAGTTCTCACCCGATGAGGCCATAGATTCAACGAGATGTTGATAGGTGTCTCTTGATATATTTGTCACCATGACTGCAGCAGAAGATCTCGCAGTTCCCGTAAACTACGTGGTTGAGGTAATGCTGCTCGTACCCGTTTCTTCAACTCAAACCACAAATTCTCGATAGGATTCATGTCCGGCGAATTTTAGGGCTATGGAAATAAATGGAATTCCATTATTCTTGAAACCATTCTTGAACCTTCTTCGCAGGGTGGCATGGATCATTGTTTTATTGAAAGATGCCATCTCCGCCAGAGATTATAGTCGCCATAAAGGGGTGTACTTGGTCAGCCATGATGTTCAGGTACGTGACAGCTGTCAGAGTTCGCCCTACAGGGATATTCGGTCCAAGTGTTCCCTAAATAAATATAGCCTAGACCATCCCACTCCCTCCAGTTGCCCGGATCCGTCCCACAGTGCATCCAGGTGAAAAGGCTTCCTGGGGTAAACGTCGCACACGAGCTTTTCCGTCGTCATAGTGTAATAGAAAACGAGATCCGTCTGGCAATTAGACTCACTTTTAGTCTTCCAGGTCCAATGTCGATGATTACGTGCCAAGTGTTGACGACGGTGAACGGCTGTAAGTATAGGCACACGAATGGGTCTGCGGCAGCGGAGACCCATATCGAAAAGCGGTAAAGTTTGGACACATTAAGACCTTCACCACACTCGAAATTGTGGGTAATGTCAGCCACAGTAGCCCACCTGTAGCTGCAGACAAGACTAAATAGCACACATTGACCTATAGCATCAATGAGGCGTGGCCTTCCCACGCCTTGTCAACGGCTCGAAGTGTCACCTGTTTAGGACCATCTTTGATAGATACTACCCACTGCATAGCGCGAGCAGCTTACCAGCGTCGCTGTTTCGGAAATGTACTTACCAAGGCATCTTGTCATAACGATCTGGCCTTTGTCGAAATCAGATAAATCCTTTGCGGTTGAGACGAAACGAAATACTGAGAGAGACCTCCGATCCAGGTAATATTAATATACATATACACTGGTGTGCAAAAATTAAGGACGAAGAGGAGAAATTAGTATAACAGCGGAACGAGCAGGCAGAACGGACCGAAAGACCACTCAGGAGATAGACTAGGGTCCGGTACGGTAGGGCACGCGCATATATGCAGCATGATGGGGGGGGGGGGGTCAGAAGGGTATAAAACACACGGGCGGTGTACGCTCAGCAATTCGGTGAAAGCTATTGTACGGTGTACATCGGTTTGAACGACGTCGAGTTGCTGCCATCGTGTGATATGGCCAACAGGCAATCCAGTAGACGACATCTGGATGACTTTACCCGAGGTCGCGTCATTGGGAAGTTGGAAGAAGGTCGAAGTGTGACTAGTGTGGCCGAGGAGTTCAGGATCGCTCACTGCATCGTTTCACGAGCTTGGAAAGCAGTTCAAATGACAGGAACAGCTGTCCGAGATTTAGCAGTGGTCGTCCACCAGCAACCACGGCGGCGGACGGCCGGTATATGTTGTCCTACAGGCGAGAAGAGACAGACGGCAGACAGCAGGAGAAATCGCAAGGCACATGCAACAGACAACTGGACGTCCGTTATCGCGTTTTACCGTGGCCAGGAGGCTGCACAAAGGTGGTCTATTTGCACAACGACCAGTACGGTGTGTGCATTAACGCCTGCTCATCGGAGACGGCGGTTTCTATGGGGCCAGGAACACAAGAAGTGGACACATCAGCAATGGGGTCGAGTTCTCTTCACGGATGAGAGCCGATTTGGTCTGACGAGCGATTCTGGACGTATACACATCTGGAGAGAGCAGGGAACACGCAATCACACTTCCAACATCATCGAAAGGGACCATTTTGGCGGTGGCGGAGTTCTCGTTTGGGGCGATATCATGCTTGGTTGCCATACTGACCTCCACATCTTCCAAGGAGGTTCAGTCACTGGTGTCCGTTATTGTACCGAGGTTCTCCTGCCTCACGTACGTCTGTTTAGAGGTGCTGTGGGTCCTGAGTTCCTCTTCATGGACGACAACGCTACACCTCATCGTACAGTGGCTGTGGCAGAGCTGTTGGAGAGTGAAGATATTCAACGCATGGATTGGCCCGCAAGGTCCCCGGACCTAAATCCAATCGAACACGTATGGGACCTTCTCTGGAGACGCTTGTCAGCACGTCACCAGCTGCCATCAACGATTCCGCAGCTGCGATTGGCGCTACAAGAGGAATGGGCCGCGATGCCTGAACAACTCAACTCCTTTACAACCTCGACCTCAGCATGGATAGACGTTGTAAATGCTGCAACGCAGTCAGGGGTGATCATATCCCCTACTAAAGACTGGATTTTTCTTGGCAGCCGCCTGTCACATGGACGTTTCTGTCTTCTGTCCAGTTGTGCTCGAAGCTACCATTTCAATAAAGTGCCTTTGCATCCTTTGGATTCCTTGTTTGGACGGTTTTGCTCACTTCTCCCATATTCTTACATCTTGGGGATCTTATGGTATGATTTGAGTCGATGTGGAGCACTTCTGCACGACGTTACATTCGAAAAACCTTCTCGTCCTTAATTTTTGCACGGCAGTGTATGTATCATTCGCGACCTTTGCACGTGACGCTGATTGGTTGCACGCGCGCTTATTTGCATAGCGCAGAGGTGATTTTAATGCTTCGGCTGATCGGATAAATTACAATGTGAGAAATCGTCAAAAAACTTTAATATAATGAACCCACAGATCATTTTGTGCTTCTCTTAAAACAAGAATGTTATATTTCATATTTGAAAAGCCACATGAATAATTCTGAGGTTTCACATGTTTCTTTGATGTCATACAAGTAGTGTATATTGGAAATTGCTTTCTCTTAAAAGGTAGAAAAGTCTCAGATTGCATAATCCGTGTTTAAATTGACTCTCAACGCAGCATTTATTGCGATGAAAGGAGAATATATTGGCTGTGTGTAATTCTTCTGTTCAATTAGTAATCTAAAGAAAAAAATGCCAAATACACTGTTGACGTGGACCAGGAACATCAAATAGAAGTCATCGCTCTTTCCGCGTTTATAAGTGAGTCACGGAAAAATTCTCATCGGCCGCCACCGGAAATCGAACCCAGGGACTTCCAAGTTACGCGCCGGATATGTTTCCACTGCACCACAGCGGCCTCGAAATTCTCCAGACTCACAAATGACAAACTGCCAAACCACATGGCAGGTTGCTTTTTTGTTTTTTTTTTGTTTGGCAGTTTGTCATTTGTGAATCTAGAAGATTTCGAGGCCTTTGTGGTGCAGTGGAAGCATATCCGGCGCGTAACTGGAAGACCCTGGGTTCGATTCCCGGTGGCGACCGATGAGAATTTTTCCGTGACTCACTTATAAACGTAGAAAGAGCGATGACTTATATTTGAAATAAATACCAAAAAAAATATATATATATATATATGTATATCTTTCACAAAAGGTTTCTTAGGAGCACTGCGAAAATTTCCTGAATGTATCCTAGCAAACATGAAAGATATTAATTATATTATGATAGTAGATCGAAATACTAACTTAAGAATGGCAAAAAATCTTATTCAAAAGCTTTATTTGGGCAATTTTCAACGTAAGCTTCACATATGTTATTCTGATTGATTGCTTTAACATTCTTTAATTTTCTTCATTTTATTATAACTTTTTTAGTGTTGTTTTAAAGAACGTTAGGTACTTAAATTTCCTTGACTTTCATCTGACCATTCCATACTGGCACTTCAGTGGCTTCCACATGGGAGGAAGGGGGGTGTGTGTGTTGTGCGCTCGCATGATTCGACCAGGGCCACCGAAATTACCGAAATTTTAGTTGCGGCCATGACTCTCTCTTACGTAAAGTTTTGGTTATCACTCGTAATAAAGGGGTTATCCGAGTTATACTTCCTTCAGTTAACGTCACATTAGAACTCCTAAAAATTGATTGCGTTTGGAAGTCACTGGCAGTCAGTCAAGTCAAGAAAAAGCGTGTCTATATACGACCCTTACTGTATTGAGTGTAGTGATCGAATGATTTGCCTTAGTCGAACTTATTGTTGTTTCGTTAAATCTTTGAGTCCGAGTAATAAAGGGGTTATCCGAGTTTTAATAGTCTGTGTTTAAAGCTTGAATAGCCTTTGCTAAGAACTTTTAATGTTAACTGTAATTTACTAATAATATATTTTTCTCGAGTTTATATCATCGTTCTTCATCCAAATGAACGACTAATTATTTGATTTGCGACATTGTCTGAAGGCCTCCATACACTACGTCGGAACGAAACGGTTTAAAACGGAAACGAACTTTGAAAGGATCGGAATTTTGTTCTGCTCACACTGGATCGGAACTACACAGACGGCATCGGAATCATCCGTTTGCTAAACGTCGACAGTGCTGGAAGTAGTATTGTGCGTACTGTAATTACAAGCGTTATATTATCCTTCTAACTTAACTGATAAAATTATATGTTGTTAATTTAGCAAACAACCTGATTTCGGCAACAGCCTGCTTCCATTGTTTCCTACGAGGAGACGATAAAACTTGTGTGTCAGCCCGAAGATATAAAAAAAAAAAAAAAAAAAAAGGACAGGGTCACTTTTGCAAAGCCTGACTAGACTTGGCGGTAATGTGGCACTAGAGGATTTTACAACGTAAGAGAAATTTTCATCAAAAGGCAAGGTAGTCTAAGAAAGGTGAGAAAATCAACAGAGAAAGGCAGAACACAGAATGAAGTGGAAAATATGTGGACATACAAATGAAGCAGCATCTACGTTTTTTGTGATGGCAGCAAAAATTGTGGACTTAAAAATAATAGCAGTATACCTGAATGGACAGAAAAAAAAATTACACCGATAAATAAATTCTGCACACACACACAGAGAATGAAAGATGATCATATAACAGCGATATGTAATAAATAACATATGGATGCTATTTTTCTTGTGTATGTATATTTTTTAAATTGAAAATATTTTAATTAAATACGAAAAGATTAAAAAAAGTCATATTTCACTTAGCAGATTCAGCGAAATTTTCTATTTCTTCTCACACCTTTTTCGTCACCATATCGTAGTAATGTTTATGACTAATGTCGTACAAAATTGTATTTGCTTGTACCGAATTGATTAATTTTTCGTCCAACAGATATTTCTGAAACATTATAATAAAGTGAACAGCTTTACAGCATGAGGTCGTGCCGAGAGCTTGCTGCCTGATGTTAATAAACAGCTATGATCACGCATGCGCAATGCTTCAGAACTTTTCGAATCTGTCAAAAATATTCTCCGCAAGCAATACTCTAAATATTCTGTTCGGTTCTATTCCATCCGTTACCAGTAAGTGTGGGCTTCCGTTGGAAGTTTTATGATTGTCAATTCTTTTTCACTTTCCTTAATTTGCCTTCCGACACAGTGTGCGACGAGCTTTATAGGAGACAAAAACTATTGCACCTCCAGCTTTGCCCATAACTGTTGGAACAGTACTTATGACGAGAACCCAAGTAGTAAGTCATATTTTGGTTTATCCTAGAAATAATTTCTTGAACCGTGAATAGCATTATTCTTCATGCGTTGTACATTTTTTTTTATTTCCCACTCCTGGCATATTTCTTTACATCATTCTTATTTTAGCAGTCTAAAAAAAAAAAAAAAAGAAAAAGAAAACCCATTAATATTATCACTATATCCGTCCGTTTTTGGGCACTATATTTCTGCAACTACAGTCAAACCCATACACCGGGTGCCTCAAAAAAGATTGAAACAAGCTTTTATTTCTTCAACGGTTGATCCCAGATACATACTTTAATTAGAAAAATATGACGTAATGACTTAAGGCATGGTACTTGCACTCGTGTGGGTGGTATTTGCATAAAAATAAAAATAAAATTATGCAGCCTTCGCAGAAAAAAGTGGTCACTTAAAAAAAAAAAAAAAAAATTGCGCAGTGTCCTAATTAGTCTAAAAAAAACCCCCGTTGTTCGACTTGAACTCGCGGAGATATTCACGATGATAATTCTGAAAAATGTATCATCTGGAGCCCGTTTACGGACGAACGGTAGCTTGTTTCTCTGCATAGTTTTGCAGCACTCAAAGCGAGCAACAATACCACTTCTTTGTCCCCAGAGAACTGCGTGACAAAAGTTATGTATATCTTTTTTTTTAGTTTTCAGAGGAATATACAAAGGAGCTTTTTCTGTGGTGTTCAGAGGGTAAAGAAGAGTGCTATTTTGCGTGAAATGAAGAAAAATCGTATTTTTGTGGTCGTTAGATGACTGCATAAAAGAAAAAAGTGCACCATTATTCATTTGCACTCTTCAGTGGAAGCGCAGAAAAAAGAAAATCCCCTTCTGCGAATATCTGCGTTATTCTACGTGCTCAGTGCCGAAGGAAAATACCCTTCTGCACTGTGTGAAATAGAGTAACGTCTTCCTCGGGCTTTCAGAGAACTGTGGAAAAAAATTAGAATATTATTCTGAGATTATCAGAGGCCGTGTTAAAGAAAACTACCTGTATTTGGTCTTCAGTTTACAGTGTGGAACAAAAACATCTTTCCATGACCTTGAGAGGACTTTGTGAAGAAAAATAAAAGCTTGCATGACCTTGAGAGAACTTTGTGGGGGACAAAAATAAGCTTTCCTGACCTTTCCTGTGAAGATGAATACCCTTATGTGTTCTGCAGTAGACTGTGTGAAAGCCTTGTCTAGTTTTCAGGGGACAGTGTAATACAGAAGAACATCCTTCTCTGGCGTTCAGAGGACTGTGTGAAAAAAGTAGAACATATGACAAACTGTCTAGAAGAAGCATTCCTTTATTTAGTCTTCAGAGGACTGTAAAACTATTCTTCCATGCTTGTGAGAGGTCCGTGTGGAAACGAAAAAAGGATTACCTGATTTTCGAGCCCAGAAAGCCTTATCTGGTTTTCTGAGTACTGTGTAAAAGAAAAGAACGCTCTTCTCTGGCTTTCACAGTGTAAAAAAAAAAAAAGTAAAATATCCTTCTGAGATTATTAGAGACCCTGTTAAAAATATGCTTCTGTGGTTTTGAGAGAACTATGTGAAAAAGAATACTTTTCTCTGGCTTTCAGAGGACTGTGCAAAAATGTAGAACAATATTCTGAGATTATCTCAGACTGTGTGAAAGAAGAATGCGTTTATTTGGTTTTCAGAGGATTGTGTGATAGAGAAGAATGCCGTTCTCTGGTCTTCAGAGGACTGGGTAAAAGGATATCCTTTCATGGTTCCTAGAGGAATGCGTAAAAGCATATCCTTCCATGATCATGAGAGGACAGTGTGAATAAAAAACATCCTATCGTGATGTTGAGAAGACTGTGAAAAAATATCTTTCTGTGGTCTTCAGAGGTTTGCGTATAAGTGGAGAACAAACACTCTTCTCTGAGTTTCAGAGGACTAAGAGAAAAACAAACTGAAATAAGCTTCTGAGGTTGACATAGACTGTGAAAAAAAATGCCTTTGTTTGGTTTTTAGAGGACTGTATAGAAAAGAAAAATTGTCTTCCGTGATGCTGAGAGAACAGTGTCAAAGCGAAGAACTCATTTCTGGCTTTCAGAGGACTGTGAGAAAAAGGTAAATAGGTTTCTGAGCTTGACATAGACTATGTGAAAAAACTGCCTTTGTTTGGACTTCAGGGGATTGTGTGAAAAAGAAAAAAAAACATTCCGTAATCCTGAGAGGGACTGTGGGGAAGAAGAATACCTATCTGTGGCAGTCAGAGGACTGCGTGAAAACAAAAACAAAAACGTTTTCTGATCTTCAACGAACTGTGTGCAATGGAAAAACGCTCTTCTCTGTTTTTCAAAGGATTCTGCGAAAAAAGGGGAAAACCCGTTTTTAGAGATTATATGAGGAAGCATTGGTAAAATATCCTTGCTTGTTCTTCAGAGGACTGTATGAAATAAGAAAAAACCCTTCTGTGATCTTGAGAGAAATGAGTGAAAGAAGATTACCCTTCCCTGGTCTTCGAGGGACTGAGTGAAGGAAGAGGAAAACCGCTTTGTGGACTTCAGAATAGCGTGATATTAGAGGAATACCTTTTTGTAGTATTCTATATATTACAGTAGTTTGACTTTTAATTTTTTCAAGCAGCTGTTTTTTTTCTAGTGCTATGCTGTATGTACAAATCAAGATTTTGTTTAGCGTTGTGATCAAGAATTTAATATCTGGTTTCGAGCGACTGATGTGACATGTTGTTCTATCTGTTTTTGGACTACAGTTCTCCCCTGATACGCTACTCCCACATTAAGAGTGGTAGACTTCTACCAGCCTTCGATGCCCTCTCGGTCATTACTCTATTAAGTACTTATAAAAAAAGTGTTACCTTCTTTTTTTTTAATCAGAAGGCTTTTGGGTCATTAAGTCATCCCCATGAATTTTCTTCCCCATATTCATTCATCGTGAAAAGAAAAAAGCGACTAAGAGAGAAAGTTCACGCAAAGCTTAAGGGAGAGTTTTGCCGGGAGGAGGATGGGAGAAAAGGAATTTCATAGGGATGCGGTGACCTTATAAAAGGGATTTGCCGCGACGTTCCTTGAATGCACTATTGGGCTGCCCATCTATTGAAGAGAGAGAGAGAGAATCTTGTTGTTGATCAGTCACTAGACGTGACACGTACATGGACCAAGACACATGTTCTTTCTCTCTTCATCGAATGACAAAGATTACAGCCTGCAAAATGTTTCCACGTTGGAGTTATGCGACTATCAATCAACGGACACGAAATTGGCCGAGTCTTCCAGGTGGGTCACCACCATCTGCATAAGTACCCCTTAACAAAAGAGCGAAAAAGAAAACGAACTGTGACAAGATGAACGGCCCAAAGTTCGTCCTCGCCTTGTGAGAAAGAAATAAAAAGAAAAAAAAACGAGGAGAGAGAAAATTCTGGATAGCTTATCACTATAACTCATCCTGCAACTCCCAGAATAAAAGAAAACGGAGTTGATGGAGCTTCGCTGGAATTGCAGTTTCTAAAAAGACGCTGGCTGACTGTGAATGAAGGGCATCCAATTACGCATTTGTAGATATATAAAAAAGAAGAGCTTATGCTTACTACTTGTTGCTGTATGCATTTTCCTTCTTCAAAATAAAGGTGCGCCGTATTCCGCACTTGGAACTTTATGTTGATTTATACAAGGAGTTCAATATATTTCGTAAAAGGGTCAAAAGCCTTCAAGTAGCGTTTCAAAGAATTAATTCTGTAGGTATTTATTCTCCGTAAGTCTCGCTGTACTTCTGAAATTTCAAGCACGCACGTGCAAGAACACATATACTTCCTTAATTTCTGTTTAGCATACATTATCGCTCCGTTGCCAAGCAGTTAGACGAAAGTGTAGGGTTAACATGGGTGTTTTGTTTTGCGACGTTCACCTAATTTTCTGTGCAAAACTGAAATTGAAGTAGAGGATTGTACGTGTGTGTCAGGGTAATGCGTTCTGAACTTTCACTACTCACCCATTATTACGACCTTGACACTTAAGTTGAAATGTTAGCCACCTTAGTACTGTTCCTACTAAACAAACATATCATCATCATCAATCCACTGCTGGATGAAGGTCTCCCCAAATTTATTCCACAACTGTCTTGAGCCAGTCTCCTCCCTGTCACTCCAGCATGCTTTCGGATCTCATAATCCCAACGCCCATCTGGTCTTCTGAAACCTTTTGTGTCCTTTGGTATCCAGAATAATATTTCAGCTGTCCATCTGCTGTCATTTTTCCTGGTAAAATGCCCAGCCAATTGCCAATTAAGGGATTAAATTTTGATCATGGTTTCTTGTCCTTTTCATGATCCACGAGTTCCTCTCACCTTTCCCGGTTACACCAAGCATGCACTCTCCATGCTTCTCTCCAGCAGTCTACGTATGTTTTAATTAGTTAAGGTCCATGTCTCTGATCCATAAGTAAGAACTGGAAAGACGCATTGATTAAACAATTCTGTTTTTACACGTATTGATAAATTGTTCTTGCAAATTGTACTGCTTTCAACTGCCCTCCAACCAAGTTTTACACGCGAATTAATTTATTTTTCAGTGTGGCTCTCGCTTGATATCTATGCCCAATGTAAGCGTGCGTATAGGTAACATCTGTATTTTCCCCATTAATCTCAAAATCTTCAGTTCTTGTAAAAGCATTGTTCATCAATTTTGTTTTCCATAAATTCATTTTTAAGCCCATTTTTTTACTCTTGTCAGAAAGATCCTGGATCATGCTCTGAAGGGTTTGCAAAAATTGTCACCAGCAAAACGAAGGTGAGTTAAATAATCTCCATTGATCTTTATCCCAAACACGCGTGCAGGTAAAATTAAACATATCACCCTTTCTTTTAAGCACGTTTTTTTTTTTTAAAAAAGACTTGCTTACGTTATCACTACGTCGGTTTGTATGTTTACAAATTATCTCTCAATTAGACCGATTTAAAAAAAAATATTTTTGCATTGGAAAGCCTAAACTATGAGAAGCATGATCTTTGCCTTTGCATATTTTTCTGGTGTATAACACTGCCGCTAGAGGGCGTAAAAGCAGATGTTATCGAATTCAAAATGTATTTTATTTCATATTATTGTTTCTAAAAAATCGGATTGAAACAATTCCTTTGTCGCTGGATACCTTTTACAATAAAAATAGTTTTTCGTCAGGAACTTACTAACAGCCTCCACAACTTTCGTTTTGGGAGGGGGGGGACTCACGGTAAAAAGATTTTACAAAATGTTTTGTGGAAAATTCATATGAATAAAAAATAGCCAGGAATTTTTTACGGTAGCTTTAAAAGAAGCATTAAACAGAAAAGCAGTTTTGGTTGTATTTTATTTTTATTTTATTTTTTTCGCGGTTTAAATTTATAATAACTGGATGATAGGAAAGCAGTTATTCAAAAGGACCTCAGGCCTTTTTTCACGCTCATAGCAATAGTTCCTATATAGATATATATGTATATTAACAAGGGAATGTGAAAGAAATATCACTTCAATTAATGAAATTTCTATACCATTGAGAATAGGCTGTTTATTATATATCACAGTTGCTTCCACGTAACTACGCGTGCTTAACTGGAAGGTGTTCGTCGCGGGGACGAAGAAGCAGAGGATTGTGTCATTTTTTTTTAAATGACACAGTCAAGAGAACATTTTTTTACTATGTGCAAAAACATTATTGCATTGTGCTTTTTACATTCAAGAGTAAATGATTTAAGTAGTTTTGCATTTTTTGTACTCCAATTCTTAATTGAAGCGTGTTTACAGAACTGCATTTGCGCTTATTTATGTTCTGTAGTTTTATCAGAAAAGATCATTAGACACTGCCGCACGTAGTTACATGTTTTGTGTGTATGATCGTGAGGCATTTTAAAGAGGCTGGCCTTAACTCTCCAAAAGAATAAAATTTGCATGATACGTTCAGCTTTTTGGCTTAACTGTTTCGCAGTGCTCTGTATTGGTATAAAATTAGGGCAAATATTTTAATTACAACGCGGGGCCGCGGGTGGCCTCGTGGGCAACTTTCGTGACTGCCACGGAAAGGGCCTCAGGTTCGATCCCAGGCAGGTACTAACGCTCGATCCACTTAATATCCGCCGTGCGTCGGATGGGCACGTTAAGCCGACGGACCCTGTGTACTGGCTCCCCGGTAATAAGTAAGGGCGTCTTCCTTCCCCTTCCTACTTCGCTTCCGTGTCACTTTCCTATTGGGCGCTCTAGCCCAAATCTCCTAGTTTCCTATTTCTAAGGGCTGTTTAAGACCTAAGGTCAGACTCTCCCTTCCTAAAATCCTCTACATATGATCATAATTACAACGAGCACATCTGCGTTACACACAAAAAAGTGTAATAATTTTGGTTCTACGAAAAATACCTATAGGCTCTAAACAATTTGAGTTATTAAAATGCCCATGAAACTTAGTTAATAATATGAAATTTAAAAATTTAAGTAACTGAATGCAAATAGATTTTTACAAAAGGGGTTCGAAGAAATTTTTGCGGGGTTGGGAGTGGGGTTGGTCGGAGGCAGCGAGATTTTCTCGTACAATTTTCCTTTTCAAATATTGCACAATTTCCTCACTTGGTGGCGCGGAAAAAGTATATATATATATATTGCATTTTTCTCTTATATCTCTGCTTCTAAAAGTTCTTTTGCGGACATATCCTGCTTATAATAATGCCCAGTTTTTCTGCAAAAAGCATAGATACATATCTTACTTTTCTGGATATCTCTGCTTCCAACAGTTTGATTTAGAACATTCTGTTTTTGTCAGACAGAGTTCTTGTGAAGAATATTTTTCGTAACTCAAATTTCTGCAACTAGAGGGCGTAAGGAAATATTTTTGTTTGCAACATATTTGCATCCGTATGCGCGCGTCCAAAAACGCGATTGAAGTCATTCCTTTTCTATCAGACACCGCTTATAACGAAAATATATTATGCGTATTGTTTTTCAGAATAATACACAATTTTTCCGCTAGGATGCAAAGGTATAACTTATTGTCTTCGATATCTCAGTTTCTAAAAGTCCGATTTGAAAAATTCCTTTAACACTATACACACCATTCACTCTGTGGAATAATTTGCACACACTCTAAGAATTTTTAGAGTGTGCATTTCTGACGCTTAATGGCGCTATTGTGTATTTTTGTTTGTAACTGAAAATTAAAGCTGACGAAGATTCACAAATCTGTTATTATTGACGTCAGGAAAAATGAGGAATTGAAGCCAAAGACCACAAAACAACACCAATCATCAAAGTCCAAACCAAGGCACAGGAGTCCAGCACTTTAACACTTCATGGGAATAGAATAACATTTTGAGAATATAGCAGCATTTAGAAAAAGTAATGCGGTAACGCTTTAAAAGTTGCAGCATTACTACTAAATACACCACTGCAGCTGAAGTAAAAATTTTAAATAAAAATACTGTTTTCCTTGGAGACAGCAAAAATTAATGGCTTAATTAATTTCAGCATATCAACTCCTGATAACGAAGACTTCATTTTTATTAAAATGCTAATGTAAATGTTTCGATACGATTTATATAATGTTTTTTCTAATCTTAAAGACAATTTGTGCAGATCGTTATAATGGAATGGGTTCTACAATAATTAATTCATCTCGTTCGTTTTTTTTTCTTTTTCTTAATGCTATGTACAGTTCAACATCCTGTTGCTTTGTTTTCCGGCACTCCTCTTTGCTTTGGGTGGTCGTTCAGAGCAGTTTCCTTTACGCCTCATCTTTTGTATAGTAATCACAAGCATCAAAAGAGAACAACTTTTTCTTCTGAAACCCTTTCTTCCCTACAAGTGAAGCACCGAAGTTTTTACTGCTTCATCTAGTGGGTGTCCTTTCCTTATTTCTGTTGCACTCTTTTTCACTGTGCGAACATATGAATGGGGTTTCTTTTTCCCTTCACCAAAATGATGCAATTGTACCCCATTTTTCTTTCACGCTAGTCCAGATTGTAATGTTTCCTTTGTATACTGTAAACAAATAACCTTGAAATCCACGAGCCATTTTCTATGAATTAATGAAGCATTTTCATTCCTGATTCAACCTTTTCCGTAAAATGACGGTAAAAACCTGCCTTACGTGAACTGAGAGAAATTCTTCTGTTTTTGTTTGTTTGATTGTTTTGTGTCTGGCGCTCTTTGGCCACACATGGCCCTTGACCCATAAAAATTCACCAACCAACCAACCAACCAACTTCTGTTCTTAACAAAAAAGAACTTCCGTTTTTGGGATTTGTTATAAAAAAGAACTGATTTTTAAGGGAACTTTTCTGTGCTTCCGCTCGTATATTAACGGGAAAATTCTTCTGTTTTCCCCCTTCGTATCCATATGACGGGAAATTTTGGGGAAAATTTGGAATTTAAAGAGGTTTGTTTAACAATTAAATTTCAATTCAATTTAACAGTTTTCTTTAATCAGTCTAATAAAAAAAAAAGGTCAGAGGGATAAAATTCCTTTCCTAGAACCAGCAGCCTTAAACAACGAATTGGCGACTCCTTATATCCCTAGATGCTCACGGGAATTGTGAAACCCCAAAAAAGAAAAGGCAGGAAGAAAATTTGATAATTACGTGACCTAAGCTTTCTGCTCTCAAAAAACTATTGAAGAAATTTAAAAAAAAAAACGTTGAAACCAAAGAAATGGTATTAAGTAAGGCTCCAGTTTCTCTTAATTTTTTTTTTTTATTCTCTAGAAATCTAAGATGGTAAATTATTTACGATTATATTTGGTGGGATCGTAGATCAATGAACGTGGTGGCTTCTCAAATGAATGGATATCTATTGCCAAATCAATTATAACAGACACAGCAAATTTATGAGTATTCAATAACTTTCCAATGGAAATAAAGCTATTCAGTTTTTCTCTCGGTGGCTGTGCATACAGACTTGAAAGAGGCTGAGCACAAGCATTTTAAATGTGGTTCTACAGAAGACTGAAATGGATTTCTGACAGAGAAAAACAAAGGAATGAATAAGGATATTGTAATAAAACATAAAACGCATCTTCAGAAAATTAACAAAAGAAAAAAGTACTTCCTTTGAAGACAGAATAAAATACCTTTGGAAAAAGCTAAGAGAAAATAACTGAAAGAAAAAAATCAGATCAAAGCAGTTCTGAAAGACTAAAAAAATAGAGATCAAGGTAGATCAGCAACCACATAGAATGAAAAAGAGAGAGAGAGAGAGAGAGAGAGAGAGAGAGAGAGAGAGAGAGAGAGAGATCCTGGCAGATTAGCAACCACTTTGGATGATGAAAAGTAGAAAAGAGAGGTCAAGGCTTATCAGCAAACAAATGTAAAGTGAAATCAAAAAAGATCCTGGCAGATTAGCAACCACATAGGATGGTGAACAAATGAGGAAAGAGATCAAGGCATACCGAAAACCACCTAGGAAAATGAAAAAAAAAGAGTGATCAAGACAGATCAGAAACTGCATCGAAGAAGCAGAAAAAAGTGATTCTAGCAGATCAGCAAGAACCACCTAGAAAAATGAAAAAAAAAAGAGCGATCAAAGCAGATCAGAAACTGTATCGAAGAAGCAGAAAAAAAAGAGATCCTAGCAGGTCAGCAAGAACCACCTAGGAAAATGAAAAAAAAAAAAAGAGCGATCAAAGCAGATCAGAAACTGCATCGAAGAAGCAGAAAAAAAGAGATCCTAGCAGGTCAGCAAGAACCACCTAGGAAAATGAAAAAAAAAAGAGCGATCAAAGCAGATCAGAAACTGCATCAAAGAAGCAGAAAAAAAGAGATCCTAGCAGGTCAGCAAGAACCACCTAGGAAAATGAAAAAAAAAGAGCGATCAAAGCAGATCAGAAACTGCATCGAAGAAGCAGAAAAAAGAGATCCTAGCAGGTCAGCAAGAACCACCTAGGAAAATGAAAAAAAAAAGAGCGATCAAAGCAGATCAGAAACTGCATCAAAGAAGCAGAAAAAAAAAAGAGATCCTAGCAGGTCAGCAAGAACCACCTAGGAAAATGAAAAAAAGAGCGATCAAAGCAGATCAGAAACTGCATCAAAGAAGCAGAAAAAAAAAGAGATCCTAGCAGGTCAGCAAGAACCACCTAGGAAAATGAAAAAAAGAGCGATCAAAGCAGATCAGAAACTGCATCGAAGAAGCAGAAAAAAAGAGATCCTAGCAGGTCAGCAAGAACCACCTAGGAAAATGAAAAAAAAAAAAGAGCGATCAAAGCAGATCAGAAACTGCATCAAAGAAGCAGAAAAAAAGAGATCCTAGCAGGTCAGCAAGAACCACCTAGGAAAATGAAAAAAGAGCGATCAAAGCAGATCAGAAACTGCATTGAAGAAGCAGAAAAAAAAGAGATCCTATTAGGTCAGCAAGAACCACCTAGGAAAATGAAAAAAAGAGCGATCAAGGCAGATCAGAAACTGCGTCGAAGAAGCAGAAAAAAGAGATCCTAGCAGATCAGCAAGAACCACCTAGGAAAATGAAAAAAAAAAGAGCGATCAAAGCAGATCAGAAACTGCATCGAAGAAGCAGAAAAAAGAGATCCTAGCAGGTCAGCAAGAACCACCTAGGAAAATGAAAAAAAAAGAGCGATCAAAGCAGATCAGAAACTGCATCAAAGAAGCAGAAAAAAAGAGATCCTAGCAGGTCAGCAAGAACCACCTAGGAAAATGAAAAAAAGAGCGATCAAAGCAGATCAGAAACTGCATCGAAAGAAGCAGAAAAAAAGAGATCCTAGCAGGTCAGCAAGAACCACCTAGGAAAATGAAAAAAAGAGCGATCAAAGCAGATCAGAAACTGCATCAAAGAAGCAGAAAAAAGAGATCCTAGCAGGTCAGCAAGAACCACCTAAGAAAATGAAAAAAAAAAGAGCGATCAAAGCAGATCAGAAACTGCATCGAAGAAGCAGAAAAAAAGAGATCCTAGCAGGTCAGCAAGAACCACCTAGGAAAATGAAAAAAAAAGAGCGATCAAAGCAGATCAGAAACTGCATCAAAGAAACAGAAAAAAAAAAGAGATCCTAGCAGGTCAGCAAGAACCACCTAGGAAAATGAAAAAAAGAGCGATCAAGGCAGATCAGAAACTGCATCGAAGAAGCAGAAAAAAAGAGATCCTAGCAGATCAGCAACCACGTGGGAGGATGAAAAAAGAAGGATCACAGCAGAGAAGTAGCCACCTAGGAAAATGAAACACAGAAAGAAAAGAAAGAGATCAAGGCAGATCAGCAACCTCCTGCGAGAATGAAAAAGAAAGGGAGATTAAAGCAGAACAGCAGCCACGTGGGAGGGTAAAAACAACAACAACAACAACAGAGAGATCAAGATAGTTTAGAAACCATATATATAAAGAAGAATGAATTCCTTGGTTTTCGAAAATGACTGTTTCTGATGCTCCATGTTCAGCAGAAAACCTCAGAAGATGAGTTAGTTTTTGGTATCCACGAAAAATCTGTTTTCCCCAATAAAGCAGAAATTTAGTCATTGGTTTGAAATGAGCACAATCCGGTGGCATTATAATAAATATTGTATCGTCTGAAACAGTCGTTCCATTTGTTGCTAACTGAAATCTATCTGGTAATCGACAACTGGAACGCCATAAAACTAATGTGCGCATTTTTCTGCATTTCACAACGATAATTCTCGGAAATTTTGATGTAAATCAACTCTTTCAATTTTGGACCTCAGACCAGATTAGCTTTGTTGTTAACTTCTGAATTAGTTCCATATCAAAAGCCCGGTAATTTTATGGAACTGTGATAAGCCTTCTCAGCCTGAGGGCGTTTTCTATATAATTCACTTCAACATTTTATGTAATTATATTCAATGTACTGTTTACTTCTTGGACTGTTATTTTGAGGCATAACGACAATCAGTTTAGAACAGGATCGAAGGACAATTATTCCGAAACATTTGAATTATTTTGAAGCCCAATATCGTGTTATGCGTAGTTAAATAAATGTTCTGTTCATGATTTTTATCAATTAAAACCATCAGCTACTGCTATATTGAGAAAATTTGGTTTGTTGGTTCTTGAAAAGTTGCCTACTACATGAGAAGTGTAAACATTATATTTTGTGGTACATGTGCATACAAGGTGTTACACTAAAGCACAGTAATAATATACATTGTACACACGTAAATTGGCAGCGATCGTTTAGCGTTGAGTTAAATTGCTGTTTTGACCAGTGACGTAGTTTTAAATAAAGAAGTGCCTTAGCGGTGAACGGACTAGGAAAATTTGCCCTCGAAATGTTTAAAACCTGATTCGTTGTTTTTATTATTTATTAA
The DNA here is from genome assembly GCA_039090855.1 of Macrothele yani. Lineage (NCBI taxonomy): Eukaryota > Metazoa > Arthropoda > Arachnida > Araneae > Macrothelidae > Macrothele > Macrothele yani. Next base: position 123,881,606 of record CM077024.1, on the reverse strand, counting down.
TTTTCAATTTTCATTACTAATTATCAATATCAATCTATATTAAAACTGCGTAATCTGAGCAATTTTAAATAACAGGAAGAATGTAACGTGACAGACATATTCCAAGATTATAAAATTTTTATTTAAATACGACTCTGTGTCGTTCTATGCGATTTTAAATATTTGGGAATATTTGTGAATTAACAGAGCGACATCAATTCAATATGACTAATGGGCCGTTTCTACTAAGATTATGTGTTACATGTGAAGGCTTTCGTGTTGCCCGTAAGGAGGCAGAGAGTGAGTTCAGGGGATTACTTTTATTGGAGCCGATACTAGTGACGAGTTGTTTAATATAAATGTTCATCAGTACCGTTTTCTCTCTGAGCACTGCAATCTTAACCTCACCGAGTAGCCATCTCCAAAAATTTCTTTTGTCTGCCGTCTAGACAAAAGAGTTCACATTCCCTTTGTGATAAAATCTTAAGATTTGTTTGACACCCTACTGCGTGATCCAACAGTGTAGAGCAATTTACACAGTATATTTGTTTATTTCTGGGTTTAAAAGCTATCATGTGAAATTCGTATGGCTATAAGCAAACGCCCGTTCCTAATTTCGGGACACTTTTTCCAGGAAAGAGACAAATTCAGCTTCAGCACCTTTGGATATGCACACCACCTATGACTCATCCGAGGTTGGGACTCAGTCTTAGCTAGGGAGAATGGTCAGAAACGTACACTTCAGACCACTGTTCTACCAGGGCGGCCATTTCTGTAGTATGAACATTCATACATCCACCAGGGCGGCCATTTTCTGTAGTATAACATCCACCAGGGTGGCCATTTTCTGTAGTATAACATTCACCAGGGTGGCCATTTTCTGTAGTAAAACATCCACCAAGGCGGCCACTTTCTGTAGTATAACATCCACCAGGGCGGCCATTTTCTGTAGTATAACATCCACCAGGGCGGTCATTTTCTGTAGTATAATATCCACCAGGGCGGCCATTTTATGTAGTATAACATCTACCAGGGCGGCCATTTTCTGTAATATAACATCCACCAGGGCGGCCATTTTATGTAGTATAACATCTACCAGGGCGGCCATTTTCTGTAGTATAACATTCACCAGGGTGGCCATTTTCTGTAGTAAAACATCCACCAAGGCGGCCACTTTCTGTAGTATAACATCCACCAGGGCGGCCATTTTCTGTAGTATAACATCCACCAGGGCGGTCATTTTCTGTAGTATAATATCCACCAGGGCGGCCATTTTATGTAGTATAACATCTACCAGGGCGGCCATTTTCTGTAATATAACATCCACCAGGGCGGCCATTTTCTGTAGTATAACATCTACCAGGGCGGCCATTTTCTGTAATATAACATCCACCAGGGCGGCCATTTTCTGTTGTATAACATCCACCAGGGCGGCCATTTTTTGTAATATAACATCCACCAGGGTGGCCATTTTTGTAGTATGAACATTCGGTTAAGACCCGAGTATGTTTCCATGCAGGACACAGCTTTCCCTATTTTTGCATACATGATCATGTAAAAAAGTTCCTTTGCGGAAATTCTCCTGCCATGCAACCACGAAAAGTGACTTAGCGGCGCTAAGCCTAGAAAAATAGTGCCTTAGCGCCGCAAAACCTCTTCTACATCCCTGGTTGTCGTCCGAAAGGGGTCCGGGTTCGAATCCCGGTGAGGCATGGATGTTGTGTTTGTCTTACGGCACTGGCTCTCTCCCTTCCCTGGAACCAGTGACCCTAAATTAGGGACGGGCGACTGCTTATAGCCTATTGAGTTGCTCACGGTGGTCGTTAAACCTTCAATCAAAAAAAAAAAAATTAAAAATCCCTGGTTGCTACCGCAAATAACACAGGACTCTCTCATCCGTGAAACTACAATACATTCAGAGCTGTGGATGATGCTTGCTTGACTCTTGGCCTCACCTCATACTCGGAGTTACCGAAAAATATAACTAATCAAGGAAGAATATTTGTTCTTCCCTGAATTATTTTTAATTTTTTCGAGTTTTAAACAAATTATGCGTGGACATTTCTCAACTAGTTTTGTGACAGTGTTTAGGTGTCACAAAATTTAGAGATATATCATCACTTTAAAATCGTGTGGGTATCATAAGTAAATAGTTCAATCAAAGAGCTGCTTGCAGATACGAACAAAACAGCTAATGCTCAGATAAAATCGGCAAAACATTTTTATTGTATTTGTTTTTAATCTTTAAAACGAGTAAAAAGCAGAAATTTCTGATAGCAGGAATTCAACTAATTTTGAGCAAAAGTATTTAGGTTTACAGAATGAGCCAAAAACCATTCTCACAATTTACTATGTTCAGAAAATTATAGTTGTAAAATAACTAACACTAATTCCACAAAAAAGGGCTTTTACTAATTCAGACCACTAGCAGTTGTTCACTCTGTGAAACATGTTCGAGTAGATGTATACGTGAAGTATATGTAAAAATAATCTTATATCTCATTAAGAAGTATAGATAAAAAATCTCATCAAGAAGAAATCCGTTGTGGCTTAATAATTTATTTAACGAGTATGTCGCATGTGTGAGTATTCATGCACCAGTGAGCTTAATTAATTGCTCTAAAGGGTCAGCATTGGTTATCCATGCACCAGTGAAACTCAGTTGTTTCTAGAGTTAACATTAGTAACATGCGCACAAATCCTTATCATACACAAGAAAACAAAATCGATATTGTAAGGAAATATAACAAACAAATAAGGTCACACAGAATATTTATTGTTTTTAGAGGAGGGGGAGCTACCAGGCTGTTGGGACATTTAAATGCAATTCAGCAAACGGTGCACCATATATATTTTTTTTAATTGTTAAACGTAAGTAAGAACAAGGAAGGATTTAAAAGAATTATGATAATGAAGGAGGTGAGAATAAACATTATGGATTCGATGATAGGAAGTGGGATTTTACTCACGTACCAAGCACACGGGATATCAAATAAAATTATGGGGGGTGGGGATGAACTATGTAGCACGATGTGGTGGGTAACGCACTACGTGACATGACGTAGATGACGTATGAGTAAGCTGAACAGAAGTCCCGAATTCTTGAGAACGGTCCTCGAATTTAGTTTACTGTCCCTAAAAATGTCTGACGCCTTTGGAGACGCAGATTGTTCTCAAATTTTGATATTTGTCCTCAAGTGTCCTCGAATTTATATATCGTCATTAGCTCGTAATGAAATATGTTCGCCGCCCCGGTGGCGCAGTGGTCTAAGCGATGGCCTCTGATCATTCGTCCGAAAGGGGTCCGGGTTCGAATCCCGGTGAGGCATGGATGTTGTGTTTGTCTTATGGCACTGGCTCTCTCCCTTCCCTGGAACCAGTGACCCTAAATTAGGGACGGGCGACTGCTTATAGCCCATTTGAGTTGCTCACGGTGCTCGTTAAACCTCCAATCAAAAAAAATATATATATTCTTAAAAAGAGTTTTCGTTGTACCGATTTGCCAACATGATTCTTGTGAAAACAAATTTTGATTGTTTTTTTTTCTTTCCTTTTTCTGAGTTTAACAATAATCATGAGCAACACTACAGACTATAAGAATCACCTGTGCCTAAATTAAAGACATTCGCTCTAGAAAAGGGAGAGAGTAAGTGCTGTAAGTGGTGTGTTTACACCACCCATGCCCCATTCCGAAATCCAGCTCGTACCAACTTGTACGAATGGTCGATGGCCAGCATTAAGAGTATATATACCGCACCACCTGGTCGGCCAAATTTCGACTGTACTTGTTTTGAGTTCCTCCAGAAACTGTGGCAAAATGAAAAATTTACTATGCAATTCGTTCATTAGTGTGCAGTTTGATTTCAGTTCAGCACATGTACCTAAGGCTAAGCATTTCACTTTTGCTAATATGTTCTCGCCATCATAGATCTGCTTTGTCAGTACAGATTACCAACATTGTACAAGACATACATTTTCATATGATAGTTATAGAAATAATACAGTTTGTGACAAAAAGGTTTGCATATTTATTTTGAGTATGTATGTGTCCCCAAATGATCTGTTGATTTGGAGCCACCACGCCATTTTGTCCTCAAATCAGTGTTCCAATATCTGGTCACCTAACGTATGAGTCAAATCTCCAGCGTTGCAGAGATAATGCCGGTGTAGTTTAGTTGGGAAAACAGCCGCTCCGGAGTAGGAAGACGTGGCTTTGTAGTGCACGCCGGCAAAATGTTTATATTCGTAGGTGCTAAAAGATCTTGAATAGGGTAAAAAAATGTACAGGTTATTTTAGAGAATGATCTCGTTCAGAGGGAGCGACTTTTTGGCGCAGTACAGACCATAGGTTATAGCTGATAGAAAATCCATAAATGGTGTCAAAAAATGTAACCGAATAAATATTACACATACTACATCACAAAGGCATAACAAATTACCCTTCCCCCTCAGTGGTTTAAACGTTGGCTTCTGATCATTCGTCCGAAAGGGGTCCTGGTTCGAATCCCGGTGAGGCATGGATGTTTGTTTGCCTTACGGCAGTGGCTCTCTCCCTTCCCTGGAACCAGTGACCCTAAATTGGGGACGGGCGACTGCTTATAGCCTATTGAATTGCTCACGGTGATGTGTCCAATAAAGTAAAACAGACCCCCCCCAAGCAAATTAAAATAAACATTTAATTTGCTGTGGGGATGAAACTTTTTCTTTGCTTAAAACAGTTGTTTCAGCACACACACAAAACATGTCAAAAATGAGAGGAGTGCTGTCCCTACGCCCCCAGTGTGTCAGCGACTGCAAATAAATTTGTCAAAACCAGAACTCCTGGTGGCGAAGTGGTCTAAGCCCTGGATTATGACCATTCGTCCGAGAAGGGTTCAGGTTCGAATCCCGGTGAGGCATGGGTGTGTTGTGTTGTGTTTGCCTTACGGCACTGGCTCTCTCCCTTCCCTGGAACCAGTGGCAGTAAATTAGATACGGACGACTGCTTATAGCCCATTGCGTTTTTTTTTTGTTTTTTTTTAATGGAGGTTTAACGACCACCGTGAGCAACTCAATGGGCTATAAGCAGTAGCCCGTCCCTAATTTAGGATCACTGGTTCCAGGGAAGGGAGAGAGCCAGTGCCGTAAGACAAACACAACATCCATGCCTCACCGGGATTCGAACCCGGACCCCGTTCGGACGAATGATCAGAGGCCATCGCTTAGACCACTGCGCCACTGGGGCGGCCCCATTGAGTTGCCCATGGTGGTCGTTAAAACTTTCAACAAAAAACAAAAACGAAAATTGTCAAAATCCGGCCCCCCTCTTCCATCAAAAATTTTTGGACCTGCCAATGCATACGGATATCAGAAAAGGCGCTTAAAACTATAGACTCGCCTTCCGTAATTATTTCTCCCCTATAAAAAGAAAAAAGAATGTTTTTCACAACCCCTATGACTAATGGCAAGGTACTCTGCTTATTTAGAGATTTTAAAAATGTTTCAAGTACATTTAATCGCCGTAAGCAAAAATTTCGACTTCTTAGTTTGGCATCAAACAGTCATTCAGTGACAGGACTTACTGGGAGGGGGGTCCCTCCCAGTAAGCAACACCGCCAACAGGTGGCAGGTATGGAATATTGTCAAGCTGCCAGGGCAAAGGGGTTCGTTATTCAACCTGTAATTAGTGCACAGCGAAGTTGATAGCCTTACTGACAAGACCATCATTTTCGTGGAACGGAAGATTCATTTATAAGCCGATGCAGTAGCTTTTCACCTGTCAAACTACGGACAATGACTTCCTTGGAAGGAAGAAGAAGAAAAAAAGTGATAGTAATAAAAAAAAAGAAGTTTAAAGGAAGGACGAACGAGGATATACGTCTTTCGGAAGACACGATGCAGACATACAAAACATATCGAGCAAGAAATATAAGATTCTTGAGGAATTTAAATGGAAATGAGTGTCGGGGAAAAAACAATAAAACACACTAGATACCCGGCTCTTTAAAGGTGGAGAAAAGTAGTTATCGAAATCAGCTGTCAACGTAGGAAAAACAACCCATTTGCTCGCATGTGTATCCACCGAAAAAATATCAAAAAAGTGTGACAGCCTATATTAATTAAATATTCTTGGGAAATGCATTGAAAAAAATAACCCTCAATAACGAAAAACGAAAATGGCCTACATGCATTATTCATAAACTGATACATACTACTTTGAATGCATTCCGTGTAACTTAAAATTTCTATGAAGCGTTTATGCTCACAATCATTTAAATCTTATTGAATATTTATCAGGACATTCATAAATTCTGTTTTACGCTTACTTTGACTTTCACTTAAATTCTGTTAAATGTCTATTCTACCTTTTTTTGTCATCAGCATCATCTATCCGCTGCTGGATGAAGGTCTCCCTAAATCTCTTCCACAACATTCTTCTGCCTAGAGCCAGTCCCTTCCAAGTTAGTCAAAAAATGTTTTCGAGTTCCATCCGTCCATCTCCCAAGAGGTATTCTTCTGGGTCTTTTCCTGCCCCTTGGTTTCCAATCTAGTATTTCAGTTGTCCAAAGGTGGTCAGATCTTCTTTGCTCCAGGTCAACGCAAGAGTGTACAATTGTGAAAGCTGAAATGGATCACTGCGTCTCCGGGAGAAAACAAGAACAGTATCAAACCACGCCACACTACCGCACAGACACCCCCACATTTACGGCTTTATGACCTAACTGAAGCTCATATTGCATAGTCCTTTCTTTTCTCTTCCTCCTGTTCCCCACGATGCTTATGTCCCTACCCTAGAATTTCCTTGATTGTCATGTGCCTTTGTTGCACATGTTGGAAGAAGTCTTCTATCCCTTCCACCCAACCTACCCCCTGTTCAAATTACGCACATTTTCCAACTGGACAGTCGGCGACCGAAGATGCAAGGGGCTCTTGATTAGGTATCTTCTCATATCAAATCTGTTCCTAAAACGTTCTGCCATTTTGAAAATTTCTCTTATACAGCCATTTCCTGAGCAAACAAAAATGGATTCGGAGCTGTTGCTTTTCGCTCTAAACGCTAAGGACTACTTTTCGTAGTTGAGGTAGCTGTTCAGCACCTTCAACAGTAGTAAAATCTTACGTTGACTCGGAGTATCGCTATATGTCCAATCCATTGTCATCGAGGGTCTTCATTTTGATCAACATGTCATCAATTCTTGCTATTTCCCTAATCCATTTGTTCATCACTCTGCATTTCATGGTGACACCAAACGTACATTTTCCCATGCTTCGTTGAGTTGTCTCTAGTCTCCAAATTAAAGCCTTAGTGGGCCCCTAGGCTAAGACATCTAAGTGGACTACAAAGGCTTAGACATCTGAGTGGGCCTCCAAAGAACTTATGACGGACAATCATAATTAAAGTCCGCTAAAACACAAAATTCTAGCAATATGCATGTGATAATTAATACGTAGGGCATTCCTCAAACTAATAAATTACCTGAAGAGTTTTCATAACAAGTCCATGTATTTTCCATTGTTCTCATAAGAACATGAGTTAAAAGCTTACGATTCTTAGATTTTGCTTTGGAATTGTTTATAACTTAGTATTGTATATGTTTCTTGGTGCATATTTTTAACACGTCTTTTGTAAAAAAAAAGATCGTGCTTTTGTTATCGGTTTGTCCGCCCGTCCATCCGTCTGTAGACATGATATCTCTGCAACTAATAGTCGGATTTGAAAAATTCTTTTTGCATTAGGAAGCTTGAAATGTGCGAATGATGATCCTTTATTTCGTTTTTTTTTACAATGCAAAATTTCGCCGGTAGATGGCGTAAATGCAGATGATATCGAATTCAAAACACATTCTAATCCATATGTTTGCTTCTAAACATCCAATTGAAAAATTCTTTAATTTCGATTCCATTCAAGTCGAAGATTATTTTAGGCATAGTCACTTTCCCAAGTTATGCATATATTCTCCGCTAGGGGGCGTACAAGTAAATTGCTTTTCCCCAGATATCTCAGCTTCTAAAACTCCTATTTGAAAAATGTTTCCTTCAGTGGATACAGCTCGTGATGGGAAATACTTTGTATATAATTTATAATTTTTGGTATAAAATGATTTGGCCACTAGGGGGCGTAAGCGTTGATTTCTACAGCAAAATCTGAGCTTCTGCTCATGGTAAGCATCAATCATTCGAAGAATGGAGAAGTGTTAATAGGAAGTATAAATCTTTTGAAAAGTGGAGAAGTATTAATTGGAAGAGAGTATCTAGCTTTCGGTGGGTGGCGAAGTGACTCCTTCACTAGGCATTTATTGAAAATAAATGAAAAAGAATTACAGAAATCGCCTCGTTCAAATGACCGCTGGCATTCCTTTTGGGAATACTCCAGTCTGAAGAGCATAGCAGCTAATTACGGGGGGGGGACGCTGCACTGACAGTCGTTGGCTACTGCTGTCTGTGCCAGAAAACAGGAAGGTTTGAGTGGGGCGTGGACAAGTAGGAACATTTGACCGAAGAGCTTCATTCCTTCACGCGTCTATTGTTGAATTTTTTTTTCTGTTATCTCTTACATTCTTTTCCTTTTCAAGACCAACAATGGTCAGACGTACTCGCTGCGTTAGTGAAGAAATTAGGAACACATACATCCATGTATTACATGCCAAGGTGCAAGACTAAGTGTGTGTCATACAAGACATTCGTTAAAAAAAAGTCTTATCATAAGCTAACTCCTCAACAACATTGCGAATGTTGTATTACTGTCATCTCCTATAACCCTTCATGGAAAAGGCCATTCGGGTCATTTATTCACGTTGTCCTCCGACTTTTCAAAATAAATAAAATTTCCATTCGCTCACAATGCAGACAGACCTTGCAACATGTGCTGCAAGAAATTTTCGGATGTTACAGAGTGCTGTCGCCAAACAAGCATTTATTAATAGATTTTTCGAACAAAATTTCCGTTCGATAATCCAATTATAATGTCATTCCTGATAACCTATCACAGCACAGTAGTGTTACAGAGATTTTATAGTAGGTTTTAGGATTTCATATAAAATCTCAAAATGCAACATTTTTCCATCTCGTGCTCCCCTTCCTTTGCTTCCACAAAGCGTGAGAGAAATTTCGCAGTCTCAGTTCCCCATTAAACACAGGAAGCATGGTTCATTTTGTACACCAGATTGTAGGAGATTAGTATTTGCACATTGCATGTTGAATGCAGATTAGCTCTATCGCGCCTCTTTTGATGCTTTACAGGTTTCTATTTCAATGCAGCAGACAAATGGACCCATCCCCCTCACATTTGACTTTGAGGCTTGAGATTCCCCATCCCCCTCACATTTGACTTTGAGGCTTGAGATTCCCCATCCCCCTGTAATTAGCTGCTATGCTCTTCAGACTGGAGTATTCCCAAAAGGAATGCCAGCGGTCATTTGAACGAGGCGATTTCTGTAATTCTTTTTCATTTATTTTTAATAAATGCCTAGTGAAGGAGTCACTTCGCCACCCACCGAAAGCTAAATACTCTCTTCCAATTAATACTTCTCCACTTTTCAAAAGATTTATACTTCCTATTAACACTTCTCCATTCTTTGAATGATTGATGCTTACCATGAGCACTTCTCCCCTCTTCGAAGGATTGACACTTCCCATGAGCACTTCTCCCCTCTTCGAAGGATTGACACTTCCCATGAGCACTTCTCCCCTCTTCGAAGGATTGACACTTCCCATGAGCACTTCTCCCCTCTTCGAAGGATTGACACTTCCCATTCTCACGGGGAACTTTCGGATACGCTTAAGGGCATTTTTTGGAGACGGGGAGGAGGAGGAGGAGGAGGAGGAGAGAAGACGGTTGTCTCTAGGTTTCGAAAGCGAGCAGTCGCAAAAGAGGACGACGAGGGAATTGCCCCAGGTGATACTGGGAGGTTTTAGGCAGACCGGAAGGAAAATTCTTCTTCTCTTCATTTAATCCCCTGAAAAGGGGATTAAATGAAGAGAAGAATAAAGATTTCTTAGATTTTTTAACGGATCTCAAGAATTATTTGCATACAATTATTTTTATTTGCTTATTACCTATTACTTAGAATTATTATCATTCTCACTACCATTATTTTATCATCTTCAACTACGCGAGGTTCACGAGGTATAAGACGAGCCTCGTAACAATTACAAGTTAACAACAGGCTACAAAGATACCAAAGAACCTGTCAACAGTAGATTGCTGGTAATAGAACTCTTGTCGAACTTTCTGTGCTAAGCCATTTACTACTTTTGTTCGAGTTTTTTAGGGACTTCGATGAAAAGAAGAAAATAATGGCATCTCAACTTTCAGCACGTCATTTGAAAAAAAAAAAGAAAGATGACACTGAATTCTCAGGTGTAATGAGCACGCCTTTTGAATTCGTTCTGACGCAAATTAAATTTATCAAAGCTATTCAAACTCAATGGAACAGGTATGGAAAACAGTAGTATCTGACCGAAGAAAGATGTTTTTCAATCGGGTTTTTAATCCCGCAGATATTGCTGTAAACGGAATCGTGAATTTTTCAAATCTGACTCTTAGAAGCAGAGATATTGCCCTCTAGTTGTAGACCTGGGTGTTAAGAAAAATTTGAAATTATATGAGAAACATTTCGCAGCGGAAACGCTCTTCAAAAAGAAAGAATTTTTCAAATCTGACTCTTAGAAGCAGAGACATTGACAAATATAAGCTATGCATCTACGCCACCCTGGCAAGAAAAACATTAATTATTTTAAAAAGAAAGTTTTCTCAAAAGTTTTTCGATGTGAGCGGTATCGGTCTGGCAAAGAATTTTTTCAGTCGAGTTTTCAGGAGCTTAGATTTTATGGCAAATACACCAGAAGCGGAAGTTAAGATTTACGCACCCTGGTGGCCAAATCATTTTTTACCAAAAATTAGAAATTATATGCAAAAGATTTCTCATCTCGAGTTGTATCCGGTGGAGAAAGAAATTTTCAAATCGGAGTTTTAGAAGCAGAGATATCGGGGGAAACGCAATTTACCTTTACGCCCCTAAGTGAAATGTCTATGAATTACTTGAAAATTCTGAAATTATATGAAAAACATGTCGGACCGAAGACTCTATCCAACGAAGAAGGAATTTTTCAAATCGGACGACTAGAAGCGGAGATATTGACACAAATAAGATATACATCTACGCCTCCTGGCGGAGAAATCATGCAATATTTTGAGAAGAAAATATTCCAAAAAGGTTTATCGACATGAGTGGCATCGACCCACGAATGAATTTTTTCAATCGAGATTTTAGAAGCACAGATTTTGGGGCAAACACATCAGAAGCCGAAATTAACACTTACACCTCCTGGTGGCCAAACCATTCTTTACCAAAATTTAGGAATTATATATGCAAGAAATTTCCCATTAGGAGCTGTATCCTCTGAAGAAAAAAATTTCAAATTGGAATTTTAGAAGTTGAGATATCGGGGAAAACGCAATTTACTTTTACGCCCCCTAGAGGAAAATCTATGAGTAACTTAAAAAGGTGACTGCACCTAAAAAAATCTTCGACAGAAATGGAATCGAAAGTTAAAAGAATGTTTACAATCGGATGTTTAGAAGCAAATATATGGAATAAAATGTATTTTGAATTCGATATCATCTGCATTTACGCCCTCTAGCGGCAAAATTGTACATCGTAACAAAAGAAAACGAAATAAGGGATCGTCATTCGCACATTTCAAGCTGCTCAATGCAAAAATAATTTTTCAAATCGGACTAATAGTTGCAGAGATGTGGTGACCACAGACGGACAAACCGATAACATAAGCACAATCTTTGTTTTACGAAAGACGTGCTGAAAAAAGAAAGAAAGACCTGGTTATTCCATCCCTATGGCTGTCCGTCTATGGACACATATCTGCATCTGTTATAAAAAAAATATTTTTGAATCAGGAATATACAACTGTGAGATTGATGATCCTTTCCCTTTAGGTATTGTTCATATGCATAACGTCGTCAATGCACATGTAATCGAATTCAAAATATATTCAACTCTATCGCTTGTATTCCCCTTTCCTTAAAATCCGCTTTGAAAAATTCCTTTCTATGTCGGAAAGCATTCAAAGGACATACTAGAATTTGGTGTCATCTTTCCAGTTTTGATATTTTATAGCTTAGAATGTCTAAATGAATCTTACAAGGGGTATCTCTTGCGATTGGGTTATGCAACTCATCAATCTGTCGATTTTCAGGAAGGAAAATGTTAGTGAATATCAGGTTAATTATATTCCGAGGATTTACAAAACATTGCGGAAATTTGTATGACAGGAAATTGTCGGACACTTTTTGGTACTAAAAACATATTTCTCTTTCCTTCCTTCCTTTTCTTAGTGTAAAGAAATTTATCAGGATGAATAATGGCTGATTGGTGCTTAAATTTTAAGTACCAAGAATAATTGTGATGCATTCTATGCATATTTGTTTTAATCTTTTTTCTTATTTTCTTTTTAGGGACAATAGGGGAAGGTGTGTGGAAGATACGCAGTGGAAATGGATTCATCTGATTAAGGAGGCCAATATTCTAAGAGGATGTAGGACACAATTTTTATAATTGTTTTTGATCTATGACATAGTATAGAAGTAGTATAAAATTTGGCGTTATTGCCATCCGTATGTCCGTCCGCTGGCACCACATCTCGGCACCTGTTAGTTGGATTAAAAAATATTTCTAGTGGTATTTAAATGAATTTGGACGGTGTTACGTCACGAGGAAATTTCTTCAGAGCCAGCGAAAAATCTCTCGCCGAATGGATTCGAACCGGAGACCTGTAGTTCAGGAACTACCTACCCTTGCGAACTACTTTTTATCTGCGAATTCAGTATTTGAATGCGGTTTATTATACCTTCTGGAATGTTCACTGCCGATTTGTACTTGACATAACGATGCATTGACACTATTTTGGTGCGTGTGAAACATGTTGCTAAATCCGATTTCTTTTTGAATGTTTTCCTTAGTTTTTTGATGAAACAAATTACTGACATTTTTGGTTAGACAAAAAAAAAAAAAAAGAATCCCAATATTTTTTTTAACGTTCTATATTTTCCAGGGTACTATCACCATGCAATCTTTAGTTGCCGCACGAATTTTGAAACCTCCTGTAAATATAGCTTATACATGAAATCTAGCTCTATACATAAATTACAACTCTTATCATTACTTCATGTGCAAATTTTTATTTGCGATCAGGAACCGCAAGCCGTTGTAAGAAATGTATTATTGCTTTACCAGAAATCTAGGTTTAAATTTATTACGTGTCCCTGTGCATCTAATAGGATACGGTTTCTATCGTGTTCATTGTAATTATGAGTCTATAAAGCGAGGCCAAATTATCACTAAAATTCACTGAATCAAACCAAAATAACACTCAATAAACACTAACATAAAAATACGTTGGAATTATTAAGATATTTTATAAATTCTTACTTCTGAATGTCTCTAGCAGAGTTGACAGTTCACAGTCTTCTAACAATGCACTCTCTTCGTAGTCAGCCATAATTCAAAGCGAAATCTTAAACGTAAAACGAGATTCTTCTGGTCAGTGGTAGTCTGGTAGTGCCCGTATGGAATAGCTAGTAATCACATGCGCTTTGTCGTAAGGTCGGTGCCACCTCCATATAGTTGAATTAACAAAATATAGCCAACGAAACAATTTTGTGTTGCCAACAAAACAAATCCGATGGAGTTTTGCTAAAGGAACAAAATAAATCGACAAAACAGCTCAGCAAAATTATTTTGTTGTTTCAAACAAACTTTTTTTCTCAGTGCACCTCTATATAGTTGAATTAAAAAAATATAGCCAAAAAAATAATTTTGTTTTGCGAACAAAACAATTCCGATGGAGTTTTGCTAAAGCAACAAAATAAATCGACAAAACAGATCGACAATATTTTGTTGTTTCAAATAAACCTTTTTTCTCAGTGCAGCGCAACGTGCAAGTTCTTACTTATGGATCAGAGGCAATGACTTGAACTAAGAAACCGGAATCGAAGGCTGCAGACATCTCAAAAAATATTTTTCTTCAATTAGGTTTTTAGTCCCGCAGATATTCCTGCAAACATACACAGTGCGCCAAAGAATTTTCAAAACTGGGTCTGTAAAATGAAATAGAACCAAGAAATTATAATTTGTTTTGGTTTGTTATTCAAAATAAGTCCCTCCGGCTTCAATACACTGGTTCGAATGCCTGTTCCAGTTCACTTTGCGGAACTGCCTCCAAAGCACGCGTCGAAGCTGTTTGTATGGTCGAAATATCATCAAAATAACATCCTTTTAACGTCATTTAAAGTTTTGGGAACAAAAAGAAAAGTCGCAAGGTGCTAAATCAGGCGCATACGGCGGACGATTCAACACACAGACGTTATTTTTCGCCAAAAATCTTCGAACAAGAAGTGAGGTGTGACTGGGTGTATTATCGTGCAACAAACACCAACTGTTTTCATCTCGATATTCTGGACGAATGCGACAAATTCGGCCCATCAAACGCCTCAAAACATTTAAATAAAACTCACCAGTAATTGTTTGTCACCTGGAAAAAATTCTTTGTGGATAATAACCCTTACTATCGAAGAATGTCATGAGCATTGTTTTGATTTTCGATGGAACTTTTCTTGTTTTTTTTTGGCTTGTGGTGAGTTTTTTGACTTCCATTCTGCACTTTGTAGCTTGTTTTAGAATCATATTGAAAACACCATGTTTCATCACCAGTAACAATCGATTTTAAGAAGTTTGGATCATTTTCAGCGGCTGAAATGATGTCTCTGCAATGTGCACTTCTCCTTGATTTTTGTTCATTGGTTAACGTGTGTGGAACAAATTTAGCACAGACTTTTGTTTTGCCCAAATCTTCATGCAGGATAGTTCAAATCGTTTCTTTGTTGATGTTTAAAGACTCTTCCATCATTCTTAAGGACACACATCGATTGTTTGCCACGAAATCACGCACATTTTCAATAATCTCAGGTGTCCTAGATGAACTTGGTCTTCCGGTATGCTTATCATCTTCTAGCATCTCTCTTCCATCCAAAAAACGTTTGTGCCACAGGAAAATATTTGATCTACTTAAACAAAACTCACCGTAAACTTGTTTCATCATTTGGTACGCTTCCGAGGCGCTTTTACCAAGTTTTGCGTTAAATTTAATAACAGCCTTTTGTTCAATTTTAATAATTCAACATGAAAAAAATTTTACTTCTCTAATGAACGCCCGTTTCGTTTGAGTTATTTTAACAACTGCGCAGTACTTTTGGCAGAAAGCAAGCAGATGGTCACGGTTTATGACACATTCGCGACTACACAGGTGGCGCCACCGTAGGCTGAAATCTAGCGCCAGTCTTAAAAATTCTTTGACGCACTATGTACAACGAAAGGTAAACTTACGCCCTCTAATGGCACATTTGTGCATTAAGAAATATTTTAAATTATATGCAGAACATTTCGCACCGGAAACGCTCTCTGATAAAGAAATAATTTTTCAAATCGGACTCTTAGAAGCAGAGATATCGACAAAGGCAAAATACACATTTACGCCCCTAGCGGAAAAACTATGCACTATTTTGAGCACAAGCTATTCTCAAAAGGTTTTCCAAGGTAAGCGGTATTGGAACACGAATGAGTGTTTTCAGTCGACTTTTCAGAAGTGCAAATTTTGCTGCAAATGCATTAGAAACAAAAATAAACACTTACGCCCCTGGCGGTAAAACTATTCACTACAAAAAAAAACAAAAAAACAAAAAAAAAACCACTAGAAATTACATGTGTAACATTTTCCACCAGAAGCTGTATGCGATGCTGCAAAAATGTTCGAAATCGGGTGTTTAGAAAGCATAGAATGTCGGGGAAATCCCAATTTCCTTTTAGGCCCCCTAGAGGAAAATATATACATAACTTGAGAAAGAAACTGTACGCAAAATACTCTTCGCTATAAATGGCATCGAAATAATCAAAATAAAAGAAGATTTTTTTCAATCGGATACTTAGAGCAAATATATAGAATAAAATGTATTTTGAGTTCGGTAGCATGTGCATTTGCGCCATCTAACAGCGAAGTTATGCACTGAAAACAAAAACAGAAAGCCAAGTTCTTCGTTCTCACATTTCGAGCTTTTCAATGAAAAAATAATTTTTCGAATCGAACAAATAGCCGCAGGGATATGTTTTCCACAGACGGACAGACGGACAGTGAGACGGACCATCGACAAATTGTATATATAAAAACGCACTTTTTTTAAAAGACTGTCTAAGAAGCATGGATAGATGCATGCTTGGTGTAATAACCAAGAAAAATGAACTCATGGAACAGAAAACTGACAAGAGTGGATGACATGATTACTATAAAGACCATAGAATGGACACACTGCCAGAATTACCAACCAACGTTAGTCAACGGATGTAAAACATTGGATATCAAAGGATAGTAAAAGACCCAGAAGACGACCACGTGAGAGATGGATGGATAAAATTCGAAAGCATGACATGGAAGTGAATTGCTCAGGGCCGCCCCAGTGGCGCAGTGGTCTAAGCAATTGCTTCTAATCATCCCGGTGAGGCATGGATGTTGTGTTTGTCTTACGGCGCTGGCTCTTCCCCTTCCCTGGAACCAGTGGCCCTATATTAGAGTCATTGAGTTGCTCACGGTGGTCGTTAAAAAACCGCGAATCAAAAAAAAAAAAATGAATTTCTCAAGACATACAGTTGCGGAGGGAAACCTTTGTCCAACAATGGATTTTGAATGGTGTTCATTGTGATGGTAATGGTATATGTGGGCATTTCATGTTTTAACTATCTTTTGAGATAGGAAGTATGAAGTTGTTTCGTCTATTTTCTTAATAATGGGCTTATTTCGTACCGTCCCCTCCATTTTTTGGTAAAATATTTGCAGTTGTAGACTCATTTGCTTAAAAACACCAAGAGTCTAAACAAGCAAACGTGATTTTCAAATACAAAGCTGTTTTATTTTTCAATTAATGTGAATTTATTTGAGGCCGCTCCCAACCTCTGGTGTTGTACAACTGCTCAGGGTCACGTGTGATTTTGACATGCCAACATTTTCAATAGGCGATATTTCTCTTCAATGAAAAAAATAAAGTAATTTCTATGCTCTTGATGAAAACAAGCAAACAACTCCCAAGATGAACTTTTACAAGATGCTTATATGTACTTGGCAAATGCATAAGAACTCTTTTAACGTGTGAATTCTTTCTATTTGTGTATCGCACTGAAGAAAAATTAAAGGATACATTTCTCTTCTCAAGAAGCAAAATGTGGTCCAGTTAAATCCTTAATTGCAGTTAATTAGCACAAGGATACCGTGCAAGACCGGTTATAATCGCTGAATACGGAAGCACGCCCAACGAGCTTTATGACAGCTTCCTTTTCTCATGAAACTAGCCCTTGTTTTTGTTCACATCTGAAGGGCAATTTCTCATTAAATGTAATTAACAGATTATTTGACATCCTGAACTTTGTAGTGCTCAGCAAAGAATGAGCTTTCATTCTTTTTATTCCCAAATCTTGCTTTTTCTATAATACTTTTGCTTTTTTCCCCACTTAATTAATTGTTCACGTGGAAACAAAGCCAAACTATTTGTTTCTTTCAAGGTTTTTCCGCCTCTTGAGCTGTGTGTAGGTTGCTCAATTTTATTTCGAAAATGTTTGACCTATTTAAAAATTCTCTGTCGAAACAAACTAGTGTCGGAATATTTTTGAAATAGCACTTTCGGCTTCCCCAACGTTTGAAGTCTATTCGTTCAATCAGCCTCAGTATTTTAATTAATGAGAATTTATTAGTTATATTTATTCATAATACCATTACTATTAGAGAATCAGAACTCCAGTTACTGTTTTAGTACAACAAAAACTTCGATAACGTGTGACGCCCCTGGTCTTTACTAGGTACATTAGCGCACCCAGAAATTTCCGAATGGGGGCCGTGGCGCACAGAATTTTCTTAAGGTGTTACCAGGAAAAATTGTCAGGTGCCGCAACAATTAAGAAAGAGGCTTGTAACATACCTGGAGATGTGACGTACCTGCCAGAAGGACGCACACGACATAAAGGCAGATAGGAATCAGAACAAATGTCCGCGTAGCTCAATTGGTAGAGCAACTTATTCCGGAATGAGGGGATCCGGGTTCGAATCCTGGCGTGGACAGAAATGACGGAGAAATTTACTTCGTTATAATGGCGCCCGAACTATCCGGATGAACCGACCGTTCAAAATCTCGCATTGGTGTGATGTTCTTTCCACACCGCGAGATAGGAAAAATAGGAGAATCCCTTCTCCAGCACTTCGAAAAAAAAAAAAAATAAGGGGGAGATGATGTAACGTACCAGGAGATGTGACGTACCTGCCAGAAGGACGCACACGACATAAAGGCAGATAGGAATCAGAATAAAATGTCCGCGTAGCTCAATTGGTAGAGCAACTTATTCCGGAATGAGGGGATCCGGGTTCGAATCCTGGCGCGGATAAAAATGACGGAGAAATTTACTTCGTTATAGGCTGACCTTTGTACATTTCTTCTTATCCAAGTTAAATGATTAGCAGAAGCAGCACATGAAGTTCTTTTTCTGGTTAGGTTCTTCTACATTTAATTCTTCAAATGCAAGACCTACTGTTTTGCAAATATTTTCAAACACATCTGCGAGAGTCAAAAATCCCTCCGCATTAATATTAAGGATGTTCCACCTAATTTCGATGGCTCTAGAGTCAAACATTTTTAATAAAGCAACTTGTTGTACGTTTAATTTCAGTTATTGCTGTTTTCTTGACAACATATCAAGCTTCAGAATATGCTTCACAACAACACCGATTTTCACAAGTTTATGTTGAGTTGAAAGTTACCAAAATGTATGAGTTGCTTTCATCATTGATCCTCAGAAGGAAGAAACGCTTTTCCTTCTGAGGACACTCTTCCTTCATATTTCATGACAAATCATTTTTCAGTCCGCGGGCACCAGTATCGAGCACAAAATTCCACAGTGCGCATTTTTCTTAAAAATATATACATATATATTTGCTTTTCAAAAATAAAATGGGAATAAAACCGGGTCTAAATCCCGTCAAGAACGCCTTGACCCGGCCGTTTGACCCGCTAAAAATTATCGACCCGTTGACCCGTGACCCGTTTCCATCTCTGCTTCTGATCATTTGCATCTTGTATCATACGTAATGTCAGGGGAGGATCTACTACGAAACTAATGAAGCTTAAGCTTCAGGGCACCTAATCCCGAAGGGGCCCCAAAAGCGACTTTAATCCACATTGCTTAAAATTTTGGGTCTACTGTATGAGGTGTTTTAAAATAATAATACTACAATATTAATGATACAGTGTAATTTAAATAAAAAAAAAAAAAGAATAATATTGTTTTCAGCAGTTCGCATCGGACTATAGAGTGCATCTCGCTTGACCTGAAACAGAAGACTACGGCCTGGCGACGTTCTCGCGCGCTATCGTTGCCAGTTGTCAATGGCGGTAGCAACACTGATGTCCGTATACGAACTCAATTTTTCCATATTGTTACAGTTTGTATGGTGAATATATTTCAAATACGTGGAGATAATGTAAATATACGATGTCATCGCTCTGTCCCCGTTATTTTATAAACAACGAATAGCAACTGAAAAATTGTTCATCCGACACCGCTGAGATCGAACCCCAGATCCCTCGATATCTAGCCGAGTGCGTTCACTTTACGCTACGGTGCCAACAATTCACAGCGCTATTCGTGATTTATCAGTCAGCATCTGACTACACAAATCCATACTGATGGGCTCAGCAACTGATGTGTCGCCATCTAGTGGCATTCAACAGAGCAAGCTGTTTAATTACAGCTGATAAATCCAAAGGGCAATATAAATGGTGAATATATTTCAAGTACGTGGAGATAACAACTGAAAGATAGCAACTGAAAAATTGTTCAACCGACACCGCTGGGATCGAACCCCATCGGATGTACAATTTTTCAGTTGCTATTCGTTGTTTATAAAATAACGTGGACAGAGCGATGACATCGTATATTTACATTATCCCCACGTATTTGAAATATATTCACCATTTCTATCGCCTTTTGGATTTATCAGCAGTAATTAAACAGCTTGCTTTGTTGAATGCCACTAGATGGCGTCACATCAGTTGATGATCTCATCAATATGGATTTGTGTAGTCAGATGCTGACAGATAAATCACGAATAGCGCTGTGAATTGTTGGCACCGTAGCGTAAAGTGAACGCACTCGACTAGATATCGAGAGATCTGGGATTCGATCCCAGCGGTGTCGGATGAACAGTTTTTCAGTTGTTTATAAAATAACGTGGACAGAGCGATGACACCGTATATTTATATTTACAGTTTGTATGGTTAAAATTAAATTATACGTAGTGTATTTGTATGGCATTATAAGATCGGCAGCAATACAAAGGAACAAGTTGAAAAACTACAGCACGAAGGACCTGAAAAATAGAAAGGTAAGTGAAAGTGTACCATATAATTATTTTTTTAGACAGCCAATGAAAACAGCAGGTCTTTTAACAGTAGACGATTGTGTTAAAAATAGCATGTTATGGGCAAGCGCGGTAAAATTAAAGCAACTTTCTGTTATCTTCTTCATTGAAGTTGTCGTAGAACAACCTCATTGAAGAAGATAACTGTATTTACCCAAAACACGCTGCCCTAACGGCCCCCCTCATAACAGCTCAAGCTTCAGGGCCTCAAAACTGTAGATCCGTCACTGCGTCATGTACCCTATAAATCTCACTTCAATATCTCAGGTGTTTCTTTGAGTTGCATTTACAACATATGGCAGTGTATATGGTCATTCTTTATGGTATTTCGTGGCAACGAATTGGCTTGATTAAAGGTAAAAACAAAACTGGATTGATTAGTTTACAACCAAGTGCTCCTGCGACTGTTCTGTGTCAGGAATCCAGCCAGTCTTGCTACACCAAATGCTGTGAACAACGACTACATGCGAGCATCCGCTGTTCTGTCTGTTCAGACTACACCCGAATCTTTGTATTCCCTTTCACAGAGGAGTTAGTGTCCAGTGCCAATTTTCTGGAATCCATGCACGCATTTGCGCAAAACCCTGGAAAATCCAAGAATTGGAATATAGACAACTTCAACGTTCGCCTACCACACAAACACGAGACTGGAGATTAGCCATCTGAGCCGGATGGTGTTTTTTGTGTAAAGCACTACCATTTTCATCAGTATTATGAACAATATCCGATTAACAGGCTGTTCAGTGTCGCTTGTTAAGACTATTAACGAATGTCTAAGTATCTATAGCGTACTACTTTGAATCTGTACCTTCAAAACCGACAACGATTTTCATTGATCTTGAAGAAGTATAGCTCTAGTTTTTTTTTTTTTTTTTTTTTTTAAATGCAAGAAAATTTCATCCCAGAAACACGAAACCCAAAACTGATTGAAGTTGCGATACCTAATTGTACGCCGATAAGCCATTCCATTATGACCACTTCCAGCCTATAGAAATGAGCGCGCCAGGAGACCGAGCGGTGGCTCAGGTGAAGTTCACAGAGCAGTATATATACAACCTGAAGACCGTTTTCCAGTTAGTAGATTGTTCGAAGTCAGAATGGGAAAAGATACCGATTTATTAGAGTTTGATAAAAGATAAATTGTGATGGCAATGCGCCTCAGAACTACGATCTCGGAAACAGCACAGTTTGTGGGTTGTTCACGTGCCGCTGCAGTGATTACGTTTCAAACGCGGTGCACAGATGACCAAACGACGAATCGTCGTCCAGCCGCATGTCGTCCGCAGCTCATTGATGCCAGAGGGGAGCGGAGACTGTCGCGCATTGTTCACAGCTACCGCAGGACCACAGTGCGACAAATCACCCGCAGCTACAACAGTGGTGATCAGGACAATGTGTCACAGCACGCAGTTCATCGTAGCCTTCGGCGCATGGGCATGTGTAGCCAAAGACCCAGCCGGGTCCCCATGCTCACTGCACGTCATCGCCAACAAAGCATGAAATGGGCCCACGATCTTCGAGATTGCACCGTGCAGTAAAAATTGCAGGGTCAAATTACGGTAGATAAACCGGCAGCTGAGTGGCCAGTCAATATACCGTAATTTTACTGTACCATACGGTAATGTTAATTAACATGTCTAATGAAGGGGAAATAAAAACATCTAATGACCAAACTGTTCATTAACGTGTTGTGACGTGCCTGTCAGCAGGACGCACACGACATGAAGGCAGATAGCAGTCAGAACGAACGTCCGCGTAGCTCAATCGGTAGAGTGACTTATTCCGGAATGAGGGGACCCGGGTTCGAGCCCAGGCGTGGACGAAAATGACGGAGAAATTTACTTCGTTATAGTGTCTAATGACGAATAAATAATAATACATGTTATGTTCATTAACATGTCTAATGGGAATTAAAAACGTCTAATGGCGTAATGTTCATTAACATGTCTAATGACCGGGAATAAATAATATCTCAACTGACCGGGAAATAAAAACGTGTTACCCATAGAGGTGTTGCCGGTCGACTGATTGCACATTACAAAACAGGTATATAACCACTTTAAGAATAACGTTGGCAGATTGTCAAGGTTAAAATACAATAACAGTTCAAACAGTTTAAACACCGTGAACATGTAGTTTATCTACCGGAAATTTATGGTTGACATGCAGGTTGCATGCTTAGGAACTCTAAACCGTCGTAATCCGGGTTAAACCCTGACTATTCACGGCAATTTGGCCTGGTCTGACGAATCCAGATTCCTGAGGCATCACGTAGACGTCCGAGCGCGAACACTCCGATTACCAATGGAGGCTATGGCAGCTGGATGACCTGTTGGGCAGAAACAGGCCAGCGGCGGCGGTGTTATGCTGTGGGCGATGTTTTCTTGGGACACTTCAGGCCCCATTATCCCACTCCCCTGACAGCTGTCAGGTATCTGAAGATCGTTGCGGACCAAGGTGACCTATTCATGGCAACTGTGTTCCCTGCTGGTGATGGCCATTACGAACAGGATAATGAGCCATGCCACACTGCCAGAATCGTCAAGGTGAATTTAGAGGCCAGGGTATTAACAGAAAGCCACCAACAGGAACATGTTGGTGACTTTCTGTTAATGCCCTGGCCTCCAAATTCACCTGACATGAACCTAATCGAACATTTGTGGTTCGACTTGGAAAAGCTGGTTCGCGCTAAATCATTACCACCCCGAAATGTATATGAGAGCTGGAGTATGTGCTGTTGACATTATGGCACCAGCTACCCCAGGATACCTATCGCCACCTCATCGAATGGATGCCTCGCCGAGTGGACGCTGTTTTGCGGACTAAGGGGGGTCCTACAGCTTATTAGGTAGGTGGTCATAATGTAATGTCTCATCGGTGTAAATGAAAAGTAATGTTGCCATATATACGTTACGGGAAATGCAATAAAAAATTGCTAAAAGTTTCCAATTTAATCTGGAATGAAAAGAAATGAATAAATCGAGAGAGACAAAGAACAAAAGTTGACACACCTGTTGCAAATCAAGAGTTATTAGGTTTTGTGACCAGGGATGTATATTTCAGAATATTTACACAACACTGGTGATATCTATTGAATCTAAAATTTAAATTTAAATTATTTTAACTAAAAGACGAAGAATTGAGTTTGAATGGCAGCTAATGGATTGACAGAATCATTCGTCTGCTGAAAAATGTAGGTCTGATTCATGACTTAAAGCAACAGACCAAACAAACCTCTTTCTTTCTGTTTGCTTTCGCGTACCACTGTTATAATCCACAAATATAAATGCATATATTTATTAGATATCAATAATTAACTATATCTATGTGAATTAATGGTACACAAAAATACTGTAATCAAATTAAGTTAATTTTTGTTAATTAAAATCGGACTCAAGCAGCTATTGTTTTAACGTTCGTGCAAGATAATTTTGAAAGTCAGTGACATAAATATCTAATGAGTTTGAAATTTTGCACAATTTTCTAATGTTTGGCTCAGTGTTTAAAAATTTTATGCAAATGTCTGGTTCTACATTTATTATTAATCGACATCATAGGTGAAAATCCTATTTCACAGAAGTAAGCGGTGGAAAAAGGTAATCAAAACTTCGAAACTTTGCTCATCATAGGGAAGTACTCCGTTATAGTCTCTACGACCAAATTTTATCAAGGCCATACGTTATAAATTCTAGTCCTACATCACAAGACAAAGCGATCAGCTGTGTTGAAACTGTCAAGGCCTGAGTCAGCTGCAAGGAAAGGGTTCAATATCCATATTCCAGGTCAGCTTAAGATTGTATAGTGTGGAAGGTGTAGAGAAGCTACCTCCGCTACGAAAAGTAGCCCTTTGTGTTTAGAGCGGAAAGCTACATAATTATTTCTCAGAATCATCAGCTTTGTTTGCTCAGTAGGTAACCTGGGAAAACTGCCGCTTTAGACAAATCTTTTTAAATGGCAGAGCGTTTCAGAAATAGATTTGACATGAGGAGTGGAGAGCTGTACAGCGAAGAGTTTGCTTTGTACTTCCGGCAGCTGACTGTTCATCTGGGAAATGTAACTTAAGGGGAGGGAACAGGGTGGAAGGGAAAAAAGACTTCTCCCAACATTCGCTATGCAAAGGCAATAAATTGACAATTGGGGAAATGGGAGTAAGATATACTTAAGCATCTGTAGGAAAAATTTATTTGAAGTATGAATGTAAATGGGAGAGAGGGAATCAGTGGAGGAATAATGCATGACAGCAGGAGTGGAATGATACGCGGAATGATACAATTTTTACCTTCTCCCGGAGACGCCGTGAGCTGGCTGCCCTAACTTCTTCAATAGTACACTCTCAAGTTGACTTGGAGTATAGTTGAATGCTGTGGAACTTTCACAGAAGTACTCTTCAAATTGTTTGAGTTCCTGGGAATATGTTTCGTTACCAGTATAAACGTTGATTTATTTTATTTTATTTTATTTTATTTATTTTTGGAGACTGACAGTGGATCACTTCTACTTTTCAAATTTTATTTCTATCGTTTTTTTCCTTGAAGTAATAAACATGGCAAAACACTATTTTCCCCATTGTGACTTAAAAATACGGGTATTTTAAGTCCTTTTTATTTATGCCGTAGAGTACTACCTCGAAAAAACCGGCGTATTACCAGAGGTATGGTTACCACAGGCTGGAAAGACGTTAACCTAGACTATAAAAGAGGGAGTTTCTTTTTTCATGGCCACAAATGCTACTCAGGAAGCTTTGTGGCAATAAAAATAAAGAAAGATAGGAAGGTGGAAGAGGCATTGCCTGCCTGATCTCCACGTTAAGAAAAGTCTCATTTGAATATGTTTCATGGCTATATTATCGTTCCGCAAAATCTTTTCCACGCAGGTCATTGGTCCCAAAGCCCAAAGGAGACTGTGTAATTTAAATCCGCATGGTTTGCCTTATACCTGTGAACTATTTTTATTTCTTGAACAAATATAAGCGAAATGTAACTTAAAAATTATATCTTCTGGGTTGACCTTTCTGACACAAAGATCTTGAGGATCAATCTGATGATCCAAACCTTCTTTAACGCACACTGAGTATTAGTCTCGTTTCTTTAAATTCCACAAAATCTGAAAAGTGAGTGAACTTCCGCGTAAGTGAGCGATAGAGGAACTGGACAATTTTCTTCGAGATGTTATCTTTTGTGTGATAGCGAATTTTCCCCCTTCGCCACTTTTATCAATAGAAGTCGCAATGAAAAGAACAAAATTCGTTCAGGCAGAGGCGATTAGTGGAATCTTCGATCGACTCTATCTGAGAAGATTCTCTGTTCATCACCTTCAAAGCTCCCTGCTTGAATACTCTGTTGTACAAGTTGTTGAGCGGCTCTTGCAATAAATTTTCACAGTCATCAGAGCAGAACGATCTTTATTGTCTGCACACAGAATGCAGATTACCCCGGTGCATGTTGATGATGAAAATCTTCTATGTGCGATACCGAGGAGGGAAGCATTTGATAGCACGAAGATAATATGTAGGAAGAGAAGGGCGCCAACTGTGGTACTGCGGATGGAAAGGGAGTTGGAATGAACAGGGTCACTAGGGTCATGGGAGTGACCGATAGCTTCACCCCCCGTAAAGGTGTTCAGATTAAATGACCGTGGTCGGATTTGTGGTGTAGATCCTCATGCACTGATCGCGACCGAACCGGTTGTTACTAATGGGATGCAAGACACACTGAGTGAGGGTTATTGTGTTTACATGGTCGTTACATCTCCAAGGTACAGGGTGTGTTCTAAAAAAATATATATACTGCGCTTTGTTGTTTGAGCAAATGCTTCGCATTGCAGTGGATCTTAGAGAGAGAGAGGATGAAGGAAGAAGAATCATGTTTTTTTAATACCGAATTGACCTCATACGCACAGTAGATAAATAATGCCGAGAACTGTGAGTTGATGGGAGTGCTCTCATTTCGTTCAATCTCGGAAAATAAATGAAAGTGGTTTCCTGTCTTCCCGAAATGCAATGGTATCAGATCTGTATCAGCTGCTGAAAAATATCCGTTTGTCATGTGCTTGATGGAACACGTGTTGTTAAATGGAAATGGACTAATTACATTTAAGTTCAGGTGGGGTTTTATTTCTCTGTATTGGAGTCAACGACCACCAAGCAACCATTGGCGCACCCACAGGCATAGGGGGGCTTTCGAGGCTTAAGCCCCCCCCCCCCCAAGATTTTAAGAGGGACGTACGTCACAAATTAAACATTCAAAAGTATTATTTTGCATGTTGAAAAAACTACATAGTGTCTACTGGTTATATTCCAAAGCCTCAAAGAGAAACGTACGCCACAAATTAAATATTCAAACATATTCTTTCACATGTCCAAAAATTACATAGACTACTTGTTATCTTTTCGGCCTTATATGTACGATTTTTACTTCCTTTTATTCAATATGTACGATTTTTCCTTCACTTTTTTCCCACTCTTCTTCGTTTCTAAATTCTTTATTTTGATTGCCGAAACCCTACGTATATATCAATATCTATCTATCTATCTATCTACAGTATCTATCTAATGTATACAATATGTGCGTATACTATAAACATGCACACACTATGTAAGTGTACTATATATATGCACTAATGTGCATATACTATATACATGTATACATACACTATCTACCAACAAGTAATAGGACACCTGTGATAGCAAAGGAAAACGAAGTTTATTCACCTTCAATGGTTGGTGGAGCCTCCACGAGCGGAGATTACAGCTGCGACCCTCCGGGGCATACTCTCAACCAGGCGTTGTACGACGGCTAGCGGTATTTTCTTCCACTCGGCTTGGAGAAGACAGGTCAGTTCCTTCACCGATATCGGACGGTGGGGGCACGTCGACGCTCCAACTCGTCCCAGAGGTGTTCGATAGGGTTAAGGTCCGGGCTCTGCGCAGGCCAGTCAATTCGATTAACCCCATTGTCACCATACCAAGCCAGGGTGGACCTCGCAACATGACAGGTGGCATTGTCATCCTGAAAATAACATGGGCCCACCCCGTAAAACTGCCACAACGTAGGAAGCGCATGGTCATCCAAAATGGTGCAGTAGGTCTCGGCGTTGAGTCTACCAGGAATTGCGACCAAGGGTCCCGTGCCATACCTGGAGAAACACCCACATAGCATAATTCCACCGCCGCCGAAATTCATATTTGGCACAATACATTACGGTATGAGGTATTCTGCAGGCAGACGCCAAACCCAGACCCTGTCATCCAAACGGTAGAGTTTGAACCTTGATTCGTCGCTCCAGAGGACCTGTTTCCACTGTTCAACGATCCACTGTCGACGTTCTTTACACCACGTTAGCCAAGCAGCGTTATTGGACTTGGGGATCAAAGGCTTTTGGGCGGCAGCACGTCCATAATAACCGAGCAGATGGGCTTCCTTACAGAAGGTATTCATCGAAAGAACACTCCCGGATGCCCGTTGAAACTCCTCGTGGATGTGGCCCATCGATTTGGTGCGGTTCTTCCGAATTTCTCTGGCCAGCACCCGTCGGTCTCTAACTTCCAGTTTTGTGGGTCTGCCGGGTCGGGGCACATTCCGAGAGTCACCTCTCATCTTCCACTTGCCAATCACGCGGGCCACTGTTGATTTTGGGTACTTCACCTCGCTGGATATGTCACGTATGGATCGGCCATTTCTGTTATACCCGACGATTACACCTTTCTCGAAATCAGAGAGCTCCGAACTGCGTGGCATCTTGCATGCGACTGGTTGCGTTGTTGTTTCCCACACGATATTTAACGGCGGCGGCCGTGACGTGTATCAGGACCGCAGATATCGTCGATTGCAGGGGTGTCCAATTACTTGTTGGTAGTTAGTGTATATTAAATAGCTGGTGCACAAAATAGGAGGAGAGGAGAAGAAATATCCTGCGCCACAATAAACAAAATTCATGCGATATACTATCCACAATTTCCGATCTCGCTACGAAACTTCAAAATCAGTTCCTTTTACAGACGATTGAATTTTAAAAGTTAATCAAAGCTCAAGTATTCTCACCGATAGCTAGTATTACTGGTAATTTCTCTTCATACAGACACGGAAAAAGTGAGAACGAATATTTTCCCGTTAATATATGAAAGGAATTGCGAAAAGGTTTCTGAAAAATTAAGAATTTTCCATTAACACACACCTCTAAAACGGTAATTTACCGTTAATATGAGAAAGAAACTGCGGAAAGGTTTCTGAAAATTCAGAATTTGCTACGAAAAATTAGTGAAATTCAGGTTTCTTTCCTCCATTTCAAGGAAAGAGTTGTATCAGAAATATGCTTAGTTAATTCACGAAAAAAATGACGGAAAGTGGCTCGTGAATTTCAGAAATGTTTTTACACTGTACAGTAATTTATGCATGAAACAGTATCATGCGTATGGAATTCAGTCCTGTTACTCAAATTTATGAACGTACGAAATTGTGTGTGAACACTTTCTAATATCTCCAAGTGGCTTTCAGTTCCAGTTCCATTAAGACATCCATTAATATTTTTGTCCAACTTAACAGTTGCTGTTTTCCCTCTTCTTCGTTTCTAAATTCAAGAAAGTTCTTCGGTTAACGAAGTCACTGTTTTCTGCCTCCTTTTTAAAACGCTTGATCAGCTCTAACATGTTTGTGTTACTTTTATTCAAAGCAGTGGTGAACTTTCTGTGCCATCCTTCAAAGACACTATTTGTTCGATGTCATCTGTTGTAACAGTTTCACATGCTAACATACAATAATGAATTTTCTAGCCACTGGGTCACAAAATAATCCTAAAATTCTTAAGTTTCTAATTTTGTGGTGTCTCCTCTTGCAAGCATAACCACCCATCCACCACCACATTTTTTTTATAAGCAGTCGTCCGTCCCTAATTTAGGGTCACTGGTTCCATGGAAGGGAGAGAGCACCGGAAGACAAACACAACATCCATGCCTCACCGGGATTCGAACCCGGACCCAACTCGAACGAATGGTCATAAACCTTCGCTTAGACCATTTTGCCACACCACAACTTATTCAGCAGTTACACTAGTGGGACGATTTCCGTCCCTGTTCCACTCGTGGGACGCTCCCGTGTGGGACAACCGAGGGCGGCTACAGGAAGTTAAAGGGAAATAAATTTCCGCACTGAAGGCATTCCATGAGACTCTGATACCACCAAGCAAATAATTATAAAAAAAAATTTCCTTCGCAAAAATAAAGAAGGATATGATTCGAAACCTGCAAGACAACCGCTATCCAGCGAAAATAATTTTTGATTACAACTTTTATTGTAGATGCGCGAGTATCGTGTTTCGATATCTTGGTAACTTCATTTTGATTTGGCAACTTCTACCACTTGCGCCGTACCCTTCCACCTAACCAACTAATCAGTCATCTTCCTGTCATGCGCAACATCCTCTTGTTTTTGTTCGTGCTATCTCAGTTTTACCATTCATCATTTTGCGTATACCGCACATGCGCGTGTCCAGAAAAATGTGAGATTAGATTCTTTTAATTACACTTTTAAGCCACACACGTTGCCCAGTCCCATCAAATAAACCACTCAATTTACTTTTAATTAAAAACACCTGCGTTGTTTTTCGTAGTGATAGACCCCCGAAGTGGCAATACCACACGTGCAACACGTTCAATCAACACTTAGGATCTTTTATACTAATGGTAATTTTATCAGCAGGCGTTTTTAAATGGCTTATATAGTTATTTTGTCTCTTCAGGTACTCACATGGTTAGAATCTGGTGTTAAAGGTTATCATCTTTGGTGACAAAATTTTTCGTTAAAAGGTAAGATTTTTCTTAATTAGCTGAATGACACTGCGAAAAATATTACATCGCTTTATCAAGGACTTGTCAACAACAACAACAAAAAAAACACTTTGCCAACAAAATAAAATCTCGCAAACAGTATATAAGAATAACATACGATTCACCTAAGTCTACAAATCTCCTTTAATGGCGTAAATACGAGGGGGATTCAAATTTGACCTATGCTAGTTTTTTTTAATCAGATCTTTATTTACGATACAGCTGATGTTACATCAGTTACTTTTTGAAGTAATCTCCGTCATGGTCCATACAGTTTTTCTGGAAGCTTCCGGATTCCAGTTTCATAGAAATCTTCCCTCTGTTGTTTAAACTATCTCAGGACGACACTTTTCACCTCTTCATTTGATCTAAACTTCTGTCCTACCCAAAATTCTTTTAATGGGCCGAACAGGTGGTAGTCACATGTTGACATATCCAGGCTGTACGGAGGCTGTGGTACAACGTCCCATCCAAATTCCTCCAATGTTTCCTTAGTCACTTTAGCGGTGTGAGACCTGGCGTTGTCTTGGAAAAGGCATACTCTACTGTTGAGAAGTCCTGGTCTCTTCTTCCTCAGTGCTGCCTTAAGGGAGTTCTTGAGGAGATCGCTGAAATAGGTGGCATTGAATGTTTGACGATCTTCCAGGAAATACGTAAGAATAATACCGTTAATTCCACAAAACACCGTTATCTCGTGACTGATGTCCTGATCTCAAATATTTTTAGGTGGGGGCGAATCACTGTGTCTCCACTTCATGCTTGCACGTTTGCTTTCCAGCGTATGGTGATGAATCCATGTCTCGTCCACTGTCACCACACGTCTGAGAAAGTTGTCTCCTTCTCTCTGATGTCTCCACTCCATGCTCGCACGTTGGCTTTCCGGCATATGGTGATGAATCCATGTATCGTCCACTGTCACCACACGACTGAGAAAGTTGTCTCCTTCTCTTTGATATCTTCAGAACAGCATGTTCGCAATTTGCAATCTGCTGGCTTTCTGCTCGTCGTACAGCTGTTTCGGTACCCATCTAGCCCACACTTTGCTGGAGTGCAGCTTATTGTGGACGATGGTATGCACGCTGCCGGTGCTGATGTTCAGTTCAGAGCTGAGATCATTTACAGTAATCATCCTCTTTTCCTTATGAGCTCATTTACACCCTCAGGCACGGGTCGTTAACAGCAGTTGCAAGTCGTGTCTCCTGCAGTTCGTTGCTGACGCTTTGTCTGCCTTCCTTGAACGCTTTACACCATTCGAAGACGGATGAACGGGACAGACATGAATCACCAAACTGTTTGAAGTCTGATGAATTTCACTGCCACTCGCACCTTCATTGCAAAGAAATTTGATAATTATTCTCTGCTGCACCGAAGTCGAAAGACCTTCACTCGCCATTTATCTTTCTGCAATGCGGGAGTTGTCATGGCAACGAAAATTAACGAAACAGGTGGCCTTCTGGTAGCGTGAGATCTCAGTGTTGCCAAACGCACAACAATAATACGCACAATTTTTCAAACTAATGCATTAGAAACAAATGTCCAGGCTAAATTAGAACAGTCGTAACACAAGCACTCAATATACAGGGGTCGGACAGAATAATGTGAACACCTAGGAAAAGAAGGTTTTACGTACCTAATAGGGTGTGGGACCACCTTATATTCAAAACCGCCTGAATCCTCCTTGGAATGGACGCATAGAAATATTGGATGGTGGTTGGTGGGATGTTACACCATTCCTCATGTAGAAACTGCTCCAGGTCCTTGAGAGATGCAGGAGGAGGATAACCGGATCTTACTCTGTTTTCCAACACAGACCACAGTGGCTCGATGAAGTTTAAGTCCGGTGATTGGAGAGGCCAAGGAAGGTGTGAAAGTTCGTCCTCATGTTCCTCAAACCGTGATTAGACATTCCGAGCTCTGTGAATTGGAGCGTTATCATTTTGATAGATGGCATCCCCTGTAAGAAACCATACCTGAGCAATTGGATGGACTTGGTCGGCCAAAATGGTTTCGTGCGCCCTGCCAGTCATCCGTCCTTTCAAGGTGATCAGGGGACCTGCTGAAAACCACGATATGACTGCGCAGAGCATGACAGAATCACCCCCATGCTGCACTGTTGGGAGCAGACAATCTGGGTTGTACGCTTCTGACTGTGTTCTCCACACGTAAACACGTCCTGCGTGTGGATGTGGATTAATCGACCACATTACACGCTTTCATGCATTGGTAGTCCACGTTGTATGCTCCTGGCACCACTGCCGTGGCCGTTGTGCATTCACCCGGGTCACCAGAGGTTTTGCAATGGCAACTCTGCCATGAATATCTTGTTTATCCAGTCCCCTGCGCGCTGTTTTCGTTCATACTGAGGTCTGGAGATGCAGATTGAGCTCCGCACTCATTTTGGCGCCGTGGTCTTCTTATTACGGGTAACAATCCTCTTTAATGCTCTCCTGCCTCGGTTCTACGTCAATTCGTCGCGTGCGTCAATTCGTCGACTGCGTCAATTCGTCGACTGCGACGATTCGTCGCGCGTCAATTCGTCGCGCGTCAATTCGTCGCCTACGTCAATTCGTCGCGCGTCAATTCGTCGACTGCGTCAATTCGTCGCGGACAAATTCGTCGACTACGTCAATTCGTCGACTACGTCAATTCGTCGACTACGTCAATTCGTCGACCACGTCAATTCCTCGCGTTTACAGATTTTGGTTACATACAAAACGAATGCAGGAAAACGTACGATTTCGAACGTCTTGCTCCCTGATGAAATTTATAAAGTTTGGACACGCAGACAGGATAGGAATATTACGTAATATTAGACGGTAAACGGTTTTTGGAACGGGGCAGGGCCCGGTTGGTCAGAGCCCCCCATATACAAAATTTTCGTAAAATCTACAGTTTTCAATTCAGAACCACCAAATCTGGTATACTATCTCGTGGTACTCTAACTTAGACTGTAGACGGTTTTGGGAAGCGGTTGGAGAGGGGGGGTAGAGGTTAGAGCCCCCCCCTACAGAATTGCCGTAAAATATAGTTTTCAATTTAGAACTACCAAATTTGGTATATTATCTCATGGTACTCTAACTTAGACGGTTTTTGGAACGGGTCAGGGGCCCGGTTGGTCAGAGCCCTTCAAACACAGTTTTCAATTCAGAACCACCAAATCTGGTATCCTATCTCATAGTACTCTAACTTAGACGGTTGTCGGTTTTTGGAACGGGTCAAGACCCGGGGAGTCAGAGCTCCCCCCCCTACATACAAAATTTTCGTAAAATCTAGTTTTCGTTTCAGAACCATCAAATTTGGTAACATGAAACTCTAACTTAGACGCTAGACGGTTTTTGGAAGGGGTTGGAGGCCCCCCCTTTCCCTCATAAAAAATTTCGTAAAATCGACAGTTTTCATCTTAGAACCACCAAATTTGGTATACTATCTTATGGTACTCTAACTTAGACGGCAGACCGTTTTTGGAACGGGTCAAGGCCCGGGGGTGAAGCCCCCACATACAAAATTTTCTTAAAAACTACAGTTTTCAATTCAGAACCACCTAATCTGGTATACTATCTCATGGTACTCTAACTTAGACGCTAGACGGTTTTTGGAAGGGGTTGGAGCCCGGGGGGTCAGACCCCTCCGAATAAAAACTTTTTCGTAAATACTACAGTTTTCAATTTAGAACCACCAAATTTGGTATACTATCTCATGGTACTCTATCTTAGACGCTAGAAGGTTTTTTGAAGGGGTTGCAGCCCGGGGGTCGGCCCCCTCATAAAATTTTGTAAAATCTACAGTTTTCATATTAGAACCACCAAATTTGGTATACTATCTTATGGTACTCTAACTTAGACGGCAGACCGTTTTTGGAACGGGTCAAGCCCCGGGGGTCACAGCCCCCCACATACAAAAAGAACAAAAACATAACAAAAACACCCATACAAAGTAAAATGCCCAAAACATAAAAAGAAGTAACCACACAAAATGAAATGCCCAAAACATTAAAAAAACTGCAACCACACGAAACAAAATACCCAAAACATGGTAAGAAATTCTGTTTAAAGCACAATGAA
Source organism: Macrothele yani (assembly GCA_039090855.1). Lineage (NCBI taxonomy): Eukaryota > Metazoa > Arthropoda > Arachnida > Araneae > Macrothelidae > Macrothele > Macrothele yani. Next base: position 123,847,241 of record CM077024.1, on the reverse strand, counting down.
GGTATACGATAGCAGAAATATATGTTTTTAAAACTTAATACAAGTGTCAAAACTGAAATAAAAAGAAAGAAAAAAGAAATATCCCAAATTTCATTGTTACTTTAGATATTTTGACCTGTTGACATTTCGTAAACTGTACTTGCACTCGGTCAAAAAATATTACTTACAAGGACTCTTTAGTAACTTTTAATCGCTGTGGTCGTATTTATAAGGTTTGCATAACAAATCAAGTTAATAATGTTGCGCTTTCACTTACCGTCTCCCGCTAAGTTAGAGTTTGATGACACAAAAGTTGGCGGTTCTGAATTGAAAAATAAAGATTTTAAGAAAATTTTGTATGTGGGGGGGATCTTACCCCCGGGCCTTGATCCGTTCCAAAAACCTTCTACCGTCTAAGTTAGAGTACCATGAGATAATATACAAAATTTGGTGGTTCTAAATTGAAAACTATAGATTTTACGAAAAAGTTTTTATTCGGGGGTCGGACCCCCGGGCTGCAACCCCTTCCAAAAACCGTCTAGCATCTAAGTTAGAGTACCATGGGATAGTATACCAGATTAGGTGCTTCTGAATTGAAAACTGTAGTTTTTAAGAAAATTTTGTATATGGGGGCTCTGACCCCGGGCCTTCATCCGTCCCAAAAACGGTCTACTGTCTAAGTTAGATTACCATGAGATAGTATACCAAATTTGGTGGTTCTAAATTGAAAACTGTAGATTTTACAAAAAAAAATTATTCGGAGGGGGTCTGACCCCCGGGCTCCAACCCCTTCCAAAAACCGTCTAGCGTCTAAGTTAGAGTACCATGAGATAGTATACCAGATTAGGTGGTTCTGAATTGAAAACTGTAGTTTTTAAGAAAATTTTGTATGTGGGGGCTCTGACCCCCGGGCCTTGACCCGTTTCAAAAACGGTCTGCCGTCTAAGTTTGAGTACCATAAGATAGTATACCAAATTTGGTGGTTCTAAGATGAAAACTGTCTGAATTGAAAACTGTAGAATTGAAAACTGTAGATTGTGCTCCGTGAGTTTTGTTTGTATTTCAAGTATTTAGGCTACTAGGATTACTAGGTTTGTGCTTACCTCCACTATAAAGGTTTGGTGATTCGTTTCGGACATCTCCCGAAGTGGTGAGTGCCTTTTTTCATTTCTTATCGTCGTGTTTAAAACTCTTACTGAGCTGGTAGAAGCCTAGTTATCTCGGCGCCATTAAAATGGCGTCATCCGGTGGTGTTGTCAACCCTGACATCACTTCCGGTGATCACGGCACTTTGCCCAGCGGTGGCGTTGTCACGTTGCCCACCGGGTCGACGTCAGCCGTTGGCGGCGTATCGTTTTCCTCCCCTGACGTCACTATTACAGCTCTTGCCCCAGCTGCTTCTCATATAGTGACAGATGACGTCATGGACACTATGGATGACGGTGCTCCTCTGCCTTCAATGGATGGCGATGCTCCTCTGCCTTCAATGGATGGCGGTGCTCCTCTGCCTTCAACCTCCACTTCTACTGCTCCTCGTTCCTATTCTTCAGCGGTAACTTCCCAAAGGCTTCAGCCCAAGTCTAATTCCATGCGAGCGGAAGCCGCAGCTTTAAAACCTCATGTCCGTCGCTCTGGTAATGAGGTTGTGCTCGAAATTCCAGTGGATTCTCCAGCAGGTACTTCTTTCACCACGGCTACTGAGTTGGGTGTGTGCTTTGAGGCGCTGCCAGACACACCACTCAAAATGTACTCAACTGCTCTAAAACAGAAGTTCTCTCCGTCAGCGATACGTCATATGTCGCGCAGAGGGCCGAGTGTCATTGTTTATTTTTTTCATGCGGCAGATGCTACCTCTGTCTTACAGACTGGGCTGGTTGTTGGTGATCACCAATTATTTCCTGAGCCTGTCGCCCAGAGACCAGTAACGGTCTCGATGTACCCAGTACATCCTGAAGTCACAGATGCTATGCTTTGTGCTTTTCTTATGCAATCCGGTCGTGTTGTGGGTAACATTACCACACACTCCGCTGCTCCAAAGGACGAGGATGATCGTTCGATTGAAAGTTCCCGACGAGTTGCGCGAGTAGTATTCTCTTCGGATGAACATATCAAGTCTTTTCCTACTCTCTTCACTGTAAAATGCGGAGATCAAGTCCGACGCATCGACGTTTTAACCGCCTTTCATTGTCAGACTTGTAAGGCGTATGGCCATCAACGTAGTGAGTGCTTCCGCCGCCCTGCTGTACCTCAGTCTTCGGGACCAAAAGTCACTCGTGACAGCCCTGTGTCGTCCACCCCTACCGTTTCTAAGGAGGTGTCTTCAGAACTTCATCAACCTGCTCTGCCATCGGGCCTTCCTCCACGGGGTCCTGCCCCACAATTGTTGACAGAGGACTTTCCTCATCTGGTACCGACAGCTCCGCCCACGTTCCTTGCAGCTCCAGCTGACCTGACTGCTGACCTTCATCCTCCATCGGATGAAGACACTCCAAGTACAGTTACTGACATGGACTGCCCTACTGCTAGTGACTCTTCTGGCAATCACTCTGACCCTACAACTACCAGCAAGCCTGCTCTACGGGAGTCCTGGAGTGCTCCGCAGACTCCGCTCCCTCCTCGCACCGGTGCTGCAAGAGGTCGTTCTGTTGACTCATCTTCCCGCTCCTCCTCTCAACGTCGTACTTCGCCACGAACAAGTCGACACCCTGCTGTGATTCCAGGTTCTAAGACTCCACCCCCAGTGCTTTCCCTAGATTCTTTTCTCCGATACCTAGCTGAAGCGAAGGCGGATATACCGGTAGGTCCGCTTTCTCTTCATAAAATATATGAAGTATTATGCTCTCATAAACATCCTAGATTCTTTAATCAGTTTGTTGCACGTCATTTGCTTGATCTTCCTACTGTTCTAACCCAAGTTTCTAGTGTGATATCTGTGTATCGAAATCTTGTGCTTTCCTATCCCGATCTCAAATTTAGTGTTGACAGAATGAAGAAGCAAGCGAAGAAAATAACAGATTCCAGCGCACGTGCGTGTCGACCTGGGAAGGACCTACCGATTCAAGGTGATCACACTTAACTGCAGAGGGTTCTCTGCTTCTCCTAGAAATGCTCTAGTGTATGAGGACTTGGCGCCTCTACACGCAGATCTTCTCTTGCTCCAAGAGACCAATTGCTCTGCTACCACTTTGTTCTCTCGTTGGCGGGCTTGGCCCTACGATTTTCACCATGCTTATCGAGTTGGACGGAATGGTGGCCTTGCACTTGGGATCCATCACCGCCTACTCCCTCTGATTTCGACGCCAGTGATTCGTGCCTTACATGTGGACAACCTCCAGGTCGTTGTCTTTTGCATTGAAAACGTGACCTATCATGTTTTTAACATATATGTCCCCTGTGATGAACGTCTGTTACCTGATCTTCTCTCCACACTCCGTACAGAGCTGTCATGCATCCCACCGTCTGAATATATTCTCATCGGCGGAGATTTCAATTGTACGTTGTTGCCGGCCCTTGACCGCAATTCAACCGTTGGAGAATACCGCAGACAACGTGTATTACAGATTTCCCAGCTAGTTGATGATTTTCAATTGGTTGATGCGTTCCGGCATCTACACCCGTCGGAAATCTCTTTTACCTGGCGCTCTTCCATCCATGGCAGCACTACGGCAGCACGGTTGGATAAATTTTATGTTTCGACTGCTCTTCTCCCGTCGATCGCAGCTGCTGCCCATCATCCTTCCGCCGCTTCAGACCACAGTATTGTCAGTCTGTCGGTGTGTGTTTCGCCTTCACCTTCAAGGACTCAACGAGTATGGACTTTTCCGGACTCGCTCCTGGATGATCAACAATTTTGTGTTGCTGTGCGTGAGTTCCTCCGAAGTCGTCAGCTCCTTCTTGATACTACGTCCGACGCGATGCAACTGTGGCTCAGTGTCAAACATGACTTGGTCCTTTTTGTACGGCGCTACTCCCATGCCTCTCGGAATGAGAGCGATATGAAAATTGCGAATCTACGTGCTCTATTGTCGATGCTCTCTCTTGATGATCCGCAATACCCCGGCTATCTGGCAGATCTCCACGCTTTGCTTCTTCCTCGCGCATCCGATGCAGCCTGCAGGATGCATTTCTTGCATCTCTCCCCTACAGCTGATTCTCACGATTACTTAACCGCCTTGGAATCTCAACATCGTTCTGCTACATCTTTGCGTCATCTTCGCCTCCAGGATGGTTCCATCACTTCGAACCCATCGAAGCTATGCACTTTCACCAGACAGTATTTCATCGCCAAGTACAGTGCGGTAACGCAGTCTTCATCCTCATTAGCTTCTCCTCTTCTCTCCTCTCTTCCTCAGGTCCCCTCTACTTTATCCACTTCTTTACTCTCTCCTTTTTCTCTTCGCGAACTCCGCGAGGCGTTCGCTACTCTCAATCCTCATGCCGCTCCTGGACCTGACGGCCTTCCTCTGTCCTTTTATCGTGCTTTTCTACCGTGCCTTCTGCCTTTTCTGTCTGCGTGTTTCTCGTCTGCTTTTTCCTCTCCTGCGTTACCGCCCGACTTTACTTTGGCAAACATCATCCTCCTTCCTAAGAAGGGTGACCTCTTGGATCTTGGAAACTGGCGCCCTATCTCCATCCTAAACACTGACTATAAGTTCTATACAAAACTCTTATCCCGTCGTCTTAATTCTGTTCTCTCTTTCGTTATTTCTCCTGACCAGACATACACTGTGCCTGGTCGGACTATTTCCACTAACGTTTCTCTTCTCCTTCATCTTCACTTCCTCGCTCGCTCTTTTTCTGAACCTCTTGCCTTTCTCAATCTGGATCAAAAGTCCGCTTTTGATAACGTTTCTCATTTTTATCTCTCTGCTGTCCTTTCACAATTTGGCTTTCCTCCTACCTTTTCTTCCGCACTCTTGGCCCTTTATCAGGGCGCCAGTTTCCATGTTCGAGCGGCCACATTTCTAACCGCTCCAATTCCGTTTAAGCGAGGCATCCGGCAAGGATGTCCGCTCTCCGGCCAGCTATTCGCTCTCGCTTTTGAGACTTTCCTGTTAGCAGCCCGAAGATCACTCCTGGATGTCCTACCGCCGACAGTGGCTAGTACTCGTCATCATCGAATAATTTTCACCGCCTATGCTGATGATGTGACCTTTTGCGTCCGGGATGAATCTCAATTTGATCGCCTGTATTCTGTATATCAACAGTATGTTGCATTATCTGGAGCAGCGCTGAATGCCACTAAAAGTACTGGCTTATGGTGCGGGGATGGGCTGCCCGCACCGATGCTCCTTGGAGTGCGCAGTGGACAGCCACTACACAGAAGATCCTCGGTGCGTATGTCGGATTGCCCTTGGCTTCTGCATCTGCCACCTGGACTGCTCTTCTTCCCCGGATACAACGGACTGCTGCCTACTGGAGTAAGGCCCGCCCTTTCACATCGTTCCGTCAACGAGCAGCCGTTGTTCGTCGTCAACTTATCTCTCTATGCGAATACTCTTGGATGTCGACGGTTGTGCCCGTGTCACAAATGATGACCATCACTCGCCTCTCAACTTCCGTCATCTGGTCTTCACATCACTGGGTTAAACCTGCCACGCTTCATCTGCCAGCCTCTTTGGGTGGCATCCAGCTTCCTGATCCAGCTTTCCTTTATAAAACACATCGCATTATTCATTTCATTCGCCTTGCCACTTCAACTGTTCCGTCCCTTACCACTACCTTGAATGTTCTAGCTTCTTCCCGTGACCCATCTTTCACCTTCCTACTGTTTCTGAAGATGGATGCATACTCTCTTCTCCCGTCCCACCTCCCTCCTGTCCTGCGAGAGGGCCTTTCTCTCTTTCGTTCGCTTCCTCTTCTCCGTTCATTTCCTTCTTCAACTCTTGATCTCCTAGATGAACCTCTCTTCTTCTCTTCTCTTATTCACCCTCCTAACCTCCCTTACTTTTACTTTCCTCATTGGATCCGCTCTGGTGTGATAACTGTCCGTTCTCTCGTAACTTCTGATCTAACCTGGAGACCTCTTTCTTCCCTGTTTCTATCTCCAACCATTACTCTTGCTAACGAATATCTTCTTCTTCGCACAGCGCTTTGGAGCCTCTTTCCACTCCTCGCTTCACCTGATGGTCTCTTCTCGGTCCCCTCTGCTCCTCTTTCCCTACCGTTCTTTCTCCTCATTCGTAGCTCCCCGGTTCTAGTTACTTCTCTCTCCTCCTCTTCTCTTTATTGGCTTCTTCTTTCCCCTCCCGCACTTCCACTTTCTGTTCATTCTGCTCCTCCTTCTCTTCTCCCCGCCATCTGGACAGCATCTACCTCTGCCCTTTCCTCCCCTCTTGAACTCAATGTCCATTGGCAATTTCTTCACCTTCGTCTCCCCGCCCCATCAGTACTGTTTCGCATGACCCTTCTCACCTCTCCGCAGTGCTCCTTTTGCCCTGAAGTCAGCGACGTCCAACATCAATACCTATTCTGCCCCGTTCTCCTGCCAGTCCTAAACACAGCATTTCGTCTTGCTGATCGAATTTGTGCTCGATCGTTACCATTTCTTGCATATGCTTGGCTACTCCAAACAAAGCATCCACCTACTCACTTGCCTCCTGTGTGCCGTTACATTTTTCTTCTTGTGAAGTTCACTGTCTATGCTTTCCATCTTCAACAACGCTTCCCTGCTCTTATTCCACCTCCTCAGGAGGCAAGTGCTATCATTCGGAGACGCTTCCTAGCACGGTTAACCACTCGCCTCCAAATGGAGCACTCTCGTGCTGCCTCAACAAACACCGATAGCGTATTTCAATCCACTTGGGCCCAATCGGCTGGGTGGTTCCATATCCACAATTTGCAGTTACATCTCAACCTATAAGTGGGATTTTTGTTGTCGCCCACGTTCACTGTAACAAATCATGTTTTTACGTATTAATTTTGGTGCTTCGCTATTTGTGATTTTTCTGTTTTAATGTGCCATTGAAGATAGCTCACCATGTTTCCCATGTTCTCTTCGATAATGTTGGGTTTTATGTTGTTGTATATAATTCATCCTTCTGCACAGTTTACTGCCCACGCAATGTCCACTTCATTTTGTTGAATATTTTTTTTAAAATTTTAGTCACTGTGTGTATAATTTAATGTAACAAGATGCCCTTCTGAGTACATTTAGCGTTATTTCCCCTTGTCACTGAATACTTCTGTACATATGTTGTAAATTTTTAATGTAGCATCACTGTTGCATTTCTGTGAATTAGTACCTAATGTTTAATCTTTAGTATGGTAGTAATGCTTAATTGGAATTTGTGCATAGTATAGAATCATGTCTTGCCCTGTCTACAATACTGTAGGTAAACATTTTCGTTTGTATCGCTCGTGCTTTATTGTCTGCCTCTCCTTCGCCCTACGTGGCGAAATAAGTTTTTTTATGATTTTAACAATATTTTGTTTTACGTTTCACTGGAACTTTCCAGCTGATGTATATACCGCTGTATTTATTGGCAGAATTCCATTGTCATGTACATAGAAATGTTATTTTACAGAAGAATAAAGGCAATTTTGAAATGTAGATTTTACGAAATTTTTATGAGGGGGGTGGTGACCCCCGGACTGCAACCCCTTCAAAAAACCGTCTAGCGTCTAAGTTAGAGTACCATGAGATAGTATACCAAATTTGGAAGTTCTAAATTGAAAACTGTAGTATTTACGAAAAAGTTTTTATTCGGGGGGGGTCTGACCCCTCTGGCTCCAACCCCTTCCAAAAACCGTCTAGCGTCTAAGTTAGAGTACCATGAGATAGTATACCAGATTAGGTGGTTCTGAATTGAAAACTGTAGTTTTTAAGAAAATTTTGTATGTGGGGGGCTCTGACCCCCGGGCCTTGACCCGTTCCAAAAACGGTCTGCCGACTAAGTTAGAGTACCATAAGATAGTATACCAAATTTGGTGGTTCTAAGATAAAAACTGTAGATTTTACGAAATTTTTTATGAGGGGGGGGCCGTCCCCGCGGGCTCCAACCCCTTCCAAAAACCGTCTAGCGTCTAAGTTAGAGTACCATGAGATAGTATACCAAATTTGGTGGTTCTAAATTGAAAACTGTAGATTTTACGAAAAAGATTTTATTCGGGGGGGGGGGGGGTCTGACCCCCGGGCTCCAACCCCTTCCAAAAACCGTCTAGCGTCTAAGTTAGAGTACCATGAGATAGTATACGAGATTAGGTGGTTCTGAATTGAAAACTGTAGTTTTTAAGAAAAATTTGTATGTGGGGGGCTGTGACCCCCGGGGCTTGACCCGTTCCAAAAACGGTCTGCCGTCTAAGTTAGAGTACCATAAGATAGTATACCAAATTTGGTGGTTCTAATATGAAAACTGTAGATTTTACAAAATTTTATGAGGGGGGCCGACCCCCGGGCTGCAACCCCTTCAAAAAACCTTCTAGCGTCTAAGATAGAGTACCATGAGATAGTATACCAAATTTGGTGGTTCTAAATTGAAAACTGTAGTATTTACGAAAAAGTTTTTATTCGGGGGGTCTGACCCCCCGGGCTCCAACCCCTTCCAAAAACCGTCTAGCGTCTAAGTTAGAGTACCATGAGATAGTATACGAGATTAGGTGGTTCTGAATTGAAAACTGTAGTTTTTAAGAAAATTTTGTATGTGGGGAAAGGGGGGGGGGTAACCTTCCCCCCTCTGCAACCGCTTCCCAGAACCGTCTGCAGTCTAAGTTAGAATACCACGAGATAGTATACCAGATTTGGTGGTTCTGAATTGAAAACTGTAGATTTTACGAAAATTTTGTATATGGGGGGCTCTGTCCAACCGGGCCCTGCCCCGTTCCAAAAACCGTTTACCGTCTAATATTTTTAGTGCCAAAGAAAAACGTAATATTCCTATCCTGTCTGCGTGTCCAAATTTTATAAATTTGATCAGGGAGCAAGACGTTCGAAATCGTACGTTTTCCTGCATTCGTTTTGTATGTAACCAAAATCTGTAAACGCGACGAATTGACGTAGTCGACGAATTGAGGTAGTCGACGAATTTGTCCGCGACGAATCGTCGTGGTCGACGAATTGACGCGCGACGAATTGACGCATGCGACGAATTGACGCGAGAGGAATTGTCGTAGTCGACGAATTGACGCGCGACGAATTGACGCAGGCGACGAATTGACGTAGTCGACGAATTGACGCGCGACGAATTGACGCAGGCGACGAATTGACGTAGTCGACGAATTGACGCACGCGACGAATTGACGTGACACCTCCTGCCTCTATCAGTCAGGGTCGTTTTCCGGCTGCTCTTGTGTTTCGGAAACAAAGTTTTGCCACTAACACGCTATGCTGTCATGACGCTAGACACAGTAGCTCTCGATACCTCCACTGCCCTGGTGACTGCTATCAAGGAGGCACCAACTGGCCGGCCACCAACAATTAGCTCTGTTTCGAAGTCCGTTAGGTCGCTCATTTCGTCGTCACCCTGAAAGAAATTTTGCAGCAATACACTTTAAATGCACTTAAACAGGACCTTGAGGTGCTAAACAAAGCTATTACAACCACAAAGTGGCGGATACCTTTGCGTATTGCTACGTACGCAGCTGCATTAAAAGTTACGTCTCTGAGCGTGGTGCTCACATTATTCTGTTCAACCCCTGTATACCGACCTTTCGCACTCCGCTGGGAGGATTCATATGGTGTTAAATTCTCAGAGCTTAGAATGGTCACAGAAAGTGCGATGAAAGAAGATTTTTAGGCTTTTGTAGTCGTATGTTATGTATATATATAAAAGTGAAAGTTTTTATATTTGTTTGTTTGTTTGTCCGCTATACAAATCTACAGTTTTCAACTTAGAACCACCAAAATTGGTATACAATCTCATGGTACTCTAACTTAGACCGTAGAAGGGTTTTGGAAGGGATCGGAGCCCGGAAGGGGGGGTGTCAAGGAAACCCCCATACAAAATTTTCGTTATTTTAGTTAAAATTTCTACAGTTTTCAATTTAGAACCACCAAATTTGGTATACTATCTCATGGTACTCTAACTTAGACCGTAGACGGTTTTGGGAAGGGGTTGGAGCTCGGGGGTCAAAGGGCCCCCATACACAATTTTCGTATAAAGCTCTACAGTTTTCAATTTAGAACTACCAAATTTGGTATATTATCTCATGGTACTCTAACTTAGACCGCAGACGGTTTTTGAAAGGGGTCGGAGTCCGGGGACGTCAAGGTGGCCCCCATACAAAATTTTCGAGAAAAGTTCTACAGTTTTCATTTTAGAACCACCAAATTTGGTATACTATATCATGGTACTTTGACCGTAGACGGTTTTCGGAAAGGGTCGGAGCTCGGGGTCAAGGGGCCCCCATACAAAATTTTCATAAATATTTCCATTTTTTTGTTTCACGCTAGCTTTCATCACCAACAGGCTGCTCCATCAGGCAGAAATATAATGTTATGTAAATAGACAGTTCCAGATATTCAAAATGATAAACAAAAGGATGATCAATGCCAATGTCAAGTCGCATGCACGCAACATGACATAAGTACATTGCATTTCAGTGACGCTGGATTCTCAGAAGAGCACGCCATATGTACGGTAGTTCTATAGATGTCTCCCCGAAGATAAGCATTTCCATTCCTGTTCTTTTCTTTTTTGTTTCGTTAAAGTAAATTAACTAAATCGAATTTTTTTCTTTATATTTAACATTTTTTTTTATTTTTCCGCGCGTGTGTGTGTGTGTGCGGGGGGGGGGGCAGAAATATTACTGCATCATACATTCTGCGTCGGCAGTGACGGTTAGTTTTTTTATATTCCATTTTGTTTTAATTCTTTTTAGGACAAAAATTAAATTAACCGATTTATAAATGTGTTCTTTTTAATATTTCAGATAAGACTCCCAAAAAGAAGTTCGATTGGGAAAATTTTCACTGATGCGAAACGAAAAAGGACCGTGAGAGAAAATGGGACACCTGCACAAACGCAGGCAAGACTTGCCGGAGTCAGAATAATAAGGGTCTCCACCACCAGGGCTACTTGTTGGAGAATGATGACCACTGAGACTTGGCAATGACTGAAGCAACTTCCACAGAATCACCAACGCGTCTGAGACATCTCATTAGCCTTTTGCTGACTACCTGCGCTGTCTCAAATCCACTTCAATTGTGGGGAACATACAAAGAGGATCTGAGCGAAGACATTCTTTCGAGAGTCTACAACGAAGTAAATTTCTCCGTCATTTCTGTCCACGCCAGGATTCGAACCCGGATCCCCTCATTCCGGAATAAGTCACTCTACCAATTGAGCTACGCGGACGTTTGTTCTGACTACTATCTGCCTTTATGTCATGTGCATCCTGCTGGCAGGTACGTCACAAGTCAGACGGGAAAATCCAACTTTGCAAATTGACTTTTCACCAGACATCTTCAACAAGACTCTCATCCTTCTAGAGGACCTATGTTTGCCAATGGCTGGACGTGGCCTCAGACAGTGCGGACTGCCATCTCCCCCAAAGAAACAACACGAACAATTTTTGCAATGAAATTCTGCGGGAGATGAATTACAATGTTAATTATTTGGAAGCATATGTTGCTGCCAATGAACCGCTCTTAATTACAGGCCAAAGGCAGGCCTACAATAAAGTTCTTGACATGATAAGCAATGCGAAGAATGGAGACATCTGTTTCATCGACGCACCAGGTGGGACAGGCAAAACATTTGTCATCAACTTACTCTTGCAACAGTTCGCCTGCAAAAGAAGATGGCAATTGCATCGCCTCAACACTGCTGGACATCACATTCTTCCTTCAAATTGCCTTTGAACTTGGCCAATGATGAATATCAAGTTTGCAACATTACCGAATGATCTGGATAGGCAAAAGTCCTGCAAGACTGCAGTGTCATAGTTTGGGATGAGTGTACGATGTCTCACAAACGAACCCTGGAAGCTCTGAAAAGTATACTTCAAGACCTGAGAGCAAACCAGTCGGTCATGGGAGGAACTGTTGTTGCGTTGGCTGGAGACTTTCGCCAGACTCTTCCAGTTATCCAAGGTCAACTCCAGCTGACGAACTCAATGCATGCCTGAAAGCATCTCATCTTTGGAGGCATGTCAAAAAAATGTCACTGACTACCAACACGCGAGTTCATCTACAAAGGCACGCTTCACAAGGAGAGTTTTCACGCCAGCTGCTTCAACTTGGTAATGGTAAAATCCCAGCTGAGCTAGAAACTGGACTGATTGCATTCCCAAATGGATTTTGCAATGTTTTAAAGAATGTCGAAGAACTTGCGGGATATGTTTTTCGAAACATTAAACTCAATTACCTGAATCATGAATGGCTGTGTGAAAGAGCAATTCTAGCTCCAAAAAATGACAGCGTCAACAATATCAATGCTCACATTCAAAATTTTCTTCCTGGAGCCATCACATCCTACAAATCAATTGACACTGTCACAGAAGCAGCACAGGCAGTTCTCTACCGGACAGAGTTAATCAACTCACTGGAGCCACCAGGTATATCTCCCCCCACAATTTGCTTCTCAAGAAGGGGGCGCCAATCATGCTGCTGAGGAACTTAGACCCACCAAGACTTTGCAATGGAACCAGGCTTAGCATCAAGAATTTGTTCACGCACGTCATCGAAGCAACTATTCTGACTGGCTGTGCAAAAGGGGAAGATGTCTTCATTCCAAGGATTCCACCGATTCCCACAGATATATCGTTTGACTTCAAGCGTCTGCAATTCCCGATTCGTCTGGCCTTTGCCATGTCCATCAACAAAGCGCAAGGCCAGTCATTGGCAGTGGCTGGCATTATTTTGAGGAACCCTGCTTTTCGCACGGACAACTCTATGTCGCCTGCTCTCAAGGGTGGGCAATCCTAAACATCTCTACATTTTTGCTCCCAATGGAAAATACAAAAATATTGTTTACCAAAAAGCAATAACCTAAATGAATTAAAATAAATTTACTGGAAAATTACAGGAATATATTTTTCATTCATAAAATTTCACTTGGTGATTCCACGAATATTTACCAGGGAAATACCGGGTACCCCTTCTAGTAATATATAAATGGTGCAGAGTACTTCGTAATTAAGTATATAAGAAGTTTTTCTTTGAAAGAAACAATGAGATTTGTCCCTCTGTGTTTGCAAAAATGCGAACAATGAAAATGACCTCTTTATTAGATACATCCTCAAGAAACACTCGGAACAACCAACGTTTTACAACTTCCGCGAAAAGAAACACACTGAAGGTTTACTAAAATTAGCATTTTTAAAACCCCAAAGCGTAGCATCAATTATTAATTAACACTTCAACCGGATAGAACGAATTAACTCGGGGGTTCGCCAAATAGACTGAAATCAGCTGGAACGAATGCATATTCGCTGTCTAAGAAGTCGGCCGAACGCGACTGTAACGAGTTTACCTGCGCATCAGAAAATAGCTTTGCTTTTTTCCTAGCTTTTTTATTCAAAGTAATCATTTAGCAGGGACAATTGGGACTAATCCTTTCTTTGTGATTACCTGCTAAATTGGCTGTAACAATGGCGACGAACCTCATAAAGGAGAGAGGTTCGAGAGTTCCTTGTTTCTGCCTAATTGCAAGGGGACGAGCCCTAGGACTAAAAGGGTGCGCTTATCACCAGTTAAAGGCTTATGTTCCGTACTGCTGAGATGTAAGGGGAAAAGGAATTGTTATGTCGTTGTTTTCTGTTTAAAGAGCTCGGGAAAATTTGGGGACCGACCCGATGGCGCAGCGTTCTAAGCGATGGCTTTTGATCATTCGTCCGAGATGGTTCCGGGTTCGAATCCCGGTGAAGCATGGATGTTCTGTTTGTCTTACGGCACAGACTGTCTCCCTTTCCTAGAGCCAGTGGTCCTAAATTAGGGACGGGCGACTGCATATAGCTCGCTGATTTGCTCAAGGTGGTCGTTAAACCTAGAATCAATATATATATATATATATATATATATCCATTTCCCATTAATCTAGAATTTTGGATGTGTCCATCGATGGTCCGTGTTTCTGGCTACATATCTAGCCCGTTGCCATTTCAGGGATTTTACTCTGATCATGATGTCTTCTACTCTTGTCATATTCTTTATCCACGAGTTCCTCGCATCTTTCATGGTTACACCAAGCATGCATCTCCCGATGCCTCTTTCAGTTGACTATATACGACGTCTGACAATTAAGTAATGAGACTGGGTCAAAAAAACAAAAAAATACATTTACTTACACTTTTAATTAAATACAATGTGATCACCTACGAAGTAGTTCCCTTGAGCTTGTACACACTTAATCCAACGGTGCTGCCATTGCAGATAGCAGCTGTGGAACTCATCAGCTGAGACACTCTTCAAGGCCTGCGTCACAGCTTTTTGGACGTCTGCTGCCGTGTTAAAATGGTGTCTTTTTACAACTGATTTCAGTTTTGGGAATAAAAAAAAGTCGCAGGGAGCCATGTCGGATGAACACGAGTAAGGAGGATGCGTTAGTGTCGAATTTCGCGGTTTTTCTCGCTGTTGTTCTGTGAGATTTTTTGGAACCAATTTCGCACAAATTTTTCTCATTCCCACATCTTCAAGCAGCATTCAGCTAACACTTTTGCGATTCATGTTCAGTTCTTCCTCTATCATTCTCACTATTAATCGCCTATCACGTCGCACAACTTCACTCACCCGGGCTGAGTTATTTTTGGTCGCCCACTCCGGTATTCGTCTTCCCCATTAATTCTGCCCTCACAAAACATTTTGTGCCAGCGGATGGCTTGTGCTCTTGACATTACCTCATTGCCGAAAGCCTTCTGCAGTTTTCCATACGTTACCGCTGCATTTTCACCGAGTTTCACACAAAAAAAGATGGCATACCGCTGCGCCATATTCCGCGAGTCCATTTTCCTGACGAGGAGCACATACACAATTTCACGAGCCAAGCAGCTACTACACACGGAAGCCTTCAAGAGTGTTGCCACTTGAACTACGGGCGGGGAAGAGCCAATGTCACACATATGTGACGTACGAGGCTGCAGCGTTGCCACAGCGAGCGCGACAAAATCAGTCTTATTACTTAATTGTCAGACCTCGTATATACAGACATACGTGAGATCTCCACCGCGCCGCCCTGGTGGCGCAGTGGTCTAAGCGCTGGCTTATTACCGTTCGTCCGAGTAAGGTCCGGGTTCGAATCCCGTGAGGCATGAATGTTGTGTTTATCTTACGCCACTGGCTCTCTCCCTACGCTGGAGTCAGTGGCCCTAAATTAGGGACGGGTGACTGCTTATTGAGTTGCTGACGGTGGTAATTAAACCTTTAATAAAAAAAAATCCATCTGCAGTGCTATACATTGGTAAAATTTTTGTTTAGGTAGGGGTTTCACCACTTCCCTGGTTCTGTACTACACGATGTCTTAGTTCCTGATCACGATATCTCTAATTCCAAAGAAACCAAGAGAAAAGTATTTCGCAGTGAGCAGTGAGAAACGTTTTCATATGTTTTCCAGATCATCCAGTTTCTCCACTAGGTGACGTATAAATGCTTGTTCGTATTTCTGCCAATATCTTCGCTTCTAATAGTCACACCGGAAAAATACTTTCAACCAGAAAATTTCTGACTCTTCTAAAACTCATGTCCCTTACCGCCCTAGTAACTAATATATCTATTTTCGCATTATACCTCTGAAGCAGGAGATTTGGGAAATCCTTTTTGAATCGGACCAAAAACAAAGCCCGTAAAATTTCTACTTTGGGTGTAGGTTTTTGAAAAACGAAAAAAAAAAAAAAAGCGCACGATGTTTTCGGTCTGTCTGAAAGTCTTTTTTCTTTCGCCAAAATTTTCTAGAAGATTTCAGACGAAATTGGAATGTTTTAAAACGATGCAAATAGGAACACTTTGACGACTCATTATTGCTGAAACGCTGACATCATCCCTCTTACATGTGATACTTTATTACCCTTCGCGTTGCCTTCGCTAGGAAAAGTAATGTGTAAAATCGCAGAGGTTCGAAGCTTGCGTTCTAAATTCTCAATTCAGAATTCTTTTTCCACAAATAAAATGTGTACAAGTCGCTAAAATGGTGAGATAATCACAGACCAACAAATTCTCCAAAGTGGAATGTCTTGTGCCACCTGCAGGCCAACATGAAAAAAAATGGATCCAATTCTTTTTTTAGGAGCAATCGTAGATAAGTATGGAGTACAAAACGTTACCTCCAAAAGTTTTTCCGCCTAACCCTTTGAACTAAACGTAATTTTGGGGAGGTTCCCGAACTTTAGAGTTCGATCTACGTTAGAAGATTGACAGCTCTTTTGATTCAAGAGTTAAATTAAGCCAAGCCTATCGGAAACAATTTTGATTTGTTTACGAAATAGCATTCCACGAGTAAGATCAATCACAAAGCTGCAGGTCTTTCATTATGTGAAAAATATTATAGAAAAAAACGCTCGATTGATCAAGGAGGCAATCACCAGAAATCTGAATTTTGAGCCACCTGTTTTATAATGCATATTTGCAAGGTGATCGATATTTCATAAATATATTTGCCAGCAATTTCATTCAAGAAAGTCCATAAATTTCAATCCGCCTTAAACCTGCGGTTTTGCTCACTCAGAAGCAAGCCACCGACTTATATATCATTGGATCTACTTTATGCTTCCATTATAGGTAATTAGGTTCTTAATGGCTGCTGTTGTTGATGGCGTTTTTATTCCACTGGATGCCTCGAGGAACTTAAATCCTGTTTGACTCATCATCAGCATCAAGATTTCGTGTAGCATGCAGGTATAAGCGGAGAGGCAAGCTAAGTTTTTGTTTCTACTTCGTTACGCATCATTAATTGCGGCATTTTTTTTTTTTTTATTTCGGTTCATTCAGCGAGATCGCAATTAATAAGTCGACGTGTCATTCTACTTTGAAGGCACCCATGAGTGCGTAGAGCACTATGCAACCCACGCTCACGAATGTTCGTAATTGCATATTTTAAAGAGATGGCCCTCACAAGAGGTATTTAAAATTGCGTGCCTACCAAGAAAAACAAACATGCTCTCAAAATAATAATAATAAAAAAAAAGGGTTTATTAGTTACCAGTAAGCCCACGCAACATTTCGTCTAAGTGAGTACCAATATCGAGCGAAGGAATTGTCATATGCGCCCAAAGATATTAATTCACACTTTATTTCGTTCTTTTTATAACAGTATGTATGTTTATATGCCTCAAACGTTTTCAAATTTCAAGCTTAATTATCTGAATTTGCGAAAAGCTTCGCAATATTCAAATTGAAGTCAGACGTCTATTTTCTTGTCACTAAATGCATTTGGGCTGGCCGAGAAGCGCAGTGGTCTAAGGGCTGGCTTCTGCCCGTTCGTCTGACATGATTCCAGGTTCGAATCCCGGTTGCATGGATGTTGTGTTTGTCTTACGGCACTTGCTCTCTCCCTCCCCTGAAACCAGTGACCCTAAATTGGGGATGAGCGACGGCTTATAGCTCACTGAGTCACTCACGGTAGTTATTAACCCCCCCCCCCAAAAAAAAAAAATGATTCGTTTGCGAGCAGCCGGCATTATGTCGTTCTTGTTAAATCAACGTTATAGCAAAAAGGCAGACTTCAGTTACTTCAGTCAAACAGGATTTTATGTCATCAAGCTGGAACTAGAGGTGGAGAACTATCGATAGTTCTCAATAGTCAAAAAATAACAATCGATAACTATCGATAGTGTGTTGGCAAAGTTTCTCGGGAGAAAATTTGTTTTCCGTGATGAAAAATTATTTCTGACAAGAATTTTTCTTACTTTTCCACATTGCCATAAAGCTAAGCTCTGATAAACTTTGAAACTAACTTTTTTGGGGGAAGGGGGGATAAACGACCACAGTGAGCAACTCGATGGGCTGTAAGCATTCGCCCATCCCTGATTTAGGGCCACTGGTTTCAGGGAAGGGAGGAGCCAGTGCTGTAAGACAAACACAGCTACAACATCTATTTCTCATGCGATTCGAATCCAAGCCCATCTCGGACGAATGATCAGAAGTCAGAACTTAGAGAACTGCGCCACCGGGGCAGGGAATCTACGTTTTGACGATTTTATCCCGTAGTGAGTGAGCAAAAGTCACGAACAAAATGTTTTGTCTAGAGAACGAGCTAATTCGTGGCTCCTTAATTCTCATTTTCTGTTTGTACTGTATAATTTTTTTGTTACTGTTAACAAAAGCTAAAGGAGGAAATTTTACAGTTTTGTACGCAAGAATAATTTTTCTATAATGTTTAGCAAAATCCTGGTAATAATTCGTGAGAAATTCAGTAAATAAAGTTTTGAGTGGGGCTGTTCCTCAATTGTTTTTTTCTGGGATCATTTAAAACGACAGCAGGTGGATGTTGTCGTTTTAAATTATGATTAAAATTTGACGTATTGCCCCTACATTTTGTAATTCTTTCTACAAAGGCTACATTTTGCGTAGACCTTATTGTTACCAAAAGAAAAATAAAGTTGCACAAAATATATTTTATGTTTACCCATTATTACTGATTACTTACTCTCAGCAAGTAACTGTTTTAGCACCTGACTTACCTTTAAACTTCAAGTACAAACAACAAGACTTTTGGCTTCGTCTTTATCCGATTGAAACGTGCAACAAAGTGCAAAAAACCACATACCCTCACCATTTACTCTTTTGATTACAGTTAACTTTAGTTTCGCATTGTCATCATGTATCAATATGGCTGGGCTCAATGTTTTCGACATCAGTATAAATGAGATAAAAATGAGCGTTTCAGTCAACAAAGCCATCGGTGGAAGCTGAATAGTGTAGATCATCGTGATTTACACTAACAGAATTGAAAAACGTAAAACTATCGATAGTTACGAAAAACTATCGATGTACTGAGTTGGACGAAACCATCGATACTATCCATAGTGCAATCGATAGAACCTCCACCTCTAGTTAGAACTGTCATTTTAAGAAATAGGAAAGCTATACATTAGAAAATGGTTCAATTTGTCAGGGAAATTGTGAATTACGGCTTGAATGCTATTAATTAATATTCACCCACCCTGGTGACCGAATAGTCAGAAGCGATGGTTGTTGACTAGACGTCCGAGCTGCAATCGGGTTCGAGTCTCGAATGAGGCATGAGTGGTGTGTTTGCTCACTCCCTATCCTGGAACCAGTGGAATGAAATTCGGGACAGGCGACTATACACTGAAGAGCAATTGAATTAGAGATAGCTGGCGTTATGCATACGACATGTCGTATGCAGCGATCCGACAATATAAGGAGTGATGCGACGGGAATAGTAAGAGTCGGACGCAGTATGGGTAAGACGAAGGATCTAAGCGCATTTGATCGTGGGCAAATTGTCGGGGCCCGACGAATGGGTCACTCCATCTCGGAAGTCGTGCATGCACTGGGATTTTCACGAGCCACTGTGTTACGGGTGCACCGTGGGTACATCGAATCCGGTAAAACCATCCCTGCAAGGTCCAACTTCCGTGGACAACAGCGTGTGGATGAGCGGGGTCATCGTCGGCTAGCTCGCATTGTAACAGCGGATAGACGGGCCACAGTGCAAGAAATCACTCGGCAATTTAACGCTGGTGCACAAAAACGTGTAATCAGCCACACCATCCAGAACCATCTCCTCGCTATGGGGTACAGAAGTCATCGTCCCACGTGGGTACCGCTGCTGACCGCACATCACAAGGTGCAAAAATTAGCATGGGCGCGGGGACATCGCCACTGGATCCTAGACATGTGGGAAAATGTTGCCTGCACTGATGAGTCGAGATTCACGTTGGTTCATGCTGATGGCAGGATACGAGTACGGCGCAAACAACATAAAGCGATGGATCCTTCTGGCCAGCAGGGTACTCTTCAAGCTGGTGGGGGTGGCATTTTCGTCTGGGGACTGTTTACGTGGACTGAAACGGGACCCCTGGTATGTGTGACATTGTCCCTCACAGGTCAGCGTTACCGGAATATCCTGGACGATCATTTGCTCCCGTTTGTGCGTCTTCAATATCCCACTGGGGACCTCATCCTGGAACAAGACAATACAGCTCCCGAATTGTATCCGAATGGCTAGATGAACACTCCACCGACGTGACCTCGCTTCCTTGGCCAGCTAGGTCACCTGACCTCAATCCCATCGAGCACATCTGGGATGCCATCGAGAGAGATGTTCGAGGCTCTGACCCCCCCCCCTCCATCAAATCTTCGTGAACTGTGGGAGATTGTTCAGGGGTCGTGGATCCGTATCGCTTCCCAACGCTTCCGGTGTCTTGTCGAGTCCACGCCGAGACTAATCGCCGCCGTCATCAGGGCGAAAGGTGGTGCTACATGTTACTAGACAGGTATCTTTAATTCAATTGCTCTTCAGTGTACTTATATACCCAAGATGTGCTCATGGGGTCGTAAGCCTCGGAACAAAGCAAAAAATAAAAATAATTACATTTATTATTGCAGCCCGATATACACTAATATCTAAAGACGGAAGTCACGGAAGTTTCACTTGCATTAGGGAATACATTAGCTTCTGGTATCAGACTAATTATGGCCACCCTGCATGCCCTGATGTCTCAAGGTACTGAAATGTTTGGAGTTGCCACTTGAACGCGGTGGATGGCGTTCGTTTGTTTGGAGGTTTAACAATCGCAGTGATTATCTATTACCAAAATGAGTTCTTTATCCCTAATTTAGGGTCATTGGCTCCGGGGAAGAGACAGGACAAGCGCTGTTCGACAAAAATTCGCCACACATACCTCTCCCGCGATTAGAACCCAGGCCCAACTCGAACTATTGGCCGAAGCCTCTGGCCATTCTGTCTCCCAGATTGCGCGGTGGATGACGTAATCAAACTTGAAGTGTAAGTTGAAGAGTAACGAAAGCTTCACGCAGAGAGAGAAATGCAAAAACTCGTCAATGCTCGTAGGCAATTAGGGTCACACTATTTCATATTTCAACTAGTATCACAGAGCACTGACGTATCTGGTGGGCACAGTAGGAGCAAGAATCTTCTCTGCTGAAACCGGGTTCGTGTCTCGATAAGATATAGGTAGTGCACCTACCTTACTGTGTTGGCTCTTGGCCTTGTATGGAACCAACGGCGCTAAATTAGGAACGGGCGCCTGCTCATGTCTTAGATGCTCATGGTAGACGTTAAACCCCGAAAACACACACCACACACACACGTATCATCATCAACGATTCTCAATCCACTGTCGGATGTGTAAAAGAATTACCATCCTTTTCAGACAGTTTTTTGTCGAAATCAACTCTTCACAAAATTTCGCCTCCATTTCTTGTTACAGTAGCACCATTTTCTTCTTTTTTTGAGTGTTATAGTCTGTTTTCTTCCATTGCTGTTTTCTCTAGTTCGCAATTGAATTTCCTTATATCTTCCGTGCTACGTTATTACACTATCTTTCACACTTCCATGCATTCCAATTTGGAAGTTACATTTTTTATATTTATCGTCACCCCCTTGTTTTTCCATCAGCATTTTAGTTCGTTTTGGTGTTTACTTTATGTAATTTTTGTTCTTGGTACCACGTACTTTCGTCGCTTTTCCATGTCCACTTCTTTCGTTGTTAGAACTTTTAATGGAGAGAACCAGTTTCTCAGTTTCAGTTATGATGTTTCTTAAGATCTATTATGTCAATATTTCCCGCTTGTTTTTCTTTTTTTTTTCGGGGTTTGGGGGGGGGGTAGCTTAAGTTTTTCAAGTTTTATGATAAGATGCATCTTACCATTCTTGGTTACTTCCTGTGTTAAACCTGTTAACTTCAGTTTTTGATAAAAAAAAAAAAATCTTACGCATAGTAAAATCAATATCCCTTATCACCCCATTTGGTTGCTGTTGCTCAGCTTTTGCGTTCCGTAGTGTTAATGTAAATTTCGTGTCTGTTATTGCACAGTGCAAATCTGTATTTTTATTGGTTACTGTGTCACGATGGACTGGAAAAATCCATTTTGGCAAGCATTAGAAGACCTAAAATGAAATCCCAGTTTTTCATGGTATAAATTTTTTGGGCAGTATTGTGTAGTATAACATTTTTTGGGGCAGTATCGTGTAGTCAACAAAAAAAAAAAGGAAGAAAGCCAATACAATATCTCTGTTTGGATATGCAGGAATCTTCTGGAACGTAACAGTTTTTTTTTTTTCGAATGACCTGCGCGTTAATACGAAAGGAAATACCTCATGGTTTCGTTCTAATCGTTTTGCGTCGCACAAGAAGAAAACGTTTTTAACATTGCATCACAAAATTGCCAGTTAAGGCACCTGCGTTTTCGATCTTTTTTGTCTTTAATTTTTTATTCATTTCGTTTTCTTCTTTTTCTGGCAAGAAGGAGCGGTATCGCGTGTGTACCACTGTGCGCATTTTCATAGCGAACAAAGAGCATAACTCCAGGATATGTCATTGAAACCATGGAACTACCGAAGACTTTCCTTTCTCCATACTTTAGCATAACAGATGAAGGAAACAGGTAAATGTTCTCAAACATGCGTATTTTGATGAATATAAAGGTCATTAGTGGCAGTTATTTTTACACTGGCATGCCTTCAACAACCTAGTTATCATCACTAATTAGTTAATTCAGAATATCATCGGTATCACTAACATAGATCATTCTCCCTGCGCACCACAACTGTTTTTTCAACGAATAGGACGAGTTCATGAAACTAATTCGCTAGATATACGCAGGTGTAAATGCTAAGATTTTGCTTCCGGGCAGAAAATGCCAATCCATTATACGCGTGTTACCTGGAATTCTAACAGTTTGAGGAAGAATTTATGCCTAACCATTCTACTACTCGACAACCAGGGACAAGAATTAGCACTACATTCACACAAGCGTGGCGTGTAGCATAGCTACTAATAGAAAATGTATGTTGTAGCACGCTACAAAATAAAGTAGCTTGTAGCGAACAATTACGCTAAAAATCGAAAACAATTTTTTTTTTTTTTTTTTTGTGATTGGAGGTTTGACAACCACCGTGAGTAACTCACTGAGTTATAAGCAGTCGCCTGTCCCTAATTTAGGGCCATTGTTTCCAGGGAAGGGAGAGAGATAGTGCCGTAAGACAGACACAACATCCATGCCTCACCGGGATTCAAACCCGGACTCTTCTCGGACGAATGGTCATAGGCCAGCGCTTAGACCACTGCGAAAAATATCTTCAAACCACGTGACATTTTTTTGATTTCCAAGAACATCATCGGATTGAACAGGAAGTAAAGTGTGCCCTGCCTACAGTCACGTACCTGATTTAACATTTGTTTTTTTTTAGTTTGAAGGTTTAACGACCACCATGAAGATTTTTTTTTAATTGGAGGTTTAACGACCACCATGAACAATTTTTTTTTAATTGGAGGTTTAACGGCCGCCATGAATTTTTTTTTAATTGGAGGTTTAACGACCACCATGAACAATTTTTTTTAATTGGAGGTTTAACGACCACCATGAACAATTTTTTTTTAATTGGAGGTTTGACGACTACCATGAACAATTTATTTTAATTGGAGGTTTAGCGACCACCATGAGCAAATCACATGAACAATTCGATGGCTATAAGTAGTCGCCCGTTCCTAATTTATGGCCACTGATTCTAGGGCAGGGAGAGAGTCAGTGCTATAATACAAGCACGGCATCCATACCTCACAAGGTTTAGAACTCGGACACATCTCAGACGAATGGTCAGAAACCAGCGCTTAGACCACTGAATTGATTTATATTGTAAAAATTAGACAAACTACTAACCATAATTTATTATTTTCCTTACTTTATACTATTTACGGGAAAATCTTCTCAGTCAGCCTTAGAACGATATAATCGAGCTAGCGATTTTGTTGATATTTGATAGCGAGATTTGCATCTCTTAGTAAAGCAAATGAATTCGCAAATACTTGTTCATAGCGTTTTTACGAGGGTTATACTGAAATTGATGAGCAACAATGTTTTAAAAATTGCAAATTCTAATTATTGAAGAAATAACTACGACGCCTTAATTTACATTCCTTAATCTATTTTTCTACAAAATCCCCATTTCTTTGGGCACATTTCCTCCATCGTTCTGGCGGTTTAAAGATACCCTTGAGGAAGAACTCTGTTCCAGCTGCGCGAAGACACGGACGTACAGTTTGCTGCATTGCTTCCGTGCTCTGGTAAGTGCTGGCCTCACATCTCGTCCTTTAAGAATGCAAAAAAGATGATAGTCGAAGGGTACCAAATCTGGACAGTAAGGAGAATGAGGTAAAAGTACACATCCGAATTTCTGGATTTTTTTTTTTTTTTTTTTTTTTTTGGAGATTTAACAACCACCGTGATCAACGGGATATAAGCAGTCGCCCGTCTCTAATTTAGGGTCACTGGTTCCGGGGAAGGAGAGAGCCAGCGCCGTAAGACAAACACAACATCTATACCTTACGGGACTCGAACCCGGATCCATCTCGAACGAACGAGCAGAAGCCATCGCCTAAACCACTGCGCCACCGGAGCAGCTCTGGATTTTTTTCGAGGTGAAACGAGCAGAATAGGGACTAGCGTTGACGTGCTGGAGGATGACTTTCTTTCACGGCCGTTTATTAAGCAACGCATAGCAGAGCCTTTCTAATGCTTGGATTTTTTTTTTTTTTTTTTTTTGTGTCGAGGTTTAACGACCACCGTGAGCAACTCAGTGGGCTATAAGCAGTCGCCCATCCATAATTTAACGCCACTGATTCCAGGGAAGGGAGAGAGCTAGTGCCTTAAGACAAACTCAACATCCATGCCTCACCGGGATTCGAACCCGGACCCATCTCGGACGAATGATTAGAAGTCATCGCTTAGACCACTGCGCCACCGGGAGGCTAATAATCAGATATAACGAGCTGCATTTAAGGTTTGTCCAGGTTCTGAAACAATTAACCAGAATGCACCCATTTACATCCCAAAAGATAGTTCCCATAACCTTTGCAGCTGACGGAACTGTCTCAGGCTTCTACGTGCTTGGTGAATGGAGATGATTCCATTTCATGCTATGGCGTTTTGTTTTAGGTTCGAAATGGTGGAACCAACTTTCGTCACCTGTCACAATACTGTGCAAAAATCCAGCCCCTTCATTTCGATGCCACTCCAGCAGTTATGACAAGATATTTAGTCAACCAATAAACCACCAGACTCGTCAGTCTTCAAAAGGTCATAAGAGATAGGTAAACACAAATATAATTTTTACGGATCCATATAGCAAGAATTGAAACTATTTCCAAATAATTTTAGTCAAGCTGCTATTTGTGTTTCGGCAATTTACTTGAATGTCTCAGCTGGCTCAATCGCGCGTTACCTCTGGACAGAAAAAACAAGTTAGTAAAATCGTGCAATACGTTGATTATGATACGCTTTCCAACATACCAGAAATCATTACTCAATCGTGAATGAGATACGACATACCCATTCATGAATGGCATACCCGGGCATTATCTGGGGGACCGGGTTCGATTGTCGCTTCAAGACGACGAAATTTTCCAGTTTTAGCTTATTATCTGACTTATTATCATCCTTGTTATATTTACACCATAAAACGGATTCTCATCTTCAAAATCTGTATCATTACTCAAGTTATGAGGATAATGGCTGTGGAAAAAATCTCCCTCCTGTGCCCTGACCTTTAATCCCATTTCGATGATTTCACCAGAAACGGTTCAGTATAACTCCGGAACAACATGATAAAGTTTTGTCGCAATCGATGCATTTTTACGTAAGTTGAGACGCACAAGGGCGATCGATGGAATGGGTCCTGCTCCTACGTCCTGACCTTTGCCCCATTTCACCCATTTTCAATAGGGTTCGTCCCCAGGTTGTCCCCTACCATATACTAAAATGTCATCGAAATCGAATAATTTTTACGCGAGTTATCGTAAAAACAGACAAAGCTGGAGCATATACGCTTCTTCAACCTACGGTTGGAAAGCGTAAAACAAGTTAGTAAAAATCATGCAATGCATTGATTGTGATACACTTTCCAACATACCAGAAATAATTACTCAAGTTATGAGGATAATGTCTGTGGAATAAATCTCGCTCCTGTGTCCTGACCTTTGACCCCATTTCGATTATATTAAACAGAATTGGTTCAGTGTACCTCCGGAACAACATACTAAAGTTTTGTCGTAATTGAAGTATTTTTACGCAAGTCATGACGCATAATGGTAATGGAATGGATCCCGATCCTATGTTCTGACCTTTGACCCCATTTCACCATTTTCAATAGGTTTCGTCTCTAAGTGGTTCCCTACCACATACAAAAATTTCATTGAAATCGAACCATTTTTACGGAAGTTATGAGGCATAATGGCAATGGAATGGTCTCGCTTCCATGTCCTGACCTTTGACCTCATTTCGCCCATTTTCAATAGGGTTCGTACCCAGTGGTCCCGTACCATATAAAAAATTTCATCGAAATCGAACCATTTTTACGCGAGTTATCGTGCGGACGGACAAAGCTGGAGCATATACGCTTCTTCAACCTACTTTTGGAAAGCGTAAACGAAGAAAGGACGAGCTGCCAGAAAACAAATAGAAAATAATTTTTTGTTTCATTTAAGCCAAATGAAGCAATTTAGGATTCCTTTGAATTATAATTCAAGCTTTTAACTTACAGGAAACATATAATGCATTTCATTAAGGAAATAAATAAGTGTGGCCTGTAGTTTCGAAGTTTTAACTTTTGGAAACAAAAGGAATGAATGCCAACTACAAAAAGGAAGAAAACATGAGAAAGTGAGAAGAAAAAGGGTTAAAGTTATTAAGAACATGGGAAATTTGCGATCATTTTATCTTTTCACTGGTGAGAACACGCTTTTCATGGATGAAGAGGCATTGCAAGCATGCGTTCTCATCCGTAAAATGGCTGATGCTTTAACGATAAGAGAATGTGATCCGCATCACCCGATAGCAGTTTTTATTGCTCTCTGAATCCCCTCAATCCCCGTCAGACATACCGCCATTTAGGGCGGGTTCTATGACAGGAGAAGTAACATTCAAATGTTATCTTTTTACGAATTACCTAAAATTAAAAAATATGGTATTAGACCGTGATCTTCTTTATCACTATGCTGCATAATGAATGGATTTGCTAAATATTTTGTTTTGCAATATCCCAGAGATTAAGGTCAGAGTAAGGAGTGCTCTTTGAGTCATAATCTCGATGTCAGTTATTTTTTTATTTATTTTATTAAAATTGGTTGTGGATGTTAGTTCAAGTGTTTAAATGTTTAAATGTACATTCATGGATGCTAAAAAGCGATGCAGTTTATCGAGATGTATAATCTTCTTTAAGTTATTTTGTTGCTATTTGCTTTCCAGTCACTAAACTTTATATACTAATACTAAGAAAGAGAACATTAACTGCCAGGATAAAAAGAAGGCAAGTAAATGATTTACACGTTTTATTTTGTCTTTCCTTTGAAGTACACCGGTCCACTTATCAAACATAACTTGAAATATTCATAGACATATCCTTATAATAGCTTATGTAGTAATACAGTAGAAACATTCCTTTTTATAGACTGTTATGCTCACACTTTTTACATACCATATTATGTTCCCTTCTCGAATCGATGGTATAGCAATACAGTACAATATAGAGTATCAACGATAACAATGACGCATCCTGACATGGATGCTGTTTCCTGACTCTCCCCTCAGTAAGATGTATGACCCTATTATTGGGGATTTAAGATCGGTACATACGCAACCCCATTGGTGTCTATTGATACATCCCATCGTTATTCTTCCAACTAGACAAGCAGAGTGCTTACTGCCTGTGTCAGATCTGGGATCCCTGAGTGATGCTATCCTATTGTGTACCAACTGTGTTCAGTAGGGGACAAATCTGAGAACATGGCTGGTTAAAGTAGGGTGTTGACACTGTAGAGAGACGCAAGCCACTAGGGACACATATATTACCTTGTGACAAAACGTCATTCAGGGTGCCAGGCTGCTGAGTTCTGTAATGTTATCCACGTATAAATATTACGTTTTCAACGTTCATCTGACAAGCAGTGATCGGGCATTATAACTTACAGCATCTCATAATGGTATGAGCAGTGTAGGGTTTCTGAACGCATCCTGGATACTATCTGAATCGTTGGCGGTTCCCTACCCTTAAACTACCATCATCTGCATCATAAACAGAAAATTGAAAATGTCTTAAAACAGGCGTTTCTTGAGGGTTCTCAGAGGCAACCGAACGTATTGGACATCGCGCATGTGATCCATTTTCCACCTGACGTCCTTGGATGGTCTTTGTAGAGATCGGAGCAATGTAATGCAGGATCTATATTTCGTTGAATAGCAGTACATGTAGCAGAGATATGTGTAGTTGCTTGTCTCCGGTTCTGGTGATCCTTTGGCTCTGTCTGAACCGCAACGGCTTCACACAGAACCAAAGGACCCTCCTTTATCTGCCGATGTAAATACCGTGTTCTAAAAGCACGGCCGATTTGTAGGATTTTTCGAGGTGTTGCCGAATCCGCCTTATAAGTCCCCATTATATGGACACTTTAAAATAGCTCTAGTCCCTGTTGTCTGCGTTATTTTTACATGCCCACACTGCATTAGCACCCATCTAAACATCAACTAACCTCACATATGTATCGTATCATATCGAATGGTAGGTTGACACTAATTTACATCAAGTTACAAATTAGGGAAATAGAAGTATTTAGATGCGGAATAGGACACCCTGATTGGAAAAGTTTAAAGAAAAAGGGAATGAGCATATGAGAGTTTTAAAATTAGGGTCTTATACAGAAGGCAGTGAAAGAGCAAAGCGGGTTGATGCTGAAGAAAAGACAAAGCACTGCACATTCATGCACAAAAGAAGTTGGAGTGGAATACCGGAACATCGGACGGCGTCCGTGGGGTGATTCCTACTTTCTAGTAGGTATAACTTTTCAAGTCGCGCTAGGAATTACCGGCTTCGAAAGTCAGGAAAACAGTTAAAGAATAGATTCGATGAGAGAACGGAATTTATTTGACGATTCCTTAAATAAACCTTTGAGGACTCCTTTTCTTAAATTTTTTTGTCATAATTGGCGATATTTCTATCTGCGGTTCCAATAATAAAAAAACAACAATAGTTCTGTAGATGTTAGGTTAAGTTAAACGGTGTGTGCAATTAATTTAGGCACTTAATTTATACATTTTTAAATACTTTAGCATAACAAACAGGATGAACGAGGATTAAAAAAAAACAAAACAGCCTGATGTAGGTAGAACTAGAATTAACGAAATGGCCAAACAGCATGAAAGGGGATCAGGAGTTGAACCGAAGACAGCCCCTCCCAAATACTACCTTATGAAATTCTGCTTAACTTCGGTGGTCGGACGTAAAATAAAATTACTGGGACTGATGGAAATGAATGAATACTGAATTACTCAAACCTTTCTGTAATTTTTTTCCATCAGGAAACATCCATGTTCTACTTTCCTCCTAAACATTTAAATATCAGATTTTGCTTTTTAGTTTCGGGGTTTAACAACATCCGCATGCAAATCTAAGAGATACAAGCAGACGCCCGTTCCTAATTTAGGGCCACCGGTTCTAGTGAAGGGACATATCCAGAGCCATTAGACAAGCACACTCGTACTGAACTCTATTCCGGGCCCATCTTGGATAAATAGTAAGTACCAAGTGCCTCAGACTACTCGGCCACCGGAGAGACTAAATGCCGGATTTATTTTTTGGCATGCTTAAATTTACAGTGCTTTCTCTACATGAAATATTTTCTGTTCCTTGAACAATTTATGATAAAACGGTAAAAGTACATTTTGAAATTATTTCTTGGGAGATGAAGTATGTAGCAAGCGATAGTAGCATAATATGCAGATGAGGTGAAAATTCGTAATTTTGGAAATGAAATATTCAGATGTTTCCCAAAGAATAAGTTTTCCCTTTTAACTAAATCAGCGTTGGAAGCGTTACAACTTCTCGTGCTGCTGTCAATTAAAGTTTTTTTTGTTTTTTTTCAAAAGATCTTAATAATATGAACAGCTCACTTTATCATGGTACGTAAATGTCGTTATCGAACCTTTGCTGGCAGCGTCCAATTATCCGATTGTTATCCAATCTTGATCTAATGGTTATCCAATTTTTTCTGGTTTATCATCTTCGAAAAAGTAGAAAGATTGGATAAAGACGTTCTGGTGACGATGATTAACGTAAGTTGTTCTGCTTATTAAGATCTTTCTTAAGATCGTTTAAGTGAATGACACCAACAGAGGGGTTAACGTGCTTAATGTTGATACAGCATAATGAGGAAAGCATTTTTTTTCTTTTGAAAAATATTAAACTTGTTTCAAATAATGTTGACGGGATGCTTTCCAAGACATTATTGCATGCTTAATGGAATTGATTTCATAGAATTTTGTCATTGACAATGTTTTACGCAAAGACTTAACAATCGATTTCAGTGACTATACACTGAGTGGTCACTTTATTATGACCACCTGACAGTTTTAAGCAAATGAGCTATGGCTGCACGCTGTTGCCGCCAGAGGGCGAGGCTAGTATAAAAAGGCAAAGCTTAGTGCTTGCGACAGTAGTAGAAGTGATTTTTGGGTGACGAGATAGGTAAAAAATGCGATTTGACGGACTTTCAACGTGGGATGATTGTAGGAGCTCGGAGCCATGGAGCGAGTATCACCGAAACCGCCGCATTCGTGAAATGTTGCAGAGCAGCTGTTGTTAAAGTGTTTAAAGACTGGACAGTCAGCCAAAAAACTGGGTCTCTACGTGCAACGTGTGGTCGGCATCGACTAGTGACTGCTCGGGCGGAATTGAGAGTGTCCAGACTGGTAACAGACAACAGAAGGGCAAACAGTGCAGCAAATTACAGACCATCTTAATCAAGGATTCCCTCCAATGATCTCTGCACGCACTGTTCGCCGTACACTGCATCGGATGGGATATGGTAGCCGAAGTCCTGTTTGAACCCCTTTGTTGTCTGCAGTTAACAAGAGAAAACGTCTCCAGTTCGCACAGGAGCATAAGGATTGGACAGTCGATAATTGGAAACAAATTATGTGGTCCGATGAATCACGTTTTTAGTTGCACCATGCCGATGGTCGTGTGAGAATTTGGCGTAAACAGCACGAAAGCATGGACCCCAAATGCATTACTACAACCCTTCAAGCTGGTGGATGCAACGTTATGGTTTGGGGAATGTTTTCCTGTTACGTTTTGGGCCCTTTAATTCGTGTTGATCAACGTCCGACTGGCACATAATATCTAAACATCGTTGCGGACCAAGTGCATCCTGTCATGTGGATGGTTTATTCCAATGGCGACGGCTACTTTCAACAAGATAATGCGTCCTGCCATAGTACTCGTATTGTACAGGATTGGTTTCAGGAACATGCCGGTGAGTTTACTCTCCTTAGGTGGCCCACACAATCTCCAGAGCTCAACCCCACTGAGAATTTGTGGGATGAAGTTGAACGAGCCATCAAGCAGGTGGATCCACAACCCTGCAATCTCACACTCCTGGAAAGTGCTATTCTTAAAGTATGGTCTCAGATTCCACAAACCACCTATCAACATCTCGTGGAGTCCATGCCACGAAGAATCGACGCAGTATTAAAGGCAAAAGGTGGCCCAATGAAGTACTGAGGGGGTGGTCATAATAAAGTGGCCACTCAGTGTATATATATACACTGTATTGACATAAGTAAAAGGACAACCCTTCAAAAGTAAATGAACGGATCCGCTGCGTTGTTAAAGTGCGCGGTACAGCTGCAAATGGTATAAAAAGAAGCCTGCAGCTGAACGCGGTCATATCGCACTGTGAGGTTGAGTGAAAATGTCGCGGCCAGAGAGAACTGACTTTGAGAAAGGAAAGATTGTTGAGTGTTATATTTGTGGGTTGCCCATACGAGAAACCGAGAGGCGTTTAAACATACCCAAATCAACTGTTTTGGATGTACTGAATAAGTGTAAGACACATGGCGTGCCTGAAGCAGGAAAACGTACCGGCAGACCAAAGAAAATCAGTGATAGAGGACGTCGAAGCCTCAGGAGAGTCGTTACAGCTAATCGACGGAGTACTACTGCACAAGACCTCAGTGTACAGGTGAGCAAAAACGCTGGAACCTCGGTATGTACACGTACCATTCGCAAATAACTTCATTCCACGGATTACCGTGGTCGTGTGGCTGCTCATAAGCCTTTCATCTGCACTCGGAATGCTACGCCTCGTTTAGCATGGTGTAAAGAACATTTATCGTGGACCGTAGATCAATGGAAACGGGTCCTATGGACTGATGAATACAGATACATGATCCATCAGTCTAATGGCCATGTGTGTGTAGGGGGGCAACCGGGGGAATGCTATTTACCACAGTGTACTGCTATTACAGTCAAGTTTGGAGCTGGCAGTGTACTCGTGTGAGGGTGTTTTTCGTGGTATGGTCCCGGCCCATTGGTTATCGTGGACAAACCTGTTAACCCGCGCGTGTACCTCGATATTCTGGACAATTATGCCCTACCAACTCTGTGACAATACTATGGAACTGAGTCTTGTTGGTACCAGCAGGATAATTGAACGAGCCATAAAGCAAGGACTGTTACTTCGTGGTTTGACAATAATTCCGTATCGTGTGTGGACTGGCTAGCAGAGAGCCCTGATATAAATCACGCAGAGGTCTAAAACTGCCCTTAGAAATAGGAAGCTAGGAGATCTGAGTAAGTGAACTCAATAGGAAAGACAAATAGAAAAATGTAGTGAAAGGAGAGGGTGATCCGTGACACAACTCTGTCTGGAAGGGGGAAAAGGGAACGAAGCACCGTATAACATCACAGAGAACCACACCACTACCCGGCCGCCGACGCACCAGGGAATGACTGAAACTCAGCGATACCAAATTCAAATGTCCGAGCAGAATCCATTTTCACCATCCCGATGCCAATCTGAAAAAGAAGGGGGCGGTGTCTGTCTAACACCCACCAGGGTACACATACTTACTCTCTCTGTCAAGGGAGGTCAACGATCGCCGCCTTTGTTCTGGAATACCTAAGGAATTCCCTAGGATTGTAATCAACCTCGTCCCTAAAAAGTCCATTAGGGTGGGTTTCCGCTTTCTCGAAGAACGTTTTGGCGAGTCTGGTGGAAAATTCATGTACCTTCTCGATTCCAAGTCTGTTCCTTAGGTTTCGAAGTGGGGTCCAAAGGGGAGCCACAGTGATCATTCGAAGTGCTCGGCTCTGCACCCTCTCGATTCTCTCTCGCGATTTCCTACTAATACCAATCCAGATGGAGGAGGCGTAGGTAAGCATCGGCCTGACGACCGTCTTATGCAGCAGTACTCTGTGCCGTGTTGTAAGGAAGCTTCTCCGGTGGAGTAGTAGAGCTAGCTACCCAAGGCATTGTCTAGCTTTATTCTTGCGGTAGCTGACACCTATGGGATGAATTAGAGCCCCGCATAAGAAGTTTGGAACCAAGGCCTACTACTAAGCAACAGTTAGCGGCAGCATTATGTACTGAATGGAAGCGCATACCTATCGCTGTGTTCTAAAACCTTGTCGAAAGCATGCATCGAAGGGTCGGTGCATGCATTAAGGCCAAAGGTGGTATAAAAATGTTTTTTATAAAAATTTTTTTCTCTGAGCTATTTTCCTGAAATTTTTAGTTGTTGTTTCTTAGCACAGGCTTTTGTTTCATTTTATTTGTCTCTTGACTTTGAGTTTTGCTGGCTCTTGATAAAGCCAAAGCTTTCTGCACTCCTTTTTTCTCCCTGGTTGTTTGCTCTGTTGTTTTTATTTTATTTTATTTTTTTCAGTTTTGGCTCCTGCTGTGGTTTTTCTGCTTATTGAAAGTATATATATATATATATATATATATATATATATATATATATATATATATATATATATATATATATATATATTCTATTAAGAAGAGACTGAAGCAAAAAAAAAAAATTATGTATTGATCGGTGTGAGTAAAAAGAGAAAAATAGAACAACTGAATGTAGAAAGTGTCGAGAATACTGAGCCTTGGCTTTATCAAGGACCAGCAAAAACTCTGCATTTTCTCACTTCCACAAAGATTTATTTGGAAAAGGGTTTCTGCAAAGTCATAGATGCAAGTAATAAGCCCACCAAAAAATTTTTAAAATATATTTTATGACCAAGCTTTAGTTAACAATTTAGCTTGCATCCATAACTTTCCTGGCCCGACCCATGCTCTTCATCTGTTACTATTAAACAGAAAGATGATTATAGAAAACTCAAGTTGTAAGAGTGACATAATGAATCAGAAATAATGTTCAGCAATAATAAATTGCCAAGCTCGCCTGAGAGAAAATTTAAACCTGAATAGCAAAACAAAAAAATTACAAATTCTTAACATTGCAATAAAAAAGGAAATATTAATTTTTTCTAAAGCACAGATTCTTGAAAGAAAACTGGATTATAAAACCCCCCTACTCCACAACTTCTGACAACACAAAAACGAGAATAAAATAAAGACAATAATAAACTAAAGAAATGCTTTGTGAAGGTTATGTGACATAAACAATTAGTTGCAATATGTACAAAGTATTTCAGAAGTGCTTTAAGTGCATAATTAAGTAGTAATTAAGACCTTAACTACATTGAAAACACAGCGCAGACCACAAGAACAATGAAACGGCCTGCTGCTTGGCCTTAGTTCCCTAAAAAACGCGCAAAGATACCAAGAAAAGAAAGAGTTAAAATCCACAAAAAAGTTAATAGATTTGCCAGTGCCTAAATGCTTAAAGCAGAAAAAGAAAAAATGTTCAAGAAGTTTAAATATTGAACCTGGAAAACCTAAGACCCAAAGACAATGAAGAGAGCTTACCTCGTATGCAACTAAACTTCTTCCACTCTTGAGGAAACATGGCCGACCTGTCAACCCAAACTTCCAAACACCCCTGCCACTCTCTAGTCTCTGGGGGGCAGTGTGGGTGGGGCTGAAGGCCTCCACGCTCTGAAAAATCCTACTCGCGGAGATTTTAACAAGAGAAAAAAATAATTAAGAATGTGAACCTGTATGATCAGAAAGAGCAGAATTAACTCTCCAGAATACATGAGAAATATTATGAAATACACAAGTAGTGTATTTAATAATCTTTGCATGTATTTAATTGCCTTAGTGAGCTTCTGTAGACTATTCAGAATCCTATTAATATTAATGTTAGTTTTACTATTTTTAGTATAGCTATTCTAGTGAGTGAATAACTAGTTTTCTTTTATATTTATTTTTACTTTCTTTTATAAACAGATTTTTAAGTTTTTTTGTGATTTTGTCTATATGCTTGGTCATACAACTCTGCGGAGGTTATGACATATATATATATTTAAAAATTTTTTTGGTGGGCTTATTACTTGCATCTATGGCTTTGCAGAAACCCATTTCCAAATAGGTCTTTGTGGAAGTGAGAAAATGCAGAGTTTTTGCTGGTCCTTGATAAAGCCAAGGCTCAGTATTCTCGACACTTTCTACATTCAGTTGTTCTATTTTTTCTCTTTTTACTCACACCGATCAATACATAATTTTTTTTTTATGCTTCAGTCTCTTCTTAATAGAATGTGAATTCTGAATTTTCATAACTGCTGCGTTGCGCGTTTTGATCTTCAGGTTATTTTGCAGCTTTCGATTAAATTCTAAAGTTTTTCTTATGTTTTTGGATTTGCTCTTCAGTATATATATATATATCGGTGCCGTTGATCAATGCATCCTTCCACTGCTTACGTATGGTGCAGAGACGTGGACCTTAACTAAAAGAGACATACAAAGGCTGCAGACGACTCAAAGACGCATGGAGAGGTGCATGCTTGGTGTAACCAGGAGAGATAAGAAGAGGAACTCGTGGATCCGAAAAATGACAAAAATGGAAGACATTGTGATCAGAGTTAAATCCCTGAAATGGCAATGAGCTGGACATACAGCCAGAAGGACAGACCATCGATGGACTGCCGAAATTTTCGATTGGATTCCAAGGGACAGGAAAAGAACCAGAAGCAGACCACATGGGAGATGGGTGGATGAAATTCGAAAGTATGCGGGAGTAACATGGAGGAGACTGGCACAAGACAGATCGTTGTGGAAGAAACTTGGAGAAACCTTCGTCCAGCAGTGGATTGATAATGGTTGACAATGATGATGATGATATCGATGCCGTATTGCCCCAATCCTCAAACTGCACAAAGCTCGAATGCTTAAAAAAAAAAGCTCATTGTAAAACTCTCTATCAACACTGAATTATTTCCAACACATCTTGAATTTTTCTTTACTCTATTAAAGGCGGAAAACGATGTTCGAAGCATTATGATAGGTTAAGTTTTTAAGTCGTTTCCTCTAAATCAGTGCTTTCCAAAGTAAATGGTTCGAAATACCTTGAGAAGTGTCGCGCTATTTCAAGTGACTCTAAGAAAGATTAAAACAGTGTCCCAGTGGTCTGCGGCGTTGCTTTCTGACTAGTCGTCCGAACTGGGCCCGAATGAAGCACGAAAGGTGCGCTGGTTCTACACCCTCCTTGGAAGACTTGACCCCAAATCAGGGGCAGGAGACTGCTTATAGCCCTAAGACTCATTCATGTGGACATAATAGCCACACCAAGGAAAAAACAAACAGATTTGAGAGGTATAATACATAGTTTAAAAAAATGTATAAATCCGAATGCGGGCTGTAGGTAATTGTATTATAATTCAACTGTCCAATATAGATCCCAACTAGCTATCGCTACCACAACTAAATTCAGTGTTTGGTACTCAAAGAAGTTGTCGTTATTTTTCTGTCAAAAAAGGCTACAGCTTCTAGATCACGTTTAAAAATTTTTACGATGCTTTCATCACATTAACTTCACTTTGAATCCATGACATAAAACTAGGTATGAATGTATTTATACTCCCCACCCTCCCTGGTTATCGAGTAGTCTTGGATCCAGGCTCGATTCCTTGATGAGAAATGGGTGGTGCTTTCTTGTGATGGCGCTGGCTCTGCTCCTTTTCTGGAAACAGTGGCAACCCAAACTGATTATTTTTTTTCGGGTTTAACAACCACCGTGAAGCACGCTCTAAGGGCTATAAAGCTGTCGTTCGTCGCAAATTTATAGCCAGTGGCTCCAGGGAAGGGAGAGAGCCAGTGATGAAAAACAAATACACCACCTATGGCTCATCCTGGATTGAACCCGAGCTAATTCAAACCAACGGTCAGAACCCAGAGCTCAGAACATTACACCACCGTGGCCCATCATTTGTGGGATTTTCTACCTCACATCTTCTCAACATGTTCCTGTAGTTCAGCAAGCAATTACAGCTATGTTTTAGTTTCTTTGGATGTGCGAAGGTTAGATTGTCGTCAGAGCATTCCTTATAACAAAAGTTTTACTTAAATTGTTACACTGATTCCCCATGCTCCTTCCCATTGGTTATAACATGAGGGTGTACATAATAAATTGGCCAATCAGAGCATTTTTCGTTTGCGTATCTTTAAGCTTAAACCACAAATAACCTTTAGGCAATAAAGATGCCGCTGTCAGAAGAAACTAGGGCGCTCGTATGATAAGTGCACAACATAACAAAAAAAAAAACGAAAAAGTATTCCGCTTTCATAAACTTTTAAAGTGTCTACTTAAAACCACAAGTCTCAAGGTAACTTTAGGAGAGAGCAAGGCAAAGAATTAATGCTAATTAACGAGCATTCCACCTGGATAGTAAATGCTGTAAGACTAGTTTTCCAACGAAAGATTTTCTGTCAGTTCGTTTTAATCTAAGGAAAGCACAGTATCTTCAGGATGAACTACCTTATTCAGATCATGACGATGCTGTTTTCCCAAATGTCAAACAAGTTTATGGGAACGACCTTTTCCGTGAAAAACTGATGGTGTTGCATCCGACGTGCATATATTTTGCAACACAAGAGCGACCTTTGAACGAATTTTTGTTTAAGTCATTCCAGCATATTTGGTGCTTTGCATGCTTCCACGTACAGTCTTTAAGTATGACGCGATGTTTGATAAGATTCGCAATATGAAAGATGGCACTGAAGTTGATGTTACGAATTTAAACAGCTAGTCTTTTCACATAGGGACAAATGAATGAAAAGAAACTGAATAAGTAAATAAATGAATAGCAAATACTTAAGAACAAATAAATAGAATTAAAATAAGTAGATAAAGCAGATGCTCAGACTGTCTCAGAATCATATCAAACCTTCTGAAAAATTTTGGAGCAAAGGTCACATCGTATCGACAGAAATTATGATTTTTTTTAGTACAATTTCCTGCTCCGTAGAGAGGAAATTCTGTACTGGGAATACAGAAGTGACTGCTCTTTTAAAAAATTCTGTACTGGGAATACAGAAGTGACTGCTCTTTTAAAAAAATCTGTACTGGGAATACAGAAGTGACTGCTCTTTCAAACATATGGGCAGCCAGATAAATATAAATGTGTACGTAATGGAAGAACTGTGCCTCGAGAAGAACAGAAATGCACGAAAAAATTTCGGTCAGTCTTGCATCCGAAGCTCACGATTCATATCCGATTTCTAAATTTGGCGATATTCTTTCTCAACGCTGGATGTACAGATACACTGCTAATATAAATGAAAAAATTTTTTACACACGCTTCAAGCTCAAAAGCAGTGTGAAAAACAAGCGGTAAGGATTTTCAATTCATCTTCCACTGTAAAAAAATGGGTGGTGTGAATTCACGGGAAATTGCTGAAATTAGCGTGCGGCAAAGTTGCCTCTAAGTGTTCGTCTTTTAACGAAATTTCTGTTTTTAAAAGTTCCCGTTTCTTTTAACTTCTGTAGTTTGATAGGTCTTCCGTAGTCAGTAATTCCGTTTATTTCAGAAAAGTCCGTTTCTGGTTCTTCCGCATTTATACAAAAACTTCGAAGATTCCGAATTTTTCAGTCCTTTCTTTTACCAGAGATTATTTTTTCTTTGCCCCTGGAGAGATTCGATCCGAGGTCGTCCGGGTTAGCTCAACAGCAGCCGCGTGTTTTACCGCCGAGTCACAAAGACTCCTGAATTTCACTCACGTTCAAGGTAGAACTCCATTTGAGCGATGATGGAATTTTTTCGGTCATTAATACGGATGAATTAGTCATTTTATTTCCTGTTAGAGCTTATTGTTTTTCTCAATAGGTTTGAAATAATTTTTTTTTTTTTTTCTATAGGAGTACTTATTTCAAATTGCGTATTTTTTTCATCGTGGTTTTCCGAAGCAGCATAATGCTTTGTGGAACTCGAGATCTTATTAAAATGACAAGGACTTTCAATTATCTTTAAAGAACAAGTTAGTGAAATCATGCAATGCATTGATTATGATACGCTTTCCAACATACCTGAGATCATTACTCAAGTTATTACTCAAGTATGAGAATAATGGCTGTGGAATATATCTCCCTTTTGTGCCCTGACATTTGATTCCATTTCGATGATATTAAACATAATTTGTTCAGTATACCTCTGGAATCATCATGATAAAGTTTTGTCCCAATTGAAGCATTTTTACATAAGTTATAACACATAAAGGCGATGGAATGGATCCCACTCCCATGTCCATACTTTTGACCTCATTTTGTCCGTTTTCAACAGGGTTCGTCCCCAGGTTGTCCCCTACCACATACTAAAATTTCATCGAAATCGAATCATTTTTACGCGAGTTATCGTGCGGACAGTTAGACAGACAGACGGACAAAGCTGGAGCATACAAGTTTCTTCAACCTAAGGTTGGAAATCGTAAAAAAGCGAAATGTGCTGCTTTGTGTTGTTATTTCACAAAACTCCTGAATGTAAAATTTACTCTTGATAGCTATAATGGCTTTTGTCTTAAGGGGAAGGGTCCACATGCTGATATATAGACATCATACAATCACCTGTACAATAATCTTAGTGCCCAGTCTCTTACGGTAACACAATGTACAATAGCTGGAGCAAAGAATGGGGAGAGGGGATGGAATATCCGGTGCCACAATAACCAAAATTTCAGGCGATACGCTATCCACATTATCCGATCTCGCTACAGAACTTCAAGATCAGGCACTCCAACAGACGATTGAAATTCAATAGCTAATCTAACTAACTTCAAGTAGTCCAGCGGATCTCTTGTATTAATATTACCCGAAAATTTCCGTCATATGGGTACAGAGAACAGAAATTTTCCGTTATTATAAGAAAGGGATTGCGGAAAGGCTTCCGAAAATTCGAAATTTCCCGTTAACGCCTCTTAAAAACGGCAATTTACCGTAACTATAAGAAAGAAATTGCGGCAAGGTTTCTAAAAGTTCAGAATTTCCCTGGCTTACGAAAAATCCGTGAAATTAAGTTTTTTTTTTCAGTCATTTCACGGAAAAGGTTGCATCAGAAATATGCTTCGTTAATGCACGAAACGAATCACTGAAAATGAATGGCACGTGAATTTTAGAAAATGTTTTACAATGTACAAATTAAAACCGAATGGAATATTTTGCATTTTACTGTTAGTATATCAAGGAACTGAGGAATCAGACAACTCAGAGAAGCATGGAGAGATGCATGCATGGTGTAACCAAGAAAGATAAGAAAAGGAACTCATGGAACAGGGAAATGACAAGAGTGGATAACATGTGATCAAAATAAAGACCCTTGGAGTGCAATGAGCTGGACGTATTGCTAGAACCGACCGCCACGGTGGTCAGTACCTGAGTCGTCCAACGCGACTCAAATACTAGACTGAATACCAAAAGCCCGGAAAAGACCTAGAAGACCACGTGGAGGATTAGAGGGTGAAATTCGGAAGCATACCGGAGTGTCATGGAAGAGATTTGTTCAAGGCAGAGAGCTGTGGTAGAGACTCTAGACCTTTTTCTTCAGCAGTAGGCTGAGAATAACTAATGATGATGGGGTGGATAACATAACAATAACATGACAGTGGTCTAAGCGCTTTCTTCTGACCATTCGTCTGCGATGGGTCCAGGTTCGGATCCAGTGAGGCATGGATGTTGTGTTTGTTTTACCGCAATGGCTCTCTCCCTTCCCTGTAGTCAGTGTTCCTAAATTAGAGACGGGCGACTGTTAATAGCCCACTGAGTTGCTCACGGTGGTCGTTAAACCCCTAATTAAAAAATAAATAAATAAATTTTTCTCGGTGTTGTCCCTTCCATGTTGACAGTTCAATTTAACACACAATGGGAGGCATTCTATCTTAAAATAATAATGAAAAGATAGAAGAAAGACGTTAGTCAGGAACGGCTTGTAAGACCTCGTCCTGTAATGCTGGTGGTCTGAAAAGCTGGCCTCTGATCATTCATGCGAGATGGTCCAGGGTTCGAATCCCGGATGAGGGCTGGATGGTATGTCTGCGTGATGGCTTTGGATCTGTCCATTCCTTGGAACCTGGGGCCCTAAATTATGGACGGGAGACCACTTTATAGCTGTCTCCCGTCCATATCTAGCGGTGTCGGAGTACAATTTGTCAGTTGCTATTCGTTGTTTATAAAAATAACGTGGACAGAGCGATGACATTGTATATTTACATTATCTCCACGTATTTAAAATATATTCACTTTATAGCTGTTTGAGTTACTCATGGTGGTATTTAAACCCTAAAAAAAGGGGGGGAGGCAAGGGCCACATTTTAAGTGGTCACAGAGTCATTGTGCAAGTAAAACATTTCCTCTTAAATTTACTAGAACGAATCATTCAGTTA
The DNA here is from genome assembly GCA_039090855.1 of Macrothele yani. Classification (NCBI taxonomy): domain Eukaryota; kingdom Metazoa; phylum Arthropoda; class Arachnida; order Araneae; family Macrothelidae; genus Macrothele; species Macrothele yani. The sequence goes on along the minus strand of CM077024.1, from coordinate 123,805,583 downwards.
AATAAAATACTATTTCCAATTTTCCTCACACAATATCCCATTTAGAGGTTCACTTAAGAACATTAATCGATAATTTTCTTAAATGAACCTCTAAACTGATATGTAATAATATTCAGGCTAACTGAAGTATATTTACAAGAATTTTGATGGTGCCTTAACTTGTGCTGTGCTAAGGGACCAATTGTGTGTTAGTAGGTCTTTAATAAACGCCACATTCAATCTTTAAAACTTGAAAATTTTCGATTTCCGTAAATATTGAATCATTTCGCCACGTTAATGTAAATTTAATGGACCCAATTCCATTAAATTTTATTTGTTTTAGACACTGCAGTGTAAAGACATATAGACCTTGTTAATTTACAAACGCAATTAACCTAGAAGCTCATTTTAAGAATGTTAATTGCTTCCACAGTAACCTTAATCACCTGAGCACGACCTATAATGACAGAAAGACAAGGATAAACGACGAGAAGAGTGAAACAATGATGATAAAAGTTAATGAACACTAACGATTTAGTTCCTAGGAGAGTGACAGAACAAATATCTAATTTTAATTACCCAACAGCACTGATAAATGAATCAAAATGTTCAGACAATACAATAGATAAATCGAAGAAAGTATCTCGTTAGACGGGAAAGGCTATACTTAGCAAGTGGGTCAAACAAAGAACAATCCTCACTGCAAACAATATAGGTAGTATTTGGACTTACTTTAAACATGAGAAGAGGGGTAGACGACAGAACAATCTTCAATAGGAGCTACTCTTGAGGTGCAAAAAAAAAAAAAAAAAAAATACCTGCTAAGATCATTATCAAGGTAAAACATATGAATTCGGAGGAGAAACAGAACTGGAAATGAAGATGGACAAAATTCAAAACACCACATGCGTACATATCCAATGCTGACAAAACGTAGTCATTTGAGTAAGATTATTATATAGTAAGATAATGATTATATGAGCATCTGATGGTAGTAAAAGCAGCATATATGAACGCAATTAATTAATAAACAGGAACCGTACACCAACTATACTCAAAATAGTATAACTATATATTAATCGGCGTACAAAACTTGCCTGGAGAGCTTTTGGAAGAAACAGCATAATTTTCAAGAGCAATACGCCATTATGTCTTAAAAGAAAAGTGTTTGATCAATGCATCCTTCCAGTGCTTACGTATGGTGCAGAGACGTGGACCTTAACTAAAAGATACGTACAAAGGCTGCAGACAACTCAAAGACGCATGGAGAGGTGCATGCTTGGTATAACCAGGAGAGATAAGAAGAGGAACTCGTGGATCCGAAAAATGACGAGAGTGGAAGACATCATGATAGAGTTAAATCCCTTAAATGGGAATGGGCTGGACTTACTGCCAGAAAAACAGACCATCGATGGACAGTCGAAATTTTAGATAGGATTCCAAGGGGCAGGAAAAGACCCAGAAGAAGACCACATAGGATATGGGTGGATGGAGTTCGAAAGTATGCGGGAGTAACATGGAGGAGACTGGCACAAGACAGACCGTTGTGGAAGAAACTTGGGGAGACCTTCGTCCAGTGGTGGATTGATAATGGTTGACAATGATGATGATGATGATATATACTAGTAATCCGAATTTCTTGGCGTAGAATAGAAAATCATTCCACGCCAAGAAATTCGGATTACTAGTATAGTTATACTATTTTGAATACATGAATACGTTGTTAGATTTATATTCGATTGAGTCATTATTTGATATGACGAAAGCAAGAGTCTACACTGTTAAAAATGTTGTGGTAGGTTGCACCAAAAAATGGTACTGCACCAGCTGCACCAATTTCAGAGGAAAGGTACAATACGATAAGAATTTACAAGTGTACGATCGTTTTAGCTGTCTTAGGCACGAAAAACAAGACATAACCAATTTCAACACAAAGTAACCAAACCAATTTCAACACAAAGTAACCAAACCAATTTCAACACAAAGTCACCAAACCAATTTCAACACAAAGTAACCAAGCCAATTTATCGCAAGCTGTGAATCACCTTTACTTACGAAAGTAAAACTTGTTTAAAAAGGTTAAAAATGATTAAAACCAGTGTGTGAGATCTTTCGGGTCAGCCTCTACAGACCGATCTTTAGGAACAACAAGAACTCACATGGGGCACGCTGGCTTATATACACCCACAGATGCATAGACGAGAAACAACACATGCGCCACACATGAAAGGTTAAGAATGCAATAGACAGAAAGTAACAATAAAAAACTATGTGCAAAGGCATAAAAACAAATAATCTAAAGTACAGTAAGTAAATTGTCAAAACATATTTGCAGTGGAAGAGGGATTCTCCAGCAGAAACCTCTAAGGAGCAGGTATGGATTGCGCGGTTTCTTCATTATAGCACTGTTCGGCAAACACCCATGATATACAAGCTCTCCAAAAAGAGCACTGCAGTTTTAGTTCTCGCCGAGACCAATAATTTAACATCATTCCATAGTGGTAATAACTTTTGCCTTTGTACATAGTTTTTTATTGTTATAGCATTCTTAACCTTTTGTGTGTGGCGCATGCGTTGTTTCTCGTCTATGCATCTGTGTGTGATATAAGCTAGCGTGCCCCGTGTGCGTTCTTGTTGTTCCCGAAGATCGGTCTGAGGAGACGGACCCGAAAGATCTCGCACACTAGTTTTAATCATTTTTAACCTTTTAAACAATTTTTATTTTCGTAAGTAAGGCTATTCACAGCTTGCGATAAATTGGCTTGGTTACTTTGTGTTGAAATTGGTTATGTCTCGTTTTTCGTGTCTAAGAAAACTAAAACGATCGCACACTAGTAAAAGGTACACCATTTTGTGGTGCTAACAAAACCAACAATATGGTGTAACATTACACCAAAACATGTTGCAAAGTTGCAACATGTTTTGGGTTTTGTTTGAACCACATAATGGTCTGCCTTTTCTCAGAAAGTGGTGTGTAGTACCACTTTTTGGTCTTACCATAAAAATTTTAACAGTGTATGAAGGGAAAGGTTAAGCATACATATCTCATGAAAATGAAAACTGGAAACGAAGAGGATTGAATGAAAGCTTCAAATCCCTAAAGGCAAATGGATACACAGTTGACAGAGGTACATCCGAAAACATTCGCATATCATAAAGACAGCTTCAAAAATGGTGGAAATGAAGGGAAAGTTTCAAATCCCTAAATGCAAGTGGATACATAGCTGACAGAGATACTTCTGTCGAAATTTTTATCTGGCGAAGGCAAAATTGATACAGGACAGACGAAACTGACATTCCTGAAGGCCGATGTGTAAAGAGCTAATGGAGGTATAACCGACAATATTTGCTTCTGATGAAGGAAAAACTGGAAATCCAGAGGATTGGAGGGAAAATAATGCATTTCTAAAAGATGAAGAATACAGAGCTAATAGAGTTAGAATAGATAAAATTCGTATCTGATGAAGGCAAATTTCTAAACGAGTAGGATATAGGTAATAGACTCTAATCAATATTTATGCACAACGGACAAAATACCGCGTCTGATGAATTCAAAATTGGAAACGCTGAAGACGGACAAAACACAATGGCAGATGAATGCACACTTAACAGTGGGGCAATAAATGAAATTCTCGTTTGATGGATGCACACTTAGCATTTGGGCAATAAATAAAATTCTCGTTTGATGAATGCACACTTAACAGTTGTGCAATAAATAAAATTCTCGTTTGATGAATGCACACTGAACAGTTGTTCAATAAATAAAATTATCATTTGATGGATGCACACTTCACAGTTGTGCAATAAATAAAATTATCGTTTGATGGATGCAAAACTGACAAAATTCGCAAATTTCCAAACGAAAGTGGGGGGGGGGCATACAGAATTGTACACGTCTAATAAAAGCAAACGTAAAAACAAGAAAATATCACGACTGATAAAAAAATTAGAGAATAAACGTGGAGACAGTAAAAGGAATAATTAACGAAGTTCAAAATGCAGATGGACGCGTTAAAAGTGAAAATTTAAGTAACAAAACTAGAGATAACATCAAATGAAAAAAAAAAAATCAGAACACAGACAGTACACATATGATAGTGCTGAAACTGACATAATTAAAATCATATGGGAGTAGGGGTGATAGAATCAACACACCAAAGTCCAAATCTACAAGAATACACAATTCACAGAAACAAAAATTAAAAAACAATAATTAAGGGAACCTTTATCAATAGCACTCGAAGAACGAAATGTTCTAAATAGAGCATTCGTTGTGATCTGAAATTCTACGAAGTGTTTTACCAAGTAATAAAATCGAATTCTGCATGTTCATTAAAAACATAGCGCTTCGGGAAATCTAGCCATCTAGAAATATACTCACAAAAAATTTGTTTTGTATATTATTTTTTGCCCTGAATTTAAATTTTAATCCATTATGGGTCATCCCCCTCTTTATTTCTCCTATACAGATAACTTATTTTTTAAAGAAATCACAAAGGCTAAATTCAAGTTGAAGAAGGGGGGCAGTATAAGCGCCCATAGCTTAATTTCCAAGGGAAGGGGGAGGGGCATACAGAAATTGTAACTACGAATAACGTATGTAAACACCATACGCAAATTTCCCTGTGCCTTCTTGCTATCTAACCGTTCTGACCACACTCTCAACACATAAATTTAATTGGAAACCAGAGGACCCAAGAACTATGTAAAAAAAGATGGATAAATGAAATTAGACAGCAAGTTAGGGCAATAAATAAATTTCTTTGTCGTTTGTTAGATCCTTTTGATCACTTTATGTCATATGGGCCACAAAAACCGATGGATCACCCAACTGGTCATCAAAAATGAAAAAATACACTCAAGACAAATTTCTGGGGAAATTTTTGAGAGATCTCAGCGAATAGCTGCTGCAGAGGATGATATATGTTTCATTTCTTTGCCTTTCATACTTTACCATACTGTACGCATGTACGCTGTTCTCCAACATGCAACGGCAAATTTTATTATTACTTTCTACTGTAAATTCCCGTTTTTTCTTTACTGGAAATTCCGAACGTTTTTCCTATTTTTACTTCCTACACACGCATCCATAACTTGAACAGCAAAATTTGCAATCCGAAGGAGTATTATCTCGAAAATCGCTGTAGTACCTTCCGAGAACAGGAAGGGTATGTTTCGATTTCTAGGGGAAAGCAAACGCCCCTCTTGCTCTCCTGTATGGGCGCCCATGGGGGCAGTTGCCCTTCGAAAATGGTCATACCACGGGCATGCTCTGAGAGGCGGAAAAGGTAGAAATGTGGAATGTGTGAGTAAATTTACTGAAAATTGTCGTCCAAAGAGAAACTTATACACTTTAGTATTTTCTTTTTTAAATACTTTAGTATTCCCCGAAGCTAACTAGGGTACAGAGCGGTGTTGCCATTCTACTGATTTTTCTCTGTTTTAAGATAACCTACACGTTCAGGGACATATGCACTGTTAAAAAACATCTACTTGAAAATGAGAACCTGAACCTACTCGGTTTTTTTTGGGTTTCTTTTTTTAAGTACAATCGTATCGTAAACGAGTACATGACATGCTTAAATATAAGTAACCATACCTACTTACAAATAAATAACTGCGTCAATAAGTATAATCTCGTATTACTTCATTTTACATATTATAGATTTCCCGAGAAATTGTTTAATAAATGTGTAAAGTGACACATAAATAATTGGTACAAAAAATTCACTGATCACAAGTAATTTAATTATGCATAAATTATCTTTATGTACGTTTTTACATTAACTATATTTGTGTCAATCTCATAAATAATATATTGTCGCTTCATCACTATAGTTGTCATGAAACTGTGCGGTCCATTTGCCCAGCATGTGACAACGAGTGTATCTATTATCCCAGATGTGCCATCGAATAATATACTTCCAGTTGATTCTATGAATAAATGAGTATGTATGGAGTACACGTATTCCAAATTTGGAATCGAGCCGCTGGTGGCTTAGTGTTTAGAGATTCAGACTGCTGATGGAGGGACCCCAGGTTCAAACCTGGCGTGGTGGCGTGAATTTCTAACAATCGCTGAATATCGGACGAGCACGTTAAGTGACGGGCCCCGGGTAGGAATCCCCCGGTTGCACATAAAGGTGTTCATTCCTCAGCTCTCCCCTCCCCACCCCGCCAAATTTCTCTCTGCCTTCTATTCAGTTTCTGTGCCCTGCCCGAAAAGGCACAGAAACTGAATAAGTTAGGGCACATCTATTTGATATATATAAATTTTTTGAGTACATGTATTTCGAATATATGTACTCAAAAATGAGCACATATATTTCAAATTAGAAATACCAGATATACTCACAATTGATTCCCTGTATGCAGTCAAAAATGAGACACAAGTACTCGGAGCTATTATAAGCCAAGAATGTACTAAAAACGATGGCATTTTGCTTATTTCTAAGTACCAATTTTTAACAGTGTGCTATCTAAGAAAGTCTGCATCCTTTCAGTATTCGTCATCTACTGATCCAATCGACAAGACTCACCTCAGAACTGGTCTGAAGATAAAAGCTGACGAAGATCGCTACCTATTATTTTTTTTAATTCATACTGGCTGTCATGAAATATTTTTTTATCCTAGATAAGAAATTAGTCTGTTATAAAAAATTCCCCTAGTTTTATTAAAGCGCAGGATATCAGGAAAACGTCTGTAATACGACACTGATTTTATAATGATCAATCTTCTAGTATCGCACTTATTTCACGTACTTTGGGAATAACTGGGTATCGTTTAGTGAGAAGTGTAAGTATATAACTCTTTGCTTTTAGGATGACAACAAGTGAGACATATCCAGCTGTGTCTACATTAAAAGGCAAATGCCATGATTATTTATAGCATTAGATTTAATGATGAGCATTATTTCATATAGCCAATCATCAGTAATATCTTATAAAAAGTGCATCAAGACTGTATTGGTTTTAATTTTTATTCCGCTGTTTTATAGTAGTTTGTGGAGTACTGGTAATATTTGACGTACCAGTAGATTTAAGCGTTCCTTCGTATTGAGATTACATCCAATATATTACATTACATTTGTGAGGTGGTGCATATTTCAAGTAAAAAATATCTGGTCAACTGATTTTTGAGCTCTGATCTACTGATTTCAGGTAAAAGTCTCTGGCAACACTAGTACAGAATGACTTACTCTATGAGGTGCAGATCCCTCATGTGAACGAAAGGAATTGTCTGAAACAGCTGAGAGAGGTATATAGAACAATATGCAGATATGTCTAACCTCTATGACCTTTCTGAAGATCCCGTAGGGAGGAAGAGCTCATTAGTCATCTATGCTTTGTCGTAGAAAATTCCTGTGAGCGTTTATCTTTGAAAGAAATTTTTCCAAGTCTTACCCCGAAAACATCTTCGTATTTTAACATTTATTATCTGATGCACATTTGTTCTGTGCTGGTTCTTTTTCCATTCTGCATTTCTGCGCAGTTCTGTGTTATCGGCGTTCACATAGCACTGACGTTTTACTTGATATTTAGCACTGTTGCCTCTTGGCCATTTACCTAGTTTTCACATTTTTGGCAAAATTGTGTCAAAAATCTCAGAAGTGTGATGTTTGAACAATCATTATACTTTCATATCATTTCATTTATTTTTCGTTATGGGGTTACATTTGACCAAGTTACATTTCAAAATTAATTTTATAACAAATAATACGAAAGGACATCCTGAAAGTAATGCCTCGTTCCTCATAAGATTTTTATTTGTAGCAGCAAAAACATGGAATTTGATGGCAAAATACTTTGACAAATTGTTAATAATGCTAGCCTATTCAAAGTGTTGTCCATCACTTTCTATACATTTCCTCCATCTTTGAACCCATTGGTAAAATCCATTTTGGAACAATTCCTGAGGTTGTCGTACCTCCCACGAGTTCATAGCCAGTTTAAAGTCTGTCACATCATCGAAATGTTACCCACAAAGGGTGCTTTTCAATTGCGCAAACTGAAAAAAGCCTGAGGGAGCTAAATCAGGACTGTAGGGACGGGGGGGCATCACCTTCCACCCCATTTTTGAAATAGCCTATGAAGTCTCCATTGAGGTGTGGTAACCTGTGTTATGGTGTAAAACAACACTATGAAGTGGAATGTCACGTCTTTTCCTTCTGATAGCTTCCTTTAGCTTCTTCAATGTCTGCACATTGTGAGCACTATTTGTTGTTGCAACACCTGGATGGGGACACGACGATCAGCTGTCATGAGGTCTTTCATTCGTTGCCTGTTGGCACCTGTCACTGCGGTAGCGGGTCTTCCACTTAGTTGTCTGTCCGACACTGAACTTTCTCCCTCTTGAAAGCTCTTTATCCATCTTCGGACATTACTGATATCAATTGTGGCAGCTCAGTAAACCGTCAGGATTCTTCTGTGGATTTCTGGAGACTTACACCCCTCTTTTTCTAGGAATTCAATTACGACTTGCTGCTTACATTCGATTCTGTACAATTTTTTCCCACATTGGTAGTATATCATAGTACATGTCAGTGCAGTTTCATTAAAATCAATTCAAAATTTCTAAAGCTATTGAAAAGGAGGCATTGCTTTCAGGATGCCCTTATTATGAAAAAAAAACGTATATAATATGTATACTTATGTACAGGGTAACCACACAACAGGAAATTGAGAAAACGGCTATATATGTATATATATATATGGCCTGAGTGAATCCCAATTCCCCTAAAGTACGTAGTCAAGCCAAACGTCCTACACATATAAAATTTACGTCTGATTAATACTTTTCTACTGTTAAATTTTATATTTTATTTTGTGAGCAAATATTTTTTGTTGCTTTGAAAAAAATTATAATTATTAATATGTGTTAGTTGACAAGGTATGTTATTCCATAACACCAATCCGTGGTAAACAATAAATATTTGTTGGTTTAAAGTGTTACGTATTGGTAACAAAAATGCATTTCTGTTTCTCGTTTGATAGGCGTAACCTCAGTGTTCAGCTGAATTAAATGTTGATACCTATTCTCCTTTATTTTTTTACATATATATCCTAATAATCTATATTGCCATAATTTCTAAATGTCTAAAAATCCATAAATATTAATCCGTACTCCCATATTCAAATTAATTCCTCTAAAATTATTTAAAATTTTGTAATGATTGTAATTTATATAATTAGCCTTAATAGTTTGACCCCATACTAATAAACAATAAGTCAAACATGGATAAATCAGACTGTAATACAGCATTTTTAATGTTTTAATTGTTAGTTATTTGAAATTCTCGTAATTAAACCCAATACTCCTGAAATTTTATTTACAATATTTTGAATATTAATATTCCATTTTAAATTATCCTCAATTATTATTCCCAAGTAAAACTTACTTCGAACAAAAAACTCCCTTATACTAAACTGTTTTTTTCAACACTTTTAGTCCCAGTAAAATCCCTACATTAAAACACTGTCTTCGCATTTGCAATACAATTGGTAAATTCAGGTTCTGAAAGATGATACCCATTTTTATGAAATTCAGCCTATTGCTGTGAAATTTTGTTTATTTGTTGTGTATAAAGCAATTACCGAAAAATGCTTTAAAAAACCCCTTCAAAGTACATAAAGATACTTTTGAAGTTTTGTGGATTCATATAGAATCATCATTATCAGATCAGGACTGATAAAATGCTATTGCCCAGATAGATGTAAGTGTCATCAGAATGATCTGGCCATGTATAAGAAATCCAGTTGCTTAGCCGGATATGTAGGAAAAATAATTCAGTACCAACTACCCTGTTTTGCTTTCCCAGAAAAGTAGTCTGAATGAAAAAAAAAAAAAAAGTTAAACATGACGATATTTTAAGATACCTCTCATACAAAAATGTTTTTGTTAAAATAAAGTTTTGCTGAAAATATTTTGTATAGATATTATTCCAGTTCAAAACATTTTTGTGAAGATAACGTTTGAGCTAAAAAATATTTTTGTGAATCTACCGCCCAGCTGGATCGGCTCCTGAATATTGCGCAAAAGCTATCTATAAACAAATTTCTTCTCATTAAACGGTCCCACATTTAGGCAGGTACTCTTAGCTCTGAATATTTCACATATAGAATGCCGAGTATTCCCTAGAGAGCAATCAGAACATAGACTTTAGTAGCTTCCGTGGCCGAGTGGTCAGAGGACGGGGATTCTGGCTAATAATCCCGGTTGAGGTCCCGGATGAAGCATAGGTGGTGTGCTGGTCCTCTCCCTTCCCTGAAGCCAATAGTCCTAAATAATTATTCTTAGTGAGATTATGCTACATGTACTTTTCTAGTAGGGATTCCTCCCAATGTTATTCAGAAGAGACCTTTGTGTCAGGCATTCAGAAGAGACCAATGTTATTCAGAATTAGACCAATGTTATTCAGAAGAGACCAATGTTATTCAGAAAGACCAATGTTATTCAGAAAGACCAATGTCATTCAGAATTAGACCAATGTTATTAAGAAGAGACCAATGTTATTCAGAAGAGACCAATGCTATTCAGAAGAGACCTTTGTGTCAGGCATGAGAGTGGAAGTGACGGAGAGGCGGGTCAGGGCACTTTGAAAGGAAAGTACTATTGAAGCACAATAAGCGGGAGCTGTGGAAGAAGAAGGTAATGGCCTTTTTCTAAAAGGGGTAGTTAATTTGTCTCTGTAGGCTTGGTGTGTTCTCCGAGGCGCGGTGGGTATTCGGGCTCACTACAGCAACAGTCGGTTTCGAACTCGAAGCCATCACAAGCTATAACCTTTATGCTACCCAAAGCCCCTGGCCTTAAATTATGGGGGCGGGCAACTGTTTATATAGCTTTTGATGTTCACGGTGGTCGCTAAACATTTAATGAAAAAGAAAATATAAACTTTGAGACAACGTAATAATAACAGTTTTGGATCTTACCATTAACTTCCCTCTTGCTTATGAGGATTCTTCCAGTTGTGCTGGTATAATAATACGAGTCACTTCTAATCATTCGTTGCAGATGGGTCTGGGTTAGAATCCCGGATGAGGCAGAAATAGTGTGTTTTGTCTTACAGAACTGGCTTTCTTCCCACCCTAGAGCCAGTGGCCCTAAATTAAGGATGGGCGACTACTTATAACCTATTGAGTTGCTCACGGTGGTTAAGCCACCCCTACCCTCCCCCACCGCCTTCTTCAAGTATTTGAAGAGATTCAATTTGTCCGAATTACCTCTGATGAAAACTCGCGTATAAACTTGATGGTTTTTGCTGGAATGTTATGCCAAGCACTTCGACGTTGGGTAGTCGTAGGTTTTAGTACGTTGATCCAACGTATGAGTATTATTGTTACAACACCTTGGAAACACTCAAACATGCATTTTTTCCTCTGATGAATCCCAGATATTAGAAAAATAAATAAATAAATTGTGTATATATATATATATATAGTGGAGTTATGCATTGAATGATTTAACATTCACTATCAATTCTCTGGAAAAAAAATAAAATAAAATAAAACGTTGCTGTCATAACAACATGTAAAATTCAGTAGGTTATCAAACACAAAAGTGTCCACAAACATTTACTTACTTCATGCTATTTTTAAAAGATGCACATCAAGAAATTCACCTCCGGATAATGATGACGAATGGAGAGACGCAAGAACAAAACAAAAAAAAAAAAAGTTTCATAAAGATGCGATTCACATATGTGGGAACGACAGAACGCTGTTCACTCTCACTCACTTCGTAGAGGTGAGAAACCCCCCAACAGGGTCTTCTTTCTTTTTTTAACCCTAGTGATGAAAGTATTTAAGTCTGTATCGCACGTCGTTCAGATATTCACGTAGCTAATTTTGGGTGGGAAGTGGATTAGCTCCGGGCGGCCATCTCTCTTCGTGAGTAAGATGTACGGAACGGGTTGTGGTTGGTCGACGTTTCGAACCAATAAGGAGATTGAGACTCGGCGGACATTACACCGACACAAGAACAAGAAGGAGCCAAAAGTAAGGAAAACGAAAAAGGAAAGACACGTTTTAAAGCATCCTGAGCTAGAAGAATATAAAGTACAATCACCTATTACCCGTATATTTTTCATTAGACTTCCGAAAATAAAGTGTACGATCTAGTAAGTACTCTTCAAGATAACCAATGCCCAGTTCATTATTCGTTTTAATGTCAATTTAAAGCACTGAATATGTTCATTCAGAGGAATAAAAATATTGTTACGAATTTGAAGTTGTGATTCCGTCTGTTGATGTAAATTATGACGAGAGTAGGGAAAACAAAAAACTCGTCATAATTTACATCAATAGACGGAATCACAACTTCAAATTTGTATTGTATGCTGGTGTAATTCCGTATTTCATGATTTAACTGCTTCTCCGGGCAATCACGGCGGACAATGAATTAATTCTATTCATCCAGATTCGCTAAATATGAATGCCGTTGCTTCGACTGGTGATTCCGGTGATGTGTTAAATTCAAATTACTCGGAAACTTGACACTTGATCGTTCTGGGTGGTGTAGTGGTTAGTATACTCTGGCGCAAACCGGGAGATGCGGGTCCGATTCTCGCTCGAGGACGATGAAATTTATCAAGTTTTCGGATATTATTTGACTTACCACTCTTGTCATAATTTACACCAATAGACGGAATCACAACTTCAAATTTTTATTGTACACAGGTGTAATCTCGTGTTTCATGGTAAAATATTGTTGTTGCAGTAAACCGCATATGTTTAGCAAAGTTAAAAAAAAAAAATCGTTTTTAGGTAATCGTTCTGACAATATGTGGATTCGATATTTCTACGAAACTTCTCTTCACTTCCGATAGAAATGAGCATGACCAAAATTTTCTAGTTCACTTTATTTGACTGTCTGTATCGATGAACGAGAAGGAAGTTTCTGTAAGTCAAATCGGAATTTCTTTACATCTGGTAGAGAAAAGCAAGATTTTCGTTCGCTACGTCGATCTTTCCCCACGAGTCAACTAGGTAATACACTCACGGACAGCGAAATTTGCGCACCTAGAAGAAATCATGCTATACAACCGCGAAACTTTGCAAATGGCTAGAGTGCGTGCTCGTATGCACACCCTGTGGTGGCGCTGCAAGCACGAACCGGCAGCCTTATAAACCGGCGTGTAGTCGATGCCCCATGAAAGCGAAAAGCACCGGCCGACGCAAGCAAGAGTATGGAGTGACAAGAATGCCGGGTAGACGCCAGAGACATCGATTTACGCAACTTACAGACTTTGAGAGTGGCCTGATCATTGGGCTGAAAACCGAAGGGTGTTCGGCGCGCCGTATAGCCCGCCACGTGGATCGTTCTGACCATACCGTCCGACTGTGTTGGGAGCAGTGGACACGTGACGGCACTACCGCACGGCGGAGCGGCTCCGGACGTACCAGGAGGACCACCGGTAGAGAGGATCGACGGCTCGTGGGCAAGGTACGAACGGACCCCACGAGGACCCGATTTACTATACAGGCAAATGTAGCGTCTCCTGTGTGCCCATGAACCATTTCCCGACGCCTCGCGGAAGCGAATCTCCCCAGCGCCCCTTGCGTGTGCTGCCATTAACACCGGAACCTCGCCGGCTCCGTTTGCAGTAGGGCCAGACCAAAGCGACCTGGAACGCCACAAACTGGCGACGTGTTGTGTTTAGCGATGAATGCCCCCCTCCCATCACGACACGTTGCTGTCGCCACCCTGGTGGTGTAGTGGTCTAAGCGATGGGTTCTGAAAATTCGTCCGAGATGGGCCCGGGTTTGAATCCTGGTGAGGCATGGATTTTGTGTTTGTCTTACGGCGCTGGCTCTCTCCCTTCCCTGGAACCAGTGGCCCTAAATTAGGGACAGGCGACTGCTTATGGTCTATAGTTGCTCACGGTGGTCGTTAAACCTCCAATAAAAAACAACAACAACAAAGATACACGTTGCTGTCCATTGTTGGTGTTAAAGGCCTGCCACTACGTTTTTCAGCCGTCAATACATGCGCCAGTGTGCGAATTTTGAACACCATTCTGACACGCTCCGAACATGACCTAAAAAAAATAGAATTCTTGCAGTTGGCGATGGATATTTGAAAAATGTTCGTAGAGGATCTTGGGAACAGAGAGTAATCTACAATGCTTATTGCGATCTCAAACAGCCCTTAGAAGTAGGAGATTTGGGCTAATGTGCCCGACAGGAGAGTCGCACGGAAGGGAGAGGAAGACGGCCGTATTTATAACCGGGGAAGGGGAGCAGTACCAGAGGTGGGCCGCGGGTGGCCTAGTGGGCAACGTTCGTGACTGCCACGGAAAGGACCTCAGGTTCGATCCCAGGCAGGTACGAACGCTCGATCCACTAAATATCCGCCGTGCGTCGGATGGGCACGTTAAGCCGTCGGACCCCAGGTACTGCCCCGTCCCCCTCCCGGTAATAAATAAGGGCGTCTTCCTCACCCTTTCTACTTCGCTTCCGTGTCACTTTCCTATCGGGCAATCTAGCCCAAATCTCCTAGCTTCCTATTTCTAAGGGTTGTTTAAGACCTGGGGTCAGACACTACCTTCCTAAAATCTTCTATATATGATCATCGGTACCCGAGGTCCGATGGCTTAACGTGCCCTTCCAACGCATGGTGGATATTTAGTGGTTCGAGCATCCGTACCTGCCTGGGATCGATCCTGAGACTTTTCTGTGACAGTCACGAACGTTGGTTACTAGGCCATCCACGGCCCAGTTGGCGATGGAACTCCGCTGACAGCGCTTTATGTTCCCAGAGAAACCAAATCACTGCGCGTATCTCCGAGTGAGGCCACATTTCCAGGCGGGTTATCAATGTCACTTGAATCTGATCACCAGCAAGCTGCCTTTTTTCTTCAAACTCCTTTCTGTAGTCAGGAGAACGTAATCACTTTTAAAGACAGCGATTCACATAACCCTAAATTGCCGTCACAGGTGATAGGAAGTAACTTATTTACCTGTCTATGTGTAATAATTCACCTCATTGATGACTTCCATCAAAATAATTTAACAGATGACATTTTAGATTATATTATTTATATTTAAAGAATGGTTATGAAGAACCTCTGTAAGACTGAAGTTCTGACATTTGAACTCAAAATGTTTCACTAAAGTCTGGCAACCCGTTTTTTAAAATAAACTTCAGAACGAATGATCTTGATCCCGCCTTGTGTCACTTACTGTGTAATTTTCGCAGCATTCTTTGTGTTCAGAATGTATATTCTGATATATTCTCTACTCTTGCAGGGGTAAATAATTTCGGACTCCTACTGTCATTCCAAATAACAATTTGAAAGAAGATTGCTTGTTCTCGGTTTGAATATTTTTTTCTAACGTGTCATGCCGTAGCCAAAAATTTTGAAGTTACAAAACCTGTTTTTCTTGCAAAAAAAAAAAAAAAAAAAAAAAAAAAGGAAAGGAAATTAAAAGACGAACATGTCACTTGACAGTATTTTTCTTTGAGCTGTTTCTGATATTCTGTAAATATTTTCAGCTCTGGGTCGTTGTTCTCATGCTTGAAGCATGCAATTAATGAAACATAAAAAAATCAAATAATAAGGTTTTTCTGAAGTAATTAATGACAATGGGATTCCTATGTATGTACGTACTACAATGAGTATTGGGTGCAATGATGGCCGAGTGGTCAGAGGCACGAGCTTCTGGCTGATTCCCGGATGACCCACGAAAGTGGTGCTTCTTCCACTGCGCTAGTCCCCTCCCCAGAATCAATGGTCCCAAATCAGCGTTTCCTTAAAGTGCTAAATGCACACACTTCCCTACCGCACCTCCCTGATAAAAAAACAAATAAAACATACCGATGTTGTTTTTTTATAGGTGTTAGTGCGTCACACCTTACTGCATCTGCACTTTTTCCTTCCGAGTCCTAGAAACTTAGAGAATCAATATTCATATGACATTCAGCACAGTAATACATAAACTCGTTATACCATCAAATTACTAATATTATCGACGACATCAACACTTTGCGATTCATTCTGAGTAGTGATTTTTTTAAGATTTAATAAAAGTCAGAAAAGCTACGTTTGAATTGTTCTACGTAAAATAACTAAGTTTTATGAATCAAAGGATTTTCATTTTGCAATCAAACTTCAGAACGAAATAATTGAAGCGGTTACGGGGGAAGGGCGGACGACTGGACCAATCGTCCCCTAAAGCAGATTTTTCTGTTTTAAATGACCAATATCTAAATATTGAAAGCATTTATTTTTGTAAAATTAAGCAGATATTTCTTTTTTACGCTTTCCAACCGTAGGTTGAAGAAACGTATATGCTCCAGCTTTGTCCGTCTGTCTGTCCGCACGATAACTCGCGTAAAAATGGTTCGATTTCGATGAAATTTCAGTACGTTGTAGAGGACAACCTGGAGACGAACGCTGTTGAAAATGGGGTCAAAGGTCAGGACATAGGAGCGGGATCCATTCCATCGCCCTTATGCGTCCTAACTTACGTAAAAATGCTTCGATTGCGACAAAACTTTATCATGTTGTTTCGGAGGTATACTGAACCGGTTCTGTTGAATATCATCGAAATGGGGTCAAAGGTCAGGGTACAAGAACAAGATTTATTCCACAGCCATTATCATCATAACTTAAGTAATAACTTGTGTAATGATTTTTGGTATGTTGGAAAGCGTATCATAATCAATGCATTGCATGATTTTACTAACTTGTTTAAATGACCAATAACTAAATAATTAAAGCATTTATTTTCATAAAATTGTTGTAATAAATCCACATGTTTTCGTAAAAGATTTCATTAGTTAAAATTTGCCGTAAATTTGGCGATAAAATGTTCTATTCTAGCTTCAGCAGAAAACAACAGCAACAATAAACTAGAGGTTCAGAAACAGAAAGATAAGAGCAGAAGGGAAAATAGATTTTGATTGATCATGAAAAGCAATGTGTGAGCCTTTTTTTTTTTTTTTTTTTTAATATTGTATGTCATCATTAATAATTGGAAGCAGGGGAAGAGTCACCGTGTATAGTAGACATTAAAGTGTGTGTGAGATTGTGGGGCTGACACAGCGAAGAAAGCACCTCGATTGGACGATAAACAAAACCAGTAACAAATTTATATTCTGGAAAATTTTCTATTAAATTAATCCATCTGAATAGAAGGGATCAAACTTTATTTTGAAGGATTTTATACAGACGTGAGATTTAAAAAGCATCAACTTGTTTTGTTCGAAAAGCGGGCAACTGAATGCTATGAAAACAGTGCAGATTTTTCAGTTCTCGTCCTCAGTTTCTAATTTAAAAATTCAGAGCAATTGTTTTAAATGAACGGTTTTAAAAAGCCTAGCGATGCCAGGAAGGGGAAGCGTCACACATTTATAGTGTGTGTGCGCCTTCCACAAAGTCTCTCACTTTCTTGACACCGGAGAAATCCCCCCCCCTCCCACCTCTCTAAAACGAGCTTCGAGATCCGCTACTGAATTCAGTCCCTCTGAACTGAAGTTATAGATGGGGGCAAATTTAGAAATAACTGATGTCTAGCTTGTACAACGAGTATGAAGCAAGGGCCGCGTGAAAGAAAATATATTTACCGCTGCGAACATCTCCTCCCCTCCGTCAATCAATATAATTAGAGAAACGATTATCTTTTCTAGAATCTGCCAGCTTGATTCAATCATATCCGCCTCCAATGGTACTGTTTCTTCCGTATTTATTCAGCCAAGTTTAGGCGTATGAAACTTGGCTGAGTGAATTTGGAAGAAACAGTACCATTTTCAAGAGCAATTTATCATGATGTCATAAAGGAAAAGTGTTTAATCAATGTATCGCTCCGGTTTCTACTTATGAATCAGAGATATAAATCCTAAATAATGAAGACACAGAAGCTGCAGACTACTCAAAGAAGCCTGGAGAGATGTATGCTTGGTGTGAACAAAAATATAAAAGGAAGTGAGAAAATGATAAGTTGTGATGACATTATGATGGAGTGAAGATCCTCAAGTGGAAATAGACTTCACATATTGGTAGAAGAAATTACCACCGTTAGACAACTGAAATTCTAAACTGGCTATCAAGGTAGAGGTCGAGACCCAGAAGATTATCACGTGCGTGATGTGTTGATGAAATTTGAAAGAATGCCGGAGTATGTGCTCCCACTTCCGTAAAAAGAATGTTTGTCTGATTTCCGTTCACATGCAGATCAATTTTTTTGGGGGGGGGGTGGGGGTGGAGGTTTAACGACCATCGTGAGCAACTCAATGGGCTATAAGCAGTCGCCCGTCCCTAATTTAGGGTCACTGGTTCCAGGGAAGGGAGAGAGCCAGTGCCGTAAGGCAAACACAACATCCATGCCTCACCGGGATTCGAACCCGGGCCCCTTACGGACGAAGGATCAGAGGCCATCGCTTAGACAACTGCGCCACCGGGGCGGCTGCAGATTATTTAGTGCAATTTCCACATACAGGTGTAATGGTTCTTAAGTAGTGAGATACGGGCGATTAAGTCTAAGATCCTATCTTTCTTTGTCATGTTTAACTGGTGCTAACAGGTGCACGTTCTTGTTAACAATGACATGACCACATTATGTGTTCTTTAGTGATATTAGTTGTATGTGATCATTTTTTAGATTTTCTAACTGCACTGGATCATCAGCAGGAACAGCTAAATAGTTGTGAGTCTACCCATTAGAGATAACCTTTTCAGTCTCTTTTGCCATTTCGACTCATTAATTCGTGGATGGCCTATTTTATATTTATTTATTTTTGCAATGTTTCAGAGAGCGAAAGTGAGTTGCAGAGTATGCTGGCCCGGATGTACCAAGTTTGTACGAATTTCAAACTGAGTATAAATAAGGGAAAAAAACAAAGTTATGGTTTTTGAGCGACGAACTCTTAGTACTGAATGCAAAATAAGAATAAATGACACCGTTATTGATCAGGTAAGCGAGTTTGTATATTTGGGAAGCATGTTTGCCAGAGAGAACAAATTAGTTGGTGAAATTAATAGGCGAGTGAACCCTTCATTAAAAGCCATAGCTACTTAAGGAGGATTTCACAGGAATAGTGGGCTGTCAAGAAAGTCCTGAATGGTTGTACGCTCATTGCCATAAAACTCCGTGCACACACACACACACAAAAAAAAAAAAATGCAAAGAAAAAAACCGCGCGATTAACGCGAAACTCGGTGAACAGCTACGGGGAGGGCAGACATGCAAATGATTAAAGTTTCGTGGGATTCCGCATAACCTCGATTCCAAGACCAGCGCTGCAATCGCAATCCTTGAGGCTTACAAGGCGTCGCGCAGGGGACTCCACTTTCGTGCCGAAGTGCACGGTAAGAGTCAGGTGAGATCCCTGAGCGATAGACATGCCGAGGAGCCGCCGTAGATGTGCATACGGGCAACTGACGGAGTTTGAACGAGACCGTATCGTCGGGATGAGAGAGGCAGGGTGGTCTGCGCGCAGAATCGGCCGCCATTTGGAACGGTCGGACAGTACGGTGCGACCGTATTAGGAGCAATGGACACGGGAAGGCACCCAGACACGGCGGACTTGCTCTGGACGACCCAGACACGGCGGACTTGCTCTGGACGACCCAGACACACCACCAGCAGAGAGGACCGTGGGAACGTGAGAGCGGCACACAAAGATGCAACGACATCCTTGTCCAATATCCAGAGACATGTGGCGGCTGCATAAGGGACTCCTATGTTCGCCAGGATCATTTCCAGGCACCTGGCGAAGGCTAATCTGCACTCTCGACAGCCCTTACGTTTTCTGCCATTAAGACCTGACCATCGTCGGCGTCGATTGCAGTGGTGTCAGCAGCTATCAACGTGGAATGCTACGGAATGGCGACGTACAGTGTTCAGCGACGAATCTCGCTTCTGTATGGGAACGGACGACCACCATGCCAGAGTGTGGAGGACCGCAGGTGAGCACTACAATCCCAACCTCCCTGTACAGCGGCACATGTTCCGAACAGCAGGCGTGATGGTCTAGGGTGCCATCGCGCGTTACAGCCGGACTTCCCTCGCAGTGATCCGAGGGAGGTTGACAGCCCAGTGCTACGTACAGGAGATCCTGTGGGCACATGTGATGCCTTTCCTGGAGGGGCGGCCCTGAGCCAGTTTCCAACAAGATAAAGCCCGTCCGCACACGGCACGGGTTTCCCAAGACTGTCTACGGCATGCTTCGACGCTTCCGTGGCCTGCCAGATCGCCTGATCTCTCGCCCATCGAGCACGTGTGGGACCAGATGGAACGCCAGCTTTCTGCACGTCCCAGTGTTCGTGATTTAGAGCGTGAGTCGCAAGAAGTTTGGGCCAATCTGTTCCAGGATAACATACGGCGTCTCTTTGACTCCATGCCGGACCGTATCGCCGCATGTATCCGAGCACGAGGAGGTCCGACGCGGTACTAACGCTGACCGGAGTATGTACCGTATGTCTGCAGGAAGTCATCCTGCTGCTGTGATATTGTAATCACTTCTGTCCTTGGTATGTGCCATCTCACTACTCAAATCTAATTTCAATCCAACGCCTCCTTCTTGGTGCGCGGATTTTTGTGCCAATGAGTGTACAGCAAAGTGAAGCCTGGGTTCTGTAGAAAAGATATAGGAGTCGTTTGTGTGCTGGGGTGATGCGTTACTTACGCGTTTGTGGTAAGACACGCTCAAATGATGTGAGGAACGAAGATGTATTGCAGATATGTAATGTGAGGCAAAATGTTGTTATGTAAGGTGGAGGCTGATATTCTTAAGTGGTTTAGCGTGCTCAGAGAATGAGTGGTGAGATGCTTACTAAGAGAATTTATTCAGCCCAAGTGGCAGGAAAGAAAGGAAGGCCAAGGAAGTCATGGGAAGACCAGAATCAGGAATGTCTGAATGAGAAAAATATATTGAATATGAAGTAATAAAGGCCTGGTGTTCGACGGGTGATGGATGTCAATGAAGCTCTAGTTGTGTGCCGAGATCGTTGCAATTGGAGACGTCTGATACATCAACAGTGAGTTCTTTCTGTGAGGAACTAACCTGTGAATATCAGAGAACAGTTTAGTGATATGTATGTATGTTTTACAATGTTTTGCATGTTTAGCACATTAACAGAATTTTGTACACATATACAGATATTTAAGTGAGTTTCAAGTTGATCTGTTGATTTTACAATTAGAGGATGATGCATTTAAAATTTCTTACATCCTCACACCTAATACCAGGTAGGTATCAACTGTACGAAAATGGAACAGAATTTCCTCTGTACGGAAATGACACGTACGGAAGTGGGAGACAACCTGCCGGAGTGATATTGAAGAGCATTGTTGCTCAAGGACAGTTGTGGAAGAAGCATGGTAAGACCTTCATCCAGCGGCGGACTGAGAATGGCTGATGCGTCATAGGTACTTGAATAACAGTAATTTTTTGAGCAATAGAACTTTGAAACAACCTATTTCTGTCCTGAACGAGGAATCGCTACGGAATTATTTTTTTTTAATTTTTAGTGTGTGTGTGTGTGTGTACATATGCAAGATAAAGATTTAAATTATTTCTGCAGTTTGTTTTTCAGACCCAGAAAAAAAGAGAATTGGTCCAGACTTCATCAAAGTGGGGAAAAAAAAACCTTTTAATCTGACCTGGTTGAATAAAACGCAGAAGGAAGAAAAACACTTTTGAGGAAAACTGTAACTCATTTCAATCAAAGAAAAATGGTGGGTGGTGCTAGGCTTTCACGCCTCCTTTCGTATTTCTCGAGAAGAGAGAGGGAAAGAAAAAAAAAAAGTGTTCTTATTGGAACATCTGCCTCCACAGTCGTCAAGACTTACCTTTGTTTCGCAATAGGACGAATTCGTGCCCAAATGAAAGATGAAGATAACCTACATGGTCCAAGAACATTCCGCGACAACAATAACACAGGAAGAAATAGCTTCCTTTTGTTAGAGCAGAAACTATGGCAAAACGGCGAGGAAGGCGCGTGAGGTATTATCTGCCAAAGAAACGAAAGAAAGAGTGTGGAGGTAATATCCGCGTTTTTGCAGACCCGGCAACTGTTACACGAGATTTGAAAGCAATTGAAATTGTGTAAACACTCGACTCCGAAGGATTTCGTCGTCTGCACAATGGCGGATTAAATAAAGCTGTTATCTCTCACCTACGATTATGACAGATGTTTTGGGAAGAATTATAATCTTTATTTACATAATGATGAAATAATTGCCATTCGAGATGCATCAACAATGAAGAGTATAGTTGCAACATTGCACATTGTTACTTCCTTGGCCGTAATAATTACAGGTATGCGCCACGGACGTAAATCACAATAGAGGTGAGACAAACAAAACTTGGCATCTTATCTTCTGCACGTTCGGAAGCTTCATTGAGAAGAAAAGAGTAGAAATGATGATGCGCACGCATCCTTTTCATTCTTCTGATTACTTCTAATTGCGAGTCATTTAACACGATCTGCGATTAAAATTCCGACAAGAATTGGGATTTATAACCTTAGGCGATATATGGACCATTTATCTGTCCTGTTCTGTCAGAAATTCTTCTCAACCTGACACGGAAGGAAAACATAATGAACTTCCGTTGCAGTTTTAGTAGCCTGCTTGATAAATTGTATATACAAACACAAATTCAGGTCATTATCCTTGAATTTGTGTTTGCTGTTTCAAAAAATAGCTTTCGTGAAGAATTTCATTTTTCATAAATGACGTTTCGAGAAAGACAAGTCCTATTACAGTACACATTTTTCCAAACAAACTATTCAAAGTCGTACGGAAATTCATATCTTTGAGAACCATTAATTTCCCAAAGACACCTAGCGTACTAAATTTTATTTAGTATTCATCACTCATTCTTTCAACATGGCGAAACCACGTCAAAATACTTGTCACAATGGGCGCCGATATGATCATACATCCAAGATGAGTCCGGGTTCGAATTCTGGTGACGCATGGATTCTATGTTTGTCTTACAGCACTGATTCTCTCCTTCCCCTGGAACCAGTGGCCCTAAATTAGGGACGGGCGACTGCTTATGACCCATCGAGTTGCTCTGACGGTGATCGTTAAACCCTCAATAGTCGCCCCGGTGACGCAGTTGCCTAAACGATGGTTTATGACCGTTCGTCCGAGAAGGGTCCGAGTTCGAATCCCAGTGAGGCATGGATGTTGTGTTTGTCTTAAGCCACTGGCTTTCTTCCTTCCCTGGAACCAGTGGCCCTAAATGAGTGACGGGCGACAAACCTTCAATCTGAAAAGAAAAGAAAAACCTCACTATAAAAAAAATGGGAGCCGACTACGTGGGTACTCCGGACTCCACATACCCACTGAATTTTTGATAGAAATGATAGTTGCCTCTCTTACCTCTGCAAAAAAACAACTTAGATTAGCCGTCGTTTTGTATGTTTTTAGAGAGGGACAGCACTATCATTTTATTCTTTTCAGTACTTCTGTACATTAAACGACTTATTAGAACACGAAAGTAAATTTGTGCTTATATTTAAACCTCTTGATATATAATTGGGGAGGTGAAAAATAATGTAGTTCATACAGTAACGGGAATATAAGCCAGGAACCAAGAAAAAGCTTCGATTTGTTAGGCTTTAATAACAAAATGACTATTTTTCTTGAAAGGAAATGTTACTTAAAAGTACACCCTGATTCATGAAGAAGTATATAGTTTCCAGATGCTGTAAAACAGTGACAGCTGAAGACACGGACCACAACTGCGAACCGTTAGGTAGATGTACTCATAAAGTTTGTGTCCCGCTACTGAGGGAAGTGACGTAGGCGATAGCGCGCGTGTCACGTGACTAGTCAGTCAAAATGGCGGCGTCTGTAGTGGAGAAGGCGTTTTGTGTTTTTCAATTGAGCAAAACGGAATCTGAAAGTGTTGTGCAACGGCATTTTCGATCACTATTCGGAAAAGAACCTCCAACCAGAAAATATAACTACGATTGGCATAAAAAATTTGAAACTACGGGCTGTTTGTGCAAACTTAAAAGTCCTGGACGACCGCGTATATCGGAAGAAGTCGTCGATAGTGTTTGCACCGCCATTCAACAAAGCCCGGGAAAATCAATGCGGAGGGTGAGTCGTGAAGTGCAGATTTCACAGCCCACTGTCTGGAAAATTTTGAGAAAGAAGCTGAAAATTATTACATACAAACAGTGTATCACAGCCACTATCACTGCACTTGATTCAGATATCTTACCTCTTTTTGGGGCGGAAATGGATTACCGGCTCGATGTGTGTCGTGTGACTAAGAGTGCATACATAGAACATCTGTGACTGTCTCTAAAAAAACTTGAAACATTCCCCTACAATTCTGTTACAGGTAACATAAAATATCTTACATTGTTCTTGTTTTATAGTGCGTTGAAACTGTATACTTCTTTATGAGTCACCCCGTATATTACTTCCGATAATCAATTGGAAGATAATGATAGACTTTATCATTCGGAACTATTGGGGATTTGTATTTTCCATTTCCATACAGTAATTTCACGCAACGTACTCATTATTTTGGCAGCACTACCACTGACTAGAGGGATTATATTTGGCAACACTACCACTGACTCCTTTGTTTTCTCAAAATAGAGACACGATGGTGATGAAAGTTTTAAATGAAATGTGTTCATTGAAGAGAAGTGCTAATTACGAACATTTCAAAAAGTTCAACAAGGCAATGCAAGCCTTCTACTCCAGTTGTGACGAAAAAGCCTAGCCATTTTTGAAGTCTTTGCTGCAAGTTTTGCTCACTTTGCCAACATCCCCAACGACAGCAGAGAGAAGCTTATCAACACTCAGAAGACTCAAGACCTGGATGAGAACAAGAATGACAGAAGGTAGGTTGAGTGGACTTGCTTTGTTATGTGTTCATCGAGATATTAATGTGAACATTGAAAATGTTATTAATAGATTTCCTAATTCAAAAACCAGGAGGCTTGAGTTTATAGTATAGATTATATGGAACAATCGAACCAATTGTAATACTAATAGTAAGTTATAGTACACTGCCGGACAATTGCTAAGGACGTATGACAATAGCAACGATAGCAACCATAAAATGGAAGGCAGGAAAATGTGGAAATTAGCATAAGTGCGGGATACAGTAAGACGTGTTGTGCGTATGCAAATTTTGGATTGCCGAACTTGTTCGTGACGTCATAGCGCTGATAAGAGATATAAAGGATTTGACGCGTATTGACCGTTGTTGTTCAAAAGCAAAGTTGAAAGGGAAAGAATCAATTGACGAACTTGCAATTTTCAGTAGGTCTTCCCGACATCACCTAGATGATTCTACGCGTGGCCGTATTATTGGCAAGATTGAAGAAGGGCGAAAAATAACAGATGTTGCCAGGGAGTTCGACGTCAGCCACAGTGTTGTTTCAAGGCTTTGGAAATCATTTCAAACAAATGGAGAGTGGTTTTTTTTTTTTTTGATTGGAGGTTTAACGACCACCGTGAGCAACTCAAATGGGCTATAAGCAGTCGCCCGTCCCTAATTTAGGGTCACTGGTTCCAGGGAAGGGAGAGAGCCAGTGCCGTAAGACAAACACAACATCCATGCCTGACCGGGATTCGAACCCGGACCCCTTACGGACGAATGATCAGAGGCCAACGCCTTAGACCACTGCGCCACCGGGGCGGCCAATGGAGAGTGTAGCAAACGTCACGGGGGAGGCCGTGTTCGCAGTACGACACCTGCAGAAGATCGGTACATAGGGCTATCAACAAAAAGACACCGGCGCAGCACAGCTAGTGAGGTAGCAAATCAGTTTATGGCTGCTACTGGCAAGCGGATCTCCCGAAAAACTGTCGCCAGACGTTTTCATGAAGGAGGACTATACGCCCGCGGTCCTGTTGTGTGCATCCCATTGTCCAGACGTCACCGTACCGCCCGTTTGCAATGGTGCCATCAACATCGCAATTGGACTGATAAAGACTGGTCTGCTGTCCTCTTCTCAGATGAGAGTAGATACAGTCTATCGTCTGATTGTCGACGACAACTGATCTGGCGTGATGGTGGTACTGCATATTGTCCAGCAAACATACAGGAAAGGGACCGATATCCGACATGTAGTGTCATGCTATGGGCTGGCATCATGATCAATGGCCGTACGTCTCTCTATGTGCTTCCAACTGGAACTATGACTGGCCAACGATACATTAATGATGTTCTGCTACCTCATGTTCGCATGTTCCGTGGTGCTGTCGGTGATAGATTCATTTTCATGGACGACAACGCAACATGTCATCGAACAGTCGCTGTCCAGGAGTGTCTTGAGAGCTAAGATATTCAACGCCTCGTATGACCAGCACGTTCTCCAGATCTGAATCCCATTGAAAATGTGTGGGATGCTTTGGGGAGGAGTCTTGCTGGTTGCCAATGCCCTCAATAAACAAGAACACCCTCATTCGTGCACTGACAGATGAATTGGATAAATTATCCCAACAGCTGCTTGATAATGTTGTGCAAAGCATGACACGACGTGTGGAATCTTGCATCGCCCTCCATGGTGGCCATATCCCGTATTGACATCTTACGCCGGAACGCCTGCGGACGGTAATTGCATTTTTTTCACGTTTACGTATTCTGCACAAAATGGCCTGTTTGTCCCTTGAACACGTTCCAAAGCCTTCTGGATTTCAGAGCACAATAAATTGTCTTTCTTGTAATGTCCTGGCATTCTGACATTATTTTATTTCACTTGGCATCCAACCACACTTACTTTTTTATGCACTATATAGCCGTTTATGATCCGTCCTTAGCAATTGTCCAGCAGTGTATAATTAGGACAAATATGTCACTTCAAAATTATATAATACAGGTTATCTAATGTTAAAGAAATTTCAAAATCATTGAAGAAGCAAAGAAAAGTTTTTTTTTTTTGTTATGTTGTATTCAGTTAATTTTAATGGACATATTGTATTCTATCTACATTTCATGAAGTAAATTAACAATATCCTAATATAAATTTGTTTATAAGCTTTTGATCATACCACTTATGTTTGAAATAATTGAATTTGGAAAAATAACAAAGCTAATCATTAAGAATATCACAAACGTTTTCAGGATGTCTACTAATGAGGCAAAATATACAAAAATGGGTCAAAAACATGGATTTACACTTTTAAAAATTATTCGGATGAAACTAGTGTATTTTTCGAAAAATATGAAACTTTTAGGGATACTTGAAAGCTGACATCCCATGATGAATTTAGCGAGTTGTGGGAAATATGATAAATTTATAGACATACTAAGAACACGTTTTAATTTTGCGGGAAAATATCAGAAAGGTCTCCGGTTATTCCCAACACTTACGCTGCCCCCTCACGAAAATCCTGAATCCACCCCTGATATAAGATAAAATGTAAAGTATTCGTGCTCATAGGACACTTACAAGATCCAACTAGAATCATACAGTAAGAGTGATGAAGGAAAAAGGGTGGAAATAACTAGATCAAAAAACTGCTTCTATAGATATTAATACCTACAAATAGACACACACGAAGATAGAATACAGTGGCACTTCGACTGTTCGTCTTTCAGTCGACCAGAATTAAAACACGTATACCTGTAAAAATTGCCAAAGAAACATTTACAGCGTGACTAATTATATATCTGTCCCAGTTTTAAAAACCTGTCACCAATAAAATCGTGTGTCAAATAAACGTTCTAGTGTAGACTTATCTATTTATGTCTGCTAGCGTAAAAAGCTCGAACACCCAATCGATTTTAAGTTTTCAACTCCAGCACCAAATGGACTTAACCAGAGCTCTACCACTCGTTAGATTTCATGCAAGGCCGGATTGAGTCCTTAGTAGGCCCCTAGACTAAGACATCTGAGTGGACCCCCAAAGTACATATGATGGAGAATATAAGTCCGTAAAAACACGAAATTGTAACTAATAAATTATCTGCAGAGTTTACGTAATGAGTTACTGTAGTTTCCATGATCTCATATAACATGAGTTAAAAGCTTAAGATTCCTGGATTTTGTCTTGAATTTTCAAATGAGTTAGCATTGTATACATTTCTTAATGCATCTTTTTTGTTATGCAATGTGAAACCTCAGGGGATTTCGACCATTAACGTTTCCAAGTGTTAATTGGGAGGTTGAGGTGGATGGTAGCGAAAAAAACCGAAACTGTCTCGCCGACTCCATTGTACACAGCGACATGAAACTTTTACTCTTGGTGAGTCATTGCCTTTATATATGTTCGTCTTCCAGCCTCTGTTTTTGACAAAGTGGAATTCGTTCAAGACAAAAGTAAAGCTATTTTATAAACCACTCTCTCTATCCATCTATTGCTTGCCCAGACATGTCTCCTGGGCCGCTTGGTCATGGTGACCCCAACGCTATAACCCCTGTAGACCCCACCTTATTTCGGCCCGGATTTCATGTATACAGCTCGAATAAGCGTTGGATTTCATGTATAGAGCTCGAGCATCATACCGACTCAGGTTCTTACAGAAATCCTCAAGAGATCATTGTTAATTTTCTTTGAATTAGAGTTCATTGGGTGAAGACGAATGTTCTCACTCTTCCACTCAAGTATGAAGGCATTGATTTATTTAATATCCAAAATAAATGCGATACCCAAAGAATCATGGGTTTCATCAACTTTCTGTGACGGCTTACGAACCCACACCTATCAACGATATACTCTCGTTCCTTACGAACCCACACCTCTCATTTCTCACGTTTTTCCGAATATACCGGTATCAGCAGATTGCTCTCCGTTTCCCTGCTAAGCATTAAGAAGCCATATATCACTTCTGAAACAGCTTTCCTTTAAAATAATCTCACCTAGAACAACTGTTAATTGATTTCGTTGCGGAACGATTATCTTATTCTTCTTCCAAGCGCCCTGCACTCCACGAGTATCCTACTTGAATCGTCGCCATTTAACAACTTGTAAACCTGGATTACATTTAGAAAAATCTGAATGATCTTTCAGTATATCTTCCTTCAACTACCAAAAAAAGAAGTTAAACTCCAGTCTCAAAGATGCTATCAATCAGTTATTTCCGTCTTTGGAAACGTCTCAAGGCTTGATTTCCACATTATCACTTCCCCTTCTACTGCTGCCGTTCACAATTACGTTACAAGACCAATCATACCTTTTGCATTCCATAACCTCACACAAAATTATGTCAGAATTTCTTTCTTCGCAGTGTCTCCCCTTGCTCTATCCCAAGTTTGTTCCATCTGGAATGCAGTACAATGAATTAATGCTCATCCTTAAGAAATCGGCACCAATTGTCTTCATCTAAATCGCAGGCTTCGTGTCTGGACCGTACTCACAAGGGTCCAACAGACTGTAGACGAACTTCGTGTTACAAGTGATATTCATATGGAAGTAGAAATTCGTCATACATAACACGATATGCAACTTGCTCATTAACCACCTTTGACGAAATGATGAAGATCACTTCTACATTTATTCAAATTAACAACTGTATTTACAAGTTAAAACATATGATAGATTAAAACACTAGATCTTTCGATCACACTAGTGATCTTCATCAGGTCACTCACCTAATGACATCAAGGTACGTCGACACGCAGTATATAGGGATTTTTGATGACCCAAACAATGGGTAAAGCGCATGCTCACGAAAGTTGTTGTGAACACAGAGAGAGAGACATAGAGAGAGACAGGTAACAGTACTGCCAACGAAGAAAGTAAAAATGATGCTACACAAGTATTAATATTTCAACTGTAATGATTATTTCCGCAATGTTCAAGTAGAGCAGTTCATGTTCGTGGGAGGAAAGAAGGTACGTCGTCATTACAGCAAATACCTCTATAATGGGGTCGTCAAAGGTGGTTAATGAGCAAGTTGCATATCTTGTTATGTATGACGAATGTACTCACAAGTTTCAATATTTCCTACCAGTCGTTACTGTTGCATACTAGAGCTGAGTTCGGGTTAATATTTTCGGAACCAGAGCCTGGATTTTATATTACAAGATAGAGGCCGGGATCGAACGAGCCCGAAGACTGGCTAACATGTTCAACCATTAATAAAAAAAAATCCTTTTCCACATTTCCACTCTCTCCTCCTCCTGCAATTAACCAATGTATTTCTCAAATAGGGAGTGGTTGGAAGGGACCTCTGTCTATTTTTACAGTATAACTGTACGATTTTCTTTGACGGTTCGTTTCCACCTGAAGGGCTTCGGGAAGCCGGGAATCCAAAATGATCGGGCGGTGCTACAATTGTATGTTGCTCAGATAATGCTAATGTTTTCGCGCCATAATGCGCTGCAATATGTACGTTGCTAAACATAATTAGCAGGGAGTTACTGCGTGGAGATAGGGGGTAAATTATCGTCGACATGCTATCAACTATCCAATATCTATAGTTCTTGAAAATGCTTTTTCTTCTCTGCAGAAACACACTAATGCGCGGCCTATGGCATTTTCTACCCAAGCCCGGAATAAATAGCCATTTCGAAAGCCCGCTCCCCAACCATAACCATTTGCTAAATAATTCCCTTTACCCATTATAAAGTGTCTCATTTGCTAAATCATATAAAATCACATTTATTTATAAAAAAAAAAATTCTCCCTCTCTCTAAGAGCCCGAACCGCAGTAAATATTATACAACCCGAGCCCGATTCTGGCCCGGGCTCTGCTGCATATCAGGAGATGTGCACCATATTTAGCTGGAAGGCTTGTTGTGCGAGCTAGCTGTATCACTGTTCGGGATAATCACACTCCCTATTAGCAGCCCCTCGCAATCCGCGCTACTTGCTGCATCACTTTTGCACTGCCATGCCGTCAAGTGCATGCTTCTATGTATGTATGTATGTATGTATGTATCTACACATACATACATATATACAGGTTTGCAAGTCCCAGCGCAGGAATATGTGCTAAACATCATACACACTTTATAACGAAGTAAATTTCTCCGTCATTTCTGTCCACGCCAGGATTCGAATCCGGATCCCCTCATTCCGGAATAAGTCACTCTACCAATTGAGCTACGCGGACGTTTTGTTCTGATTCCTATCTGCCTTTATGTCGTGTGCGTCCTTCTGGCAGGTACGTCACATCTCCTGGTACGTTACAACTTGACCTTGAACCGTTTCTGGAACCAATGGGCACATGTTAAGAAGCAGCAAACGCCCTATACGGGGTATTAAATTTTGAAAAAAAAAAAAAAATAGAAAAAAAAAACTGTTGAACATATTAATACAGTATATATCTTTAATTGCGGGTAGGATCCACGAACATGCTGGCAAAGGGTAAAGAAGTGGGATTAAGAATAATCTTTCAGGAGACAAAACTGATGTACAATGTTTTTACAAGAAATTATTTTGCGATTGATGCTGGGGAAAAGCTGGAGATAGCCGATACCTACATTTATTTATCTTGGACAGCAGATATCAAGCGAGCGTCGCACTAATGAAGAAATTAATCGGCGTATAAAGCTTGGTTGGAGAACTTTTGGAACAAACAGTACAATTTTTAAGAGCAATATGCCATTATGTCTTAAAAAAACAGTATTTAATCAATGCACATCCTTCCAGTGTTTACTTACGGAGCAGAGACGTGGACCTTAACTAAAAAATACATACAAAGACTGCAGACAACTGAAAGAAGCGTAGAGAAATGCATGCTTGGTGTAACCAGGAAAAATAAGAAGAGAAACTCGTGGATAAGAAAAATGGTAAAAGTGGAAAATGTCATGATCAGAGTAAAATCCCAGAAATAGCAATGGGCTGGACATATTGCAGAAGAACGGACCACCGATGTACAAATGAAATTTTAGACTGGATTCCAAGGGACAAGAAAAGACCCAGAAGAAGACCACATGGGAGATGGGTGGATGAAATTCGAAAGCATGATAGAGTGAAATAGAGGAGACTGGCTCAAGACAGACCGTTGTGGAAGAAACTTGGGGTGATCTTTATCCAGCAGTGGATTAATAATGGCTGACACAAAGATGATGACATATCTTCAATATAGGACCGTGGTCCAGATTTTCGAATTTTCTTTAGCGTCAAAAAATTTTGCTTTCGGTTCCAGTAACGTATAATTCCAGTAAAATGTCCTACAGTATTGTCTATATATGGACGGAATATCTGCGTTGTCTCGCGTTTATCTAGAAAGTTCACTGGGAAACCTAAAAATAGGTCATTCGGTCACAGTTTTCTTGTGTGAACATTTAGAAACACTGTAGCACTTGTTTTCTTGTATCGTTTTTTTTTTTTAAGACACGCGTAAGGATTGTGAAGCACATACTTTTCTTTCGAGTTTATTTTTGTACCCAATTCTTCACAAACTCGAAAAAAAAAAAAAAAAAGCATTATAAACTTGTAGAGCTGATAAAGAAATTGATTTACTGCTTTGATGTGGTAAATTTGTCAGGTGTCGCTATCTTGCAGCTTCCAACATTCTCTCTTTCATTCTTTGTCTCATTTCTTTTTATATTTTGCAGTAGATATCAAACCGGATTATCTATCAGGCAAGCTAACTGCGCGTTGAGCAATTAATTTACGAAATGTTAGCCTGCTTCCTTATTGTCATGCTGACCATTCCCAGGGCAGATAATTTGGCGATTTTTTTTTTCACGAAGTAATCTTTTCGTTTTGGTGGGTGTGATAAGTTAAGGAACTTTGTGATCAATCACAGTTGCTTCTTTCCTTAAAAAGGAAACGATTCATTGTCCGTATTTTAATGAAAAACGTTTCCCTCATCAAGCAAATGTATCTATCGTTACAGTTTATTTAGAATATTTGATCTTTCATGAATGAAATTTGACTGTCGCTTACGAGCTGCAACAGCAAATCATGTAATATTTTAGCAGACACTTTTTTGTGATATGCGGACAAATGTCTTCTTTCCGTAGTACCGAAATTTCAAAAAGATGTTCTTAAACTACAGATTTACGTCCGTAGATGCTCATGGAGGTTGTTAACCGCCTTTCTAATAATAATAATAATATACGACAACCCTCACTAAGCATCGCCAGCACCACCCGAAGTCAGCAATAGAAAGGCTGACCATTGGACGGGCAGAAGGAGGACGGGGAATGATTGATCTCCTGGAACACCGAGACTAAGAAATCAGCAGCCTCAGAAGATACACTGTAAAAGAAATTCTGAAATTCATGGCCAAGTTTCCGTCATTTCTCTCGTGAATTAACGAAGCATGTTTCTGATACTACCTTTCTGTGAAATGACGGAAAAACCCCTGAATTTAACGGACTTTTCGTGCCACGGGAAAATTCTGAATTTTCAGAAACCTTTCCGCAGTTTCTTTCTTATATTAACGGTAAATTACCGTTTTAGAGATCTGTTAAGGGAAAATTCTGAATTTTCAGAAACCTTTCCGCAGTTTCTTTCTTATATTAACGGTAAATTACCGTTTTAGAGATCTGTTAACGGAAAATTCTGAATTTTCAGAAACCTTTCCGCAGTTTCTTTCTTATATTAACGGTAAATTACCGTTTTAGAGATCTGTTAAGGGAAAATTCTGAATTTTCAGAAACCTTTCCGCAGTTTCTTTCTTATATTAACGGAAAATCTCCGTTCTCACTTTTTCCGTATCCGTATGACGCGAAATTTCCTTTAATAGTTGCGACTCGTGGAAATGCTTGAGGTTTGATTATCTTTCAAATTTCAATCGTCTGCCGAATTTTGAAGTTCCGTAGCGAGATCGGATATTGTGGATACATATATTTTATTGTTTTCACATAGATTTTGTTTGTTTTTTGTGGCTCAGGATATTTCTTCTTTCCCCTATTTGGTGCACCAGCTACTTATTATATATTGTGTTACTGTAAGAAACCGGGTACTTATTGTACAGATGATTATACGATGTCTGTGTATCAGTCTTTGGACAACTTAAGATAAAAGCTATTATAGCAATCAAGAGTAAATTTTATATTTAGTTTTTGTGTGTGTGTGTGTGAAATAATACTATAAAAAGTACATTTCACCTTTTTTTTTAGATAAATGAATCATTGTCAGTTTAAAAAATCATGTTGCAAAGCAATTTGTTGCTTCGAAAACCCACGATGAAAAATGCTTAATAATTGAAAAGTCCACCTATAGGGGAAAAAAAAAATATAAACCTATTCAGAAAAATAATAAGCTCCAACAGAACATAAAATGACTAAATCACTCACATTAATGACAAAAAACAAAATTTTTTTGTCGTGGGATTCGTTTTATGATGTACGTGAGTCAGATTGCCGAGCGTTTGTGGTTCAGTTGGTAAAGGCACAAGTTACCTATTCGGTGAGCTACAGCTTCGGGTGTTCGATCCTGACCTCACCGGAAGGATTATAGAATTATCTGCGGGTAAATTCTGTACAGGATTGTTGATTTTGCTGAATTTCAATTTATGTACGGAAAAGCCAGAAATGGATTTTTCTGAAATAAACGGAATTTCTGTCTACAAAAATATCTGTGAAAATACGGAAGTAAAAATGAACGGGCACTTTTAAAAATGGAAATTTCTGAAGAAGACTGATACCTACCGGCAACTTTCTGCACATTATTTTCAGAAATTTTCCGTGAATTCACACCACTTATTTTTTACAGTGTACTTCCATCAGAGCATGGGACCCCTTCACCAAGCAATAAACCAGAGTGACAAGAAGTACACAGCCCTAGATCACTTTACTCAAAACATCGAGATTGGAACGAGGGAGTCAAAAGAAGAAGCTTGGGGCAAAAAAGTCCTACACGGAAGGCACTACAACGATCTGCAATCGCACCATGTGGATAAGACTGCCTCCTACGCATGGCTAACAAACGGATCACTCTTCTCCGGGACC
This sequence comes from Macrothele yani, assembly GCA_039090855.1. Classification (NCBI taxonomy): domain Eukaryota; kingdom Metazoa; phylum Arthropoda; class Arachnida; order Araneae; family Macrothelidae; genus Macrothele; species Macrothele yani. The sequence goes on along the minus strand of CM077024.1, from coordinate 123,770,823 downwards.
AAAGGGTTTCTGATGGTGATACAAGATCAAGTTGTAAACACCAGAAACTACCGGAAGCATATCCTGAAGAACACGTCATTGGAAAGCGACATGTGTCGGCAATGCCATCAAGCGCCAGAGACCATCCAGCATATCGCAGCAGGGTGCAGTGTCCTCAAACAAACAGAGTACATGAACAGGCACAATCAAGTCGCCAAGACTGTCCATCAGAAATTGGCAAGAAAGCACCACCTCATTACAGCTGAGCTTGTCCCTTACTACAAGTACAAGCCAACAACGCTTCTATAGAACAACACCCACAAGATGTACTGGGACAGATGGATTAGAACAAATAACACCATCCCCCACAATCGCCCGACATCGTCCTGGTCGACAAGAAGATGTCAACATACCTCATTGACATAGCCGTGCCCAACACGTCCAATATCCAGAAGACGCACGGAGAGATGCTGTCAAAGTATAACGACCTACGATACGAAGTCATGGAAATGTGGCAGACGGAGAACGTTACCACCGTCCCCATAGTAATATAAGCCACATGAGTTGTACCTAAGACCATTCACAGCTCTATACAGACACTACTGGACCTTCAACCTAACACCTACATGGAACTACAGAAGGCAGCTATCATGAACACTTGTAGGATAGTAAGGAAGTTCCTGGACAACTGAGAGAAAGAAAAACCACTTCCCAGACTTGGTAGGTCGTACCCTTCCCGAAAGGAAGAGAAGAAAAACCTCAGGAAGAGGTGGAATCTCTAAAGTTTTATAATAATAATAATAATAATAATAATAATAATAATAATAATAATAATATAAACTCTTCGTGTTCCCAAATGATCAGAACAACTCTCTTTCCACCCCTTTATCCCGTAAACAACGCATCGCTCTAGCACAAATGTCTTCTTTTCCGTAGTACCGAAATTTCACCACCATAGGTCAGAGTAAAAAGGACTGCATTTTATATGTAGTCATTCTGGAACGTTTTCGCGATACATCATTCCGTAAAATAGTTCAGTGACTTCCAAAGGTCAACTCACTTACTAATTTCACAATGTAATCTGTTTCTCTGTCGAACATGCTTTCTAAATGCACAAATTCTTTCACTTTGTCTAGCTCTTTACTATATACAGGCTGATTTTGCATTCAACACCAACAGGCGCTAGTTCAAAATCCATGACTTCGGATTTTCCTTTACGTAGCTTGAATTTCATACATACTTCGTTCGTCCTTCGTAACATACACCGAAGAGACAAAATATTATGAATGGTTGGTTGGAGGTTTAACGACCACCGTGAGCAACTCAGTGGGCTCTAAGCAGTCTCCTGTCCCTAATTTAGGGTCACTGGTTCCAGAAAGGAAGAGACCCAGTGCCGTAAGACAAACACAACCTCCATGCCTCACCGGATTTGAACCCGGACCCCATCGCGGACGAATGATCAGAAGCCATCGCTTAGACCACTGCGCCACCGGGGCGGCCCAAATTATTATGACCAGTGAGTATTCGTGCAAATCGAAGCGACTGCAGGTAAACGTCGGCGCGTGTGAAAGTCATGAATCGGTATAAATAAATAACACCTGATACTGAGCTCTGTTAATCGTTATTATTGTTCTTTAGATGGGAAAGGCAGAGGACTTAAGCGAATTTGATAAATGCCAAATCGTAATGGCCAGACGACTGGGTCAGAGCATTTCCGAGACGACGAGGCTTGTGGGGTTCTCACGGTTAGCCGTGGTTAGTACCTTCAAAGTGGTCCGAGCCGCCCCGGTGGCGCAGTGGTCTAAGGCGTTGGCCTCTGATCATTCGTCCGTAAGGGGTCCGGGTTCGAATCCCGGTTAGGCATGGATGTTGTGTTTGTCTTACGGCACTGACTCTCTCCCTTCCCTGGAACCAGTGACCCTAAATTAGGGACGGGCGACTGCTTATAGCCCATTGAGTTGCTCACGGTGGTCGTTAAATCTCCAATCAAAAAAAAAAAGTGGTCCGAGGATCATCGATGCTAGAAGTCAGCGAAGGCAGCTCATCGATGCCAAAAGTCAGCGAAGGCAGCTCATCGATGCTAGAAGTCAGCGAAGGCAGCTCATCGATGCTAGAAGTCAGCGAAGGTAGCTCATCGATGCTAGAAGTCAGCGAAGGCAGCTCATCGATGCTAGAAGTCAGCGAAGGCAGCTCATTGATGCTAGAAGTCAGCAAAGGCAGCTCATCAATGCTAGAAGTCAGCAAAGGCAGCTCATCGATGCTAGAAGTCAGCAAGGGCTGTCCTGTATGGTACGAGACAACATAAGGGACGCTGTGGCGCCACTCGCCCGTAACCAATGTTGGTGACGGGATTAATGTGTCACAATATACAGGGCTTCGAACTCTACTGTAAATGACGCAGCGTAGCAGCAGGCCTCTCTGAGTGCCTATGCTAACCTCGGTAAACCAGCGAAAGCGCCCGCAATGGGTACGCGAGCACCAAAACTAGATCTTGGATGACTGGAAGAAGATCGTCTGATCCGATGAATTTCGTTGCCTGTTGCACCATGGGGACGGGCCGGGTATGTGTGCGTCATTTGCCTGGGGAATTGTTGGCACCAGGATGCACAGTGGGACTAAAAAAGAGATGCAGGAATTGTAATGCTTTGGGCAACGTTCTGCTGGGATACCCTGGTCCAGTCATTGATGTGCAGGAAACCATGACTTCTACTGTCTAGCTAAACATAACTGCAAACCAGGTACATCCTTTCATGGCAAAGGTATTCCCCTTTAGTAGTGCCTTCTTATAATACGCCATGCCACGTTGCTGGAATTGTTCTAGAATGGTTCGCGGAACATGACAAAGACTTCCAGGTATTATTGACCTGCTTTCCAAGTTCCCCAGACACCAATCTAAGCGAGTAACACGAACTACTCATAGGAAATTCTGATAATTCATTCAAGATGGGACTCATAATTCATGTCCCATCTTGGACGAATTATCAGAATTTCATTTTTTAGAAGTCTTTCATAGGGCTATAAAAAGTTACTATCCCTTATTGAGGGCCACCGTCTCCAGAGAAGGGGGCAGAGCGAAACAACATTTGACTAGCCCGCCCCAGATACCTTATCCGAGACTCTAACCCTGTCCCATCGTGGATGAATTATCAGAATTTTATTTTTTAGAAGTCTTTCATGGCAACGATGATCTCCTCTAATAGTACTTTTTATCAACAGGATGATGTGCCATGCCACACTTCCTTGAGTATTCTAGAATGGTTCCTGAAACGTGAAGACTTCCAGGTATTGCCATGACGTCCAAATGCCCTGGACAGCAATCCAATCGAATATCTATGGTTTGTGTTGGAACAGCAAATCCGACCTGCGGCGACTCAACCACGTAATTTACATAAGTTAAAGGATCTGCTGGTAACATTTTGGTACTAGATACCACAAGACATATTCAGAAATATTGTAGTGTCCATATCTGGTCGGACAAGAGCTGTTTTGGTGGCAAGTGGATGACTAACATCATATTAGGCAGGTGGTATTAATGTTTTGGCTCTTCGGTGTATATCTGGGTAAGAGCTGTTTTGGTGGCACGTGGACGACCAACATCATATTAGGCAGGTGGTCATAATGTTTTAGCTTTTCGGTGTATAACCGGGCAAGAGCTGTTTTAGTGGCACGTGGACGACCAACATCATATTAAGCAGGTGGTCATAATGTTTTAGCTCTTCGGTGTATAACCGGGTAAGAGCTGTTTTAGTGGCACGTGGACGACCAACATCGTATTAGGCAGGTGGTCATAATGTTTTATCTCTTCCGTGTATATCCCGGTAAGAGCTGTTTTGGTAGCACGTGGAGGACCAACATCATTCATATTAGGCAGGTGGTCAAAATGTTTTGGCTCTTCGGTGTATATCCGGGTAAGAGCTGTTTTGGCGGCACTTGGACGACCAACATCATATTAGACAGGTGGTCATAATGTTTTGGCTCATCGGTGTATATCCGGGTAAGAGCTGTTTTAGTGGCACGTGGACGACCAACAAGCTGTTATGCCGGTGGTCATTCAGTTTTAGCTTTTCGGTATATATCAGGGTAAATGCTGTTTTGGAGGCACGTGGAGGACAAACATCATATTAGGCAGGTGGTCAGAATGTTTTGGTTCTGTGGCGTAACTTTCAGGTTAGTTTACTCTCTCTTACTCTCAGATTGTAAAAAAACCAACTGAAATATAATTATAAAAGAATTGTCTTTTTTTTAATAAACTATTAAGAAACCGATATACATGGCATGAGCACGTGTTTTATCAGTCACCAGATAGAAAACTACGTCTTATATGAAAAAATTTAAACTAATTGCTTTAGTTTAGTTCAATCAACCAAAGTTGACAGGCGCAACCTAGACGAATCCAGATACCAAAAACTGCAAGCTCGTAGTCCAGAAGATAAATAAATAAGTCCAGTCGTTAAAAATAGTAGCACACTTCGCTTCTATTTTAATGTAGTTGACAAAAATTGCGCAGCCATATTTAATGTAAAATAAAAATTCTACGTTAACCTTTCTTTGACAAAAGACTTGCTTAACCTGGATTGTCCCATTGAGTAAGTTCTATTCTGCAAAATTAGTATGATTTCTTTATAGGAAAAATAAACCACGTTTTTTTTTTTTTGTTATTTTAATTTTAAAATTGTGCTGCTTTAGAATAAATTTCTGAAAACCCGAGGCTTACAAACCTGTAAACCTTTATAAATCCGTTGTGCTATCCGGTAGCTTTCTCTACTATCTATGCTACGCATATTAATACTTAATTCTTCAGGTCATTGTGCCATCCTCATTATATCTTTACTTTTTTGTCGTCAAACAACAAACTGCAGGATGATAAACTGTTTTTTCCTGAATACGAAGTTAGGACGACGTCTCCCCCCCCCCCCTGTTCTGTTTATTTTCTTTAATAATATCATTTGATTGTGTGTTCATCCTTGTTATGGCAGAACTCGGGAACTCTCATTTCGAATGTTAAACAGCTAGGTTAAGATAGGGTTTTGTGATAAAATGGATTGAAAGTCGGGAAAAACACGAATTTCCTCGTAAGACGCTCTTCAATGCAGTCACCTAACAGCAGGGGTAAAAGGCCAATTTTCTTGAGGTGCTCGACACTCCCTAACTACTCCATATGGATGGATGTAAATTGCATGCTTTAAATTATTCCCTAATGGCTCTTCTTTTCTGTTGGGCGGATTTAATACAGCTTCCTAAAAGAGCACCTATTTGGAGTGTTTAGGAGCCCTTTCCCCGGAACAAAAACAGACGAAAGCTGTTGACGAACGATAGCTATTTATTCGGGAAGCTCTTGTATGCTAAATAGTTTTTCTTCCTCTCTCTCTCTCTCTCTTCCTTTTTTATTATTTCTTTGGAGTCTTTTGAAAGAATAAAATATTCTCAGATTTGTTCCTTCTGCTTGCTATTATATACTCACATTCCGATGAGCACACTTATCTTCAGCCGAGAAAAGTGCTTCATAAAAAGTTGGTGCTAATGGACCGATCGTGAATAAATAACAGCAATTCGAAGCCTAAAGCAGTAGTGAGTGTGCTCTCATTCAAAGTTTCATTTCAAAGTCAGCAAATTCGGAAAACCAATGCAAAGAATCCGCAAGGGAATGGATTCAGCAGGAATTCGATGTAAACACGAAGTCAGAAAATGGTGTCTTGATGTCGTCCCTGTGTCGGCTCACAGATCTGTGGGTATGATACTTCTTTTTGAAAGAACTGTTTGGGAAAACTTATTTTTCTTTCGACAGCGAAAAACATGATTTATATTGCCATTGAAAGTTTAGAAGCGAAAGTTTCGCGTAAGGGTCTTGTATATACAGTAGATTCCAATTAATTGGGCCACTGGTTAATCGAGACAGTCGATTATTTGGGACAATTCTTGAAGAAAACCCCAAATTAAACCTTTAGGATGAAGCTTCGCATAATTGGGGCAGCCGCTTAATTAGGCCAAAATGTTGTAGCACTGACGTGACCCAATGAACCGGAATCTTCTCTATATTTATCTCAATACATTTGTTTACAGAAGAAGAATTGAAGAAATCTGATAGACTGCTGTAGGCATGTTCCAAATTCTTCCGTTTTCTTGTGCTTCTTTTATTCTGGGCATTAAGTGGATCCACCAACATTAAACTCACATAATATTATCTTGCGTTCCCGTATTTTTGTAACCCTATACCTTAGGTGGATTTAATAGCGGTAAATATATACACCCGTCCCCCAGATTCTCCTGCTGTTCCATGTTTTCGAGATCCTGAGCCTTAGGTGGTTCTAATAGAGGTAAACATGTTAACACGAAATACACGAACGTTAGTGCGAATTCTAAACAAAACATAACGTTAAAATTGAAAACTTCACTCGTATAAGAAGTATAATTCCTCCGGTTTTATATTAACACGGTTATTGAAACCCTAAACCACACTATTTCAAAATACACACAGCTGAAATTACATAGGTGTAATGTAAACAACGTCAAATTCCCACAGTTTGCGGCTTCACGGTTAAGAGACCCAGGGAATCTCCATAAGTATTACTCTAACCTCCTTGCTAAAGAGTTGACCGTGAGACGTAACGCATATCTGACATCATATGAGAATGATTTGGATTAGATGACGTCACTCCAGCAGCTGTGTTCTTTGTTGCTATGACAACAAAACAAAGTGATTTTCCCCTTAATCTTTGCGCGTGTAGGTGATGATGTCATCTACACGAAAAGCTAAGCGTGACGTCACAAACATTTGTTTCTCGGTTGTTGCTATGACGACCTAAAAAGTGGCACGGAGGAGGACTCTAGCAAATTATATATTAGGATACACTTGTTGTTTTGTTGTATTCAATACATCCTGAATTAGAAGATTTAGACCCAAAGTATCAAGTTATATATGTATATATGTTGTATTTTTAAGAGCAGTATGCCATTATGACTTAAAAGGAAAGTGTTTAATCAATGCATCCTGCCAGTGCTTAAGTATGGAGCAGAGACCTGGACCTTAAAAAAAAAAGACATACAAAGACTGCAGGCAACTCAAAGAAGCATGGAGAGGTATATACTTGGTGTAACGAGGAAAGATAAGAAGAGGAACTTGTGGATAAGGAAAATGACAAGAGTGGACGACATCATGAACAGAGTGAAA